>CM073762.1:99735847-101179201 GCA_037127475.1 Arma custos
CGTCGAGTGAATCGTGGAATCTCTTCGCAGTTCTTCTGCAGAATACCAAACCCTCTGGAGTACAAGTTTGCTCCAGTCTTCTACATTCCAAGGATATGCTTCTGAGCTTGACTTGTGCCTTCCAACCATTCCGGAACAGCAACTGGGCTTTCTGTAAAAAATACAACAAAAAAAATTAATAAAATAAAATATAATCAATTAATTTAAAATGAAATATAAATACATTTTTTATTTAATTGGACACATATTTTTTATAAATGTTATTAAAGGAAATATAATCGCACTCAGGGATCACATCACTCTCACCAATGAGTGATTTTGGTGCATATTTGCTCATATTAATTAAATAATATGAGCTACTTGATCATAATACTAATTTTTATATTGACCTTATTTTTGTAAAATTTATAAGTAGTACCTTATAATTATCAATTTTATAAAGTATATTCATTAGTATAAAGTACACTCACTTACCTGACTTGGTCATCGTCATCATCATCATCTTCTTCTAAGCAGCATTTTAAAGCCAATTCGTATAGCTACTTCATGTCTTATTTCATCAGAGTTGATCTTCCTCTTAGTACCTCTGCAGTAGATTCTTCAGTTTTCGTGCCTGGAAAATAAATTGCCGCAGTTATAATAATTATAGCAATATTAATCAAAATGGTGGTGATTGGTATTGAGGTAGGGGGGCCATCAACCCCCTATCTCCCTACCCTAGCCTGCTGATGGGGCTGCCACCTCAGAGCCTGCAGGCCTGCTCTCCCGTCCGGGACGGCTATCTAGGGGAGGTGACCCTAGAGTGTGTACTGTAAATGACCTTTGTCTGCATAATGTTGGTGCATGGAGTGTACTGTTTCAGTGTACTGTTTGTGTGAGTGTGCATGGTGTACTGAACTCGGGTTCTTGGTGTCGTTACTCACCATCAAGGCCCCATGCATGGACCCTGCCCTGAGAACTCTATTCAATAATACCTAATTGAAATATAAAAGTAATATATTATACATATAATAAATAAATTATATATTTCGCATAGAAATTCTATTGCAAGGAAACCAGTGAATGGTTGAAAAATAGAATAATTTATAGGCGCATTAGACATCTCTATTACAAAAACCGTAATAGTTGCAAACATCGCTACTTATCTAAGACAGAACAAAGTGCGAAATAAAAATCATCTTCATTTTTAACCTGGTGAGTAATGAAGAATTTATAAAAGTTACAGATAACTGCGCTGAGCTGGGAGCTGACTGATAGATAGCCTGAGGTTCGAAGTACAGGTCCAATATTTAAGGAGTAGAGGGGGAAAGAATAATTATTAATTTTAAATATTCTTTTAGTGCATTATCGACGTTGTAAAAACCGCGACCGCTATAATAATAATTATAATATTATTTAATACAGTCAATTTATAATAAGCTAGCCTATAAATTTCATCAAATATTGAAAAATCAATAATTAACTAAATTAAACAAATAAAAATTTAATAATGCACTCCTTTCCACACCACCACAGAGGTAGAGCGCGTGGTGTGCGTTTTTTTTAATGTGGTATCCCCAATAGGCCTAGTCCACAATCCTACCCTACAATCTTCAAGATATAAAATCTTGAAGAAGTTAGAACTACTTTAGATCATATCAGATCTAGTAGTATTCGACGTACAAAGACAATTTTGGGAACGGGGCGAGTAAACCTAAATTCGACGAGTAAACCTAATTTTATGCCTAAAACCTAAATTCGACGCATATACCTAAATTCGATGAGTAAACCTAAATTACATATCATAACTTAACCTAAAATACATATTATAAATTAACCTGAAATACATATTATAAATTAACCTGAAATACATATTATAAATTAACCTGAAATACATATTAAAAATTAACCTGAAATACATATTATAAATTAACCTGAAATACATATTATAAATTAACCTGAAATACATATTTTTTAAACCTACTTAGTTGTTATATGGTGTATTTTACTAATTAAAAGAATTTTCGGATAATCATATCAACACCACAATGTCTGCTGAATACCAATCTTGAGTTAGATATAGTAGAGAGATATTCTTTTGAGGGATAACTCAAATTGGTATTCGTTCA
Organism: Arma custos; assembly: GCA_037127475.1. Taxonomy (NCBI): domain Eukaryota; kingdom Metazoa; phylum Arthropoda; class Insecta; order Hemiptera; family Pentatomidae; genus Arma; species Arma custos. The sequence goes on from CM073762.1 coordinate 99,737,956, forward strand.
ACATGTGATGATGGTGTGATGTTCCGAAAAATATTGATAAAATTATTAAAACATCACAATGTCTGCTGAATCCCAAACTTAAGTTAGATATAGCAGAGAGATATTATTTTGAGGGATAACTCAGCTTGGAATTCGTTCAACATGTGATGATAGAATATTAATATAATTATTACAAAACAGTTACCAAATTTTAAAAAAATATTAAATCTAAGTAGGTTTAAAAAGAAAATAAGAACCCCCAGAAGCCTCTTCAACTTTGAAGGTGCTCTGGGGATATAATAAAATATTGCATAAACAAATACAATAATAAAAACAAAACACTACTTCATGCAATAGGAGTACTCACTTTTGCGAAGATCTTGCTCTCAACTCTCATGTGTTCCTAAACCTAAAGTGTAAAAATTTTACTATTTACTTAATGATAAAAAAATCAAATATAGCTATGTAATTATATGAAATACTCTGCTCGATATGACATTTTAATTTGAATTTATTGTATTGCAAAATACTGAAAGAATAATTATATTTATATGAATGAATGAAAAATAATATTTAATAGTAAAGTTTTATCAATCAACAAATCACTTTCAAAATCAGAATATTTTTAAATTTATAAACTAAATTTAAGATCAAATTAAAAATTCACTATGTTGAAAAAGTGTTGCGGTGTGTAATGAGAGAGGAGCCGCAGCTGCAGTCTGGAAGGTCCTGAAGATCCTCAACTCTCACATTAAAGTAGTTATGTGATAACTAATGACAATAATTGAATTTAAACTAATATAATAATGACTTTATTACTTCAATAGAAATGAATGATGAAAGCATTAAATTTAATAAGTTAAGATATATTTAATTCGAGTTAAATATCTGTAATTCATAGAAAATTTCATCTATTTAAAAAATTCTAATCTGCTAAATGAATTTAATGATTTTATCAACATGATTGGTATAAAATACAAATAAACTTTTAATAAAATAAATTTTTAAAAAATTAAATTGAATAAAAAAAGTTTAAAAAGTGTTGTGTTGTGGTGTGGTGTGTAATGTGAGAGGAGGTCGCTGCCGTAGATATACAAAAAAATATATTTCATGCACATGCACATGCTCATGCAACATGCAAAAATACTGCCCACTAAGGATGTGACCTAGCCTACCTAACTTGTGTCATCTCTGTACTATCTTGAATATTAATATTGAATAATATATTTATGCAATAACAAATTTGTTACTTCAAAGTTTTTCACTAATTAAATAAATAATGAAAATAATTAATAATCAAATAATAAATTAATTTAATAAGTAATGAATTTAATTTTAATCTATCTAAAAGTTTTGTATTATAGAAATCAAAAGTTTTAAAATTATTTCAAAAAAATTAATATTTATATGCAATTAAATATTTGAATGATTTCACTGAAATTGATATTACTGTGTAAAAAAAGGAAAATTGTGTCGTATGTTGTTATGTTCCTTGGGAGTGTACATGTATAAAAACAAAACATGCAACATGCAATATCCAAAGTGGGCAGGACTGTGACCCAGATCAAAAATAACTTTGCAAGTTATAGATCATTCATAACAATAAAGTTATAATGATTTAAAGTTATGTTATAAACTTTAAAGTTGTAATAATTATAATGAAGTTACAATTCATGTAAAGTAATAAAAAATATATATATATGAATCAAATAATCTATCAAATTTTCTAATTTATCCTTTAATAGTTTAATAATGTTTCACTGGGCCACAGTGCATGCTTAGAACTTGTTCATCTGACTTGGCACCCTATGAGGTGTGATGGCTTCGGAGTCCTGAAGATCTACGAGGGGTAGGCTGCTGGCTACGAAGGCTGCTGAATCCGAAGGCTGCTAGATCCGAAGGCTGCTGGATCCGAAGGCTGCTGCATATCTTCATTGTCCTGAAAAAAAAAATAGAGCTTTAAAAATACAATCACAATAACTTAAAGATATCATCAATATCAATAGCAATAGCATATCATCCAAAATTCACTAATTTCTAGCCCTCCTTCATGATTCGCTCGTGTCTCAGGAAAGAAAAAGACATAAATTAAAAATAAATAATAAAAATTTACAATAATATTTCTCCCTATCAAATACTCTAAAGATCCAGAGCTTATTGGTCATTTCTCCTTTAAATGGTAATAAGAGATCGAAATGAATATGCCAAAATTATTATCAATGTACAGTAAAATAATAAGGCACTTCATGAAAAAAAAACAAAAAAAAACAGGGAATATTTAACAAACATATATCATCTATACTTCATTCATAATGTTAGTTGAAACGTTCATTTCTTAATGAAGTGATTAGCGAAATATCCACATATACCTCCCACGATTACATTCTTTCTCCGTAATGAATAGCTCACGATAATTTATATTTTTGGTGAATGGTTAAAAGGAAACGAATAAACTTTTAACTCAACTCGCAGCGACAACCTGCGGAACTGATACCCATACTTCATATCCATTCTAAAGTATGAATACAGGGGATTCATAAGTCCTCTACCCTTTTGACATCAACAGCCTGAGCTAATGATATAATATTTAATCTAGGATTTATTGCTTATTAAACAGACCATCAGAGGTTTACTGCAACTATATCAAAAGATGATACAATGTGTTACAATCGTGCACTAAATAGCTCACCTTATTTGTGCAGCATAAGTCTTCATGGGTGATTGCTTAACATGAAGGCTGCATTGGTGTCTATGTCTATGTGTGCAGTTTCCACTCTGCTCACCAGTACTACAAAGGACCTGATACTCTGTGGAGGTGACTCGAAGAGATTCCATCATTCCCTCGCCGACAGAAGACTCCTCTTGGGAGGCGAAACGATCCCCACTCCTGAGGACCTGGCGAGCCACCTTCTGAAGTCCATCTCATCCTTCGTAAGCAGTGAGATGCCCTCGATCTTGCGGGGTGGTTGAAGGGATTCGAACCCAGCCCTCCGGTACTCGGCCCATGCAGGGAACGGATCCACCGTCACCGACGTCCTCCGAGTCCACAACCACCTCGGAACACTCCAACCGGCGCCTCTCCCCCTTTCCCGAATTTTCTTCTCTCCGAACCGGCCCTTCCTCTCGAAGCCATTCCAACTCGAAAAGCTATTGCGTTGTAACGGAAGAGTCGAAAGAAGAAGGGATCGAGGTATTCAACGATTCCCCGGGTAGGGAATCCGAACTGTGCTATCGAAGTGATGTAACTAGCTGAGCGATTCTCGTGTCATGGTCACCCGGGATGAAGAGCATTGCACAACTGACTAAAGTTGAAACAGAAATTAAATGAATCTAAATAAAGTTTTCGGCAAATTTCGGTTTTAAAAACGGAATTGAAAAAATCCTTGATTAAAAGGATTCTGATTTAGATTTTAAAAAATTAAGTATTTTTTTTACCGAGTGATCCTGATTTTAAAATTAGTAAATAAAGGCCTATAGCCAATAAGAGTTAAAATTAACAATCATGTAAATGATCAAAATCATTCGCTTTTTAACTATTAGTGTACAGGACAAAACCCCATCCTCAGGTGCCAGCAAAAAGTCAAACCAAATTATCCCTCAAATTTTATATCTCTCTACTATATCTAACTTGGTTTGACTTCCTTTAGCTCCTGATAAAATGAGGCGTTGAACCGCAACTAATAAAAGCCAATGTTGGGCCGGGTACAGAGCTTCAAACAGCTCTAAAGGGTTTGGGGCTTAATGATATATCTATACTAATTGTTTTCCAACTTCAAAAACCAAAACCAAGGTTCCAAAACCTTGCAGAAGAAGCTTAATTTAGGGTGAATTTAAAATGGTGGTCGGCGAGAACTTTTACAATAAGCATATCAAATTACTGGGGGCGTGCAGGTTATGATAGACCCAGACAGGACTATCTGAAATTTAACTAGCCCTAAAATTATATATTACTAAAATAACAATTTAAAAAAATTCCACCACCAAAATAGTAATTCCTGTTACCAACTTTGGCAAGTTGTGCAGTGTTCTTCTTCCTGTGCAACTGTGACACGAAGACTGCTCAGTTGCGACATCACTTTGATGACGCGATTCGAGTTCCCAAACACGACGAACCGCGGAATACTTTGACCTCCCCATCCTTCGAATCTTCCGTTATAACGCAGCATCTCAACGAGTAGAAGTAACCTCGACAGATAGGTTCAGCTAGAAGACAGGAAAATCTGGAAAAAGGAGAAAAGAGCCGGGGGGAAGAGTCCGCTGGAAGTTGAGGACTTGGAGGGCCCCGATGGCAATGGATCTGTTCCGAGATGAACCGAACACAGGAGTTCTGGGCTCGCGTCCTTTCGACTGCCCTGCAAGACCAAGAACGTTCCACTAACTCGCGAAGGAAAGAGATGAGCTTCAGAAGGTGGCCTGCCGGGTCCTCGAGAGAGAGAATCTTTCCACCTCCTCGGAGGAGTTTGCCGCCGTCGAGTGAATCGTGGAATCTCTTCGCAGTTCTTCTGCAGAATACCAAACCCTCTGGAGTACAAGTTTGCTCCAGTCTTCTACATTCCAAGGATATGCTTCTGAGCTTGACTTGTGCCTTCCAACCATTCCGGAACAGCAACTGGGCTTTCTGTAAAAAATACAACAAAAAAAATTAATAAAATAAAATATAATCAATTAATTTAAAATGAAATATAAATACATTTTTTATTTAATTGGACACATATTTTTTATAAATGTTATTAAAGGAAATATAATCGCACTCAGGGATCACATCACTCTCACCAATGAGTGATTTTGGTGCATATTTGCTCATATTAATTAAATAATATGAGCTACTTGATCATAATACTAATTTTTATATTGACCTTATTTTTGTAAAATTTATAAGTAGTACCTTATAATTATCAATTTTATAAAGTATATTCATTAGTATAAAGTACACTCACTTACCTGACTTGGTCATCGTCATCATCATCATCTTCTTCTAAGCAGCATTTTAAAGCCAATTCGTATAGCTACTTCATGTCTTATTTCATCAGAGTTGATCTTCTTCTTAGTACCTCTGCAGTAGATTCTTCAGTTTTCGTGCCTGGAAAATAAATTGCCGCAGTTATAATAATTATAGCAATATTAATCAAAATGGTGGTGATTGGTATTGAGGTAGGGGGGCCATCAACCCCCTATCTCCCTACCCTAGCCTGCTGATGGGGCTGCCACCTCAGAGCCTGCAGGCCTGCTCTCCCGTCCGGGACGGCTATCTAGGGGAGGTGACCCTAGAGTGTGTACTGTAAATGACCTTTGTCTGCATAATGTTGGTGCATGGAGTGTACTGTTTGTGTGAGTGTGCATGGTGTACTGAACTCGGGTTCTTGGTGTCGTTACTCACCATCAAGGCCCCATGCATGGACCCTGCCCTGAGAACTCTATTCAATAATACCTAATTGAAATATAAAAGTAATATATTATACATATAATAAATAAATTATATATTTCGCATAGAAATTCTATTGCAAGGAAACCAGTGAATGGTTGAAAAATAGAATAATTTATAGGCGCATTAGACATCTCTATTACAAAAACCGTAATAGTTGCAAACATCGCTACTTATCTAAGACAGAACAAAGTGCGAAATAAAAATCATCTTCATTTTTAACCTGGTGAGTAATGAAGAATTTATAAAAGTTACAGATAACTGCGCTGAGCTGGGAGCTGACTGATAGATAGCCTGAGGTTCGAAGTACAGGTCCAATATTTAAGGAGTAGAGGGGGAAAGAATAATTATTAATTTTAAATATTCTTTTAGTGCATTATCGACGTTGTAAAAACCGCGACCGCTATAATAATAATTATAATATTATTTAATACAGTCAATTTATAATAAGCTAGCCTATAAATTTCATCAAATATTGAAAAATCAATAATTAACTAAATTAAACAAATAAAAATTTAATAATGCACTCCTTTCCACACCACCACAGAGGTAGAGCGCGTGGTGTGCGTTTTTTTTAATGTGGTATCCCCAATAGGCCTAGTCCACAATCCTACCCTACAATCTTCAAGATATAAAATCTTGAAGAAGTTAGAACTACTTTAGATCATATCAGATCTAGTAGTATTCGACGTACAAAGACAATTTTGGGAACGGGGCGAGTAAACCTAAATTCGACGAGTAAACCTAATTTTATGCCTAAAACCTAAATTCGACGCATATACCTAAATTCGATGAGTAAACCTAAATTACATATCATAACTTAACCTAAAATACATATTATAAATTAACCTGAAATACATATTATAAATTAACCTGAAATACATATTATAAATTAACCTGAAATACATATTAAAAATTAACCTGAAATACATATTATAAATTAACCTGAAATACATATTATAAATTAACCTGAAATACATATTTTTTAAACCTACTTAGTTGTTATATGGTGTATTTTACTAATTAAAAGAATTTTCGGATAATCATATCAACACCACAATGTCTGCTGAATACCAATCTTGAGTTAGATATAGTAGAGAGATATTCTTTTGAGGGATAACTCAAATTGGTATTCGTTCAACATGTGATGATGGTGTGATGTTCCGAAAAATATTGATAAAATTATTAAAACATCACAATGTCTGCTGAATCCCAAACTTAAGTTAGATATAGCAGAGAGATATTATTTTGAGGGATAACTCAGCTTGGAATTCGTTCAACATGTGATGATAGAATATTAATATAATTATTACAAAACAGTTACCAAATTTTAAAAAAATATTAAATCTAAGTAGGTTTAAAAAGAAAATAAGAACCCCCAGAAGCCTCTTCAACTTTGAAGGTGCTCTGGGGATATAATAAAATATTGCATAAACAAATACAATAATAAAAACAAAACACTACTTCATGCAATAGGAGTACTCACTTTTGCGAAGATCTTGCTCTCAACTCTCATGTGTTCCTAAACCTAAAGTGTAAAAATTTTACTATTTACTTAATGATAAAAAAATCAAATATAGCTATGTAATTATATGAAATACTCTGCTCGATATGACATTTTAATTTGAATTTATTGTATTGCAAAATACTGAAAGAATAATTATATTTATATGAATGAATGAAAAATAATATTTAATAGTAAAGTTTTATCAATCAACAAATCACTTTCAAAATCAGAATATTTTTAAATTTATAAACTAAATTTAAGATCAAATTAAAAATTCACTATGTTGAAAAAGTGTTGCGGTGTGTAATGAGAGAGGAGCCGCAGCTGCAGTCTGGAAGGTCCTGAAGATCCTCAACTCTCACATTAAAGTAGTTATGTGATAACTAATGACAATAATTGAATTTAAACTAATATAATAATGACTTTATTACTTCAATAGAAATGAATGATGAAAGCATTAAATTTAATAAGTTAAGATATATTTAATTCGAGTTAAATATCTGTAATTCATAGAAAATTTCATCTATTTAAAAAATTCTAATCTGCTAAATGAATTTAATGATTTTATCAACATGATTGGTATAAAATACAAATCAACTTTTAATAAAATAAATTTTTAAAAAATTAAATTGAATAAAAAAAGTTTAAAAAGTGTTGTGTTGTGGTGTGGTGTGTAATGTGAGAGGAGGTCGCTGCCGTAGATATACAAAAAAATATATTTCATGCACATGCAAATGCTCATGCAACATGCAAAAATACTGCCCACTAAGGATGTGACCTAGCCTACCTAACTTGTGTCATCTCTGTACTATCTTGAATATTAATATTGAATAATATATTTATGCAATAACAAATTTGTTACTTCAAAGTTTTTCACTAATTAAATAAATAATGAAAATAATTAATAATCAAATAATAAATTAATTTAATAAGTAATGAATTTAATTTTAATCTATCTAAAAGTTTTGTATTATAGAAATCAAAAGTTTTAAAATTATTTCAAAAAAATTAATATTTATAAGCAATTAAATATTTGAATGATTTCACTGAAATTGATATTACTGTGTAAAAAAAGGAAAATTGTGTCGTATGTTGTTATGTTCCTTGGGAGTGTACATGTATAAAAACAAAACATGCAACATGCAATATCCAAAGTGGGCAGGACTGTGGCCCAGATCAAAAATAACTTTGCAAGTTATAGATCATTCATAACAATAAAGTTATAATGATTTAAAGTTATGTTATAAACTTTAAAGTTGTAATAATTATAATGAAGTTACAATTCATGTAAAGTAATAAAAAATATATATATATGAATCAAATAATCTATCAAATTTTCTAATTTATCCTTTAATAGTTTAATAATGTTTCACTGGGCCACAGTGCATGCTTAGAACTTGTTCATCTGACTTGGCACCCTATGAGGTGTGATGGCTTCGGAGTCCTGAAGATCTACGAGGGGTAGGCTGCTGGCTACGAAGGCTGCTGAATCCGAAGGCTGCTAGATCCGAAGGCTGCTGGATCCGAAGGCTGCTGCATATCTTCTTTGTCCTGAAAAAAAAAATAGAGCTTTAAAAATACAATCACAATAACTTAAAGATATCATCAATATCAATAGCAATAGCATATCATCCAAAATTCACTAATTTCTAGCCCTCCTTCATGATTCGCTCGTGTCTCAGGAAAGAAAAAGACATAAATTAAAAATAAATAATAAAAATTTACAATAATATTTCTCCCTATCAAATACTCTAAAGATCCAGAGCTTATTGGTCATTTCTCTCCTATCAATCACTACTTAAATTTGGATATTATTAGTCTCCTATTTGAAAAGATTAAGACAAACCTCGACGCCTGAGCACTTTAAATGGTAATAAGAGATTGAAACGAATATGCCAAAATTATTATCAATGTACAGTAAAATAATAAGGCACTTCATGAAAAAAAAACAAAAAAAAACAGGGAATATTTAACAAACATATATCATCTATACTTCATTCATAATGTTAGTTGAAACGTTCATTTCTTAATGAAGTGATTAGCGAAATATCCACATATACCTCCCACGATTACATTCTTTCTACGTAATGAATAGCTCACGATAATTTATATTTTTGGTGAATGGTTAAAAGGAAACGAATAAACTTTTTACTCAACTCGCAGCGACAACCTGCGGAACTGATACCCATACTTCATATCCATTCTAAAGTATGAATACAGGGGATTCATAAGTCCTCTACCCTTTTGACATCAACAGCCTGAGCTAATGATATAATATTTAATCTAGGATTTATTGCTTATTAAACAGACCATCAGAGGTTTACTGCAACTATATCAAAAGATGATACAATGTGTTACAATCGTGCACTAAATAGCTCACCTTATTTGTGCAGCATAAGTCTTCATGGGTGATTGCTTAACATGAAGGCTGCATTGGTGTCTATGTCTATGTGTGCAGTTTCCACTCTGCTCACCAGTACTACAAAGGACCTGATACTCTGTGGAGGTGACTCGAAGAGATTCCATCATTCCCTCGCCGACAGAAGACTCCTCTTGGGAGGCGAAACGATCCCCACTCCTGAGGACCTGGCGAGCCACCTTCTGAAGTCCATCTCATCCTTCGTAAGCAGTGAGATGCCCTCGATCTTGCGGGGTGGTTGAAGGGATTCGAACCCAGCCCTCCGGTACTCGGCCCATGCAGGGAACGGATCCACCGTCACCGACGTCCTCCGAGTCCACAACCACCTCGGAACACTCCAACCGGCGCCTCTCCCCCTTTCCCGAATTTTCTTCTCTCCGAACCGGCCCTTCCTCTCGAAGCCATTCCAACTCGAAAAGCTATTGCGTTGTAACGGAAGAGTCGAAAGAAGAAGGGATCGAGGTATTCAACGATTCCCCGGGTAGGGAATCCGAACTGTGCTATCGAAGTGATGTAACTAGCTGAGCGATTCTCGTGTCATGGTCACCCGGGATGAAGAGCATTGCACAACTGACTAAAGTTGAAACAGAAATTAAATGAATCTAAATAAAGTTTTCGGCAAATTTCGGTTTTAAAAACGGAATTGAAAAAATCCTTGATTAAAAGGATTCTGATTTAGATTTTAAAAAATTAAGTATTTTTTTTACCGAGTGATCCTGATTTTAAAATTAGTAAATAAAGGCCTATAGCCAATAAGAGTTAAAATTAACAATCATGTAAATGATCAAAATCATTCGCTTTTTAACTATTAGTGTACAGGACAAAACCCCATCCTCAGGTGCCAGCAAAAAGTCAAACCAAATTATCCCTCAAATTTTATATCTCTCTACTATATCTAACTTGGTTTGACTTCCTTTAGCTCCTGATAAAATGAGGCGTTGAACCGCAACTAATAAAAGCCAATGTTGGGCCGGGTACAGAGCTTCAAACAGCTCTAAAGGGTTTGGGGCTTAATGATATATCTATACTAATTGTTTTCCAACTTCAAAAACCAAAACCAAGGTTCCAAAACCTTGCAGAAGAAGCTTAATTTAGGGTGAATTTAAAATGGTGGTCGGCGAGAACTTTTACAATAAGCATATCAAATTACTGGGGGCGTGCAGGTTATGATAGACCCAGACAGGACTATCTGAAATTTAACTAGCCCTAAAATTATATATTACTAAAATAACAATTTAAAAAAATTCCACCACCAAAATAGTAATTCCTGTTACCAACTTTGGCAAGTTGTGCAGTGTTCTTCTTCCTGTGCAACTGTGACACGAAGACTGCTCAGTTGCGACATCACTTTGATGACGCGATTCGAGTTCCCAAACACGACGAACCGCGGAATACTTTGACCTCCCCATCCTTCGAATCTTCCGTTATAACGCAGCATCTCAACGAGTAGAAGTAACCTCGACAGATAGGTTCAGCTAGAAGACAGGGAAATCTGGAAAAAGGAGAAAAGAGCCGGGGGGAAGAGTCCGCTGGAAGTTGAGGACTTGGAGGGCCCCGATGGCAATGGATCTGTTCCGAGATGAACCGAACACAGGAGTTCTGGGCTCGCGTCCTTTCGACTGCCCTGCAAGACCAAGAACGTTCCACTAACTCGCGAAGGAAAGAGATGAGCTTCAGAAGGTGGCCTGCCGGGTCCTCGAGAGAGAGAATCTTTCCACCTCCTCGGAGGAGTTTGCCGCCGTCGAGTGAATCGTGGAATCTCTTCGCAGTTCTTCTGCAGAATACCAAACCCTCTGGAGTACAAGTTTGCTCCAGTCTTCTACATTCCAAGGATATGCTTCTGAGCTTGACTTGTGCCTTCCAACCATTCCGGAACAGCAACTGGGCTTTCTGTAAAAAATACAACAAAAAAAATTAATAAAATAAAATATAATCAATTAATTTAAAATGAAATATAAATACATTTTTTATTTAATTGGACACATATTTTTTATAAATGTTATTAAAGGAAATATAATCGCACTCAGGGATCACATCACTCTCACCAATGAGTGATTTTGGTGCATATTTGCTCATATTAATTAAATAATATGAGCTACTTGATCATAATACTAATTTTTATATTGACCTTATTTTTGTAAAATTTATAAGTAGTACCTTATAATTATCAATTTTATAAAGTATATTCATTAGTATAAAGTACACTCACTTACCTGACTTGGTCATCGTCATCATCATCATCTTCTTCTAAGCAGCATTTTAAAGCCAATTCGTATAGCTACTTCATGTCTTATTTCATCAGAGTTGATCTTCCTCTTAGTACCTCTGCAGTAGATTCTTCAGTTTTCGTGCCTGGAAAATAAATTGCCGCAGTTATAATAATTATAGCAATATTAATCAAAATGGTGGTGATTGGTATTGAGGTAGGGGGGCCATCAACCCCCTATCTCCCTACCCTAGCCTGCTGATGGGGCTGCCACCTCAGAGCCTGCAGGCCTGCTCTCCCGTCCGGGACGGCTATCTAGGGGAGGTGACCCTAGAGTGTGTACTGTAAATGACCTTTGTCTGCATAATGTTGGTGCATGGAGTGTACTGTTTGTGTGAGTGTGCATGGTGTACTGAACTCGGGTTCTTGGTGTCGTTACTCACCATCAAGGCCCCATGCATGGACCCTGCCCTGAGAACTCTATTCAATAATACCTAATTGAAATATAAAAGTAATATATTATACATATAATAAATAAATTATATATTTCGCATAGAAATTCTATTGCAAGGAAACCAGTGAATGGTTGAAAAATAGAATAATTTATAGGCGCATTAGACATCTCTATTACAAAAACCGTAATAGTTGCAAACATCGCTACTTATCTAAGACAGAACAAAGTGCGAAATAAAAATCATCTTCATTTTTAACCTGGTGAGTAATGAAGAATTTATAAAAGTTACAGATAACTGCGCTGAGCTGGGAGCTGACTGATAGATAGCCTGAGGTTCGAAGTACAGGTCCAATATTTAAGGAGTAGAGGGGGAAAGAATAATTATTAATTTTAAATATTCTTTTAGTGCATTATCGACGTTGTAAAAACCGCGACCGCTATAATAATAATTATAATATTATTTAATACAGTCAATTTATAATAAGCTAGCCTATAAATTTCATCAAATATTGAAAAATCAATAATTAACTAAATTAAACAAATAAAAATTTAATAATGCACTCCTTTCCACACCACCACAGAGGTAGAGCGCGTGGTGTGCGTTTTTTTTAATGTGGTATCCCCAATAGGCCTAGTCCACAATCCTACCCTACAATCTTCAAGATATAAAATCTTGAAGAAGTTAGAACTACTTTAGATCATATCAGATCTAGTAGTATTCGACGTACAAAGACAATTTTGGGAACGGGGCGAGTAAACCTAAATTCGACGAGTAAACCTAATTTTATGCCTAAAACCTAAATTCGACGCATATACCTAAATTCGATGAGTAAACCTAAATTACATATCATAACTTAACCTAAAATACATATTATAAATTAACCTGAAATACATATTATAAATTAACCTGAAATACATATTATAAATTAACCTGAAATACATATTAAAAATTAACCTGAAATACATATTATAAATTAACCTGAAATACATATTATAAATTAACCTGAAATACATATTTTTTAAACCTACTTAGTTGTTATATGGTGTATTTTACTAATTAAAAGAATTTTCGGATAATCATATCAACACCACAATGTCTGCTGAATACCAATCTTGAGTTAGATATAGTAGAGAGATATTCTTTTGAGGGATAACTCAAATTGGTATTCGTTCAACATGTGATGATGGTGTGATGTTCCGAAAAATATTGATAAAATTATTAAAACATCACAATGTCTGCTGAATCCCAAACTTAAGTTAGATATAGCAGAGAGATATTATTTTGAGGGATAACTCAGCTTGGAATTCGTTCAACATGTGATGATAGAATATTAATATAATTATTACAAAACAGTTACCAAATTTTAAAAAAATATTAAATCTAAGTAGGTTTAAAAAGAAAATAAGAACCCCCAGAAGCCTCTTCAACTTTGAAGGTGCTCTGGGGATATAATAAAATATTGCATAAACAAATACAATAATAAAAACAAAACACTACTTCATGCAATAGGAGTACTCACTTTTGCGAAGATCTTGCTCTCAACTCTCATGTGTTCCTAAACCTAAAGTGTAAAAATTTTACTATTTACTTAATGATAAAAAAATCAAATATAGCTATGTAATTATATGAAATACTCTGCTCGATATGACATTTTAATTTGAATTTATTGTATTGCAAAATACTGAAAGAATAATTATATTTATATGAATGAATGAAAAATAATATTTAATAGTAAAGTTTTATCAATCAACAAATCACTTTCAAAATCAGAATATTTTTAAATTTATAAACTAAATTTAAGATCAAATTAAAAATTCACTATGTTGAAAAAGTGTTGCGGTGTGTAATGAGAGAGGAGCCGCAGCTGCAGTCTGGAAGGTCCTGAAGATCCTCAACTCTCACATTAAAGTAGTTATGTGATAACTAATGACAATAATTGAATTTAAACTAATATAATAATGACTTTATTACTTCAATAGAAATGAATGATGAAAGCATTAAATTTAATAAGTTAAGATATATTTAATTCGAGTTAAATATCTGTAATTCATAGAAAATTTCATCTATTTAAAAAATTCTAATCTGCTAAATGAATTTAATGATTTTATCAACATGATTGGTATAAAATACAAATAAACTTTTAATAAAATAAATTTTTAAAAAATTAAATTGAATAAAAAAAGTTTAAAAAGTGTTGTGTTGTGGTGTGGTGTGTAATGTGAGAGGAGGTCGCTGCCGTAGATATACAAAAAAATATATTTCATGCACATGCACATGCTCATGCAACATGCAAAAATACTGCCCACTAAGGATGTGACCTAGCCTACCTAACTTGTGTCATCTCTGTACTATCTTGAATATTAATATTGAATAATATATTTATGCAATAACAAATTTGTTACTTCAAAGTTTTTCACTAATTAAATAAATAATGAAAATAATTAATAATCAAATAATAAATTAATTTAATAAGTAATGAATTTAATTTTAATCTATCTAAAAGTTTTGTATTATAGAAATCAAAAGTTTTAAAATTATTTCAAAAAAATTAATATTTATATGCAATTAAATATTTGAATGATTTCACTGAAATTGATATTACTGTGTAAAAAAAGGAAAATTGTGTCGTATGTTGTTATGTTCCTTGGGAGTGTACATGTATAAAAACAAAACATGCAACATGCAATATCCAAAGTGGGCAGGACTGTGACCCAGATCAAAAATAACTTTGCAAGTTATAGATCATTCATAACAATAAAGTTATAATGATTTAAAGTTATGTTATAAACTTTAAAGTTGTAATAATTATAATGAAGTTACAATTCATGTAAAGTAATAAAAAATATATATATATGAATCAAATAATCTATCAAATTTTCTAATTTATCCTTTAATAGTTTAATAATGTTTCACTGGGCCACAGTGCATGCTTAGAACTTGTTCATCTGACTTGGCACCCTATGAGGTGTGATGGCTTCGGAGTCCTGAAGATCTACGAGGGGTAGGCTGCTGGCTACGAAGGCTGCTGAATCCGAAGGCTGCTAGATCCGAAGGCTGCTGGATCCGAAGGCTGCTGCATATCTTCATTGTCCTGAAAAAAAAAATAGAGCTTTAAAAATACAATCACAATAACTTAAAGATATCATCAATATCAATAGCAATAGCATATCATCCAAAATTCACTAATTTCTAGCCCTCCTTCATGATTCGCTCGTGTCTCAGGAAAGAAAAAGACATAAATTAAAAATAAATAATAAAAATTTACAATAATATTTCTCCCTATCAAATACTCTAAAGATCCAGAGCTTATTGGTCATTTCTCCTTTAAATGGTAATAAGAGATCGAAATGAATATGCCAAAATTATTATCAATGTACAGTAAAATAATAAGGCACTTCATGAAAAAAAAACAAAAAAAAACAGGGAATATTTAACAAACATATATCATCTATACTTCATTCATAATGTTAGTTGAAACGTTCATTTCTTAATGAAGTGATTAGCGAAATATCCACATATACCTCCCACGATTACATTCTTTCTCCGTAATGAATAGCTCACGATAATTTATATTTTTGGTGAATGGTTAAAAGGAAACGAATAAACTTTTAACTCAACTCGCAGCGACAACCTGCGGAACTGATACCCATACTTCATATCCATTCTAAAGTATGAATACAGGGGATTCATAAGTCCTCTACCCTTTTGACATCAACAGCCTGAGCTAATGATATAATATTTAATCTAGGATTTATTGCTTATTAAACAGACCATCAGAGGTTTACTGCAACTATATCAAAAGATGATACAATGTGTTACAATCGTGCACTAAATAGCTCACCTTATTTGTGCAGCATAAGTCTTCATGGGTGATTGCTTAACATGAAGGCTGCATTGGTGTCTATGTCTATGTGTGCAGTTTCCACTCTGCTCACCAGTACTACAAAGGACCTGATACTCTGTGGAGGTGACTCGAAGAGATTCCATCATTCCCTCGCCGACAGAAGACTCCTCTTGGGAGGCGAAACGATCCCCACTCCTGAGGACCTGGCGAGCCACCTTCTGAAGTCCATCTCATCCTTCGTAAGCAGTGAGATGCCCTCGATCTTGCGGGGTGGTTGAAGGGATTCGAACCCAGCCCTCCGGTACTCGGCCCATGCAGGGAACGGATCCACCGTCACCGACGTCCTCCGAGTCCACAACCACCTCGGAACACTCCAACCGGCGCCTCTCCCCCTTTCCCGAATTTTCTTCTCTCCGAACCGGCCCTTCCTCTCGAAGCCATTCCAACTCGAAAAGCTATTGCGTTGTAACGGAAGAGTCGAAAGAAGAAGGGATCGAGGTATTCAACGATTCCCCGGGTAGGGAATCCGAACTGTGCTATCGAAGTGATGTAACTAGCTGAGCGATTCTCGTGTCATGGTCACCCGGGATGAAGAGCATTGCACAACTGACTAAAGTTGAAACAGAAATTAAATGAATCTAAATAAAGTTTTCGGCAAATTTCGGTTTTAAAAACGGAATTGAAAAAATCCTTGATTAAAAGGATTCTGATTTAGATTTTAAAAAATTAAGTATTTTTTTTACCGAGTGATCCTGATTTTAAAATTAGTAAATAAAGGCCTATAGCCAATAAGAGTTAAAATTAACAATCATGTAAATGATCAAAATCATTCGCTTTTTAACTATTAGTGTACAGGACAAAACCCCATCCTCAGGTGCCAGCAAAAAGTCAAACCAAATTATCCCTCAAATTTTATATCTCTCTACTATATCTAACTTGGTTTGACTTCCTTTAGCTCCTGATAAAATGAGGCGTTGAACCGCAACTAATAAAAGCCAATGTTGGGCCGGGTACAGAGCTTCAAACAGCTCTAAAGGGTTTGGGGCTTAATGATATATCTATACTAATTGTTTTCCAACTTCAAAAACCAAAACCAAGGTTCCAAAACCTTGCAGAAGAAGCTTAATTTAGGGTGAATTTAAAATGGTGGTCGGCGAGAACTTTTACAATAAGCATATCAAATTACTGGGGGCGTGCAGGTTATGATAGACCCAGACAGGACTATCTGAAATTTAACTAGCCCTAAAATTATATATTACTAAAATAACAATTTAAAAAAATTCCACCACCAAAATAGTAATTCCTGTTACCAACTTTGGCAAGTTGTGCAGTGTTCTTCTTCCTGTGCAACTGTGACACGAAGACTGCTCAGTTGCGACATCACTTTGATGACGCGATTCGAGTTCCCAAACACGACGAACCGCGGAATACTTTGACCTCCCCATCCTTCGAATCTTCCGTTATAACGCAGCATCTCAACGAGTAGAAGTAACCTCGACAGATAGGTTCAGCTAGAAGACAGGAAAATCTGGAAAAAGGAGAAAAGAGCCGGGGGGAAGAGTCCGCTGGAAGTTGAGGACTTGGAGGGCCCCGATGGCAATGGATCTGTTCCGAGATGAACCGAACACAGGAGTTCTGGGCTCGCGTCCTTTCGACTGCCCTGCAAGACCAAGAACGTTCCACTAACTCGCGAAGGAAAGAGATGAGCTTCAGAAGGTGGCCTGCCGGGTCCTCGAGAGAGAGAATCTTTCCACCTCCTCGGAGGAGTTTGCAGCCGTCGAGTGAATCGTGGAATCTCTTCGCAGTTCTTCTGCAGAATACCAAACCCTCTGGAGTACAAGTTTGCTGCAGTCTTCTAGATTCCAAGGATATGCTTCTGAGCTTGACTTGTGCCTTCCAACCATTCCGGAACAGCAACTGGGCTTTCTGTAAAAAATGCAACAAAAAAAATTAATAAAATAAAATATAATCAATTAATTTAAAATGAAATATAAATACATGAAATATAAATAGGACACATATTTTTTATAAATGTTATTAAAGGAAATATAATCGCACTCAGGGATCACATCACTCTCACCAATGAGTGATTTTGGTGCATATTTGCTCATATTAATTAAATAATATGAGCTACTTGATCATAATACTAATTTTTATATTGACCTTATTTTTGTAAAATTTATAAGTAGTACCTTATAATTATCAATTTTATAAAGTATACTCATTAGTATAAAGTACACTCACTTACCTGACTTGGTCATCGTCATCATCATCATCTTCTTCTAAGCAGCATTTTAAAGCCAATTCGTATAGCTACTTCATGTCTTATTTCATCAGAGTTGATCTTCCTCTTAGTACCTCTGCAGTAGATTATTCAGTTTCCGTGCCTGGAAAATAAA
Source organism: Arma custos (assembly GCA_037127475.1). Classification (NCBI taxonomy): domain Eukaryota; kingdom Metazoa; phylum Arthropoda; class Insecta; order Hemiptera; family Pentatomidae; genus Arma; species Arma custos. Next base: position 99,756,187 of record CM073762.1, read on the forward strand.
TTGCCGCAGTTATAATAATTATAGCAATATTAATCAAAATGGTGGTGATTGGTATTGAGGTAGGGGGGCCATCAACCCCCTATCTCCCTACCCTAGCCTGCTGATGGGGCTGCCACCTCAGAGCCTGCAGGCCTGCTCTCCCGTCCGGGACGGCTATCTAGGGGAGGTGACCCTAGAGTGTGTACTGTAAATGACCTTTGTCTGCATAATGTTGGTGCATGGAGTGTACTGTTTCAGTGTACTGTTTGTGTGAGTGTGCATGGTGTACTGAACTCGGGTTCTTGGTGTCGTTACTCACCATCAAGGCCCCATGCATGGACCCTGCCCTGAGAACTCTATTCAATAATACCTAATTGAAATATAAAAGTAATATATTATACATATAATAAATAAATTATATATTTCGCATAGAAATTCTATTGCAAGGAAACCAGTGAATGGTTGAAAAATAGAATAATTTATAGGCGCATTAGACATCTCTATTACAAAAACCGTAATAGTTGCAAACATCGCTACTTATCTAAGACAGAACAAAGTGCGAAATAAAAATCATCTTCATTTTTAACCTGGTGAGTAATGAAGAATTTATAAAAGTTACAGATAACTGCGCTGAGCTGGGAGCTGACTGATAGATAGCCTGAGGTTCGAAGTACAGGTCCAATATTTAAGGAGTAGAGGGGGAAAGAATAATTATTAATTTTATATATTCTTTTAGTGCATTATCGACGTTGTAAAAACCGCGACCGCTATAATAATAATTATAATATTATTTAATACAGTCAATTTATAATAAGCTAGCCTATAAATTTCATCAAATATTGAAAAATCAATAATTAACTAAATTAAACAAATAAAAATTTAATAATGCACTCCTTTCCACACCACCACAGAGGTAGAGCGCGTGGTGTGCGTTTTTTTTAATGTGGTATCCCCAATAGGCCTAGTCCACAATCCTACCCTACAATCTTCAAGATATAAAATCTTGAAGAAGTTAGAACTACTTTAGATCATATCAGATCTAGTAGTATTCGACGTACAAAGAAAATTTTGGGAACGGGGCGAGTAAACCTAAATTCGACGAGTAAACCTAATTTTATGCCTAAAACCTAAATTCGACGCATATACCTAAATTCGACGAGTAAACCTAAATTACATATCATAACTTAACCTAAAATACATATTATAAATTAACCTGAAATACATATTATAAATTAACCTGAAATACATATTATAAATTAACCTGAAATACATATTAAAAATTAACCTGAAATACATATTATAAATTAACCTGAAATACATATTATAAATTAACCTGAAATACATATTTTTTAAACCTACTTAGTTGTTATATGGTGTATTTTACTAATTAAAAGAATTTTCGGATAATCATATCAACACCACAATGTCTGCTGAATACCAATCTTGAGTTAGATATAGTAGAGAGATATTCTTTTGAGGGATAACTCAAATTGGTATTCGTTCAACATGTGATGATGGTGTGATGTTCCGAAAAATATTGATAAAATTATCAAAACATCACAATGTCTGCTGAATCCCAAACTTAAGTTAGATATAGCAGAGAGATATTATTTTGAGGGATAACTCAGCTTGGAATTCGTTCAACATGTGATGATAGAATATTAATATAATTATTACAAAACAGTTACCAAATTTTAAAAAAATATTAAATCTAAGTAGGTTTAAAAAGAAAATAAGAACCCCCAGAAGCCTCTTTAACTTTGAAGGTGCTCTGGGGATATAATAAAATATTGCATATACAAATACAATAATAAAAACAAAACACTACTTCATGCAATAGGAGTACTCACTTTTGCGAAGATCTTGCTCTCAACTCTCATGTGTTCCTAAACCTAAAGTGTAAAAATTTTACTATTTACTTAATGATAAAAAAATCAAATATAGCTATGTAATTATATGAAATACTCTGCTCGATATGACATTTTAATTTGAATTTAATGTATTGCAAAATACTGAAAGAATAATTATATTTATATGAATGAATGAAAAATAATATTTAATAGTAAAGTTTTATCAATCAACAAATCACTTTCAAAATCAGAATATTTTTAAATTTATAAACTAAATTTAAGATCAAATTAAAAATTCACTATGTTGAAAAAGTGTTGCGGTGTGTAATGAGAGAGGAGCCGCAGCTGCAGTCTGGAAGGTCCTGAAGATCCTCAACTCTCACATTAAAGTAGTTATGTGATAACTAATGACAATAATTGAATTTAAACTAATATAATAATGACTTTATTACTTCAATAGAAATGAATGATGAAAGCATTAAATTTACTAAGTTAAGATATATTTAATTCGAGTTAAATATCTGTAATTCATAGAAAATTTCATCTATTTAAAAAATTCTAATCTGCTAAATGAATTTAATGATTTTATCAACATGATTGGTATAAAATACAAATCAACTTTTAATAAAATAAATTTTTAAAAAATTAAATTGAATAAAAAAAGTTTAAAAAGTGTTGTGTTGTGTTGTGGTGTGTAATGTGAGAGGAGGTCGCTGCCGTAGATATACAAAAAAATATATTTCATGCACATGCAAATGCTCATGCAACATGCAAAAATACTGCCCACTAAGGATGTGACCTAGCCTACCTAACTTGTGTCATCTCTGTACTATCTTGAATATTAATATTGAATAATATATTTATGCAATAACAAATTTGTTACTTCAAAGTTTTTCACTAATTAAATAAATAATGAAAATAATTAATAATCAAATAATAAATTAATTTAATAAGTAATGAATTTAATTTTAATCTATCTAAAAGTTTTGTATTATAGAAATCAAAAGTTTTAAAATTATTTCAAAAAAATTAATATTTATAAGCAATTAAATATTTGAATGATTTCACTGAAATTGATATTACTGTGTAAAAAAAGGAAAATTGTGTCGTATGTTGTTATGTTCCTTGGGAGTGTACATGTATAAAAACAAAACATGCAACATGCAATATCCAAAGTGGGCAGGACTGTGGCCCAGATCAAAAATAACTTTGCAAGTTATAGATCATTCATAACAATAAAGTTATAATGATTTAAAGTTATGTTATAAACTTTAAAGTTGTAATAATTATAATGAAGTTACAATTCATGTAAAGTAATAAAAAATATATATATATGAATCAAATAATCTATCAAATTTTCTAATTTATCCTTTAATAGTTTAATAATGTTTCACTGGGCCACAGTGCATGCTTAGAACTTGTTCATCTGACTTGGCACCCTATGAGGTGTGATGGCTTCGGAGTCCTGAAGATCTACGAGGGGTAGGCTGCTGGCTACGAAGGCTGCTGAATCCGAAGGCTGCTAGATCCGAAGGCTGCTGGATCCGAAGGCTGCTGCATATCTTCTTTGTCCTGAAAAAAAAAATAGAGCTTTAAAAATACAATCACAATAACTTAAAGATATCATCAATATCAATAGCAATAGCATATCATCCAAAATTCACTAATTTCTAGCTCTCCTTCATGATTCGCTCGTGTCTCAGGAAAGAAAAAGACATAAATTAAAAATAAATAATAAAAATTTACAATAATATTTCTCCCTATCAAATACTCTAAAGATCCAGAGCTTATTGGTCATTTCTCTCCAATCAATCACTACTTAAATTTGGATATTATTAGTCTCCTATTTGAAAAGATTAAGACAAACCTCGACGCCTGAGCACTTTAAATGGTAATAAGAGATCGAAACGAATATGCCAAAATTATTATCAATGTACAGTAAAATAATAAGGCACTTCATGAAAAAAACAGGGAATATTTAACAAACATATATCATCTATACTTCATTCATAATGTTAGTTGAAACGTTCATTTCTTAATGAAGTGATTAGCGAAATATCCACATATACCTCCCACGATTACATTCTTTCTCCGTAATGAATAGCTCACGATAATTTATATTTTTGGTGAATGGTTAAAAGGAAACGAATAAACTTTCAACTCAACTCGCAGCGACAACCTGCGGAACCGATACCCATACTTCATATCCATTCTAAAGTATGAATACAGGGGATTCATAAGTCCTCTACCCTTTTGACATCAACAGCCTGAGCTAATGATATAATATTTAATCTAGGATTTATTGCTTATTAAACAGACCATCAGAGGTTTACTGCAACTATATCAAAAGATGATACAATGTGTTACAATCGTGCACTAAATAGCTCACCTTATTTGTGCAGCATAAGTCTTCATGGGTGATTGCTTAACATGAAGGCTGCATTGGTGTCTATGTCTATGTGTGCAGTTTCCACTCTGCTCACCAGTACTACAAAGGACCTGATACTCTGTGGAGGTGACTCGAAGAGATTCCATCATTCCCTCGCCGACAGAAGACTCCTCTTGGGAGGCGAAACGATCCCCACTCCTGAGGACCTGGCGAGCCACCTTCTGAAGTCCATCTCATCCTTCGTAAGCAGTGAGATGCCCTCGATCTTGCGGGGTGGTTGAAGGGATTCGAACCCAGCCCTCCGGTACTCGGCCCATGCAGGGAACGGATCCACCGTCACAGACGTCCTCCGAGTCCACAACCACCTCGGAACACTCCAACCGGCGCCTCTCCCCCTTTCCCGAATTTTCTTCTCTCCGAACCGGCCCTTCCTCTCGAAACCATTCCAACTCGAAAAGCTATTGCGTTGTAACGGAAGAGTCGAAAGAAGAAGGGATCGAGGTATTCCACGATTCCCCGGGTAGGGAATCCGAACTGTGCTATCGAAGTGATGTAACTAGCTGAGCGATTCTCGTGTCATGGTCACCCGGGATGAAGAGCATTGCACAACTGACTAAAGTTGAAACAGAAATTAAATGAATCTAAATAAAGTTTTCGTCAAATTTCGGTTTTAAAAACGGAATCGAAAAAATCCTTGATTAAAAGGATTCTGATTTAGATTTTAAAAAATTAAGTATTTTTTTTACCGAGTGATCCTGATTTTAAAATTAGTAAATAAAGGCCTATAGCCAATAAGAGTTAAAATTAACAATCATGTAAATGATCAAAATCATTCGCTTTTTAACTATTAGTGTACAGGACAAAACCCCATCCTCAGGTGCCAGCAAAAAGTCAAACCAAATTATCCCTCAAATTTTATATCTCTCTACTATATCTAACTTGGTTTGACTTCCTTTAGCTCCTGATAAAATGAGGCGTTGAACCGCAACTAATAAAAGCCAATGTTGGGCCGGGTACAGAGCTTCAAACAGCTCTAAAGGGTTTGGGGCTTAATGATATATCTATACTAATTGTTTTCCAACTTCAAAAACCAAAACCAAGGTTCCAAAACCTTGCAGAAGAAGCTTAATTTAGGGTGAATTTAAAATGGTGGTCGGCGAGAACTTCTACAATAAGCATATCAAATTACTGGGGGCGTGCAGGTTATGATAGTCCCAGACAGGACTATCTGAAATTTAACTAGCCCTAAAATTATATATTACTAAAATAACAATTTAAAAAAATTCCACCACCAAAATAGTAATTCCTGTTACCAACTTTGGCAAGTTGTGCAGTGTTCTTCTTCCTGTGCAACTGTGACACGAAGACTGCTCAGTTGCGACATCACTTTGATGACGCGATTCGAGTTCCCAAACACGACGAACCGCGGAATACTTTGACCTCCCCATCCTTCGAATCTTCCGTTATAACGCAGCATCTCAACGAGTAGAAGTAACCTCGACAGATAGGTTCAGCTAGAAGACAGGAAAATCTGGAAAAAGGAGAAAAGAGCCGGGGGGAAGAGTCCGCTGGAAGTTGAGGACTTGGAGGGCCCCGATGGCAATGGATCTGTTCCGAGATGAACCGAACACAGGAGTTCTGGGCTCGCGTCCTTTCGACTGCCCTGCAAGACCAAGAACGTTCCACTAACTCGCGAAGGAAAGAGATGAGCTTCAGAAGGTGGCCTGCCGGGTCCTCGAGAGAGAGAATCTTTCCACCTCCTCGGAGGAGTTTGCAGCCGTCGAGTGAATCGTGGAATCTCTTCGCAGTTCTTCTGCAGAATACCAAACCCTCTGGAGTACAAGTTTGCTGCAGTCTTCTAGATTCCAAGGATATGCTTCTGAGCTTGACTTGTGCCTTCCAACCATTCCGGAACAGCAACTGGGCTTTCTGTAAAAAATACAACAAAAAAAATTAATAAAATAAAATATAATCAATTAATTTAAAATGAAATATAAATACATTTTTTATTTAATTGGACACATATTTTTTATAAATGTTATTAAAGGAAATATAATCGCACTCAGGGATCACATCACTCTCACCAATGAGTGATTTTGGTGCATATTTGCTCATATTAATTAAATAATATGAGCTACTTGATCATAATACTAATTTTTATATTGACCTTATTTTTGTAAAATTTACAAGTAGTACCTTATAATTATCAATTTTATAAAGTATATTCATTAGTATAAAGTACACTCACTTACCTGACTTGGTCATCGTCATCATCATCATCTTCTTCTAAGCAGCATTTTAAAGCCAATTCGTATAGCTACTTCATGTCTTATTTCATCAGAGTTGATCTTCCTCTTAGTACCTCTGCAGTAGATTATTCAGTTTCCGTGCCTGGAAAATAAATTGCCGCAGTTATAATAATTATAGCAATATTAATCAAAATGGTGGTGATTGGTATTGAGGTAGGGGGGCCATCAACCCCCTATCTCCCTACCCTAGCCTGCTGATGGGGCTGCCACCTCAGAGCCTGCAGGCCTGCTCTCCCGTCCGGGACGGCTATCTAGGGGAGGTGACCCTAGAGTGTGTACTGTAAATGACCTTTGTCTGCATAATGTTGGTGCATGGAGTGTACTGTTTCAGTGTACTGTTTGTGTGAGTGTGCATGGTGTACTGAACTCGGGTTCTTGGTGTCGTTACTCACCATCAAGGCCCCATGCATGGACCCTGCCCTGAGAACTCTATTCAATAATACCTAATTGAAATATAAAAGTAATATATTATACATATAATAAATAAATTATATATTTCGCATAGAAATTCTATTGCAAGGAAACCAGTGAATGGTTGAAAAATAGAATAATTTATAGGCGCATTAGACATCTCTATTACAAAAACCATAATAGTTACAAACATCGCTACTTATCTAAGACAGAACAAAGTGCGAAATAAAAATCATCTTCATTTTTAACCTGGTGAGTAATGAAGAATTTATAAAAATTACAGATAACTGCGCTGAGCTGGGAGCTGACTGATAGATAGCCTGAGGTTCGAAGTACAGGTCCAATATTTAAGGAGTAGAGGGGGAAAGAATAATTATTAATTTTATATATTCTTTTAGTGCATTATCGACGTTGTAAAAACCGCGACCGCTATAATAATAATTATAATATTATTTAATACAGTCAATTTATAATAAGCTAGCCTATAAATTTCATCAAAAATTGAAAAATCAATAATTAACTAAATTAAACAAATAAAAATTTAATAATGCACTCCTTTCCACACCACCACAGAGGTAGAGCGCGTGGTGTGCGTTTTTTTTAATGTGGTATCCCCAATAGGCCTAGTCCACAATCCTACCCTACAATCTTCAAGATATAAAATCTTGAAGAAGTTAGAACTACTTTAGATCATATCAGATCTGGTAGTATTCGACGTACAAAGACAATTTTGGGAACGGGGCGAGTAAACCTAAATTCGACGAGTAAACCTAATTTTATGCCTAAAACCTAAATTCGACGCATATACCTAAATTCGACGAGTAAACCTAAATTACATATCATAACTTAACCTAAAATACATATTATAAATTAACCTGAAATACATATTATAAATTAACCTGAAATACATATTAAAAATTAACCTGAAATACATATTATAAATTAACCTGAAATACATATTATAAATTAACCTGAAATACATATTTTTTAAACCTACTTAGTTGTTATATGGTGTATTTTACTAATTAAAAGAATTTTCGGATAATCATATCAACACCACAATGTCTGCTGAATACCAATCTTGAGTTAGATATAGTAGAGAGATATTCTTTTGAGGGATAACTCAAATTGGTATTCGTTCAACATGTGATGATGGTGTGATGTTCCGAAAAATATTGATAAAATTATTAAAACATCACAATGTCTGCTGAATCCCAAACTTAAGTTAGATATAGCAGAGAGATATTATTTTGAGGGATAACTCAGCTTGGAATTCGTTCAACATGTGATGATAGAATATTAATATAATTATTACAAAACAGTTACCAAATTTTAAAAAAATATTAAATTTAAGTAGGTTTAAAAAGAAAATAAGAACCCCCAGAAGCCTCTTCAACATTGAAGGTGCTCTGGGGATATAATAAAATATTGCATATACAAATACAATAATAAAAACAAAACACTACTTCATGCAATAGGAGTACTCACTTTTGCGAAGATCTTGCTCTCAACTCTCATGTGTTCCTAAACCTAAAGTGTAAAAATTCTACTATTTACTTAATGATAAAAAATCAAATATAGCTATGTAATTATATGAAATACTCTGCTCGATATGACATTTTAATTTGAATTTAATGTATTGCAAAATACTGAAAGAATAATTATATTTATATGAATGAATGAAAAATAATATTTAATAGTAAAGTTTTATCAATCAACAAATCACTTTCAAAATCAGAATATTTTTAAATTTATAAACTAAATTTAAGATTAAATTAAAAATTCACTATGTTGAAAAAGTGTTGCGGTGTGTAATGAGAGAGGAGCCGCAGCTGCAGTCTGGAAGGTCCTGAAGATCCTCAACTCTCACATTAAAGTAGTTATGTGATAACTAATGACAATAATTGAATTTAAACTAATATAATAATGACTTTATTACTTCAATAGAAATGAATGATGAAAGCATTAAATTTAATAAGTTAAGATATATTTAATTCGAGTTAAATATCTGTAATTCATAGAAAATTTCATCTATTTAAAAAATTCTAATCTGCTAAATGAATTTAATGATTTTATCAACATGATTGGTATAAAATACAAATCAACTTTTAATAAAATAAATTTTTAAAAAATTAAATTGAATAAAAAAAGTTTAAAAAGTGTTGTGTTGTGTTGTGGTGTGGTGTGTAATGTGAGAGGAGGTCGCTGCCGTAGATATACAAAAAAATATATTTCATGCACATGCACATGCTCATGCAACATGCAAAAAAACTGCCCACTAAGGATGTGACCTAGCCTACCTAACTTGTGTCATCTCTGTACTATTTTGAATATTAATATTGAATAATATATTTATGCAATAACAAATTTATTACTTCAAAGTTTTTCACTAATTAAATAAATAATGAAAATAATTAATAATCAAATAATAAATTAATTTAATAAGTAATGAATTTAATTTTAATCTATCTAAAAGTTTTGTATTATAGAAATCAAAAGTTTTAAAATGATTTCAAAAAAATTAATATTTATATGCAATTAAATATTTGAATGATTTCACTGAAATTGATATTACTGTGTAAAAACAGGAAAATTGTGTCGTATGTTGTTATGTTCCTTGGGAGTGTACATGTATAAAAACAAAACATGCAACATGCAATATCCAAAGTGGGCAGGACTGTGGCCCAGATCAAAAATAACTTTGCAAGTTATAGATCATTCATAACAATAAAGTTATAATGATTTAAAGTTATGTTATAAACTTTAAAGTTGTAATAATTATAATGAAGTTACAATTCATGTAAAGTAATAAAATATATATATATATATATATATATATATATGAATCAAATAATCTATCAAATTTTCTAATTTATCCTTTAATAGTTTAATATAGTTTCACTGGGCCACAGTGCATGCTTAGAACTTGTTCATCTGACTTGGCACCCTATGAGGTGTGATGGCTTCGGAGTCCTGAAGATCTACGAGAGGTAGGCTGCTGGCTACGAAGGCTGCTGAATCCGAAGGCTGCTAGATCCGAAGGCTGCTGGATCCGAAGGCTGCTGCATATCTTCTTTGTCCTGAAAAAAAAAAATAGAGCTTTAAAAATACAATCACAATAACTTAAAGATATCATCAATATCAATAGCAATAGCATATCATCCCAAATTCACTAATTTATAGCTCTCCTTCATGATTCGCTCGTGTCTCAGGAAAGAAAAAGACATAAATTAAAAATAAATAATAAAAATTTACAATAATATTTCTCCCTATCAAATACTCTAAAGATCCAGAGCTTATTGATCATTTCTTCCCTATCAATCACTACTTAAATTTGGATATTTTTAGTCTCCTATTTGAAAAGATTAAGACAAACCTCGACGCCTGAGCACTTTAAATGGTAATAAGAGATCGAAATGAATAGGCCAAAATTATTATCAATGTACAGTAAAATAATAAGGCACTTCATGAAAAAAAAAACAAAAAAAAACAGGGAATATTTAACAAACATATATCATCTATACTTCATTCATAATGTTAGTTGAAACGTTCATTTCTTAATGAAGTGATTAGCGAAATATCCACATATACCTCCCACGATTACATTCTTTCTCCGTAATGAATAGCTCACGATAATTTATATTTTTGGTGAATGGTTAAAAGGAAACGAATAAACTTGTAACTCAACTCGCAGCGACAACCTGCGGAACTGATACCCATACTTCATATCCATTCTAAAGTATGAATACAGGGGATTCATAAGTCCTCTACCCTTTTGACATCAACAGCCTGAGCTAATGATATAATATTTAATCTAGGATTTATTGCTTATTAAACAGACCATCAGAGGTTTACTGCAACTATATCAAAAGATGATACAATGTGTTACAATCGTGCACTAAATAGCTCACCTTATTTGTGCAGCATAAGTCTTCATGGGTGATTGCTTAACATGAAGGCTGCATTGGTGTCTATGTCTATGTGTGCAGTTTCCACTCTGCTCACCAGTACTACAAAGGACCTGATACTCTGTGGAGGTGACTCGAAGAGATTCCATCACTCCCTCGCCGACAGAAGACTCCTCTTGGGAGGCGAAACGATCCCCACTCCTGAGGACCTGGCGAGCCACCTTCTGAAGTCCATCTCATCCTTCGTAAGCAGTGAGAGGCCCTCGATCTTGCGGGGTGGTTGAAGGGATTCGAACCCAGCCCTCCGGTACTCGGCCCATGCAGGGAACGGATCCACCGTCACCGACGTCCTCCGAGTCCACAACCACCTCGGAACACTCCAACCGGCGCCTCTCCCCCTTTCCCGAATTTTCTTCTCTCCGAACCGGCCCTTCCTCTCGAAGCCATTCCAACTCGAAAAGCTATTGCGTTGTAACGGAAGAGTCGAAAGAAGAAGGGATCGAGGTATTCAACGATTCCCCGGGTAGGGAATCCGAACTGTGCTATCGAAGTGATGTAACTAGCTGAGCGATTCTCGTGTCATGGTCACCCGGGATGAAGAGCATTGCACAACTGACTAAAGTTGAAACAGAAATTAAATGAATCTAAATAAAGTTTTCGGCAAATTTCGGTTTTAAAAACGGAATTGAAAAAATCCTTGATTAAAAGGATTCTGATTTAGATTTTAAAAAATTAAGTATTTTTTTTACCGAGTGATCCTGATTTTAAAATTAGTAAATAAATGCCTATAGCCAATAAGAGTTAAAATTAACAATCATGTAAATGATCAAAATCATTCGCTTTTTAACTATTAGTGTACAGGACAAAACCCCATCCTCAGGTGCCAGCAAAAAGTCAAACCAAATTATCCCTCAAATTTTATATCTCTCTACTATATCTAACTTGGTTTGACTTCCTTTAGCTCCTGATAAAATGAGGCGTTGAACCGCAACTAATAAAAGCCAATGTTGGGCCGGGTACAGAGCTTCAAACAGCTCTAAAGGGTTTGGGGCTTAATGATATATCTATACTAATTGTTTTCCAACTTCAAAAACCAAAACCAAGGTTCCAAAACCTTGCAGAAGAAGCTTAATTTAGGGTGAATTTAAAATGGTGGTCGGCGAGAACTTTTACAATAAGCATATCAAATTACTGGGGGCGTGCAGCTTATGATAGACCCAGACAGGACTATCTGAAATTTAACTAGCCCTAAAATTATATATTACTAAAATAACAATTTAAAAAAATTCCACCACCAAAATAGTAATTCCTGTTACCAACTTTGGCAAGTTGTGCAGTGTTCTTCTTCCTGTGCAACTGTGACACGAAGACTGCTCAGTTGCGACATCACTTTGATGACGCGATTCGAGTTCCCAAACACGACGAACCGCGGAATACTTTGACCTCCCCATCCTTCGAATCTTCCGTTATAACGCAGCATCTCAACGAGTAGAAGTAACCTCGACAGATAGGTTCAGCTAGAAGACAGGAAAATCTGGAAAAAGGAGAAAAGAGCCGGGGGGAAGAGTCCGCTGGAAGTTGAGGACTTGGAGGGCCCCGATGGCAATGGATCTGTTCCGAGATGAACCGAACACAGGAGTTCTGGGCTCGCGTCCTTTCGACTGCCCTGCAAGACCAAGAACGTTCCACTAACTCGCGAAGGAAAGAGATGAGCTTCAGAAGGTGGCCTGCCGGGTCCTCGAGAGAGAGAATCTTTCCACCTCCTCGGAGGAGTTTGCCGCCGTCGAGTGAATCGTGGAATCTCTTCGCAGTTCTTCTGCAGAATACCAAACCCTCTGGAGTACAAGTTTGCTGCAGTCTTCTAGATTCCAAGGATATGCTTCTGAGCTTGACTTGTGCCTTCCAACCATTCCGGAACAGCAACTGGGCTTTCTGTAAAAAATGCAACAAAAAAAATTAATAAAATAAAACATAACCAATTACGTAATCAAAACAATGTTTTATTGTTATTTTATTCAACATCAACATATATCATTAAATTAAAAATTACATCAAGTAATTTCTGTCTTAAGTCAGTACTTGAATAGCCTATTTTTCTGCTCAATAATATATTATTTTTGTACTTTTAAAACTTGACTTACGACACTATCATTCTCAACAGCTAATATGTGTACCATTGATGGAAGGCGTATTATTATATATTGAATTTTTAAAGCTTCCAACTATGATATATAATAGATTTAATTGTGGTAAGATACCAGTCTGACAATGGAAGTCAAGGCAAGAATTACAGCGGGCAACAAGTGTTTTTATGCTCTACGGGAGGTCTTGAAATTTAGGAATCTATCCCGGAAAAGTAAAATATTAATTTACAAGACAGTCATACGCCCCGTTGTGACATACTGCAGTGAGACATGGGTCCTAACAAAAGCAGCCAAAGATTCCCTCAGAATTTGGGAAAGAAGAATATTAAGAACAATATATGGCCCTATTAAGGATGGCGAGAAATTCAGAATGAGAAGCAATGAAGAACTGATGGAATTGCTAGCGGAGCCAGACTTAGTCACGGTCATTAGAAAGAGAAGGCTTGGCTGGTTGGGTCATGTTGAACGCATGGATCCGAAGAGACTTTCTCGAAAAATGGTGTGCGATAATCCGGGAGGAAGGAGAAAACGCGGGAGACCCCGATTGAGATGGATGGAAGATGTGGAAGAGGATCTGCGTAAGATGGGAGTGCGGAGATGGAGGAGATTTGCTTCGGATATAGCGGAGTGGAGGAGGCCCAGGTCCTGCAAGGACTGTAGCACCAGTCTGTGAGTGAGTGAGTGAGATACCAGTCATGATTCACCTTATTTATTCTGAGCAACAAATTAGAACTGTTGCTTCTAGCAAAGAAATTATCACTGTCCTGCATCATATTCATCTACTTGGCAATTATTCTACAGTTTGTTGTTTTGAATTTGGTCACAATAAGTATTAACTTTTCATTCTTTTCCCTTTTAATATTTTCCAAAATACAAGTTATCATGATTTTTAGTTAGAGAACGTAATTATTGGAAATGAATACTTCGGTAATCATTTCATCAAGAAATAAATGTTTCAACAAACATATAGCATATTTATTCTTATACTATACTTGAATATACTATATACTATACTTTGAAATGTTAGTTAAAACATTTATTTCTTGTTGCATGGAATAAATCAATGTACTACCAAATCACTACATAGTAGTGAAAAAATCAAAACAATCAGTCCAAATTCAAAATGAAAATCTAGCAAATCCTCCATATATTTATACCACATATATTTATATGGCATATCGTTAAAAAGTGATTCAATACTCTATTCCCCTAAATTTAATTGATAAATTTATTTCAGCAGGCAGAAATTTGTAATTTATTTTGATTTTTTCACTAAAGAACTTATTAGTGACTTGTGCTTGAACATTTTTTGACTTGTGCCTGGATATTTTTTATTCAATTTTGATTCATTGCTCAATGATCAACAAATATCATTTCATAAAAATTTTTATAGTATTTCAAAATTTAGACTGTTTAGAAATATTCTTTTGAAATATGTAAAAAACTAAATATGTAGAAAATAAATTTAGATGAGATGATGTAGAGTCAGATGCTATTCAATCTACTAAGTTATATTTATTGTTATAGAGTCTGAACTGAATCAAACAGGATCAGGATTACGGATCGTTTAATATTTTGCCTCGTTTTTCATTCATGAAATAAAAATGAATTAAATAATAGAATGAGTGGTTAATTCAAATTATGTCCAAAATGAGTTTCTTTTACTTATGGAAGAGGAACCGTGTCATTCTAGTTGTCTTTGGCTTGAAATGGAGTTGCAATATAAAAATAACTCCATTTCAAACCAAGGCCTACCTTAGCCACTCATTATTAACAACAAAACTAAAATATAACACTACTTCCCTAAAAACAAGAAACTCATTTTGGACAAAATATTTTTATATTTTATATTTTATGAGCATCTGTGAACCAGAGTTGACAATAAAAGAGTTAACATAGTAACAATGTTAAGTAAAAATTGGCATTTAAAATGGAAAAGATGTGCAATCTTTCACCTAATTATAGTATGAAAATTAAAAGGATTATTAAAAAATAAAAACAAAGATTAATTGTTATTTTATTCAACATCAACAACTTTATAAATTAATATAACATATTACATATCATACTTATTACTGACTAACTGCTTGATGAACTTTCAGTGTAGTCCAACTATTAAACATCTGTCGTAAAAAAAAAAAAATTAGATAATATCAGACTTGTGAATTATGTGTTCATAGATTTGCTTACTGTGAAAAATATTAATGAGTTTTGAAGAGTTAATTTCTTTAGTCTTTTAGACCATTTGTTTTCATTGAAATTATTTTCAATTTAGATAAAACAGTACTCTGATAGTTATACGTTTCCCTTTTAATATTTTCCAAAAATACAAGTTATCATGAGCTTTAGTATGGAAAAAAGAATGTAAGTATGGGAAATTTGTAGATTTTTATAAACTTTGCATCAAGAAATAAACCTTTCAACAAACATCTATACTTTGAAACTTAGTTGAAACGTTTATTTCTTGATGTAATACATAATTACCAAAATCTATAATAATTAACTATAATTACATTATTTTTCCATAATAAAGCTCATAATAATTTGTATTTTTGGAGAATATTAAAAAGGAAACGAATTAACAGTGTGTAACTAAACTGAAAACGACAACTTAAAACAAAAGTTGAACTTAAAAATCAATGTCGCAAGTTCTAATATAATAAACAGTATATGTAGAGAGATTATTAATTTGCATAGGTCAACATTAGTAGACCTTTTAACTTACCATATCAAGAGGAAGTTTTTAGTTTTAAAAATTCCTATGTTTGAAAGAATGAGAGCCAGCGAAGGATTGCAATATGCATTTATTAAATGATCAGTAATTAATTACACATTTATCTTACTTTTTAATCCTAAAGACTTGTGAAAAATGCTTCAGGGAAAATGAATAATCCAAAAATTATGAAAAATCATGAATTAAGTATAAATTGTATTAAGTACTTCTTTTTTAAGTATTCAGAGTTATATGACACATTACTTCATTCCGATTTAAAACCTTAAGGTACATATGTATATATTTATAAATTTATGTATGTGTGTGTGCGTGTGTATATATATATCCATTCAGTAAGTATTTACTTAAAGGAGATACTTGAATGTTAATAATACTTATTAATAAAGATGTTAATAAGATACTTACCAGATCAAGGACAGTTCTAAAATGGCTAGTCCACCCCAGAGAAAGAGAAAAAACCGGGAATGAGCCAGAATAGACCCCTAATGCCAACATTGTAAAAATAAAAATGCATAAAATGTAAAAATCTATCCAAGTTAGTAAGTGAACAAGTCATTCTTACCATTTCTTAACACACATTTCAGAGAACCTAAACGTCATTCACTTTGTTAATTAATATATTTCTTTCAAAAACTGATGTTGAGTAATATATCTTATTAAAATTTGAATTGGATATTTAGATTTTTTTTTCATAATTTGAGACTAGGTGGGGGGGAATCAAGATCAAATAACAACAGTATAAATCTGAGATTTATTACAGAGAGAGCCTAGAATCCAATGGCTGGAGGATATGGAAAAAGATCTTAGGCTCCTTGGGGTAAGAACATGGAGAAGCGCAGCGGAAGATTGGTCTCAGTGGAGGAAAATTGTCTAGGAGGCCAAGGTCAACCATGGACTATAGCCCCGTGTGATGATGAAAATAAATCTGAGACTGTTCTAGATAAGAACTTAACTATTGGAATATATTTTTTTGTCTTGTAAAATTACAATATTACATCACATCATCCAGGGGGGAGGGAACGGGAGCACGTTCCTCCCATACGTGTTTTTTGTACTGTAGAGAATCCATTACAGTGCATACTTATAGGCAAATCATATGATGATAGTTGTTAAAATAACAGAAATAACATGAGTGAAACTATTGTTTAGATATTTTAATAAACCTTTGAAACCTTTCTATAAATACTACAAGTTTATTTCTAAGTTATTGTTGATTTTTTTTGCCCGTCTGCCTGTTGTGCCCCCCCCCCAGAAAAAAAATCCTGGATCCGCCCTTGCATCACATTGAAACTTCATTCTTAACTAAATTAAAACACATTTAATTCTTCAGCGGAATATTCCCATACCGATTAAATTTCGTGCAACCGTTTGTTCAAAATCCATGTAAAACTCATATTTAGATGTCTATTACTCAAAAACGGCTACTATTATGAAGTATATATATCTTAATTTGTTTGTGTTCCCATTCATATGCATAAACAATCGAAAAAAACTGCATACAGTCGTAGAGTTGATTTCCAAAAACGCTGTTTTTGTGATTTCGCCATACCCTACCTAAACTTACTAAATTTAATTTAATAAATTTATTGTCAAGATAACCAGAAACGGTAAGTTTAATTGAATAGCATGGGGGGTATACCTCTGAATAGCTTATTTACGTTAGCATAGAAAATTATTAAAATTCAATATCCGGAGACATTATAAATGTGACAATTTACCCTGACATCGAAATGATCAATATTAAAATAAGAAAAAGCAATCTACAATTCATTTTTGTATCGGTAGCTCACGAACTAAAAATGAACCGTACAGTTCACTTAACTAATAGGGTGCAAAAAAAAAATTACCGTTTTTCAAACAAATATTTGTATGAATATTTTTTTATATAAAAAACAATTAATACTCAAAAAAATTAATACTCAAAGTATAGTCCATAGTTCTCCCTCAAAAGGTACGGTGGGGTTAGGACCGACCCCAGGATGCTTTGAAAATGTATTTTTATTAAGAATAAAGTCATGCTACATTATTAGAATTATGTTCTTATTGATGAGTAGAGGGGCACTGATACCATAGCATCTCAAACCTTAAAAAAAAGTTGGGGTATGTGAGGACCCCATCGTACCATTTATGTCCTCCCATTCACCGTACCATTGGAGGATTATTAATCGTCATTAGCCATATGCTAGGAAATTGCTCGATTCCACGCTGATACCATTACTTGGGATGGCAGTCAAAGAATTCTTGGACCGCAATTTCAACTTCCGCAAAATCACCAATTTTTTCCCTTGAAGAAATTAGGCCATGGATCGAAAGAAGTAGTAACCCGATGGTGCAAGGTCTAGACTATATGGTGGATGAGGCAGGAGTTCGAATCGATGAAGTTCTTTAATCTTTTCTTTGGTTCGACGGGAAGTATGAGTACGAGCATTATCTTGTTGGAATAAACTCCTTTTCGGTTGTCCAAGCGGAATAACGCTCTGACAACTTCGCCTATAATCTTTCCAGTTGTTCGCAGTAGAGTTCAGAATTCAAAGAGCATCCATCAGGAACATCCTCGTGAAGAATAACACCTCCGAAATTTCCAAAAACGCAAAGCATGGATTTTTTCAAATTCCTCCCTTGCAGCAACCAGAAAAACAGTTTTACCGCGATAAAGCCATTGCTCACAGGTATTCGGATTTCCCCAGTAAACCCACTTTTCATCACAGTTGACAATATTTCGATAAAATCTGATATCAGGAGTTGTTTTTTTTTCAAGAAATGTTCTCAAATTTCTATAATAATATAATGTTTATTTTTCAATTCTGGAGTATTTATCAGCTGTTTTTATCTAACCTTATCCAGCCGGGGTCGAGTAACGTTCCTTATGATTCATTAGTTACATTTGAGCCTCGGAGGTGATGGGATGTTTCTTGGGTGCATTATTCATTTTTTGTTTTGTTGTTATTCTCTTTCTACCCTGAGGATGCCTGAATAGGTGAAATATCGGACAGATAATTTCATTTTCTGTACTTAAGGGATTTTCGTTGGAATGTTTCCAGGGTCTTAACATTTATGTGAGGTCTCTGTTTACTTTTCAATATTAATATATTTTGTGGATTAGCCATAAGTGCACTGGTTTCTTGATAATGTTCTTTCTCTTGCATTTTTACTTTTATTTTTTCATATGGTCTTTTGTCTTGTTTTTCTGTTGTTTACTACTATTTATTTTTTCCATATTTTATTTGAAAAGAAAAGATATGGCCAGAACCGGGACTCGAACCCGGGACCTTCACCTCTCCGTGGTGACGCCTCAACCATCTCGGCCGCCCTGGCACGTTTCTCGGTCAGCCCCATCAATTCTTTTCACTTGATCCTACATCTCCCTGTTCTCGCAATTTGCGATGTATACACGGGGAGAATGTTAATTGAACATTATTTTATTTTGGATCTAGTTGACTTTTAGTCGTTAATATTATTATAATTTATTTTATTTATTATTATTTAATTATTATTATTTATTTTATTATTATTATTATTTTATTTAAATTATATAATGTAAAAACAGTAACAGCTCCTATCGTTACTGTGATTTTTGTTACCTGTGATTTCTTAACTGCTACTGACTGCGATTCGTGATTCTGTCGAAATGCTACCATCAGTGATTGCGTCGGCGTACTTTTAATAATTACAAACCTTAAATAATAAGCTGATGTAACAAAATAGAAAAATATTTGAATTTATAAAAATAAAGAAATTTGTTAATTTAACCCATTTTCGGCCACTGATGCGTATACGCAACATTAATTTAACAATTTTTTTTATTTTTATAAATTCAAATATTTATCTATTTTGTTGCATCAGGTTATTATTTAAGGTTTGTAATTATTAAAATTATTTTTTAAATAAATTTTGTGTTTTTTAACCCATTGAAAAATAATAGTATAGTAGGTTATATTTCAACACTAATGAGTACTAAGACTTAAACGTTAAATTCAGCCAAATAAGGGTTGCTACAATTAAATTATCAGATTCCTCGTTTAAAACATTGTTTATTTTAATTGTCGGGATTACATTTTTGTATTCAATTCAAATACTGCTTTTAGAATAGTCGTTTTATTTTAATGTTGCGTTAACGCATCATTGACCATTTTCTTCCACACAGATTCTTTCAATCCTTCGTTCACAATTCGACATTACCGGCTTTTGAGAGTGTGACGAGCGCGCCAGCGGCCAGACTATGAAGAAAGGATAGAATCGGTCAAAGGATTCGATCAAGAACGATCGAAACAGGTCTGATTGAGTCCTGATCGAATCTTTTTAAAAGCAGTGATTCGATCACTCGTGTGCGGGTTACGATCGAATCAAAGGATTCGATCAATCACGATCGACTCAGGCCTAATTTGAGCCTTGAAGATGGTGGGATGTTTCTTAGGTGCATTGTTCATTTTTTGTTTTGTTGTTTGTCTCTTTCTAACCTGAGGATGCCTGAATAGGCGAAATATCGGACAGAGAATTTCATTTTCTGGTTTAGTTTGGAGACTTAGGAACTTTTCGTTGGAATTTTTCCATGGTCGTAACATTTATGTAAGGTCTATTTTTACTTTTCAATATTGCACAATTTAATTTAATTTTATAATTAACTCTCTTTACCAATATTATTTGTCTTATCAACTAATTACATTGATCGTGAACAGATGTAATGCAAATTAAATTGATTGCTCCGCTGAAATATGAATAATTAAAATCCACAACTAATGAAAAATTGTCAATATTCTTTTGGAGCTTCAACACAAGTCTTATGGATAGAACAAATTTTAGTCTCAGTTCTGTCTGAATGGCCATGAAGATAACATTTTTCATTTTTAAACATGAAAAAGTATCAGTTCCGCAGATTGTCACTTCAACTTGATTTACAAGTTTTACTTGTTCACTCATCTCCTTTTTAATATTCTCAAAAAATACAAATTATCATGAGCCTTTAATGTGGGAAAAATATTTTAATTATGGGAACTATGTGTATTTCATACATTCATCACGTATGAACAAACATATATCATCTATATGAGGAAAACAATGGTCCGGATGGAGGTAAAGAAAATTTCTCTAAGTAGGGAGAACTGTTCAAGAAAATTTCGTCCATATTGCAGGTCCTCTTCTGAGCTGTCGAGGGAAGAAAGGGAGTGTGGTTTTCTCCCTGTATTACTAACTACTAGTGTAGGAACAGTTGAAGGACAGGTACTAGGGTAGTAAACAGCTATAGTTAGTGATACTGTGAGGAAACCACTCAGGGCTTGTAACCCCCACTCTCCCTCAACTGCAATGAAGAAGATGTTGATCAAAACTTTGGCTCTTCTAAAAACAGTTCTCCCTACTTGAGCAATGGAAAATTTGTTAAACTATAATGTCTACTTAAACTTTTATAGATAAACAGAACTACTTCAAAAACTCATCAGCATTTATTTATGAAAAACAAGATCTAAAATACTTAATACATAGTATATAATACTATACTTTACTGACGGAAGAAACATAATCTTTGGGTTCAATAATTTATTGGCATAACTATGTAGTATAGATATACATAAGTAATGATACATATGAATGGGGTAAGATAAAAAATATGCCATGTTGTAAGTATGGCAGAAATCGTGGCTTCAAAAACTCACCTGTTACATTTACTCATCTAAACAATTAAAAAAGATGTTAAAGCATTAATAACATTAATGTATGTAACAAGAAATCAGGGAGCAGAGAAGCTCAGTTTGTAGAGCGGAGAGTTGGTACACTGAGGGTCCTGGGTTTAAATCCAGCTGCACCAGATAAATTATTAAACCTGTTAACAGCCATGGACAGATCCAATGAGACCTGCAGATGTCCCTCCTCTATCAAGTGGTTAATCTTAATCGGGGGAAAAAACTGATTGTTGAGTGTGATCTCTGTTAAATCACCTCCCTGCACAACCCTTGTCATAGAAACAGTAAATTCTCTATTATCTACTGAGCCCAAGTCCATTGATGGGTTGTTGTGGTATAGACAGGTAACAAGAAATTGTGCTGTGCAATAACACCGTTCAGAAAATATATGCTAAAAGATGCATTACTAATCTGTAAGCACAGCTCAAAAAGCATTTTTTCCCCTGTATAATAATAGATTCATAACATGCTTAACATTTCCTTTACAAGTTTCCTTAACATTTCATCTGTTGTACTAAATTTTTTTGTATAGTATACATTGATATAAGAGTTGTTTGCTGATGTAGGAGGAACCAATATGGATACTTATGATAATTAAAAGTATGGTTGTAGTTGCCAGAATCGTACAAGCTCCAAAAGTGTGTTTTGAGATACAAAACATGAATCTGTAAAAGATTTTCAAAACAACAAAATCAAACATTATATACAGAATATTTAAATGGAAATATAGACTGACATTGGATCAATTTATAATCTTTTTATCACATAACTGAAGACTAGCTGAGGAAATGTTACTAGTGTTACATTATGTTACTAAAATTATTAAAAATATATATTCATATAAATCTAAAGATCTTCCTCCTATTACTTATCTTGTTAATCATTTGTCAGCTCATTTTTTAACCTTTATTATTATTACTAGGAATTACTCATTACTTATTCTGTGTTCTTATTGACTGCACCCCCCAACTATCTCCTTTACATATAATACAGCTATGTTTCACACATGTCCCAGTTTTCCATATTCTAAATGCTCACAATGAATACCCAGAATCACAAAAGAAAACAAGAAAATATTGGATACTCTTCAAAATGATACTAATTTTGCAAAGTTGTTTATGCTGTTGGAAAGTTGATTAAATGAAGCAGCATTTGCCAGTTTCTATTCTTGTAATTCTAAAATTCATTGCTTTTATAATTGTTGAAAATTATTCATTTTTATTTAATTAATTTTAATCGAAAGCCATAAATAATTTTCACATGTTATTATTAATGATAAAATGTTCTTATTATTGAAAAGTAAATAATTCACTTTAGTTTGCTGTGTTATATGAAGTAGATCTCAAATTACACAAATTGTTAGATGAGTTCAAAAATGATCAGTTATAGTAGAGAAATTTAGAAATTTATTGCAAAAACTTTTTTTTCTTAGAAAACCATTAAACAAACCATGTCACAAAAAACATATTGAGATAAGAAGGAATGATCCATGGCAGTGAGTTACATTTTTGATTGACTATCCTTTTGATAACCAAGATTTTTCCTAGAACATCCAGTATTGAAAAATAGAAAAACAAAATCTAAAATTTTAGTAGGTATATAAAATATTGCCGATTGGATGGACAGAAACCAGGAGAATAAGATCCCATTGCACATAGCAGCTAGGAAAGGTAGAGATGGCACAGTGGACCTATTATTGAATAAAAGTGTCTACATAAATATGGCAAAGAAATTTATTGAGATGCCATTTTGCCTACCTATGTTCGGAAATCATTGCTCTAATTTTAAACCACACATATCCCGGGGAGCAGACCTCACAGTCAAATCTTCTCAGGGAAAGAAAGGCGCCTTTTGATTTAATCATAAAGTAAATCAGAGAAGTGATATCCTGTCCATCCAATAAATAATTTCTATGTGAAACAGATAGTTAAAATATAGCTATAATATTTTTTAGTACATGAAATGCACTAAATCTTCTGACTTGAAATAGCCTTCTGAGGCTACTTATGAACTATAAGTTGAATAAGCTGTTTGTATTACTCCTATTAAAGGAAATGCCAGTTGAAGCGGCAATACTTGCGGATGAGATTGGGCTAAATTGAAAAAGTATATGATTATTTGTGATGCATTGCTTGCATCAATCGGTTGGTGGGCATTTGAAGAGCTCTAAGTGAAGACCATACAATATAATCGGGCTCTATAATATAACTCATGACTCTCATTAAAGACAGTAATGATAATCGAAGAAATAAAAATGAAACAATTTTTTGTAGACTTGGAAGAAATTGCGGTTTAAGAACTGGAACCTGGTTAAATTCTACAAGACTGTCATTTCTTAATCTCATAATATGCATTTACTTCTGGTGTAAAGAAATGACATCAGTTAAATTTTGGTTCCAAGAACTTTCAATTTCCAGAGCTGAGTTCATAGATTGGATGTACTTGAGGGAGTTGTGTGCAATTGCTTTGAAACAAAACGAAGATTTCAAAAGAGGAAGGAAAAACAAACGAAAGTCACAAATCATTTTCACATGTTATTTTAATAATAGAATATCCTTATTATTGAAATGTAAATTTTCTACGTTTGTGATATATTTCGTTACTTCTACACAGCGGCGCTACCGACGGAATGTAATTTTCAGCAAGCTTATCAGTGGAGGCGCCCTAACAGAAAAGTACCGATTTGTCCAACATTTTAAGTCTGTTTGAGAGTACATGAGCTTGAATCCCCCGGCGAAAAAAACTAATAGCATTCAATTGGAATAAAGATGTGAAAAAATGGCGATGAAGACCACGGAAAAGGTGGCTAGCTGTTAAAGAAAACATGCACGGTCGTGATCTAAAAGGGGATAATATACAAGATAAGAGGAAAATAAGTATCTGTTCTGCAGGTTGTCGCTTCGAGTTGAGCCTCTACAAGTGTTGACTGTTTTTTCGTTTCATTTTTAATAATTTCCAAAAATACAAGTTGTGATGAGCTTCAGTATGGAAAAGAGAATGTAATTATGGATAATGAGTAGATTTCGGTAACCATTTCATCAAGAAATATAAGTTTACTTACTACATACTAACATTTAGAAGTATAGATTATATATGTTCTTTCAAACGTTCATTTCTAGATTAAATTATTACCGAGGTATATACCCCATAATTACATCCCATAGTGACTCAACTCGAAGCGACAACCTGCCAAATAATTACCGGAAATGGACAAAGGTGAAAGAATTATAAATTACTGTAATAGGTTTGGTTTAAGGAAACCTGACCATAAAACAGAAAGAAAAATAGATAGGTTAACGACAGGTAATTATAATACTCAATTGTCTTATTTATTTAGGAAAAAAACACGATAGTCAAAGAAAAAATCAGAAATGAGAAATCTTGGTAATTTGAAGGTTTTATCGGTGATAAGAAAGGTTATGGTCCTTATCATTTGAATTTGACCTAGGATTCGTGATTGTGCTGTGACTATTGTTCATATCCTTTTAAACTTATTTGGTGCGCCAATAAAGTTCAAACGCAAACATGTTTCTTTGTTCCTGAAAATATTTGTTTTACAAACCGTTATATACTTAAATACTGCCTTTAAAAACTCGAGTTTGACTTGATGAATTTTATAATTTTATATATTTATTAATTTTTAGGAAGGCATTTTATTCGTTAGGAACCAGTTTTATTAAATATGAAAACATGGCTAGTATTTTTGGGCTTTCAGTTCTTTCAATTTATTTTTTTCTGACAGTATCAATATTGCTTGTCTGTAATGTTAGCACATTTGAACAAATCCCAGAAGTTGCTTTTCATCTTGGAACAAAAACACCTTACAGGATTGTTGCTAATAACAATGACAGTATCGTTGAGTATCCAGGTAAAGCATTTTTTCTGCTAATGCTACTCTGCATTATTTATTTATTATTTAATCTATGTTACAGATAATGATTACTTTTGTGGTATTTTCTCAAAACAGATTTTCCTGGTAGTTATAAACCATAAATATACATGCAGCAGTTTTATAATGTTTTTGTTTAAGCTCGTTCTCAGCTACCTCTTGCATGCAGAGGGCTAAGAAAATGATTTGACAATTACTAGTTATTTACAGCCTGTCGCTTTGAGTTCAGTTACAACAATTTCTTACTGTTTATTCGTTTCATTTTTAATATTTTCCAAAAATACAAGTTATTGTGAGCTTTAGTATGGACAAGAGAATATAATTATGGGAAATGTGTATACTTTGGTAATCATTTCATCAAGAAATTAAAGTTTCAACTTACATTTCAAATAGATGATATATGTTTGTTGAAACGTTCATTTCTAGATGAAATGATTACCGAAGTATTTCTATTTTCAATAATTATATTTTATTCTCCATACTAAAGCTCGTAACTTATATTTTTGGAAAATGTTAAAAGGGAAACAAGGAAAAGTTTAAACTTGTTGTGGCTCAACTTGAAGCGACAACCTGCGAAATAATTACCAAAAATATCATTAGTTTTATTGTTTTTTTATACTCATTACAGTATCTCATAATGTTTCATTTGATTTTCTATTTTTCTGGCTTTATTCACCAGACTGTTATCCTGAGAAGATTTTTGGGATCATTCGACATGGAACGCGCACACCTGGAAACAAAGTTATAAATAAAGTTAAACAAATTATTTCTATAGTTAAGTTGAGTGTTGATACCAAAGATCCTGTTGCAGTTTTGAAAGGTAAAATTTTTTTATTTGTGTAATTATCATTTAAGTTAATAAATTGAGTAATTATAATTCTTAAGAAATTTATGTTATTTCATTTCATAGTTTTATTTATTCTATTTAAATTAAGGAAGACTCCTTATACTCAAAGGCAAAAGAAAGTGCCAGACACATTGGCTTGTTTGGCAATGAAACAAATAGTTCAGTTTGTTTCCCAAAGCTCTTCTTAAGGATCTATCTTGATGTCACAGTTTTGTACAGCTACTTTTCTATTTTGTTTCCAGGAGACATGTTACACCATGATTCTAACTATCATGCCATCTTAGCTTTGCCTAGCCTCATTGTATTGTACCTTTGAGAATCTTGGTTAAATTATCTTTGGGATCGCTGCCATCCATCCTGGCTTGGCCTGCTTGCCAAAACTGATGATTCTGACATCATCCAGCTAATTTGTAAGGTTATACAATTCCCGACAAGTACATTTTCGCCATTAATCCCCGACTTATTCTCACATAGAATGTATTTTTGAAATATTTTCAAAGAATATGTAAAAATCACCAACATAGTCAAAGCTTTAGAACCTTATCGAAGGGATTGAGTATCAATATCTTGTAAGAGGGTCATCTTTGATGCTCTGATAAGGAGGTTACTTCTCATCAAAAAAGTCTCTAAGCCGTAGTTATTGGGCTTGTTACTTTGGTAATAGTATTTTTGTCATTGTTCATCTTTGTTCTCAGTTATGTAAACTCGTTTTTTTCAAATGCATGCATATTTCATTCATTGGCAAGAAAGCATTAATTTGGCCTTGATCTGTGGTACAACTAATCATAAGCTTCTTGCATTGGATTTAAGCTTAAAGAATGCTTTCTCTAAAGCTTCATTAGGCCTGTCCATTATGTCCAGAGCGTTGGAGAATGCCAAAATTTATACATTTTGGTCTGAAAGGCGTCTGAAAAGAAGATGGCCTTCTACTAAAGAATTTTATTGGATTGCTACCGATGGGTAGTTTTTACTCCACAACTGTTTTTTTGTTTTCATGTCATTTGTTCATATCAGCTAATTTACTCGATGTAATATTATTACAGTTGTAAATATCAATAAATTAATCTAAAAAAAAAAAATTATCAAATAATGAGTATGGAATATTACTTTGCAGAGATATTATGGAAATCACAGGCCAAAAAACAATGGTCGTCTATGTTAAATAAAGGCTCAGAAAAATTTCTTACCACTGAGGGAGAGAATGAAATGTGGTTACTGGCTCAGCGGTTCCAAAATCGGTTCCCGTCTCTGTTACCGAAAAAGTTTTCCAATAGTTCTTATAGTGTAAGTTATTATTACTAGGTTTAATATTAGTAAACTGTTTTGTATTGTTAGTACCATCATAGTATTGTTCCAAGTCTACTTTAGAAATTATATTAATTTTATTTATAATAACTAAAGCATACTGCTGCATGAAGTGACGTTAAATAAACTATCTAACTAACTAACTAAAGCATATTTATTAATTTCAGTTTAAATATACTGATACTCAAAGGACAAAAGAAAGTGCCAGACACTTTGCTATTGGTTTGTTTGGCAAAGAAGCGAGTGATTCTGTTTGGTTTCCCAAGCCTCCACCTCACGATCCAATTCTTCGGGTAATTATGAAATTTGTGTTTTAAATATCTCATTACATTTTAATTTTGTCATTTCTTTTAATGATCCACAAATAATATTTCAGTTTTACAAATTATGCGACAAATGGAAGAAAGAAGTAAAGAAGAATCCTGCGACGAAATATGAGCTTAACAAATATAGGACATCTCCTGAAGTTTATAACATGCTAAAGCAGGTTTCTAGTCGAATTGGCTTAAACTATACTTTATCATTTGGTACTTACAACTTTCCTTTATTGTGTAAATTTTCACTCACAGATGAATAGTTGCAGTTTGCTGGGAAAAAATCATAATTATGGAATAATAACTGTTCAATCAATTTGCTTATGTATTTTGTACAATACAATGAATTTTCTAGATGAGAGTTAGTGACAAATAAGCTTCTAAGCCTGAATTGCCATTTTGAGAAACTAAATACTTTTTTTTATAATTATTGGTCATTTTTTATGAGTTATAAATATTTTTATTTTTTAAAGAGAAAAGATAGGCCCTCGACCGGGATTTGAACCCGGAACCTTTGTCTCACCGTGACATCGCTCTGCCAATTGAGCTATCAAGGCCCCTCCCGGTCGAGGACTAACCTTCTCTCTTTTAGATCCTAAAGCCCCATTGTACTCCCGCCATTTTTGCGATGAATACACTAGAACGAAGTTCTTTGAACATTAATTTTAATTTAGGATCTTATTGACTTTCGTCATATTATTATTTATAATTTTTTATAATTATTGGTCATTTTTTATGAGTTATAAATATTTTTATTTTTAAAGAGAAAAGATAGGCCCTCGACCGGGATTTGAACCCGGAACCTTTGTCTCACCATGACATTTTCTCTTTAAAAAATAAATACTTTTTTACTTTCTATTTTCTTCCATAAAATTCCTTCATTTTTTTTTACTTATTGTTGTACTATTTGAAAGACTGTTAGCTGTATTTATTTTTTTGAAGTACTGGATCTTCTTGGGAGGAAAACTGCATGTTGAAAACATAATTTGACGATTCTCTGCAGAATCGATTTTACAGTCTCAAGTATGGGGTGTTTAAATGTCAAGTTTGATATCTTAATGTTAACAGTTGAAACCCATTAATTATATATATTGTGTATGTATCAATTTATATTTTGGGATTAGATCACTATTCTGAATAACTGTTAACAATATTCACTGAAATATCATTATTTTATAAGGTAACAATGATGAGGAGAGGCTCTTTGAAAAATCGCCAATTAATCAATCATTAATCATTATTAATCAAATTAATCATTATTTTGTTTAAATACATTTATTAATAAAAGGTTAATTGATAAGAAATTTGTGGAAATATTAAATTTGTTAGTTATAAAAGTACATATTCAATGAATCTGCTTGTATAATATTTTTATTTCCTTAATCTGCATTCTTTTGTTCAATTCTATTACATTTTGGTTTAACAAAAAAAAAGTTTTTTTGTCATGATATAGCTAAAGGGGCCTATACACGGTCAATATTACTGACAGTACTGGAATGACGAAAATACTGAGGAGTCACCCTTCAGTATTTTTACACAATGCACGGTCAATATTACTGTCTGTATTACTGAAGTTTCTACAGTATTCACGGTCAATATTACTGTCAATACTTAACTCAGTTTACAGTTAGCTCGCAATAAGAATAGTTATCAAAATTGAAAAGTAAAAAGAGACCTCACATAAATGTTAAGACTGTGGAGAAATTCCAACAAAAAGCCCTTAAGTCTCCAAAATATAACAGAAAGTGAAATTATCTGTCCAATATTGCGCCTATTCAGGCATCTTAGGTGCATTATTCATTTTTTGTTTTGTTGTTATTCTCTTTCTACCCTGAGGATGCCTGAATAGGCGAAATATTGGACAGATAGTTTCACTTTCTGTTTATTTTGGAGACTTAAGAGCTTTTCGTTGGAATTTTTCCACGGTCTTAAGAATAGTTATCTTTTTCCCATGCAGATTGATACCTATTTTTTTAATGGATAGAGTGTCTTTAGCAATTTTAATCGCCCTGGCATTGGCAAAAAAAAATAGGAAAAGATGCTTGGGTAAAGGATTGGCTATTGGACAGGGATAAGTTCACCCATTTAAACTTAATCAACGGGATTTACTTGAAAAAGAAAATTTTTAACTTTAAATCTAACTGTTTGTGGGGAAAACTGAATATCATTTTCGGCGTAGGTATTGTAATTGTATATTACCGTCTGGTCTGATGAAGATGAAACTTCGGCATTTAATATTTATTTACCACTATTTTGTTATTCTCGACCAACCCTCTGGTTCATCTACTTAATTGATTTTTTATAAAAGGAATGAATAGTATAATTTATACATTAAAATATATAATGCCTATCATTTATTTATTAAATTCCACAAGTTATTATTTAAACATTTACCTGAAAGATTTATAATTTATTATCATGCATATGTTGTATAGAGACTGTACATCTTATTTTCACTGCTTGCGCTTTTGAGACTGCTTGGCACCCTCAAAATTCCTCACCATGGTGTAGCCCTTTTGATAAAAAAGATGTAGAGGTTTGTTTACTTCTCATCATTTATTCATATATCTGTGGCATTAACTAGAAATGTAAAAGTCAGTAATTTTTTAGGTTCTGGAATATTTTGAGGAACTGAAGTATTTCTGGAGGGATGGCTATGGTTATGATATTAACCATGAGCAAGCATGCCCACTGCTGCGGAAGGTTACAGATTTTTTTATGTAAGCTTGTAATAAATTAGTGATGAAGTAGAAAATTATTATCTCATTAATGATGGTGTTTTGTTTGCGCCTCAGGGACAAGACTGGGCCAAAGGCTAATTTCTATTTCACTCATTCAGGAACATTGCTCAAAACACTTTCGCACATTGGACTTTACAAGGATGATTTCAAGCTTACTCATAACATGGATTTAAAACTCAGGCAAAAGAGGAACTGGAATGTTTCAAAAATGAATTCATTCGGTAACAATTTGGTGTTTGTTCTTTTCAGGTAACCTAATTTCTTTTTTAAGCTGTTAAATTTTAGAGCAAGATCGAAGTGGCATAGAACTCTGTACCCAGCAAATATAGAGATATCTATACTAAATTGACTAACCAACTAAAAGCAGAAAATTCATAAGTTAACGAACGTAACTGAAAATCTAACGACTACTGAGAAAACATTATGGATGGCCACCAAAAAGATCCTTTATTGCAAAGAATATAACCATCCACTCCTTATTGGACAAGATCTGACAAAGAAAAAGCAGTTATTCGGCCAACTCCTTTCTAAAACTTTTCAACCACATCCTGATATCACAAATCTAACTTACCATGAATATATGAAAGAAGAGTTAAATCTTCCCATCCAAATGACTCATCCTTCAGAAATATTTAATATTATTCACAGATTACCTTCCAACAAAGCTCCTGGACAAGATCTCATCACAATCCACATCTTAAAGCATTTCCCTAGAAAAGCTATTCTATTCCTCACCTACATATATAGTGCTGTACTCCACATCACATATTCTCCTAACCATTGGAAATTATCCGTCATAAAAATGATACCTATACCCAAAAAAAAAAGAAAGGAATTCCCTCTTACCATCCTATCTCACTTTTACCATCTATGGGCAAAATACTAGAAAAGCACATCCTGAAATGATTGTACCCTATCCTGGATGCAAACCACATTATCCCAGATCACCAATTTGTATTTAGAACATCCCACTCCACTATCCAGCAATGCCATCGTGTGGTGGACGTTGTTTCCTCTGCTTTGGAACGTGGATTATATTTTTCAGCGATCTTTCTCGATGTTGAACAGGCTTTTGACCAAGTCTGGCACCCCGGGCTGCTTTACCAACTCCGCAGATTCCTACCCCTAAGTATTTTCTCATTATCCAAACCTATCTCTCCGACAGGTCATTCATTGTAAACCACAATAATGTATTTTCATTCCTCTTTCCTCAAGGCAGTATCCTCAGCCCAATCCTCTACACAGTTTATACAGCTGACATCCCAACCTACCCCAAAACTATCCTTACCGTGTATGTTGATGACACATGTCTATTATCAGTCAACACTGATCCATTTATAGCATCCCATACTCTTCAATTCTTTGTCACTGACCTTGAAAAATGGTGTCAAAACTGGAGGATTAAAATAAATTCCCAAAAATCTAATCACAATAAAATATCTAATCTAATCACCTTTACCCTCTGTCGTAAACCAATGACTTCCTGTCCTCCTGTATCGTTTAATAACATCCCACTGACTCCTGTAGAATAGGTCTGGTACTTAAGACTACACCTTGACATTTAACTTGGAATACTCATACTAGACTGAAACAACAAGAATTAGCTCGCCGTTTCAGGCTTCTTCAACATTTCCTAGACAAATGCTCTAAGCTCCCAATTAATTACAAAAGACTCATATACATGTCAATCCTAAGACCAATTTGGACTTGTGGAAGTAGAGCTTTGGGGCTCCACTTAGCCATTGAATTCCTCTTGTATTCAATCTTTACAATCCAAAATCCTTCATATAATCCTCAATGCTCCTTACTTGGTTACGAACAAAGTAATCCATAATGACCTAAATGTCCCTTTTGTTACTGATTTGGCCCGAATCTGATATCAATCTTTTCCTGACGAAACTTTATTCCCACTCAAACCCACTACTTTCAAACCTAGCGACCTCTTCAATTCCTGATAATCCTCCGAGGCATATGTAAAGAAAATGGCCTCGTGACCTTCTAAGGTGAACTTTTTATTTGAGTATTACCATTTGGTAGTTTCTCTGCTTGCCTTTATCTCAGGACATTATTTATCTTTCATTATATTTACTTGATGTATTCGATTATAAAGTTGTAAATTTCAATAAATTCATTTTAATAAATTTGAATTAGGGTCACTTGTTCATGTATGTTTTCTTCATTGTAATGTTTATAAAGCTATTCTTTGTACAAGTATGGTCCTGTGATTATTATGTAGATGTGTTAACTTCTTAAATTATGGACATAACATTGTAACAGAAAGAATAAAATAATATATAGAAAACAAAAATAAGGTTCTAAGTAATAAAAATGACTTGTACTTTTCATTTAAAGAATGTTTTTATCAAAAAGTATGGTTGAATTTTTAATATTACAAATGAAAGTTACTTTATGAACACAGTATACTCCATTGTTTTTTATTTTGGGATAATATTATTGCTCTTAAGAATGTTAAATCGTTGTACTTTGTTTTGAAGAAAATAATTTATTAGCCTAGTTTTTAAACAATTAAGAACAGTTGATCAACAAATTATTATCGTTATTCCGCTAGAACTCTTGAAGGCATCGGGTTTAGTACTTGATAAGGGCTTATGACAACAATAGTGCAGAGAGCCAAAACCATGAGTTGGACGAGATCCTACTTAACTGATATATTATTACCTTAACTAAGGGTGCTAACTGTTATTAGGCTGGATGAGCCATGTAAGGGTATCCTAATCCACGGCTGGTAACAGTAATAAAACTGATCTGAGACCTTGATTTTAGCAGAGCAGTACCATGTGTACTACGTGTAGTACTAGCTACCCTATGACCTATAATATTAAAATTATTTTAAGATGTGCAGAATCAGAAAATTGTATGTATTAACTTTTTATATATAATTGTGTTTGGAATTAATTCGAAAGTAATTGTTACAATATATTTTTATAATCAAATTGGCTATGATTACATTTTATTGAATTAGTACACTTTTTTCAATTTTTTAGGTGTAAAGATGGTGAAAAGTTATTGACGCTACACCAGGAACGGCCAGTTGTTCTGAATGAATGTCTTAAGGAAGAACTCTGCCCGTTGCTTACTGCTCGTAAAGTCATACCATCTTCTGCCGATTATAAATGTGATTTTGCCCGAATCTGTTCGCTGTGATGTATTTTAGGTAAAATAATAATTCTATTTTTTAATCTCAAAAGTAAATGATACTATAACAAAAATCTAAAATATAATCAAATCTGCTGTAATATTTTACTATTATTAAAGTTGTTATCTTGAGAAAATTACATAATCTATATTTTTACTACTTTCAATTTTTTTTTTATTTGCCTTATTAGGAAAAATAAATAGATCTTTACTATGTGTGTTTTTTCAGCATCTGCCTACTCACTTGTCACAAAAATAAGGTGATTTTTTTTTTATTTATAAAGAATTAAGATAGTAGAAACAGGAATGTAAAAGTTTTAGAATCAATAGGAATTTTGATTCCATCAGTTAATCATGAATCACTGTTGATTAATTGTATTATTTTCTTATCAATGCTAAAGATAGTGAAGAACTTTGTTTGATAAAATATGCCCTTAAGTTCATTATTTATACATTATAAAATTTTTATTCATTCTTATTAATATTTTTAAATAAGAATAATCCACTTAATTTTTTTTTTCTGAGCATTGTTAAGTGTCTCATAATCAGGCTTTTAATGATAACTACAAATATATGAAAAATATTTTATTTCACTTATTAATTATTACAAATATTTTTGTATTTTCTAAAAAATATATAATATAATACATATATATAAATACTAATACTGTATGCTATATCATACTGTACTGATGGATTTAATTTGTATCAATCATATTTTGTAATATTTTTTTTTAATGAAACACATTAATTATGAATTTCCAAATTATAGTTAAAACATATTTTCAGTTTTATTATATTTATTAACATAATAACTGTAAGCAAGAGATGACGCAAAATTGCTGCGCCTCTCATTATTTTCTAATATGTAAGAAAGTGAAATTTTATCAGAACTTTTTCGGTTATGTTTTATTCTTAAATATTTCTTTAAAAAAAAGTCCCAAAACATTAAATTACTGTGGAAGCCGATCAGAGTTTCATCTCTCATCACATAAGTGCCATGTTTAGTTATTGACAATAATTTCCATAGGGGATTATATGTATCGTATATTTTGGATAATTCAAACCATGAATTTGTATAAATAAGGGGATTTAAATATCTAAAGGATTCAAAACTTTTACTTGCAAAATTAAATATATTGTTAAGAAATGATTCTCTAAAAATACTAGAACCTCCATTCTTCGCCGAAGGCTCTCCTATTGAAAAATGAATGTCTTTCAGTTGACGCTTTTCCCTCTTGTAATCAAGATTATTGAAACGGTTAATCAGCACATTTTTTTCATCTTTTATTGTACTATTTAGGCATGTTTCTTCAACAGTTTCAATGTTAGACAAAATTTCATTTACAGTGTAATAATTCTTCATATTATCTACGCAAACACTTTTATTTATTTCTTCATCCACATACTGACCACTACCTTGTAATTCCAAGCTGATTTCATGTTCCTTGAACTCCTCTAGATCATCGAATAAACTGCCATCACTGTTTAATATGACACTCCACATTGTATATGGGCTCAGCATAAAATCTTTGTTTTTAATTTTATCATACACATTATTCCTTGTGATTGGTACACCGTCGATCATTTTCAAAGAAAACTTAAAGGTTATCTGATCATGTTTTATGATATATATCATATCACCGCACCTGTAATTAGAACTTCCAAGATGAGTCAGATTTATATCGAAGTTTTCTAGTTTCTTGTCTAAATTTCCTTGTATATTTTTATCCGATGCTTTGAACTTAAGTCCAATCACATTAAATTTTACAGCATTCATACTATGAATTTTTGTTATATCAGCTTCCAGAAATATTTCCTGGCCTTCTAATAATTTCTTTATTGCATTTTTATGTTTTTCATAGGACCATGTAAAAAACGGAGGCTTGTTACTGTCACTACTAAATGGTATATCTGAGTTTATATGTTTGTCAAAAATACCAATTGATAGATCAGACTCTGAAATTCTAGTTTTCAATTTCGTTAAATTATTCACAGCAAATGAAACCAAACTCTCTATGTTGCTTTCTGGTTGTAGTTCCTTTGGCAAACTGAATTCTGAAAGATAATAATGTGCAAATGGAAAAATGTATTGTTTAAACATACTTATTGCTTTCTGATATTGAGACAGTACGAGGTTTGATTGTACCAAGGTATCCAGTTGACCAATTGCATTGTTTAATTCATCATCATTTCTTTCTACAAGGAGTGATTTTTTCGAATTAATCAATTTTAGGTAAGCATGCAATTGAATCTCACTTTGATAATTTTCAATGGTTTTATAGATATCGATGATAGCCATCATTCCCTCTTGTAATTTTTTAATACAACTGGTAATTTGTTCCTCAACATTAAACCCTTTAGTCATTTTGTAGATTAAAGTGGAAAAATCATTGACAGTGTTTTGAATTTTCCATTTACTCACTTCAATTGAGAAATATGACTTCTCTACTATTGCTGTTAACATCTTTTGTAATTCAGACCTAAAATTCACAAATTTAGGAATGATGATTTTGTAAATTGCCTCATGATATAGTGTTATTTCTCTCAACATGGAGTCTGCTTGAGATATTGCATTTCCTAATAAGTCTATTTGACTTTTGTCTTCCTTGAAAGAGTGAAACAAATCTGCATCTATAATTAAAATGTTTTTAATTCTGCACAGTGTTTTCAACTTAATGTTGTTCTTTGTCGAAGTACTATTATCCGATTTCAGTTTTTCTATTTCAGATTCTAGCATTTCGCTCACTTTTTCCTTAAGAGCTTCAATTTCTTCTGGATATTCATTCTCTTTCATATTTTTTTCGAGTGTTTCTAAAGCATAATTTATTTCTACATGAGCGTCTTTTAATATTTTTGATGAATTTTCAGTTTGAAAACTGATTAACTCCAGGTTCACATCACTCAACTGCTCGAACAAAAGTTCATCTTTTTCTCGTATCATATTAGATATTTCTGTCATACCTTCAGGCATTTTTGTAATTTCTATACCTGATAAGTTTAACTCTTCTGAGACAAAAGACTTTGAAATTGTAACAGCTTGTTCTATAATGGCTATTGCGGTATTTCCTACACCACTGAGGGACAATAAAAAATAACTTGCAATTTGCAAAGCATCTATTACTTTTCTTTTTGCAAATATTTGTTCCATTTCCCTTTGTTTGTAGCTTAATTGATCTTTTTCTTCTGTAACTTTCATTTTCAGAGAATTAATTTCTTTTACCAATACAGTCCGTAAGTTACTCATTATCTGTTTTATAATTTCTTCAATATCAGGTTTGATCTGTGTTGTTATCAATTCATTAAAATAGTTTGT
Organism: Arma custos; assembly: GCA_037127475.1. Classification (NCBI taxonomy): domain Eukaryota; kingdom Metazoa; phylum Arthropoda; class Insecta; order Hemiptera; family Pentatomidae; genus Arma; species Arma custos. The sequence continues at coordinate 99,793,154 of CM073762.1, forward strand.
TTTATCATCTAATAGTTCTTTGTAATTGATGAAAAATTCATCAATTTTGACCTGATGGTACGATTCTTTCAGTTCATTTATATCCTTTTCTATTGAATCTAAATATGCCTTCATATCTACAACTAGTTTAGAATCGATACTATTATTGACACTCGATAGTTTGCTTAGAATAGTAGCATTAAGATACCACAAAACTCTTTTTTGTTGAGCTGAATTTCCTCTCAAGTGAAGTTTTTTAGCATAACTCGAGATTCTGTTTAATAAAGAATTATAGAAAGGTAAAAGAGGTATTTCTTTGTGGAGGGCATAGTATTGTGATTCCAAACCTTTCAGCTCATCAGTTAGGCTTAACACATCGTAACAGTTTAGGACTCGCTCGTGGTTCTCCAATTCATAGTAAAAATCTATTAAAAATGTTCCATTTAAACTATTTTTAAGATTAGATCTTAAATACTTTTTAAACTTGTTTATGGAGAGGGAATATTGTTTTTCGAATGTGACTATTTCCAGTGATTTTATGTCCTCAATATTATTTTTAGTTGCTGGCTTGCCTGATTTTCCAGGAGATGATATGCCACCGTATGGTCTTATTTCTGTTACTTGACATTTGGCATTAATTCCTTGGCTGCAACTTACATGAATTGATTCACTATTTTTGCCTCCTTTCCCTCCATTTCCTGGTTTTCCGTTTTTCCCATTTTCTCCATTTCCGTCCTTGGTTTTGATATCAGAATTCCCATTTAATCCTATTATAGTAATTCTCCCTCCATTGCCTCCCATTCCTCCAGCCCCAGCATTGCCACCGTCATCTCCCGCAGTTCCATTTCTTCCATAAATAATATAATTAGCCTCTAAATAGAACTCGCCAAGACCACCTGCGCTCGATCTCATGCGGGTTTTAGAATGAATGTTTTTAATAACAAGTTTTTTATTGTTCCATTCTTCAATACAATTAGCAAAATAAAATGTTTCTTTACAAGTTAGTCCAGCGGGTCCAATCCCATCTTCCCCATCTTTCCCATCCCTGCCGTTACCCCCATTTTCTCCTCTTCCTCCGACTGCTGAGATCAAAAGATCCTGTTTATTGAGCCTTAAAAATGTTTTTCCAATGCCGAAAAATGTTCCTGCTGGCCCTCCCGAGTTTCCTGGTTTCCCATCGGGATCAGTTTGATCCGTCTTACGATCTTTAGTTAGTGAAATACTTTGACCCGATGCACCATCCAGTTTTATCTTTGAATCATTTATAATATCCCACGTAGGAGAAATAATAATCAATCCCAATTTTTCACCTTCTTTATTTAAATTGGCATCAAAAAAAACTTTATGTAAAGATAGTATTTCTATAATTTTTATTTTTATCCTACAATTTTTTATGATTTTATCAACATCACTTAATTTTATATAATGACCTTGAATAGTTAGAGTATTTCCTGAACAAATTGATTCGAACTTATTTCCTAAGGAAAACTTCAATATATTTGTTAATGCATTTAGTTTATATTTGTTGAGGATCACTTCTCGAACATCGAGTAGCTCTAGTTTGATATTAGAATGGTCAATAATATCTTGTATAAGGGCTTGAATATCTTTGAATTTTACACTTTCTGTCTGTTGATTAATTTTCTCTTCAATCGCAATTACATTATATTTGTTTGTGTCCCTCTGAATACTATAATCTGATAAGCAACAGTAGAAACTGTATAAAAAATTATACCACTTGTTTGATTCGTCAAGGTATTTATTAGCATTTGATAACCCTTTCACCAAATATGATAATCTATTCTTTGGTTCAGACTGCTTACTGAAAAGGTACAGGAAACTTAAGTAATTTTCATGGTTATATATCGAAAACAATGATTTCAAAACTATATTAATTTTTAAATTTTTAATTACTTTAATCAATTTCTTAATAAATTCTTGAGGTGTAGTAGTATCGTCATGTTTTTCAATTTGAGAGAACAGAGCATATGTTTCACTGTAGAATGACTTTACTTGGATCAATTTACGGTAATAAAACTGTTCTTGATCTTTGAAATATTCTATTATTTGTTTTTCTACTTCTGAAAGTTCTGAAATAATATCATTATATACCTCATCAACCCACCTGCTGATATTATTTTTTGTTCTTTCAGACACTGTAAAATCAAAATCATCATTACCAACTTTGGTATACTGAATGTTCTCCTTCAAAATTTTGTTCAAAGAATCTCTTTCATTCGTATATGATCCTATAGTACTCAATTTACCAACAGCTTTAGGCCTTTTAAAGATACCAATTTTCTGGAAATGCCCATTTGTATTTGTGATTATAGCATCGATAAATTCTATTGCTTGTGTACAAAAGTTGTCACCAAATGAAGGAAATGAATTCTGTTCGAGGTCGCTTTTAACATTCTCAATGAAAGTCACTATGCTAGAAATTATTTCATCATCTGTTTCTGCCAACTGTTCTACTTTTGTAACTACGAGCATGATACTGTTTTTGAATTTGTTAATATTTTTTATGAGGCTAGTAGCATGCTGTAATAACTCCATGAAGTCATTCCTATCATTACCTCCCCTAACCGAAGAGTGATTCACTGTGAAAACTAATTTTACAGATCGGGCTGAGTCTATAATTTTTTTTGTGAAATAAGTTGCTGTTATCTCGTGGGCAGCGCTTCTTGTGTCGCTGAAGCCTGGGCAGTCATAGTAATTAGTGTGTGTTTCAGAATCTTCTATCAGCTCTGGATATTGAGTCTTAGAGATTATTGTAGACCTCCTACTCACTTTACCTTTGTTGTCTACGATAACATAATCTGTGCCGATTTTCACTGATGTTAAATGAATCAAATGCCCAGCAATATATTGAGCCAGAGTACTCTTGCCCGAGCCTGTATTGCCTAGCAACAAAATTACATCTCTGTTTACTTTTTTATCTATTGATTTATCTCCCTTTTGAAATAAAGTTATTATATTTTCTTGCTGAATGTTATGATTACGGGATTTATTTGACGATGAATTTCTTCTTATGCCCATTTTATTTTCTTCTTCTATAATCTTTATCTTCAGTTTAATCTTGTATACTATTAGTAGTCCACAATATGTAGATTTTAAGAGATTCGATTTGTTTGTTCAAAAATGTTATTATTAATTATTTGATAAATTAAATAAAGTTGAAAGTTTACATTTTGCATTCAGCCCTGCTACCATGGTTAGCCTGTAAAAAAAATTTTTTGATATATTATCTGTTCTATCAAGTTTAAAATTAAAACTATTCTATCTATTAAATAAACAAGCAAGGATTTCTTACATTACTTTAACTTTATTCTTTTATATATGTAGGTTGTGTATATGTATGTTTATATAAATAAATATATTCTTATATTATTTATAAGAATATATATACAATAGAGAGAATGCCAATTATTCAAACTGGCTTCAAAGAATATTAATTAATGCTTCTTAGAAAACTAATATTACAATTTTTTTGTGTCATAACCTTGATAATTTTTTTTAACTACACACATGTGTACTACCTAATAAAATAAAAATTATAAAAACATCATTAGTTCGAATAATCGACTCTCTACTGTTTATATATTGCAGGTCTAGGCTTTCTCTGTCTGTCTCAATCTTCATTTGGCACAATGCAGGTTCTAAATTTTACTTTTATAATGATCTAAACCTCTTCTGCCCCTCTATTGAACCATCTCAGCTGGTTGAGTGGACAATATTTTAATCATTTCTGTCCTACTTGGCCTCGGAATATTTTCTGTTACCATACAGTTAGTTTCATACTCATAAACATTTAGTCCAAGACTGTTGGTTGAACCTATCAGTGCCAGAAAAGCATCAGCACCGTCTTAAAGAAGTGTACCACAATGTAACAACTAACAGATGAGCCTAATAAATGTGTTTACTTGCCCTATCTCTCTTCCGCTTAAGTCTGCACCTCATTTAGTCTTCTTAAATGTTTTATAAATTATTAACACTAATACAGATCAGAGTATGCCATTATCGGGGTCGTTTTTCTCTACAAAGAAATTACCTAGCTTTTTATAGTAAACTTTATCAAGCAGTATAACTTTCTCACACTAAAATCTCTTCTGAAAGAGGGCTCTGTACAGTTTTTCAGGTATTGTTCTATCTTAAGCAATATTGAACTTATGAAAATATTGTGATCTACTGTTTTATTTTTATACCCCTCCTTCAAGAATATATTTTATATATTATAATTATAAATTATATATCTATACATATTATAAAGCAAAGTCCTCGCCCGCGTTTGTTCGCAGTAAATTCAATAACTACTGCACGAATTTTCTTGTGGTTTTCACCAATAGATAGTGATTCACCAGGAAGGTTTAAGTATATAATTGGTCGAGGTTTTGTGTAAATAGGTTGGAATATCGATGCTGCTTGCCTAATCCCGTGCAATTATCTAATGTGCAAGATAATAAATTTGTATATAAAGAAATATTTGGTTTTTATTTTTATAATTTCTATACAATAAAGTAAAGTACATTAGCTGAGATGGGAAGAAAGAAAATCAGGACTCCCAAAGAAGCCTAACCAATCATATTCATGTGGTCCTTAGTGGCCGGTATGTGATAAAAAAAATAATAATACATTACACAGACGAATCATTTGCATAATATGCATTATTACCCGAGCAAAGCTGGGGTAGGTCGCTAGTTATAAATATTTATGGAATATTTTTATATCCCTCTTTCAAGAATATGTCTTTTCCATACCCACACTGCTATTCAATATAACCACGGCCCTGATGAATAAGTGCATAAGTCGAATTATGGCTATGAGTTTATTGTACTTAGTGAAACCGAATTGTGTTATTTTAGTGGATTAGTGACTAATTTAGACACTGGCTTGAAATGTAGTTTTTGCTTATGTTACAACTCGATTTCAAGCCAAGAATGAGGATAATGGCACGATTCTGCTTCCTGCAATACAATTATCTTTCTCTGGACCAAACTCGGCTTAACCACTTATTGACCAGGGCTGAAGATTACTCAACTTATGGCTTAATATGTCTGAATCGAAGATGAAAAAATATCTTCTAGAAACGGGATAGTACTGAAATTCCTGCATATTTGTGGGATACAGATCTATCATTTTTTTACTTATTAGTGGGCATTACAACGGATGTTCACATGACCAGGAGGTAACTCTATTAAATAGTTTTTTCAATACTTTAAAGTTTAAAAAAATTATTATTGAGAAAATGTTAGAAATGTTTTGGGGATCGGGGTAGATCTTCAAAACATAAAACTATTTAATATAGAAGTTATTGATGAGTAATCATTGTAATTGACTTCATAATATTATAGTTCCCTAAGTTGATTTGGATAGAAGACCATATCATTTTTTATGAATCAAAGAATATTGTATTGGTATTAGCCTGTAAAATAAAAATTTAAATTATTTATTTATTTTTATTGAATCCATTTTCTCCTTGACCAATTTCAGTTAGTGACAGTTAATTGGGTTTTGTGTAATAATGTATGATAGTAACAAATTTATTATAAATAAATATTAATCTCACAACATTCTTGAAAGGTTCATAAAGTCAGAACAGGGGACAGTAACCTCTATTCTTGCAGAAATTTTAGTCAATAGCATGATTCTATCATATTTTTTTACTGTGTCCGATTGAGGGCTGAGTCTACCCAGAATGTTTTTAAGCAACACGTTTTTTGCTATGTATAAATATTCAAACAATATAGCAATTTATTTATATGGAAGAATTTAAATGATTGTTATGTTTATTAAACAAATCGTATAAAGAGAATCGATTTTTCTATGAGTTGACCCCATCTTATGACAACGACGAAAGAAAAAAAATAAATGGTTACTTACCTATGTCAACATTAAATAAACACATAATTAGAAGACGTAATTTTGTGTTGTGATCATACTGTGCAAGCGCGATAAACCAAGTGCAAAAATATTAAATATCTTATCTGTTTTCTATAAATAATGGATTGAAAAGAAATTGATTGATGATATCACCTCTGATATGAATATAGTGTATTCTTATTTCCGAGTTTCAAGCCTTTAATACGCGGAATTTCTATCTTTTTGTTTCTGATGGCGATTGAAGACTGGTCTGCCGTAAATAAAATTCGTTCATTCATAAAAATATATCTAAAAATAAACTATATGTCCCAAAGAACTGAGTCTAATTATTCTATAAACTTTATTTTGTGTAACATTTCTGATGGTGCTTAAAACGCAAACTTTTCTTTTGCACACCGTCTCTGTCTCTAAAAATAGCCGATTTATCCTTATCCTTATCTTTGGTTGAAAGAAATTTGTATACATTAATAGAGTGTTGACAAGGAAAACTTAGTAAGTTTCTCAGTTTTTTCATAGAAAAGGTAATAAGTTATAGGATAGAAGTAAAACAAATGGGATTAGTTTAGTGCACCAGAAAGACATATGGTCAGATTCTGCGATACCCATTCTGTTCAGATGTGCCTGGAGGTAATCATAACCTTTGATAAGACGGTACCTCGCAACAGGTTTGCCTCTTGAAAGATCTCGGGAGAGCTGCTCATGCGCTAGATACTCCTATTTTTTCCTTTGTAATAAAAAATTGGCTTAGGGTATGTGGATTCTGTTGTTACGCTTAAAAGATAAAAAAGTAAACAGACGTTATAATTTTATTCATCATGATAATTTTACTTCTGACGGTCAACACAGCCTCGGCATGACGGCGATGGCCGCCTGGCAGATGGGACACAGCTTGGCGAGCCTCTTGCCCCCGAAGATGGACCTGCTGGTAGCGATGTTGAAGGCGCAGTCGTGGCAGAGGCACCTGTGCCCGCAGGGGATGACCACTCTTGTAGCCGCGTTCTCGAAGCAGACGCAGCACCCAGGCTCCCCGTCCTTGGCCTTCTGCGGTTCCTCTGGCCTATCGTCCCTCGTCATGGTGAAGAACAGGTCTCTTTCTTGCTGAACCACTTCTTTGGCCGTCAATTCGTACCTGGCATGAAACTTATAAACAATGGCTTAAAAAATAATATACTATTTGTTCTTGCGTGTATAAGAAAGGGAGCAGGAAGTTACCGGTCAATGACTTTAAGCAAATTGTTTATCAAAATAGTTTTGTAGCATGTAAGTTTCATCAATGCTTCCATGTTGTCATCAATGTAAACTTCCTTGTCCTCCCCTCTTCTTTTACATGTATATATACTAGCTCTAAGGTTAGGAAAGGGGGAAGGTACAAGGTAGCAGGTTGGAGAGTAGAGATGTAGATGGTTTATATTATGTAAGAGACTAGTTGTCTAAGTTGCGTTAGATGCTGTCCATAGACAATAAGTTATAATGATAATCAATAAGTCATTTAGTTCATAAGAATCTCTCTTATACATCCATCATATATAAGTTAATATCTCAATAACCCGATATGTTTCTTACAATTCCTCCACCGTTTGTTAACTCGGAGAAATGTTGCGAAACTTGAACATCGAGTCTTTCAGTGGTCGACTTAGTGTAATGTTTACTTAATAAATAATTAAATACAAAAATACTTTTTAATGGTAAAATTTTAATAACTGAATTTTTTTTCCCTTAATGATTATAAGGTATCTGTTCCGCAGTTTGTCCCCTCAACTTGAGTCACAACAAATTTTAACTGTTTATTTGTTTCATTTTTAATATTTTCCGAAAACATAAATTATCGTAAACTTTAGCATGGAAAAGATAATGTATTTATGGTTAATTGAGTAGATTTCGGTTATCATTTCATCAATAAAAGAATTATTCAACAAACATTTCGAAGTATATATACTGCCGGCAGGCACCCTGGAGGCTCAAATGGTTAGGGCACTGTCACGGAGAGACTTTTTCTTAATTTCCGAATCCTGGTCGGGGGCATATCTTTTCTCTTTAAAATAAAAATATTGATGATATATCTTTGTTGAAAAGTTTATTTCTAGATGAAATGATTATCGAAGTATACACATTTTCCATAAATACATACTCTTTTCCATATTAAGATTAATGATAACTTGAGTCATAACAACTGGAAGCGACAACCTGCGGAATAATCGCCGATTATAATATTCGGTACAAAATGTATTCCATTTTTCGGGAGAAGTTTTGAACATCCTCCTCGAATATTATAAGCGCATAAAATACAACAAATAGTCACGAATGGAACTGGGAATCCAAAAGTTGTTTGCCTATAAAAACCTTATGAGCTTGAAAGCTTAATATTTAATAATGAAAAAAATCACAAGTTTTATTAAAAAAGTGCCATGTTCAAAGGACAATGCTACTCGTATGTCCTTTGTTACTCGTATAAATGTTTCTGTCACTTTTATTGATTAAAAAGATTATGAGTTTCAGCTGTGACAATACTGAAAAAGGTGGTTCTAGTCGGGAACTGTACTTACAGCTTTCAGGTATTGTGTTATTTATGTATGACATATCATGTGAAGTGATTAGGTTTTCCCCGACCAATCGATGTATGCCAAAGATACTAGTAACGTAGATAGGAAGAAAGGCAATCAATTATTTTAATTGATATCATGTGCGCAGAGACAAATTACTTTTTATCGCACCTTGTTTAGTTGTTTCTTTACAATGTATGTATAATATCATTTGGCGCGAAATTATCTTGTCCCTAATATTTCGTAATCGATTTTATATATTGAAGAGGTTTATCTATTATAAAAAGTTGAGATAAATGATTAAATAAATTAATTCCACGTGTATAAATTTATAAAAGACGTGTAAGATGGTTTAAAATTGGACAACCTGAAAAGCTACTTCGGACTCGTTGTTTTAGGAAAATGTTACAAGTTCTCTCCGCCTTCAGTCCTTTAATACAAGCGATAGCATTTATGTTGTTAATCTTTTTAGGGAGTAACTAGCTATAGTTATATGTGAACATCAATTTCATTCCTGCCTGACATTTTGAAATATACATTAAATGTAAAAACATTAAACATACCAAAATATTTAATTATCTAAAAATTGTCTACCTCCTTAGTTAAAGATACATACTTTATTCCAAACTAGCGATCCGCCCCGGCTTTGCACGGGTAGTAAGACATATTATGCCTACATGTTTTGTCTGTCTAATGTATTTTATTATGTAGCTATTATAAACATAAAAACTAAACAAAGTATTCCTTTACATTTATTTTCATGCGCATTAAGTTTTTGCGATAACCCATAAGATACTCGTTTAAATTATATGGTATAAAATATTCTAATAATGCGCATGAAATTCTCAAGATGACTAAAGTATATAGCTTGATAAGGGTTAATACTATACTCCTCTAAATAGCTTTCCAATTCTAAAAATACCGCATTGTGCGTTATCAATTTTTTAGAAGATAAAATAGTAAGCCAGTATAGTAAGCTGTCCTTAAAAGATAGATATATGATATCACTGACTTTTTTATAGATCTATAAAAGAGTAATATACCGCCATCCATTGTTTCGTTATTTGACAAAGGGATTGGGCAGTATCTTCAATGAAACCTCCCTGGTGGCTATACTTTGTTCAAAATTTACGATAATTATCGTTATATTCCAACCATTTACACAAAACCTTGACACATTATATATCTAAACCTTTCTGGTGAATCGTTCCATCTATTGGTGAAAATCCGTTTTACCGCGAACAGACAGATAGACACGGCCAAGGACTTTGTTTTATAATATGTATAAATATATGTTATCTATGTTTTCGTTTTATTTGTTCATCTATAATGAATGCGCTTTGTTTTATTTAGTTGTCATACTTTTTCTGATTTTTTTTGTTGTTACTTGTATGTATAAATATATTCCAAATATGTTGGTTGAAGATTGTCCACTGGCGTTAGTATAGTGTAAAAAGTCTTTCTCTGTTGTAGAAAATATTTTTTTTCGAATTGTAATAAGTTTATGACCGTATAAGTTATAAGATGGGATAAGAGAAAAATTTATTGTAAAAGATTGCATTTGACTGAAGAACAACGCCAAGAAGTCATTTTGGAAAATAAAGGGTTGGTTTAAAGCGTACAGTTCTTCGGATGTTTGCGGATCAAGAAGTACAAAACTATTGTATAAAATAACTATACAATTTATTTTAAATGTAATAGGTATTATAGATCCCAATCCTATGTTTTTGGTTTACTACATTGTTATATGATTATTACATATTACACCTGGATATCGTTTTTAGTTTTATCAACTATCTTCACCAATTCCTATACTAAAGTATTATGAAGGGAGATCTAATATTTACATTTGCAAGCTGTGGATCGGGTAAATTTACCGTTGTGTGCAAACGATACTATCAACAATCACACAAGACTTTCTCTGGTATAAGGGATATCAAGATAATTGAAGGAAACAGAAGCTAAAACCTTGCTGAAAAGTATGATAACAGGAATAGGGAAGACTATAATAAGAATCAGGATGGCCTCGTACTAATGTCGATAACGACTTGATAGTGAAGAGAAAATGAATGTTGGCTCGGAGCAATGTTCAGAGATACTCAACCGTAATAACAAAAAAAAAAAAATCCGTCGATATGTGTATTCATCACTGCACTCTAGAGTCCAATAGACAGTCACCCGAGTGAACTACTCGCGATAAACCAATCCAAACCGTGGATGCAACGGTCGGCTGGCAAGGTTAAGGCATCAGCAGTCTGGGATACGCAAGATATAATATTCATTGATTAGCTTGAAAAGGGCCAGAACATTAATGGCGATTATTACGAAGCGTTTGAAGGATCAAATCAAGAAAAACAGCCCCATTTGAAGAACAAAAAAGTGCTATCTCATTAAAACAATGCACCATGTCACATGTGGTAAAACTGCAGTAATTAAGCTAAAAGTTACTTTCCCTTCTACCATATTTTCTAAATCTGGCTTCCAGTGACCTTTTTCCTATTTGTAAATCTCAAAAGAATGCTCACTGGAAAGAAATTCAGCACTTATGAAGAAACAATCGCTGATATTAAGGCCTATTTCGAGGCCAAAGAGAAACGGTGCTACAAAAGTGGTATCAGAAAATTGCATGATCGCTATAATCATTGTGTCGCTCTCAAAGGGAATGACGTAGAATAATAAAATCGAATAGTACCAAAAAAAAGTGTGTTTTACTATGTTAGCCTACGAACTTTTCAGCCACCAGTGGGAGTGTTGTACTATGGCGAGATCTCGTGCCTATTAAGGTTTGAAAGAGAGATTCTGAGAAGTATTTTGGGGCGTGTGTGTGATAACGGTATGAAGGCAGAGCATATTACAAGAGTTAGTGGTAACGATATCCCCAAAAGGAATTTTCCTTGAGGAAAAGATTTTTGGGCAGAGACAAGTAGGTAAATCTCGCCATTGGTGGGTGGATTGTATGGCTGAGAATGCGCAGAAAATGCTGGGGATTAGAAATTGGAGAGAAGACGTACGACAAAACAGAGAACACTGGTGGTTCAGACTAAATGAGGCATTGACTCTTGAGTTGTAGTGTCATAAAATAAAAATAACTTCCATTTAAAAATATAAGTAAAAAATAAACCAAGCTGGCCTAGCTCAAACCTTGGAATAATCCTCCAATCCTTCGGAGGTTCTGCCTTTCCCATATCTGTTATCTTCTCATAATCAACATCTAATACTTCGTACATGGATTCGTCAGATTCGTTCGTTTGATTTCTTCTTGCTTCAGGATTTCTTCTAGCTAAAATAATAATAAATCATGTATGATAAATTTTTCAAATTTATTAATCCAATCAACTATTTTTTTTTTATATTACATCCCATACTTATATTTTCAAATTTTTTACATTCCTAACTGTCATTCTACGAGATACCTATTCATTTCTTTCTACATATTCTTGTATTATTAGTAAAATTTTTCTTATGTAACCTCTAGAAGTCTGTTATCATACATTTTATATCTATAATTTACTAGTTTTTCCTAAATCCTTCAAATTCCACCTTCTCATTTTGTATCTTTCTGTTTACCTCCTCATTTTTCTTTCCCTTTATATTATGTTTACCTTTTTATCCTTTCTGTACACTTATTTTCTGTATTTTATATTCGTTATCTTTAATTATTATATCTGTCACTATTTTAATTTCTGTTCATTATCTTTAATTATCATATCTGTCACTATTTTAATTTTCTGCATTACATGTCACTATATTCTTGGTATTGTAACGTTTATATTTTTTGTTCTGTTTGTTTCTCTTTCATAGCCCTGAAGATGGCCTACATGGTAGGTCTAAACGTCGGCACTAATTAAATATAAGTCTGGTACTTATTTGGTGTTTTTTTGACTGCACCCCCCCAACTATCTCCTTTAAATTTTGGAAAATAGAAACGTACATAACAACAATGTGGGTAGATAACATTTTCAGTTATTAAAAAGGGAGCGGAGTAGCTCAGTGGTAGAGAACTGAGTTGCCATGCCGGAAATCCTGGTTCAATCCCGCTGCAGGCAAGACGTTTATTTAGTCTGTTTGCAGCCGGAGATGGATCATATGGGTCTAGGACTCTCCTGGTGCCCACCCAGCCTCCATAAAATGTAAAAATAGGGTATCCAAAATAAGGGGAGAGGAATGATCGTGATCTAGGACTAGTCACTTCCTTGCAGAACCGTTCTCTATGAAAAAGTTCAGTCTCTACCGTGTACTGAACCCCAAACCCGTTCACGAGTTGTAGTGGTACAGGTTTATTAAAATAACAAGTGAATTACTAATTGCCTGCGGATCGTCACAGTTTCACACCATTGGATGTTGTGTCTGTACACAAACTTTTAATAAATTCTAACAATAAATTATTGTGAGAAGAAGCGATTTTGTGAATAAAATCGATATTATGGTAGAGTGGAAATGTGAGCATTTGACACTATATTGCCATTTAGGTCATATTATTTTTTTGTTGACAAATTTGCCATTTATTTTTTTTTTTTTACTATTTTCTTCGAAATAAGTATAACTAGCACGTAAGTTATTAGGTTGTTACAAAATTCCTTTTGCATAAACTTTAATTCAGATTACATCCTTAAGGAGTTTGATCTTTTTCCTTTAATATCTACAAAGATCGAGAATCACTAATTTATCTTCTGATATTGAAGGTGCATTTTAAGAATGTTAATGGTCTCACAAAATCTACTCAAATTACAAGAAGTTAAAGAGTTAGTCAAGGTAAACGTTTATATAACAAGTAGGGATAAAAATATTCTTAAGGAATAATGATAGTTGGAATTAAGCGTATTGTTCACGCACAAAGACTTTTTTAACAACTTAGTGAAGATTGGTTTGCAGTAATTCTCTCTTGGAAGATATTATGAGCTGGCTTCCAATGGTTAGTACTTATTTATATCCTCTTTTTAATTGTTGACTGATTGTTGTAACTTACTTAAACATAACCATAAAATCTAAAGTAGGAATAAACATTCAGTTATAAATTAATGTAAATGTTCCGTTAATACCAATAAACGGATCCCCAATGAAGGTACCTCCTCTTCTTCTCCTGAGCCGACGCTGCCTCCTTTCCCTACCGTTCCATCTTCTGCGCCTAGAAGATGTTTCGGCGGGGCTCGTATCTGCATTGCTATTAAGGGCGCCTTGCAAATCGACAGTCGTGTTGCAGACAGTATGTGTGTTACCGTTGTAGTGTTCTGAAGACGATGAAGGCTGAGCGATCCTCTCAGCCCTCGATGCTTCTGCCACTGCCTCCAAAATAGTCTCGACTATCGGGTACCTCCTGGGCTGTTGTCCATATCGCCTGAACACTTGCTCGCCGGATATCCTCCTAATCTGCGTTGGGCGACCGAATGTTCGGTAATGAGTCTCTTGTCTTGGACTAATCAGGTTTGGGTACACCTGTACATTGAAAAATAAACTACCCTTTGTCTGAAGGGGTTGAGTACAAACAAGTAAGATGGAGTTTCTTTATAAATAGAACATTTACCTGCGGCCGTCGCGGACTGGCTGCTATGGCTACTTGGGCGTTGCTAAGTCCCGGCTGAAGAGTGACCTTGTAGCCAAGTGCAGCGTCGGTGAGGACTAATAATTCGAAGAACTGGTCCATGGGTTGTTGTTGGCTTTTTCTTCTCCAATTTTTCCCCTGCTACTGTAAAAGGTTATTTCAGTATCTATACTTAATATTAATGTTAACACCATCAATTATTAAATTGAAAACTGTTTGTTAATTTATCTTCTACACATTTAAACTTCAGCATTAAATTTAAAAGAAGTCCATAATATTTCAATCGGTATTCAAGTAGTTTTTTTGTTAAACCAGAAAAATGCGTATGAGATGGTAACGGAAGTAGAATTGGTCAATGTTGAAAACCTTAGACATCTTGTAAGGAAGCTTACGTAAAAATGGATGTAAACTGGAGGAAGAAATGAGAACTAGTTCAGTGTCATTTACGAACTGGTTATGAGTCACTTTCGGGGGTGCGAAATAAGAAAGGACTCATCTCTGTGGTTTCCAAACGGTGCTATGCGGTTACAGCAGGTTACTTTGTAAACATCAAAATAAACTTCCAATTGCAATAAAATTCTAGTTTGCAAATAAAGTAAGATGATATGCAGGTAAGTTCGCAAGTGAAAGTTTTCTTTATCACATCTCAATCAAGAATTATCTGAACATGATAGATCGGTACATGATGCGCAATAGTGGCCTATTTTAGGCGATTGAAGTTATACTATTGCTCTTACTTAAATATTAGCCCTTAACATGGAATGGCCCTTGACGGTAGAATAAATTAATTCAGAGACAATATCTCTGAATATTTATAATAGAGTGATAAATGCAAGTCTAATCGAGAAAATTAATATGAATAACCCCCGAAGTGGAAGAGATTTAGAAAAGGTGGCCGTAATAGAATAGTGATAATCGGAACAGGCAAGAAACTAATCCTTTTTTGGAAGAAGAAGAATATCATAAATATAAGAATATTGAGTTTTGTTCTTGTGTTGAGCTCTTCTACTTACTTATCAGTTTCCGTAAAAAAAAAAAGTATATATTATGTAAATACAATTTATAGACTAAAGATACTCTTTTTTTTTAATCCATCAATATATTTTAATTTGTAATCAATCGTTTCTAGATATGTACACATTTTTTTGTACGTAGTTGAACGCAACAGACTATGGTTAAATTAAAAAAACTTATTTTTATGAGGTACAATACTTGAGCATTGTTCGCTGCTCTACTCCTCTGTGCGAAATATGGAATGTGGTCCATTATAGCCTGAGTTTCATCTGAAAAGATAATTTTTTAATTTGAAATACTTTTTTCTTCCCATTTTCAATTCACAAACATAGAGGTTATAATCATTTCTTGAACATTTTTAAAAACAAATGAGCCTATTTTATCACCTGTAGATATAAAGAAAATTTAATTCTTCATTTTGAAAGCTACTTTTTCGAACGATGTTTCTATTCCTAGAAGAGTAGTGAAAAGTCTAAAGAATATATTTCTTAATTATCGGGAAAAAACTATACAGTTTTTCTACTTATATTTTACCTATATGGCTTGGCGATTTTTCCTTGTCTTCCTGTGAATGAATAGTAAATATAGCTTAATCATTTGGTGTGCCTAGGAGCATTGTTAAATAATTTAAGTCAATGGATTTGCTGTTAATATGCAAAATTGTGTAATGAAAATTAAACTCTTGACAGATGTATACACCTTATATGGGTTTTTTTTTATTACTATACTTCTGATGTAGTAAATAAGAACTAAAATAATAGGGTTAAGCGTGTATAAATATAATTTTTTTTCTATTTTCCCCTTCATCATACCATCAGGGAATCCAGAAATCAAGATTATAAATTAAAGAATCAATTATAAAAATTAAGACTTTTTTCAAAATCGTCATAAACATTTTCTTAGTTATTTAGAAAGACAATTTGTTTGTGTCCATCTCTTAATTAATCCAACCCAGCTCACACTAGTGGCAATGAAAACTTAAATGCTATCAAAAAGTGCTTGTTTTCGGTAATCTATCTTTCATATCGACAATGTAGGGAAATTAAGATAAAATTATAATTCATTTCATATGTCAAGAAATTAATAAGAATTCCATGCATCAGGCATTGCTAGATACATTTTTATTTTGATTCAATTGATTTCATCCCTTCTTTAAGCAGTTATAATTTTGTGTTTGGGGACAACGCGAAAAAATAATATTTTTTTCATAGCTTTTGAAAGGAAATATTCCCAATTGTCCCCTTGCTCTGGGCCCCTAAGGACTCTCATGGTAATCAGTGTTGATTCCTTTGGTGCCAATTAGATAATGCTTAGTTGGGTTATATGAGCAATTCTACACTTACTATTGTGTTATTATCAGTAATAAGCCCATTATTATAACTAAACATTTCTAATCTTTAAATACTCATGTATCAAGAACTATGAACCATAGAGGAAAAGGAAAGTAGGCAAGATGATATCAAATGTTTTTCATAGAATAAATCATGGTTTATTAGATATTTCATTTATTGCACTTCAAATTAAAATAACAAAGTATTTAAAATATATAGTTGATTACTTTCTGAAATCATACAATATTCAATACATAAATTGTGATTAACTTAAACCTATAAAATAATTTATGACCCACACATTACTTATAAATTGTTTAGCAATATATAACTTTTAAATAAATAAATCATAAGTATTTAACATAATTTAAATATTAATGAAGGTATCACATTACACTTTAGGCTCACTACACTTTGTATACAAATCATATAATGCCTCAAATATTTGGTATAAGACTATTTTAAATTATACCAAAATTGAATCATATATATACTACATAATATTAAAAATAAAATTTACAGCTATTTTTTTTATATTTAAAAAATATTCCTGAGATCATTAACTCACACTGAAACCAAATAAAATGCTAGAATAATTCTGAATCTACATTAACATTTCACGCTAGTTGGTTTAGTATTACTCATAATAGAAAATTAATTTGTGAGCAAATGGATGTATGTCTATTTGGGATTTTTATTAAGTATTTTTAAAATATTGCTGAATGTTGTTCAAAGCATAAGGAATAGTACTTATATTCTTAATATTAATCATGTAAAAAAATTATTTGTCCCTATCTTCACAACTATAAAATTTATTACAATACATACATTGCTTTTCAATTTTCTCACATGTGGTAAACCTAAAAGAACTAAGTTTATCTTAGGAAATTGTCAAGAAATAGAGATTTAATATTAAACAAATATTTTTAAAAACACCAAATATCAACAGTACTATTGTTTATAAATATAATTTTTAACTAGTTCAATACATCTTACTACAATAGATCATTAGTCAGACCATTGGAAATAAAATATAAAATTCATTCTTCCTTTGTTTATAGAGCTAAAATGTAAAGGCTAATTGATTGGTCGATTATTGTATATAATTCATAAATATAATTACATGAGAATGAAAATTCTGAAAACATTTTAAATAATTTCCACAAAATATTAAAGATTTGTCATAACCTTCAACTACTTTCCTCTGTAACATTAAAAATCTTAAAATACACAAAGAAACATAAAAATATATTAGCAGACATGTATTCTATTTAACTGGATACCTTTTTTCATAATTTCTATACAAAAAAAAATTACATACTATAAGAATTTAATGAATTCTTTGATGATTCAGTTACCATTTAAAATGGTAATTTTGTCCGAGATATTTTTTTATAACTTATAACAATCATGTTATACATCAAAAGCACCATGAACAATGTATAATACTTTTTAAATATAATCATCGTTCAAACATTTTTCTTCTATTAAATAATTATTGCTGGCAAAACAATATTAATAACAATTGAGTAACATATTAACGAAGCAACAAAAATAAAATTATGGAGAACAGTTCGGCTGACAATATAAATAATAACAACCTGTTATTCAATTTAAGGTATACAAAATTTCTTGCAGAACATACTAAGTATTTTAAATCAGACAACCCTACCAGACTCACAACATTCATTCGAACTAATTTGAAATCTACGACTGATTTTACAATTGATTTCATTTGCCAATCACAATGGATATATCACCACTCTTCTTATTCATAAGGAATAACTATTTATAAGACAATATACAATCAGTCTAAGTTAAGTAATACTGATAATTCATGGTGAATATTATAACTGGAATGTTGAGAAAAATATAATCACTTAATAATGATAAATTTTTACTGAAATTTAGTTGTATTTTTGGATACACATTTTCAAATGAAAGCAATCATAAGAACCTTAAATTTAAGACTAACTGTGTGAATGGTTGTATAGTTAACGATTAAGCTGAAATTGTAATAATACCTTGTATACTATCAATCAGTTGTATGGGGAATCAAAATCAAGGGGTTTTCTGTACACAAGCACTAGTTCTAAAAAAAAGCCTAGCTCTAAAAAACAAAAATAAACCTATGATATGACACCAATTATTGCTCATATAATTTCATCAAAAACAACTGACGTTTTTGATCAAACCTATTAATTTGATGTAAAATTAAATATTTTTTAAAACCAGTTATTTTTACCCACATTCGAAAATTCTGAAATGGCATATATTTCTTTGCTTTAAAATGCCTTTAATTTTGTTTTTAACAGTAACAAAATGTTGGATAAATTTTAACAATGAAGATGATTAATAACTAACTAAAAGAAAAATATTTTTCCACGAATTTTTGGGTATAATAGTAACATAAAAATGTTTCATCAGAAAGCTAAATTTTTTAGAAGAAATAGTCTTTAGCTTACAATGCTCCAGAAGACAATGGAAAGTAACCAAAAATACATTAGCATAAGTAATTTTTGTACTTGTATTTTATTAAAGCATTATTGCCTGCACATCGTATAACAGATATGAATTAATTCATTCATTCTCAAAAAATTTCTAAAATTCTCGCAATGTATTTTAGAATTGCTTTTACGAACTCTGCCTTAATGGAAACTATAATAATTAAGAAGAAATGATAAGTAGCGGTTGTTCTGATTTTTTGTATTTTACACATAAATTAAGCATCAATATTTTTTATCAATTCTTATCCTAATCAGCCATTCAAAAACACTTTTTATAATCAATTTTACCTTATTAAACTAAATAATAATAGTACATATGATCCCCCCCCCATGCAACATTTTGCTAACTGGTATGTCCTTTCAGGAACTTATCCAGTTATCAAGATAGTTAGACTAAGAGGTTCAGCCTGGTATTTTAGATTATATTTAAGTTTTTACATTTGGAATTAAAAGAGAAATAAAGAAAGAGAAAAATAACAACAAAAAATGTCAATCCATCCCGGGGGGTTAGTGGGGTGGAAATTAACTTTGATGATTCATTACTAATAATTTTCACTATCTGTCATTTTTCCTAATATGTATCAGTTCTGGCAATGACGGTGGTAAGAAGATAATCCACTGTTTACTGTGCATACATAAAATATAGCAATTCAAATAAATATTCCATCAAGTGATGAAAAAAACATTTCACACATCTTACTAGCAGATAAACACAAGATATATAAATTGTGTTAACTTAGCCTACAACAATTAGCTTTGCATACAACTCAGGAACACATTCTTACTACATCTAGATCTACGTATAGATCCTCTGTATTGCTGCTATCGTAATATACAAAAACCCTGTTATAGCCTTTCACTGCTAATGCATAACAAAAGAAACTCTGCCACCATAATCAATGTATAAAATGAGATCAATGGCAATATTCATTCTTCAGCAAGATGCTCAACCGATTCGTTAAGGAAACCTGCCGCTGCCAGTGCGATAGACCCTTTTTAGATAGCTGTCGAAACTGTCTTCGATTCCTGCACTTGGTTTCTCTTCTCCGATGAAGTATGGCCTGTAGTTCAACTCTTTCATCGACACTGAAAGGGTTAAAAACAAATTAGAAAATATTTATTTTAAGGTGCAATCACATCTTTGCTTAGACAAGACAAATGAAACTTGAAAAGGGATGCCTGACTTGTCTGGATTTGGATCTAAACGGTTTGTCATTCTCACAGATTAAATTGTAATGAATCGAGAAAATTGAAATGAATAAATCATTAAAATTATTTCATACATACCATCAGAAGATGCATTAATTTTTTTATTTCCTTCTTGCTTTGGTCGAAATGATCTGAAGTCTTCTTCAGTAATTTCAATTGATTTAGTAGCCAGGACCTCACAATCGACCTGCATCATAGGGACTGATCCGTTAGCGGCAACTGATTCTACAATAGCAATAAAATATCACATGTTGGATAACAGAATAAATGAAAAAAAGAGAATACCATTAATTATCTAAATTTAAAAGAAACAACTCTAAAACCTCTTCATACTTAAGAGGAACATCATTCAAGACATGAAATACAAAACCATCGGAAACAAATACAATGAATGGTAAGTGGTTCTAAGCAAAAACTTTTATGTGAAAAAATGTGGGAATTTACCATCACAATAAACAAATAACAAACAATAATTAAAATGGTTACAGAAAATAAATAGTTTAATCAAGACCATAGTGTTGTTCAAAAGACTAAGTGATAAAACTGAAAACTCGTGGAACTGAGATGTTGGGAGGATGGGGATAACTTATGGTTGCTCAAGTTTTATGATAAAATACCTAATTTTATGGTTAAATTAGTTGAATTTTCTATCATATAAAGATTAAGTGGTAAAACTGAAAACTCGTGGAACTGAGATGTTGGGAGGAGGGGGATAACTTATGGCTGCTCAAGTTTTATGATAAAATATCTAATTTTATGGTTAAATTAGTTGAATTTTCTATCCTTAACTGGTGATTCAGCAATTCAGTTATGCATTTTCAGCATTGTATAGCTTATAGTTAAGAAGAACATACGAAAATTTGCAGGTATACTGTAAACTCATATAAGAATAATGTAATGTAATACCAATAGTGTAAGCAGGTGGCCATAGGATTTTTTTAAGGGAGTAAAAAATTAGTTCCTTCGGAAGGGACGTTAAACGGAGGTCCCGAGCCTGTACGATGTCAGGTACTCGTTAAAAATCCCTATCCTAATTAAACCTGGATCGGCAAAATTTAGAGCTCCCACTGTAGCATCATCTGATTAGCCATAGCAGCATAAAGTGACGTTAAATGAACAAACAACAACAATATTGTAATGTAATAACATTGATTTAAAACATATCATAAATTGATTATTCATTCATAAATAAAAGTACATAAAACTAAAACAATGCAGTAAAAAAAACATTAATTTTAAAAACAGAATACGTGGAGGCAATGTATTAAATTAATAGTATGGCAACAACAGCTGATTAATTTTTATTTAAATATTATTGTTACATAAGAGGTTGTACCTCTTTGGCCATAACCAATGATTTAACAGCTGTTAGATAGGATTAAAAAGACTGCAAAAACAAAGGTCTTCTTTTGTTCTTTTGTCTTTTAATGCATGTTAAAAATGATAGTTAATTAGTGGGCCCAAATTAAATGTTTGTGCAAGTATATGTAGTAAATATGCTTGCTTTTATAAATTAATATTTTGTATTTAATTGTTTAATTTCATTTTTGGTTATTGTACTTATGTTTAAGATACACCAACTGTACTAAAGCGATATTCCAGAAAAATTTCTTACAGCTCATGATATGAGATATCCACATCGTCCCATGTATATGGATCGATGCAGTAGCTGTGTTTTAAAAAATAATTATAAAATCAATAGATTATATCTATAAATTAATCTAATATCACACCATTGAATGGAACAGTAGGTATTAAGAAAGACATCTTTGGCCTGAGGGTGATGTCATGAGCCAACGCAGGCACTAAAAGATGGTCCGAGGAAAAGGAAAAGACGTAGAAGGTATCATCTCTCCTCGGCAGGGAACCAGGAAATTTAGGCCTGTATACGTCTACTGCGCTCGTTCCTCCCTTCTGCCTACAAATTCATATTGTAATTACTCATTGGCATTACAGGTAAGAATGTCGATTTTGATAAATATGTACAATCTAGGAATGACAGGACACAAGAACGGTAAATTTATTAATAACTAGCTTAATAATGTGCCACCTGGCTTTATTGGGCTAAATTTTGTTTATACAATTTTGATTAAATTTACCCACAAGATTTAATTTGAGTACACAATACTAAATGTTATGTGCTTTTATACTTGGAATTGAATAACTGCTCACTCCAAATGAAAAGAGTGTTTCCAAATAATTTGTTCCTCACAGCAGTGAAGTAGCTTTCCTCAAATACTGGTGCCACAGATAAGATTGCTTAGCCTAACATCCCGACACTAAAAGGTCCAAACTCTGTTTAGTTTTTGTCAAATCAAGCCAGACTACAACTCTTAAACCTCTTTACTTCAGCAATTTCTCAAATCACAACTTCAAGTCACCATTTTAAAACATAATTTCATATTGTGCTATTCTTTACAACACTTTACCGAGACAATATTTCTTAATCTTGTAAGAATGATATCACTTCAAACTCTTTTTTCCTAAAATCCAACATCTGCATCATGTTTTATAAATATTATAAACGGAAAGAAAAAATTACAGCAAACAGAAAACATATAGAAATGCTAACAAACATCAAAAGGTCACAAGTTTTGAATACTTCCCCTTTATCAGTGGTGGCCCCCGTATAAGAAAACAATACAAACATTAGTAAAAAAAAAAAAAGGGGGCCCCTATAAAAATTCCATTGACATTCTTATTACGATTATCTATATCATACTATAACTATACTAATTACGATTATTATAATTACCAGTCCTATTGTAACAAACGCAATTCGTGCCATCAATCATTATTTTACTTACCACCTTTGTGCTTTTTTGTAAGATTTGAGCTTTTGTGGTGTTTTCAAATGAGGAGATAACTTCGTGGGAGACTTGATATTATTCTTTAACATTTTAGTACCATTTTTATAACTGTTTTCCCCAATTTCTATCCATCTCCTCAATTCTTTTTCCAACCTGATTAAAAAAATTAAATTAAATTTTAACAGGAATAGATAATAAATTATGTGTATAATACAAAAAGTAGTTATAGAGGTAACTAAAATTAGAGAAAAAAAATCATTTTAGCTATTTATTATCATTACGTTATTATATATTAAGTATAGCTTCAATTTTCAACCATAAGTGTTATTTAAAATATTTTTTTCGATAAGTTCAAAAAGTCTGTTTCATTGAAAAAATAAAATTGATCCAAGGATCATTCTGTTTGACTGTTGGACCAATGTCAGTCACTTACCTCAAACGGAATTATGGTTTAATCAGAAAAGTGGAAAAAGTTCATCGATCAAAACAGCACATATTTCATTGATAACTGTTTGACATTTGCTTAGAAAAACATGAAAAAAAACAACCTAAATTACTTTTTCCTCAATTCACTTTCTTAGGTCCAATGGTTCTTAAGATCATCAAATTAAGTGAAATCATTTCAGCATTTTAGTTTTTATTCAAAATAATGAAAAGCTAATACAATTATAAAATATAATGCCTCACCTTAAGGATTCAGTCTGATTGATATGGAGTGGACAAGTCGAAGGATTATAGCTACTAGTAATATTTTCTGCTGATTCTTGCAATTCCGGTTGAGCCCACAACAGTGCACGTCCATGCTTAGCGCCCGTTTCAGGTGAAATTAAGTTTCCACCATTCAGTTCATTACTAATGCTATCTCTAGATAATAAGCTGAAATAATAAATTGTTTTCATTAAAGGGGATAGAAAAATGAGGATGGGATTGGAATTAATAACTAAACAAAATACCATGTTACAAACGTTTAGAGAAATATAAAATTATCACGGATTCAATCAGATATGATAAGTGATCTTATTTTGAAAAAAAAAAATGAAAATTTCTAGAAACAAATCAAGCAACTGCTACCCTCTTAGGCTTACATGTTGTAATATAAATTTATAATATTTTTAATCGTAATTATAAGGAACAAATTAAATTGAGCGATTAAAACAAATAAAAAACAAGCTATTACCTAATAGATCCTATATTTATTGAAACCATAAAAAGCACAGCCAATACAGCAGTTGTCTTCCTCAAATTACTGTTGAGGAAAGTACCTGGTTTTCCAAAACCTTGGTAACCGGTTTCTAACTCTTTTATTTTTACTTTTAGCCTTTCATTTTCCTGTAAAAATAAAACAAAGGATGAAATATTATAACTTAAGAACAATCTAACTTAAAAGTAAGTGATTAACTAATATTCAATAACTTTTCAAGAGAAAAAATTGTTGACAATCTGCTCTTATTATTGTTTTTTTTTTCATTATTTGTAATCATTCATATTTTTTTTAATATAATAATTATTGAACATTTTTAAAAAAAGAAAAATTGTAAAATCTACTCTATAGAATGAGTAGGTGATACACAGAAAGAGCTTAAAATTTACTGAATAATGGACACAGAACAGTCTTATTCATCAAGACTGTAATCTTTGAGTGTAAATATTAATTTTGGCATTTTTCAAAAGTAAATTTACCTAAAATTTAAGAAAAAAAATAAACTTACTACTTTTAGCTTGGAATTTTCATTTTCTAGATCAGACACCTTATTTTCTAAAGCAGAGACATATTCCTTCTTTTTCTTTCTCGAAAGACAGGCTGATTCTCTGTTCTTTATCATCCGTTGCTGCCTTTTCAAGGCCTTGAGCTGCATTAATAAAGTATTATGTTTAAGATATTACCTTGATACTTTAATTAATGAAAAAAGAAAATGTAATTAGCATTTCTTGTTTGTTAATATTAATAATATTCATTTATGTATCAAAATCCATCTATAAATTGAAATTGGTAAAGTTTATTAATACCATTCTTTGCTATATTTATGCATATAATATTTTTAAAACAATATATACAGAATGAATTTTAAAAATTATTTTAAAATTAACTTAGTGAACAAAACGTATTGTGTACGATTTTAGAAATTTTTTTTTTGTGATATTGACTCAATCCAACTTTAAATATTCCAGCTAACTATTGCATAGAAAACTTCTTTTCTAAATGAAATTTTCATTCTTTTATAAACTTTTACAATAAAAATTTGTATGGTGCCAATCCTATTGTTCAAAATAAAAAAACTCGACTGATAACTGCCTAGAAATAAATAGCACTATGTCTAAAATTTCATAATATTATTTAAAAGTGTGTTATTCCGTCAAATTTAAAGATTTAATCACTAAATAAATCAAATTACCAATAAGATGAATTAAATAAAAAAAATTTTTTTTTATATGATAATGGTATACACTAATAAGTTGAATATATGCACATATTTATCAAAATATAAAACAATTAAATATTAATTTCTTAATTTTTAACACATCGTGTCTATTCAGAGGAGTAAATTTATTACTCGGTGTCAAAAATACCTCTGTCTACGCCCATTAAATAGTTGTCAGTTGCTAAGAAATTACGATACTTTTAAACCGAGATATCCAAAAATTGTTCATTAGAAGAGGCATTGTTAAAAAAAATTAAAACAAATAAAGTAGCATGATTTCCAATACTAAAATTTCTTTTAAATACAGCAATAGATGAACTATAAACAAAAGGTGTACTCACATTAATATCATTCTTTAACGAGTAATCTACACTCTCCCTTTTAAGAAAGGGTGCTGGCGCAATCGGTGGGCTAATCGAATCAATTTTTATATTTGTCGAATCAGCAGGGCAAATAGATATCGCTGGAGTCTGTATATGGTTTGAAGGAAGAATTACAGGAACACCAATAGCTATATAAAGGAAAAAAAAGTGAATTCTAGCCTATATAGTATGAGCAAAGTAACATAAAAATATCAAATACAAGCTTACATAGATGTGATTTAATCGAAGAAACCGCAGGTTTAGAAATTTCTTTTTCTGATTTACATTTCATAACTTTTTGAAGGACATCTTTTGGAAGAACAATCTGAGTCTGTTTTCCAACCGGTTTCAAACCTAAATAAATAAAAAATTACAATGTTATTCATTAATCGTGACATTAAGGTCACTTTATTTGTTAATTAATCAATTGAAGGCTAATGCATTAATCTGAAATTTATTAGGAAGTTCATCTACTTTGTTTGATAATGAAGCAATTAGGCTTCCTTAGGAATAATATATTCTTTTAGACTTTGTTGTTATAATATACCAGTACAGATAACAACACTATAATTTTAATAATTAAAAAATTAATGGTGGTCATCAGAATTAAATACTTGAAAACAATTTTTAATTCTGAAGATACATATTTGAAAACAAAGACCATCAAATGATATATTTTTCTATATTAAAAATTATGAAATCTGATTATACCATTACTAAAAATAAATGTATTTATACAAACGAAATTAATTATTAATCATTTTCACCTAAAAATACAGCGCCAATGTTTACACAGGTGCAGATCACCTACTTTTTTTAATACTACAGCGGAATAGTCTCAGAAAAAGGAAGTAGAGCAGAATAAGCATATATTACCATACCATCTCCACCCCATAGATATGGTTAATTTTCTATTTCCTAAATTTCAACCCAAAATGTTGAATCTTAACTTTTGAGCATTAATTATTTTCTTTTTAAATTACTTTCTGTGTTAATTGTTAATAATTCTATAATAATAAGTATTCTTGATCTTAAATCTCACATAATTTTTTTTAACACTGTGTGCTTACTATTTATACTTGATACTAGAATTTTTACAAATTTTACAACATTTTTACATTTTCTTTGGAAAATTTGTTCTTTTTTTCTGTATATCGGTATATCTTATAAGAAGTGTCAGTATTTTTATGGAAAAGGAAAACTTTTAAAAAAATTAATATTAGCATTATAAGGAGTCAAACGAAAATGTAGAAGGGTCAGTTAAAAGAAGCTTACATCTAAACATTACTTCTCCAAAAATCTGTTCTATGCTAATTATGGTTTAAACTATTTTCATTTCAAAATTAAAAATATAAAATTAAAACATAAATTTACTTCCTACCATGCCCACAGGTCACGCAGGTCACTGGAAAGCATATTACTCAATAAAAAAAAAAATTCCTTAAATGGTGATAAACTAGTCAATATAAACCCTGTTATAACCCAAATTGCAGGTCTTCTTCACGGCTCGACTTGGGTTTTCTGAGCAAAATGATTTACTCTCTTTGTCTTTAATTATCATTCACTGAAATCAAATCTTCAAAACAGTTGCCTTCATTATTTTCTTATTTCTATTCTAAGCTTTAAAAGAAACTTTCAGGAGTAGTTGATGGATAGTTAATTAAGCCTTACAGTTGAAGGATTTATGATTATTTGTCAAACTCAAGGCTCACAAAAATTATGAATGAAAACAAATTTAAAATTCTAATGTAATTTAAATTTTATATTGAGAATAGATCATAATAATCAGGGCCACAAATGATTATGTTATAAACATACAAGTGAATTGACAAATAAGTTCTTTAATCCTACAAACTTTGTAAACAATATAAGACAAGATTAATTTTATTTACATTTAGCCATGAATCTTTTCCTAGATAAGTAAAAGACTGTAGGTTAGAGTTTTATTTCTAATTCAATAAAGACTATTAAAATTTAATCTCTACAATAATCAGTAAGTCGAATTTAAAATATAAAAATATAAAATCTAGCAGGAGTGCAAATGTTTAAATTGTAAACAATAATGATCGAATAAATAAAACAGCTACAGTGCATAAAGAAAATATATTTACCTTTAACGTTTCTGATTATTTTAATATTATTAGGATTAATCTTCAACACAGTAGATTTTTTCGGGTTTGGTTCTTGTGCTGAAAACTGCAACGGGCTAGAGGTAAATTCTTCTCTCGGAGGAGAAACAGGTGGTGTTTCTAGAGTAAACTAATAAGAAAACAAAAGTTATTACCAGAATAGAAAAGTGAGTAATTATTTAACACATTTATTAAATAATTATATCTATAATCGGTAAAGATAATCATAAAAATTAATCTTACAATACAGCAGTTGATATTTGAATAAATATCACCAACTAACTTATGATTAGATGTAATGATTTAATTTTAACGACTACAAAATCTAATTTAAATGTAAATTTTAATCATAAATTAATAGTTCCATGGATATCTGTTCACCTACTATTAAAGTAGGAAATTACTTTTTCATGTTTCAATAAAAAAACATGAGTATCTGTTCCTCAGGTTGTCACAAACCTTATTCGATTCATTTTTAACATTTTCCAAAAAAATACAAGTTATCACGAGCTTTAGCATGGAAAAGAGAATATGATTATGAGAAATGTGTATACTTTGGTAATCATTTCAACTAGAAATGAACGTTTCAGCAAACATAAATCATTTTTATTACAAAATGTTAGTTAAAACTTTTGTTTCCTGATGAAATGATCACCAAAATGTACTCAGTACCCACAGCTGTATTCACTTTTCAAAACTAAAGCTCACGATAATTTCTATTTTTGGAAAATATTAAAAGGGAAACAAATGAAAAGTTAAAATTTATAACTCAACTCAAAGCGATAACCTGCAGAGCAGATACTGATTTAATTTTAAGAGCTACAAAATCTAATTGAAGTGTAAACGTTTCTCAGAAATTAATAGATTCAAGGTTACCTATTCAAATTGTATTACGATAGAAAATTACTTAGATACTCTTTTAGGTTTCCACGGCCACTATTATTACAAAAAGACTTTATTGGTTTCTTCTGGTTTAGACCGTGTTGCTGAATTTTTTGCCAACGTTTCGCTGGCCATGCTGCTGACTTCTTCAGGTCTGAAATAAGAGCAAATCATTTGTCATTTCAGCCCTGAAGAAGTCAGCAGCATGGCTGGCGAAACGCTGGCAAAAAATTCAGCAACACAGTCTAAACCAGAAGAAACCAATAAAGTCTTTTGTAGAAAATTACTTTTTCTTGATGGTTCAATAAAGACAAAAATTGTTTTAGACAAGCATATTTCTATTATTACAACAGATTATTATCAGTTTTTAAATGGTAAAAATATAAACTTGATGTAAATTAAAAAAAAAATTGTAACTTATTTAATACCTTCTCATCAGATGAACTACTGCTTGTATCACAGTAATTTATACTGCTAGGGCTGCTAGGTGAATCGGCGGGTGAAAACACCTCTGATTTAATCTCAGCATCATCTGTAGATTAAAAATAAATAAGAGAATGGACAATAACTTAATAGTTATAAAAATTTATAAACCATATGGAAGAAATTGTATACCAAATGAATGAAGATCCGAGAGTTGGGGAAAGACTTCAGGCCACTGAGAAATACCATCGTGTATCAACGAGTCAAGAAACGATGAGTCCAAAACAGACTTTGTTTCAAAGTTATCATCAGGTAAAAGCATCTAATCAACAAAGATAAAATGTATGAATGTCTTATCTACATACAATTTGTTTCCTGATATTATAAATGCTCAGGGAAAACTTACATCAAAATCATTATTGAAGTTGTCAATGATTTCCTCTTCTTTAGCTAGCAAATATTCCATTCCTAAAATGCAAATATATTTATAAATGCAAAAATTACATAGGCTGTTATTAAACAAGAGATAAAAACAATCGTGTAAAGGTTACTTTGGCCACGCTACAATGGTTACCTCACTTATAAACTACTTGACAATTAGCACTGAGTGATTATCAGTACATGGAAACCTAAATTGGCGAACTATATCTACATAATATCCAGCAAAAATGGCAATACAGAAAATTCGACATTTCATTAAAACACTGTTTGTTTACACAATGTTTAGAAAGCCTGTTTACATTAATTTAAACATAATATTGTAGCGGTTTTTGTCTCAACTTGGCAAAAGAAGGTATCTTAACACAAAGAAGATAAAACCAATCACACTGTTTCACTATGACGCCGATAAAACAACTGCTAAGAAGTTGACAGCATACTTACTTTTCATTTGTAATCCACTGAATATCTAATTTTCGTTTAAAACAAGATCTGTCTAAATATCCTAACTGATATTTGCCTTATCAATAAATCATTTTGAGGATTCGAACTATTGCAATGTTCCGGATTGACAAGGGATGTTGCAAAACAATGTAAGACGCATTAAAGTAACAATGATATCTCATTAAGGATAAAACGACAGGCCACAATTGCTCAATAACATATTAATGCATAGATTAAAGAATAATTAAATGTTTTATAGATGGCAAACAACAAAATATTCGCACGACGAACTAAGCCCAAAGAGATTACGATGGGTCACTAAACGCACTGGCATTGAACGAGGAGCATTGACCTTCACTCTTCTGTTCGCAACTACGACCAACTTCGTTTTGCCAAAAATAGTTTGTTTACCTACGGAGAAAATAGGACAAAAAGAAAAGCGTTCTCAAAACATCCAAAACGTTTACAAACAATTTTGAGATAATAATGGAATATTTCGTAGTTAAAAATGTCCCAATGTAACAACTGCCCTATTTATTGTCATTGCAAATCCTCAAAAGACAAAAAGAAACATGTTAAACGCGCAATCAACGACGGAATGCTTTAAGCAATTATTTACTTTATGAATAACTGTTTATTACAAATCTAACAATGGTGTCTCCTACCATAACTATATTTAAGTGAACAGTAAATCCGTTTGTTTAAATATTCAAGAAGGATTGAGAAGAAAGATCGCTTAGATAAATTTGATATAAACCATAATTTATAATTTTAACAATAAGTTAAGCAAATAGAACTATTAATTATTTTCATACAGCTACTATTACGGTAGTTCAAGAAGTTAATTGGTGTTTGTGATAAGAATAAAAAATTACTATATTGGAGTAGGGTTCGAAATTAAAGGATTTTTTTTATGGGAATCAAATTTCTAATCATATCATTACCGATCTTGATTAAACTGGGTTTAACAGCGTTTTAAGATCTTTTTTAGTCGAATTTGCAACCGCATAAAATAAATTTACTAACGTAGTTTCTTTCAGAATTTTATTTAATTGATTTAATCAATTAATTATTATTCTTATGTTCCAAGTTGAGAAACAATGTAAAACTTTGTTGAATAAGACACATTAAGGTAACAACGATAGCCCACTAGAGATAAAATACATATAAGATAATATTTGTTCAATAAGATATTAATGTATAGATTAAATAGTATATAAATGACAATGAACAAGTTACTCATAGGGCGAACTATACCGAACGATAATTAATTAACATGAAATTTAATATATCTTGTAAATAAATTGTCTTTTTTCAATATGTGTAAAGTCCTTGAGATATCTGAAATTTACTTTAGAAACAACCTGTAAGTTCAATGAGAATGAAATCCGGTTTTTATAGCCGTTTTTTGCTAAAGATTAGTATTATTTTGAATAGAAGATGGAGATAGTTGGGTTGTGCAGTCAAAAAAATTTTTGAGTGAAAGTCCCTGAGATTTAATTTAAAAAAAAATAAAGCTTTTATTTTCTTTTGTATCTCAGTTCGTACTTGTCATTATTATCTTATATTCAGTTTTGAATGTTTGAAGTATAAATCAGTGAATATATTTCCTAGTGACATAACTTGCTCTACAGTTATTTTTTAAAACTTCCACACCCTATACTCCTAAATATGTAACTAGCACGACAAAAGCAAAAAGTATTACTCTAATTTCCTCTTGTGTATTCAAGTGTCAGTAGATGGATAAAAGACAAAAAAAACATCTTTGAAATAAATCCATTTTTATTTATAAAATTGTTTATGATTTTTCTATTATTATCAGCCATTAGACATGAGTAGGGCATCAATTTAAACCAGTGGTTCTCAACATTTTTAGTTAAGCCACTAAAGGGAGCGGAGTGGCTCAGTTGTAGAGCTGCCATGTCGAAAATCCTGGTTGAAATCCCGCGGCAGGCAAGACTTTTATTTAGTCTGTTAGCAGCCGGAGATAGATCATATAGGATCCAGGACCCTCCTGGGGCTCTCCCAGCCTCATTAAAGTGGGAACCCAAAATAAGGAGGAAAATCTGGCGATTGAGCGTGATCTAGGACAAATCATCTCCCTGCACAACCGTTGTCCTTTAAACAGTACTGTCTCTACCATGTACTAAACTCCAGACTGACCTACACAGGTTGTAGTGGTACAGGTTTTTTTAAAATTAATTTCGAAAGGAAAACTTCGAGGCACACTAAATATACAATAAATAGACAACCCCAATAGACATCAATAAACATTTGAGAAAAATGTTCGAACATTACATTTTCGAATTTCATACAGAGATGTTTTAATATAAAAACAAAAAAAAAATCATTTATTGATAATTTTTTTATCTACTCTGCACGGCCCATTATTAGGGAACATCTGATTTAAACCATACTTCGTGCGGTGATTTTACATAAAAAAAAGTTTTGTGTCCAGGAGTTTATTCGAATGGGCTCTAGGAACCGAGAAAAATAAATCAATAAAACTTACTGAAACTAATTTAGCGATCAGTTTTTATTGAATTTTCACGACAATATTCTACAAATTAAAGTATATTAAAGAACTTTTTTATTTAAACTATGTACCAGACAAGCTTATATAATTAGAGTGATTGTAGTGATTCTAAAACAACGCGATTTTTTTTAACCTGGGCGAACCTGGGTCTTTTGTCTGTTACAACAAAAAAAAAACAAGATTTTTTTTTAGACATCCTTTTCATAAATAGATATAAATATTTTTTAATAAAACTCGATGATGTTACGCATGAAAAGATGAAAGTTTTCTCCTTGCAACAAGACCAAGGTCATCGAAACTGAAGACGATGCACAAAGCTTTCAATGGAAGCGTACCTAATATCTTACGTTCTGAGCTAAAAAAATATTTTTTTTTCGGTTTCGAACGATCAAGTTTTTCGGTGAACAGAATGAAAATTTACCATATTATTTTTAATAAAACCTCATCTATAAGATTGATTTACAACTTGCCTTAAAACAAAAACTCCAATAGTTATTCTATTAATTTCACGCAAAACAATTATTTTTTATAGTGTGTATTTATTTACCAGTAAATTTGAATCGAGAATTACGTTTTTAACACTTTTCAAACGCGAGGTATAAAATAATAAACAAATGAATTTTCAGAAGGAATAGAATCAATTCAAAACGAGCGTCGCAGTAGAATACCTTTATCTTCAAGAGCCAATGAAATTGTTGGCAGAATCTGCTTTTTCGTGGGATCAGATCGTTCCTGACCGTCCGAATGATCGGATTTCGAAGAAAAAGGGTCATGCGTGAGGGACCAATTATCAAAAAAATGTATGTGGACAATTACGACCATACTCCTAGTTACATAGCTATATCTAAGTAAAAACATTCCAGTGACTTCTCAGGCTTCATTTTCACCCGATTTGAGTCCATAAGACTTGTTTGAGCTTCCCATGGCCCAATATATATATATATATATATATATATATATATATATATACATATATATATATATATATATATATATATATATATATATATATATATTGGGAAGCCAATGGAATGTTTTTATTTAGATATTGCTATGTAACAATTATATATATATATATATATATATATATATATATATATATATATATATATAAATATATATATAAATAAATCTGTCTCATTATTTAATGTAGACATTTGGTAGAATCTCCATAACTAATTGACTAAGATAGGTAACCCATTTATCATGTAATTCCCTTCCATTTATACAATGTATAAATGTGATTTCTTTTGTTATTATACCGAGCTAAATTCATACTTCTATACACCTTTCAGATTAGCATAGAGACTTTTACTGAATATTGAGACCATCACCATGTATAATATTGCAATCATAATTTAAAAAATATATTTAAAATAATTTTGTCCCCTTCCTTATGTAGGTTACTTCACATATCACCATAAAAATGGAGAAGGGCATGTATGTTAATCCATAAACAATAGTGGAAATAAGGTGAAGCAATACTGTATTTTTTAAAAATAACACACGCACGCATTAATATTCATCAGCGAGTCATAAGAAAATAATTTGAATGTTTGAGTATTTATAAATATTTACAGCAACGAGTGGCATTTTAAAGAGTTCTTATATAATTGTTACTAGCAATGTCGGTAATGTTACTGTCAAACTTATGTTCAAGCAAACGTTGACAAACTTTACTAAAAAATAAAAATCGTCCAAGGGTCACTAATGACCAGTAAAACAACATACTTTGCTCAAATTTGCGGGTTCTCAGCTCGGTAGGTGGCACTAGAATCTTTAAAATGGAGTAAATCCTCTTTGAAATCCTCAATTAGCCTTCTTAAGGAAGAGAAGTAAAATGGGGTCACTACCATGTACGATGTCAGGTACTCGTTTAAGACCCCTATCCTAATTATACCTGGATAGGCAAAATTTAAGACTTCCATTGTTGCAACGTCTGATTAGCCGCAACAGCATAAAGTGGCGTTAAATGAATAAACAAACAAAAATCGTCCATTATTCCAACTTTTCGCTCTTATTATTTGAATGCCCTTTCACCTATATTTTTATTTTTAATTGATGCTTATGATTTATTAGTATTTATCCCCTTGTGAGTCATTTTCTTCTTAGTTCAAAGCTTGTAGGTTTATTGCGATTTATTAACGCTCATTCAAGGATGAATTTCAGAGAGATTTCTTACCTTCAGGTTCCTGCAACCTCGTTGGTTCTTTTTTTTTTTTGCATGAAATATGAAATTTATGGTACAAAAAGCTAACAAAGCATTTTGACTAGCGTTAAATTTCATCCTCTCTGATATAATAGTGATTGCATCCCTTAAGCATCCTGTAATTTTGTCGGGAGCATGTCGGACAGCGTCATCTGTTCTATAAATAGGATGTCCAGTTAAATAGGCCTAAAGTTTTCTCACGACCTACTGTATAATCTAATAAAAAATTGTCTAAAGTAAAAGTTTTAATCCATACCTATTTCTTCTGGTCTCGACCGTGTAGTCAAAGTCTGGCCAGAATTTGGATTAGTGTTGAGAATCGCAAATGGAATAAGTTAAATTGGATTAATGCCATTCTAGATGTATAAATATATATAGAATAGAATAGAATAGAATAGAAAAGTAACTTTATTCTGGGACAAAGTCCGTTTAGAATAACAGATATGAACAGGAATAAAAACATAAAATTTATCTGGCCAGCAGGCTAAATGTTACAAATCATAAAGCGTGAAAACATGACAGAAAACAATTTAAAAAGAAAAATATAAACAAAATAATAGTAAGTAAATAAATAGTATAGATCTTGACAGGATATTAAGCAATTACAGAGAATAGATAAATCCAAAGCTTTTGAAATTGAATGCATGAGCTAGCATTCAATAATTTGTTTACATGATGTACAGCTTTTCAACGAGCAGAATTAAAAGAACTAGATAACACAGTTTGTTATTATATACATTGTATTCTAAGCAAATGACTAACCTACCTAGAGACTATCCTTCTGGGAAGCTAATAGATGTTGAAACAGCCAGGATTTGAATAATGATAGAGAGGGAGTATGACGGATATTAGGAGGGATTGAGTTCCACATTGTGGTGGAGCGGGCGAGAAAGGAACGTTCGAATGCTTTAGTTCTGTGTGAACGTATATAGAGATCAGAAAGGCGGGATCTTGTTTTATGGTGTTGCACTGATGATTTGAATTGGAGGAGACTGTAGATATATGAAGGGTGTTGAGAGTGAATGGATTGGTATAAGAATGAACAGAGGAAATATTGTCTTCGGAAGGGAGGGAAGAGCCACTTTAACCCATCATAGAGGTGGGAGACGCGCGATCGCTTCGGAGTACCAAGCACAAATCTTAGAGAGCAATTCATTATTCTCTTTAATCTGTCTTCAAGCATTTTAGAGAGGCCTCCATATACCACGCTACAATAGTCAAAGTGGGGGAAGATGAGAGAAGATACGATAAGCTTACGGGAAGATTGTGTAAGGAGATGACGAGAACGATGGAACAACTTCAGGGAACTAATTGTCCGTCGGGATATTTGGGCGATGTGGGATTTCCAGGAAAGGTTTTGGTCGATGGTGATGCCTAGGTTTTTCACCGAGGAGGTAAACGTGATAGGATTATCGTTTAGGAGTAATGTTGGGAGGGTGTGGATGGATGTAAGGAGGGAATTGGAACCTAAAACAATGGCCTGAGTTTTCAATGCGTTCAATTCCAGTTTGTTCAGCTTTGCCCAGGCACAGATCCTATCCAGGTCTTCCTGAATACTAGCGAACGCAAAAAATAGCTCGGAAGGG
This sequence comes from Arma custos, assembly GCA_037127475.1. Lineage (NCBI taxonomy): Eukaryota > Metazoa > Arthropoda > Insecta > Hemiptera > Pentatomidae > Arma > Arma custos. Next base: position 99,829,392 of record CM073762.1, read on the forward strand.
GGAAAGGACAGATATATTTGGAAATCGTCAGCATATAGATGATGGGAACAGTGGTGAACAGATTTAGGGAGATCATTGATATAGCAGTTGAAAAGAAGAGGAGAGATACTTGAGCCCTGTGCCACGCCTGAGGAAAGAGTGAGGAAGGAGGAAAGGGGATGATTAGGTATAGAAACTGCTTGAGATCTATCAGAGAGGAAGGATTGGAACCATCGGATGGAACTGTTAGAAAAGGACATTGATTTGAGTTTGCTAAAAAGGATAGAATGGTCCAAGGAATCAAAAGCTTTAGTAAAATCAAGAAGGATAAGCACAGTTAGTTTTTTGTCGTCCATAGCGGTATGTATGTCATTGGTGATTTTGGTAAGTGCCGATTGTGTGGAGAAACCGGGACGGAAACCAGATTGAAGTGGGTCAAGGAGGTTGGACTGTTCGAGGAAATTTGACATTTGTGACTGGACTATTCTTTCTAGAGGCTTGGAAAGGTTTGAGAGGATTGAGATTGGGCGGTAGTCTTTGAGTGAGACAGGGTTAGCGGATTTATTAATAGGATGGACTATGGCTTTTTTCCAGGAGGCTGGGAATACTCCGTTTTGCAGTGAAAAATTGTATATAAAGAGTAGGACAGGTATAATATCGATAAGGCAGGATTTTAGCAGTTTGACAGGAATCCCATCGAAGCCTGTGGAGATGGAGTGGGATTTCAGAACAGAGGAAATAATGTCGTTGGGTGAAATGTCAGCGAAGTAAAAGTTGTCAGGGTTGAAAGATGGTGGTAGGGAAAATACGGGAGAGGATGATTTAGAAGTATTAACTGAGGTGGACAAAAAATATGAGTTTATTTCATTGGGAGAGGCTGGAAAGGGCCTAGAACAAGATGAATTAAGAAGAGAAAGCTTTCGAAGGAGATGCCATTTGGATTTAGAATCGGGAGCAGATGAAAGGGCTTCGTGGAAGTATTTGGTTTTTGCCTGCCTGATTGCCGACTGTGTCAGATTGCGGAGGGCCCTAAACGTTTGATAGTCGTCAGTTAACCTTGTCCGTCTAAAGCGTCTTCGGGCCGCATCACGCTTCCTTTGAAGATCTTTAATTTTTTGACACAACCAGGGAGCAGGCTGGTGACGGAAGGTTGAGGTTTTCAGTGGGGCATGGGTGTCAAGGATATATTTGAGATTGGAAGTAAGTATGTCAACCATCGAATCAATAGAGGCACAAGAATAAATCTCTCTCCAATCCAAGGCTTCAAGAGAGGGTGAGATGTTCTCTGAAATATATATATATATATATATATATATATATATATATATATATATATATATATATATATATATATATATATATATATATATATACCTATCGAAAAAACTCACTAGTACTTTTTGATATACTTTTATGACAATTATAAAATGGAAATTGATTGAATGGATCCAACATGCTTATTAATTTAACATATACGTTTTCCCACATTTCGTTCTTTGTGGTTTCCAAGGTTTCATCGTTTTTTTTTTCTCGAACATTTACAATAATATTAAAATCTTGGGCCAGCCATCTTAACGAACCGTGTGTATAATACACAATACAACAAAGATGGTGTGCCTACTGATACTTGACAAACCACCTTAGGGGCTAGTTCTTCAAGTGCTGGTTAAGGTTTTGAATTTGAGGGCATTCATTTGCTGAAACGTACCTATAATCTATATCTAGGGCTTCATAAAAGCGAAATGAACAGCCAATGTTAGATTTTGGTGTTCAGAGAATCGATAATTGAGGCGTTGACATTGAAAAGGAGGTAAGTGCCAAAATTGTCGAAAATGTTTTTTTCACTGAAACAGAATTATCACAGAATTATCAGTCATTCTGTTGCCACCAGCGGCATCTTGTAACATCGCTCAAAACTAAACGAGAGGTGATAGCAACTTACTTGTTCAACGCTATTGGACTTGGAACACAGAATCGTTTCAGTGGAAAAAAAATTGTCAGCAATTTTGGCACTTACCTCCTTTTCAATGTCAACGCCTTAACTGATTTGGTAAAACTTGATATCTAGAGTTGGTTGTAGAGTTGCGTAAGCCATTAAAAAGGCGTACAATTTTATATATTTTAAAATTAATTTAGAGTAATGAGCTGAGTTGATGTACTGAAGATCCTGGGGTCGAATCCTTCTGTGACAGTTATAAATTATTTAGTCTGTTAACAGCCCCAATATAATCCGTAGACCCTCTTGGAGCTCACTCAGGCTGTACAACCGCTTCAACCGAGCTTTCGGTCTTATCACCTCTCAGCTAAACTGTTGTCTTGGAAACTGTACAGTCTCTTCTACGTATTGAACCCCTGACCTTCCATAGGTTGTATTATGCACTAAACCCTCTCCAGTAACCTTCGACACATTGCTATACGATATATTTTTCAAGGGAAATACAACTAAAAAAGGCTTTCGCTTGCATTATGTTGGATTATTTGTTACAAGCGTTAAGCTATAGACTGATGCCTTATCTGTAAGGGGTGTTAAACATTGTTTATGGTCGGGATAGTTACTGCAGCTTTCCTTTATCTTAATAACAATTCCAACATTTGCACGTAGGTTCCATTTTCCTGGCTTTAATGGTAGCATTAGAAAAAAGAAAAAGAAGCCTATTTCAGAAGTTGACTAAACCAGGATCATAGCAAAAATAAAACCATCAAATAGTGTGGTTGTATGTTGTAAAATACGATTCGTTTTGAATTGAATGTCAAACGACAGGAAATACAAAAAACTTCAAATAAACTTAATAATTTGTACCTCTTAAAAAATACATTATTTTAAGTGGAAGAAAGTGGTCCGGGTAGAGGTCACAATGAATTTCTCGTAGAATTGGAGAAAAACTTTATTGATTAGCCTAACACCCCCCAGCTCCCCTCCCCCCACAGCCCTGAAGAAGACCTACAAAGTAATACGGTCGAAACGTTGGCTAATCAATAAAGTATTTCTCCAATTCTACGAGAAATTCATTGTGACCTCTACCCGGACCACTTTCTTCCACATATATTACCAAGGTCAACAATTATCATTCAATATACATTATTTTAAGTATTTTAATAATTTCTGATTCAAAAATCCTCGGTATTCTAAATTAATATCCTGTTAATTATCCTATCTTAAAGTGAGAATAAGATAAAAAAATGGTTTCAAAGGTCATCCGTGGTGTAGTGGTTAGCCTGACAACCTTCTATGGCCTAAGTCTAAGGTGTGCAACCCGCCAGACAGGTCGCCTTAGGATTTTTTTAAATTTAACTAAAATTCCTTGGTTATGCCATCCTTCGGAGGGGACGTAAGGTGTCGGTCCCGAGCGACGGTATACGTTGTCATATACATACTCGATCAAGATCTAAACAAGTTCAAGATCACTTTCCTGATTATGCCTGGGATAAGAAAAATTTAGGACTTACAACGTAGCATCGTCCAATTAGCCACAATTGGCTATTCTATTCTTTTCAATTGGCGTTACATCTCGCTGTAGAGTCAGACTCCCGTACCAGCTTCCACCAATTGTTCCGATCTTGTGCTGTAGCCATCCAGTTCCTCACAACCAACTAATAGCATAAAGTAGCGTGATTAGGTTTCAATATATTGAATGAAACATTGAGGAATTTTAAAATAAAATACTTATACGCCTATAAAACTTCTTTTTTATAAAATAATTTATTTATATTTACAACTGTAATTATATTACATCAAGTAAATCTGCAGTATGAACAAAGAACATGAAAAAAAAAAAACACTTGTGGAGAAACTACCCATTGATAGCACTCCAATAAAGTTCTATAGTAGAAAGTCTCGAGGCCATCTTCTTTTCAGACGCCTCGGAGGGTTATCAGGAATATTATGGGAAGGAAGTTGAGAGGCTAGCGGATTCACATGTGTATGGAGCTTGTCATGGAAGGATAGGTATCTAGTTTGGGCCAAATCAGCAACATATGGGATACTAAGATCATTATGGATGAATTTGTTTGTGACATAACAAAGAGCATTGGTGATTTTACGAAGGATTTTGGATTGTAAGGATTGGATAGGAGATGAATTGGATGGTTTAGTAGAGTCCCAAAGCTCAACTCCCTATGTCTAAATAGGTCTGATAACTGTCATGTAAATGTATAATGGGAGCTTAGAGCGTTTGTCCAGTAAATGTTGAAGTAGGCGAAAACGTCGAGCAGTTTCTTGTCTTTTCAGTCTTGTATGAGAATGCCTATAAAACTAAGACTGAAAATGTAATGCTGAATCCAATATTACAGAATATAATACCAAACAAAATAATAATAGCTAGGATTACTAAAGAGGAAAAAATAAAGCAGATACGAAACAGTGTAGATTTGCAGTAAATTAATTTGAAGCATATCACTTATGTCTACAATTTATTTTATTTGTATTAATATACAACAGTTAAATACTAAATTTAAAAAGAATTATTAAATATTTAAATGTATATTTAACACAAAATTTGTATTTGTAATTAAAATACCGGTTTTGGATTATTATGTAACTAGATTTTATAACCCTAATTTCAACATTAATTATCTATGGTCATTCAAGTATCTTTTATGAGTTATACCAGAGAATAAATAACGTCGGAACTAGTCTAAAAGGATATCTGTTGGAATCTGCGTACTAAGAAACCTACAAACCCTGCTTACCGACCGATACGAGTTGGGAGGAAATTATTGTTAGAAGTGACATTATCTAACAGATACGTCCTTCAAGTACTGATAATGTACTTCCTCTAAACAAATTAGGGTTATCTTTCTAAAAAGGTATACATTAATAACAAAAATTTACAGGTGAACAAATTAATAACCAAACATGAACATGATATTAACAATGACCGCTAATATTTAAATTTGATATAATAATCCTCCTATAGTTGACTAAAACTTCTTGGACAATGAAATTATTAAAAACATTTAATATTAGAAAAAAATTGTTATAAACTATAAATGAAATAGAAAACTATAGAACTAAACTGAATAAAAACATATACTTTTGTTAAAAGCCCAATAATAATTTCTTGTAATTATTTTATTTATCATCAACATTGGCCCCTTTAACTTTGAGAAAGTAGCCCAATTCACCTATTTGGGTTCAATAGTGACTGAGGATAATGCACCTGAGGTCGAGGTAAAGAAAATAATATGGTTAACAGGTGTTACTTTGGTCTACGAAAGGAATTCTCCTCACGCCTTTTATCATGGCAGACCAAGCTCCAACTATTCAAAACGTTAATCCGCCCAGTTTTGTTGTATGGATAGGAGACATGGACAATGATCAAGCTGATTAAGCATGATCTCCTAGTCTTATAAAGAATCTTCGGTGGAGTTTATCTAGATGGAAACAAGTGAATGAGAACAAACAACGAAGTCTACGCAGTGTACAACACAGCAGGTGTTGTTTACTCTAAAAGATAGAAGACTGCAATGGGCTGGCTATGTGGCTGGAATGGAAGATGAGACCATTCCTAAAAAGGCTTTGACAGAACCTCTCTACTAAACGAAGGATGAGAACGAAGCTGAGGTGGTCGGATAATGTGGAGAGAGACTCGAGGGATATCTGGGAGTCAGGAGCTAGAAGACAGCTGCAAAAAACAGAGACGACTGGAAGAAACTGGTAGAGGAGACCAGGACTCGTCACCGAGTTGTAGCGCCATAGAGTAGAAGTAGTAATTGTTTTATTTAATTCAGTTTTTATATTTAAACATTTTCTGCAAGAGAATGAGTTAAACTTAAATTATGAGACGAGTTTCATTGAACTATAATTACAGAAGAACTAGGGAATTTTATACAGGCATTCGAAATTTCCGTTTATTCAAATTCACAATTAGTATTCATTTGATCCTGAATGAACCTAAAAATAAACTGACAGACAGTAGAAAAACAGTTTCCTTGTATAACCTTAGCTACCTTAACAGCTGGTTAAACAGAGTAATTAACTCAAGGTAAGAATATGTCTATGTTAGTACTAGGGGTGTACCATGTCTGCCAAAGGCGGACCAACCCCCGTATCAAAAATTATAAAACTGTTCATTTAATTGTATTGGAGTAAGTACTTAAAGGATTAGAATAATTTACATATCCAGGTAATTTATCGATGTGTTTTTAGTTTTGGCGGTCCTACTTAACTACTGCAATAGACTCGTGTAAACTTTTTTTCTTAGCCCTTTTGGGTTTTAAGGTTGCTATGTAAAATTAGGATAGGATGGAGAGGATCTCTTGTACTGTACGATGCAGATTTTAAGAGGAGGATGAGAAAATGGAAGGTTCTAATTTTATAAATAATAACTATTTTACTTGATTTGTTTCGCTCAGCGAAAATATGTAGATTTTGAGAGTAAGAAGCGTGAGCAAGCTACTCAGAGGGCCGAATTTTATCCGACTTACTTGATATTTATCGTTATATTATGACCAAATTACAAAAAATCATACTAAATTGTAGCCCAAGGGCGGATCCAGGATTTTTTCTGGGGGGGGGGCACAACGGGCAGAAGGGAAAAAAATCAATAATAATTTGTAAGTTTAAATGTATTTAAACGTGTAGTATCTATAGAAAGATTGCTAAGGTTTATTAAAATATAAAAACAATAGTTTCACTCATGTTCTTTCTGTTATTTTAACAACTATTATCATGTGATTTGCCTTTAATTATGAACTATAGTGGATTCCCCACAGTACACAATAAACTGTCAGAGGGGGCACGTGCCCCCGTGCGCCCCCTAAATCCACCCTTGCTGACGTATAATTTATATTACTGTAAACTTTCATGCAAATCCGCTTTGTAGGTTTTGCGTGGAAAAGTAACATGTATGAGGTAAAAAACATACAAACTTTCGCATTTATAATATTAGTAGGATATTTCTCATCCACTCCAATCATTATCATTATCGTATTTTCAGGTGAAATAATTGAAACTACGTTTCCTGTAAGTTTGATAACACTTCAAGTTTCTTGTAAATGGGTTTTCCACTTTAGTGAAATGGTTTTCACGGCGTAGTAGGTCTGTTCATAAATTATGATAATTATTATCTTGCATAACGAATTAACCGAGTAAAGCAGCCATGCCTTTCCAAGCAAAAAACAATCGACTTTCATAATATTTACATTTGTATATTATGTAACTGATGTATTATAAATACAATGATGTACTTGAAATGTTATGTCAGGTTGAATTTTGAAAAGCTTCGAATCATTTGAGGTTTAAAACAAGGTCACTACTTTTTCCTCGCTTTTTTTTTTAATTCAAAGATGAAAACGTCATTAGAAAGGTGGATTCGAATAAAAAAAGGTTTGATAGAAAGGTAGCTCTGGTCTTGATTCTGAAGTACTAACAAGGAACTACTAAATTAATTATTAAACTATTAATGATGGTTACATCATTATTTCATTTAATATCATTATTGCAGCTAAGTCAACCACACCATGGATCAGTCAAGTAAAACTAGATTTAAAAAAAGCGAAAATAGAACGAGAAACAAAATTGGAAAACAAGTAAGAGAAGTGGATAGTGATATCAGAGGAGAAATCACTGAAGATACCAGAAACAAAACGTACAGATGAGAAAAAATGTGGAGAAAAGATGAAGCAAGTAAGAAAAAAAATGAAGTCAGATTGCTTTGCGTGATCCTCCTGGGTCCATTCGTAATAAGTAAACAGTGTCATTATTTTAGGATTTACTTTGGCATTTTATCCTACGTATAATTTAAGCAATCAACCAATAATTATCAAAAAATCTGAATTTAAGAACTTTCAAAGAGAATATGTATATAAGAGGCATTTAGGATGAAAAGCAGAAAATTAGGTTTTTCATATTTTTCGCTAGTTTAGTGGAGCAATTTTGACTAACACGACACTTTCCCGACTCATTCCTCATGGTTTTTGTCCGGTTCTGAACCTTGAGTTTTGGGAGCATTAAATTGCATGACTAAACTAGCAATAAATTCAATTTTAATGAATCACGTATCAGTGTTCTTGAAAAGAAAGTGTTGCATGTAACATTTAGAGCGAAGAAGAGTGAGTCAACTGATGAATTAAGTCGGTGAAAGAAGATTGAGTTGCGCGATCTGTATCCGGGAATACAGTTGACTGGATATCGTGTCGATTGATAAGGCAGTGTAAAGTTTTTTGAATGGATTGCGAAAGAATCCTTCTTTCGAGGTATAAATCTCAAAATAGAAATATAAATCACCGTGGAAAACGCTAGTTGACTGGCCATTACCGACAAAAAATGGCCAGTTCTTGATTTAGAACACTTTCACCGGCATCCGGTTCGTATTTCCTTTTCAATGAACGACTAATAAAATTCCTATCAACTCGACTTTGCAGAATTCTCCTACTGAATAATGTTTATGCTCTTTCAATAAAAAAATAAAGTCATTTATTATACATACTTCTAAATCTTATCTATTTTAGAATCTCGCTATATCGCTCCTCGAGAGAAAAATATGTACCATGTTAGCCTCTCTATTCTTATTTCATAAATTTTCCATCACAGCTTCCTTGATTTGATATATTTTTTTTTTCTCCTAGAAGATTTAATTTAAGACTAACCTGGAACAAACACCATGTTTCCGACTCACGTGTGACTAACAACTTTATAAGATACTTATATAATATTTATTTTTGTTTTTCGACAACTGCAGTTATTTGAGGAGAAGTTTTAGCACCCTATATTATTTATCTGTTTATTTCTTTGGTGAGTTTAGTAATTTTGTTTGATAAACTTCCCTTACAAATTTCTATGGATACGGTTTCAACATTGCTTAATTACTTTGTAATTCGAAAACATTTAATCGTCCGGACTCTAAACCATAGATTTGAATTGTAATTACTTTAAAACAATAAACCTAGGGCATCTGTTCTGCAGGTTGTCGCTACGAGTTGAGTTACAAGTTTCAACTGTTTATTCGTTCCATTTTTAATATTTTCCAAAAATACAAGCTGTCGTGATTTTTAGTATGGAAAAGATAATGTAACTATGGGCAATGAGTAGATTTCGGTAATCATTTCATTAAAAATTCAATTAACATTTCGAATGTATAGATGACATACGCTTGTTGAAACGTCATTTCTAGGTTATGAAATGATTGCTAAGTATACAAATTTCCTATAATCACATCCTCTTTTCCTTAACTTATAATAACTTGTATGCTTAGAAAATACTAAAAAGAAACGAATGAAAAGTTAAAACTTGTTGTGATTCAACTCGAAGCGACAACCTGCGGAATAATTACCAAATCAAGATTGTGTATCGATTTATTTTTATTTATTATTGGGTTTAGTGTCATAATTGCAGTTACATCCTAGTTCTACATCTCACTACAATGGGGTAACAATATTTTAGCCTCATTCGTATTTTCTTATTTACCATGTTCTTATTTAGCATACATTATTTTTTAACAAATAATGCCTACAAGAAATATATTATTATGTTTTTGGATCACTACCTGGAAGGTTTAAACCGGGCAGGTTGACTATTACTTAATCATCCTCGAGTTCAATGGCCGCACCACCAACGTGAAATATCACCCTTCGGCGACTAACAGTAAATACTTAGTCACTTCTCCCAGTTCGATAAGAAAACAATGAACACTTCTTAAGTTCACTGTGCCAGTCGATTATGGCTATTAAAAAAAAAACTTCATGTTTTTTTTAAATCGATTATCCGTTTAATACGTTCATTGACATACAGAGAGATCTAGCAGAAGCAGAGCAGAAATGAAATTACATCATGTTTTTTTATATTAATAATGTAAAAGCGAATGTTTCGTAAAACTAAACGAGTATAATATCACAATTTTTTCAGAACAAGAAACAATATAAACATAACAAACATTGAAACAGAAAAGATACATACATATATATGTTATACTGGGCAGGCCCAACAAATAATTATTTGTGTCCCGTGTGCCCCGCATACCCTGCACATAAGGTAAAGCCGGCTTTAGTGGTTAATGTGTTATTTGGAAATAAATTTCACTCATACTAATTCTCCATGTAACAATAAATATCTAAGTACTTTTTTATTTTCTCTTTATATATTTATCCACACCTGTCAAATGAAAACAATGGCAATAAGCAGATTGGCTGACAGTAAAATAATACAGAATGACATAAGAGGCATGAAGAAGAACAGTACCCAGCGGTACCTCTCCCTTGGCTTGATTCAATTTTCTATAGTAATAGATCTCTCATCCACGTTCTTTTTAATCTCCTCCTGGTGTTCTCAGGCATGAGAGTCGTGGCCATTTGTTGTATCAATGGGTTTGGGTGTCCGTTTAGTTTTTCTTGAAAGCGCTTGTAGTACGTTCGTATGTGCTCGTCAACCGTAGGTATTTTAAAGTAAGTATGCAGAGTTTTATTATTGACATATCAAGGTGCTTTAGTGATAAGTTTAAGTACTTTTGACTGAAATGTTTGCAGTCGTTTTCTGTGAGTGTTTAGCGATCCCGTAAATTTGTAAAGCATATGTCCAAACTGGTTTTAGTAAGTATACGTGTTTAAATTCTGTCTTAAGTCTAATTTGGAGTTTTTCCTAAATAGCGAATACATTAAAGTGAGTTTGAGATTTAGTGATTGGCGTTTCATCTTAACGTTAGCACCCCATGTCATTCTCCTATCAAATGTTAGTCCAAGGTTTATTGTCTGTCTGTGAGATGGATGAGTTATTGAGGTAAATGGGAGGGCATGTTTCACGTCTGAGAGTAAAAGTGATGTGTTGTGACTTTTCGTGGTTCAGTCTGATTTTCCATATTTGGCACCACTCATTCACATTTTGTAAGGTGTGTTGTAAGTATATCTAAGTACTTAATTTAAGAAGAAAAGCTGCAATTATATTTCGTTTTTATGGATTTGACAATCTAATATAATAAATAATAAAAGTACTTTTTTAAAATATAGATTAGACTAGATAATTTTTCATGTTGAAGAAATTGATCCGGGTAGAGGTCACTGAATGAAATTCTCAAGTAATTTCAGAAGATATTTATTGATAGCCAACGTTTCGACCTACGCTGTAGGTCTTCTTCAGGGCTATATGCAAAATACAGACAATTTAAGAAAACGGTACGAATATTAAAACATTTAAAATATAGATAAACTAAAAGAAGGTGAATACAGGCAAAAAAAAAATTAATTATTTATTTAATTATAATAATATAATCATAATTATAATTATAAGATCATTTTTCATTTTAATAAAACTAAATATTTTTTTTGTTGATGGAATTAATTTGAAAATTAATCCTAATTCTGAAACACTAAAATCATTCACATCAGAAGCTTCTTAACGGTAATGAAAATTTTATAATTCAACTAATACTTGTCGGTTTGCAATAAGGGGTACAGATTTATATTATAAACCATAAGACAAAAAGTAAATGATAATATATATCAAATTAAAATAAGTTGTTTAAATGCGTTTAGAGAGATTTAGGAATGGATAGGGTGTTTTAAAAAGGACATAGTTCTATCTGAAGGGATGTATAAATTGTTGTTTAAATTTTATACTTAAGAGGTGATGGGAACAACGCAGTTAATTAAATAAATAATCTAGAAATATTTTCGATCATAAAGATTTAAACAAGAAAGTATCGATAATATTTGTTCTTGAAAATTGCATATTAAATAATTAAATGTTACAAATACGGTGTTCGCTAGGAATAGCAAACATTGTTTATTAGTCTACTAACCTAACAATAGTCAATCTATAGATCATTATGTAAATAAAATCCCCAAATTAAAAACCTTATGTAAATATTTTAATGTGTCCTTGTATTAAGTGATCTGTAAATATTATCAGCGAATTTGCAGCGATATTAATTCACTTGAATTAATATAACATCCTTGGTATAGGTTTGATTCGATACTATCGAATCTGGAGCACTCACATCAAAGGTATCTAGAAAGTGTTATTTAAAATCCAAGATAAGTGGAATATGAAACTTAAAGGGAGATCATAACTATAGAACTATAGAAAGTTTTGTAAAAATAAATTAAACAGACTGATTGAGTAAAGGTAGGAAATACCAACCTTCAATTGATCAATAAAATAATGAATTTATTTTTCTTTTATTCTTTAATAACTTTATTTTTAAAAATAGTATCACTTGAAATGCTGCAGGCAAGACTTTTATTTAGTCCGTTAGCAGCCGGAGATAGATCATATCGGATCTAGGAACCTCCCGGAGCTCACCCAGCCTCTATAAAGTGGGTACCAAAATAAGGGAGAACAATCTGGCGGTTGAGCTTGATCTAGGACAAATAACTTCCCTGCACAACCTTTGTCCTTGAAAAAAGTACAGTCTCTACCATTTACTGAACCTGTAACCTATCCACGGCTTGTTTTATCAAATGAAATATCACGAAACAATCAATACTTCCTAATGCCGGTAGTAAACTCGGTCAACTAGCGCCCGCAGCACACTACATGATTGTACGACTACGATCCCAGAAAGGTATTGGGTTCATACAGAGGATGTTACTCTCTCTAAGCCAACGTTTGTGCAAGGAGGTAATTTCACACTCAGCCTCCTGGTCTTTCCCAAGGTTTCTGTAATGCCATTTTTATTAATTAATTCTAGTAGTTTTAAATATATGAGCTCTCTTTAAAGCTATCTGTAATGCCTATTCTTTGTGTGGATGAGTTACGTTTAGAATTTGAACTAATCAACAAAAACATTTTTCATACTTTCGAAATATATTTGCATAAGTTGTTGTTGTTTGTTCACTTAATGTAACTTTATGCTGCTATGACTTATCCACAGAACATTGAATAGATTCTATATAGTCTATTCTATGTTCTGTGGACTTATCGGACGATGTTATAGCGGGAGTCCTAAATTTTGCCTATCTACTTAAAATTAGGATAGGGATCTTTAACAAATACCTGGCATCGTACAGGCTCGGTACCCCCCATTTTACGTATCTTCTGAAGGACGGCATAAGCAAGGATTTTTTACTCCCTTTAAAAAAATCCTTAGGCCACATGCTGGGCTTCGAACTCGCGATCTTAGGCTTAGTAGGTTGATACGCTAACCTCTGGACCACATGTGACCCTCATAAGTTATATCATCCATAAATACTACAAGATATTAATAATAGCAATAAGGCTAGTATCCATTGTTTCTTGGTTTACACCACAATTTAAAATGGAGATAATAATGAAGTTGAAACAGTAAAATAATATTTGTCCAGGCTATCGTAGATTGCTTTTGTTTCTCCTCAAAATCTCTCACAGCTCACTGATATGGAAGAGAATATTTATCTTGAATAAAAATTCATGTTTAATATCTTACAGAATAAACGAAGCTTCGAATGCTTTGTCTCTTTTACATAGTTGAACGTTTAAAAATTATTACCTTTTTATGTGTTTTTGATTATTCTTATTCCGTCAGACAATATCTTGGGTAATAAAAAATTCTTTTAATATTACCATTAGCTATTAAACGACAAGGGGACATTCAGAAGTTGAGATTTATTCAATTAATCAAGTATTGAATATATATTCAATTTTTACTTTCAGTTCTTGAGATTCGAAACTATTCTCATATTTTGAATACTAGCAGTGAAAACATAAGCTTTTATTGAATTTTATTAAAAAACATACTAGTCTGAATATAAAATTAACATTTGTATCATGATTAAATGATTTGGTAGTCGATATTTCTCATCAATTTGTAAGTACAATTATTTTATTAACATGCATCAAGTTTGAATTTTATATTTAGACTCGTGTGTTATTTAATATAATTCAATAAAAGTCTATTTTTTCACAGTTAGGGCATAATTATGAGAACAATATAGTCTCGAAACGGCGCCATAAAAAAGTTTTAGTATATCGCTGAATCCCAAGAACTGGAAAGTAAAACTTATTTCACTTATTAACATTCAAGAAAAGTAAAACTAAATAATAAATAAATAATTGGTATCTGTTCCACAGGTTGTCACTTTGAGTTTAATTCGTTTCCCTTTTAACATTTTTCAAAAATACAAATTATAAAGAATATGGAAAAGAGAATGTAATAACTTGTATTTTTACGGCAAAACTCGAAGCGACAACCTGCGGAATAATTACCGAGAAAAAAATGAAGTAACTGTAATATTTTATTTTGCATATCTGTTATAATTGCAATGTAAAATAATCAACAGTACAATACTAAATCAATGTATTTTGTAAGAAAAATACCAAATAATACTACTTACCATCTTTCACAGATGAATCCGACAAAGCGAAGAGCATTTCCTGGCTCAAATCTACCACACAATCACCTTGAATCATCTTCACTGACATAAACCATAGATTTCACTGAACACTCGGACCACTAAAACTAACTATAGAAGTGCCGGTAAACCAGGCAGTTGTAGATTACGGTGACTGTCGTAGCCATGTGGGACTGTCAGCTATCAGAATTCGAGTGGCACGGCCCCCCACTCTTCCTCCCGTAACTATTTACATTTACCTCTCTAGAGTTCAATTATCGTTAAGAGCTCTTCATGAGAGTTTAATTTACTATTCCTATCGATAAAATTATCGATGTGAGAATTTAATCGTGAATTATATAGAAAAAGTTACAAAACCAACCCAAACAGACCTAAAGGGAGGTGCCGGATTCTGGATGTAACGGTATTCTTTGGAAGCGGCGTGGTCAGTGAGGTATCTCAATCGCATGATTCAGCCCCTAAATACTGCCAAATACTTTTTATTTTTAGTATTAAATATATTTAAGACTAATCTGCTACTCTGATGGAGCCTAATAATAACAAAATTGTCCAAAAAATAATATTTGCATCCAACTTTGAAGAGAAATAAATTATGGGAAACATCTATGAATAAATTAGCCAGAGCTTAACATGAATCATTGAAACATCGGAGAATGTACATCATTGGTTTAGAACAGTGGTTTTCAACCGTTTTTGTCCCCTTCCACCTGTTCAAATGAATGACTTCCACACCCCCCTTGCACAAAATATTTGTGGGCATATGAAAAAAAAAACGATGAGCACTACAATGAAAATAAAATATTTATTTTTACACCACACAGATATAACTTCATAAGATTCCATTTAAGATAAAAGAGTTCTGGTAAGAGAAAAATAACCAAAATACAGTGAGGATTTTTTTTTATTTTCAACTGTCTCGCCCCCCCCCCCTCAGGTTGGGAACCACTGGTTTAGAAACACTCTTCGGTACCCGATAATTCACAGAACTGTGAAATGATCAATAATTATTTATAAGTTATAAATTAATTATAATTTTAAAACTATTCACTAATAAAGAGACTATTTAGTAAATAAGTTAGTACAAAACAACAAATTTTATCTTTGCGAAAATCGATTGCTTACTTTCAGCTAAAATAGACAACATAAGTTCTGAATTTTGTATAGAATATAATTGAACATAGGTAAACAAATCAAGATAATTGATCCTAAAGAAAACAAAGATACAAATACCGCATTCTTTAGAGAGAGATGGTATTGAGTCGAAGAATTCACAGAACATGTTGGATGAATTTAGTTACAAACCAGACTTTTATGCAGAGGATGAGGAAGAAAAAAGAAGTGGTGATAAATATGAAGAAGCGAAAATTCCAATATATGGGATGCATAATGACTGGAGATAAATATTTTATTTTGAAGAGAAAGATAACTTATTGCAGCTAATAATGCAGGGAAAAATTCAAGGAAAAAGAAGCGTAGGAAGACGATACTCCTGGCTGTTAGACCTAAGTAAATGAATCAAGTACTCTACAAAACAACTTTCCAGATCAGCCGTGTCCAAAACTGGAATAGCCTTAAAGATTGCCAACCTTCGGTACGAAGATGGCAATTGAAAAAGAAGAAACAAAACAGAAGTGTGTTCAGTGAATTCACTCAATTTCATCACCAAAACAGACTAGATTATTGTTTCATAATTTTAAGTTAAATTACGAAGACTTGCAAGGGCTTTACACTTTTAGGGTTGTGATCAGTAATATAATAACACTGATGTAAACACAAACTTAATTTTATTATATAGGCTTTTGGCCAGGCATGTTTTCTGTTTGATTTGTATAATTTAGTTATTTTAAAGAGAACTAGTCCCAGAATAAAATAATTTTTATATCTATTTAACTTAAGAAGCTAAAGAGAAAACCGTGAAATAAATAAAATTGACATGTACTATGAAAAACGAACTAAAACAATTGGATTGATGCGACGGAAACAGCATTCGACCTCGCTCCGCTGATATTCATCAGGTATTTTTTATTTAATATCGAAATTATAGAATTCGAAGTGATGTTTATGAGTTCAAAAGTAGGAGAAAATGTGTGAAATAGAAGTATTGTTTTTATGGGGTCTATTTTTATTATAAAACGTTATTTAATTATAATGCATATTATAATACAAAAATGAAAATAAAGGCACCTGATACTAAAGTAATACCCACCAATTTATCCTCTTATTTTTTACATTACTAAATTTGTTTAGTTGAAAATTGCCATACTAAACTTAACAAACAAGCGCCATGACAATACTGGCGCGCAAATCAAGCGAACTGAGAAAACTAAGCAATACTCCTAGAATACTTCATAATATCTGAGGAGTATTAAAGGCTATGAATGTGAAGAAATTTTTATAAAAAATCTTTTGTTATATCATTATTATTTTGTAATTAAATATTAAATTTATTTAAATAATATATTATGATCATTTTTGAAATAATTTGTTATACAGCTGGCATTTATCTGTTTTCCGCCATCTTCTGGCATTTGTTTGACTTGTCATTATTGATCATATTAGCTGTACCGCTGAATTAAATCCAGCAGGTATTATGGATGCTTACACGTTCAACGTTAATTGTTTGCATGTAATCACTGTCGTTAATTTTTAATGTTTAATTTTCTTTTAAATGCGTGCATTTTAATTTTAAATTAGGTTGCAGTTTACTTAGAAAATAATTTATGGTGATTTTTATCCTGCTGATACATATTGGCTTAATATCCAAAAAAACATCATGTTCATAATAACAAAGAAATTATAAATTTAATCCAAAAATAGTTTTTTTCTTATTTAAACCATTTTCAACCTTTCATTATGTCATGTCATTTCACTTCATGTTTCTCTTTTTAACATTGTTAAGAATGTGAGGAATACTTGGTACGGCTCATCTCTCATTGTTTAAGTTTGTCATTATTCAATACAATGAATCAATGAAGAACTATATTGAATTAAAATTTTAAGTGAAATGCATTCAGCTTGAAACTCATTGTTTAAATGTTTTAGTTCCTAACGGGTCTTCATTGATTCAACATAAAACAAGAATTATGTTAATAATGTCCAGGCTTACACTATTAGAAACATATGCTTATTTTCCGTTAATTCTAATAAAATGGATTATGTAAATAAATATATTGCAGCCCCAAAACAAAAAGGACAACTGATTACTGCAGTATTTGCTTACACTCAACAAGTAATAATTATATTGAAATAGTGTTTTTAGCATCTCTTATGTTTACTTTGCTGTAATATCACATTCTTCATGTTGAGGTGCAAGATTTAACCATTTATAACTCAAGCGATCATAGCCTCGATTAACATATTCTTGGTGAAACCTTTCTGCATAATTTAAGGATCCGTTGGTAATTCGCTGATCTCTCAAAATACAGCAGAAGTAATCATGCTAATTGTATGAATTACTGCCTTTTATTTAAAACAGTTGGGATACAAATAAAACTGATGGTACATTCCTGATTTTGGTTTGAAGTCACCATATTGCACAATATCCTATCATCTAAACAAAAACTAGTTAGAAGTTGTAAACTATTTTAATGATATTCCTTTAAATTATCTCTCTAAGATCAAAGAATTACCATAAGGTTTATAACAGCTAGGTATGCATATTTCTGTAAAAAAGTATCCGATTAAAAAGAAAGTTATTTCTGTAAACATAATATATTATTTATTTAGTGAATAATACTAAAAAACCTGTACCACTACAACAAATGTAGATTCTTGGGTTCAAAACGTGTTGGGTACTGTTCTCTTTCTTGGACTATGGTGTGCAGAGAGGCTTTTTATTTACTGTTGTACTAAAATGATTATAACAGTAAGCTACATATTTCTTTCCTCTTAACTAAACAATTAGTATTCTATTATTCCTGAATAAATCAGGAGTAATGAAAATAAAAAGTGATTTCTCTGGAAACCTCATGATTTGTGAAATTCTAAGAAGAATATTTTCATTTTAGATAATTTGGTTTGCATATAGATTCCTTAAGGAAGAACTTTAAAAACAATCCAAAAAAGATTTTTTAATTGAAATTATAATTGTTGAAAAATCATCTATAAGGCAATGTCAACTACCCTGTCTGAAGCTTAAACAAATAATTATGAAGACACTGCAGCATCTGACAAACAAGAAGAACATCAGAATATTCTTGTTCTATATCACTTTCAGTTACATATGTAACTATTTGATTTTTTTTTTTCTGTTTAAGAGAACATCTTGTCAATTACTTTTAACACTGTTTCTGTTTGTCATATTTCCAAATTTTCAATTTCTTTCTTTTTATGTTTATATGCAAAATTCAAATCCAAAAATCTAAAAGGATTACATACTTGCTCAGGAGGTTGCAATGTTATAAGTAAAAAAGTATCTTATTTTATAACCACTTGAGAGCACTGAAGTTTTGAATCTTTATGAAATAAATTGTATCAAGATTCTTAATAAAATAACTGTTTGTAATTATATGATATATGTGATATCTAATTCAACAAAGATACTTTGCAATTTAATTAATATCTTAATTTGGATTTCAGAAAAATGGAAGGCACTATAAAATTTAGTGCCCCAAGTATGGGAGAGCTTAGAATCGCAAAAATGCTATTTGATTGTTTCGCTTCAAAACTAACAAATGCAATTTGCCAAACTATTAGTGCTTCAGTTCAAAATTCTTATCTAGCAAACAGCGAATTGACATCAGCACAATGTGTCCTTCTCGCCATCTTCCACAGTTTACAGATGGGAGATATGCCATTTTGCGCTATGCTTCTTCAGCTCCCTGTTGTTGAAAATTTAAAATCACCTTTCATAAATGTTTGGCTTAGAGATGAATTCATATTTGATGAACTTCAAGTTGTGAAAGCACTATCCCTGGCTGCGCAGATGACTCATACAGGGTGCTTGAATATTCCCGAACATATTCTTCGATTGTTAGCTACACTTACTACAAAATATCATGTTTTTGAGCATTGTAAAAAGTCAGGAGACATTGATACAATGAATCTGTTGATGGAACTGCATACCCCAGTATCCAGGGGTCAACAGACTGAAATTTCTGCAAGTATGGTAATTAATATTTTAAAAATTATTCTATTAATCGCACTTCTTTAAAAAAAAAAATAAGGGGGGATGGTAGCTTATGTGAAATAATGTAATATATTTATTTTACTCAAGTTAAATAAGCAGCGTAAATATATTTAATGAAAAACATTTAGAAATTATTGTTAAAACATCAAGTTTGATGTTTTAGCATATTATTATTATGTTTCAAAATTCATTCTTTTAATCTATTTTTTGTTGAAAAATAGATTTACCTTGTAATATCTTTCATTTATAAAAAAAGTTAAGAACACCATAAATATTAAAGAAAAAAAATCACAAATAAGTGTAGAAAATGAAACATGATTAATCTTTCATTAATACATAAAATAGTTCTTCAATCTTTCAAGTTAATTGTATGCAGTTTAACACAACTTCTTTAGAAAACTTTGTTTTAGAATTTTGAAGTAGAATATGTTTTTTGGCAATGAGATAGAATGGGTTTAATTCATTTTTAATTTTATGGATTAGTGCCAAATGATTAACAGGTATTGTATGCAGCTCAAAAACCAATAAAAAAGTTAATAATTGATATTTTGTGTGAAGCCAAAGTTTTTGTGTTGTTATTCTTTTGTGGGAAGACAGCAAAAGCGCTATCCATACTATCATCTCCAATTATAGGTAAAGACAGTTTGCTACCATTTTTCAATAATATTAATTAACTGACAGTAATTATCAGGATGTATCTAAAATTGTCTATACAATTATTATAATTAGATGTTACTACAAAGTTTCTCTGAAGAATTGTTCTAGCGAACTATCTATAATTGGAAATTAACTAATTACCATTATTTTAGGAAGCACAATAGTTTTTCATTATTAATTTAATTTTGAATTTTATGGTATTTCAGTCTGTAACACAGTCAGTCTCTATTCATGATATTCAAAATTCAGGAATAACAGCTGTCAATGATGATACCAGTGTTGCTTCATTGATTGAAGTCAGTTTGGATAGAGAAGTCTTAGCTGATGAAAATGTGAGAATTTAATTATTGCATTTACAAACTTTTTAATCCATCCCGTTTCCAACTGGCAACCAATTTATGGATTTTTTTTTTTTTATATACTCTTTGAAACTAAAATGAAGTATTGTTCTAGGCAGCAAATAACGAGGAGCCCACTAGTGTCAAGAAGATTTCTGAAATTGCTGAGGATAACGTCTTTGGGAGGAATAGTTTAGAATATGGTGCTTCTTCGTCGGCTGATGTAATTATTTGATAATGATCAATTGATATATTTTTATACTAAATGGAATTTAAAGCGAACCTGTAAAGTAGGAAAAATAGAAATATTTTTCTTTTATTTCAACTATTCTCCATTGTGTCTATTACACAAATACAGTTACGAATTCTCCACAATTTCTTTTCGTATGCTTGAAATTTAGTCAAGATTCTTTTAATGTAAAGTTAGTAATTAATTTTTTTAATAAGTTTAAAATATTAATTAAATTCAAAACTATTTCAATTTCTAACAAATTATTTTCTATAATATATAATACAATATTTAGGTGTTCTTCTTAATCCTATCCTCGCCTGACCTCTGGTTTAGTTTAGTTTTTTGAGCAACAGTATATTTTTGGTTAGACCTGATGTAACCAAGCATTTTTTTTTTTTAACTTCACAGTGAATCTACAGAGATACTTGCGCTATTACAATTTCCACCAATTTCCAAGTCCCAGGAGGATTTGTTAGAAGCAAACAATAATGAGACCTGATTAAATGTTTTTTTTCACTTTAAATTAACTTTCTTGACATAAACTATTAATAATAATGCATAAAATAATATAAATGCCCAATGTAAAAATTAATACAGAAGATATCTTAACATACACGTAATATATACGTACAAACAAAATTATTTGTAGGTTTGTAGAATGGTGACTCCTGAAGAAAGTTTTGTAACAAGTATCACATGCCAATATGCTGGCATAGGAAATTCTCCTTCCTCGGAGGTAAATATATTTTCATTTTTATAATTAATTTTAAGAAAATATATTTCAGGTTCATTGCATTACTGGTATTTGCAATAAAATTCTTAAAAACATTCAAAGAGAAGAGTCTCTTATATAATTATTGACCCATACCAAACTAATATTGTACGACAGAGTTTACAAAACAGTCCCCCTTATAACAAATGTACTAAAGTACAACCGAAGCATAAACAGCAAGTACCAATTTCAGATTAGCATTAGGATTGTTTAGGGGTAGGGGCCTTATTATGACAGTTTTACCTAAAAAGTTATAAGCATAAGCTTTTCTATTAAAAAATATAACATAAAATAAAAAATTGTGTTTTAAATAAGAAATAGTAAAACTAGAACCAAATCTATAATAAGCAAGAATGTTCACAGGACTTAAATACTATGGTTGGAGGATTTGTCGTAATTGAAGGGGAAGAAAGAGATACAGTTTCACCTGAGATGACCCATGAACCACATAGACTATCTGAGGTAACTTTTTTAGTTGTAAATTTTGAGAAGGTACAAATTATCACACATCCGTAGTTCTAATAAATATTATAAATCTATTCAAATTCAATATTAGACTTATAATTTACTGGGGATAAATATTTTGTTATTTTTCTTCTGTTTTTTTAAAATCTTAAATACCTAAAACAATAAATAAATATCTAAAATTATAGTTAAAATTTTGAAATTTATTTTCAAGGAGCCTAATGAGGATTTTCTACGGAATAGCAGACATCAAAGAACTGCGATTCAAGTAGGTTCACTTATTTTAATCTCATTGTTTTAATCAGAAATCTGTTTGTTTTTATGGATAGAGTCATTCATCTTCAACCATTGATTGTCATGATAAACTCCACCCATTACAGAAAGCTATTTTACATTACCAGTTACATTCAATATTGCTATGAGATTGCATTTTAGAGTAAGGTAACTCACGTCTTAGTCACATTATAAAAAAGAAAGAACTGTCAGTAAGCCACATTAGTCATTCTAGCCCGGTGATTAAGTTTATTGTACGTAAGCGGAATCAAATTATTTTTGTAGTGAATAAGGGGCTAAGTAAGGCATTGGCTTGAAAAGGAGTTATTGTTTATATTACAACTCCAGTTACTTCCAGTTATTTGAAAGCAGTTAACTCTCTCTGGACAAAGTGCGACTTAACCACTTATTCACCGGGGCTGTAGCATTAATTTCTAATATAGTAATGATTATCATCCATTTACTTTTAATATCTACTATTATTTAAAACTGTACAGTGATTTGTTTTTTTAAACAACTAATTTATCAAGAGTGAAATTTTCTAGTCATAAGAATAGTAATATACTCCTAATTCAAAACAGTATTAACTTAAATAATTGTTAATTCAGATCCGTTAAATGAGACTGCATGAACTATTAAAATATAAAAATTAAATAGTCTAAATGAATGCTATTATCTAGAATGATTAATGACTATTATAATGACTATTAATGATAATGAATTAATGACTATTAATATAATGAATATTATAATGACTCCACTAACAGAAACTACTAATACTACTACCTTAATTTCTCTCAGAACATTATCTTTTCAATTCTAGGAATTACATGGAAATATTGAGAGGATAGATGAGATCCGGATGATTAGATCACAGCCTGCAATGCAGGTATTTCAGTTCATTAATTATTCTTTATTTGTTCTTGGAAAGTTTTTTTGTTTTTGGAAGGTTGATTATTTTTTTAACTATCAATTTTCTAAGTGTATAAACTGACATCTAATACCTCTTTATGCCAAAGCCGATAATGGGTAAAACATTTATTTTTAAAAAATTACATTCTAAGGTGATTTTTAGGGGGCGACCTGTGGTCTAGTGGTTAGCGTAACAAACTACTAAGCCCAAGATCGCGGGTTCGTAGCCCGGCAGGTGACCCTAGGATTTTTTAAAGGGTGTAAAAAATCCTTAATTATGCCGTCCTTCGGAAGGGACGTTAAATAGGGGTCTCGAGCCTGTACGATGT
Organism: Arma custos; assembly: GCA_037127475.1. NCBI lineage: Eukaryota > Metazoa > Arthropoda > Insecta > Hemiptera > Pentatomidae > Arma > Arma custos. The sequence goes on from CM073762.1 coordinate 99,852,736, forward strand.
CTGGTACTCGTTAACAATCCCTATCCTAATTAAACCTGGATAGGCAAAATTCAGAGATCCCAATGTAGCATCGTCCGATTAGCCATAGCAGCATAAAGTGACGTTAAATGAACAAACAACAAAGGTGATTTTTATAAAAAACAAATAAAAATACTTGTTGCAAAATTGTTTTTAATACATAGTGTAATTGTCCTTACAAATACTTGTTTAACTTTACTTTCACATCTCTGATTAAACTGTTTTGTATATTGTATAGAAGCTTGATTAAATGCTGAAGTTTCATTTGTTTGAATTAATTTAGTACTTTATTACTAAATATATATATATATATATATATATATATATATATATATATATATATATATAGAACATATTCTTTCCAAAAACTAATATAGGTGTCATTTAATATTTATTTGTGCTTGATTTAAAAAATATTTAATATTACTTTATAAATTATTAATATAATGTAATTATATATTCAAGAAAAAAAATAAAATCGGCTTCCAGTCAACTCCTTTATTGTTTTATATGATAAAACGTTTCGACACTATGGTGTCATTTTCAATTATTTATTTTTCTGCATTCCCCAACTGGAAAGTCATTATTTTTTAAAAATCATTTTTAAGGAGATCCTTTGTCCTCCATAGTCAAACTTATATAAATGAATATAAGTTTGACTATGGAGGACAAAGGATCTCCTTAAAAATGATTTTTAAAAAATAATGACTTTCCAGTTGGGGAATGCAGAAAAATAAATAATTGAAAATGACACCATAGTGTCGAAACGTTTTATCATATAAAACAATAAAGGAGTTGACTGGAAGCCGATTTTATTTTTTTTCTTGAAGATGAAATTCAAATAAATCCAGTTTAAAAAAAAAAAAAAAAGGAAAAAATTATAAGAATGTAATTATATATTGATCCATAGATATAAATTTTACAGGTTGATTTAACCCCAGGAGACATAGCAGTCATACAAAATTATGTCTGGAGCCCAGGAGCTGGTCATGCTGATTTAGTCATGTTGGCAACAAACAAACGAGACTATGTGGGAAATACATTACTTCATCGTGCTGCAGAGAAAGGTAGATGGATGGATGTTAGGACTTTAGTAAAACTGAGAGATATGGTCGATTTGAGGAACGATCTCTGCAAGACCCCTGCTCATCTGGCTGCGATATCAGGAAGTATTGAATCATTACAGATATTAGTAGATCATGGAGCCAGCCTTTCGGCTACAACTGATGAAGGTTACACACTTCTTCATGAAGCAGCTAAGCACGGGCACATTGAAGTAGTCAGATGGTTATTGGACAAAGGTGCCAACATCGAGGCACGAGATCGTCAGGGCCAGACAGCCTTGCATACTGCAGTTGTATGGTGTCGTTTTGAGACCGTTGATTTGCTCCTTAATCGTGGAGCACATGTCAATCTCAGAAATGATTATGACCAGACTCCTCTCACCTTAGCTGCATTATCCAGGCGAAAAAAAATAAGAGCATTATTAAAGTCAAAAGGGGGCATCAAATAATCATGCAAATAGAAGAGAAGACATTTCATTTAATGTTATTAATTATGAAGAAATATATTAGTTATATTTTTTAAAAAATATCACCTCATTGATATAAAATATTATTATATTTTTTGAGTGTATTATATAATAAAGAGAAAAGTTGTTTTATTTGTGTTTGTCACCTAATTTCAATAAAACTACTGAAAGGTTTTTGGACTTTACCTCTAAAGTGGCTGGTCGCAATCAAGATAAATTGAATAACTATTTGACAGTTTGTTGATTCTGTTTGAAAAGGGAAATAAACAAATGCCTAAAACTTTTCATGTTAAGACAATTTTGTTGAAAACAATTTATAATGCACCACTCCTCAGTATGGATTGTCGAATTGTCATTCAGACTCAATTTTTTCTCTTATATAAAAGATACATGATTACAGTTATTCAATAGTGACTATGAATTCAAAAGATATTGTTCATGTTTCTTATATTGTGTTACTACAGAAATAGGTACACAGTTTGTATATTATTAATAATAATAATTAAAGAATTTTATTTAATACCACTTAGATTATTTTGACATATCCATTGTATATGGGCATTACATAGAAATAGTAAAATCTAAATGTTGATGATTAGTTTAATTTTTTTTTCTTACTGGTTGTAACATAAGAACAGTAACAAAATATAAATACAACATGATGAGAGTAATATATAAATAAAAAATATATTTTTATTATTCAAGTATATACAGTGGAGCATCAATTATCCGAACATTCGGAACTGCATTTTTTTTTCAAATGTAATTTTAATTAATTTGATCAGATCATCTAGTTACTTATTTGTATTGTTAAAATTATTGTTATTTTAAATAAAATGATTTTTCCATGTAGGTCAATAAGGGGGCCCTAATCATTTCTCGGAAACTGCAAAAAAAATTAACTTAGACTTCAAGACATATTTGTTTACTAAGAACTGTAAACCTAATTAGATAATTTCATTTGCTTCTCTGAATCCCTTCCTAATCATTTGGTTGGTATTTATTTTTAAATGAATTTTGATTATCCGAACCACCCCTGGCAACATTAGTTCGGATAATTGACGCTCCACTGTACTTTCAAATAAAAGCTATGCCTAAATCTATATTTTATTTTGAGTCAAGTAGTTAGCATTGTTATAAATCTTATCACTATAATATACTACACAATTGTCATTGTTTCAATTTTTATTGCTTGATATTAAACTTTAACATTGATACATTGAGCTGAAAGAAACTTTTATGGAAACAGACAAGTATGTTTATTAGTCTATAAAATGTAAATTTAAATCTAATAGTTCATAATATAAATTTTATTTATTTAATCGGGTGAGCATTATAATAATTATTAGTGTAAGCAAATTAACATAATGTAAATTCAATAAGTTCAAATGTAAATTTGATGAAGTAATAGTTTGAAATACTAGTAAAAAGTTTAACTTTTTTTTTTCACCAAGACCATACATGATGTAAGGAATGTAATGGGTCAGAAAAGTATTCAAATTTTCAGGTTTTTAGGTAAAACAAGTTTTTGTTTGGGGGTTTTAAAAGGCATTAAGAGATACAGACAACACAACTTATTGAGCATCAAAGTGTCCAGATCTCTAGATTACATCTTACAGCTGACTCCAGAATCCTTCTTATCTAAATTGTAAGATGGTATCAATGAATAGAGGAAGCCAAGAAACAATCCTTGTATGTTTTATGTTGGAGAAGAGTTAGTCGACTGTATCTTCTAATTTAAGGAAGAAATAGTTGGGGGTGCAGTCAATGAAAATGGCCGAAACGTCGGCACATAATAAATAAGTTATACTTATTTTGATGTTTTCATTGACTGCATCCCCAACTATTTCTTCCTTAAACTTGTATGTTTTAGTTGTCAAAAAGATGGAGCATTTCCAAGCCTATTTGAACCTTTTACAAGTCAACTGTAACCTTTTACAAATCAAATGCTACCCTACCCTTTCCAACTCAAAAGCAACCCTTGAAGTTATCAACAGTTTCTTTCTTCGATTTTGCAAAAAAAAATTATCATTACAGTTTACATTTTTTTTTTGTATTATTTGCTTCTTGAGAAAAAAATCAACTTTTTGTTTTTAATTTTTTTTAAACAAGAATATTATTATGTTTATTATTTTATTACCAAAACTATAAAGATATTGTTGTTAAGTTCAGATTACACGTTTTTACTTTTTTTAAATTAACTTTCTCAGAAACAAAAAATCAACTATTTGTTTTTTGAATTATTTCCTTCATTTTTGTCCAAACAAGAGTTGTGAAGAAAAAGATTGTGATGATGTTATCCTGGCGAGTTCTGAGAGCCTAAATTCGCCCATTCCCCAGTATGGTAAATTTTCAAAACATTTTCAAGAGTGACAATTGAAATGGAAACGGTTACAATCGAAATAAAAAAGGTGATAACTGATTTTTAAGCGCTACGTTTGCTTTGGATAAGGTTTCAACTCATTTGGAAAGGGTAGCATTTAGTTGGTAAAAGGTTACAGTTGACTTGGAAAAGGTTCAAATAGACTTAGAAATGCTATATATGGATTATAAGATTTCGCAATCACCCTTCCTGGCCCACATAGTTATAGATTAAGCTCCATACTATTTTATTGTGTGCCTCAACCATCCCGATAATAGACTGAATGCTTTCACCTGATTTCTTTTACAATCAACCTTCTAGTAATTTAAACCAACTCGACAATTTCTACTCGTTTAACCATAAGAACTCATAAATTTCTTTAAATATAAACCTAATAATAAATAACCTTCACTGTTAATAATTTTACTTCATTCAAATATCTCAATATTTTCCTCATTCGTGCAAAATTTTGATTCCCACCCCATAGAAAATCAAAGCCAAATATGCCATTAAATTTCATTTTCTATTTTTTAATTTTTCTTATAATGTCAAACTTTTCTTAAAATATTATTTTGCTTGATTTCAACCAAAATAATATTTTAAATGTTTGATAGGAAATTACCATTTTAGGCCTTTTTTTGAAATATTAAATTTATTTTGAATCAAAGGAATTAAGTAAAGAAATTCCTTTTTGCCACAAGAAACAGAAACACAGACAAAGCAATCCTTCTTACAAGCCATGATGCCCTAGCTTGCAAAATCCTCATTTTTACAACCTTGAGACGGTTGCGGTGTTGGTTCAAAACAGGTCTGGGGGGACAGACCAACTCAAGATAGATTATTTTATAACAGTTTCAAATTTGGTTAGATTAGGTTGCTAACCAGAAGGTATAAGACACCCTGCTTGCCTTTACCGGAGTAAGAAAGGCCATAATCCATAAAAAGAATAAAATAAAAAGCTCCACAAATCTCATGGGTCCCTTAAATCAACACCCATTTCATAAGTCGTGCCAACAGTTTACAGCTCTTCGAATGGAAAATATTAAGGATGTTTAGAGTTCTAAGAGTTAAGATCAATCCAGATGCAGGCAAAATTTAGAGCTATATCAAATCTATCAGGAGCCAGACACGGTGTGGCATAATTGAATAGCTAAACTAAGATGGGCTTGATATATGGCCAGAATGAAGGACGATGCTACACAGAAAAGACTGCTATTTGGGTTTGTTGGTGGGAAAAGGAAGCGTGGATAGCCATGACTAAGATGGGCAGTCAAGGCCCAGAGGACTCAGCATTGTTGGATCCAGGACTTGCATGACCTTGGCTCAAGACAGAGACAGGCCTTGATGTGGCCAAGAACCAAACCAGAATGTAGATCCTGTGTTAATTGATTGACAATTATCATTATTCATTAAAATGAAGGTTGACAATTATTGTAATTAATTAATACATAAAGTATGTAATATTTATATGTGTGTAAATATATATATTAAGAAAAAATGTGTGGTAAATGCATATAAATAGAGTTAGAAGACATAAAAATATTTTAGAATATAATGAAGTCGAAGATTTAGGAAGAAATTTTGCTTGAACTACCCAAAAATAAGAATTAACTCATTCCTTGACTTGAACCAAAACAAACCAAAGTTTATGAACTTGATGTTTTAAAAAAAACACTTTTTAATTTATCAAGGAACTGGTCAGAAATAAAGGAAAAATAAAACTAATTTTGTTGAATAATTATCATGTTCTACATACATTATTAAGTTTAAAAAAATCATCAATAATACTATCTTCCAACAGGCTTATTCACATTACATCATTATATATCTCCTATTCAAAGATATTGTAGATCTTACATTTCACGGCCCCATGCAAGATATAACCAGTAAACATTAAAACTGTCATTTGTCATCAGACAACTCACAGCCGCAACAATTCATATTTTATTAATTGTTAAAATTTCCACGTAAAATCTAACTCAAGGTAAAGTTCAATACAACAATTGTAATACTTATATTTCTAAATTAGTTTTTAGAGATTTCAGCGAAATATATCTTCCTACAGTTGTAGCACAGCACTTATTAAATGTATGCAGCTTTGTTAACAGTTTCTATTGTATTGTTAATAAAGAAAGCTATAAGTAAATTAAAAGAATAGTTTATTTATTTAGTCTTTTTTCAATTCCTTAAAAAACAAAAAAAAAACACTTATAAACGATATTTTTATAACATATAAAATACACAAATGTATAAAATCATATCGATAAACACTATTCAAAGCTTTATTTTGATTGACACTAGACCAGGTTATGACATCTAATGACTATGGGCTTTGTTGGTTAAATGTTTTTTTTACTAAAATACAGTCAACTTTAGTACAAAATACACCTTACTTTATTTCTTTGATTTTGACAAGTTCTTTGAGGTATGGTGACAACAATGCTTCTAAAAAATAAAAACAGGTAGTTTGTGTACATGATTAATAACCTAGCCTATTCTACTTTAATAATTTAGCAAAAGTTAAAAAACAATCAATGTGAACTTATAATAACATTTCAATTATTTATTTGAATAACAATTACAATTTCACTACAAGGATGGGATTTTTAATAATTGAAAATAAATATGTATAGAATATAATTAGCAATCTAAAAAATTAGCGGCCATAAGAAGCTCCAACGCAATCTGAGGTGCAATAGGAAATTCAGGTATCTCAGCAGAAGAGTTAGTATAGCGAACTTTGTAGGTAAAATACATGCAAACCTTCTGCAACACATGAGATGGTATTTCTCTAAAATGAATTTCATTTGTTTCATTCTCAGCAAACTGTCCAGGTCCTGATAACATAGCTTTTATTGTGCCAGAAGTTAGGGCATGCTCTCTCTTTACAATGAATTCATGACCATCAGAAGAAATTAATTTTACATACATAGCATCAGGCCCTTCACATCCACCATAAATTTTGTCTTCTTCCTTCTTGTCTTCTATTCCTTCTGACATCTTTGAAGTTTGTTTATAAAACTTTAAAAGTTAAAGCACCCTGAATTTGGACAAACAATAGTAGAGAGAAACAACTTTGCTTCAGCTTTGGGAATGACTACCAAAAGTCTGAACGATAGTGACGTCAAATTATGGTGTCAAACTTAGAGCAACTTAGAAAGTATGTAAATCTATACAAAAGAAAAAGTAAATTACATATTATTTTTTTTTAACATAGGAATACTAATATAACGTAATATTTTTTCTAAAAAAAGTATATTTAGAGAGTGAACATTGAAATTGTACTATAATTGCAATAATTGCCTGACATTTGTAATTAGACTGAAAAAATAAATAATTTATATTGATTTCTGAAATAAGAAGCAGAATGGGGGTCCCGAATCTGTAGTAGTCAGGTATTCTTTAAATATCTCAATTGTAATTATATCTGGATAAGCGAAATTTAAGACTCACGCTTTTGCATCGCCCGAGTAGCCTTAGCAACATAAAGTGACGTTAAATTAATAAACAGGTTTATTGAGTTATATTCAAAAACTATGAAATGAATCTTTATTTTGAAAAAAAAAAAATTAATCGAGATGCTACAAACGCAGTTGTAGGAACGTCGGATAAAGACTAAAGCATGGTTTGTTGATTTTAAAATAAATTCATAAACTGTAGAACACTTCATTTGTACTTGGTGTGAGCAATTAACTGTCATACATTAATGTGTAAAACATTTAAGAGTGTCTCAACCTACAACAGTTGATTGGAATAATTACTTTTATCAATGATTTATGTGCAAAATTGAAAAAAAAATAATCAAACTTGTTTTGGGGGAGACGGTAAATTTGTGGAAATAGACGAAAGCTTATTCACGAAAAGGAAGTATAACATAGAACGTTTCCTTCCTGAACAATGGGTTTTTGGAGGGATTTGCTGAGTAATAGGCAATGAATGTTTTTTGGCAATAGTTAAGGACCCATCAGAATTCACATTGTCAAAAGTAATCGAAAGAATACACACGAGTAGTGGAGTTGTATCAGATTCATGGAAAGGATACATGATTTATACAGAATGGACTACAAACATCAAATTGTAGTTCAAAATGTATTAGCGAATACGCAAAAATCGGAAGGTTATGGGGATCAGCCAAATAGGGAAATAAAAGCAGATGAACAAATTTGAATGTCCCAGCATCTTATTTAGCAGAATTCATGTTGCGCATTCAACTTGAAGAAAAAGGCCCGTTTTCTCATATTTTAGTAAGTGTAAAAGAGTTTTGATTAGAAATGATGGTACTTCTCCGTTAGCCGGGCTCAAATGTCGCCAATTGTGAACCAAATCCGAGCCAAGTCTCCAAGCGAATGACAGTCAACGGAATAAAAATCGAAAACGTTTAACTATAAACAAATATTAATGAATTGCATGCAAAACAGTTTTACCCAAAAATAATGCTTATAATTATTGTTTTTTCCAGAATATGGTGATGTTCTTGAGAATTTGTTCAAATGGATCGTTTACTCTCCGTCTCCATAAATTCAGCGAGGTATGATTCCAAATGATGGCGAGAAGTTCCCCGATGTTTTTTATTTCCCTATTTCTATTTTTCTCTATGTTTACACCAATGTAGGGATCAACAAATCGTATCTCTGATCGACTTTGAAAAGCTGTAGATCAGCTTCTTCCATTTTAGTTGTGCCTCTCCAAAAATTGGAATAGACAATTGACCCTTCTTCGATGTGATTTGTTATCGCATCTAACAGTACTTGTAAAGAACGGGTATGGAAGAAAAGCATTCTCCGTCCGTTTCGCGAAATTGCACCGCTAACCTACTCCGTCTCAAAAAAACAGTTTCACTTCATGATTCTGATCGCATTTTTTATGCTTTGCCATCTTGAAAAAAAGATAATACATCTTTTTCAGTTATAGCTAAATCCCAAATTTTATATTTTTCATAGAAAAATTAAGACTGAATGGATTCAGAGAATAGAACTTGCTTTGTTTTGAATGAATTTAGAGAATAAAACACATAGGCCCATACGAGCATATGGTTATAACAAATTTGGCAGAATGCTACTTTGTTTGCTGATTTTTCGCTTGCGCCCGACTAACGGAAAAGCACCGAAATAATTTATAATTAGTTAATTTATCATTTAATTAGAAATTAAAATTAACTATACTACAATAATTAACGAGTACCATACAAATGGAATGTTGATGTGAATTTTATTGATTATCGTAAATTTCTGTAGCATTCTAGCATTGGTTTAAAGCTTCTGAGAAATTCGATTCCCGAGTTCGGTTTTTAAAAAATGGATAACAAATGAGAAAGTAATTCACAAAGACCTAGGTTCACCTAGCAGAAATCGCTAATGAAATTCTGTAGGAAAAGAATGTATGCATCAAAATGCCTAGTGCGAATTTCGGTTGAGGCCCTATCAGAGGAAACTGAGAACAATTTCTTGCAAGTTATATGGTATAACAAGTTGCCTCTCATATGGTTAATTTCCTTTTGAGCTGCTGCCCTTTCTGGCTTCAGGTACTTCAATTAGCAAGTCACCAACGTCTTCTTTCAACAATTTGATAATTACTTCATGCGACATTCAGAAGATAGGCTCAATAGTCGAACGCCTAAATAGAAATAGGCCTAAATAGTCGAACGCAACCTAAGGCGAAAGTTGAGAAATATAAAAAACAAAAACTTTGATCGGAAAAAATCTCAAGGCAATTATATCTTACTTAACATAACTTTGGTATCATACTTGCTTGAAGAAATGTAATATCTATAGATTATTATGTTGGTAACTTTTACCAATGAGCATATCAACAAATATACCAGATTCCTCAACTCATTTAAAATTACTTTGTTTTTATATATAATAGTACACATACCTTATGTGCCAATAGTAGTAATTACCTATCGGATTTAACTCACTATCGATAGACCTCTTTTGGCGGAGCCATGTTATTGTAACAGTCTCTCAGAGTTTACATACACTAAAATTGTGTTCAATTTTGTTAATTAGAAACGTCTTTATAGTTAGTGTTTAACTGCTATTATTTCGGTTTTAAAAACCTTTACGTATGGAAGACAATCGAGTTTGGCAAAATAAATATTTCTTTAATGTGTAATCATAATTATGAAAATATCTGATTTAATTTCATGGTTATGTGCCCATTTCTGAAAATCTGGATTGATTTTTAAATAATTTATTCATGAATAAGAAGAAATAAATTGAAAAAAACATTAACTAGTAACGGTTTTGATTTAGCAAATCAAAATGACATCCATTATTAAGTTTCATGCTTTATCTGGAGTGATGGATGAATCTCCACCATGTTATATTTTACAGGTAGATGAATTTCGGTTTTTGCTAGATTGTGGTTGGGATGAGCACTTTAACCAGGACTACATCAAAGAACTAAAAAGACATGTTCATTTAATTGATGCCGTTTTGCTTACTTATCCTGACCATCTACATCTGGGAGCATTACCATATCTTGTCGGAAAATGTGGTCTTAGCTGTCCTGTTTATGCTACTATTCCTGTTTACAAGATGGGGCAAATGTTCATGTATGATTTATATCAGTCTCGCTATAATATGGAAGATTTTAATGTGTTTAGTCTCGATGACGTTGATGCTGCTTTTGATAAAGTTGTTCAATTAAAGTATAACCAGTCTGTTACAATGAAGGGGAAATGTTATGGATTAAGTATTGTTCCAATGCCAGCCGGTCATATGATTGGGGGAACAATGTGGAAAATCATGAAGACTGGAGAAGAAGATATTATATATGCTATAGATTTTAATCATAAGAAGGAAAGACATTTGAATGGCTGTGACCTAGAAAGATTGCAGAGACCATCATTGCTAATAACAGATGCATTCAATGCAACTTATCAGCAAGAAAGAAGACGAGCAAGAGATGAAAAACTCATGACTACAATTCTTCAAACATTAAGTAACAATGGTAACATTCTTATTGCTGTCGATACTGCTGGTCGCCTTTTAGAGTTGGCACACATGTTAGATCAACTTTGGAGGAATAAGAATTCAGGTTTGCAGATTCATCCCTTGTGCCTTATAAACAATGTGAGTTATAATGTTGTTGAATTCGCTAAATCTCAAATAGAATGGATGAGTGATAAATTAATGAAAAGCTTCGAGGCTGTTCGTAACAATCCATTTCAATTCAAACATATACGTTTATGCCATAGTGTTTCAGAGCTTAATAAAATTCCTTCAGCCAAAGTAGTACTTGCTAGTATGCCTGATCTCGAATGTGGATTTGCTCGTGAAATATTTTTTCAGTGGGCTTCCGATTCTAAAAATAGTATTGTATTAACATCAAGATGTTGTGAAGGTACATTAGCAAGGGATTTATTAGACAACGGTGTCGGAAGGACCATTCAAATCACTGTAAAAAAAAGAGTCCGCCTTGAAGGAGAAGAATTAAGAGAGTACTTAAAAGCTCATAAAAAAACAAATGACAAAAATGAAGAGAAAGAAAGTTCTGAGTCAGAAGATGAAATTCAATTACTTAGTGTAACCAAAGGTAGCCACGATCTGGTTATCAAGCAAGAACGAAGAAAAAAGAATCAGAAATCGTTAAAGAAGTTTTATCCTATGTTTCCTTTTATTGATCGTAAAGTTAAATTTGATGAATATGGTGAATTTGTGCGCATAGAAGATTACAAGGCTCCTGATGCTGCTAAGCGTCCTCCCGAAAAGAAGTCTAAAAAGAAGGATGATGATGTTATCGATCCTGCTGATATTCCAACCAAATGTGTTTCTTATGAGAAGTCACTAACAGTAAATGCCCAGATTCAATACATTGATTTTGAGGGAAGATCTGATGGGGAATCAGTGCAAAAGATAATTACTCAGTTAAGACCAAGAAGAGTAATACTTGTTCGTGGAACTACAGATAATACAGAAGCTCTGGAGAAGCATCTTATGCAGTGGTCTGAGGCAAAAATTTTCTGCCCCAAGAAAGGTGATATAGTTGATGCTACCACTGAAAGTCATATATATCAAATAAGACTGACAGACTCTTTAGTTTCTTCTTTGAATATGCAGAAAGGTAAAGATTCAGAGCTTGCATGGATTGATGCCATTACCAAATACCGTCAGAAACCCTCTGACACAATGCAGACTGCAGAAGAAATGGAAGTCGAAGATGATGGCAACTTTACCATTTACAATGATGACTATTTGACTCTGGAACCTCTCCCATTAACTGAAGTCAATCCTCATCAAGCAGTGTTTATAAATGAGTTAAAATTATCAGACTTGAAACAAATTTTATCTCGTAATGGTATAGAATCTGAATTTTCTGGTGGTGTATTGTGGTGCTGCAATGGTACTATTGCCATTCGAAGGTTAGAATCCTCCAAAGTGTACTTAGAAGGATGGATTTCTGAAAACTACTATAGAATTAGAGAAATTTTGTATGGACAATATGCAATTTTATAAGTATAACTTCATGATTTGTTTTACGATGTAAATCACTTGTTAATTCTGAGAACCTATTTGATAATGGATTACTATTTATTGATTAATTAATCTCGGTATTTATATAGTATGAGAATTATTTATTTTTATAAATTGTTGAATTTTTTTCAACTTTTTAAAACATTCTTGTATGTAAATATTGCAATGAACAATTATATTTTATTTAGAGATATTGTGTTTTTATGAGATTTGTAAATGTGTCAACATTCTGATTGTACATAGTATCTTTTTTTATACTGATGTGTTATATAATATTAATTTTGTTTTCTTTGTGATATAGTTTTATCATTGACATTTTTGCTAAGAATAGAAAGTTCGGTAATTAATAGTACCAAATATTGTTTGATTTTATTACCACATAAGTTAATTTATTACATTATAGCAAAATCATATTTTGTTATACCCAAAATTTTTTCAATCCACATTGTATTTTGATATAATCTTATTAATATATGTGATTTTGTTAATCAAATCTGTCTTATTTTCTTGTTTCGAAGTTAATTTACTAATTTTGGCAAGCAGCTGATTACTGAATCTGATGATGGCTCGGTACAGTTACCCCACTCCCACTAATTTCGTCCCAATAATAAATATAGATTTAATATTCACTCTCTTCCCAGCATAGTTGTAGTTATCTCATTTGCAGTCCTTTTATTTTGACATTTTACTGACTTGATACTTACTTCTATGAGTTTTAAAAAGGGAGCTAGGTCAAAAACAAAAAATAAACAGTACTTATCACATTTATTGTAAATTATTACAATCAAAACTAGACATGATTTCAAACAAAGAAGGCAATGGAGCATCTGTCCTTACAGCCAGTTTATCAAAGTGTGTCTTGCTGGCTCTATAACCCATTTTCCGCAATCTTTCAATCACTTTATTCAGCTTCATTAATTGATTAATTTGTGGATGGTGTCTGTGAATGTTAAAGTAAAATGGAGGTTGTACGGAAAAATCATATTTGGTTCTCTTCAATGTGGGTTCGACAGAAGATTCAGTTGTTGGACACCTAAAAATTATTTATTTAAATTTAATTATAATTTTAAAACATTACAATATGATTTAAAAAAAAAAACCTGTACCACTACAACCCATGAACGGGTCTGGGGTTCAGTACGTGGTAGAGACTGTACTGTTTCATGGACAACGGTTCTGCAAGGTGACATGTCCTAGGTCACGCTCAACCGCCAGATTTTTCCCCCTTTTATAATATTTTATAGAGGCTGGGTGAGCCAGGAGGGTCCTAGATCCTATATTATCCATCTCCGGCTGCAAACAGACTAAATAAAAGTCTTGCCCACAGTAGGATTTGAACCAGTATTTCCAGCATGGCAACTCAGTGCTCTACCACAGAGCCCCTCCGCACCCATACAATATGATTTAGAAAAAAAAGGCAAAATAAATTTATATTTAATGAAGTACATAAGGAAATGTCTATTGAAACAGACCTTACTTTGCTATCTTTACTAACTAGACCTTACTTTGATACCTTTGGTGTCGTGATAACGGGGTTTAAGTATTTTTCACCATAACAGTGACATAACAATTTAAAATTTTTAATTAAAGTACTTAGAAGATTGAATCAACTGAAAAACCTTTTCTTTTTAGAAGACGAATTTAGTTTATAGATTACTTACCTCACAACTTAATAATTTCTTGACTCACTAGAAGAATAAAATAAAAACAAAGGCTTGAAGATAACTCATATAAGGTTTATTTGTTTTGATTTTAGACAATTGTGTTTATAAAAAAAAAACAACTGACAGCTCTCCAGAAGTTACACAATTATTATTTGTTATTTTTAAATATTTTCGCTTCAAAACAAAAATAATTACACAATTAATATTTTTTGTGAGTCTCTTTATCTTACTGTAGATTTTTATTGTAGGAAAATTGTTAATTTTAGAGTTTTCCCACTCTTTTTTTTTTCAGATAGTGAAAACTCCTAACCATTTACTGTTGATAGTCGAAACAATTAAATTAACAAGAGTTTCCATAATTGCTTAAAAAATTGATTATAAATTATCAATCGCAAGAATTAGATCAGTTGAATAGGATGCATGTGATGCAGCTATAGGCCATATTCCAGTTTATCATTATTCATTCTAACCAATAATGGCCCCTCTTAAAGCTTTTAATATGTAATCATATTTTTTTGCTCTATCGTATGGCAACTAAATAATCTTTTGAACTTCGAAATTTGGTAACTGATTTCTTTTCAAAACATTTTTTCATTTCTGGTAAAAATAATTCAGTAAGGATTAAGATTGCATAATACATTTTTTTTAAAAAAATGCTCTGCTTTTTATTTTTAGAAACTAGCTCATTTTTAATGAATTTATAACAAGTTAAAAATTTGTAGAGAAAAGGTATGTAATTAAAAATTGTTAACTCTGGAATAAAGTTTTACCTAGCCTCTTCTAATATCAAATCAAAAGTTGTTGAAAGTTCATAATTAGAAAGTGTCTGTGATTCAGAGGACTTAAAATTATCCTGCAGCCTTTCAATAAAAGAAAGGTCAAAGATTGGGCCACTCCATACCGGTCCCAATTCTAGGTTTGTTTTTCCCGGAGCTTTTTTTGCACAGCTACAATCAAGTTTAACTTCGTTTGGATCTAAAAATAGAAAAACAGTATGAAATTAAAAAGAAAGACAAAATTATAATTTCCAAATGCTAAATCAATCAGTATTTCAGTCATGTTTTTAATTCTTAACTTTAATTTATAAACAACCTACAATATAATGATAAACGAGCTAATTTAATAATAATAGATTACTGTGATTATGAGTAAAAGATTTTAAATGTGAAATTGGAAAAAATATGCAACTTTATATAAATCATTAACAAAAAAATAAGTTAAAGCACTGAGTTTTACTTGATTTATTAAATAATGCATTTATCGGCCTGATAACCAGGGGATGGGTTTGGTGTCCTGTTGTTTTTATCAGTACTATGGTACCTCTGAATTTATTAATAATTTGAATTCTAATAACAAAGAAACTCAGTTATTGGTAATGGCTTATTTATTAATTAGTATTTATTAACAATAACACACATTTTTTTTTTAATTAGAATTACGGTAAAGTTTTAATGGTATTGACTTTAAGACAGTCAATTTTATTTATTTGTATATTATAAGTATTTCATTTGTGATAAATAAATTTACAATACGTATCTCTAGTGCAGCACTCTTCCAACTAAGCTACCAGGGCTTGTAAGCAGGCCAGAAAAATCTATTCTCTTCACCGATCTTGATCCCTAAATCCTAATCCCGGCCAGGACATATCTTTTCTCTTCAAAATAAAAAATATTTAAATAATCACCATCAAATAACAATAAATATAAAATATTTTAATTTAAACTTGACCATTATAGATAACTCTAATTTAGTCTATTGTTTCTTTCTTTCAAATCAATAGTTATCATGAAAAATAAAATTGCTTTGTTTTATTTATAACAATTGATAATGGTTCTTGTTAGAATTAACATTATTTCAACTTCGGAAAATAACTCAAGAAAACCCTACTGTAGTGGGTTGCTTATAGAAGTACTGTACACAGTACTGCCCAGTGGCTGCCAAACTTAATATTTTGTACAGTAACAAACATACAAGGTGACTTGGTAGCAAGAACATTAACCACACCCCCTTAGTATCAGCCCAAGACTCAGACTGATAAATTAAATTCAATATTAAATTATATTCAATATTAATTTTTCAAAATCAGATTCCTTTTTTAATCTAAATTCATCCCTGAAACATTTTATTTCCCATAATTCAAATTAAAAACTAGAAATTTATTTTCATTTACCATCTAGTTTCTAGACCATCAAAGTTTAAGTCTAGGAATGCTAAATTTTCCCTAAATAGGACATAATTATGGAAGGAATACTGGTAGCATGATGACCAAATTTTATTTTTAATTTCATATAGATTTATTTTACCTTGAGTAAAACCGTCATGCTGGGGATAGAATTTTCTGTTTTGACAAACCATACAATGTTTTAAAAGGCGTATATTTTCCAAAATTTTATTAGCCAACAAAGGTCCCTTCTGAACCGTTACGGCTATAGTGAATGTATTGATATATGAAACAGAGCATAATACTGAAATCGCCTTGTTGAACTTGGCAGCTGTCCTAAAAAATATACATATATATATATATTAATAACTCATATTTTTTCATGTAATTACTATGACTTTACCTTACTATGATTATATTCTTGTGATTTCAATAAGAAAAATAATTATTTTACATATTATTTAAGCTAGATAAAATTAAAACATAAGTAAAATAATCTTCAAAAAATCAGGACTGATATAGAAAACAGGCATTTAAAACCCAACTTAATACTTATAATTGGTAATTATTCTGCAGGTTGTCGCTTAAAATTGAGTTACAAGTTTTTACTGTTTATCAGTTACATTTTTAATATTTTCAAAAAACATATGTTATGATGAATTTTAGTATAGAAAAGAGAATGTAACTATGGGTAATAAGCAGATTTCCATAATGATTTGGTCAAGGAATAAAAGTTTCAACTGACATTTCGAAGTATAGATAGTATAGATATATACGAGTGTGTGGAAGAAAGTGGTCCGGGTGGAGGTCAATAAATTTATCTATTTAAGAGAAATTTATTTATTTATTGACTTCCACACGGATCATTTTCTTCCACATATATTCACAAGCTCAACTATTATCATCCAAGAAGAAAAATATAGATGATATATGTTAGTTAAAATGTTTATTTCTAGATGACTCCTGAAGTATAGACATTTCTCATAATTACATTCCCTTTTCCATACTAAATATTTTGAAAACATGTATTTAAGAAAACTATCAAAAGGGAAACAAATGAAAAGTTAAAACGTGTTGACTCAACTCGAAAAAAATTCTGCAGAATAATTACCAAATAATTGATTAAGAAATCTATTAAATACTGATCTAAATATTGTATATTGGTATCAATGAATTGAAGGACCCAAATAATGCAAGAAAATAAAAATTTATCTTACCTAGCCAGAGCAGCAATAACCAGCCTTATCCCAAGTTCTTGGTAATATTGAACACGAGTTATTCTTCCGCTGTATCTCCTGAATGCAACATCCGGATTATTTCCATGCAGAGCACAATCATCTTTAGCTGTAATGACAAGTACACCATCCCGAGATATATTCCGTAATGCGGCATCAAAATAATTAGCAGCATCATTTGTACAGTTCAAATATCTGTAGTACAGATAACGTATCTGAGAATAAGATGAAGTGATTGGATTTAATAAGATGCGAAAATGCACTCACATAAAATTATATCCCCTTTCGTGAAGCACTATGCAAGGATCTTTACTAGTTACTTCAGCATTGACAGAGTTGTTAGAAACATTTCGGAGTATATAATCTATTGCTTGTTCATTAGGATTGTTGATTTTAACTTCAATATTATCCCCTAAAACCTTTTTCCAGAAAATTCCTGAAATTCCAGTACCACCAAGAACATCAATGCATTTTAAAGAGCATTCTTGATCTTTCTTTTGAAGGATAAGGTTTAAAATATTGCAAACCAAACTCCTAAAAAATAACAATAAAATAAAAAAATAATAATAAAACTGTTTTGAATAGGATTCGATAAAAATTCAACACAATAGTAAGTCAAACCTAACAAAGCTAAGCTCTTTACTTAGATAAAGAGGTGATTTTCTAGGGCAAGATGCTGTGATATCTGCTAGAACCGTGATACCGTTTTCGTTGTATTCTTCAACTTGAGAATTAAATTTGATTTCAGAATCCATATTTGGTTAGAAGAGAAGCATAAAGCGTGTTTACGGCATGGTTCTAGAGGTCTATGAACTATAAGCGGTGTCAATGAAACTACATATCTACTCCGACGAGAACAACAAACAGATCACACAAAGGTTATGAGATAGCTCTTCTCTTCTTACGGCCATTACCTGAAACAACTGGAAAGATGGTCGCGAGCCATGTGATCCCTACAAGATGCAACAAAACCAAAATTTTAGGATATGTATCAAAGTCCCCCATTTCTTTTTAGTTCGGGATCATGTTAATTGTTGAGCGTGTCGACTGCTCATCTCGATGAATAATGGAAGGTGATATAAGGCCGAAAAACTAAAAGGAATTCAATATGGGAGTTGTGTTTCCAGGAATCTGATTTAAAAGCGTGGTAAATAAATGAGATGCATGCTCAACTATGGCTTTATATGATAACAAACATTGGCTTTTAACACACATTCGTAAATCATTTATCACTAAAGACGATTCAGGTATCTATCTTTCACCTTTATTTTTCCACCCAATAATAAAATAATTCATTTGTAAGGTTAAGTTTATGTAGTATTATAACATATATGAAACTTATATCACTCTTTAAACTTGTTTTACAGTTTGTCAGTCATTAATATTCTATATATATATTTCAATGGGGTGTTTATATTTTATCTTGTTAGTATATTTCATTAATATTGCCATCTATTTCATTTATAGGTATGTGTGAAGCAGTAATGATCTGTGACAACATCGCGAGGCAGTTACCATTTAAAAAACATGATTGTTATCCTTGTTGTGTCGAAGAAGATGAAGAGGATGCTGATTTAGATTGCATGGCTCAGTCCTTTGATCTGAGCGCAGGTGAGTACTAGCATTCCTATGGCTCATAACTTTATTTATTCTTTAGAGCCTAAGTGTTAAATAGCTGTATTCTTATGATCAATTTAGCTAGTTACATAGAAATGTATAATATTAATTTTGTCTAGTCTAGTCTTTTAGCAAAATTATGTTGGAAGATGTGATGAATGGAATGAATTTGAAGTTGGATAAGTGGAATCTCTTGGTGACAGGATTTCAATTTCACTTTAGGTGCCAATCAAAACAAAACAAACCCATCTGTCCCTTCACATTTTCTTAGTAGTAATGTAAATTTTACTTAAAGAGATAAATAATAATATTGCCCCATTCACAGAGGTAATTTCCACAAAAATTGATTCTACTTATAGAGGTGATAACATTACAGTTAGAATAGAATAGAAAAATAATTTTATTCTGGAACCAGGTCCCTTAAGGAATAACAATATTGTACAGAAATTAATAGAAATATTTCTGGCCAAACGGCTACATTATAATACAATTAAATATGAACTAAAACATATGTTCTCATAGCGAAAGAAAAAAAAAATATATACCTACATAAGACAAAAAGAAAATAATAAAAAATAAATTACAATAAATAGAAATCGGCTAATGGAAAAAATAATAAAGTAGATAAGAGCATCTAATAATACAAATAATATTATCATATTGAGTGTGGCATATTTCGGTCCATACTTAAAACATTCAAATATTAATTGTTTACATATTAGAAATAAATATATAAATATACATACACACACACACACACACACACATTCATACATACATATAAAACAAACAAAAAATAAATTTACAATAAACTGAAATTGGCTAATGGAAAAATAAAAATGTAGATAAGAACATTTAATAATTTAAATAATGAGGCAATAATAATCAATATATTATGTTGAATATAGATGAATATAGCTCATTTTTTTTTATTGACTTGAGCATCTTTTTGGGAATTAAGGAGATGTAGGAATAGTTTGGATTTGAATGTGGATAAAGAAGACGCATGATGGATATCAGGTGTGAGTGAGTTCCAAAGAGAGGTAGACCGAGCTAGGAAGGACCGCTCAAAAGTTTTGGTTCTGTGGGAACGGGAATAAAGGTCGGAAAGGCGGGATCTTGTGCCCTCGGATTGGATAGAGGATTTGAACTGTTGGGGATTATTGATATAAGATGGATGTTGTGAGTTGATGGCTTGGTATAAGAAAGAACCTAGGAAATATAGTCTACGGATAGAAGGAAGGAGCCACTTCAACTCATCATAGAGGTGGGACCAATGAAACTTCCTCGGGGCGTCGAAGACAAACAAAAGAGCACTGTTCATAATTGGTCTCAGTCTTTCATCAAGTTTGTTCGAGAGCCCACCAAAGCCACACAGCCATAGTCAAAGTGCGGAATGATGAAGGAAGTGATGAGGAGCTTACGGATAGGTAGTGTTAAAAGATGCCGGGAAGGATGGAATAACTTTATAGAGCATATTGATCGACAGAAAATTTGGGCAATGTGGGGTTTCCAGAAAAGGGTTTAGTCGAAAACGAAATCCGATATCTGAGATTTTTAACAGAGGAACTGAAAGTAATAGGGTGATTCTATAAGATTAGTTGGGGAAGAGAGTTGATGGATTTAAGGAGGGTGTTGGAACCAATTAGAATGGCCTGAGTTTTAGCAGCATTTAACTGACAAATGACTTAACAGTAAAGAGTTTATTAAAGGTAAAAATGATGGGACAAGTTTTGTACCACTTATAGAGGTATACCTCTTATCCACTGTAATTTTAAGTTATGTTTGTTAAGTTATTATAATTTAAAGTTATCGACTGTAATTTTGATTTTTTAAGTATATATGTTCTGGACCCCATCTTATTAAATATATATATTATTAAATATCGAAGTTTTCGACCTTCTGGTATGGTTTTTACCATCTTCAAAAATTATCAAAGAAAAATCTTAATTTCAGTTATTCTCACTAAATCAGTTAAATCAATTTTTTTAAAATTTCCCGTTACCAAGATTGAAAAACATTTAGTCTCCTTAAAATTATGTTAGTATTTTTAACTTAGTATAGCAACTAAGATATATTGCCTTAGTTATTAGCGCTTATCTTAGCGCATGCTCATAATCATTGTGTGAGGTTTCGTGATGATTGGTATTCAGGTATGGATGTCATAAACCTTATCTCCTTTCCCTGATCTGCTGGTGGGTTCCCACACTGGAGCCTACAGACCTTTCCCATCGAGGACGGCTTTCTAGGAGAGGTTATACTGTAAGTGATCTTTGTCTGTAAAATGATGGTGCGCATAGTGTTTCTGTGTACTGTTCTGGTGAGGGTGCATGGTGTACTGAACTCGGGGTCTTGGTATCGTTATTCACCATCAAAGCCCCATGCAAGGACCCTGCCCAGGTAATAGTGATGGCTGTAGTAAATTTGGAATTAATATCCTGAAAATTAAAAAAAAAAAAATGATTTCACATTAGACATAATTTAGTCCTAATAAAACAATTCATAGACACCCCAAAAACTAGAACAACTGACATTAAGATGCTTGTCTCATGCCAATAAAAATGTTAAGCCAATATGTTACAGGAATAATACTGAAAGATAAAGTGAGTCAGTGAAGATTAGTTACCAATTATGAAAGATGAACTTTACCCAATATAAATGCTTTTTAAAAGTTGATTTTGGGAATTTGATGTATATTTTTCTTTTTTATTATAGATTACTCATTTTCAAGCTGCAGATTCACTGTGTCTGTTTTTCACATAACCGTTTGTATTTGATCCAAATTTAACCAAATTATTATTTTTTACACTCATTAGTTGCAGAATTTAATAGTTTGTTGTTTACTGTGTTCGTTGATAAAATGCACTGCTAAGGAACAATAGATATAAGAAGTAGAAGAATATATGATGTTCAAAATGCACTTGGTAAAGACAGTTAAGCTAAACTTGCCAATCATATTTTTATTGATTAAGGAGGTCAGTTTTTTAAAATATTTTTTGAATAAATATTTCCTCGTCTTCAAACCCAAGTTTATTAATTGTTCTAATTTAGCTGCTGCACTTGAATTTGTAAAGGATTATAAAAAACGTGTTGGTATTTTTTTTTACATCACAGTTTATTTTGTTACTCGTTGGTTTCCCAATAATCCTTTGGTTATATGGAGACGTGATGATTTGATTGTACTTTTTGTTGATATATACAGATGCTATTTCTTGTTACTCTAGAATACATTTTAAATTGTTTACTATTTTTCTTTATCAAAATAATTATTTTTACAGGTCTGCAATTCGGACTTAGACGTCACAGATCCAACACAGCTCAAAGATTGGAAAAAATGGAAGAGGAGAAAAAGAAATCTGCTAACACCATTCATGTGAAATGGGTTACAAATCCTATTCCGTTAACAGGTATGCTAATAGCCATTATATTTTATTAAACTAAAGAGAAAATTATATTAGTTTTGATATAGTTTTATCAATATATTGAGATTGGTGTAATTCTTTATAATGCCCTTATGGATTTAAATTTAATTCGACAAAACAAACAATATGGACTCTTTCTTCTTTTTACAGCAAATAGAGTTTCAAATTATATTATGTTATTAGTTATAAAAAGACATGTACATGCTACAGGGAATCATATTATAACAATTAAACTGAGCAATTGTAGAAAAGCAATTGATGTCATTCAAATGTAATTCAGATATATTTTTTAGATGAAAGATTCGGAAGTAGACTCTCTATTTTTTGAAGGTTGGTAAGTGAGAAGTGATCATGAAATGATTGATGACTTAATTATTCAAGGGAAACATTAGGCCTATTGATACGTGTCAAATAGCAGAAGGCGTAGAATTCCCAGCACAATACAGATCGGATTTAGAAAGATTTGTCAAATACTTCAGTTTGTTTGAAGGATTACAAAGGTCGTACCAGTGATTTATTGGCTGTTTAGAGGGTGGGAGGGAGTTCCTGAGTTCTGAGTTCTATATGTAGAGTATGCAAAAAAAAACACTTACAGGGGTACAGCCACTTCAATACAATAATGGGTTATACCAAATATTAGTGTTGAGCATTAAAATAGGCATTTGGAGTTTAATTTACAGCTTACCATATACTCAGGCGGTGAGATGTCCCACATTTAGGTCCTGCCAAATTTTTTACCTAATTGAAGAGTGTCCCGAATTGAAAAAAAGTTAATAATAGTTCCATTATCATTATTTTTGTTATCTACTTCTCTTGTTAATCATGTTTCAGCGGAAGCTAAAGCAGAACTGTTTCCAAGGAAAGATCTTTCAAATGTTAGAAACGAACCAAGAATTTCATTATTGACTGAATTACTGGCGAGAAACCCTGATTTGCCAGAAAATCCCTTTAATAGATTTGCCAGGCTGGATGGAAGTGTAATAAATTAAAGTTTTAAAATTAGATTTTAAATTATGTATACATTATATTTTTGCTAATCAATCTATAATTTTTCATCTCATTTAGGCACTTGCTGGATACCCGACAAAAAAGTATTCGATATTTCTTACAATGCTTAATGAAGATGAAAGAAGATATCCGATGGAAGTTGTTATATTATCATCTGCTAAGGTCATGGATTTAGTAGGCCTCATTTGTTGGAAGTGCACTGTACTACATCCAGATGTCAAACTGGAGTAAGTTTGTTCATGTCATAAAATATTTATTTACCATATTTGTATTAATGGATTTTGAAATGTTTCATTTATATTTCTTAAATTACTAAGAGTTTGCCAGCTCAAATTGGTATGTTTCTATTGGACCTGGTCAACAATTCCTTACTTATCATTGTTAAAATTCATGGAACAGTTTCTGCCACTTGTTTAAATCTTGTGTGGCTGCCATCCAATTACTAACAATCCCCAAGCTATCTAAGCCTAAACTTTAGTCTTTCATAACATCTTGTTTGAAGGTAATCAGGAGGGAATATGTGTTTTGTATAGATACACATTGGTTTTTTTTTTTATTATAATTTTAAGTACTGCTTGCGGTGACATCTTAGACCAATGTGCCTTGGGCCTCATGACCGCTTAAGTTCATCTCCCCTCCTCTAACGTCTGAGCATTATCTTGTGCTACCAGAGATGCATGAAACACAAAATTCTTTACTACTCAAATTTATCAGTACTCTTAGTGGTAAAGTGTTTCAGAAACCACATTTTCATTTTCTGTTAATTTATATGGAGCCTTAGCTTATTGCATAATCAAGTGTCATTAGTGCTTCAATAATTCCATGTAGTGAGTGACCAGTCATATCAATTTCTTCGGCATATCCTCAAAGTTACACTTTTCTAATAAATGTCATCCCACTTTTTGTTATATCTAAACCAAATACTTTATCTGAAATTAACCTCATTAGTTAAATGTTAATTGTATTTTATTATATGATTTTGATTATTTTTTTCATAAAAAATTGTTATTATTTCTATTTATTATTGATTATTCCTTGTTATTATTAATATTTCAATTATTTCTAATTTTAGCGAAGATATTAATCTTTATGGGCTCTATATCGCTGAAGAGGATGGTAATGTCGATTGGGATTTTCCTAGCCTTGATTCCAAAGAGGTGGTTGCAAAATTTGGTTTTAACTGTTTGGCACTGGTCGAGAGAGATAAAGCTGTAGAACAAGATGAAAGTTATCCAATTTTGTAAGTTTTATTTTTTTTATTTTTGATGTTTTCAGTTCTATAACATTTAAGCTTTCACATTCTAAAGTTGATTCATTTCTTTTAAATTGACATATTAATGAAATCTAATTGGTTAGTTAAAAGTTGTAAATGAATTAACTCCTTTTGATATAAATGAAGCCTTGAGAGTTGTCATCCTACTGCCTACAGCCTTACGCATTCATATATCTATATATCTGTAAATAATTATTTTATGAGAGGAAAATAGTTGACTGGATGATCAAATGTAGAAAGGAGATAGTTGGGGGGATGCAGTAAAAAAAAAAAAAACACTGAATAAGTACTAGACTTATATTTATGTGCCGACGTTTCGACCTACAGTGTAGGTCATCTTCAGGGCTATGAGAGAGAAACAAACAGAACAAATAACATAAAAACGTACTGTAACAATAATATGGTGACATGTAATGTAGAAAATTAAAATAGTGACAGATATGAAAATTAAAGATAACGAATATTAGAAAAGTGACAGAATATAATAAAATTAAGATATAGACAGATATAATAAAATTAAAGATAATGAAAAGAAATTAAAATAGTGACAGATATAATAAAAGTAAGATAAAGACAGATTTAATAAAATTAAGGATAATGAAAAGAAATTAAAATAATGACAGATATAATAAAATTAAGTTAAAGACAGATTTAATAAAATTAAAGATAATGAACAGAAATTAAAATAGTGACAGATATAATAATTAAAGATAACGATTATAAAATAAAATACAGAAAATAAATGTACAGAAAGGAAAGAAAAGTTTAAATAATATAAAGGGAAATAAAAAAGAGGAGGTAAGCCAAAGATACAAAATGAGAAGATTAACATATAAAAAAAGGTTGGAACATGAAGAATTTAGAAAAACTAGTAAAATAAAGATATAAAATGTATGATTTTATAAAGATATAAAATGTATGATAACGGACTTCTAGAGGTTAAATAAGTAAATGTATGAGACATAATAATATAGGAATATGTAGAAAGAAATGGAAGGTGTCTCGTAGAAGGACAGTTAGAAATGTAAACAAAATGAAAAGTATGGAACTGTATGTACAATAACTAATGTGAATAGTAGTATTACTATTGTACAGTAACTATTGTGTACAATAACTGTTTGAAAAATAGTTGATAGGATTAATAAATTTGAAAAATTAAAAATAGTGCTTAAAAATATGAACTCTTGATTACCAACATATGATGGATGCCAAATTGATAAGGGGGAAATAGGAAAATATGTAGTGTGAAGAATGGAGAAAGGCTAAAGAGAAAAGGATATAATAATTAAAATATAAAGAAAAGACGTACCGATTTGGAGAAGGAAGCCGTTGGGTGGACCGGCTGACAAACAATGAAAAATACGCTACGGAGTAAGGCGGAAGAGTTAGCAGCGATCTCTAGCGGCCAAAAAGGTAACCATACTGGAGTATAGGAAAAATGAGGGAAAATGAATAAATGGATAAAATTATATTGACAAGCAAAAAATGAAAGAATAAATGAGAAAAGTGGAAAGATTATACAAAAAAAAATATATATATATATATATATATAGATATATAAATGTCAATAGTGCGATAACAAAGGAAACATGAGTGACGAAGTAACAGAATTTAAGGTTTTTTGAGTAAATTAAAAATTTGGGAGTAGGTAGAGGAAAGGTGGTGTGAGTCAGTCTTAAGATTGATAGTGGAGGAATCTAAATTTATGTGGATAGTTTCAGAGAGGATGCGTTTATCATGGTTAGGAACAGTAGCTAGGATAGACGTATTATCAAAATCAAAAGTGTGGTTTAAAGAAAGGGCATGTTCGGAGAGTTTAGAGGAGGTATGGTTATGGAAGGAAATGGCATATTTGTGTTGGGTAATATGATCTTTAAGGAAGTTTTTAGTTTCACCGATATAGGAAGAGTTACAATTAGGAGTAGAGCAGGGGATACGATAGATGACATGGGAACATAGTTTGAGGGGAATAGGATCTTTGATACGGGTATAAATATGGGAAAGTTTCTTATGGGATTTAAAGGCAATACGTAAATTGGGGATAAAGGAACGTAAGTATTTTTGAATGTTATTAGAGAGGAAGGGTATATATGGCAAGGATCTGTATATAGGGATAGATGGTGGATGTGGCGATCGGGTGGGGGAGGGGGGGTTATAGTAGTCATGGATGAATTTATTAACAACATAGGGAGGAAAATTGTTCTTTAAAAGGATTTCTTTGATACGGTGGGTGTTGGTTTTATGGAAGCAGGCGTCAGAGAAGGATAGGCCACGGTGAATGATATTTTTAGCGACGTTAATTTTAAGGTGGTGCGGAGGTGAATGATATTTTTAGTGACGTTAATTTTAAGGTGGTGCGGATGTTGGAAGTAATAATTAAGAAGTCTGCTAGTAATAATTAATATATTTCCCCCTTATCATTTTGGCATCCATCATATGTTGGTAATCAAGAGTTCATATTTTTAAGCACTATTTTTAATTTTTCAAATTTATTAATCCTATCAACTATTTTTCAAACAGTTATTGTACACAATAGTTACTGTACAATAGTAATACTATTATTCACATTAGTTATTGTACATACAGTTTCATACTTTTCATTTTGTTTACATTTCTAATTGTCATTCTACGAGACACCTTCCATTTCTTTCTACATATTCCTATATTATTATGTCTCTTACATTTACTTATTTAACCTCTAGAAGTCCGTTATCATACATTTTATATCTTTATTTTTCTAGTTTTTCTAAATTCTTCATGTTCCAACCTTTTTTTATATGTTAATCTTCTCATTTTGTATCTTTGGTTTACCTCCTCTTTTTTATTTCCCTTTAAATTATTTTTACTTTTCTTTCCTTTCTGTACATTTATCTCTTAAAATATTGACAGATATGAAAATTAAAGATTTTTAATATGAGACTAATATTTTTAAATATGAGACTAAATCAGGGCCTTTGCACTGGTCTCTAAGTTCTTTATTGCGATATTGTGTTGAGGTACTTGAAGTTGGCAACTTTTTTGAAGCTACCTCCTGAGATCCATCAGTCGTGCTTTTCTTGGGCGATATTAATATATTTACTTAAAGATTTACTATGAGAAATATATTCAACTGTCCTTATTTTTTATGTTTATTTCTTTTAATTACTATGATGCTACTGTGGGAGCCCTAAATTTTAACTACCGAAGTGTAAAAAGATAGGGATCTAAAACGAGTATCTGACCGCGCAAGTTTAGAACCTCTTTAAAGGACTGCATAACTAAGAATTTTTTATCCCTTTAAAAAATCCTAAGTCCACCTGCCCAGCTGTGAACCCAAAACTTAGGCATAGAAGGTTGTTATTCTAACCACTATCCCTTAGCTGACCACTAACTGAACAGATGTAAATTACAAAATTTCTAATTATAAATGTGCTTAAAAATTGTATCTGTTTATTTTGCAATTGCTTGATTTTAAATTATTGATCATAAAAATTTAGGTTATAAGAAGTTTTGGTATAAAGTGTAATTGTAAAGTGTGATAAGTGTCATTTGATTATAAAGGTACTACTTTATATTGCCTTGTATTTTATAATTTATACTTTATATACTAAAAATGTTGCCTCAATTTTTTTATAGGATTGAGTCATCTACTCACCATCCTGAACCTGGCCCAAGTTCTCGAGGTAATAACATAATTGACTATTTCCAGCTTATCATAAAAAAAAAAAATTATGTGTTCAACCTATTTTATGTTATTATTTTTTTTAGTACAAATGGAAAATCGGATGGAAGAAGACATGAATCGAATTAGAGGCCATATAAAAGCTATCGGAGCTCCGGTTTATCAATCTTTCAATGTATCTATATTTAATAAAGTTCGAGCAAAATCAGAAATTCATTTAGGTGCGTTAATTCATATTAATCTAGAAATTATTCCTTGGTTCATTTTTTTCCCTTTAATTTCTATAGTTTAAATCAGTTGTATATAGACATTTGACATATTGACAACTTTATTTAATCATATAGGTCATAAAATCGATTTAAGAATAGTTAAAAACATTCATACTAAAGTTTGATCATTGAATTAAAAGATGACTTCTTATCTCTGCTCTGGATCTGTTGTAAAAGTCAATACTTGTTATCTGTTTCTAGGCATTTCCGGAGAAAAATTGGAAATATTCCCAGCTTTACAACAGAAAGTAAGCGCTAGAATTTGGGGTATTAAGAGAGCTGAAACTATTTCGATAGAAGATGTCGTCTCGTGTGAAATCTTAGAACACAAGTCTAATAACAGATCTACATTCAGGTAATTAATGAATCTTGAATTTCCAAAATGGATCATCTCAGATTTTCATGAAAGTAAACTACTGCTATTGGCTTTACTGGACAAGCTATGGTCTCAGGGAAAATTCAGATTCTTTGATCTGAATTATATTTGAATAATGAAATGGGATGCCACCCTGAGATTGTTATACTTAATATACATCAATTCTATATCATTAATTAATAAGTGACATATCACTCTCTTCTCCCAAGGTTGAAGTGGTTGACTGACCAGAAGTTGTTTATAAAATAAAGATCCTTTTTAATTTCTTTAAATAACATATTTATTTTTGCTGATCATGGTTACAAAGATGACTTATTAAACTGCTTGCAAAGAAAGGAGGACGCTATATATGACTTGCTACTTCTCAACCATAGCTCCATCCAGTTCCTTGCATCTTGAGTTGACCGCTCCTTCCGAACAATTGCCGCCTTTATCTTTAAAGTAAAGGTAACAAACTACCTGTTTTTGCCTCTTACCCCATTTATCTAGTTACTCCAGATGTTCTAGGTAGTGTCACATATAGCACTACATTTATTTTACTCAAAATAGATCAATATTTTATTGATAAAAATTTGTATCTGATTGTCATAGTGATGGAATAAACAGGAAAAGTAAAATTTGTTAAAATAACCTCAATGTTTCAACATATTATGATGGTTAAAAAAGTTTTAATTTTCATAGATTTTGAAATACAGTTATTTTGAAATTCGCTTTATTGCGATTAGTAGAGCTAAGAAATACAAAAGCCAAAAATGTTCCCAAATACACCATTCCCCCGATCCATCTCTGATACGAAGTAATTAAAACCTCGGTTTTTTTTTGTAGATAAATCCCTACCTGTACAGTAGCAAAGGAAAAAAAATAGATCTATAAAAGCTTCATGCAGAAATACATATAATGAAATTTGTTTAATTGAGAACAAGGATCTGCTTCCCCTCCTCAATTTTTAATCCAGAAAATGTATAAGACTTTTCATTTTTAGCTTAAGGAACTTATAGGAATTGCATGCAATTCCGTTAGCTGTATTCTGATGGAGTCTTTCTAATTTTACAATGTAGAATACCTGATTCCTCTCATTGAACAATGTTGCGATTCTGAGTGACTGATATTGCAATTGCCTGTTGTTTTTTTTTGGCAATAGGGCAATTTTTTCTATCTCTTTTTATTATAATTCCCTCCTTTTATTATCTAGCTTTGTCCGAACGGTGAAATTGTACTGCAAAAGTAAAACAGGTTGAGAAATACGCTCAATATACAATTTGGACTATGACTGTCCAAATTTACCCCTGGAAATGATTGAGCACATGGGCCATAATATGATTTTCTCCATATTTTAAACCTGGGAATTATAGGCAGGAAAGTGGTGATGATAGTGCCCATTCACAATAAGGGAGGCAGCAAGCTCAGTATTCAGAGGTTTCCTGGGAAGATGTGAGGTAACAAATCAGACAAAACTGGCCGTCTATAAATCTACTTTCCAAGGAATCCTATCTTACTCTTCGGAATCATAGATCCTTACCTCAAAACACAGGAGTCAGATACATATACATGCTGCAGAAAAGAGTTATCTAGAAAAATTAGAAAGGGAGCGAGGAACGATAGAATACAGAACGCCACCTTAGAGGCCAACCTCGACGTTAAACCAGCTGAGACTATTCTAGAGGAACACAAAATAAAGTGAATCGGACATCTATTGTGGGCCATAGAAAGGGAAGACAGCATAATAAGGTTAGGAGTAGACTGGAACAGAAGGAGAGAGTTGTTTCAGGAAAGAGTTACTTGGTCCAGGCACTATAAGCAGGATCCTTACACCACACAGAGGTGGATGGTGGAAAGATTGTGATGATAACTATCCAAACAACATAGTGGGATTTACAAGCATTTCTTGCTATGGAGAATGCTGGAAGGCGTATGGGTCCTCAAGTGAACCTGGCAAAGACCAAATATATGCTGGCTAGCCCTTCAAGGCAATCAGTATCCTCTATCACGTTTGGCACCTGCACGTTTGAAAGTGTTGTCTATCTTGGCTCTCCGGTCAAAGCAGATAACTCAACCTGCTAATAAGTGTTATTTTGAGGTGGCAAACATTTTAAGAAGTCTTCTGATATCAAGAAGAGCCAAGGTTAACATTTTTTGGCTCCACTATTCTTAACTGAAACTTGGGGATAAATAATTTAAAAATAACTGTTAAAAGTTTAATGATATTATTGGTTCTCACCAATGGCATTTAAAATAGGCCAGTTATTGTAATATTATTATAACTTTTTGTATATTGAGGGATTTTGTAGTATTGAATCAGTTGTCGAGTATTGCTATATCAGTTCTTTAATATTGACATTTTCATTTTAGGTTGGTCTACAGCCGGACTAAAGAAAATAGTACTGATGTACTGGGTACTATTAAACATAAAGATTTCGAATCAGAAACAGGAATTGCCTCAGACATTGTAAAAAAGGTGAATCATATATTGGAGGTTCGTCAAAGCGAAAAGAGGAAAGAATATATTGCCAGTCGTGAAAGGAAATCTCATCGAAAGAAAAGTTTTCATCTGGGCCCTAGATGATTACATGTTATGTTTATATCGTATGTTCAGGTATACATTACATATAAATAAGTCATTGTCAGTTAATGAATATTGACAATAATGTAACCAAATAATAATGCCAATGCTGAATTTCACCTCTTGGCTGGTGAAAATTGCAATTCGAACAAATGAACTAAAACTGTATATATTCTGATATTTATTTTTTAAAAAAATATATATAGTTGTTATTATTATTGTTATTAGATTGAAACACAATCTACAATGATAATTGTGTTCGTTCCTGCTTTAAGGTAATTACAATGTGGTGCTGATGGTAGAGAACAAACAGATGATTCCTAATGTAATGCTAATATTGTTTTGGTTTTTTTTTTATTATTTCTAAGTTTATCTCTTGTGTTCATGTTATTTTATTTCTTTGTAAAGTATTAATGCTCAAATTCTTTGCATTTTTATACATCGGTTCGTTAACAAAATATTTAATTTAAAAGGAGGAAGAAAATTGTCCTGGTGGAGATCAGAAAAAATCCTCTTAAATAAGGAGAACTGTTTATCGGAAAGCCAACGCTTCGATCCATATTGTTGGTCTTTTTCAGGGCTTAATTTACAAAATACAGCCAAATTAAAATGATACATGGAAAATTTTAAAAATACATATAGGCATCAAGGGATATGAGTCATAAAAAATAAAGTCCCTTAGATAAATTAAATACAGAGGGAATAATTGTAGAGTATTATCAGATAAGTAATAAAGGAAGTAATACAAATTAATCTAGTGAATAGTATATGGATAAAAGAGAGATGGTGGAATATACTAACAGGAATATTAATGATACAGTAGAATTTTTGAAAAAAATACTGTGTATTTAAAGGTAAATATAATTTATCTTTAATTAACGCTGTTATGTCATGTTACCATCTCTCTTTTTTTTCAAATACTATTCACTAGATTAATTTGTATTACTTATTTGATGATACTCTATGATTATTCCCTCGTTTTTATATTTATCTAAGGGTCCCCCCTCTTTATTTTTATCACTCATATCACTTGATGCCTGTATGTATTTTTATTTTTTGCCATGTATCGTTTTATTTTGTCTGTATGTTGTATATTTAGCTCTGAAGAAGACCTGCAATGTGGGTCTAAACGGCTTTCCAATAAACAGTTCACCCTATTTAAGAGATTTTTTTCTGATCTCCACCTGAAGCATTTTCTTTATGTTTTACAATCAAACAATTTATTGTAATAAAACTTGCAAAAAAAAAATAAAATAAAATAATCTATGTAAAACAATGGAATAATTTTGCATAGATGTTATTATTATTATTTTTTAGTTTATCAGCTTGAACCCTAGCTTAAGTAGCAATTTGTTATTGCTTTGAAGAGTTAGTGATGAAGAAATCTTTCTCCTCATCAGCATTTCTGTTTAAAAACCCTGATCTTTGAAAATAAGTTCTAAATTTCCATATCTATCACAGATTAAATCCAGCCATGCCATCCCAGCTAGGTGCTGGGATCCATGGCTTTATAAGTCGTACAGGGTTGTTATTTTGTTTTTCTCCTCATATTTCAGAATTACCATGAATTAGAACTATTTAACTTTTTAATGCTTTAGTCTTATTAAATCAATTCATTGAAACGTTTATAAATTACGTAAACAAAGTATTAAAATAAAAATATATTTATTTTCTTTACCATTAGTATTCACATATGAAGGATTGGGGGAATGTTCTCTTGTTCAGAAAAATGAATCGCAAATTTCCTTCTGACTTCTCTTGAAAAAAAAAAATTGTTTTCAATGAGTAATATATCAGTTTCAGTATTTTTAATGGAAACGGTTCTCTATTCGTCTCACATTGATGGTTAATATTCATTCTCTTGATCCACTATTTATTTCTGACTTCTGATTACTTGCTATTTAGAAGCCCAATTTAAACTAACTTTAATCGTATCTTAAAAACTAAAGTATTAAAATTTAAATGAAATAAGTAATGTTAAATTCTATATTACTGTAATTTTTTTCAAGTAATTTGTTTGAATGAAATCGAGAAGTACTTGTAATGTAAGTTTTTGCTAATCTTTATTTGGATTCCTTGTTTCACGTCTCTAAAATGATGTGGTCTTTTTTTTCGTATTGTGCTAAGGTGTGTTTTAAAAATTTTAAAATGTAAATATTTACTTTTTTTTTAAATTGGTGAATTTTCGCTTAAAAATGTAATATTATGTTTGTCTAAAAATGTTGCTTAATAATACAATTACTCTTCAATTTAAAACTTTTGAAAAATTTCTTGACCTAATTGATTTTTGGAAATTCTTGAAATTAAATTGTCGAGTTAACTAATGCTTATTTTATATCTTTTGGACAACATTTATACTCTTTGATGAGAATTAATGATATTCATTGTAATAAAAGATTGATATAAATTGTGAGAGTATGCATGTGTTATATGTATACATACATAAATATTTAAAAAAAAATTAATTTCTATGCCGAAAAAATAACTATGCGGCTCAACTTTTATTATTATTCTTTTATATTATATTGCACCTGTGCGCAGTATCGCATCCCGCAAGGTTTATGTTTACAGTTAAATGTAGAAATTTTTATTTAACTGATTATTTGATAATTTATAGTAAATTTTATTTGATAATTTATAGTAAATTTGTGGCATGATTAATCTGGGTTTGGTCTAGATGATTAAAACAACAAAGTTATTTAATAATAATTGTATTGGTGATTTATCAAATCATATTTTATTCAAAAAAGATTTTTTGTTGTTTGTTCATTTGGAGAAAAATACTATATTTAATAGAACATATTAATTATTCTAAGATTAAGCCTTCCTCAGATTATGCCCCAAGAAAGCTAGAAGCATGTCTAGCAAAATATTAGCAAAGAATTTGACGACACAGTCGAAACCAGAAGAAATATTTGATCAATAGAATCAAATTATTAGCCGTGGCAATTTAAGAGAGTATTTGAGGCGTTGAGATGCAAAAGGGGATAAATCCAAATTTGAAAATTTTTCAGGAAATCCAAAGATATGCATAATTCAGGTTATTATGAAATGATTATTTAATTGAGACAATTTTTCATAGAAAATTTAAATTGGCTTTGGCATGTTTTGAATGGTGAACCATATACCACCGTATAGAGGACGCTAAATTTGTGGAAAACATTAAAAAAATTAAAAATGATTAAATACGGATTTATCCCTTTTTGCATCTCCACGCCTCATTTAATATATCTCTTGCTTTTAATATCATGTTAACCCTAACGGCCACACGGGAATCTGGGAGGTCTACTCGGGATTTTTCATTATGGGTCCATAAATTTCCATAAAAAACTATTTTCCCGCTTATTAAAAATTGTTTAAAACACATATTTTCATGGGAAGACATTAATTAATGTAATAGTGAAGAAAATAACTGAAAAATGCGAATATTTTAACACAGGAGTCTTGGAGACTTGCATTTGGCTTAGCGAGTGACATATTAGGGTGTGGCCACTAGGATTAACAAGAAATCATATGTTTTATTTTACAAAATATTCAAGAACTTAGACAATATCTTCTTTGGCAAAATTAAGGTTTTCCTTTTTTAAATTGACAAGTCGTTTAATTTAGTGCCCTCTGTCCCTCAGAGCTAAATGGTTTTGTTAGGAATGTCATTTGCTCTAAATTATTCATTCACATGTTCTGATGTTTTTAAAAATAGAGTTTGTAGAAAATTCAAAGCATTGATACTCACTTTTGTTGCCATTAAAAATATTAGTTTTATTCATAAAAAAATATTTGAGAAATTAAACAAAAAATATCCAATGCTTAAATGCAATTTTTCAAGCTTTAATTTTATTATTAATATTATTTATTTAATTTTAACTATAAAAAAGAAATATTTTCATTTCCGCCTTCCCCCCTCAATTGACACATTACTGTCAAATTGTTCAATTATTATTGTTAAGACGTCCATGCTCTGAATTTCCAAGTCTTAATATAATGTTGTGAATAATATATATGTATATATATATATATATATATATATATGAATAAGGTTAAATGATTTGATAATTAAGTGTTGTAAATTTATAAAATTATAGGATTTTGCCTTGCAAGGCTGGACCAATAACATGATTTTCTTATAAGGTATGAAATAATTTTTACTACTAATGTAATAAGTTCCTATGATGGGTCGATGGCAGCATTTTACTCTGCTTACTAGACATTCTTTGAAATGAGGTGTTTTTTTAACTCTGTATTTTGTATATGTTATGTAGAAGTATCAAGAATTAAATGTCTCATTCTTCATCAGTAAGTCTGCAAATATTAATTTTAATTTCCATGGCTCTTTAGACGAATACATGTCATTTTCCTGTATTACTTTAGTTAGCTTTAGATTTTTTATTTTTTTATTAATAAATATATATATTAAAACTAAAATTTATTCAGAGAAGTTGTATTTTTTTTTTCATTTTTCTATAGTTGTTTAAATAAGATGTTGAGTGCATAGCATACTTGATAATGGTTTTATAAACTTTGAATTAGAAGAATAATGATTTAATTTTTTTTTACAAAGATTCACATGTATTTTTTATTAACCATCTTAACAATTTGACTTCTCAAACAATTCCATTCCCTTTTTTTTTTAACATGAATGATGCATAATCATGTACCAAATTTTATTGCCATGAAGAAAATAAAAAAACATAATAGTTAAAAACTTTTTATTTTAAAAAACAAAACAACAGTAACAAATTAACTATGCTACTTAGATATTTAAAAAAATAAAACTTGATCATTATTTTCAATAAATCTTAAATTAAAATAAAATATGTATTACATTTTTATAACCAGTTTAGTAAAGTTGACAATCTATTATGAAGATTTTTAAGTTGAAGAAATTAATGATCATCTATTGTGAGAAAATAATCTCCAACTTTTGATTAAGCATATAATATGTTCAACATAGTGTAAAAAATCTTTGCCTCTTTTCTGCTTGATATTTTTCTCACTTTTATTATATCCTTGAATTTGCTGTTTATAAAGTGAGTACTCTAATGGGGAGGGGGGAAGAAACCAGGCGGTTGAACATACACAACCGTTGTCCTAGATAAAGTACTATATATATCACATATTGAACCCTTCATGGTTTGTAGTGCTACAGTTTTTTTTATGAGTTGTAGTGCTACAGTTATTTTATTCTTATTTTTTTATAGTTCTATATGAAAGCATCAATTAACGAGATTTTTTGAATCAACTAAACTTGCAAGATACAAAACTCTTTGCTTCCTATAATTGTATACGTATCGGTACTTATGTTTTCTTATTAAAGTAAATAAGGTATATGAACTAATCTTACTGAAAAAATGAACCGGAAGCTGCCTCTTGACAATATCTAACTACGATCACCTCAACTCAGCTATTTCCTATTATATTTAACGCAATTACTCGATTGTACAACCAGGTTGTAATAATTAACTATATTTTTATTTAGCATGCAGTATTTATTATAAAACTGTTATTGGCTCAACCCTTGTTATTGTACAGTATTAGCAATGGTTATTCTTGTATAAAAACCTATGCATCGATTTAACCATTTATTATAAGGTTTCTATATGCCAAAGATATCTTTATGTTAATTTTTTTAAACAGACTTGTGATTCAATTTTTATTAACTTGCCAATGTTTTTTTTTTTTCATAATTTTTATTTTAGTATATAAATAGTAGTAGACGAAAGATTCTAAATTGTCCATTTATCTTAAACCTAACCTATACTCTTAATGTTCCTGACTAGTTATGATTTTCAAACTGCGAATATATTTATTTTATTATATTACCCTCGTAATTATTATTATATTTAATTTCTGTAATTATAGAATAAAGATTTAAAATTTCAAAAATCAGCCAAGCGGTACAGCTTCAAAATAGTCATTTATTTCATTTTTTGTTCACTTCTAATTTGAATGTATTAAGAGTACTTTCTGAGTCTTAATATTTAAAACATTTCCATTTACACTCCATTATATGTATTATATATTTATATATAATATTTGTTTGTAAATTAAAATAGATTAATATTGTAATTTATTCATTTCTTCGTAAGAAGAAAGTTTTAGAATACTTCAGCCATAGGCATTAATGATCTGTGATATTTAGAAAGTTTAAGATCTAATTTATTAAACCAAAATGTGTTGACTGACAACAGAATGAAGAATGTAATAAGATTTAATACGAGATGTGAAGTTGAACAGTATTACTATTCAGTTCATTATGTTGCCAGTTTGTAATCATAAGGGCTTGATAGTGTTATTATGAAGAAATTGCTGTAATTTGTGCAATTATTTAAACGGTTTGATTATTTTTTTTTATTGTAAATAGTTCGATTTTTAGTTCTGTTTAAAGAAAGAAAGAAAAGGTAATAAATATTTGTTACATTTGATTAATTTTTTATTCATATGAAAACTTACCAGCCATACTTAGTTGTTTAAGGAGCGTTAATCTTTTTTTCTTCCTCCAGGAGGAACTTTGACTTTGACCTACTTTGATTCTTTTGTTTCAAGTTAAGTGGATTGGAAAAAAAATATATTTTAAATTGAATACAAGATGACAGTTAGGAATATGGCAAACATGCCTCAAAATTAGGTCTAGGAATTCTTTTGTTTTTCTGAACAGAAACTTACAACAGGGCAAGTGTATGATCAACTCCCCAAGGAATTATACAACATGTGACTTATGATAGGTGACATGTGATTATCAATTATTGTGAATATTCAGTTAGCGAATATATAGTTAGCAAACCATATTTTTTAATAGACAAGAGGATATTAAGGATATTAATTTATCAAACAATTGTTTGTCCAGAACCAAAAGATGGCATCTTACTGAGGTTTTGGAAGCAAAGAAAATATGGATTATTCTTTAATAAAAATACTTATGTATGATGGGCCAATTAAAGAAAGTTTGTGTGAGAAAATGGATTTAAAGTGCTTGGAAATAATGAGTCTATATTTTCATAATTTGAGGATACTAGAAATTTGTTTGTCTGATAGCACATTGAGGTGACCTTTTTTTTTATAATTCTCCTGATTAGTGTCGATAATCTTCTGCTAACATAGGCTTTATTCTTCTTAAATCTTTATTAAAAGGTTTTTGTCTGAATATCCTACATGTCTCTCAGCTTCATAATGGACTTCATGTAACCACCTCTAATACTATGGGATAAATGTTATGTATCTTCTCTTATTGGGGCTTCAATATATCCTTGTATGTCATTTTCATGTTTTATTCGGTATTCTTCCTTTTTATATTGCCTCAAATAGTGGACAATAGAAAAACATACCAAAAATTATCGCCCCTTAATCGCTGCTAGCATCAAGTTTGGGCTGCCTATGAACAATCTTCGAATGTAGGGGAATATCCCTGAGGTTATATTTATTATGAACTAGCCTAACAACATCTCAAATTTATGTTTGATGAGTCTATGAAGATGATGTGGTCAGGATTTTAGTATAGTCAGTTTTGCTGCTGTAATACATAAAAATAATGATTGAGGAAGTGAAACTGTCAATTCCTTAAATAAATTCCTGCAGATGTAAATTTTATGCCTTGTAGAAATGAGCAAATTTCAGTCAAACACTAAAAAATCTCAAACTGAAGGCACCTTCAGAATAATGCCCTATTTCCCTTTTATACTCATCGAGAATTATCTTGCAGAGGATTGTTATGTGGAACTAGTGGAAATTTCTGGAAGATAACAGAGTACTTTCTCTATATTAGTCTGATTTGAGTCAAGAACTGAGTGCACCCATAGTATTTGAATTACTAATATAATGTAAAAACATAATATGATTATAACAGACAAAAAACAAGTCATGCTGCCTCCACTTATGATTGTGGATCGGGTCATACCTTGATCCTAGAAGCAATGAGACTTTGAGTCATATGGACAATATTACCGGGGCATGGTTCACAATGCCATGTAAAAAAAGATAGTTTCTATGTTAATTCTTTGTAGTTGGTATCCGTCTTTGAAGATGACAGATGACAAAAAGGATGACCACAAAGTAATTTAGAGACTTCATCTAATGAGGGAAATAAAACAGGTGTTTTCTTTTGCATGAGAGGAATAAAGCACTTCCAAATATATACACCTGGAAGGTTATGAACTAATAACGCATGGGTATAGTATTGTTTATTCATTTAATGTCACTTTTTGCTGCCATGGCTATTCGGAAGATACTTCATTGGGAGCTCTAAATTTTGCCTATCCAGGTTTAATTAGGATAGGTATTTTTAACGAGTACCTGACATCGTACAGGCTCGGGATCTCCGTTTACGGACAAGGACGGCGTAACTAAGGATTTTTTACTCCCTATAAAAAATCCTAGGGCCACCTGCCGGGCTACGAACCCGCGATCTTGGGCTTAGTAGTTTGTTACGCTAACCACTAGACCACAGGTCGCCCCCCATGGGTATAGTACCCATTTGTTGGAATCAATGGATGTAATCAGATCTTTTGAAGAAGTCTATGAATCATTAGATTAAAAATAAAAAAGTAACTTCCGCGTTACGAGAAGACGAAAACAAGGACTGAAGTAGTGCATGGACGTAACTACAAGATCGATTAATTAAAAGATGCTTTACTACTTTTTTTCACCTCAGCTAGAGCAATTTATTTTATTTTTTTGGAATACTCTGTCATTGAGATGGGTAGATTGGAAAGAGGATGGGTAGCGGTCAACAGCGGGAGAAGACTACCTAACCGCCTAAGACGATAAGACGACCTAACCGCCGTTCCTGGCTTTAATTCCGTAACCGCAAATAGTTCGTACCATCCCTGATATACAAATCAAGGAGAGCGCATCAAAGGAATGGATGGAATTTCTTTCCCTCCGGCATATTAACATTAAGTACCAAAATGGTTCAATTATGTACTAACTGACCAGTGATAAATGCTACAATAAACGTTGGAACGGGTATCCTTGATCAATTTCCCGCTGGGAACATTATTGAAAAGGCTGTTCTAACAGGCTTTGTTTCCTCGAATTATTGGGCTGAGAAAGTAGCCATTCATGAAGGATCGAGACAGATTAGGAAAGTGAAGACACCTGAGTGCTCCAAAATCGTATTCCTTACTGATGCGACCTCAGTGTTGCAGTCTCGCAGGTCAAAGTGGGGCAAGACCTGAGAAAACGTTTCGATGAACTTGAAATCTTTAATGAATTCCTGGTCACTGCGGCCTCTCTAGAAACGAGAGGACTGACAAACTGGCTAAGAAGGGTTCTTCGAATCCAAAGTTAACCTCAGAAAGTTAAAACTCTAAGCAAAGCTGCCGTCAATCTACGATGGATCTAAAGATATCTACGCCATGAAACTGGAAATGCCATTGACAAACTAAATTGATGATAGCAGGTTTTGATCTTTCGCGTGCGAAGGGGACACAACATGCTCAGAGCTCATCTCTTCAAGAAATCGTACATTGGTTCCGGTTCCCTCTAAGAGTGCGGGGAAGTTAGACAAAATAATGATCATATTCTCTTCTTTGAGCAAAAAAAGTTGGTATGACCTTCTCCGACTGAGGTGCCGAAAAAGCTATATGGACCTAGAAATTTAAGGGAAGAATGAACAAGAAGAAGATTATTATTAAGATTAATCATATGTAGCAATTTTAATTTAAAATCTGGTATTGAGATGTTCATTAAGATTGTCTCCTCGACAACCTGCGGAATAATTACCATTGAAAATATTTATATGCTGCGATTGATAAGCTGTTTCTTTGGCATTAATGATGATAAATTTAAAATAACCAACCATGATGCCTGCCACTCTCTCAAAAAATCAATTTTATTACACTTCATAACAACACAAATTCTGCTTGGTTTTGTTTCTCTATGGATTTCCTGGAGAAGGTTATACCCATGTCGCTTTGTTTTGGTTATAAACTAAAAAAACGGCCGTTTTGGAATTAAACATTTTCCATTAATATCTCATATAATATAATATCATTATTGAAAATTTAAGGACCAAAATGCAAATGGAAAAGAAAATCATATACAGTTATATTACTTTAATGTATTTATTTTTGCCTTCATAATAACTTTCTTACCCTCAAATACAAGATTAAACAATTTTAGTTTATTTCAATACTGTTCTATAACCATGTCTGAAGACGAGTTTGACTATATGTCAGACGCCTTTCTATTAAAAAGGTTACTAACTTTCTTCTTTTTATTTATTTCATATAACTTTCTTATTTATTTCTATTATTTTTGTGATTAATCAATTCCAACAATGGTTTTAGTGAAGATAAAGACATTCGACCTGGGTTAATTCATAGCCGGTCTGTCAAGAGAAATGTTGAATTATCTAAGAAAAGAGAGAAAGCCAACCAGATTAATAAAGAAAAATATAAACCAACCAAAGTAATTGAAAAAGAAAAGTTACAAGATGGTTTACAAACTCCACTCTCATCAGAAAATAAAGGTTTTGCCATGTTGCAAAGAATGGGATTCAAACCGGGTTCTGGTCTTGGAAAATCAGGTTTAATTTTGTATTTAAATACGTGTATATAATTATAACTATAGATCATAATGGGCCCAGTGTTAAATTTAATATATATTATTTTACTCTTTACATCATGATTGGCTTGAGATTTTCTAAAATAATGATTTATTTTTTGTTTCTACACCTGTAACTCAAACCCTAACAATTCTGCGATTACTTGTTATATCAATTAATGATTTGTACTAATAGTAAAATGTTCTGTTGCCCCTCCTCTTCAAAAAAATTAAAATTAAAAAGCTTGCATGGTTTCGAGAAATTTTCCTTTTTTTGCAGTTTGATAACAGTAATATGATTTTTGGATCTGATTGATTAGAATTTACTTTAATTATGATCTCGTTTTGGAGGGTCCAGCCAAGATGTTATTGTTTTAAAAGTGAGATAATAGCTCTTACCCTTCATTGCATATGACACGTTACTGTCGATAATCAACCTGATGCCATTGCAACCTGAGACCAGAAAATTTGTTTTCTGTTATATCAGTTGTTGACTTGAGTTCAGGATAATCTTTTGGGGAACATGCAATCGCTATAAAGCCATTAGGTTGGAGGATGTCCTTAGAAACATATATTTTGAATTCAACTCTTATATTACAATCAGTCAAGTATAAATCGTATTTTCATTCCAAACACTGATTCCAAGATGCTTTTTTAGATTTTATTCTTATACCGAAGTACATCAGTTTCTAGCTTGAGTTGATTTTATTTTACAATTATTCTTTTGTTTTTAGGTGGAGGAATATCAGAACCTATTCCAGTTGACATAAAAACTGATAGAGTAGGATTAGGAGTGAAAGCTCATATTGCAGAAATTCGTGCAGCTAAAGCTAGGAAATTCAGAGAAGCAAAACAGTCAGCACCATCTATTGAAGATTATCGAGCTAGAATTATTGAAGAAGCCAACGAGAGACAAGCAGGCATTGATTTATTCAAAAGTCAAAGAGTATGCCAATCACTTGACACCAAAGAGGTTATTACTTTAAAAAATCTGAGAATTATTATACTGCTTAGCTGGTCTAATTTACTCTTATAGAAATGATTCAATTAGTCAAGGCATTCGTAAGTCACTCTGTTATATAAAAGTCTTAATGGACTATGTAAAAATTGATTTTATATTACAGTTGTAAAGTGGGACAGACACCCAATTTCTTATTCCCAGAAATATTTCTTCCAACATTAATCAGAATTAATAAGTTTTATGTGATCATTGTGCAATGCTTTACTTGTAAGGTGGATTAAAAAAAAATGATCATGAAAATTGAGATTA
The DNA here is from genome assembly GCA_037127475.1 of Arma custos. Taxonomy (NCBI): domain Eukaryota; kingdom Metazoa; phylum Arthropoda; class Insecta; order Hemiptera; family Pentatomidae; genus Arma; species Arma custos. The sequence goes on from CM073762.1 coordinate 99,896,179, forward strand.
AATGATAATAAATGCATATAATTTGTAAAATGGTGGTCGCTTTAATGTTAGGTAGGCAGGGATTTAGTGAATCACTTGCTACTTATCTAAATATCTGTGACAACAATACTTTTATCTATTATTAATTTTTTTTTTTTTAGAATGTTACTTCCCCTTTAGAAGAATGGTTTTGGCCAGTTGAAAAATCTCAGAAAGAAAGTGATGAAGATGAAGAGGAAGAGGAAAAGGAAATAGAAGAAGAAATACCATTAACTGTAAGTTTCCTTCAATACCTTCTTTGAGCCTCTCATTTTTAAGGAAACTCACTTTGACTTGTTGCTATAGTTCTTCACTAATAACATGTTTTTTTGTTCCCTTTCTCCAAAATCTTCTCATTTCACTAGAAGTTTTCTCCACCCATCCTTCTAAATATGTTTAACTGATTTAAAAAAATACCAATATTCCTTAGCGAAAAATATTGATATTCTTCCGCTCGCACTTGATATCCTAAAACTTAAAATCAAGGATTTACTGGACCATTTTTCTTCCGACTGTTCTATAAGCAAATGAAATGTGACTGTTAAATGACTTCTAATGTTGAAAGAAAAACAACAACATAAATGCCTTTGAGTATAATTAATTAATTAGTTAGTGCTAGTTAAGTTATTGGTCTTAGTATGAAATTATCCTTAAAAAGTTATTAACTTATTGAGAGAATATGAAGGGCTGAGGGTTGGTCTGAAGTATAGTTGGGGTTATGTTAAAAGTTTACTTAAGGGTATTGTATCTTATTCAGAAGACATTTTGTAACCAGTTTTTAATGGTATTGTACATTAGCGTTGAGTAATTTTTTTTGTTATTATTCATGTCTGGACAATGGTCTGATTCAGTCTAGTTACAGAACCAGGGAATTCTTGTAATGTCATTTCTATGGTGGCAATTATATAACTACAGTTTATTCGAACATTTAATTATTCAAACTGGTTTCGCAAAATATTATTTAATACCTACTATCTTCTATACTTAGAATTAGGAACCTACCTGTCATGAAGCAAACAAATATTAGAACTGTTTTTTTGACACAACCTTGATGCATCTGGCTATGTAAGTACATATTTTAATTAAAGCTTAATTTTTTTTTTTTTATTTATTTATTGATATCTACAACTGTATTACAATAATACAACAAGTAAATAGGCTAAGTGATATATAATGACAAGTAGAGAAACTACCCACTGGTAGTACTCAAATCAAAGTTCAAGTAAGGAGGTCACGTGGCCATCTTCTTTTCAGACGCCTTGGAGGATTATCGGGAATTGAAGAGGAAGCTAGGTTTGAAACTAGAGGGTTTGAGTGGTAATGAAGTTTGTTATGAAAGGATAGATACCGGGTTCGGGCCAAATCAGCAACAAAAGGGACATTAAGGTCGTTATGGATGAGTTTATTCTTAACAAAATAAGGAGCATTGAGGATTTTACGAAGGATTTTGGACTGTAAGGATTGGATACGAGAGGAATTCGATGGCTTAGTGGAGCCCCAAAGCTCTACTCCGTAAGTCCAAATAGGTCGTATGATGGTCATGTAGATGAGTCTTTTGTAGTTAATTGGGAGCTTTGAGCGTTTGTCTAGTAAGTGTTGAAGTAGCCTGAAACGTCGTGCGGTTTCTTGTATTTTCAGTCTTGTATGAGGATTCCAGGTTAATCGTTTGTCAAGGTGCAACCCTAAGTATCGGATCTGTTCTACAGGCACCAGAGGGATATTATTAAAGGATACTGTAGGGCAGGAAGTCATTGGTTTACGACGTAAGGTAAAAGTGATTTTTGAGAATTTATTTTAATTCTCCAGTTTTGACACCATTCTTCAAGATCAGTGATATGGGATTGGAGGCTTTGGGATGCAATAACTGGATTGGTGTTGACTGATAATACACATGTATCATCAGAGCTTATTTTTTAAACTAAATACATGCATACTACACAATATAATATGATGTAACAGAACCGTGGCGGGACTGGCCGTAAATAAGTTTAATTAAATCATTTAGTCGAGCGATCGTGGGGCTGAGACCGTCAAGGATGCTGAGGTGGCGTCTAGACGGTGGCCAGCGTGGGAGAGGGAGATCGCGATCGCTTAGAAGTCAGTCAGTCTGTCCCGTGTGCAAAGAGGTGTAACGTCGCAGTGTGAGAGGTTGGAGACAATTGGTGTTGGTTACTGCGGAACCGATCAGATGGGAGGATCGCTACACGTTATACAAGGTACATGTGAACAATTTAATTTCTGGGGCTAGACTCATTGATTACCGTGGAGTATCAGGCTATAATTTTTGTTCTGAGACTTATAATATTCCCTTATTGTTTTTTTGATTTTCTTGTCCTAGCAAATAAGTGGGGGAACTGGTTGTACCAGTAGTGTAGTAATTACAGAATTTTTAACCATTCTAATATTTTTCAACAGTTTGGTTTTATTATTAATTTATTAAACATTTTTTTTTTATATTTGTCAATAATTTGGTTTTATTATTAAATAAAAATAAATATAGTCATTTTCTTTATATTGCTTAGTTCTTAGTAAGAGTACGTTCTCCTAATTTTCTTTATTCTTCTTATGTGTTACTATTCTTTCCTTCCTTTCACAACCCCATTCCCTTCCAAATAAGCCGGGGGTGTTACAGTGGTGTCAGGTGTGGGGTGGTTGCAAAAATACCACAAACTAAATTCACGTTTTTAAAATGACGGCTGAGAGTCAATTAAGGGCTAAATTGGATGAGGTGTTAAAACTAAACGAGGAGTTTCAAAAGCGGGAGGGAATTCAAGCTTGTTACTGATCATTCGGCTTTAAGATGGATGCTAAGCTTAAAGGAGCCTTCTTCTCGGTTAATGAGGTGGACACTAAGGCTCCAGGAGTTCAATTATGAAGTAGAGCACAAGGCGGGGAGGAGGCATACGAATGCTGATGCCTTGAGCAGGGCGGTGCGGGGAGTACAAGTGAAGACACCGGGGTTTAATGAGAGCGAGCTACGGATAGCCCAGCGGGATGATTCGTGGTGCCAAGATCTAGCACAACAATCAGGATCAGGAGGAAAGGATGCACGGGGCGTATTGTATTGGAAAAACGGTAGTGACAGCATGGGGGACTGGAAGTTGGCAGTACCAACAGTTTTAAGAGGGGCCATTTTACAGCAGTGCCATGAAGCCAAATGGGCTGGACACCCGGGTATAGAACGTACGACGTCGGTAGTACAGCAGGGGTATTACTGGCCCACACTGGGTCCAGACGTAAGGGAATACGTCGCGAGGTGTGATAGCTGTCAGAGAAGGAAATCCCCACCAGGTTTGAAGGCCCCTTTGGAAGCCCCTTTCTTCCCGACCAGACCGTTTGAGCAAATTTCAATGGACATCGTCGGTCCGCTTCCCAGGAGCGGGCGAGGTTATAAGTACCTGCTCACCATGATCGACAATTTCACGAGGTACGCCGAAGCAATACCCTTGAAGGAAATCACAGCGGACGAGACGGCAAGGGCCTTAGTAGAGGCAATAGTAACCCGGCACGGAGCCCCCGATCGATTGCTGACTGACCAGGGGAGAAATTTCGTTTCCTCCCTATTGAAAAATACATGTCGGCTGCTGGGGACACAGAAAATTCAGACAACCCCCTACCATCCAGAGGGCAATGGAATGGTGGAAAGATTACACCGAACTCTGGCTGAGTCGGTGGCTCATTATGTACGACGGGACGGTCGTGACTGGGATCAATGGGTACCCTATGCCCTGATGGCTTATAGGGCCATCCCGCACTCGTCCACGGGATACTCGCCAAACTACCTTCTGTATGGACGAGAAGTGCAGATGCCTGTGGGCTTCAATATCATGCCACTGGACGGTGAAACGCCAGCAGAAGAGTTCGTGGAACGGCTGCAGGAGAGATTAAGTCATGATTAAGGATGGAATTGGCATGGACCCGTCGGACGAGGCAATGGAACAAGGGGCGAAAACACAGAGAACTCGAAGTGGGGGAGTGTGTGTTCCTGCATGTCCCCATTACAAAGCTGGGACATTGCAAGAAATTTCATCGTCCTTGGACGGGACCGTATGAGGTAATCAGGAAGATCTCCCCAGTCACGTATGAGTTACAGTTGGGATCGGGCCGAAAAGTAGTGGTACACATCAATCGGTTGAAACCAGCTATAGGTGATAGGTCTACTGAGTTAGGAAGGGAGGAGGAGGAGAGTGGAGACGAGAGTGACTGGGAGGAACATGAACATCGGGACGAAAATGAGAGTGAGGAGGAATGTCCCCCACACTGGAACGAGGACAGCGAGGATGAAATGGAAGAAGTCAAGGACGACAACCAAGAGGAGAGTCAAGCCGACGGAGCTTACTCAACTGTCCGCAGGGAGTCCCCGGTAACGGAGCGAAGGACGCCAGAAAAATTGTCAACCCCCCGGGGCATAGTCGATCACGTTACTCCTCATTGGATGAGGAATGACCCGAGTTCACCAGAGGACACCCAAGAAACAACCTGGGCCCGCACAGAAGATGACCCAGGTACACCTGAGGACCCACGTGACACCTCGTGGGCCCCGGAGGAGGATGATTCCCTGGTCACCCCCCGATCCCCCATACTGCTAAGGCCAAGAAAGTAATCTAATGTTAAACGACAGTGTTCACAGGATGGCTGGTGCTGCAGTTGGCCCTGGGACACAGCGGTGTGAGGTTTTTGGATGAAAGGGACGTAGTAGTGAGCAGTGAGCGATGGCGGGTAATAGTGGAAGTGAACGTGACTCGCTTGTGTGGTGAAGCACTACGGATGAGGGAAGTAATAGAGGAAATAGAAGCTGAGTACCGACGGACACTGAACCATATCCCTGAACTTAGGGGGTACTGGGACGAGGTGGAGAGGACCAAGGAGATGGTCGCAGAAGTGGATGAAGCTGTTTTGTCCATCAGGAATCTGCTACCGGTTCAACGAGGGAGTAGAGGGCTGCTAAACATTGGAGGGAAGGTGATTAAAGCGGTGTTTGGTAATCCGGATGCTGACGACTTAGAAGGGATAAGGGACGATCTGGGGAAGCTAACAATGCAACAAAGGCGATTGGTCCACTTGGCCACGGAGCACCTCACAGTCACACGGAATTTGGGACAACGAACCGAGGAAAATACGAGGAACCTAGTACGCTTCGCAGGAATGTTGAAGAAGGAAATGGAAGCTACCCACCGGCGGATGTTAACCCTAGAGACACAAGTAGACCGGCTTTCCCTTTATACTAACCTATCCTTAACCTTGATATCCAACCTCCGAAATATGGAGGTGACGGCTCTGAAAGCCAGTGGTGATTTGAGGGAATTGTATTTGGGATTAGAGAGGGTATCATGGGGGGCAGTGAGTCAGGCCCTTCTGTCTCCCCACTCCTTGAGTGAGATTCTCCAAACGGTGGTCAATGTACTGCCCTCAGGAATTGGTTTGTTCACAGGTACTCGTCCCGAGGATGCCCACCATTATTACCAGGCCGCTGCAGTCCATGGAGTGGCCACATCCACTTCGGTGCATGTTGTTATAGATCTCCCTTTGATTAGGTCAGGTCAAGCCTTCAAGCTCTATAGGGTACAACCTATGCCGATACGGAGTGTGGATGTGCCGCACAAGGTGGTATTAGAGACGTCAGTGGACAGTTTTCTTGTGTCAGTGGATAGACAATATTATGCACTTCTGCAGAAAGGGGACCTGTCACGGTGCCGGACATCCCAGCCGTGGGTGTGCCCCGCGCTGTTTCCGTTGATGGTGCGGAGACGAGTGACCTGCTTAAGCACTCTCTTCTTTGGGGATGAGCAGAGTGGTCAACCGCTGTGTAAATGGAGGGCACTACGTGACCCGCAACTGGATACTTGGATTTGGGACGAGGCAAGAGAGAAATGGCTCTTTAGTATCAACGAGCCAACCAAGGCAACGATAGATTGCAGAAATCAGCAACCCAGAGAGATTATTTTGGACGGTGATGGAGAATGGGAGGCAACAGAGTCTTGTACACTGAAAACAGCGGATTACTGGCTGCTCCCCCGCTCCAGAGGGACGACGTACACGACGTTGGAGAAGGAAATACAGATCGTGGACCCTATATCTCTACACATAGGGTCAGAAAAAACGACAATTAGGAGGGAAGACCTACCAGAGGCTTGGAAGTCCTTGGAGCAGCAAGGAGACCTGGGAGCGGGTCAGTGGGCCGCTGATGAAGTTCGGGTCTTGGCCCTTCGGCGTGCGCTTGAAAGGATACAGGAAGAACGGGTTAACCGAAGATGGTGGACGTGGAGTGCCACAACGACCTTGGCGCTATTGTTGCTGGGTGTCCTTGGAACATGGGGCCTACACAAAGGGCTGGGAAACAGACAGTCCAAGGCTACTCAACGAATACAAGATGCCAGAGCTCTGGAAGAATTGACAACCAGGACCATACATCGACCCGGTGGGCGCACAGAAGCCAGCACCAACTGACAGGAGTGTATATAGTGGCAGTGTATACAGTGTAGTGTAGGATTAAGTTTCAGCCACCATTGGTACTCCACGGCGTATTGTATGAGTGGACCCCGTGGTTCCACTCTTTTGTAAAGGGGAGGGTGATGTAACAGAACCGTGGCGGGACTGGCCGTAAATAAGTTTAATTAAATCATTTAGTCGAGCGATCGTGGGGCTGAGACCGTCAAGGATGCTGAGGTGGCGTCTAGACGGTGGCCAGCGTGGGAGAGGGAGATCGCGATCGCTTAGAAGTCAGTCAGTCTGTCCCGTGTGCAAAGAGGTGTAACGTCGCAGTGTGAGAGGTTGGAGACAATTGGTGTTGGTTACTGCGGAACCGATCAGATGGGAGGATCGCTACACGTTATACAAGGTACATGTGAACAATTTAATTTCTGGGGCTAGACTCATTGATTACCGTGGAGTATCAGGCTATAATTTTTGTTCTGAGACTTATAATATTCCCTTATTGTTTTTTTGATTTTCTTGTCCTAGCAAATAAGTGGGGGAACTGGTTGTACCAGTAGTGTAGTAATTACAGAATTTTTAACCATTCTAATATTTTTCAACAGTTTGGTTTTATTATTAATTTATTAAACATTTTTTTTTTATATTTGTCAATAATTTGGTTTTATTATTAAATAAAAATAAATATAGTCATTTTCTTTATAGTGCTTAGTTCTTAGTAAGAGTACGTTCTCCTAATTTTCTTTATTCTTCTTATGTGTTACTATTCTTTCCTTCCTTTCACAACCCCATTCCCTTCCAAATAAGCCGGGGGTGTTACAATAAACATTTTTGTTTGATATTTTCCTCTTTCTAATTGAATTTCCATTATCCTAACCACAATAATTCGGTACTATATTTTCTACAGACATTTTCTAATTAACTTATATTTCTTATTTATTTTTTTTTTTAGGTTCAAGATAAACTAGAGATGATTACAGTTTATTTAAGAAGAACTTACTTCTATTGTATTTGGTGTGGTACGAATTATGATGACGAAAAGGACTTACAAAATGAATGCCCAGGTCCGACACGAAGTGATCACTGATGACACCAATCAATCTCTATCAATAATTTGATCGTTAGTAATTAGGCTTTAATGAAACTAAATGTGGCTTTTAAATAAAATACAGAAATATTTGATTAATTGTTGAGTTGTTATTTATATAAGGTAAATTAAGACTTTAATTGTGTTTTAATCTATAACAAGCAATTAATTTCTAATGTCATTTCAGTGTGTCATAAGGTTCATCTCTGCTGACATGTTTTCTCCTCCTCCTTTCTCTTACAAAGTTTGTAACAGGTTCATTCTCATTTTTAATGTGCAGAAGTCTGCAACTACAAAGCTGACTACATATACAGTTCTCAGTTACTTCCCATGGTCCAAACAGTGATAGAACTGTAGGTGATTATTAATAAAAAATGACCAAAAAATAATTATTAAAAGCAAAATGATTTATTATTTTGAATTAAAAAATGAATGAAAATGAAATGAAAAATGAATTATTAAAAAAATAATTATTAAAAGCAAAATGAATGATATAGTTAGAACAGTTTGTTGTGAAATTAACTTGACAGATCTACTGAAATGATTTATTTTTATTTATAAGCAAAGGAAAAAAGGACTATATTTTGAAATAATATAATGTTAACAATAACATAAAATATATTTCGAGATAATCTATAATTAATTTTTAGTAGAAAATGATACATATATACATACATAAACTCCTATTCAAAGCATATAAAAAAATATCCTAATACTTGTTCATAGTAATACAGAAGCAACTAATCGTAGTTTTATAATTCGTAATTTATAAGAGCTTTGCAATTATAAGGCACCATATCCATTTGGACCTTCTTACATAACGCCTTTTTCCTTTCAATCAGCTGCATCAAATGTTTCCTTTGGTTATGTAACTCCGGAACAGTGAGCAAATAGCCCTTTTTGAGAGAATTGATTTCAGACAAATTCTCTTTGCAATCTCTTCTTAAACCTTCTATTTCAGAAAGAAAGTTTTTCTCATCTTCCTCTAAATATGCCATAAAAAGTTCATTATCCTGAAATTGTTCAGGCATCCTAGATAAGCCACTGAAAAAAGTGAATTAATGTTAGTGAGTTCAATAAACAACAAAATAAATAATGGTTAGTAAAAGAAAAATAATGTTTGGCTTAAAATATGGTAATATGAACATAGATTGAAGGTCGAACAGCTTAGATTATCATCCCCCTAGTTACGAAAGCTTGTAATTTCACTTTTTGTACCCTATGTTTTTAAAAATTGATTTAAGTAAATTGCTTGATATAATGAGTCATATAACCATTGAATTATATTTTTTTTTTAAAAGCTTGATTTTCATATATATTTTTTTTATTAACATTCCTTAGTCATTTATGTTAAAATATTATAGCTATAAATATAAATCTAATTTGCTGATTGTGGTGCAAATTTAATTTGAAAGAAAACATTATAGCCTAAGATTCAAGCATGGCAATTAAAAATGAGCTAAAACTAAAACTAAAATACAAATTATTAATTAGGATGTAAAAAAAAAAATTGCTAAAAGCAAAGCATTAAGTCCCTAGAATACTGGAAAAAAAGTCAATGTTTCACCAATTCAGGCATTATCAGAACATTTAAATGTATATCTATGTATACAGTATTATATCATGATTTAAGGCTTTGCTTTCAGGGACTTTTCCTATTTGTATTCTAATTGATAATTTAATTTAGTATGGATTAGAACAGGTATAAAAATGAGGAGCTGATGGACCTTTTTGGAAAGCCTGACATAGTGGCATTGAGAGGAAGAATAAAAAGGATGGGGCCCGTGGAACAAATGCTAGACAGCAGGATACCAAAGAGAATACATAATGGGAAACTGGGCAGCAAACAAAATAGAGGATGTCTTCGGATAAGATGGCTGGACGATGTGGAAGAGGACGAAAAGCTGCTGGGTGTACAAGAATGGAGGAGAATAGTGCAGGATCGTGAAGATTTGTTGGCAGAGACCCTGGTTCTTGTAGGACAGCAGAGCCAGTATAATAACAATAACAACAACTTGGTAAGTACTTGCCCCAGCCTTAAGGTGCTATTGCTTACAAGGTATTCCAAACACATTATTCAAGAAATAGCAATAGTGGGGCAAGAGCAAAATAATTGGCTCTGGAGGATTACTATAGTGATGTAATTATCGAGATTGACATCTTAAACCTTCAGAGGCTGGGACGAATAAAAGTAATAAGCGAAACATTTTTGAATAAATACACTTAACACAAGAAGTTTGACTTCAACATGATAGTACAGAGTTTCCACCACCAAGCCTCAGAATATGTTATGAATAGAACGCCACTTGTCCCTCTACAATCATGTTTTGTAGAGGCAACTATAATTAGCACTTAAATATACTAATCAGCCAAGTAGAAATGTAAATAATAAAAACTATGATGAACAGCTTCTTAAGGTCCCAAATTTAAGTCTTAAAAATAAGACATCAGAATCGCAGAAGTTGAAAGATCCAATATAATCAGCAGGTTAGAATTTATCTTATAATAACCCATCCATACTTCATCTTAGTGAAATCCTGTTTGGTAGATGACATTTAAATGAAATGAGATGATTATTCTTGATCCACATCACCATCCTTAAATTATATTACTTTCATGTACCATACCTTTTGATTTTGGCATATTCGGCTTTCAATTCCATTTCATAACCATCCCATTTTTTCTTCTCTTCTTCTACAGCTTCAATGTACCTGAAAATTTAAGAGGTTATGTATTAGAGAGGAGAATGTTAGGTACTGAAATTGTCCATTGGGTTGGAGTAGCAATGCTTTTAAAAAAAGGTTAAAGTCATTATTAATTTTAATCATACTTTGCTAAATGATCATTACACTCAGGTTGTCCAGAATTATTTTTGTTTCTGCTGTTGTTAGTGCCTAAAAAAAAAAATATTTGAAGTGATATCAGATCAGAGATTCCAATACACAATATTTACTTTTTACAAAATAATCTTACCAGGCAATATACTAGTCCGTCTTTTCATTCTTCTGGGAGGAGTTGGGTCTACATCCATCATGACTTACACTGAACAGGATTTGACTTTTATGTTAAAATAACAAAGGGAAATAGTTTAGGGTAGAGGCGGGATAAATTGAATGAAACGCCAAAATGTAAACAAACCTTCCAAAGAGGTCGAAGCGTATTAATCAAATTAAAATCAGAAGGGAATCAAGTTACTGGATGTCGAGCATGTTTAAGTATTTTTAAAATTAAGTTCTCAAATTTGAGGGCTCGATTCTGAAATGCTCATTTGAACAAGGTATCTACTAATTATAATTCCAAACGGGATATGGAACAGCTGAATGTGAAGTAAACACTACTTCATTTCACTGCTGGATTTTTTACAGACAACTCATTCTTATGATATCAAATACCTATGGGGCAATTTTTTAGTTGATATTTATACAACTAATAGCGTACTAACCAAAGGTTTCTACCATTTTTAGAATAACAAACCGCAATATCAAAAATATTTGAAACAAATCATGAGTTTTCCACACTCGCGATGGAATTAAGTTTTGTTATAACACACTGGATTCTAGGAATGATAAAAATTCAGCCGTTCTTTCACTACCTCTCACATCAAGCAACCCACATAAGTATTTCACTCTTTAATCTGTTTCATATTCCATTTGGTTTGGCGTGATTGTAGTTTCCGCCAAAGAGAGCACTGATAATTAATCCTTATGAATCTCGAACTGTATTATAACAAAATCAACAATATATGAAAATCGAGGGGGAGACTTGTACGTAGGGGGAACTTGAAGGAAGGACAAGTATCTATTGATTATTCTGAAGCTTGCCTTTCTGAATTATCAGGCCCAAGGTTTGGACTAGAGTTTGCCAGTTCTTCTACAACAAATGGTGGCGATCTTTATGACAATGGAATCACTGGCGGATCTAGGAGAATTTTCAGGGGGGGGCATGGGTTAATGTGAATTGGTTATCAATGTATACGATTCATTTATAAATGAAGATACATAAAATTGACGTATTTTTTTTAAATTTAAATTTTTAATTCAAGACAACTGAGGCCAGAAAACAATAACATGAATGTGAATGAAAAACATAAAAGGGTTTGGAATCGCCGATTTTGGATGCACCCACTGAGAAAACATTCGATACAATTAATTATTTTGGTGTGTAAAATTTATTTTTCTCTTGTTGAAAACCAACTAAAATTCAGGTCAATATCAACTAATGAGAACTCTAGGGGGGCATGGCCCTCATGGCCTCCCCTCAAATCCGCCAATTAATGGAATAAACACAAATTGTGGTTCTTGATTGATATGTATGACGATGAATGTTTTGAATGGTACTGCGATACTTATGGAGATTACTTCCAATGTTATTCCTTGACAATACTCCGTTATAATAAAACAATGTTTTATAACCTGAATCGAAGAGGGAGAATAACGAGCAAGAGGCTATATATACGTCTAATTAACTTGCCTTTTTAAATAACGTTCGGCTGGTGTTTTGCCAGACTAACGTGAATTCGGTGATGGAAAGTTGTCTTGCAACTATTGAAATTGAAGGGTTTCCAGGAAAAAAGGAAGAAGATCCCTCAGTTAAATTTAACACATCCATTTATAGTAAACATACCGAAACTTTGAACGAAATCAGTCTCTACTTTTAAGGTACTGTCTGGGAATTTCTGTTGGAATGATCCAAAGGAGGCCTAGGGGATGCCCAAACGTAGTGGAATATTGTACTTATCAACTATCTTTGAAATTTCTATAATCGTGTTATACTATCGTAATTCGGAAACAAAACGCATTTCAACGCCTCTCCACTGACCTTCAAATCTGTGCAGTAGTCTATTTTTTTTTTAGGAAAAGACAATTAAATACTTTAAAAAATATTAAATTAAATATTGTTGAGGACAGAGTTCCATGGAACCTTTAATTATATGAGACATTTGTGTATCATTATTACATAAATGGTTAAGGCATGAACCTCTGTCAACTCGATAAAGATGGATAGCATTTTTTTCGATAGAAAAACATATTTTAAAACAAAAATATTTGATGGCCAGGTAAGTGGGGGGGGGGGCAGACATCAAGGTAGTACCGGCAAGTCACGTGACTACCCAGATGTTTTTACGTCAGTATTATCTTCTGGCGGTATTGGATTCAGTCTGCAATCTCCTCTCATCTTGGTTGTATCTCGTCTCCTTCTCTTTTACTGCATATCGTGGGTTTTAATCATAATTGGACCAGTATTTTCCCCTGGAAGTGGTTTTCTGATAAAATCGTAACCTTGACTGACCACAGTTTCTTACCTCTACCAAATTTTGTTGTAAACTACATTTTATCGCTCAACTAATTGGTAAGTACCCAAAATTTTTGACACAACACATTTTATTTTTTTACACTTTTTTGTATTTTACTACTCCTCTATTTATAGAAAACCAAATTAATCCTGATGATTACTTTTAATCAACTTTGTTGATCTTAGTTAATTAATCTTAGTTAGTTAATCAATATTGTTATCAAATTGAAATTTGACACCTATCAAAATTTGGGTTTAATCCTACATGAAAATCTCCTGAATTGAACAAGTTTATTTATTTTTTACCCAGTTTTTTCCAACCATTTGGACTTGTGGTTTTAATTTTGTTTTTCTAATATGAATTAATAGTATAAGAAAATGATTCGATTCTCATGTACCAAGTGCTAATTTTTTTTTTTTTTTGTTAGCTAACTTTCATTATATTTATGAGATGTATCACTAGTTATCAGACGTATCACCAACCTTTGCTTATGTATGTTTATTTCTTAATTTTTTAAAACATGGCAAGCAATTTTTTGTACCAATTTTAATATAATTTTGTATTGAACATGAAAAAAGCAAATATTCTATTTTTACTATTTGATGTTGTCCAGTGAGGCTATAATTCAGTATCTGATTTGTTATATAACCCAGAAGAATTGTGTGTAATAATGCATTTTATTTTTTAATTCAGCGATAGCAGATTATGCAACGAGAGGTAACATTTACTAATCGTTTTCAGTTTTAGTTTTTACATAATGCTATCTCTTACACCTGAAATATTAACTAGTTTGTAGGTTTTGAAGTTACTAAAACCAATTTCCTCCTTAGCCATTATCTTAGGAATAGTATCTAAGGCCCTTCATGAGTTATATTGGTAGAGTTTTTCTTATTACTATCAGACATTGTTTTTTCCATATATACTTTATATATATATATATATATATGTTAGCATTCATTTTTTTATTCCACTAAAAATAATTTTATTTAGGGATATCAGTTCCTCAGGTTATCACTTTGATGCATATCAAAAGTTCTAACTTTCCATTCATTTCCTTTTTAATATTCTCGAAAATTAAAATAATCGTGAGTTTTTATATGGAAAAAAGAGTGTAATTATAGGAAAGTGTATATTTCCAATATTATTTCATCAAGAAATAAAAGTTTCCCCAAACATGTATCATCTATTCATCGAAATGTTATTTGGTTCTTATGAGTCTTGCGTTTAGTACTTGGGTTCTACTGATTTTTACTGTTTTTGCTACCAAACTTTTTCTAATCTAACAGCAGTGCGAGGAGGTAATATGATCAAAATCACACTCAGCGACCAGGTTTTATAATAATTAAGGAAATTTACAGTACAGGGGGTGGGAAATTTCAGGAGAGTTCCCTGTCTAACAATAATCCGCACTCAAGCTCTAATGATTAGTAACTCAAGCGAGTTACTCTTTACCCTCTAAGCAGTAAAATATTCATTATTTCAGTATTTAGGGAATGGGGTACCTCAGTATCCTCAGTAGGATGTTAGATTGATCTCAACGTCTCGGGTTCACTACCGGCTATGACAGATGAATTATTTATTCTGTTAACATTTGTGTACCGGCTCCTGGGACTCACCCAGCCTTTATTAATGGAAGCCTTAATATAAAGGAAAAACCTGGTGGTTGATCATGATCTCGACCAAATCACTTACTTGTAGTCCTTCCATATTTCTTACCCAGTTTTTCTTCTATGGAATTGCCTTTATTTATTTTATTTTATTATAGATCCTTTCAGAATTTTCCTCTTCCAAGTTTCCTATTTGTTGTGGCATGTTTTAATTCTGTGAAACATTTTTAAGGTGCCATTTCTGTTTGTTATATGTAACTAAAGGATGTTGCACATAACATGCTTGTATTGTGATAGTACATTAGTTCAGGGTCAATTATGCTGAAAGAATGTTTGCAATGCACTAAACCCATTGCAAACATTCTTCCAGCATAATACTATACCAACTATACTAAACAGCTTATAACATACCAAATTCACCATTTCTCAGTTAGAAATCTTAATTATAACAACTGCTTCGATGCCTTCTATAAAATGATGCATTGCCTAATTCTTAAATGTTTAAATTATTTTTTCAAAATTTGTCTTCCTCTAACAACTATAATGATACCTAATCTGCGGTCATTGCAGTTTTGATTGTTCATACCATATTTTGAAATGAGTATTCATAAAGACAGAAAAATTATCATGTGTAAACATATGACAGAGAAAATGATAGATCTATTAGAGCTCAGTGGTACTACCATTACCAGAGAAAATAGTGCATGATTTTCTCTTATATGTTAACGCTTTTGACAGATACCTGTTTTGAGAGCTGAAGGAACTCTGAAACTGGCATGTACTACTAATGCCTTATACATAATTTTATCCAAAAATTGAGAAGTATTTTGTGGTTTCATAAAAATAATGATTAATTATTACCTTTAATTATGAAAAACGCTTATAGAAACAGTTCTTATATTCATGCTTGATAATTGTTTTCTAATCAATTGCACAACACAAAGGAATTATTTGATAAACTGTTACAATCGGCTTCTATTGTGGTACATCTTATCAATTGGGACATTGATATAATGTTAGATTATGGGTAGGGCAGAATGAACACCATTGTTATTTAATTTTAATTAATATTTTACCATTTCAATTATTAGGTTAATGTAAAAAATATATTTCCTGAAAAAATAGGATTCGAACCATCATTTTAGAAATTAAATAGTGAATTTTATATAACTCTTAAGTAAACAATTTTGTTTGTTTATAAATTATAAACAGGCAATGAATAATTTCAAAACTCCTCTGGAAATCTCATTGATTGTATAATTACATAAATTCTTTAATTGACGGAGATAAAGTTGTGTTGTGTGACTAACCATAACAGCCACCTTTATCTCAAGAGGTTCCATTTAAACTAACAAAAAAATGACCTGTTTATTTTAAGAAAATGCTTATTTATCGAATGCTGTTGATGATATCTATTGTACAGATTAAAAAACAAACCAAACAGAAAACAAAAATCCAATAGGGCCATAATAAGTATTATAATGTTCAAATTTATTATTCATAAAAAACGGTTATTTGTTCATTACTGTGTAACCCTGTTCATTTTTATATCATGGTTACAATTATGAAATAATAGTAACTAATAAATTTTCATCAAATGTATACGTTCTCAATCAATGACCAACTTGTTTAAAAAATGATTGCCTGTTGATTAAGACTTGGCACGTTTTTTGCCAGAGGGAAAAAAGAACCTGTTCCACTATAACCCATGAAAGGTCTTGGGTTCATTACTTAATAGAGACTTTTCTGTTTCTAATATACTGTTGTACAGGGAGGTAGTTTTTCTGAGATCATACTTGACTGCCTGGTTTCCCCTAATAAGGATACCCACTTTATAGAGGCTGGGTGACCCCCAGGAAAGTTTCCTGATCGCACAGGATCCATCTCTGGCTGTTAACAAATTAAATAAATTTACTACCATTGTCGAATTTGAACTTTCCAGAGGAAATGTAGTCAAATTCATTCCAGAGTATGAGTTAAGTTTTTGATCTATTAATGCGGAATTGCAGAACTTGCACTCTGTTATAGAAGTCTTTGGATCATGAGGCTGAGATTGGCTTGTAATATTGTTGGGCTTAATAACAAACGAATTACTATGAAAGTAGTAAGCTCTGAACCGCCTGGTAAACGTCCGAGGCATAGGCGGATCCAAGGGGGGGTTTTTGTGTACTGTGGAGAATCCATTACATTGCATACTTATAGGCAAATCATGTGATGTTATAACAGAAATAACATGAGTGAAACTATTGTTTAGATATTTTAATAAATCTTTGAAACCTTTCTATAAATACTAAAAGTTTATTTGTAAGTTATTGTGGATTTTTTTGCCCGTCTGTCCGTTGTCCCCACCCCCCCCCAGAACAAAATCCTGGATCCACCCTAGGTCCGAGGGGTAGACCGAGGCGTAGATGGGAGGATTGTGTCCAGAGTGATTGGTCTAGCGGATTTGGTTTTGAATGGTATTCCGTAGACGAAAATCTCTAAGTAAAAATTGGTTTTATCGGTATCGAGTCTTCCGTGTTCGCTAATCTGGATTCTGATTTTTATTCTTTAATTAGATGAGAGTTACTCGACAAAAGTGATCGTTCACCTCAATTCAAAGAGACTAATTTGTTTTTCAAGCAAACGCAATTACAGATCTGCTTTTGGTTCAGATTAGTCCAAATAAGGTCTATTTGAGAGGATTCCTCGGCTTAGTTTATTGCAAATACATTTGTTAATACAAAATTTAATTATAGCTAGTTTAACCTTACAAATCACATGTTATTTTAACGTTTTAGGCTCGTCATATTCCGTTTAAATTTTAAATGTAATGCCATATTCAGTAGTTGTAGCGATTCATTATAGTTGAAAATTATATATGTAGAATTTGTTTAAAGATTAATATATCAGTATATTAAACTTCTGAATCGATTATTTTCATATAAAGAAGTCAAAAATATTATATCGATTTTGATGTCGGATATATAAATTTAGAAAAGCTGGGCCCATTCCCTTGAAATTGGTCCTGACAGCTGCTTAGTGTATGTAACGGATATGTTTACTTGATATATGATACCGCATGTACCACAGCCTCTCTGATATTCTCTTACCACTCAAGAGTTAGTGTAGGTCTACTTTCGTCCAATACTGCCTGTAATATATTTGAAGTATAATCAGTCAATATTTTTCCCAACCTAAAATTGAATTACAACATACTAAATGAAAATTTGATTTTTACTGAATCTTAGTAATTGTGCTCCTAAAGTTTGTTAACGTCTTAGTTGTACGAAGAAACGTTGATTCCAGAACTATCTGGAATGAAACCTAATATAGAAACAGTTAAATACTTAAATAAGAACCAAAAGTTGCACTTTTATAGCCCACATTGCCTATAAATTAGAATAATTTCCCATTATATTTTATGAAAAATTCTTGTAAAAATCCGGTACCACTGGAAAGGTTTTTGTACCAGTGTACTATATCATAGGCAACGGTTTTGCTCGGAGATGAGTTGGCCGAGATCATGCTCAATCACCTGGTTTGCTCCCAAGTATGGTTACCATCTTTATAGAGGATGGCAAGGGCGGATCCAGTATTTTTTTCTGGGAGGCACAACGGGCAGACTGGGAAAAAAATCAACAATAACTTAGAAATACACTTGTAGTATTTATAAAAAGGTTTATTAAAATATTTAAACAATAGTTTCACTCATGTTATTTCTGTTATTTTAACAACTATCATCACATGATTTGCCTATAAGTATGTACTTAAATGGATTCTCCACAGTACACAAAACACCGTCTGGGGGGGGGCACGTGCCTCCGTGTCCTCCCCCTGGATCCGACTATGGAGGATGGGTGAGCCCTAGGAGGATCTCCACAGGGTAGGTTGTTAGCTTCTTCTTTCGGTCCCTCCTCAGTATTTTTCCAGCAACCACAGCACGGAGGCGAGGTTGTTAACAGAATGGACAATTTATCTGCCTCTGCCGATCTCGAACTGGGAATCTAGAGAAGAATACCCTACCTAGCAGTGCATTAATTTAAATTGTTGTGTATAGTAAAAGTTGGAGGGGGAAGTCTTTTTTTAAAATTTATATATTTTTTTATAACGGTTTGCAACCGCTGACTTAACGGTATTTTTTTAGTTTTCTTTACAGAATGAATTTTGTATGAGAAAATTGCCTTTATTTTTGTCCTTAACCCAGGGTCTAATGGTAATGGGATTTCGGTACTAAAACCGAAGATAAAAAAAGTAATAAAACAATTTATGACCTTGAGTTTAAACAAATAGAGCCATTTTTGAATAAATTTCCATAATGAATCGTCAGATAAAGATATACGTTTATTTTACCGTATCGAACATTAGCAATAAAGGTTGGAAGGCTTCGCTGGGCGAGGATGTTGCTAGATTGAGACACGATGAAATTCCAAAGAAAATAATAGAAGAAAAGCTATACGCCAAGAGGAGAATTGGTAGGCCAAGACTGCTGTGGGCCGATGGAGTGGCAGAGGATGCGCTATCCATCTTGGGAATATGGAACTGGAAAGCAGCAACATTGCACCGAGACGACTGGCGATTGATGCTACGGAGGCCTTGACTCGCCACGAGTTGCAGCACCGGAAAGAAGAAGAAAAAGAACTTAAGCCTGTACGATGTCAGGTACTCGTTAAAAATCTCTATCCTAATTAAACCTGGATAGGCAAAATTTAGAGCTCCCACTGTAGCATCGTCCGATTAGCCATAGCAGCATAAAGTGACGTTAAATGAACAAACAAACAAAGAACATAAGCAAATTGATAATTACAACAAATAATAAACTTTTTAGAATCGGAATATCTTTCTTTTATTTAAAAAAAACAACAACGAATGATGTACTTGGAATTTAAAGCCCACGTAGAAAAAAGAAAGATAACAATATAACACACACACATGTATAAAAAATATAGGTTCGCAGTCCGGCAGGTCGTAGTGAGATTTTTTAAAAAAAAGTAAAAAATACTTGGCTATCTCGTCCTTTGGAAGGGACGTAAAATTGGGATTCCGAGCCTGTCCGGTGTCGTGTACTCGTTAAAGATCCCTATCCTAATTATAGATAGATAGGCTAAATTTAGGACTCCCACTGTAGCATCGTTCGATTAGCCATTGCAACATAAAGTGACATGAAATGAAGAAACATACAAAATTATTTAGTATTGAATCACGATTGTTGATCTTGATAATATATGTGGAAGTTTAGTTTTAGACAATATGAATAGTTATATAGACAGCCTCGAGCGTTGTAAAGAATTTAATTATAACGAAATAATATATCGTTTGTGATAGAAGAATTTAATAAACTGAATACTAAAGGCAGCTCTAGTAGAGAATTTCATTTGCTCCTCGGCGCCTGCTTCCTACTCTTTATCACTTCTATCTACAACTTTCTTATCAAGATTCAGAAGGCCAGTTGCAGATAATAGATAATAAACAATAATGCAATATGGAACTACGAGGAAGGAGAAAGGAGGTCGATAAAACTGTCGTAAGCAACATTCACCGTTTTCGAAACCGCTATGATATGTTGAAATCATTATAGTTCAGGTTATGTTTTTTTTAAAAATTAGAAACAATTTCGCCAGGGTATACAATATAATTATTATTAACGATATAAACGTTAATGTATTGACGGATATTCATGAAGTACTAATTCGATTCCATTATTTACATCATCAAATAATTATGATACCATATATATGCCAACTGATAACACTGATAGTAATTTTAACCAAAATATAAAGCGAAGTGTCAAGAAAACAACAGAAATGTGAAACAAAATATTATCTGAGTAACAGAAAATACATAGCTTATTTGTTCATCACACAACTTCTTTCTACACCAAACTGAACTCGAAATGAAGAATTGGATAAATATTTCCATACAGACTGTAACCTTCCTCCAAGATGTGCCATAAAAAACGTGAGGTTTGTTACCGAACATGATGAGTCTGTTTGGTCCGTTGATATGAGATGCGCTGCACTTTGCTTTGTGTTCTGATAATGCTTAAATAAGTTGCGAAAAAATAGAGTTAAGGCTTTGCTTTTTCGGATTTTTCTTATCGGATTCTTATAAATTTCGATGATAATCTGTTATCATCTTTGAAAAAAGAACCAGCTCTCATAATGTAATGATAAAAAATCACATATCCTTACAACAATTCCCAATAATATATTTCAATATTCGAGTGCTAAGTGTTTTGAGTTATGCAATAGAAAGAGCGGTTGTACTTAAAGAAGTTTTGGGTACCCTCTTTATGGAGGCTGGATGAGCCACAGGAGGGGTCCTAGATCCCATAGGACCCATCTCCGTCCGCTAAAAAAATAAATAAAAGTCTATCAGAGAGCGGGATTTGACCCATGGACTTTCGGCACTGCAACCCAGCGTTCTACCACTTTCCGCACTCTTTTAACTTCACAAATCGACAAAAACTTTAAAGTTAATCCACTAAGTGATTAACTCAACACACAGTGAGTTGAAGTTGTTGATGGCTTTACTCCTAAGTAATCTTGAGATAGGGCCGAAGTGATTAATGAACTTTTCTGTAAAATCCATCACGAATCCTAGATCTTTCTCCTGTCTCTTGGACTTCTAGGATATCTTTTTATCAATAAATATGTTTAGAGTAAATAAACCATTCTAAATATAAATGTTTGCAAGGTATCAATTTGACGTAAAAGTCAACAGAATGCATATTAGGTAATTGCCGGTGAAGATTGCCGAGTTTTCAGTTCGTCAAAGAGATTTTATTGCTTTCAATTTCATACTCCGACCATTGAAGACTTTTTTGTAGCTTATGAATTCTTCACATTTTCAATATTTTTATGAGAATTTTGTATAATCATCATAACTATAATATGACCCCTTTTCAGTTATTATGAATATAAAAGTTACACATTTGCTTAATTTTGGACTTTTCAAAGTTGAATTTCATATTTTTTAATTTTTATAACAAATTAATGTACATAAAGATTCTATCACTAATGGTATGTATTCTATATAAGGCGATACCCAAAAAGACATAAATAAATGTTTTTTCATTGCTTGTTACTGTCCAGCAGCAAAAGTGTTTCCGGACCGAAAATGAAAAATTCCGGTTTAAAAAAAACTGTTATCATTTAAAAAAAGTTAATTAGCTCTTATTTCTAAGAAATCGAGTATTTCTATTGGAACAGAACTAAAAAATCGTTGTTTATTCTATGAACGGGATGGGTAAATATTTCTTTATCACTCATCAAAACTGTATTAACTTAACTTCAGAGCTTGTCTGCAAGAAAACACTTGAAATGTGTGTATTCCATTCCAAGCTCACTAATAGTTGTTTCCGTTTTTCCCAAAATTAAGGTTTTTGACTTATGTCACTTTAGAAATACTATTGCGATATGATTGCATATATTTATGTTTTTTTTTTTTTGGGGGGGGGGTGTGAATTGATTTGTTTGCTGTTATTGAGGGTAGTATTTGGGAGACTTAACTCTGAGTTTGTGATACATTTGAATTTTGTCAGAAATTGCATATAGACATTTTCAAAATGCCTCGCATTTCCTTCGAGAGTACTGACAACTTTTGTTAAAAGTCTTTATTCAGAGAGTAAAATCAGACTACTTTTGTTACTTTAGATTATGTTTTATGACTAGGGACCTCTTTTTTGTTGTTCTCTGAATTTTTTTGGGTGATTAGCTGAAAAAAAAATCCATGCTTTGGTGTACTGTTCGTTATTATGCCAATAGATTATTGTTATTATTGCATGACACCACTTGTCATATTTATAAAATATATAGTCCACACTGGATGTATCCAAGACAACCACTGAAAACACCTGGCCAGAAGTTTCCAGCTGTTGTTAGGTTTTTATTAAGTTGCATATTACCTTATTACTTCATGTTTATCTTCAAATTTTATGATTGTTATCAATTTAATTTACTGCTAAAAGTATATACTTTTCTTTTTATTTCATAATACCACTATTGCATCATGGAATATCAAAAATAAAGTTAAATGGTCAGTAAAATATTCTAATATTCCATCAGCTGTTCAACTTGCCCTAGATAGGGCTCTGACATATCTAGAGGCTTTTTAAGTGAGGCCTCTGCCACAAAAGATTCGGGCTTCGATCCGGAAGATGACAGGTGCTAAGCGCCCTCTTTGAGATAAGGACATGCCTAACCATTGTTCCAGGCATTACCAGCAAGAAATCGTTCTCCAATGGTGATATCGTTGATAAAACATACTAAAATTGGCATCTCTTCCACAGGTTTTAACTATTTATTCGTTTCATTTTCAATATTTTCCAAAAATATTAAAAAAGATGAGTAGATTTCGATAATCAATCCATCAAGAAATGAATGTTTCAACTAACGTTTCGAAGTATATATTATATGTTTGTTAAAAAGTTCATTTATACCCATCTATTTTACCGATTTATACACATTTACCCTAATTGCATTCTCTTTTCCTTACTAATGCTCATGATATCTTGTATTTCTTGAAAATATTTAAAGAGAAATGAATGATAAGTTATAACTTGTGACTCAACTCAAAGCGAAAACCTACGGAATAATTACCCTAAATATAATTCCTAAAAATATGGACAAGAAAAAAACTTAATACCTGATTAGGTTTGATATTAAATAGTAAATTGTATGCAATAGGAAAAATCCCCAAAACAAGGCCTTAATTCTCCAAACTATTGGAACAGAAATTCCAGTCCATTATATCTTTTCCTTTGCCTTAGTTGCTTGTGGAGGGTCTTGGAACAAGGTTGCTGTATCTATTTGATGACTCTGTTGGTGTGAGGTTGTTGCATTTTGTCTTCTTAGATGGGATTTCCTTGTGAACTGTTGTCCTGATGATGCCGGAATAGGCGAAATGCCAACAGGTTGTTTTTGTTACAGTATTTTGGAGATAAATACTTTGTTTTGAGGATTTTTCTTATTGCATCTAATTTATGTTTCTTTTTGAGTTTTTTCTCACTTTTATTGATACATATAGTAAATCGATAATATCGTCAATTCTTATTTAGGAAGAGTTGCCATATGGTTAACTATGCAACAAACAGTAGTGATCACCAAAGCCAAACCTGTTTACCTGATTCGCACCATAACTATTGAGGACTCGAAATACTGTGTTTTCATTTATTGACTGAATATATGAGTAGCGGGAGCGGAATGGCTCTGTGGTAGAGCGCTGAATCGCCACGCCGAAGGTCCTGGGTTCAAATCCCGCTGCTGGCAAGACTTTTATTTAATCTGTCAGCGGCCGGAGATGGATCAAATGGGACCTAGGACCCTCCTGGGGCTCACTCTAGTCTGTTATAAAAGAAGAAAAAAGTAACATAATCCAATGGTTAAATATAAGTTAAAACCCGAACATCAAGGAGTTATAAACCAGTTTATTGACAGCAGAAATTCCGAAAGACTGTATCTGTAAAAGTATGTCAGGGTAATACTTCGCGGTTCTTTGTTATCACGAAAATAGAAACCGAGATAAAATTATAGAAGAGAAATATGTCCCCCAATATTTGATGCACGAACAGTTATTGACACATTTTCCATGAAGAAATACAACCGTGATAAATGGCTCTTAATACTAATATTTTCTATATTTCGAATAATAATAATAAGATTAAAACAGTTTTTAAAAACCAAAATTGGATAAAAATTCGCTAGTTTATACTTATGTGTAATTTGCTAGGCATTATCCAATCTAGGCATTATCAAAGGTGGGGTGGGTCGCTAGTTTGTTACAAAAATATTAGATTAAAAAATTTCTACCATTTTACCTGTTCCTGAAATACTGTTTATCTTGTATCTCTTATATACCCACCTAAATCTGTTTATAAAATTCTAAAATAGTATAAAAATTGTTAGACATATAATACTGACAGGCTCAAACAACTTACTAGTCTGCCTTTTTTTGAATCAGCTATTTTTTAATGTTCCATATTTTCATTTCATTTTTTGCCACAGAATTACTGTCAGTTAAAGACTGTCCATTTTTCGTGAAACCCTTTTCAACCAACTCTTTTGTATGATGTCGAAGTAGTCTTGAATATTTAATAGGACATTCGTTTTTTTTTTTTTATGATTTAGATAAAGGAGGAAAAGAGCTAATTGCATTTTTTATCATAGAAGGGCTAAAGGGACCTCTTCCTTTCCACTTTGATTGGACTTTTTGCTTGATTTTTTTTTTCATTGCAATTTAATCAACATCTATATTGATTAAAATTGGAATTGACTGCAAAAAAAAAAAATGCAATCATATCAGCTGTGTGGTCATATCTGTGCATAGTGGGCTAAGTCGAATTTTGTGAATTTCAAGCTATCTACTTAGAATCGTAATTTTTCTGAACTTATTTTAAGTTCAAGATTAAAGGTAGTATCCTTGGCCCAATCCTTTATACAGTTTATACAGCTGACATCCCAACTCATCCTAACACTATCCTTACCACGTATGCTGATGATACATGTGTATTATCAGTCAACACCAATCCAGTTATTGCATCCCAAAGCCTCCAATCCCATATCACTGATCTTGAAGAATGGTGTCAAAACTGGAGAATTAAAATAAATTCTCAAAAATCGCATCAAATCACTTTTACCTTACGTCGTAAACCAATGACTTCCTGCCCTTCAGTATCCTTTAATAATATCCCTCTGGTGCCAGTAGAACAGATCCGATACTTAGGGTTGCACCTTGACAAATGATTAACCTGGAATCCTCATACAAGACTGAAAATACAAGAAACCGCACGACGTTTCAGGCTACTTCAACACTTACTAGACAAACGCTCTAAGCTCCCAATTAACTACAAAAGACTCATCTACATGACCATCATACGACCTATTTGGACTTACGGAGTAGAGCTATGGGGCTCCACTAAGCCATCGAATTCCTCTCGTATCCAATCCCTACAATCCAAAATCCTTCGTAAAATCCTCAATGCTCCTTATTTTGTTAAGAATAAACTCATCCATAACGACCTTAATGTCCCTTTTGTTGCTGATTTGGCCCGAACCCGGTATCTATCCTTTCATAGCAAACTTCGTTCCCACTCAAACCCTCTAGTTTCAAACCTAGCTTCCTCTTCAATTCCCGATAATCCTCCGAGGCGTCTGAAAAGAAGATGGCCACGTGACCTTCTTATTTGAACTTTGATTTGAGTACTACCAGTGGGTAGTTTCTCTACTTGGCATTCTATTTACTTGTTGTATAATTGTAATACAGCTGTAAATATCAATAAATAAATTTAAAAAAAAAGAAAAAAAAGTTCAAGATTGGAATATCAGTCCACGATTCACAAAGGAATATCCTTCATTGCAATGGACGGAACAGTTAGCGTGTTAGACACAAGGAAAGAGAAAAAAATTACGATTCTAAGTAGATAGCTTGAAATTCACAAAATTCAACTTAGCCCACTATCCACAGGTGCCACAGATATATGCTAATATTTAGTCATTTTAATTACTATTTAATTAAGCCTCTGGGATTGACCCATTAATTACATTGCTTTTGTTCTATAAATATTAGTCCTAAATAAATTTAATTTATGTAGCCATTTAGACACGTGTGTGTTTTATATCTGGTCGTTCCGAGCGAAGTAAGCTTGTTTTCTATCCAAATACGTGCTTTAACTAAATAGTTTAAACAAAACCTTGAACTGACTTTCTCGGAATGAGCTCACTGTTAGTTTCTCCTATAACGTTACCATTTTACAATCTCTAAAATAACATTAACATTGTTAAAGTTTAATATCAGACATCCTGCCAAGCATATCAAGTTTTATTTTTGAAATATTTTGTATTCTATCAATCGTTCCAAATATCAGGTGGGTTGATAATTACTCACATGCCCTTAAGTATTGCTTTTTTTTCACTTTTGTGTACTTGTAACAAATAATAGATAATCCATTAACATACAAAACAAAATAAATTGCTATGACCTCAGCATGCTCATAGGCTGATGGGATCGCAGTATTTGGTACGGACCGTATCTTATCTAAGCCTACGGTTGTGCAAGGAACTAATTTGACCGAGATCATACTCAACCCGAAAGTTTTTACCTCATTTAAGGGGATCCATTTTATTTGAGGCAGCCCCAGGAAGTTATGTAGATCCCACGGGATTTGCATCTGTTAACCAAATAAATAATTTCTCAACCAAAGCGGTCTAAAACTCGGGATCTAGATATTAGTTGCATAATACTTCACTTACTGAGCTTCCCAGCCCCGCATTTATCAATATAAAATATAGATACATTTGTGTAATATAGTAAATAACGTAATTTTTAGAAATTCTGATACAGTTTTGATTCTTCCGATTTAGTTTACAGGCGGTTTAAGCTTTCAACATACTAATAAATTTACCAAAATTCACTACTTTTAAATTATTTGCTAATAGAATACTAATAGTAATTCTTCTTCTATTTTTGTATTTGTTGAATTACTTTCAACGTATGTTGAGTTATTAAACGTATGCGATAAAGTTTGATGAAAATCTTTCAAAAACCTTTTCGTAGTTATTTTACTCCTAAACTTTGGGGTGAGCCTATCTCTAGATGACGTCCAGTAAATGAGTGGTACCTTGGGCTATTTATTGTTTCTTGTTAATACATGTTTTTAGACTTAGATTTATTATACGCTGTTGTTTGTTCATTTAACGTCACTTTATGCTGCTATGGCTAATCGGACGATGCTAGAGTGGGAGCTCTAAATTTTCCCTAACCAGGTTTAATTAGGATAGGGATTTTTAACGAGTACCTGACATCGTACAGGCTCGGGATCCTAGTTTAACGTAACTTCCGAAGGACGGTGTAACTAAGAATTTTTTATTGCCTTAAAATCCCCTGCCGGGCTACGAACCCACGATCTTGGGCTTAGTAGTTTTTTACGCTAACCACTAGACCACAGGTGACCGTTTATTCTATGCTGTTAATACGCTGAAATCTTAAACAATGTCTAATGAGAATTTAGAGACTCAAGGCTTTGTGTTTGGGCTCCCACCTGCCAGATACTACCGATCTGTAATTATTAGATTATGATATTGTTAAGTGGAGTCATTGACCTATAGAAATCTCTCACATTAATTGTACAACTTTGCTACCATTTATTTAAATTATTTTTGCTTTTTAGTTGACGAAATACCGTTTCTATAAACGATTCCATCCTGGGCTATGTTATTATTATAAGAGAATCAGTTTAGTAGGAGTCTGAGTTGACAAATTTACCTACATTTGCTCAAAGGTGCACAATTAATTATTTACCTGAATAAGAAGGAAGAAAGGCCATTTTTTTTTCTGAATATATGGGAATATTATATAATATTAATATGGCTTACAATTGAACAATTTATTTATTTAATAATGGCATTCAAGCATTATCAAAATATACAAGCCCAAATTCCTTTCATATCAGAGCAAGTATAGGCACTATTGCACAGTAGTTAAGCCAGTGATTCTGTGAAGTACGGTGACTCTATGCAGCAGAAGCCTTAGCAAGCAAGAAAACTGCTGAAATTTACACAATTTTACGGTAAATTCTAGATCTCAAGAAAATATCTGAAGATTTATACTAATTTCAACTGGAGTCAAACCGAGAACTCTATGGCTAGTTTGAAGTGATTTCTGTCAGGATGAGGAGGAGGTTGCTTTTCTGTGGGCATATTAAGCGATTAAGAACAGAGATTGGCTAGCAAAATTCTCAAAATTCAAATGGAATGTGCAACCTCAATGGCTTCATGAGGGAACATCAGCCTTAAAAAAACACAAACATTGTACAGACCGAAATATGGGACAGGATAGGAAGTAGAAGTAGAGTTGCTGGTGTGAAGGATCTCCCAAAAGAAAGACTTGGGCTTTTTGCAGAAGAACGATCGAGAAGGAGGTTGAACGATCACTGGGAGGAAGCTAAATTGCCAGGAAATAAAAAACTTTGAGAAAGAAGAACTGAACGGTTGTTGACTATTTGTAGTCGATAGCTATATCAAATAATAATAATAAAAACAATTAACAACTTTTTACTGGTGCGAGAATTCTTCTATTTCAAGGATTAAAGAACGTTTAATTTTATCAGAGCATTATATAACATTGTCAATGATTTTCATGAAAGCAATATTATGAGATTTAAACGCTTGTATCATGGAAAGGAAAGCTGTTCTGGATTTAAAATGTTTCGAATAAAACATGTAGAAAATACAATTTTGTGTTTAAGGTGCACTTTTGAATATTTCAAATCTATATACTGCGGCTTAATCTCTCATTCAGGTTAATCTCCTTCATTCTCTGATCTGTACTAACTTACCAGATGAGATATTTACGAATGTACTTGTAAATTGGTAAACTTGTACCTTTTAGTCTGTAAGCGACGGAAAAATATTAAAAAGCGATTTCTTACATCTTCATAAAATGAAAGTATCGGATGAAACTTAAAAAATCTGTAAGACCTTCCATTAAATGTCTATTATTACTAAACGCTAATACCAATCAATCCAATCGCACGATCTATACTAATTTTGAAGATTCTAGAATTGTAATTCTATAATTTTTGGTCTCCATCCATTGTACAGTTAATTTATTATTTATTATATTGCTTTGTGTTATATCTACAGCCCCACTACAATAAGTGGTTAAGTCGGATTTTGTCCAGAGAGAGTTAACTGCTTTCAGATAACCGGAATCGTAGTTCTTGGCTTTAAAAGGAGTTGTAGTATAAACAATAACTCCTTAATGCCTTACTTAGCTCCTTATTCACTAGGATAATATTATTATTGTAACTCGATTCGGCTTACTTAAGTACAATGAACTCATTTTGGAGAAAATTAGACTTCACCACTTATTCACCGGGGCTGTAGATATATACCTATGCGATTTTGCATCCGATGTGTGTGGACCAAATTAGGCAACTTTCGCACAATATCTTAGAAACCGACTTTTGCGTTATAATGCCTCCAAATGATTATTTAAATAATATATCTCATCTTCGAAAAAAACCTGCTTCCAGTCAATCTATTTTATTCTTTTATAAAACAAGACGTTTCGGCAAATCTAATGCCATTTTCAATATTAAAATACATCAACAATACTAAAATTAACTTTTTAAAAAAAAGTTATAAGTCAAAATCTCATATAAAGAAAAATTTAAAAATATTTAAAATTTTTTTTTTCCTTTCCTCCTTTTCCTGGGAATTCACTATTCTCCCATGGTCAATTGTCATACTACTATACAGTATGATTCAGACAGTAGTATGACAATTGACCATGGGAGAATAGTGAATTCCCAGGAAAAGGAGGAAAGGAAAAAAAAAATTTTTTAAATATTTTTAAATTTTTCTTTTTATGAGATTTTGACATATAACTTTTTTTTAAAAAGTTAATTTTAGTATTGTTGATGTATTTTAATATTGAAAATGGCATTAGATTTGCCGAAACGTCTTGTTTTATAAAAGAATAAAATAAATTGACTGGAAGCAGGTTTTTTTCGAAGATGAAATTTACATAGAAATTGAGTCCAGTTTATTAGATAAGAACTTAAAAAAAATTAAATAATATAATAATTATTATAATTTTATAAAAAGGTAAGCATTAAAAAAAATCATAAGACCGTGGAAAAATTTCAACGAAAAGCCCTTAAGTCTCCAAACTAAAACAGAAAATGAAATTATCTGTCCGATATTTAGCATATTCAGGCATCCTCAGGGTAGAAAGAGAATAACAACAAAACAAAACATGAATAATGCACCCAAGAAACATCCCACCACCTCCAAGGCTCAAAAGCAACTAATGAATCATTCATTTTTTTGTTTTGCTGTTATTCTCTTTCTACCCTGAGGATGACTGAATAGGCGAAATATCGGACAGATAATTTCATTTTATGTTTTAGTTTGGAGACTTAAGGGCTTTTCGTTGGAATTTTTTCACGGTCTTAACATTTATGTGGGGTCTCTTTTTACTTTTCAATATTAAAAAAATCTAAATCAGTCTAATCTACGAATGAAGATCCAGCAAATTATTATTGTTTTGGACTATCGCCCAAGACTTTAAGAAAAATAGAAATCCACAAATAATTTAAGATTTATATTCAACGATATGATTTTTTAAATCAATTACATAACGATAGGAAGTGCCCTTCATCAGGTCATTGGAATGAGACTTAAGAGACTTGGGGTTGTTTTGTTAGGAAGAGTCTGTTGATAATGCTTCAGTCCTTATCAGCTGGTCCTATAAAATTTGTAGCTTTTAATGATTATTATTTGTAAATAATTCCTTTTTTGTCAGGTTGTTGTCCTCATGGGTTTGGATTCCATGGATGATAGGATATCCTTTTCACCTTTTTTTTAAAGGGTCACGTATATTCCTTGTATATAATATTTTGCTAGTTGGTCATAATACGTTTATATTATCACAAAACGTGTCCTATTGACGAACGCATTGATACTGTTTAACCTCGAGTGGTTGGGTTCATAGAAAACTGTTATAAAAAGCATGTTATAAAACACAAAACGTTCATTTTATCCTTGGCATTCGTTTATTCGGGTTGGACTAAAGGTAAAACATCATTTTGTTAATAGTTGATATTTACAAATAACCAATTTCTGAGAAAATTAGCAGTATTGAACTGCTCAGAGTATAGAATAATATTCTTGTTTAATATTTTTTTTCTTTTTCAACAAGGAAAGTTTATTGATTTTTACAATTATTATGTTCTTCAATAAGATTTTCATTAGTTATTTCCTTTTTTTATTTAATCAATATTTATTAATATTTCTTTCTTTCCTTAGGATTCTATTGCTGTAGGATCTTCTGTTGGTGACATACATCTCGAAGCTTTTTGAGTTTACAGACAACGTAAGTAAAGAAACGTTTTTAATTAGGAATTAGACTTATTAATTGTTATATTCCTAAAATATATAGTGCACACTGGATGTATTCATGACAACCACTGAATGCACCTGGCTGTTGTTAGGTTTTTATTGTTACATATAACCTTGTTACTTCATGTTTATATTCAAATATTAAGATTATTAACAATTTAATTTACTGTTCAAAGTATATGATGTTCTTTTTATTTCATAATATTAATTGATATATATGTATTTAAATATCTTTCATGATGCATCCTAGAAATTTTTTTTAGTTAACTCAAATTAATGTTATAATTGTTTCCTGCGATGTTTGGCATATTGTTTAATTATAATCAATTTATTTTTTAGAATTATTATATTATATATCCTTTACAAATTATGAATTATAATTCATCTGCGATCAGTTAGTATGTAATAAGAAAAATATAAATTTGTTCGTTTTTTTACGTTATTGCTTTTAGAAATCGTAGTAATAATAGAGCACACATTTTAATCTGTAGTCTAATGAATTTAATTGAGGGTGTTATGAATTTTATCTGTTAATTTAGTGTGGCTATTTATTTTTTTAAACTCACCTGTTTTATTATATTTTTGTTCATTTCGACTCCTGCTCAGCAGATTTTAACCGATATTTTTTACTTATGGATTATTTTGTATTTAATTATGAGTTAAATAATCTGTTCTTTGCTAAATAAGTGTTATTATAATATAATCCTTGTTTCGAAATTATTTTAGTTGTAATAAAAAAACTAATTATTTCTCGGAAACTTTCCTTACACCTTTTAGACGACATTCCTTAAACCTTTTTCGCTCCAATTTTTTTTAATTAAGTTGAAGCAATAGAGGTTAATTCCATTACGAACTTAATTCCTTTTTGAAATATTTTCAATTAAATAATAACAATTTGTTATTATAAGATAACACTATTCGTATACATACTAACATTTTTTTAATTTATATACTTTTTTCATGTTTTAATGTTTTAATTACATATTTCATTACTCGCTTCTATCAAATTTATTCTGAGGTAGAGTCAAGTATTTATCTAAATCTTTCACGTTTAAATGTGGTTTCTCTTAAAGACATGTATTTGGCTGCTATGTATTCCAATATACCTGTGTGAGGAAAGCCAAGGCCATATCTTCATTTCATAATATGAAAATATTCTGCTAAAAGAACTTGCCGGTTTCTGAGTTTAATTTAAAAAAGTGTTTTTAATAAAAGAACATAGCATTTTTTATGTCTTAACTTTGTTTTCTTCGCCCATATCATTTATTTTTGTTTGTTGGATCTTCATTAAATGTAAATGAGTTGCGATAAATTTTCGCAGATATTTAAAAATTGACAAAAGAATAATTTTGTTTTACAATTTTTAAGATATAACTTAAAAGTAAGAATGGAACTCCTACTTGGCTTTTACTCCTGTATAAACGAATTTAAGTCTTAAATGTATGATTTTTGATTCTTGTTTAAACAAAATTTTTTTAGGTGGCTTAAGGTTCAATGTCAAAGGTAAAAATAGTAAAAAAAAAAAATCATTTCATCCTATTTCATTGAAAAATTGAAATTTTATGTCTGTTATTCCTGAGTTACATCATCCATTAGCGGTTCCCGACCACAAAATTACTAAACGAATAGTTTTTCTAGGTATAGGTACAAAATAAAAAGGCCTTTTTTCCAAAAAAATATTGAGATAGAGTTGACTTTAACTCTATTCTAAACTCCTGAGTAATTTTTTTTCTCACTTTGTAACAATGTCACGACGTCGTCTGGTGAGATTTCTTTCTCACCAGTATCTTCTCTCAAAACAATCCATATTCTGCCGTCCAGACTCATTTTTTTTTACGGAGAAAATAAAAACTGTTATAAGAAAGGTGATTAAAAAAGTCAAGTAGTTGAAAAAAATATACAGTTGCTAAATGCATGATGTTACACTTGGGTTACATCAATTTACTTACATGAATACAAAAAAAACAAAACAAAAAACTCTTCTTGCATTGACGTGTTCCCGAGTCTTGCTTCTTTCACTGGGATTTTTTATTTGGCTAACAACTGAACAAAAACTAAAAAACGCCACAATTCAATATTGTTTGGTATTAGTTAGTCCGAGGGTCAAGATTCTCCTGGTAAAACTGCCTTCAACCTCCTTCTAATGAACAAAACGACACTACGACACGTGAATGCACTTTCTGAGCCTAGTAGCGTTCTTAACGGAACTAAATTAACGAAAATAATCTTGCAAAATTCCAAGAGATGTCGATAGCATTACTTTAAAGAAAGTGTTACAGCTGAGTTACAGAATGATTTGAGGGTTAACGAAAGTTCATGCTTCATTGGGTTTCGGCCTAATTTATAAAGTAAATTATGAGGTTTTTTCGTTTTCTTTCTTTTTTTAATCAGTAATTTAGTATTTCGTTGAGATGTAAGTGTATTATAAAAACAGAAAAGGAACAAGAAAATTCTCTGTTTTTCCGTAAAAATGATTCGTCTTTACATACATTTTAATTGTATGTAACATTTGTTAAAAATTATATCGGTCTGTATTTTTTCATACTTACGAAAATAAATGAACGGTTATAACTTATAGTCTTGGAAGAATGCTCATTTTTTGTGAATATTTGAAAAAACTTTTACTGAATTCTTTCATCAACGAAAGGTATATGGTTAAATAACTTTGCTTAAAGATGTGAATATTGTTGCACTCCTAAATTAATGTAAGACTGGAATATAAATCTTTTTGAATTTTATATTTTGGGACAAAAAGCATTATCCAGTCATCTAGTACTACTAAATTGTTTATTCTTCAAAACGTTTCGACGCATATGTCATTATCAATCACTTTAACAATTGTCTGCATCATTCCAGTAATACATAACTTTAAAACGTTATATGTCTTTACGTCTGTAAAATTAACAATTAACAATTATATTAAGATAAATACATAATTTCGATAAAAATGGTCCCAATAATAAGTAAAATGAAGTATGGATACCTCACAAATGTATATTTATTTCGTATTTTCTTGGGGATACATCCATCCTCCATGGTCAAATTATTCTCTATACTGACGATACATTATCTTTAATATATGTTTAAACCATTTTCAAGTTTGCTCTTATTTTGTCATAAGTTTGAATCATAATAATGAATCGAAAATTGTTACGATCAATACAATACAACCTATTCTATTGTATCGTTACCATAATTTAATATAATATGGCTTTAATTAATGTTATGGTAATATTGCAATATAAACCGGCTCGAGCAATTATGATTTGTAATTATTATAGATATATTGAGAATCTCAAGTTGTAGCCTTAATTGGTGGGGATACTAATTGGGCGGTTGAGTCTGTTCTCAGCCAGATCTTCATACTTCATACTAAGTACTGAATCTTCTTGGCTTTTGGTGGTACAGGCTTAATTTTTTATTCATATATTAACAAGTCACATTAACAGACAACTTCATTGCTTTTTTAAAATTTAATAATAAATAATGTAAAAATAACAACCAAAATGGAGCTGTATTGTTTAAAGATTCGACTCATTGCGTTAATGAAAACGTTAATCGAAGGGGGTGTAAGGGCGGAAATCAGCCTTGCAAATGTTGAATTTTACTTCCGATTTTCCAATTTAAAAAATACTCTATCGAAAATATGCAGTTTATTAAAAACAAGAAGCAGAAACCTTACCCTATGATTCGCCCTAGGATATGATTATAACAGGGTTTGGGATGTGCCAGATAACGTTAGAATTAATTAGAAATTAGAATTTATTAGGCCAATTTCATTTTGATACTGAGGTAATGATTTGCAAACCAAGTAGAGCTTATTAGATTATAGCAGGTAGGTTATAATCCTATAGCCGGTGTAGAACCTTCGGTTCATTCGAGGCCGAGGCGTGGTAAGGCCAGTTTGTTTGGGAATTAGAAAGCATATCCTGGCCAACTCTCTTCTAGTCTAACTCACCGTTGTCCTTTCTATTTGGTCTCACTGTCTAATGTTCCATATCACACGAGCATTACAATAAAATTAGGAAAACTAATATATAATCAGAAGTATTCTATTAATAATCCCGCTGCTGGCAACACTTTTATTTAGTCTGTTAGCAGTCGGAATGGATCATATGGGATTTATGACCCTCCTGGGGCTCACCCAGCCTCTATAAAGCGTGTACCCAAAATAAGGGGGAAATCTGGCGGTTGAGCGTGATCTAGGACAAATCATCTCCCTGCACTGCCTTTGTCCTTGAAACAGTACAGTCTCTACCGACTACTGAACTCCAGACCCGTTCTCGGGTTGTAGTGCTAGTTTATTATTCTATAAATATTCTGGGATTCACATTAGGAAGATCTTTTTCTTCTTCTTCCAATGGTTCGACAGACCATTACTGGTCCCTGGTCTCTTTCAGGATTATTTCTTATCCAGGAAGTGTATTTCAAGTAGATCAGCTAAAGTATAAATATTATATAAGTCATAAATATAAGCCATAAATATTATATTTTATAAATATATATTTTTTCCAATGAGAAGTGAATATTAGCTACAGTGCTCCTCGAAACTATAAGGACATGTACAAGTGTGATGAAATGAAAGATATGAAAGCTTTCCATACTAAAGTCGACTTTGATTAGTGTAAAATGGTCAGAGGGACCAGTCAATGAATTAAACAAAATAATTATTTATTCTGCTTACGTTTCGACCTATAATTCAGGCCTTCTTCAGGACTGAGAATAAAAGAATCAGAAAAAAACTATATACAACATTGCAGTATCATATATAGTTTTTTTTTAATATATGATACTACAATTGATACCATATATAGTTTTAAACCTTGTTGTATAGTTGTTTCTGTTCGTTCTATTCTCAGCGCCGAAAATTATAGATTGGCCTTAGATGGCTTTTAACATAGATCGAAAATTAGGCACAATAAAATAATTCCAATTTATTTTGTGTAATTTATTGACTTCACCCTCTGACCATTTTACACTATTCTTAGAGTTATCCAGTCAACCATTTCCATTTCATTATAACGTTGACTTTCTGATAAATAATTTATTATTGATAACTTCTGTATTACAAACGCTTTAACTTATTAAATAAACTGGTTAAGAATTAATTATTATTGAGTAAGGTGTCAGAAATATTTTTTTCCGTTCCAACAGTCGAGACAACGTTTAATAAAGGCGACACCCGATCCTTTAATGGACAAGGAAGAAAACCTGACGGTCGAGTGTGGTGCTTGAACCCACCCATGTCCTATATCTTGTTCCATCTTATCCAAAGCACACCCATAACCGTGCATTGCTCTTCCTGTTTCCGGTTTATATAATGATGAATTGTCGAGTATCAAAGGATAATATGAAGCGGGGTAGCTAAGTGTGTAGAACACTTAAGTGGCTTAGCCTTAATGCGGGAAAAAAATCTTGCGATGAGGGTGATCTCGGACTAAAAACTTTCCTGCACAGCTGTTGTCTCAGAAACTTTTCAGTCTCTACCGTTTACTGTACCGGCTTTGGTTATATATATTACTAGCAACCTGCCCGGTTTTGCACGGGTAGTAAGGCTATATTATGTAGATATTATGAACATAAAACAAAACAAAATATTTCTTTATACACGAATTTATTTTCATGCCCGCTAATTTTTCGCGATAACCCATAAGATACTCATTTAAATTGTATGGTATTAGGCAGCGCCTTCCATGAAGCATCCCTGGAGGCTATAGTTTTTTCAACATTTCCGACAATTATTGTTGTATTCCAATCCGTTTACATAAAACCGCGATAAATTATATACCTAAACCTTCTTGTTGAATCACGCTATATATCTGTGAAAACCGCATGAAAATCCTTGCAAAGTTATTGAGTTTACAGCGAACAAACGCGGCTGAGAACTTTGTTTTTTAATATTATGCATATTATGCCAACATAATTTGTCTGTGAAATGTATTTTTTAATTTTTCATCACGTACCGGCCAATAAGGACCACGCGAATATCATTGGTTAGGCTTCTTTGGGATAATAAGGATCTATATGTTCTTTATTATTTAGAAATTATAAAAATAAAAACAAAACCAAATATTTCTTTGTATACGAATTTATTATCTTGCACGTTAGATAATTGGACGGGATTAGGCAAGCAGCGTCTTCGGTGAAACTCATCGATATTCCAACCCATTAACACAAAACCTCGACAAATTATATACCTAAACCTTCCTGGTCCATAAATCTAGCTATTGGTGAAAACCTCATGAAAATCCGTGCAGTAGTTTACCGCGAACAAACGCGGCCAAGGACTTTGTTTTGTAATATGTGTAGATATATTTAATAGTTTTACATTTTATAAGGAATGGGTAGCGTATTATGCCGAGTGCTGAGTGTTCTGTAGATGCTGTACTGTTCTGGGGTTCAAATATGGCTGTGGCTGATGAATAATTCAATCTGGTAAGATCCACGGATGGACCCGTTAAAACCTTCAGGCTCTTAAGCTCATCCAATCTCCATATAGTGGGTTCCCTTAATTCGGGGAAAACCTTTTTGTTGAACGTGGTCTCGAACAAATAAATCCCTGAACTACTGGATCTAAAAGCATTGATAGGTTGTTATGGTTCAGGACTAAAAAAAAAATATATATTTAGTTTCTGCGCAGCTTCACCCAGTGAAAAGTCCCGTAGTAAAAAGAAAGAGAGAAGGCGCTTGTAGAATAACTTGAACAGAGCAGGGCCTAAGTCACGTCCAAACTTTATAGGCTGCTTAAGAGAGGCTTTTACTTGATTTTTAACTTGCCTGTGACAGGGTCCAAGGTTAATTTGGTTTACAGAAGAACTTCGCTTTCTTCTTCCATAGAAGGAACTCTCAACAACAACAACCGGATATAAGGATTTAGGAAATCAACGGTATATTTAAGAATGTAAATTATTCATTTACAAACAAATATCTTGAAATATGAAAAGGTTGTTGTTTGTTTATTTAACGTCACTTTATGCTGCTATGGCTAATCGGACGATGCTACAGTGGGAGCTCTAAATTTTACCTATCCAGGTTTAATTAGGATAGGGATTTTTAACGAGTACCTGTATATTTATACAAATCATCATAGTATATTCATAAAAATATAAGCAAAAACTAGGGGTAGGTTTCCTCCTGTCACCCTAACAGCGAACTAACCGTATTGTCCTAATCGTATAACTGCTAACCTTACTCGGATTTCCATTGTTGTTTTATTCTTATATCAGGCCTTTAGGTTATGCTCCCGAAACTTCATGTTCAGTACCGGACTAAAACCATGATAAATAAGGCAGCAAAGTTCTTGTTTGACAAAATTACTTGACTAAACTAGCGAAAAATGTGAAAAAGTCAATTTTTGAAATTTTGGAATTAACCGCTATTCATCCTGAACACTTCACCTTATGCGTTTTTCTTCCTTTCTCAAAACGCGTTATTTTTACAAAGTTTTTAAATAAATATGTGCTTTTTAAGGCACTTTTTTGTTTTTTAAGGCCTGCTTATTGGTTATTTTCAGCCTAATAATTTTGCCTATACTTATAACCGTACCTGGTTGCTTTAGAGATTGGGGTTTTATAATACACTTCAGTATTATAAATTTAATACACGCCGGAAACTTATATGTTATGACCTTTTAACGGTGATGAGACACACATCAGAAAAAATTTGATTATGTTAAATTAGTATTACATTATTAAATTAATGAATTGTACTAATTAGTAATCGAGGGTTCTGTGTTCTATCATGCTCTCTATTACAGCTTTTATAATTGATGTTCTCAATACTGTCGAATATTTTCTCATGCTGTTGAAACGGTTTGGTAAATAGCGCCCAAGATGCTGGTTCGTAGCCCGGCAGCTGGTCCTAGGAATTTTTAAAAGGGAGTAGCAATCCTTCGGATGGGACGTAAAACGGATCCCAAGCTTGTACGATCTGAGGTACTCGTTAAATATCCTTTATCTTAATTATATCTCAAATAGGCAAAATTTAGGACTCTCGCTGTGGCACCGCCCGATTAGTTATATCAGCATAATATGACGTTTAACGAAAGAAAGAAACAAACAATTACGTTCAATGAACCTTAAAGGTACATCCCCGAAACGGTTTTTATTTTTATTGATTTATTTTATTTGGTTTTTCGATTTTTATATATTATTTTTTACGAACAAATAACGACTATTTTTTGTCTGAATAACCACCAAATAAATTGAGTGTGTATGAACATTTACGGATTTATCATTAGCTTTTACCCATATATCTCGTAAACGGATGAATGAGTTGTAGCGTTTCAAACGAAGAGATATTACACAATTGGGGAATTAAAATGAAAATTTTGCTGGTTTTCATTTGCTTTTCCTAATATATCTCGTTACCAAATGAATGGGTTTTAGCAATTCAGGTGCCTTTCTGTTTATAATTGTTTCTATAAAAAAAAATAATAAAAAAATAGTCAATGTATTAAAAAAAGCATATATATAATATGTATTAATGTATGTAACTCAGTTATAATTGCGTAATGTACTATTGAGATCTGGTTACTCGTTGGCTATTTGAGCTATAGATTAAAGGGACGCTCAATTGATGCCCTCAACAAATCTGTAACAGCCGCCAATTTGTCACATTATCACTGCTTCCTCGCCTCAATTACCACCCCCCTTCCTCCCTTCCATCTCTCTCTCTCTCTCTCTCTCTCTCTCTCTCTCTCTCTCTCTCACTCTCTCTCTCACACACACACGCTCTCTTTCGCAAGGTTGCTTCATAGCCCAGCTCGGTTCGCGGTTGCTGTCTTATGCAACGTTTCACCGGAGAGAAAATAGACTCAAACAGTTTGTTTGTTATTAAGAAATAATAATAAAACAATATTGATAAATTAATATTGAGGGATATTTAAATACTTATTGCTAATTGAGTATTATTTGAGACGTGTAGGATCATTGAAATGGTTTAGTGATCGTTGAAGGACGAGGTTTATTTATTTTACCCCAGACAGAGTGGGGTACTTGTTCGGACGCCAAAATATTACATTTTGAATCATAAATTATATAAAATTATGTTAACATTCAAACTAATTTCTTAGTGAAAGCTGCCTAATTTATTTTACATGGCCTGTACCACTACAATTCATGAAGGGTCTTGGGTTTAGTAAATGGCAGAATCTGCACTGTTTCTAGGGCAACGGTTATGCTGGGAAGTGATTTGTTCGAGATCACATTCAACTGTCACTCCCCTCCCCCTTAAGGGTACCCTCTTCATAGAGACTGGACGAGCCCCAGGATGCTCTGCGGATCCCACAGTGACTAGATAAAATAATTTATCTGCGCTCAGCATAGCAATTCAGCGCCCTTCCTCTCAGACACCCCCTCCTGCACTGCTTAATTAAGCAAAAATTAACATAAGAAAAGATCTCGTAGTTTTTTAATGGTATGTCTTTATAAAAGATACATAAGGGCTGGAGTAAGTGGCATTATCTGAAATGTCTGCGGG
Organism: Arma custos; assembly: GCA_037127475.1. Lineage (NCBI taxonomy): Eukaryota > Metazoa > Arthropoda > Insecta > Hemiptera > Pentatomidae > Arma > Arma custos. The sequence continues at coordinate 99,936,976 of CM073762.1, forward strand.
CGACAATACATGACACACGCCCCTGTGATTCTAAACTTTCTTATACAGAAGGTTACACCAAAAATATAAAAATAAAAAGTTGGTTATGAAAAAAAAAGTTACAACTAACTTCGCTCAAACTCCTATTCAATTACTTAAATTTAAATGTGAAGTCACTTATAGAAATCATCAAAATAAAAATAAATATCGTGTTATCGTGGAGTTAAATGGTGGATGAGTTGTAAGAAATATATAGATTTATTGTAATATTGAACAGATATAGCATGGATAATAGGGTGGTCCAAAAATTTAAATTTTGGAAAACATATTCTCCACAAGCCTGCCCTTATTCCATATGGCATTTTACAACTGAGGAAAAAAATTCAGGATATTTGGTCAATATTTAGAGGTCCCTATGATTTAACACTTTTTAGGTCAAAAACAGAATTTTCAATAAACCTCCGATATTTTGTTAAAATAACTTTATTAAGAAATACAATGGAAATGTTATTTTACATTTGCAATAGGCATAATTCAAGTTTCTGGAATGTTAATTCTACATGTAATACTCTCAATATTTACAAAAGCTTACTAGCGCCATCGCCCATTAACGTCGCCTTCTTGGACGTTGGAAGCTGTTGTCTGTGCAGTTGAACAAACTGGAGAAGATACTGAAACTGTTCTTCATTCTTGGTGATACATGTATTAAATTTTGGAATCAGTGCAATAACTCTTTCAGCACAGTCATTAACTACTTTCATTTTACATACTTTGTCTTTGAGTACTACGAAGTTAGGATCAGAAGGCCACAACATAGTGTTTTTGCAAAGGAAAGATGAAGACTATCATGCTTAAACTGTTTACTTTCAACTCTCTTTAGAGCCTTACCCTTTGGTAGGTGCTGTAGGTTTTTGACCATCTCAATTTTGGTGTTGTGACTGACACGGGAATCAAAGAGCCAGGCCAATCAAGTGTTCAGAAAAGAACCACAGGGGGCGTTTAAATGCCACTAAAGCAGACTTCTTGACATCACAATCGGGGTATACTTCGACCTAGCAGTATAATAGGCCATCATTTCTTCTCTAAGCTTCTTTCTTTGGTTGTCGGAGTCAAACAGATCATTACTGCATGAAGAGTATATTTCCTCGTTATTCTGAGGCCAGTGTTTCCTGAAACGCTTAAAAATAGCAACATCTGGACCCCCAGTTACTCCAAAAGCTGCAGTGAAAGCAGACGAGAGCACAATTTCAAGTACGTGGTGCCTACATGAAATCCATACAAGATTAATCTTTAGACTCTCTTCTAGAATAGCACACGCACCACTCTTCAAGCCTATTGGCAGCTTTTGTGTCAAAAACGAGAGCACGAACATTTTCCCTCAGGTTCCAATTATCAAGAGCGTTTAGGCAAGTTGTTACCTGTTCCTGGCCAGTCCCTTCAATAATCTTTGGAACTCTTATTACGTCTCTATTCCATTTCCAGTGACGAGTATCGCTACTCTGTCTACTTTTTCAGTGCCCCCCGGCAATATCTACAAGTAAGTTGCCATCCCAGAGTAGAAATAAAGGCTCTTCAGATGAAAAATTTGAAAAATCATTTTCTTAACTGCGAAATCTTAGAAACGAAAATACAAAGTCACTACTTTCAATTCATAGGGAGCCCTAAATATTATCCAATCGATCCAAATTTTGGGCTGGTGTTTCAGTTTGCCTAGTGGAACAAAGACAGCCGTGTGGAGATAGATATTTTTAACTTTTTATTTTTCCCATATAGTTATGGACCACCCTATTGGATATAAAAGAGACTTCCTTATATCATTCCTGCCATTTCCGACTCTCGAATGGGAATATCGGTACTTTTGAGGAGAATTAAAAAAAAGCAGTTTCAAGGTTCAAAATTCAGTTATAGCCAAACCAATGACATTCATTTTACATTGTTTTTGTGACTGATAGATGCTTTTGTATGAATTTTATATCAATTATCAATCCTAAAGCAACTACTAGAATATAAAAAAAAAAATGGATAAAATTAAGTGATACTAGCCACTGCGTTGAAGCGCTACGAATATTGAATTAGAAACCTAGCTGTGATTTCTTTTTACGAGTTGGCGTTGCTCCAGAAACCGTCTCAACGACTTCCAAGACAGTTTGGGTCTTCAATGCTGCCCTTCGTCGTTCGCTTTCAGGGGCAGTCGGTTATCTTCATTGAATGTCTGCCCGTATTTATGAAACTATAAAGTGTTCATATTCCTAAAATATACAGTCTACACTGTATATACTGTACATGTATCCATGGCAACCACAAAACCACCCGGTCAGAATATTTCAGCTGTTGTTAGATTTTCTTAGTTACTTATAACCTTTGCCTCATGTTCATGTTCAAATGTTGTGATTATTATCAATTTAATATACCGTTCAAAGTATAGAAAGTTATTTTTATTTCATAATAAAAGTCTACTCAAATATTTAAAAAAATAAGAATATTGAAAGGAAAATTGAAATAGTTAACCCTGGAAAAGTTTCAGGAACGTTTTGAAAATCTGCTCATCGACTTTCAGTGTGATTTTTATGCAGGTCAACTTTGCCTCTTCAGTATGGAATTATAAAAAGAGATCACATATTTTTCTGCTCTCAGTTTGAAAGTTGCGATAACTTTATACCATATTAAAGAAAAGTGAATTATCATCAATAATATTTCATTGTTTGTTTTGAAACTAGCTTTAACATTATGAGACAAAATGTCGTAACTAATTTCGTTAGCTTTTTAACATTTTTGTTTTTCTCTTTATATATAAACATGCTTTCTTCTCTCTAAGCCACTTCTTGATCTTTTCTCTCTATAGAAGATGGAGCTTAAGAATAATTGAAAATCGTTGAAATGAGGGAATATGTTAAAAATACATCGCAAGGGTTTAATTTAAGCTATGAGATAACAACTTTTATTTCGTTTATTTTTGTTTTCCGGTTAGTTCATTTAAAGTAATATTTTCTTAGAATTATTGAAAAGAATTATGGGTACTTGAGTATTAACGCCACCGCAGTTATATTTTATAACAGCTATCTTGGATAACAGCTATCTTGGATAACGATAATAAATCTATTTATTGGGATTAGAATTTCAATTTTTTTAAATAATCATCAACAATTAAAAATCAAAAGAATTTATTTAAAAACAAAGTATATCCAAGATACATAATTATAAGTAAAAATATATAGTATATATGATAAGTCTATAAATATTATTGTAAATAAATATATTATGGAATATATCATGAACAGTTAAAAATGAAAATAATTTATTTAAAAAGAAATTAGTCAATCGGATTTCGGTGGAAAATGGGCCGATATACAGTTTAATGTGGATTGGAAACTGTCCCTATTTTCTTTCACCTGATTGACATTTCCAAAAGTTACGTTGACCAAAAAAAAGTTTCATTTCATGCGAATGGGTACATTTTCGTTTTTTCGGTAAAGTATTTCGCTCATGAAAAAATAAAATTGCATCTTCTTCTGTTTTTGACAAATCCCAAATATGCATTTTCGTAGCACTAAAAATAAGCAAACAACAACAATTCTAGAGCAAATCAGCAAACAAACGAGAAATCAGCAACAAACAAAAATCAGCAAACAAGAACAAATCTAGAAGAAATGAACTGTTAGAAATATAACTGCTATAAAATATAACTGCTTGCGCATGCGAACAAGATTGCTCTTTAAATATAACTGCGGTGGCGTTAATACGCAAGTACCGAATCGTGTTTTCAGGTAGTTAAATAAGATTCTTAAATGTTTTACTGCATTTTGACTAAAAATAGAGGCGATACATAGCAGTTCACTTTGTTAGATAATGTTTCTAAATAAATATTTATCTAAGAAATCCCCGTCATTTGAAATGGAAGATATCTTTTTGATTAGATCATTAGATATCTAGATCGACCTTGGTCAGGAGTTGTTAAACTTTGAGATCAGATCCTGCTGAGCAATCTAAACCACCGGCAGGAGAAATCGGTTGCTAAGGAGTTGCAATGATACGGATCTGACCTATGGCGGTAAGTACGATTAGAATCTTAAATCAGTGCTTGTATTATTCTTAACAGCAGAGATTTTCTTCTATATACCAAATAGTAGCTTCAGTCGAAATATTTAAGTTAAATTAACAGCGTGTTACAACTTTATTACATACCAAAGGTGAAAAGAAACTGTACATTATTGCGACCCTTCCCGACTTCGCACGGGCTGTTGAGCATAGTATGCCTTCATGTTTTGTCTGTCCTAGGATCGCATCAATCGCGTCGAATATGTGGATTAGACTTAAATGTAACATAATGTCTACACTACATGAAGTATTTTAATGTATTTTATTATCTAGATATTAGAAACAAAATAAAATATTTCTTTATAGATAAATAAAAATTATATGGTGTAAAATATTATATATAGAATAATGTGCATGAAATGCTTAAGGTAACTAAATTATTTAGTTTGATAAGGATTAATTCTGTATCCGTCTAAATAGCATTCCAAATACCGCACTGTACGTAACCAATTTTTTAGAAGATATAATGTGTATAGTAAGCATTCCTTAAAAGATTGATATATGCTATCTTGGAATTTTTTGTAGATCTATAAAAGAGGAATATTCCATCATTGTTTTGTTATATCTCAAAGGAATAACACAGCCTCTTCAAAGACAGATCGCAGGCGGCTTGACATTTTCCAACAATTATCGTTATATTCCGATAAATTTACACAATACCTTGACATATTGTATACCCCACCTTTCCTCATGAATCACTATCTATTGATGAAAATCCTTGAGTTTAACGCGAACAGACAGACAGACATGGCAGAGGATTTTGTTTTATAATAATTAAGTATAGATTAGTTCTATATGTATAAAATACGTGTATTTTAATAATTGACTTATATTATTGGACGCCTGATAAGGGGTAAAGGTATACTCGATGACACATAGGGAAAACTTGGTAAATAAATGAACCCAAAACATCCTTATATAAATAAATAAAGCTCTACTATATTAAAACAAAAATAAAATAAAACCACACACAACTACTATCAATAAGAATAATCCTGAAGGCTTTAATAAAATAATAACTACAATTTAAACCATCCCATATGTTTTGTGATCGAAACGTTACAAAAAGAAAAAAATAGGAGAAGAATATATATATATTAAACGACCCTTCTCGTTGAGAGAGAATCCTGTGGCCGAATGGTGTATCGCCCCGTAGGCTTAAGGGAATACGGTACCCACTTATCCCAGTCCAGCCCAGCGTCCTATGGTACCTTTCCAGCATCCCGTTACTCTGTGGATGGTACGGCGTAGTCTGGAGCTTGGTAATGCCTAATGTCTTGCATATCTCTTTATGTTATATATGGCATCACATGTTAATGTAAATAAATAATAATAATAATATAAAATTAGCGATTTGAATTGATTGTTCGATACCGATACAATCAATAACTGTTTACTAAGTTCCCTCGATAGATTACCGCCCGAACCCGAATCCGGGACTCTTAACTTTGTTATCTTTCTACCCTTTTCACGAACGTTTATCGATCGACCCGGCGCTTATTTCCTTTCTAGGAATCCCTTCTTTTCCTTAGGTCGACCAATATAAAAAACTCAGCTAAATGTTCGCGATTAGTGGTTAGCATAATAATTTTCTGTGCTCAACATCGCTGGTTTGCATTCTGGCAAATGGCCTTAGTTATGCTAAGTCTTGGAGGGGGCGCAAAATGGCAGTAGCTAGCCAGTGCTGTGACAGGTCATCCTTAAAGATGAATATTATAATTATAACTGTATATGTAAAATTTAGAATTCTTACATTCTCCAATGCACTCTTTCGTTTTGTTTTTTTTGGACCGAACAAAGTAGGCAACTCCTTATTTTCGACTACCTATTCTTTCATTTATTGGCCACATCTCACCCCCATAGGGAACAGTTTGAAGGTTGGAGGTTTTTTTGTCTATTCTAATTTTTAAGTTATGGGACAAATACTTAAAGGTATGTCGAAACCGAAAATCACCCTATGCTCTTAGATCTTCTCGGATTTAATTTTTTCTTGTTTTCATGAACCATAAATGCTTACAAAAGTGTAAAATGGTCTTGGGGTCCAGTAAAAAAAATCCACATATTATTTTAGACTTATTTTATTCGTGTCTAAGTTTCAATCTAATTTTTAGGCCATCTCTGAAAAAAAAAAAAATACTGCAGTTCATATAAAAAGTTATATCTTCCTTTGTTCTGCAATACTTATGTATTTTTTCGGTTTTCTTTAATTCTCAGCCCCAAAGATGGTTTCAATATTAGGTTGAAAAAACAAGTCTAACTTAGTTTATGAAGTTTTTTTACTGTCCTCCCTGAACATTTTACACTCTTCTGAGATCTATCCAGCCAAACATTTCCTCATGAGCAAAAATACTCAAATTTCTCACCATGTTTGAACTTATTACCACTTAGGCAACTTAGTGTAAACAATACCTATCCATTCTTCGGTTCCATCTTTGGAGCTGAAAAGTCGATAGTGAATCGCTCCTGAATTGAACGAAATCGAACCATTTTTTAATCATTCAGCTACGGGCGATTAAAAGTGGATCATGTACGACAATAATAGACGAAAACGTTCGTGGTCGAAGTCTAGATTAGTTTCACAAATTATTGCGAAGCCCGTATTGACGCCAAGGTAATGCTGAGCATTTGGTGGGATGGGAAAGGCAATGATTCATCGTGAGCTGCTGGAGCCTGGCCAAAGCATTAATTAGGAGTATATCATTGATTAGTGTTTTGAAATTTGAATGAATCAATTTGCTTGAAAACACATTAAAAAAACCAATCCAATAGATTAGTTGTAAATACCTTCGGAAGTATTATATAATGTTTTAAATGAAATTTTTTGATAAAATTTATCATCGCCTCCAGACAAAATATTACCCTGGTTAAGTCCAAAATTCAAATTTCACTTTTCTGTGGCTAAATGTTTTAATCAGTCGAGGTACGAACGAACGTACACTGACGTAAAAACTGTTCAGTAGGATTCAAAGATGGTCAACTATTATTTCTTTATCGCTTTAAAGAGATTTTTTATTTTTATTTATTGGAATTTACAACTGTATTATAGCAATACAACCTATACAGAGCCTATCCTGTGGTATTACTAAAATAACAAATTCAACTTAAAAAGCCACGAGGCCATCTTCTTTTCAGACGCCTCGGAGGATTATCGGGAATTGGGAAGTAGCTAGGCTTGAAACTAGTGGGTTTGAGTGGGAATAAAGTTTGTCATGAAAGGGCTGGTATCGGGTTCGGGCCAAATGGGACATTGTGATCATTATGGGTGACTTTATTCATAACAAAGTGAAGAGCATTAAGTATATTACGAAGGATTTCGGACACGAAAGGAATTCGATGGCTTAGTGGCTAGCCAAGCTCTACTCCGTAAGTCCAAATAGGTCTTATAGTAGTCATGTATATGAGTCTTTTGTAATTAATTGGGAGAGCGTTTGTCTAGTAAGTGTTGAAGTAGCCTGAAACGGCGAGCAATTTCTTGTCTTTTCAATCTGGTATGTGGATTCAGAGTTAAACTGAATCATTTTAAAAGAAATAAAAATAAAAGTTGCATTTTTCGCTTTAATTAATTAATCGCTTGTTTAATTCGAATTATGTAATACGATGTGGACAAATCCGGGTGATTATAATCTTCGAGTCAGTAAATGGGCGAACCCATTGGTACGGAAAGGTCAATAGTGGAGTATCCGGGGACTTGGCTGCATTCCAGTGCTAGGTTCCTCCTCCGGCGATGGCAATTCAAGTCTGTCCTCAGCCTGTGAATTGTGTCACTAAACACTATTCACTTCGTCTTAAAGCCTGTAGAAGTATCATTTGTTGAAAAATGAGACGTTTTAAGTTAAAATAAACCTGCACCTTGGATTCAGTACATGGTAGAGGTTGTTAATCTATCTTTATGTACAATGGTTGGGCGAAGAATATGTTCGAGATCATGCTCAACCGGCAGGTCGCCGGATATTTAATATACAACGTTACATAATTAAATAAGCAAATTTTCGTTTAAGATTAATTGAAGGCTATGTCTTTGGAAAGAGAATGTAGAAATCAATAAATTATCATATAACATTTGAAATTATATAATATTGTATTACTTTATTAAAATTTACTAATTGTATGCTGTTTTTTAAATTCATTTAACGCTATTTTATGCTTTTATGGCTACTCGGACGATGCTATTGTAGGAGTCCTAAATTTTGCCTATCCTATTTAAATTTGGATACGGATCCTTGACGAGTTCCTGACATCGTAAAGGCTCGTAATCCCCGTTTTACTTCCCTTCCCAAGTACTGAATAACTAAGGATTTTTTACTCCCTTTAACAAATCCTCTGACAACCTGCCGGAGTACGGACCCGCGATCTTGGGCCTGGTAGTTTGCCAAGCTAATCACTATAACACAGGTCGCTACCTAAGCGTGTAATTATACTTACATTCAAATATAATTTTGTTTTAATTGGAGATGTGATTATCATTTTTTATAATCGCGTAGGCGATAACTTAAATTTTCTTGTGAGTACATAACAGTAAACTTGTAATTTTATGTTTTTCTTGAATGATAATAGCTGATTTTGTGTGTGTATATATATATATATATATATATATATATATATATATATATATATATATATATATATATATATATATATATATATATATACACGTGTGCCGGTATAAGTCCGACACTAGCTCTCCTTTCAGCTCTACTACCTGTACTTAGCTCAGTTTCCTCCAACCGGACCATTTTCTTCCACATTTGTATTTTTATGGTTCGAATTCTGTTTTTTAAATTTTTATTTTAATGGAAAAAATTATATATCATTTTTACGTACGTGTTTGGCTATTTGATATTTAATCATTTCCTGCTATAAGAGAGTTTACTGTATTTACAATTTTGAAACCCTTCGTTAGAGTGTCTCTAATCTCATTACTTTCCTCATAAGATCTTGTTTTTACTTAAACAATTGTTTTAAGCAAACTTAAGGATGAGATCCAATTACTTATTAGATGGATTAACTGGCAAGGATAAACTTGACCTGGACTAAGGGCTTCTTATTCGTTAGCAGTGCGATTAAATCCATTATATTGTCATCAATTTAATCAATTCGAAGATCGAATTGACTTGTTCTACAATTAGCGCTTGATAAAAATCGATACAGCAATTTTTAGTTAAACAATAACTAAGCTACGTTTTATTTAAGAAATAATTTTGCCATCGAGCACAACTAAAATCTACTATCGTTCTTCGCTGCGTAAAGATAATCGAAAGGTCATTGCTGTAGTAAGACCTTGGAGGTGACGTTGCGAATGGAATACGCAATGCCGGTTAACTGATTACAATTCACGGTAGCAAAAGGAAGAATATTTACATTTATTTGAAGAAGAATTTCTGAATAGTGACCATCGACCATACTAATGTTACAACCGTACTGAATCTGCGCATGTGCATACTATAAGTACAGTTACTTATGAAGTCTATTCAGGTATTGTCAGCTGATGTTACTTAAACATATTCGCAATATTTTATGCATCGAAAAGCTGGGATATCAAATGTATAAATAAACAAAAGATTTTTTTTTTAGTAAATCACACCCTCGAAATATTTCTAACTTTTAAAAGTATGTATATTTGTCTTTTTTATCGCAAATCAAACATTAATATAATTAATAATTAATAATGCCAACTCATACAATAATCTGGTATCATATTAGTTTTTTTAAATGTATTTGTATGTCGGAAAGAAAACTGGATATCTGTTTGGCACGTTGTCGCTTCGACAAGTTTTAACTCTTTGTTCATATCATTTTTATTATTTTCCAAAAATACATGTTATTGTGAGCTTCAGTATGGAAAAGATAATTTAATGTGTAGATTTCGGTAATCTTTCCATCAAGAAATGAAAGTTTCAACCAACATTTCGAAGTACAGATGATATATGTTTCTTGAAACGTTCATTTCTATATCATATCATTACCGTAGTATAAAACATTTTCTGTAATTACATTATCTTTTCCATAATAAAGATCAGGATAACTTGTATTTTTGGAAAATATCAAAAAGGGAAACGAATAATAAGTTAAAACTTGTGAATGAACTCGAAGCGACAACCTGCAGAATAATTACCTAAACTAATTATTAGAATAGGGAATTGATTATTTGACCTCCACCCTGACCGTTTAACTCCCATGAATGGCACCGACTTTATTGGGGACTTGACGATCTAAAGGATGCTAGCAGAATAAATAATTTTCCTGCCACACCCAGGCTAATATCCGGGCCTCAGAGCTCAGGAACTTAGCTGTCTACACAGTTAGCTACCTCGCCCCCAATTAAGAATAAGTTTATAATACATATACTATATTTCAGTTCGAAAAGTCCAAAACATTGGTCCCGAGTATCTGAAATACTAAAACTAACCAATCAACATTGCAGCAATTTCGGCGTCAGAACACACCCAAAATAATAACACCGAAGAAGATGAAATATAGCTCATCTCAATCAACAGTCTAATAGAATCGTCAATCAGATACCGCAATCAGTCTGAAAAGCTTCCCGTGCTACCTTATCAGTGATAAGAAAATCGATATGTCGAAAATATGTCAGGTTGTCACACATGATGATTAAATATGGCTGTGTTCATAAATTGTAATGTTCGACACTTCTTGTTCTGCTTGTTGATCATGTTCGGAATCTGTTGGTTTTTCCTGTTAAGATTTGTGGTATGCCAATTTTTTTAAAAAATATTTCTTAGGTAAATATTATTGTAAAACTATATATTTTTACTCTCATCTTTATGAAATATTGACTTTTAGACCTAAAAAAACTTTTAATGGCCGCCATTTCGAAACGAAAATACAGATGATGATAAACAGTTTCGAGGATCATACTGGGATCATGCTTCATCTTTGGTAGGAAAACTCAAGAAAATCAGTTCGTTATGCTCAAAGAAAAAATGCTGTCGCTAGAAACGGTCGGACGGTATTTTTATATGTATCTTATTTTATGCGATTTTATAGTACTTATGCGTTAGTTTATAGTTATAGAGTTTAAGAATTTATGCTAAAAACTAGACCACAGGTCGCCCCATTAGAAGGTAGTTATGTGTTTTCACTATCAGATATTTTTTATATTAATGAAATTTTGTTTATTTAATTATTTTTTTTGGAAAAAATAAAATAAAAATTTAATTTTTTTTTTAATACTAACATTAATTTAAGTCAATGGTGGATTTAAGGGGGGGGGGGGAGCACGGTGCCGCGTGCTCCCCAGACGGTTTTTTGTGTACTGTGGAGAATCCATTACATCACCATTACAGTACATTCTTATAGGGAAATCACATGATCATAGTTGTTAAAATATATGAATAAAATAACAGAAAGAACATGAGTGAAACTATTGTTTAGATATTTTAATAAACCTTTGAAACCTTTCTATAAATGCTACAAGTTTATTTCCAAGTAATTCTTGACTTTTTTAACCGTCTGCCCGTTGTGCCCCCGCAGAAAAAAATCTTGGTTGCCCTTGATTTAAGTTTTACAACACCTAATGAAATGACTTTAAACTACCAGATGAAAATACAGTTAGTTATATTGCTCAATGCCGGTGTTTTCCTTGATCCTCATGGCCTTTAAAAGGTGGAAGTTTACTAAGTACGTTTCGGTCCACATTCACAAGTCTTCTTCAGGGCATTTAATGGGGAACTCCACCCGGATCATTTCTTGCTTATAGAATTTATCCCATTTTAGTTTAGTTTGTCGAATATAAACATTTTAAATGGAATTCTACTGATTAAAAACAAATGAATATTTTACTAGGAAGTCATTAAAATACAATAAAAACAAGTGAGCTAGAAGCAAAATGGTGGCCTGTAAAATATCAGCTGATAACTATTCGTTGTTCTAGCTCTCAAGGCTAGCGAAGGATTTACCGACATCCATGCTGATCATCATATGTATCCATCATCATATGTTTCCTTTGAAAACAGTGCATATTACATTTGTTATGTTTGTGTTAATGATTGTAAATCTATCAAGGTTCTAGTAAAATCATGCCAATCACAGAATCGATATATATAAATTTGTTTCTTGTCTAAATCAAATCATTTTTATGTATTCTTTTATATTCTAAAGTTGTGTGTATTTTATTTAGAAGTTTATTTATTTAATTTAAATTCTGTTTTAATATTAATAACACAATATTTGGTCATAATTGGCAATCCAAAAGTGGTGTTTCACTTTACAATTCCATAAAAAAAATTGGATTTAATTAAATTGTTTTAAGATGTTTTATTTAAAGGTTATATATTAACGAGAATAATATATTAAATTTCTGTAACAAGCAAAATGATAGTTGTATCATTAATAGTTGAGCATGACAGTTTATTTGGAAATTTTATTAAATATAATGTAAACGTTCGGGTTTAAGACGTATTCATATTGTAAATAGTGGTCCAAAAATTTAGAATCATCTTTTTTCTTATCATGTACCGAAGCTGAAATGAATTTGAGTGGAGATATGCAATTGGCATGGCTGACTTTTTTAATTCTGTTATGTTTAAGTAACGGTGCTTTTTTAAGTTATGTTAATTTTCCATATAAGTATTTAGATGATGGTGGTCCTAGTAAGATTTTCTTGCTTGAATGGATTCGTTCATAAGTAGGAAATAAATTTGTTGACCCTCATTTTATGTTCGTAGGCTGTTCATACAACACGAGTCCTACACCCTACACCATACATCTATCCTCCCAGTCAATAAGTCCAAATATAATATAATATAAGTCCCAGTGAATAAGTGTTAAGTCGAATTTTGCCCAGAGTGAGCTTCTTATTTTTACAGGAAGCGGAATCTTGCCATTATCGTAGTTTTTGGCTTGAAATGGAGTGGTAATGTAATAGGCCAGCGACCAGGTGTTTGAAGGTCGCAATAAATTGAAGAGAGCTGCATTTTTGATATGTTGTAAGGGTCTCATATCATGTAATGGCCATGTCAGCTAAGTGGAAATCCAAGTTTGCTACCGAAAAAAATGGATGGGAAAACTTTTGGTGACTGAAAAACCTCGAAATTTTCGGAGTTATTTCAGTTTTTGGCCTATATCTCCTATTCGGTGCGTTTTTGATAAAAAACATTTCTATCCATTTTTAAAGTAAATTTAATTAGCTCTAATTTAAGCACAGACCGAAGCCTGTAGGTCTAATAGATTCTGAGTTACGCCCCTTGGTCACTTTTTTCCAAATAGTCCAAATATAGGCCAGCAGCCAGGAGTTTGAGGGTCGCAAAAATCGAAGAGTTGCATTTTTGATATGTTGTAAGGGCATATCAAAATCGAATTTTGCAACTGAAAAAAACGGATGGGAAAACTTTTGGTGCCCAAAAAATCATACAATTTTCGGAGTTTTTTCAGTTTTGGCCGACTTTCTTGAGGAACACCGCCGAAGGAGTGATTCTACGATGAAAGTAAAGGTAGTAAATATAATTAGCTTTAATTTAAGCACATACTAAGGCCTGTAGGAGTAACAGATTCTGAGTTATGGCTCTTTGAAAATTGGTCGTTTTTTCACACCAACTTTCCCCGATTTTCTTTTTTTTTTTAATTAACAAGAGAAGTATAACTACTACAGGCCTCATTGTGTTCTTTAAGTAAAACTAATTAAATTTACTACAGCTTCATTCCCCATGACTTTCATCGTAGGATCACTCACGATGTTCCTCATGAAAGTCGGCCAAAACTTAGATTTGTATTTTTTGGAAAAAATTACCAATTTTAAAGGGACGTAACTCAGAATCTATCAGAGCTATAGAGCTGCCTGCGGTTGGGCTCAAATTATATCAAATTTAATCTACTTTAAAAATGGTTACCAATGTTTTTTTCATTTATGATGAATCGGTGCCGATTAGGAGATACAGCCCAAAAAGTGAAATAACTCCGAAAATTTCGAGTTTTTTCGGCCACGAAAGTTTTCTCATCCGCTTTTTCTGTAGCAAACTTGAATTTCCATTAGTTAGGAATGCCCTTACAACATATTAAAAATTCAGCTCTCATCAATGTATTGCAACCTAAAGCTCTTTTTTCGTACCTGACTGCTGGCCTGTTAGCAATAACTCCATCTTAAACCAATACCTGACATATTCAGTTCTCTCTCTCTCTCTCTCTCTCTCTCTCTCTCTCTCTCTCTCTCTCTCTCTCTCTCTCTCTCTCACTCTCTCTCTCTCTACGAAAATAACACGATCTCGCTTCCTAAGTACTTCTTGTTCTTTTCCTTCCTCCGTAAACACTTTCATTGTGGAGGAGCTCCTAACCATCTGTGCCAGTCCTATCGGTCCCGTGCCAACAGCATCATCTACTCCAGAGTTTTACCTCTTTTATCTCCCAATTTGCGGACATATTCCCTATACGTAGTTCGTTATCTTCTTCGTGGTCTTGTGGTTGTAGGTCGAAGCTTTGAACACCTTCCTCGAATGGGTCTCGATTGTGACTCCTTCGGCAAATGAGTCCAAACTGCCTCAGTTGCCGCTTCTGTAAGGAATCTTTTAACGCAGGGATTCCCAAGTTTCTCCTTATTCTTAAATTTCTTACCCAGTCTCTTTTTCTTTCCCATTTACTCTGCGAAGGTGTTTCATTTCTGCTGCGATAGGCTTGAAATACCGCTTTATAAATGTGGAGTTACATAGTAACTTATTTACTTACATCTCGTTGGCCCACAATAGTGTTGCAAATCTGTTAATAGACCCGGTTATCTTTTGCTATTTCGTTTGATATTTCTTGGTCTATCCTTCCCGACTTGCTAAGCATTAATGCTTTCCCTTATTACAAAATACTCATTTGGCAAAAAATCGACTTAACCACCGGGACTGTAGACGTGTCAGTTATATTGAGCTGAATGGTATTACTAACCATCCAGAAATTTCTATTGTGATCTCATCTGTATTTGATAACATTGATGGCTGAGAAGTTCCTTAATGGCTATAACTAAATACCAATATAAAAACAATTATATGTTTTATTATTTAGATTTATTTATATTATTCGTATTGTCATATAACAACAATGCATAATCATGGCTATTTGATAAATAATCTGTAATTAAGTGATCACCTCTTTTTTTTTTTTTTGATTATCAGAAATACATGTCCTGTGTCAGCTTTCGAGCTCTATGTATCCCCCCTCCCCACTCTCTCTCTCTCTCTCTCTCTCTCTCTCTCTCTCTCTCTCTCTCTCTCTCTCTAGATATAATATATATATATTTATTTATTTATCACTGTGATTATGCTCCATGCGATAAGGCTTCTTGAATTTTCCCTCTAGTGCTGAATGATAGCTTTTTATCTTGAGGAACAAAAACGTTCGTTTATATTGCGGCAAGTGTTAATCTTTATTTTCAAGGACTTGGGGATCACCACTATCATCGCGGTTTCATCCGAGGTCGTGTGTCGTTGATTATAACTCCAATAGTTCCCCTTCAGGAATCTTACGACTAAAATCCGGTTTCGAATCATGCCTCTTTCTTCGTTGATTCAACATCTGAATCGCTTGTGTTACCCATTTATCCCCTTTGAATAATATATATAAAGTTTTATTGTACCATCACAACCAAGGAAATTTCTTCGGATCAGTACATGAAAAAGGCTGTACTATTGCTGTTTGTGCAGGGAGGTGATTTGTACGAGATCACGCTCTATTGCAGGGTTTTTACCCCCCCTCCTTCCCCTCCCACCTACCAATGAAGAATACCTACTCTATAGAGTCTTGGTGAGAAAATATTAATTGTAAACAAGACGTTTGTTAATGTGAAATTTTTTTTGTAATTATAATATAATTATATATATTCAGTCAAAGTGACGTCTGAAAATCGTCAGTAATTGGTGTTAATATTAAGAGTAGTGTATAATTATTTATATTTTTTCATCATCATTCCTCTTTATTTTCGATATATCCTGAACAGAAATAGAGATGGTGTTTAAATTTTTCCAACAAATTGAAACGTAAATATTCTTTTAGGCTTCCACGACCACTATTATTACAAAAGACTTGGTTTATTTCTTCTGGTTTAGGCCGTGTAGATAAATTTTTCGCCAACGTTTCGTCAACCATGCTGCTGACTTCCTCAGCCCTGAGTTCGTCAGCAGCATGGTTGACGAAACGTTGGCGAAAAATTTATCTACATGGCCTAAACCAGAAGAAATAAACCAAGTCTTTTGTAAAATTGAAACGTATTTGGCGCATAGGAATACAAAAAAATAAATAAGCGGTGTTGGAATATTGTATAACAATTTGACTATTTTCCGTAAAATGAGAAATTTTAACAATAATTTAACAAAATCATGTATATATTTTTTATTGACATTTATATAATAAATATACCATTTATTTATATAAATACAATATGTCTCCCTACATAACCATCGCGTTTTCCCTCAATTAGGGGTACCCACTTTGTGGAGGTTGAGTGAGCCGCGGGAGGCACTGTAGGCCCTGTAATCTATAGATGACTTGGAAAAGGTTGAATAATTCTTCTACAACAGCCGGATTTGAACCCGGAACCTTCAGCATAGTAACTCAGCACTCTACAGCCTGAGTTAACCCTCTCCCCTTTTTGTAGACTTCCCCCTCACTCATTATTTACATATATTTTCTTTTTTATAATTCTCCATTATTTCGTACTGACTATCATTTGTTTAATTCTCTAAGGCAGTTGAGGAGTTGCGAAAACAGGTTTTAAATCCTTGTCTTCTATTTGTATTAACTTCCTCGTATTCCGGTTTGAAGGCTAGGAGGTGAGGTCTTACACTGGATTCTATGCTGACTTAATTACATAACTCTTCAACGAGCTGTGGCCATTTGGGTTCAAAATAACTATTGAATATGCATTATCTAAATAAGCAAAATTACCATTCTAGAAGGCTTATGGCGCATAAGAATTCAAATATATTCAAACAAATTTCAGGCTTAATGTTGTAAATGTCTAGCGATAGCTGCAGTCAATAAGCATTGCACAATGACTACAACTTATTTTATTATATTTTGTTTGGTACTGCACTGCTGTCGTTCATTTTTATTTTATTTCCCCAAACATTTTTAACATTGATCAAGATACATACAGCCGACCCATTTCTCCATCAATATATTTGTTAAATATTTCTTTAAAATATGTGGAAAGCAATGTGTCTTTCTTGGAATTTTGGAACGATTAATAAGACTTTCTAATTGGCGATTATCCGACCGGTTTTTTTTATTATTGTGGAATGTGGAACTTTCAGAAGCCGCTCTTGAAAGTAATTTGTGAACCACAATTTTTTTGGGGGAGAGCGGAGTGACTCAGTGGTAGAGCACTGAGTACTGAGTGGACGTGCCGAAAATCCTGGTTCGATTCTCGCTGCTGACAAGACTTTTATATAATAATATTTTAGTAGCCGGAGATGGACCCTGAGGGATCTAGGATCCTCCTGGGGCTCATCCAGCCACTATAAATTGAGTGCCAAAATTAAGGGGGAAAATCTAATGGTTGAGCGTGATTTAGGACAAATCACTTCCCTGCACAACATACTCTTCCATGTAATGAACCCCAGATTCCTCACGGATTGTTTTGGTACAAGTTTATTTATTTTTTTAAAGTTTTTTTTTGTATAAAAACTTGATCTCGACAAAATAAGATAGTAGGGTAAGTGCTGAACGCTGTCGTGATTGGTGCAAACTTCTTAGCCTGGAAAACTCCCGACTAAGGGTGCACCTACATTGGATCCGATGCGATGCGATCAGAATTCGGAAGCAAACCAAATGACTGAAATATATCGAGAGTGCCTACATTGGCTCCGTCCGTTGTTATCAGACTAATCCGACCGATTTAGTCGCTCTTGGAATCAAAATAGTTTATTTATACGGAAGCGCCTACATTGGTTCCGATGCGATACTGTACTATCAGGTGCGATTTTCACATTTCAAAATCATTAGTTTTCAATACGATAAGCCAGCCGTTACCATGTGTGCCAACAAATCTTTATTGTCTAAAATGTTTATTAAAAAATGTACATTGTAATTTAATAATCAACTATTATATAAATATCCGTCATAAATCAAAATTAAATATTCTTAATTCTCATTAAAATATTTTATTATAATTCTTCATGAACCATTAAATATAGTAGCGAAGGTTATTTTTCCGTTGAATAAAATTATATCTATCAGAAATGTACATAAAAAATATACCTACACAAAATTTTAATTCGTCAAATAAAATTGGAAACATTAACTTTTAATAAAATTATCATCGTAATGTTTAATTTATTTGCTAAACAGTTGGCAACATTGGGAGCTAAGGGCTTTTCTGATTTTTGATACTCGTTTGCAAAGATAAACAACAAAATAGACAAAGAATTAGTTCGAAACAAACGAGCCTCGATTTTGTGATCAAACAAATATTATCACAATCGAGAAAATTAAATCATTATATAAAACACGAATATATAAAAAAATAACAATAAATTCTATTTTTTTTTAAACTAAATTATTTATTTATATTGAAACAGCATGACAAAAATATTCTAATATTGTAATATTACCTAACTTTCATAATATTTGGTTCTTTAAATTTATAAAACATTATTTTTAATATATTTATATTATAGTTTCACTATTGGTATGAATAGAATAGAATCACACCAGTTCTGATCCAGAAATAAAATATATGTTTAAAAAAATGTTATTCAAACTGATCAAGTTTATCAAATACGTTACACCTTCATAATTATCAGAATAATTTTAGCTTTATTGGTTTGATTTACATGAGTAGGTCATTATCTGATCATCTATTAGTTCAATAAACAGTGATTTTTTTAATGAAAGTTCAGTACCATTTTAACTACATTGAGTATTCTCAAGATATCCAGTTTTTGAAAATTGTTTATTAATAAATTAACTATGTGAGCATGGAAATATAGAAATATTTAAAAATATAGTTAATGGTGCAAATGAAAGTTTGATTATTTTCTAACCTAACATTGTTTGTTTTATTTCTACAATCCTTGATTGTTCTATTCAATCCTGTCATATATAGGTTACTGGTATTACTCATATAAGACTTTTATTATTGCCATTATTATTTAATTGATATAAATAAACATTTGTTTTGATTAATATTTTGAACTCATTTAAGTAAATATTGTAACAATTAACAATAAAAGTATACAGTTATTTTGGAGCTTTAGTATAGGTTCCTATTTTTTCCTTCTGTTCATAATGTTCAATGTTTTATCGATGCTCTAATTCAATACTACAAAATTAGGGTTTATTATATTTATATCACTTACACATTCAGATAAAGGTATGTTGAAGGTCTATTGATTGAGGGCCAAAATTAATTCTTGAATAGTAAGCAATTGATATATTTATTAGCTTATCAATGTTTCGACCAACATTGCAGGTTTCATCAGGGCTGAATAGACAATGAAACAAACAAATAATATAATGCTAAAAAATATACATATTAAAAGCAGTAATAATGCAAATAATACTTTAAAAATATTAGGTGATATGATTAAAATAATAATCATCTTATGGTTATGATTATATCAATCTTTTTATCTAAATCCTTTTTTTAATAAAATTTCTATCATTTATGTTATTTATGAATATGCAATTATTTTGCATTTAATATTTTTATCTTGATAATTCAACCCTGATGAAGATCTGCAATATTGGTAGAAACATCCTGCAAAGTTCATCGCATATTTAAATTGTGTTTTAATAAAGAAAAGAGGAAACCAGAATATTGTTTAGGAAGAAAATAAATCAGATATAGAAGAAAATAAATCATTTATTCAATAATATACAATAGTTTGCAATTCTTATAAAATTAAAAGAATAAAATTTAGGATAATCATTTTTTAACAACAATATTAGCACTAAATAGAAAAATAAATGAATAACATAATTAGGTATTTCAAAATACAATTCAAGAAGAATTAAACAGTACAAATTTTATAAATAATATTTGTCGTTTAAGATAATAACATATTAATATGATATAATAATACAAAGCAATAATATATAATACTTAATATACAATTATATAATAATTAAGGTGATTGAGGAAGATCCTCTGAAGATTTAGATTGTAGTGTTTTCAAATACATATTAGCTTAAATTGCCTTGAATATCCACTATTAATTATACAGTATTTACTCCCAAATTGTCATATCTTGCTTGATTATCATAGGCATCCATTTAGAAAAGTATACACATAATTTCTTCTGATACTTGATATACACAACCCAAAAACCATTGTCATCTTCGCCATCTATTTTCACTTGTAGAAGTATCTGCTAATTATTGAAAATGGAAATTTGAACAGGGCCACTTCCTGATTGGACAACATATTTCCTTTCTGTTTCTGGAAAAAACAATGTTTTCAGATAGACATTGATATAATGATAAATAAAAACTAGTTTTAAGTATTCCATAATAAATCTGTTGGGTACCTAACAAAAGGTTGAACTTTTCACTTTTGTAGCATTTTTCAAAAGAAGCTAAACATTGATATTTATTATTTCTGTTCAGTCTAAACTTATTTATTTAATCTGAGGTAAATTTATTCTGTTGTGGAACTGTTCTTTGGTGAAATAAAGATTTAAATTAATACTATTTCTAGTTCCATAATGGATTTTTTCAAATGTAGGTAATTGTATAATATAGGTGTTATTATTAGTAAACCTAATGTCCACCTGATTTTAATAGTTAATTTACTGGCTAATTGGTTCATGCATAATTATATGATATGGGGTCATCTTACAAACAATTATTCTGATTGTATACCAAAGTTTTAACAATTGAAATCACTTATCACTTCAACTATTTTCATTTATTTTACATATTATTCTCATAAAGAAAGCATGAGAAAGATTAATTTATGGTTCTTGCCAGTTCATACCAACAAATACATATTGAATCAACATATTTCATGACAATTGTTAATGAAGAAAATTTTAAAACGCAATAGTTTTTAGAATAAAGAAGCAACTACACACAAACAGTATTATAAAAGTAATTACACTTACCTTGTTCAATATTTTCACATTAAATCCTTTGAAAAAAAGTCAGCACCCAGTAGATCAATTAAAGATCCATGATCGACAAAAATACAGAAGTAAACACTTGTTGAGATTTGATATTATGGGGAGGTTTCAAGTATAACCATCCGACGGCAATCGCTCCTATTTATTAATTTAATTGCAATCGTTAATTTAATTACAAACTAAATAGATTTAAAAATATCACTACTATTCCATAAATAAATTAAATCATTATATAAAACATGAATATCTAAAAAATATAAATTCTATTTTATGAAATTGAAAAACAACCAAACTAATTGTTTTTTTCATCAAACAGCAAGACAAAAATATTCTAATATAGTAATATTACCTCATTGTTATAACATTTGGTACTTTAAATTTATAAAATTAAGATTATTTATTAATTATTTTTAATATATTTATATTTCACTTTAATATATATAAAATATAAGAAATAAAAGAATAAAATTAATATTATTTTATTCGGAAGGCAGTGACTAGTTTCACTATCGGGTTGAAAAGAATAGAATCGTGTCGGACCTGATCCACTGTAGGCACTCACTGCGTATTTCAGTTATTTGTTTTTTCAGCTTACCATACTATGAGATAGAATAGGATCGCGTCGCATCGCACCGGATCCAATGTAGGTGCACCCTAAGTCATTCTAGAGAAACTTTTTTTTTTTTAAATTACATTCATTCAATTATATTTTCATTCTGGCTTCATTCTTTTCTCTTCTGAAAGATTTAAAATGTGAATCTCAAAAAAAGTTTAATTAGTTTTTGGATTGTTTCATCATTAGATTGTTCACTGTAATAATCAATAACTGATAATCTAGAACCATTTCATATGCAATAAAACGTACTCCCAGAATAATTGGTAATTTTTAAATTTGAATTACATCTGTTATGGATAGGAGAAATGCGTACTAAGCACTGCTAATATTAATTATCAATCTTATTAAAAATGGACTTATTGATTGTAATGTATACAAATAAGTTCAAAAGTAAGATAGAGGAAAAATCTAGGTACAAAAATGTTTAGTCCTGCTAAGCTGAGGTTTCTTGTTGATCACGTGTTAGATTACCCCATATTACCTTATAGAACATTTTTTTTTTCTCATGACTTACTGAAGATCCTGAGTTCAATCAAAGATCTAGAGACATGGGGACTTTTATTTAATCTGTTAGCAGTCGGAGAGGGATCCTGTGAGATCTTGGACTCTCACGGTGTTCACCCAGCTAAAATAGGTGAAAAATCTGGTGGTTGTATCACCTCCCTGCACAATCGTTGTCTAAGAAACAGCGCAGTCTCTACTATGTACTGAACCCAAGATCCTTCATGGGTTGTAGTAATGCAGGTTTTTTTTTAATGCTACAAAACCTTGCCTATCATCCCAACCCCCTGGCTCAGTCACTATCCAGTTCCCCACATCCATATAACCCACCGGCAATGGCCCCGAAACCTTTTGTAAATAATATTATTTGGAGTACTGGCATTGACCAGGTTCTCCACTCACGACCTGTGTGTCTGTTATGCGCCCTTAACCAGCTTCCTTCCATTTCCATCATTCCATCATTCCAGTGACGCGGCTGGGAAAGGGCGCAGGGGGCTCCCGGACTCCTGCTTTTCCCCCATTCCTGGGGAAGAAGCTTAGTTCGGGGACCCCAGGAAAATTGTAAACAGTGTAATTATGGTACGGATGTGAGCAATTATTTTATTTGTAGACTTTATTTTTATTACCATTTTCGCAAGTATTTTTGTTTTTATTATTCGCATGTATATATTTTTATTTTACTTTATTTATTAATTTTATTTTTGTTGTTGTATTTTAATGTATGATTATATAGCTACTTAGTGCTATTACTTATCGCTTACATGTGGCAGATTGTAATAATATTTCAGTAAAGTGTAAAAAAAAATTGTTACACGTGCCTTGGATATTGTATTTATATCTAATGTTTTTCTTACACTTACAATTTTGGTTTGATTCCTTGTTCAAGTGTGCTTTAAGAATGATTTATTGGTGGAACATTGTTCGTTTAAGATTTATTTTTTAAGTAGGGTATTGGAGGTTCGTACAGTAATAACAAAATCACGATTTTAGAAATTATATACGACAGAAAATGCTTTGCATTTGCCGAATGGGTTTCGAGGGAATATTGAATAACCCCTTACGGTTAGTGATTTAGGGCTGTATGTAAATTAATTATTAGTCAGGAACATGAACAGTGATCATGATTAATTAATATACCTATCTGATTTAATCACAGCCCCCCCCCCCCAGTTCCTCGAACAAAACCTAATACAGCTGTGTCCTTCCATTCAATTTTTCATGTTGCCTATGCCCATCAATAATATGTATGTGCCATTAATTTGTAAAAACAATAACTATTTGTTTTAAAAAAAAGTATAATTTGGTTATTAAAAAAAAAACAATTACATATGGATCAGAAACTTAGGCATTGAAAAGCAACCTCAGGAAAAAACGCCTAACCACAGAAATGGACTGCTGCGGACTATGGAGACGAGCGGCGGAAATATCCAGAGTGGATAAAGTAAGAAATGCGACCATCAGAGAAAAGATAGAGGCTGAAAGAACAATTCTGGAAGATATTGTGATAAAAAGCCTGGAATGGTATGGACATTTGAAAAGAACGTCTGAAGGGAAGCTACTCAAAGTAGTCCACCTATGGAAAATTAGGGGAACAAGAAGACGAGGAAGACCAAGGAAGACCTGGGATAACGAAGTGGAGGAATCTATGATGGGTCTAGGGGAAGAATGGACCTTAGATAGGACGGAAGCTATGCAATCACTAGGTTGAGGAAACCCATTATTAGTGGAAACTCCTGTTAATAAAAAAATGAAATCAACAACTGTATAATAATAATAATACATCAAGTAAATAGAATGAATAATATATAATAGCACGAGATAAAGGCAAATAGAGAAACTACCTACTGGTAGTACTCGAGTAACAAATTCAACTCATAAGTTCACGTGGCCATCTTCTTTTCAGACGGCTCGGAAACTAGTGAGTATGGGTGGAAATAAAGTTTAATATGAAAGGGTTGATATCGGGTTGGGATCAAATAAGCAAAATAAATAGGACATCAAGAGCTCCAAAGTTTTACTCAGTTATATTTATTTAAAAAGTTTCTCCCCCAACCATGGCGCCATCATTTTAATTTTATTATTATTTAAATAATGCCAACTTTCCTTTTGTATAATATATTATACATTTTTTGATAATATATTTTGATAATAGGATTTTCAAATCTGGACTGGGATTAGTTTAGAAGTAAGGGGGTATCTGAAACTGTTAACTTGAAATTCCATCCAGTGCAGGGAAGGGCTTCATACGCCAAAAAAGTAACCTTGTTTATGGTTGAATTATTGACGAATGTTTTTGTAATAGTTTCGTAATTAGGATGTGAAAAAAAAATTCGAAATAATAATGACTTGAATTTATATTGAATGCATTTCAGTTCTCCTAAACCTAAAAGTATAGAGATAATCACATTTCATTTATATTATTTTCGTTCAGATTTCCTTATGAGATAAAATTATTAATAATTCATGGATTTTTAACGAGTACCTGACATCATACAGGCTCGGGACCCTTCCGTTTAACGTCTCTTCCTAAGGAAGGCATAACCAAGGATTTTTTACTCCCGTTGACATGCTCCCCAACTGCAGCTGCGAACCCGCGACTATGGGCATAGTAGGCTGTTATACAAACAACTACACCACAGGTGACCCGCAAGGAATATTTGAACGGCGCCGTGAACTTAAAATACAGCCTATTTTGGTTAATCGGTATGCTCTAAAATTTAACTTATGCTGATCAGATGATCGGAATATATCTTATATATGCATATATAATGATGACTACAGTCATCCAGAAGAAAACGGGGTGAAAATCACTCAGAGTTAGTATAATTACTTTTTATTAAAAATCCTTCTGATTGTTGGTTCTTTCAATCTGACAATTGAGAAGCCATCAAGGATCTTTAATGAGAATCTGGCATCGCACAGGCTCGGGACTCACTTTTTACGGCATAACCAAGATTTTTTACTGCCTTTAAACAATCCTAAGGTCACATGCCGGGCTACGAACCCGCGATCTTGGGCTAAGTAATTTGTTCTTCTACCCACTAGACCACTAACCCCTTAAGTAGTGGGTCTTAAGTAGAAGTAGAAGTAGTAGTGGGTCTTAAAGTCTTAAGTTATTCTTTAGGACTTCTTAGGAATCCTATCAGTCTTTGGCTAGAATTTATTTTCTCGCTTATATTGTATCTTAATTTCTTTGATATTTACTTTCCTGCCTATTTTACTATCCTAGATTATAGGATGGATTGGTGCTAGGGGAACAAGAAGTAAGAAGTATGAAGCAATTCGCTCTATTTAGCTGGAGAAAGTTCTTCGCGCGACGTGGAGGTGGAGGCCGCCCTGGAATCCAGCCTATCTCCCTCAGTCATTTCCATCTTCCAGGCTCACTAGTCAATAAATTCCTCTCCCGTCCTATCAACTTCGTTAAATTAAATTTCGTCCATAATTCGAATTAAATTAAATCTACCGAGAATTGTATTTTATTAATTTTTGCGTTTAAATATGTTTTATCGCCTGCTGGTGTGTTCAATTAATTAGGACTAAAAACTAGGCTAAAAAGTAATAATGAATCCCTAGGGAACTAGCCACAAAGATGACAACTTAATTTGCAAAAATATTGTAGCCCAACATGTAGAAGAGGCCTCTGTCAAGGGTAGCCTCTGTCAATATGTGCCATTAAGTTCAGCTGGTTTTGTTATGACTAGTATAGCTTATAGAGAGGCTGGAATACCTACAGTATCTATGTTTACATGCTATCCTATTTTTTGTTCCATATCTACGAAAGGTAGCTTGTACGAGTTGAGCTTCGAACCCTTCAAACATCTTCATTGTCTAGCAATCTGATGGACTTTAATAAAAATAATTATATTTATTCCAGGTGAATCGCACTGTCCTGAAATGTGTTACCTGGTCTTTCCTCTGTAGTCTTCATATGTAAAATATCTTCTGATAATCATAAATTAAAGTTTAGAACATAATCATTAATCAAATTAGGCTGCATTATCAGTTCACATCGCCTCTCAAATATTCATTGTGGTGTAGTCGTTTGTATAACAACCTACTACGCCCAAGGCTGCCCAGCAGGTTGCTCTAGTATTTTATAAAGGGCGCAAAACCCTTCGGAAGGGTTGTAAAATGGTAGTCCCGACCCTGCATGTACAGTGTCATATACTCCCATCCCATGGATTCCCATCCCATATACTCCCATCCCATGGATTCCCATCTCATGGATTCCCATCCCATGGATTCCCATCCCATGTACTCCCATCCCATGGATTCCCATCCCATGTACTCCCATCTCATGGATTCCCATCTTAATTATACCTGGATAGGCAAAATTTAAGATTCCTAACCTAGTATTAACACATATAGCCAGATTAGCCAGATCAGCATAAAGTGACCTTAAATGAATTAACAACAAAAAATTCATTGCAACCAACTATTTTGAATTCATCTGTACAATTCGTAATAATTTGAGTTCTTCTTGTTTTAATTTAGTAATTTAAAATGTTTATTTATATCCGTTCGCAATTTTGGCAGGCAGGCTCTTAGGACAATTGCCCTTTGGGATATTATTCAGAAGAGGTTGGACCTTAACTAAGATTTATTGTTTTTTTCAAATGTAAAAAGAATCTTAGATAGTCTGATCATATTTCTTGTTCTCAATCTTTCTTCACGTTATGTAAGTCTTTTCATTTTAGTATATCTTGATTTTTTTTTAACCTGGCAAATCTCTAAATAGCGGTGAGTAAAATTCTTGGAACGGCAGGAAAATGTATATTCTAGGTAGTAGAGTGGGAAAACTGTGTAAATGTTACATTAACTTGCAGATAATACTTGTGATAATACCATTTTATAAAAATAACAGTTTTTTAAATAATGGTTACTTAGTGGTATAGTATGTGGGATATAGATAGTCTTGGGGGTGCAGCCAATATAACTGAAAATAAGAAAAACTTATCTATTATGAGTGCCGACGTTTCGAACTACGTTCTAGGCAATCTTCAGGGCTACGATAGAAAAACAAACAAAACAAAAATAACTATAAAAAACATTACAATACCGAGAAAGAATATAATAACATCAGATATTGAAAAGTAAAGAAAATTAGCGATGGATGATTTAATATTAAGGATATATATGAAAAAACGATTACAGAATAAGAGTACAGAATGGTGGTAATGCCAAGCAATGATAAAAAAGAAGATAAATAGTAAGATACAAAATGAACATAAAGAAAAGGTACAAATGTAAAATGGTGAGATATAGAAGTAAGGAAAACCTAGTTTAATTATAGGTGATATATAAAAAATGTAAAATGGTAATTTACTAATGGGAAGTTATATAAGTAAATATGTATGAAAATAAATGCAAAATATGATGTCAAAGTATAAATACAGAAGAAATTAGTCAAAAATATTGTAAGAGACTCTCGTTCAATAACAGGTAAATGTAAAATGTAGATAATCTAAGTATGGGATGTTATATAAATATACATAATTATATGAATATATTGAATTTATATTAATACAAAATATAATGTTAAAGAATAACTATAGAAGAAGTGTGTAGAAAGAAAAGATATACAGTTCTGGATTGTAAATGAAAAAAAATTATATTTTCCTCTCAAACAAAACAATATTATTCAAGTTTATCATTATTTGTTTACGCTGCTTATTAAATGTATTCGATGAGATTAAAAGTTTGATAGCTTAAAAAGAAAGAAAGATGTAAATAAGGCTAATCTATACATATCTAAGATTAATCTATTTTTTTTATGATTTCAAATTTGATTATTTTCTTGCATTAATACATATTGTGTAACAATTGAAAGTATCAATATTGTGTAATAATTGAAAATTTATTCGAAATAATTACGCACTTAATCTTGAAAATCTTTAAATTACTTCAATTTTTTTTATTAAAATGTGTAACAAATATTTTTTAAATTACTAATATTTATTTATATATCTATTTTAGCTGGAGAATAAATGAGAAGTTACAGAACTTAATACAGTTTATGATAAATAATAAATGTATTTGTATTTGAGGTTACTTATATTACACGCAATGCGACTGGGCTCTCGAGTTGTATCACTAACTCGTATTGACTTACGCCGGCAGCTTCTCTATCTTCTGACCTCGTGGCTAGCCTCGCTTTACTAAAAATGACAAGGTGTGTGTGTGTGTGTGTGTATATATATTTATATCGGTAGTCATATGCATAATAATTCTATTTATCAATAATAAATATTAAACTTCCCTCAATATTTTGATCAAAATAATTTTAATCTATGGATGACACTTACATTAAATTAATGTTTTATATTTTTAAAACAATAATTAAATATTTATAATCTAAATACTTAATATGCGTTGATTTTCTTATTAAGCTTAAAAGAAACAGTTATATTTTTCAAATGATAATCATTCAATATGTTAACACTAGAAATACGAAGATTTACCGTATACCTATTTCTACAAAACAGTCAAAATGATAGGTTTTTTGTTTAATTAAACAAAATAGTAGAATTCAAGAAATAAAACTATAATTTCATAACATAATTTGATTTTAAAGAAAATAAAATAAATTTCATTAAAATATTGTTTAATATTACATAAAGAATAATACAATAATAAAAATATTCAATGCTAATTTTATGCGTGTTACAACTTTCAACTATACACGGCAAGCAAGAATACTAAATTGAAATTTTATATATTACATATACACAAATTTACGCATAATAAATTGAAAACGTAGAATTTTTTAATTCTGGGACTTTCCCGGAATTATAGTTGTATAAAAATTCCGGGAATACACAACATATATTCATGATACTTTCATGACTGGTCAAAATGTCCGGTTCGTATATTTAGGTATACATAGATAGATATCTCTGAAAATTAGAAGCGTAAGAACGAAATAATTTATACTATTATTGTATACACAAATTTGATAAAATTCATGACTTAAAGAGGAAATGTTATAAATAAATGATGCAACCGGTTCCTAGTTCTAGCGTTAAACAAACAAAAAATCAAATTGAAGTAAGAAAATTTTTATTGATTGAACTGCTGGAAATGTATTGAAGCCCATTTTAAGAAAACACTGAATGAGAAGTCCTACAGAAACATTAATGAAACCGCTCAACCTAATAAATCAAAGAAGAAGAAAATCAGAATTAAAATTGATAATGTCTTCAATCTTGTACACGTTTTCACCTCGTAGACTTCTTTTTTTAATTAGGTGTATCGATATTTTCGAGACAAGGTCACCTGTTTTAATCTTTAGATTTGTTATATTTTTATAGGAATTATTAAATATTTATGAGATAAATATTTAATATGCATTAATCGCTTATAACGCAAAAAAGGAAGGTAATTACATTTCAAGGAAAATAATTAATTAAACGAAAATTAATTAAGATATTGAAAGGAGAACGAAGAAAATCAAAAATAAATGATTTTTGTCTGAAATCAAAGTAATTTTTTTTTTTTTTAATTTATAATTTTTTTAAAAGTTGCATTTATTTGAAAAATATTTTAATATATCGTGTTCTCAATGTTTTTCCGTCATCCCTAATACGCTCAAATTCAATTTGGGTTATATTTGAAATCAAAAAGTTTTTTCTTACATCGTTTTAAGTTTTGGTTTTATTTTGTCTAATACGAAGTTGAAACAAGTATATGTAACATACAGCATTTTTAATTTTATTAAACTTCCTTTATATTTCTAGAACTGCTTAACGAAAAAAGCAAAACTAAATAAACTGCAATATCTAAATTCATTATTTATTATTCACAACGCTCAAATAATTGAATAAATAAAGTCGGAAGCTCTGCGCAATGCATTATTGAGTGACAAAGTTGAAAATACTTTTATACGAGGTGTGGCTATTAAATAACGAGACTGACGTGCAATAAAATTTATTTTTATTTTATACATAATTACTTACTATCACCTTCAATCTACACCCCCTCTATCCCTACAACGCTCCATGCGAGTTTTCCATTGTTGGAAACACTGCTGGAAGTCATCTTCTGTCAGCTCCTTCAGGACGCGTACCGCTTTTACAGCTTCCACGGACTCAAATCTCGTCCTTTGAATGTGGAGAACCCATGATTTGTCCTTCCACATTTCGGATCGTTTTTTCCTTACTCTTTCACGTAGTTTTGCAAGTACCTCAAGGTAGTAGTATTGATTAATAGTTCGACCTTCAGGAACCCAGTGAAGGTACACAATCCCATGAATATTGAAAGCAATGTCAGTCTCGTTATTTAATAGCCACACCTTCTTATATATACTTAATATTTCAGGTTAACGGGGATTTTTCAGGACTTGTTTAATAAAATTAATTTTTTTTTTTTAACTAGATACTTAGTATATACCTAACCACAGAATCACTAATAATTTATGAGCATAATGAACAAAATGAAGTGCAGTTCATAGCTACTGGTATTGTCTTATATCCATAATAATAAGTTTTATTACTATTTTAAGATGCAATCAGTTGGTTTTTTTTTTTAATTAATTCTGAAAAGACCAGTGCTCGTTGAAACTGGATGTTACGTAAATTGGTTTGTATAGTGCTGAAAACTCATTAACTCATTGAAAATTGTTACGTAATCTAAGGTCATTTGCTTTGCCATTTCCCTCCTAACTAGTTTTTCTTCGTTTGGACTTTCCATTTATGAACGTTAAACTGAAAATAGTGTTCTGTTGATTAACTATAATTTACTTAACTTTAAATAGATCTCTAAAATCCTTCGTTATCCTTCATTGTTATGAAAATTAAACGTGAAGATATCAACACCAAATCCACTCTCCACCCATCTTTGACTAACCCCTTTCTGATTTTTCCAAGTATTTCTATGAATAAAGCAAATAAATACTGAAAATTCTGCCCAAACTCTTTTATGTATTGTAACTTCCATAGTTCAGTAAGGCAGTATAAAACATATTTATTGTCTTTTGTTCTAGTGTTTCATTCCTTATACTCTTAGGTAGCTGTTATTCTTTTATCTCCCGGAATTCCTTTAATATTTCAAATCAGGCTTGGATTTTTTTTTTATAATTTTCATATTTTTTGTTATTTTTAATCAACCAATGTTATCCTTTCCTTGCAACTCGAAACTATGTTTTACCTCCCGCCTAATGGTAAGGAAAGCTTGGATAGGAATTGGTTTAAAAAAAAATATGACAATTGAAATCTTATCGGTAGTAATTGTAGCTACTTTTTAATGAAAATATATAGGTAAAATATTTTATTAATTAGTTTGGTTATCTTTGGGTATTTTCTTTAATTCTTCTTCTTCTTCTTTATCATCCTCCTTCCCCAATTCAAGACACCCAAGCCCCTCGATCTCCAGCAAGCGCTCTCTTCTCATTCATATTCCCTCCCTTCCTTTCACCAATCCTTGAGATGTGGTCCATCCATTGCAGTCTAGATCTTCCTCGAGGACGACGTCCGGTAGGCCTGGCTTCAAAAAACTGTTTGGATTATTTGTCCGTTCGGCACAGATGACCAAACCACCCCAACGGTCTCCTCCCCACTGTTTCCCTCAGTTCAGCCACTCTCAGGCCTCCCCTTATCCTCTTATTGTATCTTCTTTAATTCATTATTTTTATTTAATTGCAAGAAATAATTAACCGAATGAAATTTAAAGCATAACTTGACGTATGTAAATATATACTCATTCATATCTTGTATTCTTGTACATAGCCATAAATTTTTAATCTTGTATAATTTGTAACTCTCCCGTATTCAAAGTTTTCTAATAGTCTTACTCAAAAAGTTCATTTAAGAAAAAGAAAGATTGCCTATATAATTGATGTTTCCAAATTAAATCTCAAATCCTCAAATACTGCTTTGTTATGGGTAGAAATTACGTTATTCTTGTGGTAGGAAGAAGAACCAATTCTTTGGCGCTTTCTTTTTTTGTTTTTTGTGGGGGAGTATGAGCTTTTTATTTATTTGTTGTTCAGAATGATGTAATTGTCTTATTTAAAGTTATTTTTAACATATGTGAAAGAAAGTGGTCCGAGTAGAGGTCAATGAATTTCTCTTAAAATTGGAGACAACTTTATTAAGTAGCCAACGTTTCGACCTACTTTGGGGATTAGGTCTTCTTCAGGGCTGTGGAGAGGGGGGGGGCTGGGGGCTTGATAGGTCCTACACTAGATTAAAACACATATCCGGATTAATTTCTTCCACCTACATTATCAAGGTCAATAATTATCATTTAGTATATTTTTAACATATGTTTAAACGTATGACACGTACGCTTGACATCTTTCATTTAAGTGCGATTGCCATCGTAACAGCTGTAGAAGAAGAAGATCCGGAGAGGTTATTTTGCTTTGTGTGTTAAATAATGTTGACTTTCAATGACGTCTCTTAATTTTACCGAGAGAAACTCAATGTAGTTTTATTTCAACATAATAAGTTGAGTATTTCATCAACATTTTATATATATGTATATATATATATATATATATATATATATATATATATATATATAAAATGTTGATGGTTAACACGGATATGGTTAACATGGTAACAGCTGTGAGAAAGAACTGGGGCGGTTATTCTGATTTTTATGTTATTTTTTAGTTTAAAGAAAACAGTTTTGTAAATAGTGTGTGGAATATTAACTGTTTTATAATGTTGATTGATTCAAATACTTATGTGTCGAAATAAAAACTGAGTTTCTCTTTAATCGGTTTAAATGTTGTTTCTTTTTTTACAGGTAAGAGTGTATCTAATGAGTTTGTAAATCGGTTACAGGAAATTATTGTTATAATAAAAATAAATATTATTTTTTTACAGAGAGATACTCAGTTTAGTTTTTATTTCGACACACACTATATTCACTAAATTATGTATTTAAATCAATCAACATTTAAAACAACATCTACAACTAAAATTTCAACACAATTTACAAAACTGTTTTCTTTAAACTAAAAAGCTACACACAAATAAGAATAACCTCCACGGTTCTTCTCTTGCAGCTTATCAGTTGCACTTTACCGGATCAGTTGCATTTAAATGAAAGACGTTTAGTGTATGTCTTTTACATATACATAAAACAATATTTATGTAACTAAAACTAGCTATTATATTATAAAAACAATACAAAACTTTACGATAGTTCAATTATTTTTTTATAAAATGTTTATTTAAAATTAACAATTAAACTACAGGCTTAATTAATAAAAAAGTAATTAAATATAACCGTACATATTCGTCCATTCTCAATTTGATCTGGATTACTTCTTCAGGGCCGGGAGAGTTTTTCAATTGGAGGATATATCGCTTCAAAGGTTGTTGTGCCATTCCACATTTTTTGCCACTGTTCTTGTTAGGGTTTCTTGTACCGACTTCTCCTATCAGCAGCTGTGATTAGGTTGTATAATTGTTGTTACTAATTCGGATAGAGTACTGCAAAAACCTGTTTGCTGATTCATCGATCGTAAACATTGTGCTGATGATTCTACAGAATTCTGCAAACTAATAATAGCAACTATAGTAAACAAAAAATATAGAGGTCGTGTTGTGACAATAATCATTTCCTCTTTTATCGACTCTAATGAATTCTGATTAAGATATCATATATACTGGAGTTTCATAAGTATAGTTTTCAGAACGGATTTTTCGTATTTTTTTTTTTTAGTCTTTAGTAAATTTATAGTTAATAATCGCTAGTTTCTATTTATTTAAATATCCACAATGTTAGAAGATATGCGTCGAAATACTCTGATGTGTATTTATATAAATGAGGCATTATAAATTCAATATTTTGTACATTTAGATAATTATTTATATTTAAATAATATCACCTATATAATGAAAGAAGTAAAAAATTTTTGGGTAATGAAGTTTTCTTGAGCTATCTAACGTATGAAATAAAATATCCCTCCTTCAAAAGAGCGACAGTAAAGCCTTCAACAGCAATTGTATTGGTTGGTGCTTTTTAATTCAGGAACGACATTTCTGATATTCCAATTCCAACATTTTTTTTTTTAATAAAGTCATATTTTGAATTGTATCATGTTTGAACTTGAACTTTTTTATGAATAATGAAATAAAAAAAAAAATGTTAGAGAAGAATTGGTCGACTGTATCTTCTAATTTAAGGAAGAAATAGTTGGGGGTGCAGTCAAAGAAAACACCAAAATAAGAAAAACTTATTTATTATGTGCCGACGTTTCGGCCTACAATGTAGGCCATCTTCAGGGCGAATAAAACACCAGGCCGCTAGGAGAGCTCAGAATGCATAACCACCCCTAACCACTGCATTCTGAGCTCTCCTAGCGGCCTGGTGTTTTATTCGCCCTGAAGATGGCCTACATTGTAGGCCGAAACGTCGGCACATAATAAATAAGTTTTTCTTATTTTGGTGTTTTCTTTGACTGCACCCCCAACTATTTCTTCCTTAAACTTAAAAAAAAAAATGTTACATGTTTTCAAAAATTTTCTAATGGTTAATAAAATATTTTCAATATAATCATTACCATAGGAATGTTTTGCTTTACCAATACCCTAATTTTATTTTTTTTAAACTCTCATGGAACATTCAAATACCTATTTTGAAAAATTAAGTTTTTTGAGTTATGACGTTCATCATTTGAAGGAGCGATATAAAGCCAATAAATTATTTTACAATGAAATAGCAATCATTTCTGAAAAAAAAAATCCTCTTTATTTTTCATTTAAATGTTTAAACTTACAAAATGAACCTCAAAACAACTCCGTTCGATTTGAGGTTAAATGAGGTTCGATCAGTTTCAGGATTTCAGTAAAATCTGATATTCCTTTACTTCTAACACAGTAGCGATGGTGAAAAAAATATTTTTTTTATTTATTTTATATTTCAATCCTACCCGTTACACGTGTAGGGTTCTAATGACCTAGATGTTTTGCTCCACAAAAACATCTCACTAACCAACAACTGATGGAAAACAGATATCTGTTTTTCCACGCCTCTCTCGCAGAGCAGTTTTAATGGGAAATTAATTATCAAAAGTATAGAACTGATAATATTTTTGATATTTGAGTTAACACTTCATATTTTTGAAGTGAAAACTTCTTTAGTTACGTATAAATACGTGTAGTTCCTGTGTAGCGACTTTTGCTGGAGGAAACATTCATGATTTTGCGCCACCAACATCCACGACATGCTCCTGACGTATTGAGCGAGACTGGCAGGTTGTTTGTTATATCCTGAACAATAATATATATTGGAGAACGGAGATAGTTGGGGGGTGCAGTCAAAAAAACATCAAATAAGTACTAGACTTATTAGTAAGTGCCGACGCTTCGATTTTTAGGAAAATATAATATATATTGTAATATGTTTTTTCACTTAAATAAATATAATCTAGGAATAGCATTAATTCAAAGGAAAAGTCTGCGTAATTGGCGCATCGTGTTTGAACTTGATCGGCCACATTTATAATTTCTGTTCTTAGACATTGCATCTAATTTATTCAATTTGTAAACTCGACCAGGTTAATTACAGTTCAATTAATTAATTCACCCCATAAGCATAGTGTTCTAGGACATTGCAAACAATTATGTTTCTCGCTCTCGTAATAATTACCGTAGCTCGATTGTTCCTATTGTATTCTATGGCCGCAGGATTAATGATCCTCACCCCTTGTATTAAGAGGAATTGTCCTTTATTTTAATATTTATCAAGGACTGTATTCCTAATTTAACTTAATTTTCCTAGCGAAGAAGCTCCTAGGATGCTGCACTGGCAATCAATACTGGAAGACTATATAAAGAAGAAGGAAGAAAGAGGTTTATCGATGGGGGGCTTTGAGAGAGTACAGCAATTTAAGTATCTGGGCACAGTTAACGAGGAAAATTGTTTCAGGAAAGCATAACAGCTGGTAATAGATGCTATTGTTCATTGATGAACATATACAGAGAGAACATATACTCCCAAAATCATTGGGTAATGATTTTGCAACCAGTGGTTATGTTTTGAAGCGATGTCTGCGATCTGCAGATAACAGAAAGGTTTCAATTTTTAAACGATTTTTGGCGTCCATTATATAGGCCTGGACTGCATTATATTGTGTATTGGCCTTTGTTCCATATCTTACTTCAACTCGTAAAGGATTGAGGACAGGATTGAGTACTGCTTATTAGCCAATGGTGACGACAGTCTTCTTCAATTCAAATTCTAAGTCCAGCAACATCTTTGTTTTATGTAGCCTTCTGGCCAGATATATATTATGTTTCTTCGTCGGTTCATGTTTGTTATTCTAAAGGGACTTAGTCCCAGAATGAAGTTACTTTTTCTAATAATACGTTTATTTATGTACGTCCCCTGATAACTCTGTTCCAATATATTTTTTCGTTAATTATTCCATATTGTAAGCGAAATTGCATATTTATCAGTCAATCAAGCACGAGTCAACTACCGGGAGAAGGTTTATTGTTATGAACTAGTAGTGAACGTGACTGTGCATGATAAGGCTTAAAAAGGTTGAATGAGGACCTCATCATTCACCAATTAGTGCTCTTAAAATTACTCCAGTTGTAGATTGTAGTGCCAACATGTATGTTAGTAACTTTGTATTTGAAAATTAATTCAAGTAACGTCATATTTCAGATTATTAATACACATTCACGATTTATTTATGTTTTTTTAATGCTATTTAAACGAATTAAATTGCAACATTTCTTTCTAACAAAGGGTATGGCCGCTTTATTAATAATAATAAGTCTTAGCTATCCCGAAGGCTCGATGCCGATACCACCGATCTCTTCTTACAAACTTCTATCCACGGGCCACTACCCAAACCCAAATCGGCTAGATCACTCTTAGCGCAATCTTCCCACCTACGCCTCGGCTTACGTCTGAGAGCGCTTATTCACATATTAGGAAGTCGTTCGCCCAGTCACTTTACATGTCCATCTTAATCTTTGTTACGCTATTTCTTGCATACCGGGTGCATGCTTCGCGATTCCGCGTTGTGTAATCTCCTAAATTCTCCAGTTGCCTCATCCATTATTGGACCGAATATTCTACACACCACCTTATTTTCGAATACCATACGACGTTGTTCATCCTTCAGTGTTATCGGCTAAGTTTCACATCCGTAAGAAGAGTTGGAAGGATGATGGTTTCGTATATTCTGACTTTTATATTTTGGGACAGAAGAAGCGAGGTTAGTAATGTCGAGACCGAATAACAAGCATTTTCCGCCTTTAATCGCGCCTTTATTTCCTCTTGAATTTCCTTTCCTCCAGTTGCCATAGAGACCCTGAGTACTTAAACTTCTCCACATGTTCCAACTTATTCCCTCCTACAACAATATCACCAAAATTTCCTCCTTTTCTGCTACTAACCGTATACTTAGGCTTATCCGAATTTACTTCCAGCCCTATTTCCTTCCCTGCTTTCATCAACGTTTCTGTATTTAGCTTTATAGTTTCCGCATCTTTACCCAACAGTACAATATCGTCCGCAAACCCAAGCACAGGTATTTTACTTTTCATATCCAAACATTTTTCATTGTGTATCACCTTTTTACTTACGTACTCAAGTACTAAATTGAATAGTACTTAGAAGTTCCTAAGCGAACCTCAAGCTTCTCCGAAAAAAAATATTACGGATTCTAGCTTTATTAATAATTTCTTTAATATTTCTGATAATAACTGTAAACGTCCATAAATGCTTATTTTTGTATAGAAGAGGCCTGTATTTAAGCCTAGAGACGAGATGGGCGTCAGACAATAAAATAATGCCTTAGATATAGGGTCGATACCATTGGCGCGGAGGGATGAAATATTTCTCGGCAGATTATTTAGATGTCGCAAAAGCATTCGATAAAGTTGCTTCTACAACGTGTAAATTGTTTATTCATAAAAGCGTATGTTAATGATAGTTCTTTTTTGTTAACGACACGTGTTGCAGAGCACTATTTTAGTTCTGGACTTTATATTAGCATCTAATATTCCTCATTACTCGCTTAATATCCTAAAAAACTTACAAAACTTCTAATATTACCGTGAAATATGTTTGATAAGTTAAGTACAAAACTTAACATATCAAAAACATACCGTTTTTGAATGCTAACTGCTGAATGGTCTAACTTTTGATATTTTTGTTTTTAAAAGTTTAAAATGTTGTCAGATATAGAAAGCATTGTTTACTGACGAAAGGATACTTGTTCAAAAATAAAATTCTTGACAACGCCTTCAAAATTTTATTTACTGCAGATAGGAAAATAGTTCTGTACTAGTTCCCCATTTTTGTTTTTCTTGTAAAATTGTTAAGTATGAGAATTTGCCTTTTGGCAGCGACTACAATCTTATAAAACTTTACAATATTCAAAAATCAAAACAAACTGAGACTGAATATTTGGGAACTATGGGAGGAATAAAATTGACCAGGATATTACACAAGACAGTTTTGAAAATAAGATTGAATCATTGTAAATTTTAGGATGCATACTTTAAGAAAAAATATCTATTATATCTACAACATGCTACTTAAATCTATTTGGACTCAATGCAACTCAAGCAAGAATTCCATTTAGAGACCATTCAAATCATCTACACAAAATTTCTGTCATATTACTCATCGCCCCCTATACATAATTAACTGACGAATTTTATTGCTTTAGAAATAAAATAAAAAAATATGGTATCAAATAATGATAAAACAATTAAGGGTGAAAATTGGCATAATGGAGTTATATGAGATTAGGTCAATCAATGTGGGATCTAGAGACCCTCCTGGGGCTGATCCAGGACCACTACAAAGTAGGTACCCTATATTGGAAGAAAAAGCCGAGCGGTTGAGTGTGATATCCGACCATTCTCCTTGCACAACCCTTGTCCTAGAAACAGTACAGCTCCAACATGGCCAAACTCCAAGACCCGTCATGTATTGTAGTGATATAGGTTTTTTTTTTTTTGTTGTTAGTGAATGAATAGAAACGGAATTCGTTCATTGTGAATTGACTGCCTGAGCAGCGCCCCTCTTTGAATGGGCCAGGTGGTTATGAGACTGCTCTGAACGCCTTTCAATATATTTAATAACTTACCAAGCTCGTCTCTCGAGTTAAAGTTTTTTTTTTGTATTTAAACTAATTTAGAGTAACCAAATTTAAGAAATTTATTTTACTTCCAATTTATACAAAAGCTATTTATTTCCAACATAAGAATAGAAAATTAAAAATTAATAGAATACAAAATTAAAAAGACAAGAACTGACTATACGGTACAAACAACTATCACATCTTCTGGACTACAGATCTTCACTTGACTTGAGGAACAAACGACTTATCTATAATAGTATACTAAAACCTATTTGGACATATGGAGCAGAACTTAGGGGTTAAGCAAAAAAAGTTCACATACACAAGATACAAACAACACCATCCAAAATTCTCAGAAAAATTATTAATGCACCATCGCATGTTTCGAATCACACTATACACGACATGAACATTCCTACTATAAAATCATATATTCATAACAAATACATAACATTCCACTGATCGACACAATATCACCCAAACCCACTCGTTCTTCCGCTTTCCTACTCCTTGTTACCTGGACTTGATAAAAAAAGATTAAAAAGACATTGGCCAAGAGACCTACTCAACAATTGATATATATTTTTTTTCCAAAATAACTAGATGATCATAGGGAAAAGCGAAGGAGAAAGACACTTCAATCAAATTTGCTGGATGCGCAATTGCAAATGAAAATTAAATAATAATAATAATAATAAACAATAGACTATAATAGAAGAGAATAGAATAGAATAGTAACATGACGTAAGTCAACAAGGTCCTAAAATTAAAGTAATGTTGAAAGAACATTCGTTCTCGTGTATACATCGCAAAAAATTGCGAGAACACAGGGACATGGGATCGGATAAGAGAATAGATTTGTAAAAAAAAATAGACCAAAAATTATAAGAATAGACGTTGTCTTTTTACAAGATTAAGTAACAGCTTCTTCAATCCAACCTGTCACTTTGGTCTAACCCTTTATATCAGGAGTGGCCAACCTGCGCCACTTATAAGTACTATTTGTGGCTCTCGATAAATGTACCCGAGTTCCCTTTTCATTTTTGTGCTATTATATTTGAAAAAATTATTATCATTCCGTATGTGTTTCAAAATGTCTTTAAAATTACTGACAACAAATATGAAAGAATAAGTGTAAACATAGTAACAAATTTCATTTCCGTCCAAGTTAAGAATGATATGGCTCATCAAAAACCGCGCGAACGAACATAAACAGTGGCGTAATCGTCCGTAATTTTGAATTTGTAAACTTTCATTGCAACGGACTGTTGACGTGCTCTGGAGGAAACAATTTATATCACTCTTGCTACGGATGTAATTTGTAATCTGGAATTTTTGCAAGTATAATGTAATATAATACAAATATAAATTTGTAAGTTGTATACAAATATAAATATGTTTCGGAGTATATAACGATCACCAAGAATATCTCGTTACAAAATATTTAAAATATCCTGAAGTTTATGTAAAACTGTAACCTGATTGACTAACACACCCAGCGGTCAACGCACAGCGGAAACCTTGAAATTCGCAGATAGGTTCTTTGTATATCTTAAATGAGCTCTAAGAAAGTAATTTGGACAATTCCACCCCCAAGGGTTTCCCCTTAATATTATAGGGGTTCATAGATTGTATGGAATCCCTCAGTTTTGAAGTTAGACATCTGATATTTCGGATCTACGAGTAACTTATAGTTAAAAAGAATTAATTTATTTATTTTAAATGATCTGCCACGAAACTTTATGTGGCACACCAAATTCCACGCGAGCGAAGCCGTGGTCAAAAGCTGGTACTTTATAAATTTCTGTTAATTATCAAAACTCTTTTAAGGTTTTTTAAACAAGGTATAATAGCCTCGTATTTCCTTCAATAATCTTTTAATATATTTCTTCTACTTTATCCGTATGATATGCCAATAAATGTGCCCTTTATTTCCCAAATCCCTTAGGGGAGGTTTTCAACAGACGATCGAAAACATAATACGTACCAAAGGATATTTATTTGATTTCTTAAATAAATATTTTTATTATTATTATTTCCGAAACAAGTAGACGCCAAGTAATTTGGAAACTGCCTTCTTCACATGGACTTTGCCGGTTTTGTATAACCTGAAAGAATGAAGGCGCCTCTACTTGCGTTGGCTATTTTGAGTTAGTCACTGTTATTTAGCTAGTTGTTCAAATAATTTTTTATCGTAATAATTTATTTAACTTTAATAATTCGAATAAGTGAGAATCTAATTTCCATTAACTAGTAATAGCTTTTTTGTTTTTAAATCCTTTCTAAAAAAAAACTTTTTTTTTTTAAGAAATTGAATAAAAGAAATTCTAAATAAAATGAAATATTAGGGAAAAGATTAAAATAAAATCCTTAATTATTTTATTTATAATATAAATAGTTATTTCGAAAATTATTGAAAATGTTAGCTCCATTTGTTGAGGCCCACTCGAACTGTGGCTGGTAAATTAGTAACATCTTGGGGCTCACCCGGTCTCTATGAAGTGAGTAACCTTATTCGGAGAATAAAACGGGAGGTTGATTACGGTTTCGGATAAATAACCTCTCTTCACAACCGTTGTCCTAGAAACAGTACAGTCTCTACAATATAATGAACTTATGTTCCTTCATACGTAATTGCGGTACAGGTTTTTTAAAAAAAATAAATATTTATGAAACACTTTCTTTAAGGGGTGTATAACGATATAATATATCGTAGCATATTATGTGCCTACTAAATTTTTTTTTAG
Organism: Arma custos; assembly: GCA_037127475.1. Taxonomy (NCBI): domain Eukaryota; kingdom Metazoa; phylum Arthropoda; class Insecta; order Hemiptera; family Pentatomidae; genus Arma; species Arma custos. The sequence goes on from CM073762.1 coordinate 99,979,030, forward strand.
AAAATCGTTTTTAATTTCAGAGTTGTTTTCCGTTTTGTATTTGCTTTTATATTATTGGAAAATTACAAAACAAAAACTGGGTCAAATAGCAGTCATTAAAGAACCGGTCTACAGTCTTCGTCAGTTCAGAGTTCACTACGTTAGAAAACAATATCAAATGGATATTGACTGAAATCAGCTCACCTCACAGCAACAGTTACTGTTTAAAAATTATTTTACATATAAGTTAGAGAAGAGTTGGTCGACTGTATCTTCTAATTTAAGGAAGATATATTTTACATATAGTTATAGTATTTCTAATTTTTGTCTATTTTAATCATATTGTTTACTCACAGTTTATTAAATTTTAGCTTCCAATTATGCAATTTTGGAATCATAAACATTTTATTATTTTTTTAATAATAGATACCTATATAACTGTATTAAAAACTCTATTGTTCACATTTTTTACAAAATATTACAAATTCTTTTTAATTTTTCATCAAATGATTCTGTATCGCTTGAAGGTAAAGAGTTAGGTAAGGTATAAGCCGGAGTATCATTGCATAAGTCTGGAGAAAGTGGAAACAGGTAGATATTGTAGACCTAGTCGGCCATATTGATCAATATAATAATTTATTTTATGTTTAAACATATTAAGTTATAATTAATTATTCATCTTGTCAGTGATTTGTATGCGTTTCATTGAAATGGTATGAGAGAATAATGTTCCCCTTGACATCAGACGCAGTGAGAGGACCCCAAGCAGTGGACAATATATAGCTAGCGGGTCAACTGCGCTTTAACTGCGCTGATTGCTTACCTGGGCACCATCATTACATTCCTCCGGCATACCATCACCGGTCCTCTTGAGTGCTGCTCTGTTGAGGTTAGTCCAGGCCGAATCAGTTCAATTCCGTTCTAGCCAGTCCTCTCAGTAGTCGAATAGATTTACCGTACAAATTGTAAAATTTCTTGACCCTGTCACTTATTTTTATCAAAAATCCTTGTTTATGCCGTCCTTCGGTAGAATGGGGGTCTCGAGTCTGTGCGGGTCCTAATTAAACCGGGAGAGGCTAAATATGGGGCCCCCAATGTAGCATCGTCCGATTAGCTATAGCAGCATTAATAAATAAACTTCTTTTTTTTATGGTATTGAATATATAGGTTCGAAAGAACAAATAAAATCCAGAAATTCCTAATTTGACTTTAAAAAACTTATATCATTGATGTCGTATCTGTATGAGATAACTTAAAAATATATACAGTTTGTAGACTTCTGGTTCAGGAAAAAGGGTGTAAATAAAATAACAAGAGCCACGCATTGCATTGTAATATATATATATATATATATATATATATATATATATATATATATATATATATATATATATATATATATATATATATTTATATATATATATATACATTCAGATGGCATGAACTACAGTAGTAAATTTATGTATTAAATATAAATATAAATCCCTGTTATACCATATTTTTGTACTGTCACTCTATGTTAAAAAATAAATAAATAACTCAAGAGTTATTCTGCATAATATGAGAATAGACAGAACGACATAAGTAATTCTTTATATCTCTATTCAATTAACAAGTTTTCGTGGCCTTGTATTTTTTTTTCACATCTAAGATTTTATTTACAATATATAAATTTTTATATATATATATATATATATATATATATATATATATATATATATATATATATATATATATATATATATGTATATATATATATATATATATGTATATTTTTTTTTTGTTTTTTTGAAGAGAAAAGATTATATCTTGGCCGGGATTCGAACCCGGGTCGCCCGCGTTTCTAGCGCGGTGCTCTAACCACTGAGCTACCAAAGCACGCATTCCAGCTAGACAAATCCTTTCTCTTCACTGATCCTATATCCCTGTGATCTCGCAATTTTTCGAGGTATACACGGGGAAGTATGTTCATTGAACATTACTTTAATCGGGATCTCGCTGACTTACGACAAATTTATATTCATAATTTATTTTTTATTTATGGTTCTTTTTAAATAACCATATGTAAAAGAACCATAAATAAAAATTAAAAAAAAATATATATATACAAATTTACAATAAATACCTGCAATTACTTCTATATAAACAAAAATTCTGTTACCTTTCTGTAAGACACCTTGTAGAAAAATGTATTTTACAACAGTAAAATGGGACGGACCGTAACGGAGACACCACACTTCTTATTCCCAAAATTATTTCTCCTTGCATTATTCAGAATTATTTAGGAGCCCAGAGGCTCAGTGATAGAGTGCTTAGTTGCCGTTCGGAAGTTTCTGTATTCAATCCCATCTCGCTAGGAGACTTTTATTTAATCTGTTAGCGGCCGAAGATGGATCCTATGGGACCTAGGACCTTCCTGGGGTGAGCCTTTTTAGTGGGTACCCAAAATAAGGAGGAAAGTCTTGTTGTTGAGCGTGATCTAGAATCAGAAAAATTGATTAGTAATAAATAAGATAACAAAGAGTGATATAAAACAAGGTTTTGATTATGTAATATAAAACGTGGATCGCCTTCTTATCAGATATGATTAAAAATTACAGTTTTTTGATCGATAGATTACAGATAGAATCGATAGATTAGGAGTTGTTGATATAAACTTCGTGATTTTTGTCATCGTTATCTCTCTATAAGAAATGTTATGAAAAAAAAGTATAATGTCTGGATATTTGTCTATTTCCTTCGCTACTCGAATTTCTCGGATCATTAATCAAACGTTATCACAACTGATAAGGAGTTGCCCGACTAATTATCGATTTCTCCTTTTTTTTAGAATCAATATTATTTTGTATTTTACATTATTTAAAATTACTCATATTTAATTAATTATTACTTTAATTCGCCTCCCTCGCTGTTTCCCGGAAGTACGAGCGAGTATTGGTACTCAGTTCCGTTGGGAATTGTGTTGGGCTTTGAAGTAATATCATTGCAAACTTATTTTATTAATAAGTTCTCTTAAAGTTAGATGCTGAAATTTTTGATGAAATATTCTGACTCTGTCTCAAATTATTCTAAAGTTATTTGTAAAGTTTGAAGTACAATTTAAGTTCCCCAGAAGTTTATGTTATATTGCGTACTTTACCTCTAACGGCAATTATCCATTTTTAAAAAATTACTTCCTGGTATTTATCAGTATGGATTTCTATACCCATCAGTTGCTCCCTTACTACAATCACTGTTTACATTATTTTTATTTATTTATTATGTATGCATACCTAACTGTACTAACAGTCCTTGCTGGAGCTAGGCCTCCCTGACGAGCCTCCACACCTCTCGGCTCGTCGCCCGCTCTTTCCACCTTCTCACTCCCATGTTTTTTCAGATCTTGCTCCACGTCATCAATCCACCGTAGACGCGGCCTTCCTCGTTTCCTCCTTCCTCCTGGTCTTTTATAGGACATTTTCTTGGGGAGTCTGCTCGGCCCCATCCTCCCCACTAGCCCAAGCCGTCTCAGCCTTCCCTTTTTTATTATAGTGACAGTGTCTTGTTCCTGATCCGCAATCGTCCATTCTTCTAAAAATCTTTCTTTCCCATCTGTTGATCTTCTTTCTGCTTGCTGGGTGAGTACCCATGTCCCACTTCAATAAGTCGTCGTTGGCCTGATTGTGCTTTCCTGCATATACGCGTATAGAAATATATTATATATTTCTTTTATTGCTTATATAGATATGCACCTCGCATTAAATATTGATGCTTTATAGTTGATAATTCGATATAATTATAACTACTTATTCATGTTTGCATTCCTATGGTGAAATCTTTTTATTAATCTGTTAATTGTAGCTTTCATTTTTGTTTTGGTAAAGTTATTGTAGTACTGTTATCAGTCTGCAGGGACTGTTAACCGTCATCTTTTATAAACACTGATAACAGCTACGTTTTTATACATATTAATGGAAATTGTAATATGAATGTAAAAATGTAATAATAAAATGCTAATTCTAAACCACTCCAGCTACGAATCTCTTCTCACATAAAGTTTTCCCTAAACTATAGACGAAAACAAATACATTTCTATCCTTCCATCATCAAATCCATTTGATGACCTTTTTTTACATAATTTCCTCTTTGGAATTATTCCAAATTTCTGGAATACAAAACTTTAAATGGACAATAAACAAGAAGACAAAAACGCCAAAAAAACAATTTAATAACATACACACAATTAATTCAAATTTAACGAGTAATAAGAAGAGGTTACACGAGATAAGGAGGTAGGTTTCATGCAGACCGGCTAATAAAACTTCATGGTTCGTTATAGTTATTAAAAACTGTACCACTACAAACCATGATGGGAATTGGGTTAAGTACATGAAAGGGCTGTGAGGTTTTTTAGGCAAGCAGGTGAGTTTGTCCTTAACCTTGCTCAACCGCCAGGTTTTTCCTCCTCATTAGGGGTACCCACGATATAGGCGAAGAGTATCACCAGGTAGTTCTGTAGAACAATCCAACCTGGGGCTCAGTAACTTTAGCGCTCTACGCATAGAGCTACCTCCCTCACGGAGTTTATATTAGCTACAAGTATATAAAGATATATTCTAAGTAAGTAAAAATCAATCAATTATTTTACAAGAGAATCCTACTTGCAAATGGAGACAGTTAGTTGATAATGCGTTCATTATCTGTCGGAAAAATAAAGCTCCAATCAAACCAAGTGTTATTGAAGTGAATGTGTTTGTGTGAAAGTTATGAATGAATGTTATATCATAGAGAAAAGTGCCATATTGTGCGTATTTATCTCTTGTAGCCTTCCTGACAACTTGGCAAAATATTCCTAAACTTCTCCCACTGATATTATTTCAGACAGCTTGCCTACAGTTTGGAAAGGAGACCGACCGGCCCAGTTTTGAAACTGGAAAGTGGATAATTAGCTATCGGATCACATTCCCGTGTTTGGTTTCCTCGCGGTATATTTCGCTCCTCAGGATATGAGGAAACTAAAACATGACCTGTTTATATATACCATGTGGTTCTGAGGGTGTATTCTTTGTAGGATCAGCTTAGTCTCGAAACGTCACAAAAGTTATGTATATATAAATAAAAAGACGTACACTTTGTTTCTTTTTATTTTCAGGTCAGACTGTATAAAAGTATAATGAGTTTGTAAATCAGTTACAGGAAATTATTGTAATAATAAAAAATAAATTTACTTTTTTTACAGAGAAAAAATCAGTTTAGTTTTTATTTGGACACTCACCAAATCCAGTATTTCATTCAATCAACATTATAAAACAACATCTAAAGCTGACATTTCACACACAATTTACAAAACTGTTTTCTTTAAAATAAAAGACAACACAAATCAGAATAACCTCCAAGGTTCTTCTCTCACAGCTGTTACCATGGTAACCGTATCAGTAGCATTGAAATGAAAGACGTTTAGTGTACGTCTTTTGCATGTTGTGATTGTTTAACATATTACGACTTAGGGACATAAATAACACATGTTAACTGGGAACAATGAGATATAATTTATAAATTCCCCTACTGGTTACATTGTACAGTGATGACTATTATATCTGTTGCATCTGTGCATAGTGGGCTAAGTCGAATATATTATATGTATATCTCTTGTATTGCTTTTATAGATATGCACCTCGCATTAAATATTGATGCTTTATAATTCGGTATAATTATAACTACTTATTCATGTTTGTATTGCTATGGTGAAATCTTTTTATTATTCTGTTAATTGTAGCTTTCATTTTATTTATTTTTTTTTTTTGGTAAAGTTATTGTAGTACTTGCGTGTTGTAGTACTATTATCAGTCTGCAGGGACTGGTAACCGCCATCGTTTGTAACCTGAACACTGACAACAGCTACATTTTTATTCATATTAATGGAAATTGTAATATGAATGTAAAAATGTAATAATAAAATGCTAATTCTAGTTTTTTTATTACAAAATTTTTAAGGCAAGTAGGTGATTTGGCCGAGACCTTGCTCAACCGCCAGGTTTTTCCTCCTCATTAGGTTTACCCGCGATATAGGCGATGATGTGAATTTCAAGCTATCCAGTTAGAATCGTAATTTTTTTCTCTTCCTTTGTGTCTAACACGCTAAGTGTTCCGTCCATTGCAATGGATATTCCTTTGTGAATCGTGGGCTGATACTCCAATCTTGAACTTAAAATAAGTTCAGAAAAATTACGATTCTAAGTAGATAGCTTGAAATTCACAAAATTCGACTTAGCCCACTATGCACAGGTGCCACAGATATGACTTTAACATCTTTTTTTTTTTTTGGTTTTAAGAACTAGGGACACACATAATGTTACCAACTTTATCCAACTTTAATGAAAACCAAGAAAACATTGTAACGGGAGAAAATAGTACCAGATCATCTAGTAGGACTATTAAACCCCCTAAAAGACACAGTCACTCCGATTATAATTAAGAAAGTAATAAGAGACTTATATGTTGTAAGAATTTATCTTATACGAAATTTTATGTAAAAAAAAAAAAAATGATTTTTCTAAATTCTGTTATCAGCCTGTTGAAAATGAGGAACCTACATGTTTGTGAATGTGTATTAGTATTAATGTATACCTAAGTCCTACGCTAAATTTATTTTTATCGTGTGTTAAACATATTACGACTTAGGGACATAAATAACACATGTTAACTGGGAACAATGAGGTATAATTTATAAACTCCCCTACTGGTTACATTGTACAGTGTTGACTATTTTATGACTTAACAGTAATATAAACAATAACTCCTTTTCAAGCCAATGCCTTACTTAGCCCCTTATTCACTACGAAAATAATTCGATTCCGCTTACTTAAGTACAAGAAACTCATTTTGAAGAAAATTAGACTTAACCTCTTATTAACCGGGGCTTTAGATATATTATATCCGTTTCAAGGATCGTGTGCGCATAATTTAAACCTTTTCTACTCCCAGAAAAAAAATGTATCTACTTCCTTGTTCTTTCTTTCTTTCTTCTCTCCATTTTCTACCCGGATTGGATTGTTGTTCTTTTTCTTTTTCTTCCTATTGTAAATTAACTTTTTTAATTTGTCTCTGTCCTTTATTGCAACTTTTTTTATTACTTTAACAAACTTCTGTGAACTATTTAAGTTTGGATTAGATTAGACTTCCTTTTATCAAATTAGATAAGATTCATTCTATAAATATGATTAAAAAAATCTTAAAAACTTTCTCTCTTTATAGTTTCTTCTTTTGCCTATATGATCCTAGACCTTCTGATTATCTGCATGATTGGTCTATCTATCTTCCGAAGAATTTTTGTTCTAACTGAAATAATTCTTTACTATAAAAAGATCACTTACATTCAGAACCATAAAAGGCTTCAGATAAAACTACCGTAGGCAATATATGTTACATATTGACTATATATAGGTTCTATTATTACTTTAAATTTTTATTCTTAAGGGACCTGGCCTCTGTATAAATGTGGAAAACTTCATGGTCCTGTAGATAAGTCTGGTGAGGTAGATAACAATTGTGGAAGTTACCAAGGTTACGAGGCTGGCAGGTTAGTAAACAACAGTTATACGTTAATACTGCGTTGTTGTGTATCGGTCAAGGCATAATAGATTATTTAGGGAGCGGAGTGGCTCAGTGATAGAGCGCTGAGTTGTCATGCCAATCCTGGTCCTGGGTTCAAATCCCGCTTGCTGGCAGACTTTTATTTAATCTGTTAGCGGCTGGAGATGATTCCTATGGGATCTAGGATCCTCCTGGATCACCCAGTCTTTATAAAATGGTTACCCAAAATAAGGGGGGAAATCTGGCGGTTGTGTGTGATCTAGGGCAAATCACCTCCCTCCTGCACAACCGTTGTCCAAGAAACAGTACATGATAGAACTGAACCTCAGACCCTGCACGGGTTTTATGGTTTTTTTTTTAGATTATCTACCTGCGAATTGTCTTAAGGAAACATTTGTGAGGGCCTATGTGTAGAACTTATAATGTTCTGACGGAAATACATGTTTATTTAATCATTTAACTGTTAATTGTTTATTTAAGTGATATGGCTAATCGGACGATGCTATGTCTAATTTTTGCATATCCAGGTGTAATTAGGACTCTAATGTACCTGGATATTTTACTCGTCCCCTCCGAAGGACTGCATAACCAAAGATTTTTTATTTCTTGATACAAAAACCTGCCGGGCTGTTAGCTGCCATCTTGGGCCATAATAGGATGTTATGGTAAAAATTACATGACAGGTAACCCCCAAAATACATGTCTTAAAAATTTCAATTTTCATTATAGATGTCCTGTACCTCAGCCGTATCGATTAGAGTTTTTTCACAGGATCTAAGAGGCTGTTACAAGAAGAAAATTAGAAAATGGCGGCGGTAAGGGGTGGAATTACATGAGGTTACCTAGGCTACACCTTCTTGCCTTTCTTTATTGAATTAGCTGGCTCAGATCTCCCCGGGAGGATGACCTCGTTCCCGGGCAATTTCTTTAACGGAAAAATAGCTGGGGGGGAGGGATCCTGAGCTCCCTCCTTAGGCCGGAGTTTATTGCTGCTTAGTAGAGTTATCAATGTTGTATTAGTTACTGATAACGATTGGCCAATCCGGAGGCTACCTTGTCCAATAAATATATTTGAGGTACAAAGTAGTGTTGTTGTGCATTCTTATACTTGTAAGAAACCCAAACTGACAAGACACTAAAAGATTGAAGTTATTTTTCTTCCTCTTCATTTTAGGTCAGTTTAGTTCAAATGAAAAAAAAAAACAATTATTTGCTAATGAATGCTCTATTCTGTATCAGTTCCGCAGGTTGTCGCTTCGATCTAAGTCACAAGTTTTAACTTTGATTTAAGTCAAAGCTAGTTTTAACTTTTCATTTGTTTCCTATTCAATATTCCATAAAGGACCAAAATTATTTCAAGTATTTAACTTTTTGTAGAAACAACTTTGGTTTGGATCAAAACCTATTTTTTTTTCATTAAATTCAAACTATGATTAAATTATTCTTGTGTTGTATCTTCTTTTCGATTTTCTTTTATAATTAGAACAGCTGATTCTTGATCCAGCCGTATTCTAGAATGTAATTTCCTTTCCCCTGAGGGGACTAACCTTTCTAATGGCATTGGGAGGAGAATGCCTGTTACTACTTCGTGGAAGCGGGTCATAAACTTAAGAACGGTCGTAATATCCACATTAAACTTTTATATTTTCTTATTATACAGAATACTTCCTGTCAAATCATGAATCTTCTGCATCACCACCACCAATCGTTAATTCCATTTATTATTTATTTAAATTTAATACTTTTTAAAGCTGCTACATTATGCAACTATATAGTTGAAATTGAAGAATTTCAAACAGAACGACTCAAATCTCTCAAATAGGTCGTGGGTTTTGTCAGTTTAGGCGCCATTAGAAAAAAAAAAAGAAACGATAAAATTACGTAAAAAAACAAAATAAAAATATAGAATACTCTTTTAAATTTCCACATATAAAAGTCTTCAATGGTTTCTTGAACTGTTTTCAAACAATTCAGTATCAAATCAAGCTCTGAGGAAGCCAGCAGCATGTCTGCCGAAACGTTGGCGAGGATTTAGCGACACGGTCGAAGCCAGAAGAAGCCATTGAAGACTTTTGTATAAAACATATTGTTTTCAAATGTAAATATTCTTAACAGCTGATTCTAAACCTAAAATGAAAAGAATCGAGAAATGAAACATTATACAGCCGTGAAAAGTAAATTTTTATTATTGTTTGATAAGAACTTATTAATTAGCAATGAATTCGCAGCCATTTTACCCATTTAAAACTAAGCCATAATATAATTTTAAAATGGGTATCCAATATATTATATTAAATCCCATTGTATTATTACATAATTTAATATAAACCGTATACTATTTAAAAAAACAAATACCCACAGGGAAGTAAGTTATTACAATTATTGTAGGGGAAGTGGGCGAAATCCGAATTTCTTCAATCATTTTTATTGTATTTTCAAGCTGTACTTTAGTAAATATTGAATGAAATATTTTAATTTTCCTTATTATTTTGCGTTAAAGTTTTCCACTTAGCTGTTGCTATTGTTGTCATTTGAAAATAATAAAAATATGTTTATCTAAATTAAAAAGCACAATTGTGAATAGACGGTAACCAGAGAACAATTGAGTTGTGAACAGCAGAGGACTTATGATCAGAAGAAAATGGCGACTCTCGCGAACAAACAATCCTTAACATTATGACTTAACTAATTTATATATAATAATAACTTTATTCTATTTGATTAAAATACTTGGCAACAGAAAAAGAAACAATATATATATATATATATATATATATATATATATATATATATATATATATATATATATATATATATCTGGCCAGAAGGCTACATAATACAAATAAAAAGTACGAATCTTGACAAAATATAAAGCAAATTAAAGAGAATTAATAACAACAGCTATTGATATTTATAAAGTTAACTCAATCCTTGTATTTTAGGTACTTGCTATAGTGAAATTTCATCAACTTAAATGTTCCGCTTTTTAAATATGTTCTACTGTCCACTTTAATCTCTATGTCCATAAACTTTAACATATTACTCGTAATTGGTTTGAGCTTATTGTTGTCAATATTCAACCTTTGTAATCTATATAAAAACAAATTGTAATCCCTGTCCACTAGAATTTGAGGTTTTACTTTTGAAGATGAGTCGAATCCAAATATCGAATAAAAAAACTTGTATATACAAAAAAAAAAAATTTTCATCACTAATAGTCTCCTTTAGCTTTTGAGTTATCAATTGGAGATTATCATGTTCCTCTTCTCTTCTCTATTACTTTATCTGTAAGGCCTTTGATCCATCCTCCATTTCCTCCAGCTTCTTGTTCTTCCTCATTTCCTTTCCTTACATAGACTTTTACAGATGATTACTAGTATTATAAAAGGCTAATAATTTGTCCCTCCTATAGTTACTGTAGAACCATCAGAAGTTTCACTTTTTGGAGCGACCTCTGGTCTGTAGTTATAGGGATTAGTATAACAACCTACTAAGCCCAAGATCGCCGGTTCGTAGCCCGGCAGGTGGCCCTAGGATTATTTAAAGGGAATAAAAAATCTTTGTTTACGCCGTCCTTCGGAAGGGAAGTTAAACAGGGGTCCCGAGCCTGTACGATGTCAGGTACTCGTTAAAAATCCCTATCCTAATTAAAACTGGGTGGGCAAAATTTAGAGCTCCCAATGTATCATCGTCCGACTAGCCATAGCAGCATAAAGTGAGGTTAAATAAACAAAAAGTTTCGCGTTTTCGTGGTACGAGTAGTCTCTTTTACTTCCTCTTATTTTGCTGTTAATTTATTTCATGAACTTTATACAATTATTTTGGAAACCGATACCAATTGGTTTATTATTTTTATTATTCCAGGAAACTTTCTTTATTCTCATTAGACAAATAAAATTATTATCCGGACTCTAAATTAAACGGAAAAGGAAATGGATATTTATGAATTATTAATCATTTGTAATTATTATGAAAATAGTAAAGAGTTATGTAACAATTTTACAGCAGTTTTTATCTTAAGAGGATGTGACCTTTGCAGCTTATTTTTACTATGATTTCCTCGTTCAAGTCTGTCTTTATATGTTTGTAAATAATAATAACATGGCTTTTTTTTTACTATTTTCGTACCGTTGTGAGGATTATAAATTCTTATAAATAATAGTAAATATTATAAATACGCAGTTTCGTCTTGTAATTAATCCTAACAAGCAGCGATGAATGAAAATGATTGAAGGTGATTGTGGTGGGGGACTGCGGTGAGCAACCTCTTTTCCTCAGTCTTAGTTCATCTCTCACCTGCGCCTGGTCTCGTCGTGTTTCACATTTCTTAGTACGTTTTTTATACCATATTAATTATGAATATACTATAATTATAAATATGTAAATATAAGTTTCTTCCTAAAGATCGTTCGGCGAAGTTTCGAAACTATGTTGTTCTCATAATCGTGCCCTAAAAGTGAAAAAAATAGACTTTTATTCAATTATATTAAGTAATACACTAGTTTAAATATAAAATTGAAACTTGTACGATTAGAAGTGAATACAATTCTCATGGCGTGGTCATAAGAACACTATAGTCTCGTAACTTAAAATCAAGATGTGAATGGAAAAAAAAATTATATAAATTCTTTATTGTAGTTCCGATTATCCATTACATGACTAGATCAAATGCAGTATTTCGTTCTGTAAAAACATATTTAAAAGCAATATTTTTCTTTAAATTCATTCATTCTTAATTAAGATGAATATTTTACTTTCATATACGTATTTAGAAAATATTGTGTATAGTTTTGTAATTGTGAAATAATTCGAGCCTACGTTTTCTAAACGGAAATACTTTAGTTGGTCCCCTGAGTCTGCATAACCAAGTATTGCAATTACGTCTGGATGATTGTGTGCGAATACAATATTGTCACATGCGTTTACTCTATGCATAAAGTAATTTTTATATTAACTTATTGACAAAAAAAGTATTACGACCGTACCCACTATTTTAAATATCGGCTAGATTAAAGTCACTTTTAATCCTGTTTACTTAATTGAAGTAATCGATTGCCTCTCTTTAAAAAAAAATAAATATAATTATAAAACATCGTTTTCAATAATAAAAAAATAGAGTAAGTAAATGTTAAGTACCAGTTTTAAAAAAATTAAAAATATATAATATTAATGCAATTGTAACATGATTCAAGGGGTCACATTTGTTGTAGTGGTTAGCATAACATCCTTCTATGCCGAGCATAGTTAGTTCGTAGCCCGGCACGTGCCCTTACGATTTTTTAAAAGGTGTTAAAAACCCTTTTTATGCCGTTCTTCGGAGGGGGCGTAAAATGACGATCTGTGCGGTGTCAGGTACTCGTTAAAGATGCCTATCCTAATGACATCTGGATAGGTAAATTTTAAGAATCCATATGTAGCATCATTCGATTAGCCATAGCAGCATAAAATGACATTGGATGAATATTCAAAGAAACAAGTCTCGATTAGAAGTATGGATTTTCATATTTTACTCACATGCTATGTAGTATTCTCACTGAGGTAAAAATATCAAATATCTTTATAAAGATAATCTACTAAAGATGCGCATGTTAGAAGTATTTAAATAATTATTTTTCGGAGGATTTGGAAGCTCGTTCTGATTTTGGAAAGACTCTTTTCCGAATTTTGTTAAATTTTGCACATAGCTATTTTGGCTGGCGGACATTTATTTAACCTGTTAGCGGCTGGAGATGGGACTAGGAGACTAGGACCCTCTTGGGGCTCACCCAGCCTCTATAAAAGGGGAAAATCAGGCTGTCGAGCGCGATCTAGGACATATCACTTTCCTGCAAAACCGTTTTCCAAGAAACAGTACAGTCACTACCAAGTACTGAACTCAAATCCCTTAATGGGTTGTAATGGTACAAGTTTGTTCGCATTAAAAAATAAGAATAGCTTCTAATTGTCGTTCAATTTCGTATTGAAAGCTTCATTTTTGATCAAAAAGTGTTTTGAAAGAGCTTCTTCATGAATGGAACATTCATCGCTAATGAAATGGAAGATGCTTCTCATCTGGCCTTTCAAGAAGTAATTCTAGCGAATAAAGATATTTAACTTCTTTAGCTCAATGTATTTTTACAGTCCTTAAAATATAAATAATATTTCACAATGTTTCGTAAGCTTTTGAACTAAAATTAAATTTGATCAATTTTTTTTCTAAAATAATTTGTCATATTATTATTTATTCTCGCATAAAATTTGAAAAGAAAAACTGTTTAAAAAATTTATTTTTTCGTTTTGTCACAGCAACTAAAACTTTATAGTATATATGAAGAGGTGAGAAGTCATGGAGTACTAGTGATGAATATTTTTAAAGATGGGGTCAAGTGCCATTAGAGACAATTAATGCGTATTATATGTTTTTTCCATAATCAAAATTGTTCAATATCAAGGAATATTGCTAGAGCCCTAATATACGTATGAAGGTTAAAATTTTATTGAAGTTTTAAAAATGTGTTTAATTAAATTTTTTGAACTTCTTGGCTTATTAATACATATTAATACATTTTCTCTCTATCTTCATTAAAGACTAATTAATATTTAGGTATTTGAGGAAGAAAATTTAGGGTTATTAATACATATTAGTACATTTTCCCTCTATCTTCATTAAAGACTAATTAATATTTAGGTATTTGAAGAAGAAAACAGAGTACTGGTAAAAGAATTCTCTATATAGGGAGAACTCTTTATTTGCAAGCCAATGTTTTGACCTGCATTGCAGGTCTTCTTCAGGGCTGTATGTTGTATATTTAGCCCTAGAGAAGACCTGCCATTTGAGTCGAAACGTCGGTTCCAAATAAACAGTTCTCCCTATATTTTTCAACATTTAGGTAATCGAAACCTCTGACCAGCGTATTAGAGGTTCCCAAATTTTATTTACTATTTATTACTGACTTCCAAAAATACTATTTTAATTTGTATGCCAAAAAAAAAAGGAAGAAAAAGAAGAGTGTTCAGTTGTAGGGAGTATAGTCAATTTTTGACTATTGACGGCAAACCCCGACCATTTCACTCTCATCTGAGATATATCCAGTCAACCACACCAATATGAAAGACAAAGATTCCATAATGTAGAAGAAAAGCTGCTGAAAATATGGCTTGATTTATTTTTTATTTTAATTTTTGGATTTTACCTATCTTGAAACTTAAATTGAAGTTACATCAAATTTTGAGAGAAAGTTAGACTTGTTTTTTTATTTTAAGCCACAAAGGCTCATTAATGAAAATAATAAAATCTTTTGCCACTTTAATTCAAGAAGGGTATTGGGTTATATGGTAGAGGCTGTACTGTTCTGGAACCAACTGTTGTGCAAGGGAGTGATTTGACCGAGATCTCGCTCAGCCGCCACTGTCTTTTCTTCTAATCAACGGTACCCACTTATAGATTTTGAGTGAGCCCCAGGAGAGTCTCCAGATCCCACAGGATTGATTCACGCCTATAAACAGAATGAATAATTTATGTGCGACAGGCGGTCTCGAATACGGCACCAAAAGATCAATTAACCCAGCACTCTATACACTGAGATGCTCCGTTCCTCATTGAAAATAATAAACCCAAATTATTTTTATTTATGGTTTTAATTCCGGCCTAACTATGATCACTTGGACTTCATGTTTTAATACTAAATAAAACCTCTAAAGTCAAATTAAGTGAAAGAGAATATTGCAAATTGTATTCTACAATTTTTAAAATACAAAATAATTTATATTCAAAACCTCTGAAAGCCAAAGAATAACCAAATTACTTATAAATATAATTTATTTTTTAATTGATAGAGATTATTATATTTTTCAATGATAGAAATTATATTACACATCCATGGGTTGTTAATAAGTTTATTTTTAATCATTATAATCAGTCTCAATTCATTATATGTGCAGTATTGATTCTAATATCTAGCTATATTTTCCAATTTTAGGATTTTAATGGTTACACTATCAGAATACCAGTAGGAATTTTCTTGTTTTGAACTTTTATTATATAGATATAAATATTAAACAAGATTTCAAATTGTAAACTGTTGTGTCTTCCATCTAGAAAGATGATCCTGAAGAGGAGAAGTATTGTAAGATTAGCAAATTTTGGTTTCTTTCAAGATGAGCGAACTGAAGTGTTCAAAACCATTAGGTGCGGTTGGAGATATTTTAAATAGAAAACTGAATCCGAATAGTCTAAATATTTCGTTTATAGACTAACATAATGTAGCTCTGTGTTAAAAAATTGTTTTTCAGTTTTCAGTTTTAGCTTCAAAAGTTCACCCTAATCTTAGAGCAAAGATTCCAAATATTTAATCAGTTTTCTGTCACTATTCATTTTTTTTCAATTGAAAACAAAAATTTTATATTCGCCCATTATCAACCGACAGTTGATGCTTTTGTCTAATCCTTAAATCTATAATACAACTAATTTTTAAAACAAAAGTTATGGTTGCCATATGAAACAAAATAATAACATAAAAGACTGATGAAACAGAAATATTTAAATTATAAAACATTTTGATAGTTTCTCTGAAAAACTAAAACTAAAAATCAATTATCACTTCTAAATCATCAGTTATATAAAAGCATATTTTTTAGTTCAGTTGTTTTCTTTTGGAGAGTTCATGTTATTGTTTTATTTTTAAGTTTCTTTTTATAGATACATTAACTCTATTGTTTTTTTTAACTTGTCATCGGTTTTGTGTTATTGTTTTTGGTTTTGGTTTCAACCTTTTTGATTTGTAAACATTTTGAATTGAGCAATTATTTATAATGTGGTTTTTCTTTAAAAAAAATTCTACTTTGCATTTACTCACATACAATCTACCTTAAATAATTTTATATCATTTTTTAACTCTTTTAACTGTGAGACTTTAGTAGAGCATTTATAATTTATAATTGAATATTTTTTTATGGGTTCTGGTATAAAATTTGTAGAATAAATAAAATTTAAGAGCTATACTGAATACAAATAGTGTCAGCTGGATATGGAACAGGTGTTATAATCCTGTCTATGGTTTTCAGTTTGAATTCATTAGAATGATGAAAAAAGACTATCAATTTTCTTAGGGATATTTTTCATCATAAATTATTGTAGTTATTTTAGATATTTTTCTTATGTTTAACTCTATAGTATTTTTTATTTTTTAGGCAGAAATAATGGAGGATATGCATCAGCATTCACACCATATGATGGAGACTTCAACGGCAAGCGCACCACACGCTGGACATGATAGGCATCACATGGATGAGCACACAATGACTCATGGAAAAATGGAGGATGGCAGTGGTGGCATGCACGAGGGACATATGATGATGCCAGTAAGTTTTATCATCTTTTAATTATTCCTTTAAAAAGGTTGTTCCATATTTTATTATGTCAAAATTATATTTAAAATTAAAAATAGAAGGTTTATATTCTTTGCAATTTATCTTGTTTATATATATATATATATATATATATATATATATATATATAAAGTAGTAGCATTTATACTGGGTCATGGAATTTATACGGTTATAGCCTCATGTTTGTCTTTAGTAAGACAAAGGTCATTGTGTATAAAGGTTTATTGTCTGTGACTCAATGGTTAAGTCTGTTAAATGCAAAGCTTCTGAGTTTGATACAGATGTCTAGGAACCAAACATGATTGTTACTCATTCGTAAATACTAGACAATAATTGTCAATTATTGTTTTTTCTTGTCTGATTGTAATGCATATAATACAAAACTTAGAAAGAGACAATAATAATAAAATATTAGTGAATAACTTAGATTAATTATTAAGAACTTGAAAATTAAAGGAGATGCTGATTCTACACATTTGATGATTATACCTTTTGACATTGCCAATGTATAACCTCTGAGGCTTGCAGTACTTTAGAGTAAAGTACTGATCTACCTGAATGTTCACTGATTAGTTCTTTTCTCCCTTGACTTGTTCAATTTTATAAATAAAAGAGTGTTAAAACCTATCAATGTATAAGATATCGGTAATATATTTTTTTTATAGCACTAAAGATTTTTATAAATAAGTACGGTAATCAAAG
Source organism: Arma custos (assembly GCA_037127475.1). Lineage (NCBI taxonomy): Eukaryota > Metazoa > Arthropoda > Insecta > Hemiptera > Pentatomidae > Arma > Arma custos. The sequence continues at coordinate 99,996,649 of CM073762.1, forward strand.
AATTAGCAATGTTGAAGGAAAGAATAATTTTTGTTTTAATTTTTATTGGTCTCTAGAATAAAAAAAATATATTTATTTTGCCAACACATAATGTTAGGTCTAAAATATGCTGTACATTGGCTGGCAAAAACTCCTGAAATAACCAGTAAAACTAGGCTTATTCATATTTTATGGTACAAACCAGGGAATTGAAAAATTGCCCAAGAAATATTTTAATTACTTAAAAATCTTAAAGTTTGTTGAAGCATTAAACTTATTTTTGTTACTTGTATTTTTCTCTAGATACGTCTTCCTCAGATATCGATATTAAATTACTTTTTTGTCTTACTTCAAGGTCAAATAATACATGGATTGTCTTAAGATGATGTTTAAGAAGCAGTGCCAAATATATAATTCTAAATTTGAAAAAAAAAATCTGTAAGAAATTTTCAAATCCCTGACATTACTCCGAAGAGCACAAAAACAAATCCCAGATTGCCTGGGCTAATCCTGGGGGGTATAGTAAGCCTAATTAAAATCAGCTGTGATATGGAATAATTTATGAAGCATTAAATCCCTGACAGTTAACAAAAAATCACAAAAACCTTGAATTATTATATTCATTTTTAATAGAAAAAAAACCCAGCTGAATCGAAGAGTAGCTTTTTGCACAGAATTGTTTACAACTAAATGTTTAAAAAAAAAAAGAAAAGTAATAGAAAGATAATAGTATAATAGAAAAGTAACCTACTATAAAAAAATATTTTTAAACTATATTTCTTTTTCATGATTTAACTGAAGAAATAAATATTCTTTTACTTTAAGGGAAAAAAAAATCATAAAATTTGACTGGAGGTCTTCAAAAATTAAGGGAAATAATCATTTACTGTTATAGTATTTTTATTAAAGTTTTACTTAGTTTTTTTATTCATTTTATGTCACTTTTTGCTGCTACGGCTATTCGGATGATGCTGCAGTGGGAGGCATAAAATGGTTTTATGTAGTTATAATATGTATGAACATAATAAGAAGTACTTTCATTTTTTGTAATTAATTATACTTTCAAATTTTGTGCATATTAATGACTTGGGGTATGAATATGTACATTTTATTTTTTTTATTATTATTATTTATTTTATTTTATTTTAATTTTTTTACTTTATTTTATTATCATTTTTGCATTAATTTCTTTTTGTTACCACATGTATATATTTATTTATTTTATTTTGTTTATATTATTGTTTTGTTATGGAATGACTGTAAGCTACATAGCACCATTACTTATTGCCCACAAGTGGCAGATTGTAATATTTCAATAAAGTGTTAAAAAAAAAAATGTCTTATTCTAAAATCTGATGAGTATTTGCAATGATTTTACTTTTTTCTTTAACTAAACCTCTGATATTTATAAACTTAAATGCAGAATAGATTTAGTAAATATGTTACATCATTTCCAGTTACTAAGGAATGAGATTTATGTATAAATAAAAAAAAATTAAACTGATCTATATGACTTTTAAATTTTGATTGTGAACTGATAATGAAGAACCAATACAATTTAACATTATGTAATAGATAAAAATATTTCTGGTTTACTTATGTACATTAGTATGTTATGTTATAGTTACATATATTTAAAATATATGTAATATACAGAATACTTCTCAATATAAATGAAGTATAGATTTCTTGTAGTTGATCTGAATATCAGAATTTATGACAATAATGCTATTTGAAAAGAGTTTAAAATAGTCTTGATGAAGATTTCATTTTTATCAGTTTTTTTCCCCACTTCCATATGACAACATTTAGTTGAAATATGCCTTAGTGAACAAAAAAGATATCACTAAAGGTCAAATTTGTACTGATAATTTGCCGTGCCAGTTCTCTTCAAAGTAATTTCTTGGATTCATAATTCTTTTGAGGTAATAAATAATATTGTTTTGTTTATAAGCTTAATTTGACTACTAATGATATTATTTTATATCACTTAGCATTACAATCGGTTGATACTGTCAGACAATTGTGGTATCAGCTGTTTGCGTCATTGTGTTATATTTATTATCTTCTGACTTAATTGCTTAGAGTTATCTCCTAAGAAAACTCTAATCGCCTTTCTAATGAGTGTTATCTTATTATTTATTTTTTTGCTAAGCAAAAGTGTTCTAGATGACTTTATTATCTTTGAGACCTCATTTTGTAATTAATGCAGCGTTCTTAGTTTTACATTTCAGTTTCTAGTCCATATTCAAATCAATTCATAAATTTATTTTCGCAAACAAATTTTCACCAACTTTTAGTAATTTATTCTGCTGTCAACTTCACTTAATTTTAGTTATTTTTATTTCTAAGCTTATCTTAAATTGAACTTCTTGTTGTATTTTGTGACAGTAAAACTAAATGTTTTGTTTTCAATGTAATACTTGTTTTGTTTTTTTCATATGCTTATACAATTTATTGTTGAAGGGGACATAGGAGGTTTTCATTTGAATAGGGAGGGGGTACGAAAAAGGTTGAGAACCACTGCCTCGATTTTGATTAAAGTAGTCCAATGAGGCTGTAGAAGCACAATGATAATTATATATATATAAATAATATGAATTCTCTGGAACCTTCAATACCCTGGGTAATTGTTGTTTAGAAAGATTTGGCCAAAAGTATTTCTCTTGCCTTTATTTTATGAACATCGCTTCTTCATCATACCTGCAACTATAAAATGCCTAGTAATATAGTATTTTTTCATAGACTAGTATTTGGTTCTATAAACTTACCTAGAAGAAGATTCTCTATAAAACAGAAACCAACCCATAGCAAATTAATTCCATCTATTTACTCCTTAAGGGTTTGCAAGAATCTGAAAGAATAAAATTTTTTAAATTTTTAACTATTTTTATTTGAAGAGAAAAGATATGTCCCCTAGAGGTGGCAGGAAACATGCATATTTGGTTAAACCACTTTCTAAGTTAACGTTTCATAAAAGTCCGTTATGGAAACACAAGCTCCAAATTCCGACAGCTAAGACGAGGCCTTCCACAAGGCACCCTTATCAGCTGCACCCTGTTTAACCTCTACTTGAACGACCAAATACCGAAATAAAGATGAACCACACCAGTGTAGAAATGCTGTGCTATGCTGGGTGACCAGCAGCAATGTGGGATCTCTAGAACAGATACTAAATGAAGCCCTAACTAAAATGAAAGCATGGTGCGCTGACAATGATATGATCATTAATGAGGAAAAAACCAACGCACAGCTTTTCACACTCTCTACTAGGCAATTCATACCAGAGGTTCGCGTTGGAAACACCAGCCTGCCAGTCACACGAACTACTAAGTTAGCATCGAGTCGGACAGTAGACTGCAGTGGTCCGAGCACATTGAGGGAGCAGCGACCAGGGCAACAAAAAGGATGAACATGATAAAGAGACTCACCGGAACGAAATAGGGTGCATCTCAAGATGTACTGATAACTACATACAAATCATATATTCGACCGGTACTAGAATATGGCTCCGAAGCTTACAATACGGCCTCCGATAACACGAAGAAAAAACTAAGCACAATGCAAAACAATGCATTAAGACTCAACTGCGGGGCTGCTAAATCAACCCCCATCACAGCCTTAGAAAGCCAAACCGACATAGAGCCACTAGACACTCGCAGGGACAATGCAACAGTGAAATTCTTTGAAAGAGCATTGAGGTCCAGTAACAATTTTTGGGAGAAATACAAAAATGTGAACCAAAGACTCAAGACCCAAACTACGCCACTGCCCAAGTAGCAGAAATAAGAGCAAAATACAGACTAGAAGAGCTAGAGCGAGAGCCTTTCAGAAGGACCGCATTCATAAAAGAGAAGCTGGAAATACTGTCGTGCACCACAATACCGGGAATCAACCTAAGAAAGGCAGACGTTCCCACTTTCTAACTAAAGGCGCACACTGTCGCCATGATTAACGATAGATACCCATCCGAAGAATGGATACACCTGTACACAGACGGGTCAGCCATGTCCAAGGCAAGCGGAGCAGGATATTACTCGACAGAAGTGCAAGCAGCCCTAGCAGTTGGGAAAAACGGCACCAATTTCGAAGGAGAAGTATGTGCCATCAGTGGAGCTGCTAAAGGACTGCTCCTACTAGCAATCTCGAAGAAAGTGGTCTTCTTGTCGGACTCAGGCAATCTGCTCACCAGAGTCAAAAGAAGGAAAAGAAATAAATCTCTGCCAGGAAAGACTTCGGGAGCTACAAGAAAGGACAGACATAGTACTGCGATGGGTGCCAGGAAACTGCGGTCTCTTGGGTAATGAAAAGGCCGACAGTCTGGCTAAACAGGGATGTATCATGGAGCAGCCAATCCAGCTGATTTCCTACCACAGTGCTTGTCGCATTTTCAACAGCACTTTCAGCGAATCTGTCAAAAGAGCAAGAAGAGCTGCTGAGGGAAAGCCCTGGGAAGGCATTGAAAAATCAAACATACCATGGGACCTTCCGAGAGACGTAGCAGTGGCAACTTTCCGAATGACAACTGGGCATGACTTCCTTCAGAAGCCCTTGCATCGAATTGGAGTGGTGGACTCACGATTGTGCCCCTTATGTTCCAATGCTGAAGGAACTGCAGAACACCTTATGACCTGGGATTGCCTTAAGGACATCACTTGTGAGGCAACGATAGAGGGACGAGCTCGTTTATACTGGGCTGCACGGTGTCGGATGGCCGAAACGCCACGAACGGGCATTGGCTGAAAGAAAGTTTGTTTTTGTAGTTTATAATGAATGTTGTTTATTTTATTTTATATTGAAATTTGTAAAGGTTTAGTTTTGTTTCTTATTTATATTTATTCTAAAAGAATGTTTTTTGTTTTATTTTTGTAGTTTATGATGAATGTTGTTTTTTAATAAAATTTTTAAAATTTTTTTAATAAATTTTTTAATAAAATTATTTCATTTTGTATTGTTACTATTCTGTAAAATTATATTTTGGAGCTGAACTCCATTTTACCTCCTAAGGGAGAGGCTTTTGTCATAAATATATGATGTCAATAAAGCTTTATTATTATTATAATTTTCATGTGAAAATGAATTAATGATAAAGAAGGTTATGATTTTTCTACCATTTAATTTTAAAGTGTACTATTGTTTTACCTATGATTGATTATTTTGAATTTTAATTATATTTAAAACAATCGACTTACTATATTTTTGCTTTAATGGTTGGTTTTTTTTTTATTTTCCAGATGTATTTTCATTTTGGTCTTGGCGATACTGTTTTATTTCAATTTTGGAAGGTAAATAATTATAGTGGGCTGCTTAGTTCTATGCTGGGAATTTTCATTGCTGCAATGCTCTATGAAGGACTGAAGTACTTCAGGTAAGATTAATTTTAAAACATTTCAATTATCTTTTTTCTGTTTCAATAATTTTATATTATTTAGTTTTGTTTTATTCAATATATTTATATTATCAAATTTCATATGATTTTATTTGTTCTTTTAGAGAATATTTATACTGGAAAAATTACAATATGCTACAGTACCAAAACGTTAACAAACCTACAAACCAAGAAACGGACAGAGTCATCAATAAGTAAGTATCAAACCGTAATGTTATATTATTATAATTGCTATCATAATTATGCAATATATAGTTAATCATATGTAGATTTTCATAATTTATTCAGTTTAGTTGCAAAAAATTACTTCAAACCGTTATTTTTTTAAATGAAATAATTGTGTTATGTATCAGTCATGAACTGAAAAAAAAATCATTTTGTTACATTTTCTAGTTTCTTTGTTTGAAAACTAGAAACTGTTTCTAATTTCCTTGTTGTTTTATTTATTGTAGATAAATAGTAAAACCAACGGATTATATAGTCTTTGGCCTAGTATAAATACCAAGAGTTTTAGATTCTGAGTTTTTTTACTTGTATTATATTACATTAATGCTGTTATTACTTTTGCTGTAGATTTATTACTTAGGATTAAATGCAAAATGTTAGATTTTACGTTTAATTAAAATAGCTGAAATGCTTAGCTGTTATAATTCAGAGCTTTTGTTATTTACTATTATGATGCATTAATATGATGTAAATGATATTGTATGATGCTTCGATAGCTAGCTTTACTGCGTTTAAAAAACTTTGCTCATTATTTGTTATACATGCTTCTTTGAACATCTATTTATTAGCTTCAGTAATTATTCAATTTAGTTTTACAAATTTACTATTTTTCAGGAAAATAACTCCTTGTATAATTCTTTCTATTCTATTCCACAAACGATAATGTTCTAGGTTGATCATCACCAAATTTCTGTTTATATATAAACAGCAGTTTACATCAATTATAAAAAGTATATAAAAAAAGAATTTAATTTTCAAATTATTATTAAATAAGCACAGTATTAATTAAATAATGCACTGCAATTTTATTATTAAAGTATTCATATCTTTATACATTATTATTTATCATTTCAACTATAAAATTTTATATTTTTTTCTTTTTAAAAAATAGGTTCTATGAAAACTTTTTCTTCCTTTTTTAAATGTTTGTCCTAACTAGAATTATTTTCCCAGTCATTTCACAATTTGCTTAAAAAACAGTGAAATAGTGGTTAAGTCCAATTTTGTACAGAGAGAATTAACTATATTAATGAAAGCGGAGTTTAGTCATTCTTGTAGTTTTGGCTTCAAATGGAAATGCAACATAAGCGATGACTCCATTTCAAGCCAATGCCTTATTTAGCTATCCCCCTAATTTATTTTGAAAATAACACGATTCTGCATCTTTAAGTTCAAGAGCTCATTTTGGAGAAAATTCAACTTAACCATCTATTCACTGAGGCTGTAGTTATATTTTTCGGAGGCAATGGTTTGTCATTATCATCACACTAAACCTAAAAAGTCAGACATCCCTGAATTACTTCACTTAGTCTATTCCAATTAACGTTATCACTTTTTTAATAAAACCAGTTATTAGGTTAAAAAAAAGAGTAAATATTGAAGACAGAAGATTTAAATTTATAAAATAATTGACGATGTGTGTATTTGAAACCTATTTAAATTTTCCTACATTTATTAAATTCACTATACTTTCTATTTTCAGCTTGGTCAATGATGTGATTCACAGGCAACCGTGAGTTTATTTAAAAATAAGATGTTTGGTTTTGCTTCTTTGTTTTGCTTTTGCTTTCAATTCATTATCACCTTCTTCTTTTTTATTATTTTGTCGTGTTCCTTTCAGTATTTTTTATAATCCTTTTAGTATATTAACTAATAATTTCTGTAAATATAAATATGTATATATATGCACTCTATTCATGATCTTTTGTATATATGTTTCTTTTTTTTTTTACAAAATGTAGTAACCCATTTAGTTATAATTACATAGCGAAGTATGATATTTATGTAAGTATGAATTACGTTTTTCTTTTTTAGGCATTGAGGGCTTTTTTCTTGCACAGTAGTTTTGAGTTGTGTTTGTTTATGTTTTTATAGATACCATTTTATAGTAAGGTAGAATATGATGTGTTTTTACTTATGTATTAGACAATTGATACTAAGTTTATGTGATAAAAATAAGTTAAATTTGTTTAATTTTATGAAATATATATCCAACATTGAAAAGTAAAAAGAGACCTTACATAAATGTTAAGACTGTGGAAAAATTCCAACGAAAAGCCCTTAAGTCTCCAAACTAAAACAGAAATTGAAACTATCTGTCCACTATTTCGCCTATTCAGGCATTCTCAGGGTAGAAAGAGAATAACAGCAAAACAAAACATGAATAATGCACCCAAGAAACATCCCACCACCTCCAAGGCTCAAATGCAACTAATGAATCATAAGGAAGATTACTTGACCCCCCCTCCAGCTGTTGTGCTTTGGTGAAGAAATTTGGTGAGTGTATGTTGAATTGTCAAATTCTGGAGTTTTTATCAGTTGTTTTTATCTAACCTTTTCCAGCTGGGGTTCAGTAACCTTCCTTACTTTGGAGACTTAAGGGTTTTTCATTGGAATTTTTCCATGGTCTTAATATTTATGTAAGGTCTCTTTTTACTTTTCAATATCAATACATTTTGTGGAACAGCCATAAGTCCACTGGTTTTTTGATTATGTTTTTTTTTCTTGCATTTTTACTTTCATTTTTTCATATGGTCTTTTGTCTTATGTTTTTGTGTTACTTTGTGTTTTGGTATTATTTATTTTTCCTGTTGTGCTTTTTGAAGTTTGGTGAGTGTTTGTTGAATTTTCAAATTCTGAAGTATTTATCAGCTGTTTTACTGAAGTATTTATCCAGCCTGGGTCCAGTAACCTTCCTTATGATTCTTTAGTTGCATTTGAGCCTTGGAGGTGGTGGGATGTTTCTTGGGTGCATTATTCATGTTTTGTTTTGCTGTTATTCTCTTTCTACCCTGAGGATGCCTGAATAGACGAAACATCGACAGATAATTTCAATTTCTGTTTTAGGGTTTTACCTTAAGGGCTTTTTGTTGGAATTTTTCCACGGTCTTATATATCCAACATTAGAGCACTTTAATCTTATATATATATATATATATATATATATATATATATATATATATATATATATATATATATATATATATAAAGATATAATATATCATGAACATGGCTATTTTCAACGAAAATTAAATTTTTTTGGTATTACTAACTTATTCGCTAATCTGTGCAGATAAACCTGGTTCAGATTTTGGCTAGCTGAAAACTTTGACAGGAAATGACTCCCTTATTATATATTTTTGTAATCAAGAGATGTATAGAATAACAAGGATATATAAGTGATGCACATAATTCTTGTTGCTTTATGACAATCTTAACTGCTGTGGTCTTTTAAATTAGTTATTATTTAGGTCATTTATCAGTTTATCTTTCTCTAATCTAATTGAAATTTATTTATTTTTTTGTTACTCAGAAAATCTTCTTTATAATTAACAATTTCTTATTAATTAATTTATACCTTAGACAGTCTTTTAAATAGCAATTGTATGTTTGGATTTTCTTCTGTAACCTATAAATTAACTTCTATTGTCAACTTATTTTAAAAATTTGAATAATAATTATTAAATCTAATTTTATAAAACAGATAAAGCTGCAAAAATAGATTATTCAAGAGAAATAAAACTAGAATATATTTTTATGTAGAGTTCAGATTTATTAAGACAAAGCTATATATTAATATTATAACTTAATGGCCTTAAGGGTAATTCCATATGTGACTGACTCTACATTTGATGCAAACAGCGTCTTATTTTGCTTCATACTTTGTATAATATTTTGTCAACAGTTTTAGTATGATGATATAGTTGAGTCTACAATTATCCCTCTGTAATAAAAGATGTCATCATAAAACTTTGTGAAGTATCAGTTATTTACCAAAATGGAAATGTGACTGACACTACATACAAATGGAACTCATGTTTGAGAGTGTTTTTATACTTAAAATATCTTCATCTGGGCAGGCTTTATAATTTTAAATTGTATCTGGGGCTGAAATATATTCACATATCAGTATTTAAAAATCAAATTTATTACAAAAAGAAATCGTGACTGACACTACAGCCCAAAACGTGACTGACACTACCGTCACTTTGGAATGCAAAAGAATTGTATTTTTCAAAGAAACCTTAGAAATTAATTTTACAGTATACAATTTAGGAACTTTATTAACCATTTTAAATATATAAAAGTGTACTAAAATGCTATTTTTTGGTACAATTTAAATCATAAAAAAGTCACTTATTTCATAAAAAATTTCAATTAACTAATACTTATAATTAAAATCTCAACTTTTTTATAAACATGAGTAATAAAATATTAATTGAAACTTAAAAATGCAATTAAAAGTTCATTGCAAAACGTGCCAGCGGTCAATGTATATGACGCCATCTTAAAAACATCAGTATCACCAAAATAAAAAAAAAATGAGTTGCCATCAGTGAAAACTAAAAGTATTACAGTGTTGCCACCATACTAAAGTATTTTTACCATAAAAAGCAGTAATTTTTTTTTCATTCAGGTATACTTTTACATGGAATTACCCTTAAAGTTTTTTTAAGAGGAGCATTGAAAAAAAATTGTGTTCCCAAAGATTTAGGAGTATCATGGGTTGACTGTATATATTTTTGTGTTATATCTACTTTTGTATATAGTAATCTTTATTTTTATTTTGGATGATATACAAATTTAATGTTTTTGTATATGTACATGCATGGATTCCTGTTTAAGCCTACAGGGAATGGCTCAGTGGTAGAGTGCTAGAGTTAAAAAATTTGGCAGATAAATTTATTTTGGGATTTGGGATTGAATCATGTGATATCTAGAGACCCTCCTGCGCCTCACTCAGCCTCTATAAAGTGGGTACCCTTAAATGGGGGAAAACCACCTCATGGCACAACCATTGTCCTAGAAATTGTATAGTCTCTACCACATACTTAAAATAAAAATAGTTTTGAGTTTTAGTATGAAAAAAAAGAGTGTAATTATGTGAAATGTGTATAATTCAATAATAATTTCATCACAAAATTAAAGTTTCAACAAACAGTTTAAAGTATAGATGATGATGTAACCTGAACAGTATTTTAAAAATATATAATACATATTTTTAAAATGATTCTTTAATAATAATCAGTAATATTTACTATATGCAGTCATTAATAAAATTATTTCAATATTTTCGAGAATATTGAAAAGGAAACAAATGAAAAGTTAAAACTTGTTGTGACTTGACTCGAAGCAACAACAACAACCTGCGCAACTGATATCAATAATAATAACAATGTTTTTACATTTGTAGATAGTTTTTAGATTTTTGTAGATGGTTACTATCAAATGATATTTGAATTATTTCTATGTTCACTATATCAAAATTAAAAAAGCTATTGACACAAACTTTCTTCAAGATCATGATGGTAAATTGTTCCCCTTTAGTTTTTAAAAACTGTTTATAATTGAATCTTCCTTCCGTTGCCACGTATTTCATTCCAGTATTTTATGCTAAGTAAGTATTTAATACTATTTACTTAATAGAAACTTAGTTATTATTTAATAACTAAACACTTCTATTTGTTTCAGACTTGCCATGTTATCTCTATTTGTATCATCCTTAGTGACCTCCTTCCCTTATATCCTCGTGTCTTCAGACATTTTTCTTCTTCAAAAAGTCTTTCTGGTACTCGTATTGGTATTGGAGGGGATAACCGATTAGCAAGTGGGCCTTGTGGTCCTTTTTGCTGATTCCTTGAAAGCTACTTTTTGATTATCAACTCATAATAATAATAATAATCAGAACAGGAGTGTTAAAATTAATTTATCAGGAACACTGATAAATAAGTATTTACTTGGGATCGCAGAATCCACTATGTTATGTATTACTATCCTCACCCCATCAAGGTCTACCGTCACATCTTCCTTTTAGTGTCTAACAAAATATTTTAAATTATTCGATGAGACATTACTTCATATTTTATGTTCTCTTGCCATTTAGTTGATAATGCAAACTGCAATTAAATATTTTACATTTTGTGTTAAATATCTCTTCTTTATAGTGTTTTCTTTTCCTACAACATGGGCACTCATGTATGAAGAAACATTTACATTGATGTAACAACTTCTAATGTTTGCCAAAGATTAGCTGCTCAAAATAATTCTCCAGCCGTAATTATTGTGAAAATTAATTATAACTCTATAATCAAATCATACTTATTTTAAATATTTTTATTTTGAAGAGAAAAGTTTGTCTTGGCCCGTATTTGAACCAGGGTCGTTCGCATCTCTAGTGCGGTGGTCGAACCATTTGAGCTACCAAGGCTCATAACCAAGCCAGACAAATCAGTTCTCTTCACCGAAGGCTGTATGTATATTTTTTCAATGTATACACGGGGAAGAATGTTCATTGAATATTACTTTAATTAGGATTAAAGATTGCAAAAATTGTGAGAACACGGGGATATAGGATTGATGAAGAGAATGGATTTGTCTGGCTTGGTTGGGAGCCTTGGTAGCTCAGATGGTTCGTCCATCGCACTAGAGATGCCAACGACTCGGGTTCGAATCCCGGCCAAGACAAATCTTTTCTCTTCAAACTGAAATATTTAAAAATAATCACCATCAAAAGAATAATACATAAAAAAAAACACTTATTTTAGTTTAATATCTGATCCGTTCCTAAGAAAATGTCTTCAGTTTTTGACTTATAATACATTGGTATAGTGTTTGTTTTTAGATTACAAATGTTTTCAAATATGTGCTCTCACATAAATATTTTCAATATGAACTACCTATTAATGGCTCCATTTCTATCATGATTGATTCAACCAATAATTTTCAATGGGTTAATAAATAATTTTCTTGAATAATTATTAGTTAAATGTACAAATATCATGGAGGAGAATATTGTCTGGGCAGAGGTTAAAAATAAATTCATAAATAGTGAGCAACTATTTATTAGAAAAAAACACGTCTTTGCAGGTCTTAGTGGTTGCAAGTATAGAAATAAATGCTTGAAGAAATGTATCAAAGTCAGTTTAGTGTAAATGAGCCAACTACAGCACAAATAAACTTAACATTATCATTCTTAAAAAAAATCTTATCTAATTTTGTATGAGAGGAAATAAATAAATTATCTTGTTTATAATTACTTTAATTTGTTAAAGGTTTTGGAAGGTTTTAAAATAATTTAATTTTACATAGTTTTATTAATATTAATTAAATACCTTTGGTTTCATTACTTCCCATGCCCTTAGACACTTTTCATTAATCCTACTTGAGTAAAACCGAGATTCAGAAAAGTGGAGTTATACCACATCATCACTTTTTTGAACTAGACAGTTTATGAAATTGAGGTCTTATAAGTGATATTCAATAATTTCTACTGAACTATTGATTATAACATTTAGTAATACTTTATTAATTTTCTCCAAAAACTGATATTTTAATTTTTTTTTAAATAGAATTTATCAATTTCTTTTAATTATTATTATTATTATTATTAACTTTATTGGGCCACATTGGACCACTTAAGTCGATATACATTCGCTTTTTCTTTGAAGATGGTACTGTTGTTTTTTTGCGATCTGCCCAGTACCTTTTCATTCGCTCTGATCGTAATGGAAAATATTTTCCTTTCAAATTATTATGTTTTGACTTTTCTGATATATTTTTTCTTCTATTTTTCAGACCTTCACTGCTGACTGTTCACCATATCATCCAAACATTGCTGCACGTCATTCAGATATTTGTTAGCTACCTTCTCATGTTGATATTCATGACATACAACGTTTGGCTGTGCCTGGCTGTCGTCCTAGGCTCCGCTACTGGGTACTTTCTTTTTGGCTGGAGGAAGTCGCTGTTCGTCGACGTGACCGAACATTGCCACTGACCTATGCAGAAGCCGTTCGGTTTAAGAGACTTGAAGTATTAACTGTCAAAAATCATATCTTTATTGTTCCTTTCTAAAAGAGAAAATAAAAATATTAGTGCTCCCATATCGGTTATTACGATGGGAGTTGCTTTTCGTAGAGAATGGAAAACACAAAAGAATTGGAAGTAATTGTTCTTATGTCTTTTTAAATCGAAATATCTAACTTCCAATCTGTGTAATCTGTAAAAGCGTAAAGACCCCAATAATTTATATCATAATTTATTTCTTGTATTATTGTTTTTAAATTACTAAATTAGCTAAAGACGCTGATGATTGCACAAAACATCACTGTTCTTCCTTATAAATCTTAGGGATTATTTGGAAATCGTATTCTGAATATCCTTTTATTATTTATGTTTAAAATCTGTAAAAATTATAAAACATTTGTATTTTAAATTTTTACAACTGTTATTTTATATATTTTCAATAATTTTATTTACACAATAGGTGATCTATTGCACATATGAAATATACATCAGATATGTTGTTCAATTTAAGTAACACTTGACCATATCTTGCCATTTGGGTTATAACTAGTTATTTTTATTATTAGCGAAGACTGAAGAATTTACTTCTTGAATGTATTTGAACAGATCTATGTAAATTTGATTAAAGTTATTCACTAGTTGAATGATTAGTACCTAAAGTATATATTGGTAAAAATTAATCACTATGTAACTGAAAACAAAGGTTCTTCTAATACTTGTTTATAATTTAAACTTTTCTGTATATTTTAATATATATATATATATATATATATATATATATATATATATATATATATATATATATATATATATATATGTATATATTATGCATTTATATAATTTTACTTGTTAAAAAATAAAAAATAAAATTGGCATTCAAATAAAAAATATATATATGTTTTCTGTTTTATTTTTATTTCGATATATTTATGTTTTATGTATTCAAGTTACAGTAGAATAAACATGCTTTTAATGTATGAATTTTCTGCTTAAGGTAAATAGTATTCTTTTAAAAAAAAATTATGTATATATAACGGAACATTACTATGTTCGAAATTCCATTATGCTTTTTATTATCTGTTGAAATAAATTTGAATTAGATTTATTTTTATATATATAAATATATCTAGATGTGGATATTATTTCTTCTACCTGACCTTAAAAATTATATATGCATGTTAATTGATGTCACAAGAAAGTTGCAAATGTTGTGGAGTTGTTGATTGTTGATCAAATTATTAGGGGTTAGAAGTTATATAACCCATAGTAAACCTGAAGTAAATAAATATAACCTGTAGTAAACCTGAAGCAAATCAGATGATAAAATGCTTTCATCTTTTTAAGTTTCTTGAAGGTGGTAATTGTAAATGAAATTTTGGCAGCAAGCAACACCTTAGATTTCGAAATACAATTCACTTCCATTATTTTCTCATGAATTATAAGAAAAAGATTAAAATATCAACATTACAAGGAAAAATATTGACTTGTATGAAAGTTTATTTTTAATTTTTATGAAAAGTGAATTAAAAGTATGCCTTTTACAAAATTTTAGCACACACAGAACAGTAAAAAATTATTTTGTTTTTGAGAAAATGCTTCAAGTTCATTCCCTAAATTAAATAAAATTTTTTTTTTTGTTTTTTTGCAGATTTGATAGACATTAATGGACTGTGCAAAAAATTGTTTATATAACCTTTTATATAAATACCACATTTAAGAGGATGACCTTCTGGGGAAGAACTATTTAGTTCATTATAGAGTGCCAACTGGAAAGCGTTAAGTAATTAAATGAAGGAGGCCATCCTGCATAGATCGCGGTTAGTTATCTTTCGATAACGGTGACTTAAATAATTTGATATTGACTTAAAAAAAAATTGAAATGATAACAAAAATAGGAAGGTACACAAAACTGAAGTTATATTAAATTGAACCTGAAATTTGCTTATTTTAATTTATTTACTTAGTCCAATTTGTATATCAATTTTTCAATTATTTTTATTTACTTTTATCGACTTTAGAGTCAAGAAATATAAATAAAATTATTTAATACCAACAGACGGATTACCCATTGTCTAGTATTTTTGTATAATTTTAATGAATTTTATTGTATACCAGTATGTATTTTTTTTTATTTTGTTTAACAAACTCGTTTATTCATTCATTCATAAATACCGCATAATTCGGCTTTAAAAATAGCGGAATCATAATTCCTATTGTTTAAATTTTATAGACACATAAAGTAAAACAGAATATCAATTAATCTAGAATTCATGGCTCATCAGCCTGATAAGGCCTCACTTGAGCTGAAACGACTGTACTCATGAAAAACAAGTTTATGCTTATCAGTTATTTATTATTATTTAATTGAAAATAAAAATTACTTATAACCACCCCAAACAAACGATCTTGTTGATGAGATATGATGAAGAATATCTCATCTGAAATCACTACTAATTTAACTATACAAAATTTAGTTACACAATTTATACCAGTGATTTATTTCTACCCACTATTTCTTTGGAAAATGCTATAAATGAATGAATGGTTTTGTTCAATCTATTTTCTTTTTAGGACCAAAGTAACTTCTGGGAGCGGGACTGGCTCAGTGATTGAGCTCTGAGTTGCCATGCCGGAAATCCTGGTGCAGGCAAGATTTTTATTTAGTCTGTTTGCAGCCGGAGATGGATCATATAGGGACTCTCCTGGGGCTAACTCAGCCTCTATAAAATGTTATAAAAATAGGGTACCCAAAATAAGGGGAGAAAATCTGGTGGTTGGGGGATGATATAAGACAAATCATCTCCCTGCACAACCGTTGTCCATGAAACAGTACAGTCTCTACCATGTACTGAACCCCAGACCCGTTCACAGGTTGTAGTGGTACAGGTATAAGGTAAAGTAACTTCTATGTCTAATGATATTTTGTTAATTACAAGTGATGGCCTGAGGGAAAATTGAGATAATTTTTTTATTTAAGAACCAATAAATACTGTTTACTTTTTGGATGGGGCTCTGGACAGTAATAATAAGTATAACTGATCATAATTGCATTATATATTACTTGAAAACTACATATAAAATAGATAAAACAATAGACTGGCTCCACCACCTTGAGTAAATACTTCTCTACAAATCCGGTCATGGCTAGCTGCAAAAGGGATTCTCCTGAACTAT
The DNA here is from genome assembly GCA_037127475.1 of Arma custos. Taxonomy (NCBI): domain Eukaryota; kingdom Metazoa; phylum Arthropoda; class Insecta; order Hemiptera; family Pentatomidae; genus Arma; species Arma custos. The sequence goes on from CM073762.1 coordinate 100,013,222, forward strand.
TGGATTTCGCAATTCCTCATAGGGCATGGAGACTTTCAAGCCAAACTTTAAGACTATTAAAAGGATATTGACCCTTTATGTCCTGGCTGCGGCATTCTGGAGTAAGTTGAGCATATTGTCATAAGCTGCACTGCCTTTGAGTCACAAAGATCTAAGTTGCTGAGAAAAACCGGACTTTATGTCTTCTCTGAGAAGGATTTTCCTCAGCTAATAACTCGAGACAATTACCTATACTTCAAAGAGTTTGTACACGAGTGGAAAAATGAAGTGGGCACAATACTTTTTATTCTCAATGGAAATGACCGAACGTGTGAGGCATAGTGAACAACTATGAAATGGCTTACAGTGAGGAGATTATAGATAGTATAATTATTGTGTGATAATTAATATTGTCAAAACCTGTGCTTCCTTTAGGGAAGGAAGGGTATTTAGATAAGTATATAAAAAAACTGCCCACTGTAAATCTTGATCGAAATTGGTGAGGTAACTGAACAAACAAAAAGAGCTTATCTAATCTAAACAGTGATGAACAAATTTTCGTTTGTAAAATGTTGCAATTTTATACAATAATTGCAAGTGTTTTAATTATATTTAAAATACTAGACTCTTGTACATATCATTACATGACTTATAATCTTATTATTTGGAGATTTTTCATAATTGGTAGCTCAATATATCAAAACTTAAATGAGGATTATCCTACCAAAAATGAATACACCTCTTTTGGAAAATTATGATAGGAGAATAATAATTTTATTTAAAATGTTGGTTTGTAAGAGATGTTTGACAGTAGAAAATTTAAGATTTAAAATATGTGTCTATGTTCGCAGACGACACATCAGTATTCTCACAGTGTTTAGCCAGGAACACGCTTTAAAGTCACCTTTATAAGTTAGAACAATAATTTTCTAAATGGAAATTTGACCTCAATGTTCAAAAATGCTGCACAAAAATTTTCACCCTTAGAGACCCTTCAGAGCCACCTGAGCTAGTTCTCAATGGCAGCAACCTCCTGTGGAATAAAGAAGCTGTAAAATATTTCGGAGTTTATTTAGATCGTCGTCTTACCTGGAACCAGCATATCATCACCAAATGAACACAGGCCTATGCATGATTAGCTCTACTTTATCCGATAATTAATAGAAAATCTAGATTAAAACCTTAAACAGCCTTATTAATTTATAAAACCATACTTAGAACTCTATTAATGTACGATTGTGAAGTGTGGGGTGCGGTGTCAACAACTAAGCAAACAAAATTGCAAGTCCAAAAGTTACACCAGATTTAAAACCGGATTACCAGCAGTCAAAGGAGCTGTAGCATTCAACATAGGCGAACCTATCCCCAAGATTCTTGAAAGATATTCTGATGTGAGCTCTATTACCTTTCTCACCAATTGTTTTAACAAATTGTAATATAATCCTGTTTCCTTTTAGTTTTCCCTTTTATAGTACTATAGTTCTGTTTATTATTACATTATAATTCTGTTATATGAAAAAAAAACTATTATATATTTTTATCTTATGTTTAAATAATCTGATAATGTACAGTTAGGGGTGTCTCTTGCATGAGACGAAACCCACACTTTTACCTTTTCTTAAAGTTTAAAATTCATTATTAAAAAAAAACATGTAAGGCTAGGAATAGCCGATCTGGAAATATAGGATATAAAAAAAAAAGCGCAATGATTTTTGTTATGTACAATTTAATACTTAAAAAAAATTGTTTTATGAGCAGTTTTCAAGATAAATATTTTATCTAAACATGAAATATAAATATAAATGTATTAAGCTTCTTATGAGTTAATATAAGTTGACATGTCAAGAAAATAAATATCATTCTCAAAATAATTGTAGATAATTTCTAATTTATTTTTAAATGAATTGATAAACAATGAAATTAATTAAATCACATCTTATTTTTAACAATAGATTTTGTTCTTAATTGTTTTCTACTACAGTCAATGCCTTCCAAATCATTTTTCTTTTAGGTGTATACTATCATTTAACTTTATCTTTAACAAAATAAATTGCTCATTTGAAATCATGATAAATTTTCATAAGGTTACAAAGTATTTATTCAATCTACCAATAATAGACACCTAAAAATTAACAATAAAAGAAAATATATAAACAATTATTTTCATAAAGAAACAACTGACTGGCAAGAAATACCTCTTAGGCAATGTAATTTGTGAAGTACATTAAAAGATAGTGCATGTGCTGTTCTTTATAAAAAAAAAATGATCACTCTTTAAACTAAAAAAAAATACAAAGTTCTCAAACATGCTATATCACATCTGTTATATATTATGTTCATTTAAATATAATGAAATGTAGATATGTATACATTTCATGTTTAGGTTATGGTTATTTTTAATTTTCTGTTTATATCTTGATATTTGTACAGCAAAGAAAGATAAAGGTATATGTGGGAATAGCAACCAGACGAATGCTCAGTTTATGAAAAGTCTTGTCCGAGTTAAGGTAAGTGCTATTGATACAATTTTTATATTTATTATTTTCTTCAAATAGTTTGCAATCTTAAATTAATTGCTAGAATGAAGGTTGTTGAATAAATAAACTACTTGGTATTAAAGATTTCTTAATGATTTTTATGTAAACATTTTTGATAACAGAATTCAAAAGTTTAAATTATTGATAAGCTAGACAGTAAAAGCAAATAATGATAAATTTAACTACCGAATACTTTATCACTGATGATGAGGTTTCAACTCTTTTCCTATTTTCTGAGGGGAAAAAATCCTATCTGTCTCTTTAGTAGTTCCAATTTCCTTCCTCCTATTTTGTTCCTGGCCAATTATTTCATAGTTTTGTTGAGAAGAGCAAGGCTTAAAATTTGATTGTATCAAGATCAAAAGTGGAAATTTTCTTTAATAAATCAACTGGAGCGAGAATATTTACAATTAAAATAATGGTTATAATTCTGCCGGTTGCCACTTTGAGTTGAGTTACAAGTTTTAACTTTTCATTCATTTTCCTTTTAATATTTTCCAAAAATACAAGTTATCATGAGCTTTTATATGTAAAAGAGAATGTAATTATGGGAAATGTGTATACTTCGGTGAACATTTCATCTAGAAATGAACGTTTTAACAAATATATATCATCTATACTTCAAAACTTTTCAAAATGTTAGTTGAAAATTTTATTTCTTGATGAAATGATTACCGCAATCTACTCTCATTACTTAAAATTTCATTTTCTTTTTCTTACTAAAGCTCACGATAACATGTGTTTTTGAAAAATATTAAAAATGAAAGGGGAGGGGAGTGGAGTGGCTCAGTGGTAGAGCACTGAGTTGCCAAGCCGAATAACCTGGTTCAAATCTTCATTTATTTTTCTGTTGGCTGTTGGGATCATATTGGATCTAGGATCCTTCTGGAGCTCACCTATAAGGTGGGTCCCAAAAGAAGGGTGAAAGATCTGGTGGTTGAGCATGATCCAGGACAAATCACCTCCATGCTCACTGAATGAAACAGTTGAGTTTATGCCATGAAGCCCAGACCCGTTCACTGGTTGTAGTGATACAGGTTACAGGTTAAAATGAAAAGAATAAGGAGTTATAACTTGCAACAGAAATCAAAGAATCGTGGAAAATGTTAAATTCTAAATGATTGACAACAAATAAAATGCAGGTTATAAAACATGCAAGACCTTAAAGACATTAGAATATTCTATAGATTAGACCAAGCTAATTAGTTAGATGTTAGTGTACAGTGAATTTCTCTACTTCTTCATCTCAGATTTGATAGTCAATTTTTATATCAGTAATCAGAATGTATGATGCAAATCTCTCCAAAGAAATATAAATGCCTGCAAGAGGTTTGTTCATCCTCCTTATTTAAGTCCAAAATCTCAGTCAGAAACAACTTTTGTGTGGTACAGTTTTTGACCCTGGTAGCACAGCTACTGTGCTGTACAGTTTTTGACCCTGGTAGCACAGCTACTGTGCAGTACAGTTTTTGACCCTGGTAGCACAGCTACTGTGCAGTACAGTTTTTGACCCTGGTAGCACAGCTACTGTGTGGTACAACTTTGGACCTTGGTAGCACAGCTACTGTGTGGTACAGTTTTTGACCCTGGTAGCACAGCTACTGTGCAGTACAGTTTTTGACCCTGGTAGCACAGCTACTGTGCAGTACAGTTTTTGACCCTGGTAGCACAGCTACTGTGTGGTACAACTTTGGACCCTGGTAGCACAGCTACTGTGTGGTACAGTTTTTGACTCTGGTAGCACAGCTACTGTGCAGTACAGTTTTTGACCCTGGTAGCACAGCTACTGTGCAGTACAGTTTTGACCCTGGTAGCACAGCTACTGTGCAGTACAGTTTTTGACCCTGGTAGCACAGCTACTGTGTGGTACAACTTTGGACCCTGGTAACACAGCTACTGTGTGGTACAGTTTTTGACCCTGGTAGCACAGCTACTGTGTGGTACAGTTTTTGACCCTGGTAGCACAGCTACTGTGCAGTACAGTTTTTGACCCTGGTAGCACAGCTACTGTGCAGTACAGTTTTTGACCCTGGTAGCACAGCTACTGTGTGGTACAACTTTGGACCCTGGTAACACAGCTACTGTGTGGTACAGTTTTTGACCCTGGTAGCACAGCTACTGTGTGGTACAGTTTTTGACCCTGGTAGCACAGCTACTGTGCAGTACAGTTTTTGACCCTGGTAGCACAGCTACTGTGTGGTACAACTTTGGACCCTGGTAACACAGCTACTGTGTGGTACAGTTTTTGACCCTGGTAGCACAGCTACTGTGTGGTACAGTTTTTGACCCTGGTAGCACAGCTACTGTGCAGTACAGTTTTTGACCCTGGTAGCACAGCTACTGTGCAGTACAGTTTTTGACCCTGGTAGCACAGCTACTGTGTGGTACAACTTTGGACCCTGGTAACACAGCTACTGTGTGGTACAGTTTTTGACCCTGGTAGCACAGCTACTGTGTGGTACAGTTTTTGACCCTGGTAGCACAGCTACTGTGCAGTACAGTTTTTGACCCTGGTAGCACAGCTACTGTGCAGTACAGTTTTTGACCCTGGTAGCACAGCTACTGTGTGGTACAACTTTGGACCCTGGTAGCACAGCTACTGTGTGGTACAGTTTTTGACTCTGGTAGCACAGCTACTGTGCAGTACAGTTTTTGACCCTGGTAGCACAGCTACTGTGCAGTACAGTTTTTGACCCTGGTAGCACAGCTACTGTGTGGTACAACTTTGGACCTTGGTAGCACAGCTACTGTGTGGTACAGTTTTTGACCCTGGTAGCACAGCTACTGTGCAGTACAGTTTTTGACCCTGGTAGCACAGCTACTGTGCAGTACAGTTTTTGACCCTGGTAGCACAGCTACTGTGTGGTACAACTTTGGACCCTGGTAGCACAGCTACTGTGTGGTACAGTTTTTGACTCTGGTAGCACAGCTACTGTGCAGTACAGTTTTTGACCCTGGTAGCACAGCTACTGTGCAGTACAGTTTTGACCCTGGTAGCACAGCTACTGTGCAGTACAGTTTTTGACCCTGGTAGCACAGCTACTGTGTGGTACAACTTTGGACCCTGGTAACACAGCTACTGTGTGGTACAGTTTTTGACCCTGGTAGCACAGCTACTGTGTGGTACAGTTTTTGACCCTGGTAGCACAGCTACTGTGCAGTACAGTTTTTGACCCTGGTAGCACAGCTACTGTGCAGTACAGTTTTTGACCCTGGTAGCACAGCTACTGTGTGGTACAACTTTGGACCCTGGTAACACAGCTACTGTGTGGTACAGTTTTTGACCCTGGTAGCACAGCTACTGTGTGGTACAGTTTTTGACCCTGGTAGCACAGCTACTGTGCAGTACAGTTTTTGACCCTGGTAGCACAGCTACTGTGTGGTACAACTTTGGACCCTGGTAACACAGCTACTGTGTGGTACAGTTTTTGACCCTGGTAGCACAGCTACTGTGTGGTACAGTTTTTGACCCTGGTAGCACAGCTACTGTGCAGTACAGTTTTTGACCCTGGTAGCACAGCTACTGTGCAGTACAGTTTTTGACCCTGGTAGCACAGCTACTGTGTGGTACAACTTTGGACCCTGGTAACACAGCTACTGTGTGGTACAGTTTTTGACCCTGGTAGCACAGCTACTGTGTGGTACAGTTTTTGACCCTGGTAGCACAGCTACTGTGCAGTACAGTTTTTGACCCTGGTAGCACAGCTACTGTGCAGTACAGTTTTTGACCCTGGTAGCACAGCTACTGTGTGGTACAACTTTGGACCCTGGTAGCACAGCTACTGTGTGGTACAGTTTTTGACTCTGGTAGCACAGCTACTGTGCAGTACAGTTTTTGACCCTGGTAGCACAGCTACTGTGCAGTACAGTTTTGACCCTGGTAGCACAGCTACTGTGCAGTACAGTTTTTGACCCTGGTAGCACAGCTACTGTGTGGTACAACTTTGGACCCTGGTAACACAGCTACTGTGTGGTACAGTTTTTGACCCTGGTAGCACAGCTACTGTGTGGTACAGTTTTTGACCCTGGTAGCACAGCTACTGTGCAGTACAGTTTTTGACCCTGGTAGCACAGCTACTGTGCAGTACAGTTTTTGACCCTGGTAGCACAGCTACTGTGGGGTACAACTTTGGACCTTGGTAGCACAGCTACTGTGCGGTACAGTTTTTGACCCTGGTAGCAGAGCTACTGGGTGATACAACTTTGGACCCTGGTAGCAGAGCTATCTTCTTAACTATAATCACTTCTATTTAATAAAATTTTCACAACTGACATTTTAACTTTTATCCGATCCTATCTATTCTAAAAATATTAAACAGAACCAAAAATAAAATGGGTTGTACTACTCTTATATTGTTCTTTTATAAAATAAAAATTATGTTTATCGAAGTTGCAAGTACTTACCTTTTGAATCGATGATGAGACTTTTTTCCTCACACTGTAAAATGTAGAGCACAATTGACACTTCATTAGATTTCGATACAAATTTCATTACCTAATTTTACCATTTTTTTTTTTGCTATTTCACTTAGAAATGAGCAGCCCATAACAGGAATGTATTTACTACTGTAAATAACCCATGTTGATAAAGATGTTTGCAATTCTTTCCATCCGTCCCAGAAAATTTTTACTTTTTGTCACAGACAAATGCATGTTCTATGACACATGTCTACTGATATATTTAGAACCATATGGCCTTTTCCAGAACATGTGATTTCAAATAAGTAGTGTGATGTAACACTTGGGGTACAGGCATACAGTATGATTTTTTACTTCAGTTATTTTTCGTTCCTAAAAGGTTACCCCTAAGATCTCAGCCTCCCTCTCTATGTCCCCGCAGCCATGCTCTCCTCCACATCCTAGTTTTTCCTGCTCCACCAGTTGTCTAGATGTATTGTTAACAGCGTGTTGGATTCTAGAAATAAAATAATAACAGCTCCAAAAGTTTTTGTTTGTACTGGTACACCCATCCCCATTTATTTCCTTTTCTATATGTTTGCGACTTCTTCAGCACATATATTGAACAAAAACGGGAATAGGGAACCTCCTTGTTTGAGACCTTTGTGATAGAGAAATGGTCTGTTTGTCCATTACTGACTCTTATCCTAGCTATGGCAGGCAACCAGTTTTCATAATGGGGCAGTGCATCTATGAAAATCATGTGCACCTCACTATTGCAAAGCATACTTTTTTCAATTAGCGACGTGAGGAAAAATATATGATCAACAAAGAACATGTTCACCTGAAAACCAGCCTATTCTTCAGGTATTTTTCCAGAACATTCTCCTTGTAACCTAGTATCCAAACGTAAATAAACTGATGCTACTGGTAACAGCGATTCCTCTGTAATTGGAGCATTCCTGTTTACGACCCTTTTTAAAAATTGGAGTTATCCACTCTTCAGTCCATTCATCTGGCACACTTTGTATGTGCACTGTCATAAGACCAGCAAGGTAAATTTTGAGTTCCTGAGACACATTTTTAATCAGCACGATAGGAATATTCCTTGGACCTGAAGATAGCACTTATAGATGAAATGATTCCCGAATGATACACATTTCCTATAACTACATTCTCTTTTCCATACTAAAGCTCATGATAACTTGAATTTTTGGAAAAAATTAAAAGGAAAACGATTGAAAAGTTAAAACTTAATGTGACTTAACTGCGGAATAATTACCGAAACTCATTGTTATAGACCTTCATCGTAAGGACCCTGTGCGGAGTTATGGTTAAAAACGCTCAGCTAAACATAAAGGAATGAAAAGATCTATGTATATGTACCAATGCTTATATCCGAATGAGGCCAATGGTGTTTCCATCCTACAATTATTTTTATAGTTTGATAGTCTGAGGTGGATTTTGTCTGCCTTTGTACAATTTATATTGTGTTAATAAGTTGAATAAATGTTTATTGTACTGTTTAAAGGTAAGAAACTGAAATAGACATGTTTATTAATATAAAATTATTTAATATTAAGCTATTATTAATATTAGAGTAAGTTATCGTAATGTTTCGTTGAATATGAGTTCAAATTATTTTTAATAACCATTATTTGTCTCATAATTAATTAATTATAGATGATTATTTTAGTTAATTTTTGTAATTGGAGTCGCTAGGGCGTATTGCAGTAACGCCATTGCGTGATCAATAGGCTTAGCTTAGATGAACACTGGCCTAACAGTTGGGTTCGGATCCAGATGTTTGGCGCTTCAATTATATCCATTATATTTTAGTAAATTAAAAATATATATTGGCAAGTTTATTTATTTTTTTTAAAAACTTAAACAGGGTCATTTACACCTGTCTCTATCCCCTCGAACAGTTAGGCCACTGGAAATCAAACTAATGTAATTTTAAGTTTATTTTCTATTTCTTATTCAATGATATTTTTAAAAATAAAATGAAGCCGATATTGAGATTAGACTTGTACGTAGGATAGAACGGGGCCCTTCCAGTGTCTTCATTTGAGCCTAGGGCTTGATGGAGGTCGCGCAATGGCGTTACAAGTATTGCGCCCTCGCAACTGCGCGCTGCGTAAAAATTAAAGAAGATGAGGATAAGTAAGTAGTAATGATGCTTTTTTTATTTTTATTTTTCAAAATTTACAAATATGTAATGGTAAAATTTATGGTGCCTATTTATTTCAATGGAGAAGTCATGAATGAAAGAGATTAAGAGAGCGCTGGATCAGTTGCAAAAATACCGCGATTAGTTTGCCTTGACTCACAAAATTATCTTTCGATTTTAAATTAACATTAGATTAAAATTAGAATATTTTAGGATAACCATGATTTGACACCAGTTTGAATAATAAAATTCCGCTTAAAAACTTGCATTGCATTATTTTTGGCTGTGTGAATACAGTATGTCGAGTGGCGTAACTAGAGTTGTCTCATGGAGGGGAGGGGTTAACCCCCACTAGTAAACCACTCCCACATATACTCCCTTCAAAAAAGATGCCTCGTAATATAGGTATAATATATATTATAGGTACTATAATCATGCAGCTTCAAATTAAATAAATAGATTATAGTTTTTTATAAATGTTATTTTGGAAGTTATAAATGTTATTTTCGTTATAAATGCCATTTTTGGAAGGGCAATCAAGAAATAGCTTTTAAGTACAAGTAACTCTATTTATTGGTTACAATAACTTACTATACTTAATTGCATATGGAACTTTCTAGACCTATCCAGACTTTAGTTCTAGATTCTAAGAATTGTCTAAACTGTTCTTCTTACATTTGCGATCTTATTGTTGCCGCCAGTTGCCACTACTGCCGCTATAATAATATAATTAATTGTAAATAAGTTGTTACAAAGATGGCCGCCGATACGGTTCACGTTTGACAACGCTCTGTGCTTACTGACATTATTCAACAAGTTTTAGTTAGTGCACTGCTGTTAAATTTCGTAGACAGTACTATTATAAATAACAGTACACTCTGACAATTACAGTGAGTGAGGTGAGTGAGCAATTAACTATTAACATTGCTAAACGTACTAAGTACAATAGTTTACCTGTTAGCAGAGTGGGGCGTTATCTTGATCCCCTTCTCAAGGTCTAGGGCTCGGTGCAACTTATATGTTTACGCAGCCTACATATACCAGACAATTATAATTATTATTATTATTATTTTAAAATTTATTTTTTTTGTTGGGACCTTAATTGATTTTTGCTGTTGTTTTAAATATAATTGTACATATATATTAGTGTAGTTTATTTTTAAGTATTGATTTAGAAATGTTTCTTTTTTGTTATTTCTACTGTTATAAATAATTTTTCTATTAATTTCAGTTATTTTCATTTTTTATTTTTTTTAAATGGATTCAGAGCGGTCATTGGGTACTGAATCGGAGGACAATGTAACAATGTCCGAAATTAGTGAAACTGATTCACAATATCTAAAGTATCGTCAACTTGAAAAACGGCAGCGAAATGCTGCTCCCGGGTCTGCTGGTACCTCTCCAAAAAAAAATAAAAATAAAAACAAATCAGCGTTAAAACCAACCTCACCACCAAATACCCGTAGTAAAACATCTGCACCCATAAAAAAATCAATAATCAACATAACAACCAGCAATCAATTTGCAGCCCTCGAAAATGTACCCACAGAGCCACCTCAACATCAAGAAACATCTCAGATTTCCGAACCGGTTCCACCTCCCATTTTTGTCTCAAATGTTCAAAACTTCTTGACCTTCTGTCAAGAAATAGCCAAACTGATCGGAACAACCAATTTTAAATGTTATTCTCGTGTGAAAGACATAAAAATTAATACGAACACCAAAGAGAATTACAAAAAATTGGTTTATCATCTCACCGAAAAAAAATATCACTTCCACTGCTACCAGTTAAAAGAAGATAAGGCCTACAGAGTTGTTCTGAGAGGTCTTCACAGTACCACACCTACTGATGCCATCAAACGGGACTTGGAAGAGATCGGCCACAACGTCAGAAATATATCGGTCGTCCTACATCCCGTTGAAAAGTTCCCCCTACCGTTATTTTTCGTAGATCTGGAACCAGCCAGAAATAATATTGAAATATTCGATATCAATAGGCTTGTCTATTCAGTCGTTCGCTTTGAAGAGCCAAGGCAAAGACCTTCAATTGTCCAATGCACAAAATGCCAAGCACTCGGACATACAAAAGCGTACTGTCACTATCCGGCCAGATGTGTCAAATGTGCTGGAGCACATGCAACAGAAATATGCAAGAAAACGAGGGAAACACCTGCAAAGTGCGTGCTATGCGGTGAGGACCACCCAGCAAATTATAAAGGATGCATGGTGCATAAAAACCTACAGAGGCTAAGATCCCACCATGCACCATCAAATAGTAAAGAAGTAAATGCCAAAGAAGAAATAGAAAAATTACAAGACATTTCATTTCATAGTAATCAACAGCAGCCGTTGACCTCAACAAATATTAATCCTCCTCAACAGGGACAAAAAAAATATTCATTCATCAGTCGAAATCAGCAGCCCCGACATCAACAGATCCGGCAACAGGCGCCTCAAACCTCCCAATCCCAGCCAATGGTTCCCAAATCTCATCCACCTCCACTACCTCCACGCCAAGACATCCCTTCTCACCATCTTCCTCTACGGGTGAAGCTTCCACCTCAGAGTGAACCCACAATTCCATTCCAAACTTCATCCATTATAAACCTCCAAACCCAAACACCATTGAAAGTCGAAGCAGCTCACAGTGTCCCAAGAAGGGTCCAACTCCCAAACAACTTTCCAATAAACACTAATCCTCCATCTCAACCTTCTGTCCAATATCCTAGTCCCAGTCAAAATCCAGTAGACATCAACACAATCCTTTCGACCTTCTTATTTGAACTTAATAATACCATCAAACCACTCATTTCCCTTCTAACCCGACTCCTTTCCGAAATGCCATTTACTACCCCACGATGAACACTAAGCCCCTATCAATCATACTGTGGAATGCAAATGGCCTACATAACCATCGAGACGAACTTGACTTATTTCTTCATGACAATCACATAGACATTGCCCTATTGACTGAAACACACTTCACAAAGCGATCATATTTTTACATACGTGACTACATTACTTATAGATCAGATCATCCTGACAATACAGCACATGCCGGTTCTTGTATCCTTATCCACAAATCCATTCCTCATTCTCTTATTCCTTCTACTTCAACTGACGCCATTCAATCAACTTCAGTAACCATTTCAACTAGTCCTTTCCATATGACATTCTCAGCTGTATACTGTCCTCCTGGTAACTCCCTTTCTTATAACCTCCTCGAATCCTTATTCCGATCCCTCGGACCGCGTTTTATTGCCGGAGGAGACTACAACGCCAAACATCAACGATGGGGTTGTCGAACATCCAATTCCCGTGGTAGCATCTTATCCCGAATTTCAACCTCTAATAGTTTCTCTATCCTCGCACCCATAAACCCTACTTATTGGCCTACATCGCTCAAAAAACGTCCAGATATTCTTGACATATTTGTTTCCTCACAGATTTCCTGCAATCAAACAACTATAAAATCCCTGGATGACCTTTCCTCTGATCACAGTCCAGTACTACTTCAAGTACATTCAATTCCTATTCCTAAGCCCTCTCATCTCAGACTGATTACTGGACGTGTAGACTGGGATAAATTTCGATCGAATCTGGAAAATAATTTAGACCTCAAAATTCCGCTTAAAACAAAAGTTGACATCAATTCTGCAATAGACAAACTAACAAACGCAATACAAACCAATATAAGAGATAGCACCTTACCAAGGAAAAATCATTATCAACAGAATAACTGGCCACTTCATATTCGCGAGTTATTAAAAGAAAAACGACGGGCAAGAGCGAAGTGGCACCGCACCAGATATCCATCGGACAGGAGTCATTATACCAAACTAACCAACAAATTAAAATCAGAGATCAGAACATTCAAAATTCAAAATTTGTATTACCGTACAGAAAATCTGAGTACTACTGACAAATCCTTATGGAATACCACTAAAAAACTCCTAAAATATAAACATTTCAACCATCCACTTTTAACCGAGTCCCAAACCTGGTCAAGATCTGATGAAGAAAAATCACAAATTTTCGGCCAGCACCTATTCAACACATTTAACCCTCATCCAGATATCCTTAATCCAACCCACTCTGAATGCATTGAAGCAGAATTAAGTATTCCTCTTCAGATGTCCCCTCCTCCTAAAGCATTCCATCCTTCCGAAATATCAAACATTATTCACAGATTACCCGTCAACAAAGCCCCTGGCCACGACCTAATTACATCCCATATTCTAAAACGCCTTCCTCGGAAAGCGATCCTACTCCTTACATATATATACAACGCTGTACTCCGCACCACGTACTTTCCTGATTCCTGGAAATTATCCATAGTTAAGATGATACCAAAACCTAAAAAAACACCAGAACTTCCATCTTCTTACCGTCCTATATCTCTCCTGCCCATAATGGGCAAAATACTTGAAAAACTCATTCTGAAACGTCTTCATCCTATCATAAAATCCAATCAAATAATCCCAGATCACCAATTTGGTTTCCGAACATCACACTCCACTATCCAGCAATGCCATCGTGTGGTGGACGTTGTCTCATCCGCATTAGAGCGCGGAATGTACTGCGCGGGAGCTTTTCTCGATGTAGAGCAGGCTTTTGATCGAGTCTGACATCCGGGACTGTTGTACAAACTCCGTAAATTCTTACCTTCTACTTACTTCCTTATTATCAGTTCCTACCTCAGTAATAGAGCCTTTAAAGTAAACCATAATTTTACCTACTCTTCCCTCTTTACCCAGTCTGCCGGAGTTCCTCAAGGTAGTATCATGGGTCCCATCCTATACACGATATATACAGCTGACATCCCAACCCATCCAAGCACTGTCCTCACTACGTACGCTGATGACACATGTGTGTTATCAGTAAATAATGATCCATTTGTTGCATCCCAAACTCTTCAATCCCATATCTCAAACCTTCAAGAATGGTGTCAAAATTGGAGAATTAAAATTAATCCTAACAAATCCCATCAAATTACCTTCACCCTTCGTCGTAAACCTACAAATTCCTGCCCTACTGTATCCTTTAATAATATTCCTCTGAACTCTGTCGAACAGGTACGTTACCTAGGACTCCATCTGGACAAACGTCTCACTTGGAATCCTCATACAAGACTGAAAAGACAAGAAACTGCTCGTCGTTTTCGCCTACTTCAACATTTACTGGACAAACGCTCTAAGCTCCCAATAAATTACAAAAGACTCATTTACATGACAGTTATCAGGCCTATTTGGACATACGGAGTTGAGCTTTGGGGCTCTACTAAACCATCCAATTCATCTCGTATCCAATCCTTGCAATCCAAAATCCTTCGTAAAATCCTCAATGCTCCTTATTATGTCACAAACAAACCCATCCATCATGATCTTAATATCCCATATGTTACTGATTTGGCCCAAACTAGATACCTATCCTTCCATGACAAGCTCCATACACACTTGAATCCACTAGTCTCTCAACTTGCTTCCCATACTATTCCTGATAACCCTCCGAGGCGTCTGAAAAGAAGATGGCCTCGAGACCATCTACTATAGAACTTTTTAGAGTGCTACCGATGGGTAGTTTCTCCACAAGTGCTTTTCAAGTCGTATTATACATATAGCAGATTTACTTATTATAATTGTATTATAGTTGTAAATATCAATAAATTGAATTAAAAAAAAAAAAAAAAATTGTAAATAAACAGTATTACGTTTTGGTTTGTCATTTTAGTGTACCTTTTATTCATTAAAATAACTGTGTTTGCACTTTCTTTGTTGTGTTTTTGGCATTATTGACCCTTACTTCTGTAATCCCAAAATAATAACTTTGAAAAAGTAAAATCCTTCAAATTTTTTTTTTTTAATTTCTTCTAAGCAATGGGAGGGGTGTTACATCCCCAATAACCCTCCCCTCGTTACGCCTTATGTATATATTCATACATATCACTCCTTTGGAAGAAAACTACCATAACTAAGAAAAGTTAGATTGTTTTCGATTATGTCTTAAGCAAAACGAAAGGTTATCTGAAATAGTGCCGCAAAAATAACTCGAGTAGTCGGCCACTGGAGAGCAGTGATGGCTGTGCCATACTGACAAAACTTTCTCAAAGATTCGGGGCAACAGTGGCACATTTAAGTTGTTACTTGTTATTTTGACTTGTGCCGGTTTTCCCAATGAATAGTTTCTAATTTGCCAACAGCTGCTAGAGACACCTGAAAACAAAGAAATGAATTACTAATAGAAGAATATGCTTAGAAAACTTAACAAAACATATATAGTCATCCATAATGACCTCAATGTCCCAATTGTTTCTGATTTGGCCCCACCCGATATCAGGCCTTTCATGGCAAATCTTATTCCCACTCACACCAACTAGTTTCAAACCTGATTCTTCAATTCCCGATAGTCCTCCGAGGCGACTGAAAAGATGAGGGCCTCGTGACCTTCTTGTCTTTATCGATGCCATCATGAATCATTCAAGTATCGTTATAATACTGTTGTAAATATTAAATAAATAAACTTAAAAAAAAAACGTTATGAATATCATCAAATATCAAAATTGAAAAAATTAGTTACAGACAATATTTTGAACATATCTAAAATATTAACTCAAATAATAAAACGATTTTTGTTCTCTTTCGAGCTTGAAAATCAACTATTCTTGGCAGGGAGTCATATCGAAGAATTATCATAAAACATTGTGAGTATAGGTGGTATAGGTAAAGTAAGGTGTATAAGTGGCTTAAGTATATTCTTTGCAGTTACCTCGATTACGTTCGGGTTTCACAAGAAAGGTATTGTAAAACTGTCTAAAGTTTACAAGAAGGACCTTTATAGTAAATTAGAAGGTAGATGAAGGAGAAAGGGAAAGATAAACTTGTGCTGGCTGGATCCTGAGAAGCGCCCGGGGGTTGCGTGCTCTCCAGGTCCTGCAAGACCAGCCTCTATAATAGCACCCGCTTCGGGGATTACAAAAACATTCTACGTCTCCGGCAATGGAAGGTCTTCTTGTGTATCGTTTTGGACGTCGGTCGGAGGTGTCATGCCTCTCATCATTGGTTACACAAGTAAGCAAGAAAGAAAGGCATATCAAGTTCTTAGAGGACGTCAGAGCAGAGGAACATCCATATTTCGATTAGACTGAATATAAAAATGTCTTTATGTTGACACTTAATTTTTTTATAGAGGGCGTATTGTGATGATCACTTGGTTGCTGAGTCGAAGGTCTCAGGTTCAAATCCGGCTGTAGCAAATAAATTATCTAATCAGTTAACAGGATCTTGCGAGGCACTTTGCTATTAAGTTGGTACCCTTACTTGGGGTAAAATCTGGCAGTTGAGCTTGATTTTGAACAAATCACCTCACTGTACATCCGTTGCCCTAGGAACATTACAGCCTTATACTGAAGTAAAGACCTTTCATGGATAGTAATGGTACCGTTTCTTTAAAAATTGTTTTTTATAATAATAATAAGGCTTATGGAACCTTTAGGCCCGATGCCGATAACACCAATTTCTGTTTTCCATCCGCGGTTCTCTACCGAAATCCGAATCCACCAGATCACTCTTAACGCAATTCTCCTATCTATGACTTGGCCCCTCAGACGCTTCCCAGTCGGTACAGCGCTTATTAACTTTTTAGAAAAATACTTTTTATTATTATTATTTTTATAAACCATATAAAATTATCTTTTAGATCCTATCACAAGATCATGCTCAACTCTTTCCTCTGGAGCATGAATATCCTCTGCAAGACCAAATAGGTAATATACAGTATTCTTGTCGGGACCAATTGGATCCTTAACAGAGTATAAACAAACCGAATTTTGACCGTAATGGAGAAGAATATCGTCTCCGAGACCATGAAGAATATTGAGCGGGTAAACGACAGGATTTAGAGGGTGGAAAATTTCGAGATTAATTTTATTTTTCGATTGATTCAATCAATGAAATAGGTTAATAATAATAATAAAGTCTTTATTTATTCTGGTCCCTTTACAATAACAATACAGGTATTGATTTGTAAGCTATTATGTCTTAGAGTGTAAAATAATTAATCTCATGCATGATAAGACATCTATTCAAAAATATTCTGGTAAATTGTTTTTGATTCGGGGAGGAGGGGGGGTGATGAAAGGCTTTCTTAAATTTGCTCCCCCCTTGAATAAATCCTTATCCCAGTCCTGATAGAGACAATATTGTTGTCACATTGGACACGATGTCGGTCTTATGGCACATTTTGACAAACCTTTTTGAGTAGAATCGAATATTATAAAAGAGGCTATTATAAATATTATAATTATACAGATATGGTATATATATGTAATTGAGGAATTTATTAAAATCCCTGTTATTATATCCGTTTTTATGTTGCAGGACAGAGGTATGATGCCATTGAAAGATACAGAATTAGGATTCTCCCTTTGTAAGTTCTTTTCAATTTATTATAAATTTAAGTCAGTGTTATTTAAGATATTATATAAGCAAGGGCATTAGAAAATTCCAAAAAACAAAACTGAAAGTCTCTTAAATATTGGATATAAATAACTAACCAATCAACTATTCGGAAATCCAGGCATCATCAAAACAATAAAAAAAAAAAACAATGAACATCAAATGCAGCAAATCTTATGTTACCCGCGGGGCTCTTCACTTTGGTATCCTATGGGCACCTAAAAAGGGCCGGGAGAGGACAGGGGATGATGAGGACACCTAGGGAAGCTGGGTGAAGAAATCCCCCCAAAAAATTTATTTATCAATAATCATACGCTAGTATATTGAAATAAAAATTACATTCAGCAAAATGAAAATAAAACTCTAGTGTATCATCACGGATGGTGAATGGTTAAGTTGTAATTATTATTAGTGCATTTGATTATTGTTAAAGATGATAGATCGAGGTTTGTTTGGAAATTATTAATGGTTATGAGATGATGATTACTCATGGGGAATGTTTAAGTGGTAATTATTATTAGTACCTACATATGATTATTGTTATAGATCATGGATGTGATTATTGTTATAGATCATGGATCGGGTTTAAATTGGAAATTATTAATTTTATTAATGATAAGTATTGGAAAATAAAAAGAGACCTTACCTAAATGTTAAGACCGTGGAAAAAATTCCAACGAAAAGCCCTCAAGTCTCCAAGGTCTTTTTACACGGTCTTAACATTTATGTAAGGTCTCTTTTTATTTTTCAATACTTATCATTTTTTTTTTTTTTTTTTTTTTATTATGGCTTTAAGACTTAATTTCAAAGTCCTATTTTGCCAAAATTATCATTAATAAAATTAATAATTTCCAATTTAAACCCGATCCATGATCTATAACAATAATCATATGCACTAATAGGTAATAATTACAACTTAAACATTCATCATCCGGACTCATTATCTCATAACCGCTACTAAAAACCATAATTTTATTATAAAACGTTTTCCATAATTCCATATACACCAATGACAATTACAACTCAAATATCCACCATCAGTAATCCTTATCTTATAACCGCTAGTAACATAATAACTCCCCTTTAAAACCAGTTCCCTCATCTCCAACCATAATTCTGTGTGCTCTAGTACTTAAAGAAAAGATTCATATCTGTCTTGTGGCCAAACGCGACGAATCAAAGAAAATAATTAACTGGCTCCATCTTCAACTGGCCACCCGCTGGGCTCTCCCCAAGTCTAGTCCGACTATAGTAAATAGAGAATCTAATACTTTCTTGCTCCGGAACCAAGGCTTCTCGCTAGTACTCGCGTTCAACTCATCTTCAACCCCAATCTCCTGTCGGGAGATACCCGCCCTCTCAACTTCTCGAATCTCGAGAGGAAAACGGTTGGGTATTTGAAGGCTTATACTAGCTGGTCTGACAGGTGCTGCCCCTGGTGGTCATCATTATCTCCATCAATTCCCGAATTAAATTTAACTTTTTTAAATATTCGAATAAGGTCGATATTAGCGCTGGAAACCCCTTATCCAGGCGTTGACGTCATTTCTGTATTGGACCTAAGAACTGCTGACGAATCAGATAGGAGCCTTCTAACAATAATTTACATTTAATAAAATATATCAAAACTAAATGTTAAGGACCTACAATGCCTTTAACCAAACCCATATACAAAGAAAATTATGTAATTAGTCACAAAAAGAAAAAAACCTTAACAAATCTTATTTGGCGTAGGATAACGTATACCTACACATTAATGTACCAAATCCTTACAACGTAAAGTCTTTTTAAAACATATTAATGAGAAGAAGCGAATAAATGCTAATCTCTATAATACGTAGAACAATAAATTTTTGACTTCAAATGAACATACTTCTTTTTGATCACAAAGACGAGAGTATAATTTCTTAACACAGATTACTTTCCTTGTATAAATATAAATGCGCTAACATTTTTAGCATTGAACTAAAATCTGTAACTAATGCACATTAACTAAATATATATATTTCAATAAAATTTTCCTCAGCCCGTTACACTTACATGATCTAAACGGACTCATCCGGTATTTTTTATCCACTATTCCAGGCTTTGTTTTCTGGATTTTTTTATCTACATTATTTTAACAATAACTTTAATTGGCTATTTAAATAAAGGGGATATCATAAATAAAGCGAGATATCACCCGAAAAGAACACGCAAAAGACAAGCTACAAAGGAAATATTTATTTAAAGACGTTTTTGAAAATACAAATTCTGACAAAAACCTTTACAGATGAAATGATAGCCTGTCTACTTTACTTTTATTAAAGCTTTAAAAAGTTTAACAATAACTTTCAAGCTTAACCTTCTGAACACTGTTTTTGTTTCTTATAAAACCGATCACTTTATATTTAAACTCCGCCATAATCTTACTAATATTATAAATGTGAAAGTTTGTATGTTTGTCTATTTTTCACGCAAAAACTACTGAACGGATTTGGATGAAACTTTACAATAATATAGGATATACATCAGAATAACACATGGGCTATAGCCAGCGCGGATTTAGGGGGGGCGCACGGGGGGACGTGCCCCCCTGCATTTTTTTAGGTACTGTGGAGAATCCATTATAGTACATAATTAAAGGCAAATCACATGATCATAGTTGTTAAAATAACAGAAAGATCATGGGTGAAACTATTGTTTTGATATCCTACTAATATTATAAATGCGAATGTTTGTTACCCATTCACGCAAAAACTATTGAACGGTTTTG
This sequence comes from Arma custos, assembly GCA_037127475.1. NCBI lineage: Eukaryota > Metazoa > Arthropoda > Insecta > Hemiptera > Pentatomidae > Arma > Arma custos. The sequence continues at coordinate 100,033,517 of CM073762.1, forward strand.
GATGAAACTTATTGAGTAAAATAAGTTATACATCATAGGCTACAGCAAGGGTATAAGCTAGTAATAAATAAAGCGAGATATCACCCGAAAAGCACACGCAAAAGACAAGCTACAAAGGAAATATTTATTTATGGACATTTTTGAAAACATGCGAAAACATTGCGACCGGCCGCGAACCGCTGTTGTGAGCGGAGTTGAGTGTAGATAAGTTCCTTTGATTCGGTTTTGGAAGCTGACTTAGTTGCGCTCATCTCCGCTTTCGGCGACCGAGCTCCCTAAATGAAAACATCTTCATCTGAGTCAGCAACTCCGAAATATTAGGTCCGAATTATACTAAGTATCTGCTCTCTAATGAACTCATGTTCTCAGTTTTATTCACTTAGAAAGACGACTATGGTATGTATTCCGAATCAATGATCAATCCATGTTCGGATCACTTGTTAATGTTTGTTGGTGTTACAGGCGTAAAACCTCAGGTCATCAACACACAAGGTTTGCTTTCTATAATTTTGTTATTTATTGAGTGGAAAGGATCACATCTTCTTTGAATGAATAAATACTCCATCGAGTACTGAACTTAATTCACTCCATCTGCTCCATTCTTTGTGGGACCTTAGATACTGCCCAGTTTGATTAGTGCGTGCCTCATCAATGGCGTTCTACGCACTTCCTCCCTTCCATGTAATATCGATATCTTCCAAGTGCTTGGACGATGCTGACGCCCTACACCGCTAGCGCGTGGTACATGAAGCGGAATGCGTTCCTCGGGCCACAGATGTGGCGCGTTGATACGGGATACCTGCGGAGAATAGACCTTATGATAATTATGTGTCGTGTGTGCTGTCCCATCACGCAGCCACCCTAGCACGGCATGTGCGCCTCTCCTCCGTGCGCTACAGTTCAGTCTTCTAGCTCGCATCATCGGCGCGGCTCCTATCTCTCTTCGCCTGGAGGAAGTGAACAGAAGAAGAAGATGGAAGGTCGACAAAGACGTTGATGACCCGGGCAGTTGAGCGGAATGAATATTCATCATTTCTCGCTAGCGATGGTTGCGGATTATCCTCTGCTAATGTGTCTGTGTGTGAAGTGTTTTATTCATAATTGTGCAAAAAAATATGTGATTATCTTTTTCAGGTGTTGATTAGCCACGTGTGCATTGTTTGGACAATTATATTATTGTGTAGATGATTACCTAAACGAATATTACCATTATTAAAATGTACTGCCTTGTTAAAAATGTATTAATTTATAATCCCAACCTTCTTAAGAGAAGTTGTTTTACATAATTAATATATGTTTGCAATAGAATACGTCAGGCATTGGGCAGGATGAATAATCATCAATAATATTACTCTGACAAGTGGATTGAGAGAAGTTATTTATTCATGGGGAATAGTGTTTAAAAAAATATATATTATAACTAGCAGTTCTAGAAATGTTCTAAATTTACAAAAACGAACGAAGTAATTTCTAGGAAGTACCTCCTGTAAACTTAACGGAGAAACCGTCCCCATTTTCAAAATTGTTACGACTGTTCTTTTAATTCTACTGCAGTAGGAACTTGGTAAAAGTACCCGATATTATTCTAGAAATTGAGTAATATATAGCTTTTTTTAGTGAATTTCATAATTATTTCAACCAATTACATAATTTCTCTTGTATTTCATAATTTATTCATAATTTTACCAATCAAATTCATAATTTTTTCAACCGATTTTATAATTTGTAAGATGTGGCGGTGTGGTTGACAGGAAATCATATAACAACAAAAAAAGAGGTGGTACCCATCGTATAAGTTTGACACCCCAGACTCTTGCTGCGATTGAAGTAGTATTTGAAGACAACGCAGCATACACCTTATAAGAAATAAAATAGGAACTTTCTCAGCGAAAAGTTAATGTTTTGATCTCCACAATTCATAGAGGACTATTTCAGTTGCAAATTACGTTAAAACGCGCTTCAAAAGCTTTGACCGTTTGAACTCGGAGTTGGCCATTGAGCAAATAAAAAAACATCGTCTTCGTTGATATTTATATATATATATATGTATATATAATATATCATATATATATATAACTACCTCCTTATAAGTATATCGTCAGAATATGTAATAATTAATACATCCAAATCTATTTCCGAATATATGTGTTGTATCCAAATATAATAATAAGATTTCCTGACCACCACACCACGACATCTTACAAATTATGAAATCGGTTGAAAAAATTATGAATTTGATTGGTAAAATTATGAAATTGGTTGAAAAAATTATGAAATTGGTTGAAAAAATTATGAAATTGGTTGAAAAAAATATGAAATTGGTTAAAAAAATTATGAAATTCACTGAAAACAGCTATACCTGTAAATACATATTTACAATAAATACAAATTTTCATCGGCACTTCTTCAATTTTTTTTTTAACCTCAGACTACTATGTATATTTTAATATTTTATACTGAAATTTTAGAAATTCATTGATAAAATTATTTAAAAAAATAATTATTTCATTATTTTAAAGATCTGTTATTGTGAAAATTATTATTTAATATTTAAACATCATCAGTAGTGGAAATGAAATTCAATTAAATAGTAGGTATTACTTGTTAATAAATAACTTCTTTATTAAATTTTAAATTAAATTATTAAATTTATATCAAATATTAATATTTTAAAAAAACGAGCTGGGTTAATTATTAAATTAAAGAATTAATTTGGAGAAAATATTTTTTTAAATAATGTCCAGATATACGTAGTAATTTGTTTTTAATTTTAAGTTTATCTTTCGAGGTATTATTTAAGGAAATCTTCTAGTTTTTAATTTATTCATTGAAATGAGCGACAATGTTTCGGTGCAGTTGTATCATATTAAATTCTCCTCAGGAATGCATCCATTATATAAATGCGCAAAAATGAATAGGGATATTGCTAATTTTGTATTATATACTTTACCTAACATTTATATTGTTATGGAAATTTTTACACTTGACAATATTTAATGAAGTATAATTTCTAATAAATATTAATGCTTTTTATAATACAACAAAATTAGTGCTATTCAGTTTTGCGGAGTTTATTATAAATTGTATTACATCATAAAACCCGTCTCTTATCAGATTCATTAATTTAAGATTGCGTTCAATAATTTTTAATCAGTTATATTATCCCATAATAAAATTTTACAGTCAAACTTTACTTTATAACTATTATATCAATAATAACATTTTAAGATTGCCAAGCATATTTTTACTCAAATTTACCTCGTTTTAAAGTTCCATTATGTCCTCACATCATATGTATTTAACTCAGATGTATGTTATAGTAGTAAAACACATAATATATATGTAAACTTGTGTTTATTACTATATGGCTGATTATTATTTGTTATTCATTGTACTTACATGTCAAAATGGACTTAAAGCACAAAGCCGATAGTATGCGGATATTCGAACAAAATAATTAAAATATATCTGTGATACAGTAAGATAAAATAATTTAATTGTTAAAATTTTATTTTAATTGGGGTTGTGTATAAATTAATTGCACCTCTTGATCAATATCAATGAGCGTTCAGAATCAAAAGTCGATAACTTGAAAATTTCAAAAATTTATTTTTTCACATTTTCCGCAAGTATTTTTAGTTTTGCCGCAATTTTGTTTTACATATCACTTTGTCGCTTTATTTCTCATTAGTCCGCTCCTGAACCTCAAGCAATATTACTTGACTCAACTTGCGTAAAATGTGAACAAGTAACTTTTTGAAATTTGTAGCTGTCCAATTTTGATCTTGGACGCTGAATTATATGTAAGCGATTATATTATTTTATTATTTGTTTTTTTACTCGGTGGAAAAATGTCGTTGAGAGATCTCGAGTTTATGCTTGAGGTATTATAAAGCATAGCGTTACATTTACCGGAGAATTATGATATTCTAATGATAAGTACATAATTGACTATTGATAAGTTAATAATGACTATTGATAAGTTAATAATTGTTGCAGACCACTTGTAGACTGATGACAAAAAAAAAAGCCTTTTTTTTTTTCCACATTGGTTTCGAATGGCATTTTTTTCAAAGTTCACATTAAACTTTGAGAAATTAAAATATCTTTTTAACCAAACCGAAATGCAAAATTAAATCACAGTTCTGTAATTTATTAGTGATCAATATATACGGTCTATGTTCAAAATGTAAATGTATCCAGTGCAAAAATGAAGACAAAAGCACTCAAAATATCTATGGATTAAAAAATATAGACGATTAATGCCAAATTTATTCTTTTCAGAAAATAATGTAGTAGGTTTCTACGCAGCTGCCTGTATTATTTTTATTTTTATTTGTTTCCCCTTCCTCCTCTACCATGGGAAGAGGAATGCTGCCCGGCAAGGACAACGAGGAGTGGCCATTGCCGGCTGAAGCTATAATTTTATTTTAGAAACATACAGTGATAGATTTGAATACTTTATTTAGATATATTTTTTGCAAAGACACAAACTCGATTTACCATAGATGACTGGTATGCGATAATTTCTGATAAAATTGTATTGCTATCTCGACTAGAGGAACAACAGGTGAATCCAGTGTGGATTCAATATCATGGAAGGAAGTTCAGTGCAAGGGCGGAATTGGGATTTTGGTCGAGGAGAGTTCAAGTATTGGCAATTCGTTCCCATTCTTTCATCCCACCCTCCTCTGATAAACGTTATCAGTCTTCTATACGGTGTAGCAGATAGTATACACGAGCTGTTCAGGCTCAAAAGCGGTCAAGCAATATCATGCTCCCTGAATTTCAGGTTTTGAGTGAGAACCCATGAGAAATAAGGTGGCAAAGTGTCGTGTTAGACAAAATTTGCTTGACAAAACTATCATGCAATCAACTATCAAATGTGAAAAAGCCAATTTTCTAAATTTCCGAGTTATTTGCTTAGGATTCTGAACGCTTCAAATAGAAATAAATTGCATCGTCTCCAAATGTTAAAATTGAATAAATTAAAGATATTGCCACCGATTAATAAAAAAACTTGTACCGCCATAACTCAGGAAGGGTTTTGGATCCAGCACATGGTAGAGATTCTACTTTTAGTAAGACAATGATTGTGCAAGGTGATTTGTCTGAGATCACGGTAAATGGCAAGTATTCCCCGGATAAAGTGTATCTTGTATAGGTGACCACCAGAAGTGTATCTTGTATAGGTGACCACCAGAAGTGTCTCCACATCTCACAGGGTTGATCCACAGGGTTGATCCACGTCTCGGCTTACAGACTATGTAATCTAATTTATCAGTCACAGCCTTTTTTGAACACAGTACAGCTTAGTACCTAAGCTAGTCCACTCCATACATTATCATAAAGCAGGGCCAAACTAAAATACAATTTCCTGTTTCCTACATTCTGCAATCCGCTGTATGTGTCTTCTTAGTAATTTTCCCTAGGTGTGTCCCGGGCCTGTATCAGCGTAACAACAGAATTTTAAATACTCACGGAACAGGTCAAGAATATACGAGTACCTTATAAAAATTGTTTTTCCTTTTCAAGGATGATATTTAGAAATCATTATGATTGTGATGAGTCTTATCCTGCGTCAGAAGAGATGGAAAGAATATCTGGTTAATTAATAAACCGACAAAGAATGAAAACCAATTTATCATCACAATTAAGATGATATTTTTTGTAATTCCTTATAAAAATTGAAGAGAAAAAATAATATACTAATTTTGTACTAGATTTGCTTATTTATAGAAGTTGCTTTATTGATGATATTGACTATCAATTAAAGAATGATGAGTGAGATCTTCCGAGTTGTTCAAAATCATGTTCCGAGCAGCTGTACCTTTAGGTAGTTTTTTTTTTTTGGTACATAGATACAGCTTATTAGTTTCCAGAGATCCACTCTGGAAAAAAAATTAAATGTAATGGTAATTTGAAATGCTGAATAAAAAATCTAATATTAGGATCTCCGAAAACCTTATAAATGTCCCCTTTACCCGTTTAAAATACAAACAAGACACAATATTATGCGCATGGGCAATCGAATATCGAATGCACAGACTGGATCAGACCCTTTACATAATTACAATATAAATAATAATTCATAATACCCATTGTTTTTCAAATCTGTTGAAAACTCAAAAGGTCTTCAATAATCCAGAGGATAATTAATTGGAATAAATATAATCTATTTATTTTACTTATTTATTGGGGGCGACCTGTGGCCTAGTGGTTAGCGTAACAAACTACTATGCCCAAGATCCCGGATTCACAGCCCGGCAGTTGGCTCTTAAAGGGAGTAAAAAATCCTTAGTTACGCCGTCCTTCAGAAGGAACGTTAAACGGGGGTCCCGAGCCTGTATGTCAGGTACTCGTTAAAAATCTGTATCCTAATTAAACCTGAATAGACAAAATTTAGAGCTCCCAATGTAGTATCTTATTGCAATATTGCAATATATTTATTCATTGCAAATATAAATAAATAAAAATAATGAGATATAAAAATGAAAATAATATTAAATGTATTCAAACTATATCATTTGTCAACGAGTTATTAATTAATGAGATATCTAGTCAAGTCCTCCTGGCGAAGGATAAGACAACACTATACCAATATTCTATAAATCATCCTTTTCACATTCCATAATAATTAATCATTGAAAAATAAAAATGGTTGACGCCTTATAGGAGGAACATGTTAAAAATATAATATGAGGAGTTTAAGATAAAAAGCTGATAATTCCGCAAACAATAACATTTTCAAGTGAAGGAAAATAGTCCGGGTGGAGGTCAATAAATTTCTCAAAGTTAATGAGAAATGCTTATTCAAAAGCCGACGTTAAAAAAAAATTAATAAATCACTTTTTTACATTTTTCGCTAGTTTAGTCGAGCAATTTTGTGAACAACGGAAGAGATTGGTGAGCACTTTGTGGAAGAATAAAAAATTGAAGAACAAGACAATGCGTGTGATGTAGCAAAGTATTGAGGTTAAATAGAAATATCTTGGATGAGGCTTTAGCAGATATCTCAGTTGTAAAGAGTAGCACGTTGTCTTTGCATTAGTTCTCCGGCACTGCATCAATCTGAGTAATTTATGTGCGGAAATTCAGTTGATTACCTTATATTATGCTTGGCAGTAGTTAAACATAAGAGGCGTTTGGGATCAAAAGCAGTTAACGCGGAAATTAAAAAAAAAATGACTACTTAACATTTTTGTCTAGTTTAGTCTAGCAATTTTGTCCATTAGGGCACTTTGCTGCCCTATTGCTCATGGTTTTAGTCTGGATTTGAACCTGAAGTCTCTGGAGCATAAAACAATACTCGACTAAGCAATTAAAAAATATGAAAAAGACAATATTTCAAATTTTTGAGCTATCCCCTTTTGATCCCGAACGCTTCATAGAAAACAATCTTTATTGTGGAACGAAGTCCTTTTAGAATAACAAGCATAAACAAAAAAAAATAAACATAATATATATCTGGCCAGAAGGATACATAATAATACAGATCATGAAGTAATTAAAAGTGACAAAAAAATAATAAAAATAAAAATTTAAAATGATATAACTAAAAAGTACGAAACTTTACGGGATTTTAACTAATTATCTAGAATAAATATATTAATTACAACAATTACTGAATAAAATAAATAAATGAATGGGATAGCATGCGATAAAGTTTTTACATAGCCTATATCAGGGGTTCCCAAACTTTTCTGTACCACGCCTCCCTTTTGTTGAAATGAAAGCTTCTTGCGCCCTCCCTTAATAATAAATTGTGTGGGCCTCGGAACAAAACAAAAACAAATAAGTGTTACATTGAAAACAAAACATTTATTTATACTGCCACAAGGTACAACAATATCAGTTTTCATAAAATACAAAAATTATTACTAAGAAAAAAATATATTAGGTAGGTTATTGAGATGGATGGTCTTCCATTTTTGTTACTAGTGTGGCTATTCGTGGCTGAGTTCTAGTAAGTGCACAACGTAAGTCACTAGCAACATCAAGTTTATTCCGATACTTTGTTTTAATTGCCACAAGTGTTGAAAATGATTTTTAGGAATAGGTGCTTGAAAATATAATCGAAGAGCTTCCCGAGATACGCTAGGATAACACTTTGAAATATTTTAACCATAATGAAGGTTTGTCCATTATATCAAAGTGGTAAATTTTCTAAACATCATGGTTAATTTAGAATTTTAGAAAGACTACTTAAATTTAATTTAATGTTCAACTTGTCTCCAACTTGTCGCCCCCCCCGACATGTCCTCACGCCCCCCGTTAAGGGACCGATGGTCTATATCTTCTTTGGGAAAAATTAACAAAACAAAGCGTAGGCAACGAAATCGATTATTCAGTACTAATTTATTTAAGCAGATGATTGACCTGCTTAGAGAGAGCATCTTTTCGGGATGTCAAGAGATGTTGGAAAAGCAAGGATTAAAATGAAGCCAGTGAGGAAGCATGGCGGATGAAAGGAGGTTCTATTGGAACGAGTGTAGGGATCGGAAAGGATTTTGTTTTGTGGTGCTGAACTGAGGATTTGAATTGGAGGAGACTGTAGATATATCACGGGTGTTGCGATTTAATGGATTGGTATAGAAAAACACTGAGGAAATATTGTCTACGAATGGGAGGGAAGAGCCACTGTAACTCATCATAGTGATGTGACACCCGGGGTCGCCTCGGAGTACCAAGGACAAATCTTAGAGCGCACTTCATTATTTTCTTTACTTCATATGTACAATATTTAATATTGTATTTTAAAACAAATCTGTAAACGATTTTCCCAAGTTCTATAGTCCCTCTGATGCACGGCTGCAACTATTAAGATTGAGATGTCACTGATAAAAATCTTTATTGCCTGATGTTTCCTTCGCTAAAAACTACATCTTGATCAAAAACTCCACCAAAATTTTATCCAGTTTTCTCTATAATATTTACTATCGATAATTAACTAACCAAGTCGAGAACGATTGCACATCGTATGTGCAATTGATTTCAGAGGCTATAAGACTGTGTATACTGTGTGTGCAATAACAGTGATGTGCAATTATCAGGTATTCTGAGTAAACTAGTCGTCGAAATGAGATTCTTGAAATCTGTTAAGTACAGGAAAACAAAATTTGGCACTGGTTTTACTGTGTACCAAAAAATCTAAAAACTTATATATTTTTAACTTTTTACCACTTTTAAAAAATTGTCTTTGCATTATATTATGTTCTTTGTTATTAAAAGCAAAAATACGATTTTATATTATCTAATTACATATTTTTGAAATAAATGTTTCAATGATGTATTTTCATTTACCTTACATTGCACACCCGGTTAATGTTCGAAAAAAAATCGTCGTCTCGAATGGGTTAATTATATTACTACATTTAGGTAAGGTTGCTTATTAGGATAGAATTAAGAATTTCAACCTAGACACCGCAACTTTAATTGCAATTTTAGCATTGTATTTCGTATATTTCTTAGCTATCGCTTTACCAAAATGAAGATAATTTTCAAGCCTTAAAGTTATGATTAATTATAGAATATAATTAATATCTATATCGTTTTATTAACTGTACCTTATTGCCCTCAGTCGTGACCGTACAGAACGTAGGAAAGGGCCCTGTGAACATCATGACGACACCAGTCCAATGCTGCGAAGTGATAACCCCAGCCGTCACTGATTGCAAGGTATTACAAATATATAATACATTATTATCTATACATATGTATGTATATATAGATTTTTCCTGAATGGCTGACTGACGGATCAAGGCAGAGCCTAAACCGCTGATTGTAGAGACCTGAAGCTTGGGGCTCAAACTTGACCATTTTCTTCCTCTTGTACGAAATATAGTATTTACAGAATATTTAGTCAAGCTGTATTATAGCCCTGAAAGCTTTAATTAGGTTTACGTAGTGAGATTATTATGCAGGCTGATATAATTCTACAGCCCCGGTGAATAAATGGTTAATCGAATTTTGACCAGATTGAGCAATGATTATTAGTTTTGAACTAGGAATGGAGTTATAACGTAAGCCAATGCCTGACTTGCTAACTTATTTACAACGAGATTAAAACGATTTCGCTTTCCTCAATACATTTATCTATCTCTAGACAAAATTCGATATAAACTTATTCACCGAGGCTGAAGATTTAACAACTATCATTTTATTTACCACAACAAAAAATATATAAACAAAGTGAAGGAGACTGTTGTACTTTGGTATTAGTTTATCAAAGATCCTCCTGCATTTTTTTTTTAAAACAAATATATATATATATATATATATATATATGTATATATATAGATATATATATATATATATATATATATATATATATATATATATATATATATATATATATATATATATATGTCTTCTCATTCTTTATTAAAAAGTAAAGTTTGTGTTTCACCACAATTTTTTTTTCTTTCCATCTTGGCCATCTAAGTTTTGTTTGTTCTGCAAGGTCACTTTATATTTCTTAGGCGAAATATCAACTTTTCTAGCATGCGATAAGTTTTTCGGTTCTCCGTCACGTTATTAGAAATAGTAAAAATTCAGCTGAAGAAGAAAGCGGAATCATTAAACATAAAAACACTTTAAGCACCTTATTTCCTCGTACCCCACACCGTAATAAAACATTCACCCTGAAGTTTCATAGCGTATAACGCAAACATGAAATGCAGCAGCTTCACGTGAAGGTGTCGGTGCATTAAATACTAACGATGTATAGGATGAAGCCAACTTTTCAACACGTCATATAATAGACAAGGTCTATTATATCTTTGTCGAGGCGATCGCAAAATGGATCCTTTCGGCAGTCTACTGTAAATGAAGTCAATACAAATATGTAATTTTTTAACTAGTGAATATTACTTTCCGGGAATATTATTTATTTATTTTAACCCCTGTTCGCCTTAAGGCGGACTAACCCTATTATATTATGTTTTAAGTTTATTATTAAAGTCTTGATTAGGATATTTACTTGATAAAGAGAATATTTACCGTGTTACTTCTGAGTATTAAATTTTATTTTTTAATTACATTAGATCTTTTTTTATGATAGTAATTATTCTTTTAATATTAAAACCTCTCTCTCTCTCTCTCTCTCTCTCTCTCTCTCTCTCTCTCTCTCTCTCTCTCTCTTTTCTGAGTTCTCCACCTTTTTGCTGAGGGATTGGCCTTGAAGTAAAGAATAGACTTCCTTCGTTTACCTTCAGGGCTTTGCAAAAAATCCTTTGAAGGTGTCCTTGGTTTCCTAAAAAAGAAAATCCTGAAGGTTTCGTATGATTTCAATTCTCGGATAAGAAGTGAAACCATGCGAAACGTAGGTTAAATTTTGTATAATGAATTTTTCAATTCGACTAATTAATTTCAAAAATGAGGTATTGCAATTATAACTCATTGATAAAGAAACCAAATATTGATTTGTTGAATTTCTTCCTAAATATTTTCTTAAGCACTCTGTACAATGTATCTATATATTAAGTAAAAGATCGTGTATAATACGTTTACGATAAGGGAGTCCTTTGTGGTATTTTTATAATTTAAAGAGAAATATATAAAATTTATTTATTTCAATGTCCAAATAATCTAATATTTAAAAGTGTTAAATTCTTCAATTTCCTAATAAAAATATGTAGGTTATTGGTTATATAATAAAGTGCAAAAATGTTTTATAAAATTAAGAGATAAAAATTTTTTTTTCCTTTCTCCCTTTTCGGGATATATGTTTTTAAGAAAATTAAAATTATTTTTTAAATATAAATTCACCTTAATCAGTATAATGCCACAATTTTAAACGATTTTTTATTTAATTTTTTTAAGTTTGAGTAATCGAGCCAAAATTCAATTTACTTATGTATTTTACTGCTGCTTTTAGCTCGTTACTTGGGGATAATAATGATCTCTTTTTGATAGACAAAGAATATATTATTCTAAGTAAAAAATGTATCGATCTATTGCTGATGAAGTAATACATTTTTTTTTCAGTCGATAAAGCTGATGGGAGGCTTCATGGGAACGATACACCCGGGCAGGTTTATCAACGCTTCCTGGATTTATCCAACTCTGGTTAGTACTACTTTTTATTTTATATTTTTACTTTTTCTTGTTGAGATAACAAACAAATGAAGATATAAGTACATGTAATTAAGATTTTCAGCACTTAATGGAAAATGAGGGGAATTTCCTGGGTTTTTCCTTGTATAAAATGAACTTCCAATTATTGAAATAGTCCAATATATATTTTCAAATACACTTACCAAACATGCCTTGTAGTATTGATAAGAAGTGAATTACTAATCTATCTTCACTAAGTTTGTCAATATTGAATAGCTAAGACAGTATTAAGCCAGTAATTTAGTAAACCGCACATATTTTTGAACTAAAGAAATTAAAATTAAAAATCTGGTACAATACAAATTTTTAAAAATATGATTTTTTTATAACTTCGATCGAGGAACAGACATACAAATTGTGAGTTTTTTCTGTGATAGTTAAGCTACCATTTTTGCTTTTTCTGTACCAACTGTGGTATTATTGCATTAGAATTAACGCTATTTTATATTTAAGAATTTTAAGTACAAAAATGATAACAAATAGTAAAGTGGCGTTAAGCTCAGCGATTAGCTGAAGGCAGTGAATATATTTAAATAGCTACGAGGCATGATGGCGGCGCTGTATCCCATTGGCCGGCGCAACAGCCAATCACACGCGACCTGCCGGCACCCCCATTAAGGCTAATTCTCTCTCTCACTCTCTCTCTCTCTCTAATTATACTCCGACATAATCAGTCTACTTTTACATTATACAGCTCCTGGTTTTTTGTTCTATATTTTTTTCTTTTTAGTGAATGCTTTCCTACCAGTTCAATTTTTTCCCTACTATATTTTTTAAAATAATTTTTTTCTATTTTCCACCCGCGGTAGCCCTGACTCTGTCCAATGGTATGCAATTATGATTCCCGGCCAATTATGGGCCCAATTTATATAATTGTTCAGATTTGGCTCTGGTTAATCGCCCCACCTGGTCCCGCCTGTTTTAATTATTTATTCAAATTACCCTGGATACAATTTTCTCGACAATTTTTGTATGAAACGTGTTTTACTTTATTTTTGTGCTTATAATGACACGGAATATGTCTAAAGCCCTAGTGAATAAGTAGTTAAGTCGAATTTTGTCCAGAGAGAGGGTTAATTGTATTGAGGGGAGTGGAATCGTCATTCTCGTAGTTTTTGGCTTGAAGTGGAGTTGTAATATAAACGATAACTCATTTTCAAGCCAATGACTGAGTTAGAACCTCATTCACTACGAAAATAACACGATTTCGCTTCCTAAAGTACAAGAAACTCATTTTTGAGAAAATTTGACTTAAAGACTTTTTCACCGAGGCTGTAGATATAAATTGATTCTTTATAGGGAATATATATATATATATTCCCTGATACGGGTTTCTTTCCTTGATGTAAATGCGAAAGTGACGAAGATCTTCAGTAGTATTTGACAAATTTTAATGAAAAAAAGTCGAGCAGCAACTAATATCAGATTTTCCGATCAAGTTAAATATAACGGACAGGCTGGAGAGAAAAAACTGGAGATCCTAATGATGCTCCTCGCCGAAAGTAGCTTAATTGGTATGCATAGGGTTTTTTTTGTCTAAATGTGGAGAAGCCGTACGAAAAACTTAATAAATTGTAAGAATAAAAGATTATACGCGCCAAATCGTTGCCTAAAATTTACAGCTTATTTTATCAAGCTAGTTCATCCCGACCACATCCCATGATCTTGCGAGATTCCATTATTTTTTTAAGAAAGTATCATAATAAAATAAATAAATAAATTAAAATCATATTTTAACTATATTGTTAGTTTATTGTGTGGATTAGAGTGGCTCAGTGGTAGCTGCAATGCCGAAAATCCTGGTTCAAATCCCGCTGCTGGCAATACTTTTATTGTGCAAGGCGTTTTGTGGGTTAGCAGCCGGAGATGGATCATATGGGCTCCTAGAATCTACAAAGTTGGTACCCAAAATAAGGGGGAAAATCTGGCAGTTGAGCGTGCAGGATAAATTAATTTCCTGCACAACTTTTGTCTTTGAAACACTACAATCTCTATCATGTACTGCACCCCAGAACTGTCCACGGTTTTTTTTCAGATTAGTTTATTGCAGTTTTTATACCATTTCCTTGTAGTATAACTGATTATTATAATTTAACTGATGTATTATTGTATTTATTCAAATATTTGTGGTTACATTTTTATATTATGTGATTGCCTAATTTTATTTTATAATACCCAACGACAATGTTCATTTTACCTGAAGATATTAATCTTTAAAGTTAATTTTCAAGTATCTACAAAAATAACTATGAATAGACTTAGTGATTATCGAATACATAGTTTATAATTCAAATTGAGATTATAATCGTCCTAATTCTTCTATTGTTTTTGAAATAAGTATCTTTAGATACAGTGGATACATATACAGAGAACTATGTTGGTGTCGAAAGTCGCAGCATTTCGATATCCCACCTCATTACGTTGCTGATTAGATTTGAAAGCTCTCTTATGTTTCTACATTTTCTTCTACAGTATTGTTTTGTTTCGTAATGAAGTTTGTTTCTTTTGGGTCAGGCGTGAGGGAACACTGTAAGCTCTTGTGTCGTGCTCAGTCGGTTAACCTTTTTCGCGATTGAACTTTTTCTTTTTCTAACGTTTCACTTTTTCACTACTTCTTCACCACGTTGAGAATCACGAAGCGTCATGATTTTGACGTTTTGCTCGTATTCGATGTTGCGTAATGTTTGCAACTAGCGATGGGCTATCATTGCTTGCAAAACGTCAATTGTTGCAACGACCAGGGATTATGTAGGTTTAGGCGTAAAGATCTCTCTCTTTCAAATATATAAAACATTATCGAGAAAAACGTATGAAGAAAAAAATTCGGGATGCTTAAAAAAATATTTATGTAGAAGAAATTGGTCCGGATAGAGGTTACTGAATGAAATTCTCAAGTAATTTCAGAAAATCTTTATTGATAGCCAACGTTTCGACCTACGACTGACTGACTTTTGTCAGTGTTTCATAGCCAGAGAGGACCCCCCCGCCCCCCCCCCCCGACTCCTCCACACTGCCCTGAAGAAGACCTACAGCGTAGGTCGAAACGTTGGCCATCAATAAAGATTTTCTGAAATTACTTGAGAATTTCATTCAGTGACCTCTACCCGGACCAATTTCTTCAACATAAATTATCATAGGTCAACAATTATCATCAATATGAATTTTAAAAAATATTATTTATTGAAATTTACAAATGTACTATAACGATATAACAAGTAAATAGAATGAGTGATAGATAATGACATGAGATAAAGGCAAGTAGGGAAACTACCCAGAGGTTGTACTCGACTAACAAGTTGAACTTAGAGGGTCATAAAGCCATCTTGTTTTCAGGCGTCTCAAAGGATTATAAGGAATTGAAGAGGAAGCTAGGTTTGAAATTAGAGGGAATAAAGCATTGACGTAGGGTTTGGTCAAAATCAGCAATATATGGGATATCAAGGTCATTATGGATGGGCTTACACGTAACAAATTAAGGAGCATTGAGGATTTTACGATGGATTTTGAATTGTAAGGATTGGATACGAGAGGAATTCGATGGAGACCCCAAAGCTCTACTCTGTCGGTATAATTAAAAAAGAAAAATGTGCCTTCTCAAATGATGAGGTTACATATAGCTCTACGGTTCCACCAAATTGATCTATTGACTCGAAATACTGTACGAGAATAAGTAAGTTTCTTTTTCTATTCGGTCTTTTCAGTCTGATGTTACATGGAAAATCGTTGATTTTTTTAAAATTTTTTTAGAATAACTCGAAAATTATGCATTTCTCTTCTAAATTACAAATGCAGATCTGAACAAATGCAGGTATGTTAATAGTCACCACAGATTACGATAAGCAGAAAAATAAAAATAAATTTGACAAACGCTAGAGTTTAAATTTTGCCCAAAGTTCTGTGAGAATATTCGTATCGAGAGACATACCGGATATTTTTATTGTTAAGTCAAAAATCATAAATATAGAAACTCATTTAAAATAATAAATTTAAGGTGAACGCCTCGAGCTACAAAGTGAAATGAAACCGCATTATATTAAATGAAAACTTTTGCAATGCTTCACATTATGATACACTTTCGGCTAAGTGGGCACACACGAAAGATAAAAAAAAAAAAATCAAGGAAGAATTCCATTATTCACATCCTCCGCATCAGAGCTCCAATTTCACAAAGGAAGGGAGCAAAATTAACAAGAAAAGAATAGCGTGGAAGAAGGAACGGCCTAGACAGGTAATGTTGTTCCTAAAATAGCAGGTTCGGTCCACTTGGAGATTGAAGACTGTCAAATGGAGAAGCTAATAAGAGTGGTTTGTTGTTGAGGATGGGAGATTGTAATGTATGCGGGGACAGTGTGTTGGTAAGTGCGTGGCCCCAGGGCGGGCGGAAGGTCTGTATGGTATACCTGAGGATCTGGAGCCGTAGGACCAAGGTCACTCCTGCGTGTCGTTCGGAGTCCTATGATAAGGGCGAAGCTATAGTGCTGTTCCGTTGAACGAAATACAGCATACTATGAGATTCCCTTGAATAATTTAATTTGTTACTTTTAAGTACTTATATCCATAATAACTTTTAAGAAACGACACTCAAGAGGAAAGAAGACCGCAGTTAATATTTGTTAATTGCTAACCACACGCCGCGGCGCGCCGTTTGTCCCGAAATTTAATAATTTGGATTTATATCGATATGAAACGTGACAACTAATTTTGAACGACGAAAACGTCTTAGGGTATACGAAAATAAGATACTCCGTCGAATAATTGTTCCAAAAGAGTACGTGTTCACTATAAGATACTAAAAGTTAAAAAACAAACAAAGCTATGAGGCTTTCAGAATGAAAACCGGATAGCTCCGATATTACAAAAAAATAATACTTTTTCACACTTTTCGCTAGTTTGTTGAAGCAATTTTCTCTATCAAGGTACTTTGCCACAAAATATTTTATGGTCTTAGTCCGGTTGTGTACCTGGAGTTTCGGAAGCGTAAAGCAATGCTTGACTAAACAAGCGAAAAATGTCATCAATTTTTGATATTTGAAGTTATTCGTTTTTGATCTTGAACGATTCATACATACATATATATGGTTGTATTGTGTTTATCCTGTATTATATTTATATATATAATTTTAACAGAACCACCGAGTAGGCGGTATATAGCGGTATATAGTGTATATTATTATATACTATAATATACTCTGTATATAATATTAGTCTAGTGTCAAGTGTGATTTTACTAGCCCTGAAGAAGACCTGCAATGTGGGTCGAAACGTCGGCTTTCCAATATATACATATATAGTTAATATATATATATATATATATATATATATATATATATATATATATATATATATATAGTTCTTCCTAAATAAGAGAATTTTTTTTACCTCCACCCAGACCATTTTCTTCCTCATGCATATAATATACACTATACTCTATATAACAGGGGTTCCCAAACTTTTATGTACCACGCCCCCTTTTGTTGAAATGAACGCTTCTCGCGCCCCCCCCCCCTTAACAATAAATTGTGTGGGCCTAGGAACAAAACAAAAGCAAATTAGTATTACATTGAAAATAAAACATTTATTTATACTGCCATAAGCTACAACAATATCAGTTTTCATAAAATACAAAAAGTATTAATAAGAGAAAATTAGATTAGGTCGGTTAGTGAGATGGATTGGCTTCCATTTTTCTTACTAGTATGCCTATTTGTGGCAGAGTTTTAGTAAGTGCATAACGCAAGTCACTAGCAGCATCAAGTTTATTCCGATACTTTGTTTTAATTACCAAACGTGTTGAAAATACTTTTTTGCACAAATAGGTGCTTGAAAAAGGCAAATATAAACGAAGAGCTTCCTGTTATGCACTAGGATACACTTTGAAATATTTTAACCAAAACGAAGGTTTGCCCATTATATCAAACTGGTCAATTTTCTAAACATTATGGTTAATTTAGAATTTTAGAAAGACTACTTAAGTTTAATTTAACGTTGGCTATCAATAAAGTTTTTCTCAAATTATACGAGAAATTCATTGTGACCTCTACCCGGACCAATTTCTTCCACATAAATTTAATTTAATGTTCTACATGTGGCGCGCCCCCAGTTTGGGAACCGCTGTTATATAATATATAATTTTATATAGAGTAAGCGGTATATTTCATACATTATTTATGTATGGTATTTATTTTTATTCAGTACGAATACAACCGACGAGGAGAGTGCGTGCTGGACCTCTGGTGGAAGGATCACTACAACAGAACCGACAGCAAGAGGCTCACTATCCCCTTCGACACCTACTTCATTGATGAAGATCCAGCGCGGACGTGTGAGTCGATGAATAAATTTATCTATTACAATATACATCAAAATTTATTGTTGTTTTGGTATATTTTAGAGGATTCGTTGTAATGATCACTGCAGGGGTGGCTAGCACTAACTTTCCAATACGTAAAGAAAGGAATGGCAGTCATAGATTGAAGTATTGCGTTCTAATAACCGCGTTTCACGTAGTTGAGTGTATGAAGCTTAGCTCTAAAACCAACTTGGACGATTTTTGTTTACACATATGTGCGATTTTCCCTAAATTTCGATTGGAATCATTGTACAAAATATTGTTTATTAATATTATTCGGGTTTTCTCCTAATCTAAATAGTCATTTTTTTTAAGCTGTTTTCTTATTCAAAAACTCAAATAGTAGGAGCTGGTTTTTCATGTCCACGTTTCTGCACCATAGGTAAGGACAGATCTAATTACCAATTTGTAAAGCCTAGTCTTGTTGCAGCTTGATAAAATATATATGAAAAAAATGTGATATCTATATAAATACTAGCTTATGCCCGCGGCTTCGCTCGGGTGGAATTTGGTCTCCCACATAAAGTTTCATGAAAGATAAGTTAAAATAAATAATTTAATTATTTTTCTGAAATATAAGTTACTCGTACATCCAAAATTTCAGATGTCTAACTTCAAAACTGACGGATTCTATACAACCTTTGAACCCCTATTATATTAAAGGGGAACCCCTTGGGGTGGAATTATCCAAATTTCTTTCTTAAACTATACAAAGAACCTATCTAGATGAAGTTCCTCAAGATGCTAAGTTCCTGATTTGCCTTTAATAATGTACTATAACCCACATAAATCTACTCTTGCTGTAGCCTATAATAACCTATTTTACTCAATAATTTTCATCCAAATCCGACCAGTAGGTTTTGCGTGAAAGAGAGACAAACATACAATAATAATAATAATAATAATATTAGTAAGATTAGTAGGATGTCAAAACAAATAGTTTCACTCATGTTCTTTCTGTTATTTTAATCACTATTATCATGTGATTTGCCTTTAATTATTTCCTATAATGGATTCTCCACAATACCTAAAAAAACAGTCGGGGTGGGGGGCACATGCCCCCGTGCGCCCCCCTCTGAATCCTCGCTTGCTATAGCCTATGTGTTATTCTGATGTATAACCTATATTACTGTCAAGTCTCATCCAAATCCATCCAGTAGTTTTTGCGTGAAAGAGAGACAAACATACAAACTTTCAAATTTATAATATTAGTAAGATTAATAAATACAGCGATATGTAGATGTATCATTAGCTATCATGCGACGCAACGGATTGGTTCAAAACCCAGCCATGTCAATCCAATCCTAGCAAAACAACCCCTTTAACACATTTGGCTTGGAAAACGTGATAAAGCTATTGTTGTTGGAAATTTAGAAGAGGAAAAAACATATATAAATGACTATTTTTTTGTTTGTGAAATATTGATTTCGTTATGCTCCGCAGTGAACTACAAGAAGGTAAAGATTCTGATGACGAAGAGGTGCGAATCGCCGGACTTGGACGTGCTGGACAACTGCCAGCCCGTGGACTGCCACGCCAAGTACGACGGGCACAAGAACTACTTCAACTGGCACGACCTCCTCTGCGTGCCCTCGGTCACCTGCTACGCTGATCCTAACAAGCCTATTCCTGACGTGGTAAGAGTCGAGTATCGCCCCTAGGCTAGCTCTATCCATAAATCCCAAGCGCGAGTCAACAATGAGCCTTGGAATCTTCTACGCTGTTGTTAATAATTTGATATTCAATTCGGGTAAAACTTCAAAAATCATTCCTTATCTAATAAATACATAATTACACTGATTTCTGCTGTGCGTTGACCGCTGGGTGTGTTAGTCAATCAGGTTGTATGAATATATAGTAACCCTTTATATTAACTTCGCCTGTGTGGTGTGTTGATAAAAAGTAGCCTATGTCCTTCCCCAGCCTTGAGATTATCTATATCAAATTTCATCACAAGCGGATTAGCACAGCCGTGAAACCTACATTGAAACGGATTAACAAACGAGACGGACAGAAGTTACTTAAACTAATCTAAAACTTTACAAATCAGTAAAGGATAAGTATGTATTGTTATTGAATTTATTGAGAAGGATTACTTAGTATAATGGTTTCACTTGTCGTACGACAGCAGCGAGAAATTAAAACTGAAAGGATTAGAATAATGTACATATGTAGGTAATTTATCGATGTGTTTCTAGTTTTGGCGGTCCTACTTAGCTACTGCAATATACTCCTGTAAACTATGTTACTTGATTTGTTTTGTTCAGCGAAAATATGAAGATTTTGCAAGTAAGAAACACGTGAGCAAGGATACAAAATTTTTCTCCTTTTTCACCCCCTTAAGGGTGGAATTTCGGAAAATCTTTTCTTATCGTATGCTTAAGATATACAAAGAACACATCCTCCAAGTTTCAGGTCTCTAGGATCAGCGGTTTAGGCTGTTCGTTGATCCGTGTTATTATTCGGCCTCGAGATTACTAAACTCGCGCCTTTTGTCCCGAAATCTAAAAATCAGAATTTATAAAACAATCACTCTTTCATCTCTTCTTTTCGGATGGGAAACTTGGCCGCAAACGCTGAACGATGGACAAAGTCTTCAGGTATTCGAAAATAAGGTGTTACGTAGAATATTCGGTCCAAAAAAGGATGAGACCACTGGAGATTACATAACGCGAGGCATGCTTTCGTTAAATATTATTCAGGTGATGTTGTCGCGAAGATTAAGACAGGCCTATAAAGTTTCTGGGCTTAGTAACGAATTCCTAAGATGTTAATAGGCGCTGTACCGACTGGGAAGCCTCTGAGGTGTAGTAGTGAGGAGTAGGTTGGAGGATTGCGTTAAGAGTGATCTGGCGGATTTGGGTTTGGGTGGTCGTGTGGGGACGGAAGTGTGTAATATTGGTGGTATCGAGCCTTTGGATTCACTGAGCCATATATAATTTAATATATTTTAAAGAAATGACCGTTTTATAAAATTCCAGAGTTCCAAAGTCTGTAAATATTTTAATGCAATTTATTATTTGGCAACACTTAATAATCCCTTTAGAGCATTCTCTAAGCTTGTTAACTAATACTGGACTTTTAAAAAAAAAAAAACCTCAGTTTAGATATTTATTTCAAAGAAGAAACAGGACAGTGTCCTTAGTGAAAAAACAATTATTGAAAAAAAAGAAAGCAAGATAAAACCAATGATTTTCTCTGTAAATTCCACTTATCATATTGTACCTAGTGGAAGGCCAGAAATATCTGTTCACAATATTTTTACTACTGTAATGTTAAGTTTATATAAATAATGAAGTTTATTTATTTCATAAAAAAGGGATTCTCACCGAATTGTAACCAGTGCTCGGATTTGGAATCACCGATCGAAGAAGAAGATATGTCATATTTGCTCAGACCCATTGTGAATATGGACATATACGAAACGATGTCACAGAGAAAGGTATGAAAAATTGGAAAAAATAATATATATATATATATATATATATATATATATATATATATATATATATATATATATATTAGGTTATTTATATTATTTGTAATATAAAATAAAGGAATATTCACAAAGCTTGAACATATCTGTGGTACCTGTGCATAGTGGGCTAAGTCGAATTTTGTAAATTTCAACCTATCCACTTAGAATCATAATTTTTCTGAACTTAATTTAAGGTCAAGATTGGAGTATCAGCCCACGATTCACAAAGGAATATCCTTCATTGCAATGGACGGAACACTTAGCGTGTTAGACACAAGGAAAGAGAAAAAAATTACTATTCTAAGTAGATAGCTTGAAATTCACAAAATTCAGCTTAGCCCACTATGCACAGGTGCCACAGATATGGTCTAGGTATTTAGGAATAATTAGTAGGAGTATAGATTAATACATCTTTATCTATATATTTATCTAACTATCTACCTATATATATTATATTTATAAATTATGGGGAAATCGGTCTAAGGTGTAGGAAAGAATTAGTCAAAGTTAAGCAATGTGGAGTGTAATAAACACTTGGATGGATGACCGTTCACGATGGGGCTATGATGTCCGTGTCCTGCAAATGCTTATCTCCTGTTTGTATATATGTGTATATATATATATATATATATATATATATATATATATATATATATCCTACTGGAGATAACTCCCTAAGGTAGAGTGTGATTCTACAACACCGTGTACGTTCATTGGGAAACGTGTTGTGTTTAGCCAAGATGTCAATAGGCACCCAGAGATTCAGGGACGGTATGCATCGGAGAATGAAATACAGTTCTTCGTGCGCCTGCTTGCGTCGAACGACCACAATCCATGGATCTAGACTTCTCTGTCTTTGAACCCGATGTCTTATAAGTCGAAAGGACACTGAATAAGTGAATACGCTTAAAATATATTAAGGAGATAAGGAAGCGTGCCCCTGCACCATGGTGACCGTGCTTCATAGTTACGTGAGAATGGGATAGATACCCTCTCCAAAATGCCGCCCCCTTATGAAGATTAAATCGCGTGACAAAAGATCCTGCAAGATGCTAGTCGGAAAAAATATATGTATGCATTTACGAGTCTATGGAGTGAGCAACTTTTGCATGTTGCAATGAGGTTGAGTATTTAACCTATTGCTATATTGACTTCAATATTTCACTGCCCAAGCAATGATCTCAAGGAGAAGTCAGTCAGATCCTAATGGGGGATCCTTTGGCTATATGTGGCAGCATAGACAGGGCTCTTAAGGGTAAAGCTACTCGTACCGATCCAAAAGGACATTTAATATGCATGCTCAATGTCCCTTATCATATTTATTTAGTTACTCCTAATGTTCCAAATAGTGTCACATATAGCACTATACATTACAAATCCCAACCCTTCTTAATATGGCACAAGTGTACGTCCTGTTATAAACATTTCTATAATCCTTTAATGACCATTTAGCTACATAGATGTTGGACTTTTACAAATACAATATTACCAAATCTATATTTGTAACATCACATCCAAGTGTTCCTACAATATTTATCTATGATGAACGCTTTAAATGTATTTGCTTCATCAGATTAAAGAAATACCTTTCATATAACAATAAGGAATACTTTACGTAGTCCTAAAACTGTATTTTTTTAAGTTTTACTCAATTACTGTGCCGGCTTGAAGGTGACACCATACCACACCATGCGATGCCACCACGGGGTCATGAACCAGGACACGCAGTTGTGCGATTGCGACCCCGGCTGGAGTTCCGCTCCGGTCCCTGAAGACTTCTCCTACCAGAGGACCATCTTCACGCATATGTGCACCATCTACAAGGAAGAAACATACTACGACGCCTTATACGTCTTTTATCAAACCGCAATTGATGTCTGGAGAAATGAAAGCGTATCCTTTGTTTATACATTTTGTTTGTTCACGGTAGAATATTTAACCTCACTGCTGGTTCATACTGACGGAACCATACTGATGTATTAATAAGGAGGGTGCCTTCAGAGGAATCGCCAGAGGAATCAGTGTAGTTATTGTAGAAACAAAATATTGTTTTTTTGTTACCACCAATATTATCTCAATTTTGATTTCTTGGTACAGATTATGTCCATCAAAACCTCGTTGTTATTCTCCCCCCCCAAAAAAAAATGCCCGGTTTCTCTAATCTAGACTAGTTAAACATTCAATATTTTACATTACCCTTCTTAAAATCCATTATGAATTTTCAATTAGATGTCAAAAAATGTGTAGAAAAATATTGCTTCGTTAGGAGACCAATCCAAAATGAAGAAGTAAAAACGGATAGTTCTCATCAATAATCATTAAAATCTCACAAATCTACTTAATGCGCTACAAATTTGTGGATTTAACGTGTATATTTTTTTCATTATACAAAATTGAAAAAGTTATTTTATTTAATCAGCTTTCCATTAGTATAATCGAAATTGCGATATTATTCTTTTTTCGAAGATATATTGAAATTGATTATTAAAAAAAAAATTTAGACACACAACTATTCGAGTAAAAAAGTATTTTTGTATACTCTCATGGATTCAAATGCAATTTGTTCGGTATAATTAAGAAGAAATATAGAAAATTAACAACATCACAATTGTATCGGTATTGGCTTCTCCGTAGAGATACATTTGCGTCTACATCGTGAAATGTCATTACAGTAAGCAGATTCTAAGGAGAAAAACTTTTATAATTAACTAAATAAAAAATATTTAATATTCTCTAATACATCATTTAGAAAATACTTTATATTATTTAGAATATACTTTATTCCATTGTAAAGAGGTTTGTTGTAATTTGGAAGAAGAGAATACCTTGGAAAGTCTTGAGCCTTATGTATGAACATTCAGGTATACTAGAATCCTAAAACTATTTCCAATAGCATTAAGATGGTTGCTAGTATTCAACTGGTTCTGATGGTATCTAGTATCTACATGTATCTTGTATCAATATTATTTCTATGTATGTATATCATAATCAATATGAATATTTTTTTTTCTGAAGTTTGGCCGAATAACAGTTTCATTTTTAACTGGAAAATACACTACCTACCCTCCCTTATACGCTAAGAACGTAAACTTACTGAGAACCCATGAAATTTTGTTCAAAAACAATTTTAATAAATTGGAATAATGAACACTATTATTTTAAAAATATTAATCTTACCTCTCATATTTACAAAGGTTACATTGCCGCGTCCCTTCTTCTTAATTTATTAATTAATCAACTGACTAATTGTGATACTAGAGAATTTCTAGTGTGAATGTGCAATTCAAAGTATGACTTAGAACAGCTTAAAATAATTAAAATAAACATCAATTATTCTGAATTAATAATTGTACAAAAGGCCCCGGGCCTTCATGCCTGAGAACACTAGGAGACTAAAAAGAACGTGGATGAGGGATTTATTACCATACGAAATTAAATCTAGCCTCAAGGTACCGTTGGGTAGCGTTCTTCTTCATGCTTCTCATGGCATTGTATTTTATCTTACTGTCAGCCAATCTGCTGATTGTCAATGTTTTATTTGACAGGTGTGGATGTAAATATAAAGAGAGGAAAAAAAAATTGTAGATTTTTCATCTTCAGTGTAATTATTTTCCTATACAACTAAATAAGTTATACTTGCTTGGGGCGGCGGTGGTGGCAGTTATAGTATTCATGCTGTTAATCTGCTGCCTCGACTTCTGCTGCCTTCGGAAGCTCAAGAAGAAAGAAGCCGGGGAGGAGGAGGAGGAGGAGGAGGAGGAGGAGGAAGAGGCCATTTACGACGACATTTGCGAGGATGTTGATGATGATGGCGAGGAGGATCCCTTGGAGAGCGATGCCACCGAAATATGTTCATCATCGGAAAACTGGTCCGAAGATGTGAGCGATTTTCACTTCACCGAGGCTTCCTCAGGCCATTCTGCGTTTCCTAACTCGCGACGGGTCACCTGGGAATCCAAATCGAACAAGGCCGACAAAAACTGTTGGCAGTTAAACAATTCACAGAACGTCGATGTGCTTTACCCTGCGAAACCTTGCCTCAAGAGTCAGGGTTCTACTGGAGTCGATTCCAATGAATCCGCTATCAGCTCTACTGACCGGCAGAAGATGTTCGAAACACACTTCAGGCTGCTGATATCCTTGCTCCTGAAGAGGCAACCGTGCGCGGACGCTCGCGAGCATCTAGACTGGATCTTCCAGAATTGTCCGAGCTATCAGAAGCGCCTAGTTATCAGGTTTATGAAGTCCTTCGGGATGGATGTGGATGAAAATGGCAACCTAAGGGGGTTCCGTGAGCGGGGTTCTAAAAAGGATAAGACGAGAAGCTGTCGTTTGAGGCCGAAGAAGCTGAGCAGAGCGTACCTGTGTCAAGAGGAAGAGGAATCAGTTTGGCCTTTATTGAAACGTGATAGCGACGGATGTAGAGAAGAACCAGATGGTTCATCGGACGTGGATAGAAGTCTGACGATCTCTCCCGATTACGGTGATATCCTGAAGTCTGTGCTACCCAAGTGTCTGGACGCTTCGCCACTTCCCGATCCGGAAATAGAACCGCAACAGGAATATGATCCCGAGGAACAAGACCAGTTACTAGAATATAGTCCTCCGAGTTTAACTCCATCGCAGGTAGATCTCGGCTCGAAAGAGGTCACCCCCATAATGAAGAAGGCATCGGTAATACAGTTTTTGGCTCTGCGACACAAGAACCCATCTGTTACCTCAGGATTACCTTCGTACAACGACTATCTCAAAAAAATCGAAGAGATGAGAAGGAGTTTTTCGAAGTTCATTGAAGAAATGCCTGGTCCTATTTCCTGTTGCTCGGGTAACGAATCAGATTTTATAATCAGAAATAATCCTATGGATCTCATAAACCATTGGATGACGGAACGTGTGATGGAGAAACTGGCGTCGCTGGAGGAACGATATCGGAGGATCTTATCAAACAACAGTCGATGGTAAAGCTTATTGAAATCATTAGTTAGGTATTCCTTAATTCAAATCCTTGCTTCTAATTGGACGGAAACCGAGTAAAGTCAAAGTATTTTGTATTAAAGGCTTATAATTACTATATGTTTCTTATAATAAGTGTATGTTCTGAAAATTATATCTTAAAACGTAATGTAACCCTGAAATCTACCGACGATAAAAATGCGTTATCAATTTAGAAGATGGAGAATGCAAGTTAAACCAATAAGATACATCTCTATATGGTTACTTCTGGTAAGAAGCAGGGAAGGAAATTATCCTCTGCCACTACAATCCATGATATGTAATGGGTTCGGTGTGTGGTAGAGACTTTACTGTTTCTTGGACAACGGTTGCAGGGAGGTGATTTGTCCTACATCACCTTAAACCTCCAGATTTACCCACCTTTAACAGGTACCCTCTTTAAAGAGAGAAGCTGTGTGAGCCGCAGGCGGGATGAGGGGAGACCCATCTCCGACTGCTAACAGTTTAAATTAAAATCTTGCCAGCAGCGGGATTTGAACCCAGGACCTCTACCAGTGAGCCACTTCGCTCACAAGGGTATAATTATGAAGGTTATATTTCAATAAAAATACAAGGAAATCACTGTTGTAAAGGCCGGTCCAGACCCTACGTTTTGCACAATATTTTGTCTGCACAGTTCAACACGTTGCAAATAAAACTCTGCATGTAGATTGGCTACAGCGCAGTTTTGAACCTGGCGCGAAGACGGTACAGTTTCAGCGATAACTGAGCTAGAGAGCATATATGTCCTTGATCTGTGCGCAAAAGTCGGCGCACGTAGACGGTAACACCGTTTTCCGATTCTTTTTGTTCCTCAGTTTTAATGAACTGAAACAGTTTTTATACTATACATACAATAAATAAGTATACACGGCTATGTCCATTCTCAAGTAGTTCCACCAATCATTTGGTTCAGCACGTAATTCACGCAGTGATCTGATATGGGAAAAGTAATGCCTTTTCAGAAGCTAA
This sequence comes from Arma custos, assembly GCA_037127475.1. Taxonomy (NCBI): domain Eukaryota; kingdom Metazoa; phylum Arthropoda; class Insecta; order Hemiptera; family Pentatomidae; genus Arma; species Arma custos. The sequence goes on from CM073762.1 coordinate 100,061,425, forward strand.
TTCCGCGACCACTTTGATCGCCGGGTATTCTGAGACGTTCCAATCTTTTTTTTTTAACAAGACATCCTGCTATAATTGGCCAGAGTAGTACCTCCTCCATGACGATATCGCACAAAACTGAGCGAAATACACAGACATCTCTGCACAATGTAGGCGCTCTACAAATTGTAACGCTCTCATTCCGCGTTAAGACTGCGCAGACAATAGGTTGTGCAAAACTTAGGGTCCGGACCGGCCTTAAAACATAAACACTTGCTATGATTCTACTCTTAAATATATGCTGAATATATATATTGATATTTGGGATGCCAGAGTCTCATTTAGGATGAGTACTCAAATTATTATTTATACTTCTTAATCTTAATTGGGTTCCTTTCCAAAGGTCTATTGTTGTGTTTACCAATTTACTTATCTATTATACCTTCAATATATTATTTATAAATAAATAGTATATCTGGTTTGTAAGCACCAAAAGAATTACAATAAGGATCGTTTATTTATTTAATTTCAACAAGGTTAATTATTCAGATTTTAATATATATAAAAAGGATTGCCTTAAAATACATTACAGGAAATAACTTAAACTTATCTGCGGACAGGGGTAGATTGGGTTACAGGTCGGTCTTCTTCCTTGACATCTCCGCCCGCTTCGTTCGGCCGCTCTTCTCCATCGGGGTACCCGTCCTTCTTCTTTCCGGCCTCGTCTCCCGAGTACCTTCCTGCTCTGCGACTATCTCTAGTCTAGTCTATTTATTTTAATGATCCCAGCCTAGACAAATCTTTTCTCTTCAAAATAAAAAAATTTAAAAATTGTAACAATTAATAAAAAAATAAATTATAATTAATATAATGACTTAAGTCAACAAGATCCTAATTAAAGTAATGTTCAATGAACATTCTTCCCCTTGTATACATCGCAAATTGCTAGAACACGTTGATATAAGGTCGGTGAAGAGAATGCATTTGTCTGGCTGTGTTACGAGCCAGGTTAGCTCAGTTGGTTAGAGCGCCACGCTAGAGACGTGATCAACTCAGGTTCGAATCCCGGCCTGGACAAATCTTTACTCTTCAAAATATTAATATTTAAATATTTTAATTTATATTTATGTAGTTTCTATTTATGCAATAAAATAAATAATGTCGTATCGTAGTAATTGTAGGTTCGATGTTTCAGGGAGCTAACAGACCAGGAAGTTACAGGGATGATTCAAAACAGGGATTCCGAAAATATCTCACTGGACGAAGAGGAAACATTCATAAAGTTCTTCAAGAATCTGGCCCACTTCTTGTTCTTGCTGTCTTGCAAGAGGGAGACGATGAAGAAGATTATGACGACGTTCGGATGCAGGAGGCACAGGACCGAGATGAGGTTTCACCCACACGTCTGCTTGTTCCTCTGCTACCTTCAGCCCGTACTCTTCAAGTTCTGGAAGATAGTCGAAGTCGAAAAGCTCCTCTTAGAGTTATTCGTCGTGGAGTACCCTCAGCACGCTTGTCTCGGTTTTTTAAACCGCTTGAAGAAAACCACAAAGTTCAGGATATGCCTCTATCTCCACATATACAAGATACTCGGGATGATTACTAGAATGGAAGGGGTGAAGGAGCCGTTGAGGACCAAGTTCATGGTGCACATCAACATCTTGGGGAGGGATCTCGTCCGGTTCTTTAAGGACATAGAAAGGTTTAAAGGCTTGCAGAAAGGGGAGAAATGTTCTTATAACTTAGCAGGTAGCCTGCTAAGCATTTTGGAAGTACTACATTATTTTATGGTGCAGTCTTTGTACAAAATGTGCCTGATTCATGTGTACAAGGCAGATTCGTAGACGACGATCCCGGGAGATCGAAGTGATGAAGAAACGGCTAACTTTTGGAGGAGATGTAGGGGTTATTCTAGAAACTGTAGTTATTGAAAAATAACTCCAACTCCTATTGATATAAATAATAAATATGCCTTTATTAACCTATTGGTCGTTTCATCATTCACGCTGTAGTTATTAAAACACTAACAGAACATTTAATTCATATATTGAGATTTATTTTATTTTTTATATCATTTTTGTTGTAATTTAAAAATTATTATCATTATCACAGCCATTCCTCACTGCCGCTCATGCAGTGTGGGGCTTGCTTCTGCATAGCCCGGACCAAATCATACGATCTTCTCCCATTTCTCTTCGTCTGTACCACTCTTTACCTCTCTTCTTAAAACATTCATTAACACCTTCCCAGATATGTCGGTGTCTTCCTCTGGACCTTCTTCCATCAACCTTGGACTCTTGGCCAGCCGGATGTTTTCCATTATGAGGACATGTCCAAACCATCTTAAACTGTTTTGCCTCATTATTTTTTTCTGCTGGTTCCACTCAAAGGTTTGATCTTCCGGTTAAAAGAAGATATTAAAATAGATGCACATTATTTTATTTTATTTTTAAGCGATAATATTAATAGAACGTGAGGAACGAGTGAAGCTCAGAGAACTTTTGAAACTAACTTTATCCATTTGGGTTCTTAATCTCCAAAAGTAGTTTCAAATGTAATCTCTTAAGTACTAGGTATCATTGTGATAAACATTCGAGTTCATTATGTTGAGGTAATTACAACTTTCTTTAATTTTGGGGATCCCTCTCTTGACTCACCCATCCATTTGAGCTGCCGTTTTTTCAGTTTCTTTCTGGGTAGCATGTATCTTATTTGTCTTCTAAGGTACACACGCCGGAGGAGAATTAATGGAAGCCAACCCATGGGCACAAGAGGTTGTGGAAGACTGCCTGAGACCTAATCCAACTGTATTACTAAGCTGGAACAAACAATAGGGAAGAATATATAGGATCTGAGGATTCTGGCGAAAGGAAGACCGATCTATCTTTAATTATTCCTGGGCTGACAGATGATTGGCCAGGAAATGAGAGGAAGATATAGAAAGAAGAAGAAGAACATACTAGTAAAAATTACAATTAATACAATGACTGTCCCTTCCCATAGCTATTGTATTTACATATCCTTACGTGTTAATAAAAAAAAATATATAATTTTAATGCTGTAAATTGGAATGTTATAAATACAAACACACCATGGTGCGTGTCATTTGTTCTCGACGATCCTAGCTAACGATGGAAGACGCCATTAAATTAATATATGTAAATTATTGTTAATGTATATATTTGAATAATTGATTTAAATTGTTAAAATACAGTAGCCGTATGAATATTTATCAGCGCGCGCATGTGAGACGAAGCCAGTGGTGGCTAGATCAGATGGTAATCGGCCATTCTGTAACAACCCTCCCCCCACCACTTCCTCCATGTTACCACTCTTTGTCATTGTGTTTACGGTAATTATCCTTTGAATTTCCATGGAGTTGATACAATGGTTGCCCCTTGCGAGGGTGAGTCCTTATTGTATTTACATAAAGTTACGTGTTAATAAAATACTGTTTAGCAACATCCTTGTCGTAATAAGAAACTGATCTTAATAATGGGAACAAGGAAGGGCAGGCTTAAAGTATATAATTGCTAAGTGATTATAATGCCTGGTTATTCTTAATTATTAATATATACGCAGAATTAATTAGGAAACTTAATACTTTTGAGACGTGACACACGGCAAATATTAAAGATGGGAGTCACAATAGTATACAACAGACTATCCTATTATATTAGTGCTTCCAGGCCTGCACCGTTACATGCTCTTCTGTATTTATACTATTACTAACTTCACAAATGGTGGATATAAAACAATGGTATAAGGAACTTTTAATATCTCAATACAGATGACAATGCCACATCTCTTGTTTATTTATTATATCGACGCTATGTTCCATTGAGGACCTTGGCCTCCAAGACAATTTTCCTTCACTTCGAATATCTTTAGCGGCTCTTCTCCATGCCCTCACCCTCAGGAGCCTGAGCTCTGCATCCACATCGTCCAACCATCGTAATCTAATCCTTCCACTCCCTCTTTCTCCATTTGTACATCCCTCCAAGATCTGCTTCGGAAGCTTTTTCCTATACATTCGATACGCGTGCCCCAACTATATTATTCTTTCTTTTTTAATACTGGACACATCTTTCGTTTACTTTTTATAGATTAAAAAAAAAATCATTTCATCGTATTCCTAAAGACCAAATACTAATGTATACCCAGGACTACTAAATTCTTAGTATAATAGAAATAATTTGTAAATTTAAAAAGGAGTATTCGATCGTTCTTATTTTTGCCTATCAGCCTGCCACTCTAAACATTTTGAAAAATCTATTCTTTCTTTTATAATATTTTGTGTCATAGTAGTTTTATATATACCATAATACAAAAACTGTTGATATACTGCTAGACAAAATATTCAAGTATCAACTGGATTTTCGCTCATCAATTACACAACTAGTCGATGCAGTGCTGGAGACCTAAAGCTAAAACAATCTTCTGCTGTAGTTCATTACCTAGATCTTTGAAAAAGATATTTTTATTTAGAATCAATACTTTACTACACTACACGTACTATCTTCAATCTTCGTATCTCGACAGTTCTCACGAATTTCTTTTGTTCCATTAGTCAGGAGTTTCAAAAGGATCAATACCAGCACCTTTACTAAACCTCATACATATTTATATATATATGCTCGTACCTTATAACTCCGCTACTACCTTACACTGATGACATAACCAATTTACCTAACAAAACATTAAAATCCCAAATATTTTACCAAATCCCTTGAAAGATTGTTGCATTTAAAAAACTGGAACTCATTTGGGGAATTATGGTTAAATGACAAGGTATAACTGTCACGCTTCGATGGGGCACGTGTCAACCAGTCTATGTTAGTGACCACTAAAATCCTTGGACATTCTTAAAATACAGTACATAATGAAAAGAAAATTTATGAAATATTTTTGGATATTTAAATAAAAATATATAACTATAATTAAATGTAAAATTTTATATATTTTTTCTTTTGTTCAAACCAAGGAAACATTTTAATAACCATAATCAATCTCTTCCAAATCGTCAACAATGCAGATACGACTGAGAGCACATATTTCTACTTAAAACATTTGAACTTACGCCTATCAGCTCCAATAGGTGCACTACACAAATTACAACCTTTTACATACAAAATTTTTTGACTTATAAGGGATGCACGTAGTACGTAAAAAACAAAACTCAACGTACAACAACCATATATCGATCAAATCTGTTTTGTATCGATGTGTAGTGTGGTAATCGATTCCATGTGGAGGAGGAAATCGCTTGGTGAGAATGTGCCCGAATGGCGGTGTGTGTTTGTCCGTATATTAACTTATATATTGTATATAGATCAATAAACTGTAATCCGCTGTGTTCGTACTCAGGTGTATTATTGATAATTCACCACAGACTCCTCAATTTGCAGTTTCTCAGGGAACACAATAAAATCGATATCTACTCGAATATCAAAATAAATATAATAGAATATTTATAATAGTATCCATTAGCAGAATACTAAAACGTAATATTCTCTCAATTAAATAACTGATTACAGATTGGGAAGAAATGCTACTGTGTACTTTCCCATTCTAACATATCCTATCCACTTCTAACATATTATACTTTTTTTTTCTCTTCATATTTTCTGACTATTATTTAATCTGTTTACAGCATTGGATGAATCCTGTGAGTCTACAATATGAGCAGCTTTATTTGGTGGAAAATTTGGCGGTTGAGCGTGATATTGCATAAACCACCTGCACAATCGCTGTTCTAGAATCAGTACAGTCTCTACAATGTCCTGAACCCAAAACCATCTTTTCTTGAATATACTTAGGACTCCTAAAATATCTAATACACTAGTCTTTACGATCCTTCAACCCTCTACAAAAAGGGATAAAAGTTGAAGAAAAATATTTTTCCTTCTTAATCATTTTTCATAAACCTAAAAGTTGCAATTTCAACCAGTATTATAGATTTTTGTTTTTGGGCGATTACTTTATACTTATACTTGGATTAGTCGATAAAGTATTAGGAAATTATTCAATTTTATTTTAATTTATTCAATTGTTATATGATATAATTTTTTAAAATATTTTATTTGAAAAGAAGAGATATGGCCAGTACCGGGACTCGAACCCGGATCTTTCACGGTGACGCCTCAACCATCTCGGCCACCCTGGCTCGTTTCTCGGCCAGCCTTATCAATTCTTTTCACTGATCCTATATCTCCGTGTTCTCGCAATTTGCGATGTATACACGGGTATCAATTCTTTTCACTGATCCTACATCTCCGTGTTCTCGCATTCCCCGTGTATACATCGCAAATTGCGAGAACACGGATAAAGGTGACCTAAAAACGAGCCAGGGTGGCCGAGATGGTTGAGGCGTCACCACGGAGAGGTGAAAGACCCGGGTTCGAGTCCCGGTCCTGGCCATATCTTTTCTTTTCAAATAAAATATTTCCCAATGTAAGATTAACTTCAAGTCAAATCTGTTCAGTTTCTTTCCTTATTGTCTGATTGCTGATCCTATCTGCTCTTGTCTTCTTTAAAAATCTTCTCCTATAATTAATTTATTAATTAATTTCTGCGGCTCTAATTTTGGAGAAAATGATTGCAGACGTCGTCCATGTTTATGCTGCATTTGTGAGTATGCTGCCGATAAGAGAATAAAATGTTCTCTATGCTGACATTTTGTGCTAAGGCGTTATCAAAAATTTTCGAAAAACACTTACAATGTACATAGAAAAAAAAGTGTGGGAAAATCTGATAAAGGCAGGAATAAGCGGTAGCTTAACTATAATGTCACTACTAAAGGAATTAATTTTTATAAAATAGAAATCTATTTATTTATAAATATTTCTGGTTATGTTTCCTCTGGAAACCTTGAGGGAATGGTTGGCTATACCGACTAGGTAGGGATCGCCTGAGGGTTATTAGGATCCAGAGTGGACTATTTTCGGTGAGCCTGGAACAAAATGAACCCTCATTTCCTCCAAGCTGTCAATCACAAATAGGAATCATAGGGAAGAAGGGAGGAATTATTGTGACCGTGTAATTATTAAAAATTTTCAGGACCCAGTTCTTGTCGATCGGTACTTTTTTCTTTTTTTTTTTGTTTAGTCCTTATATCATTTATTTAAATTACATCCCATTATTACAATACCTTGAGAAAAGAAACCTGGTATAGAAAAAATATTGTTTCTTTGGATATTATAGGGAAACGATTACAATTAATGGTAAAAAAAAACTTGATTTAGGGTTTAATGGCATTTTAAGGACTAACCAATTACGTTGTTTGAAAAGATAAATGTTTATATTATTAATTTGAACATATCATAGAAAATAAAAGTTGAATACATTATTTAAAACGAGAAAAGATAGGCCCTCGACCGGGATTTGAACCCGGAACCTTTGTCTCATCGTGAAATATTTATAACTCATAAAAAATGACCAATAATTATAAAAAACAATACATATATATTTATAAACATCTAAAACATTATTAATAAACAGTTTGAGCATCTGGTATCTAGCTGTCAGGCAAGAACAGTCAGACTGTTTTCTTCATTGGTATTAAATATGATATTAAAATTCAAATTTTATTATAAATGAAGGTAAAAAAAATTATAGGTTAGAAAATCAATTAAAAAATATTAGAAATAACAATTAACATAAAATATGACGATTCATTTATCACTTTATATATTTTAATTCATTACTATGAAACAGTACATTTATTACGGTTGTATAATTAAATATAACCGCGGTAAATGATAAAACTTATGGCATATTTTAAATATCTGTTTTAATAAATACATCGGTTAGGAACGCCATTTTGCAATGCTTACGTCATTATCAGTTTCTATAGTTATAAGTTACTTTTTATCGCTAATTAGCATTGTGATAATTAGCCGTAGAGCTTAAGTTGCTTTGTATTACGACTTTCTCCATGAAAGCACTAATTGTCTTCATTGTTGTTGTATCAAGCAATATATAGTATAGTGTGCAATATACAATCTTACTTCTTACTAATATTATAAATGTGAAAGTTTGTATGTTTGTCTCTCTTTCACGCAAAAAGTACTGAACGGATTTGGTTGAAACTTTACAGTAATATTGGTTATACGTCAGAATAACACATAGGCTATAGTAAGCGCGGATTTAGGGGGAGGTGCACGGGGGCACGTACCCCTCCCCCTCCGACAGCTTTTTAGGTACTGTTGAGAATCCATGGAGTGCATAATTAAAGACAAATTACATAATCATAGTTGTTAAAATAATAGGAAGAACATGAAACTATTTGTTTTGATATCCTACTAATATTGTAAATGCGAATGCTTGTATTTATGTTTGTTAATCATTCACGCAAAAACTACTGAACAGATTTGGATGAAACTTTTTGAGTAAAATAGGTAATAATCATTGGCTACAGCAAGGGTAGATTTATGTGGGGGCACGAGGACATGTGCCCCCTCCATTATAATACATAATCAAAGGCAAATCAGGAACTTAGCATTTTGAAATTTGTAGATAGGTTCTTTGTATAGTTTAAGATAGGAATTAGGACAATCCCAACCCAAGAGTTTACACTTGAATATAATAAGGGTTCAAAGGTTGTACAGAATCCGTCAGTTTTGAAGTTGGACATCTGAAATTTCGGATTTACGAGTAAAGTATATTTAAAATAAATAATTTAATTATTTATTTAAAATGATCTTTCACGAAACTTTATGTGGCAGACCAAATTCGACGCGAGCGACGCCGTGGGCAAATGCTAGTATAGAATAATTACAAATATTAATATTAGAGTTTTCTGGTGGAACAAATAAGGGTGAAAGTCAAAATAATTTTTAAAATATTTATTTTAAACCAATACTTGCTGTAGACCTTCACCTTCACACTGAGTTGCTATGCCGAAGGTTCAAATCCGGCTGTGACAGAGTTATTTAATCTGCTATCAGCCATGGTAGAACCCCATGAGATCTGAGGACCTTCCTGGGGCTCACGCAGTCCCTATAAAGTGGATATTCTTAATTGGAGGAGCGAGATCTTGGACAAATCACCACCCTGGACAACCATTGTCCTAGAAAAAGTACAGTCTCTACCATTTACTTAACTCAAGACCCTTCATGGGTTGTAGTGGTACAAGTTTTTTATCTTTTAACTGATATTCAGTTATTCTTTAAATTTTACGAAAGTCTCTTCTTGAAATTATATCTCAATGCTTGATGTAAGTCCTGCAAAGTGGATCGGAACATGAATTTTTTAATATTTTAGCTTTCATTTCGATCTCCACCCGGACAATTACTATTCCATGGAATATTATTGCTCTAATATTCCACTAAACCGGTAAATACATATCGTTCTCCCGTCGCTTCCGTTGACAGTGTCATGCCAGGTTGGGTAAATCACCCTAAGGGAGGAAACAGATGACACGGTTGTAGTTTTTTGTCACCTCAACGGATGTGACACCTGTCCGCGCCACGTCGGCAGCTGACTAGATCCGATTCGTGCCGTAGTATGGAGATAATTTAATATTTCGAAGGAAAACTCTCCATATTATTAGGAAACCGCCGATAATAATTTAGTCTTGATCGAATGTTCTGTTGACAGTTGATGTCTCCATAGTATGCAGCGACTATTTTACTTAGTGTCCTTTGTCGCCAACTTAACGACACGTTTCTCCGGTAAAATAATGATAGTCCTGTTGAATATAGAAAACCGGAAGTTATGGAACTGGATGACAGTCTTTAAAGAAACTGTGGTGACACTTTTTGGCAGGTGACAACTAAATATTAGTGTAGTTCAATTTCGATATCCAATCGTATTATTTAGCATTGCGTAACGTGTTGCTAATTGCTAGTTGTTACTTCCTACTTGTTAGCTTTACAGTCTCAATAAACATATAATATAAATTGAAACATATGAATAAATGGCCCTAGAATATAATGATTTAAATAATAAATTAACAAAAAGAGACCCGAATGTAAGTACATATGTGACGAAGAACTCCTGAAATGAATTAACTAAGGACTACATACATAAAAATTATAAATAAGAACTAACACAGTGACCATTCCACTCTTGGTTCTATTCTCTTAACCATCCAACCTATACTCTCTCCATATCTTCTCTATCTTACAATATATATGATGATGAAGGGGTTACAAATAGATATAAAAGAAGAGGGGAGATCTAGGAAGTTTCAATGGCGACAACCAGCAAAAAACAAGTGCAAAAATATTTTGAACTAAAAACCATTAAAGATTTGTTGTAATTACATATATGTATACATATTTGTTAATTATGCCATTTTTAAAACTATATATTTAAATCATATATTTGACCATCACAACAAGTATATTCAACGAAGATAAATCATTTTCCATTAATAAATTTTTGTGTTTCGGTACCTTCAATCAAGCATATGCAGGTGTAATAGAGGGGCGACTTGTGGTCTAGTGGCTAGCATAACCTACTAAGCCCAAGATCGCGGGTTCGTAGCCCGGCAGGTGGCCCTAGGATTTTTTAAAGGGAGTATAAAATCTTTGGATCTGCCGTCCTTCGGAAGGGACGATGTCAGGTACTCGTTAAAAATCCTATCCTAATAACACCTGGATAGGCAAAATTTAGGGCTCCCACTTTAGCATCGTCCAATTAGCCATAGCAGCATAAAGTGATGCCTCAACTGGTCAGAAGAGTGTTCTATGCATCCCATCCGAGGCTCTCTGTTGACTGTGTTCAGCAAAGCAGATTTTGCATCGTTGAGCTGCTAGCTCAAAGGGTTTTCCTTCCCTTAGGTATCACCTAGTTTTCGAGTTCTATCTACCCGAGTTTTTCTTCGGAGTTATCCTTCTCCTAAGCAGAGTCCCGCACTAGGGGACAGCGCCACGTCACCGAAGTCGTCTCAGGGCCCGCTGGAGTGATGACCATGGCCACGCCACGCCACAAGCCATGTCTCCCCGCCTATATTTATTTTATAAATTCCTGTTGCAGTTGAGATGAATTTGGTTTTGTGAAAATAATAAGGCTCTAATGTTAAGAGCTAAGCACAGAAACCTAATTTCCTATCTCATACAATGTAACCTAAAATTCCCACCCCAAAACCTGTTAACCAATCAGTTCTAATCAAAGTAAAACGAAATAAAAGTTTGTATGTAACTTTGTATGTAACTTTAACTTGCATGTAACTTGTTGCTTGCTCGTTAAGTTTTTATGGTGGAGATTAGTCTTAATAAGGGATATATATTTTTAAAATTAAATTTAAGAAATCTTAACTTAGACTTGTTGAAACTGGGGGTGTTTCAATAATACTATTATTTTATTTCCTTCTAATATGCTCTCGACCTAACCCCCTGTGATCACACCGCTACTTTTAAAACAGTGAATTTTGATTTTTCTTCCGTTTTATCAACAATTGCAATAAAATATTTTAAGAACAGTGTCTGAAGGAAGTATAATAAAAAAAGAAGTTACAATTATAATGAGAAAACTACTATCAATAATCCCTACTTGATTATGTTCAGTACAGGCGAAAAAATACTCTGATTACAACAAATTTGAAAAATAATTGCAACTGCTTTTTTTGTTTTCTTTCCTTTCTCATTCGTTTTTATTTTTAGAATTTTTTTTTTAATTACTCAATAAGACGAAATATAGTTAGTTATACCGCCTTAGACGCCTACGAAGCGAGAAAAAGACATTGCGCCACATGACGACCGTTTTAAATAAATTGAACAATTAGGTAATAGCTGATGAAGTGGTTAGAACTGCTCATTAGGAGAAACGGAATTTGTAGGAGGAGCAATTGTCTTCTTGTTCTTGTTCTGGAGGATCTCAATTCTTCTTCAAGAGGAAGTGAACCATCGCGTAGCGCCACTTCTGAAGCTAAAAATCTAATCTGTCAAAGCAATTTATCAAAAATTCAAAAAACGAATTTTCTTATTTTTGAATCGATGAGAGAAGGCAATGTAGGAGGTAGGAGAAAAATATTAATGGAATAACAACAATCAAAATTATTAAAGAAACACTGTCAATTCTTATAAATATTCATGAATAGGTTGTCGATTTTTCATAAAGAATCAATATCATGTCCCTGGCACGTTAGAATAAGGTTATGAGTATCCACTGTTATAAAAAAAATTTGGTTAAATATCGTGTTTATTTTTATTTAGATACAGCTCAAAAATAAAAATGATGAGTTAAAAACATATCTACCCAGTCTTGTCATGGATGGTAACAGAATAAATAACAGCCACAACCAATTGCGAACTCAAATCAGAAGTTCCTGAAAATCAGTAGTTCAGCGCCCTAGCCGCAATCCACTTCCCAGGAGTTTTTAATAGTAAATAGTAATCTTAATTAGTAAATTAATAAATAGTAAACTTTTTTGTCGAATAAAATATCTCTCATTTCTCTCAATTGTCTCACATTTTTTTTCTTACAAACCGCCCAAAGTTGTGAACCATAATACTAACAAAATAGTTTTAAATTGTTTCTAACTTGTACAACAAATAGCTTTTCAAATTTAAAGGGACTTCTTATGTGTTAAAAAGAAGTATTTTTTAAAATGCTTTTATTCAGATACTATGTATTCCTTACGAAAATAATTTCTATTTTATAATAAAAATCTTTAGTTAAAAATGATTTAATAACAATAGATAATAAGATAATAACCGCTGACCGGATGAAATCGATGAAAGAATCTCGGAAAATGAAAAAAAATTCTAGCGACCATGGAACTAGATTTGTATATGAAAGTTACATTATCTAGTTTTTATGGTCGCTAGAATTGTGTTCGGGCAAAGACTATACTTGGCACTTACTGGTTAGGATTGCCGGCATTGCCGTGGGAACGGGGCTCAAGGTCCGAGCTTATCAAATTGGCATTGGCCGCCATCTTGTTTCTCTAAGTCGAAGGCCATTTTGAACAATCATTCCCAATCTACGATTGATAGGCCATTATATTTTTTCCAACTGTTATTCTATTCATTTTTGATAATAATAGCCCATGCAGGAGGATTTGAAACTAATAATTTAGAAAAGAAAATCGTGATTCTTTTATTATGTGTCTAAAAAAATTAATACAGATTTAAGAAGGAAATAAATACGTGTTTATATTCTGGCAATTTTAAATATTGTTGAATAATAATTTATAATTTTATATTTTTCAAAAAATGATGTTGAATTTATTATAAATTTGATATAGTTTAAAAACGCAAATATTATATTTTGATGTAAAGAAAAATTTCAAATTTGTGGTAATTATTTCTTTTATTTCCATTAATTTTCACGACTGAGCCACAATGGACTATGTTTGTTTTAACTGTTATTTTCTTCTCATCTTTTTCATTCGTTCCCTATGTCTTTGCATTCTTTCCTATATCCAAATTTCGCCTGTTTTCTTTTTAGTTTTTCCTGAGTATTGGTTTTTCTTTATTAAAAGTGCTGAATATTCTTAAGTTACTTCTGACGAAGAACGTCCCCCAATGCCATCCTAAGGGAACTCGAGCAGTTTAGTATGTTTTTCAGTTTTCTTAATCCATATGTTGGCAATTTTCAGTTTTTCAAGTTACGTGAATGCCCTTTTAAAGTTTAACATTAATGGGCATTGATATATTGTCGTAAATATCATTGGTGAGGTGAAAGGCAGCTTTCGTCTTGTCAACTCTTGATTTAATGGCTTACTTTTCTGATATATTTTACTAATTATTCATTTATTAGATTTTATTACTAGCATAGGTAAAGAATATTAGTCAGTTTTCCAAGTTAGTATTTTAATTATCTCATTGGTACTTAATTACAAGTTCTGTGAAATTGACCATCATTATCTACGAGGATATGAATCAAGTAGAGAAGAGTTAACCGGAAGACATAAGGAATCTATAATCCTTACGTAAGAATCTTAGGACTAAACCTAACCTATACCCGGATGTGATTATCGGAGACTGACCACAAAGTAATGGATGGTTACTTGCGGTGAGCTGTAATCATCAGGTGTTGCATCTCTGCATCTTTCATCCTGATTTTTACCTCGTAATGAATCTAATTCTCAGTCTGAATCTAATAATCAACACATATTACCAAAACAACGAAAAATCCTGTAAATTATTTTAAATTTGGTATTTCGATCCTCGACAATTATCTTCATACACTGCATTAAATAAAATGAAAAAATAATATTCATTTTCAATGGCTAAAATTATACAATACAATTAATTAATTTACAATTTGATGAAAAATGAGGGTTTTAAGGTCTTAAAATAAATTGCAAATATTAAGCTTCAATTTATCGATATTGATATATTTTTGAAAAAAAAATAATGTTTTTATTGTTTCTAAAATTCAAAGTCATAGTAATGTACTTATGTCGTTTCTGTGTTACTGACCATTCCACATTCATTTGAGAAATTTTCAGCTAGTGACCTAGATCAATTGATAAAAGAATAATTAATTAATTCATAAATAATTCTTTTCTCCTTTCTGCCCAAAGTGAAATCACCATATTCAAATTGTACTGCATGGATGTTGACATAATGCAAAAATATGTATAAAAAAAATCTACATTGATTAATCGAAGAGGGTATACTCTTAAACGACAAACCCAGACCTCATGTTTCACCACAAACAGTGAAGATATTAAACATGTTAGTTCAAGATGGCCTTTAACACCAACCTTATTTGCCAAACTTATTTCCAAAAATGTTTCCACTTTTTAGTATTTTAGACAATATTCTTAATGTATAATTTAAAAAAAAAAATTTCGTTTCAAAAATGCATTTTAAGGCTTTATTACATCACAAAACGCGGAATTTTTCAGTTCTAGAATTGCAAAATTTAAACACGTTGGGAAATGAGCGTAAATATTTTGAATACAAATGTTTTGACTTTATTTAGTTGTTTTACTAACCTTTCCTATGAAAATGGAAATTTCATGAAACAATCCAATAAATGATTTACTATGTTTTGGTATTAGTTGTTAGGGATACTTTCTTTCCGTTAATACTTCTTTATGCTTTTCGTAAACTGATAAATTTTTTATAAAGTGAATATGGGTGGCAAACCATTAAATAATAAAGATATGTGATCAAATAAATAATTAAATATGTGTTATCTAGGAACGACTGTTGGAATATTCATCGTGGGGAAAAAATGGCTCGCTGAAGTAAGTTTATTTCAAAACTTCTGTTTGTTTCTCCTGTATTTTTTGCATATTAACAAGTAAAATAAAGTTTTTAGCTTCAGAATATCCTAAAGAATGGATATATCTGAAATAATATTTTAGAAGTCGGTAGAACTTTTGTCCAATAATATAAAAATTCTAACAGGTCAAGTAATGGAGGGGGTAGGTAGAGGTGGGCGTTGAAGTCTCCTCTCCCTTTGTGGGCGTGGCCTCAATACACCAATGGGACTGTGTTCTCCCACTCCTACCCCTCTTGGCCACGCCCACTACTCCACAACAACTGGCCTCTGCACGACACCGCCGACTATATTTCGAAAATTGTTGGTAAAACAAGATGGTATGATACGATATTTTCCCTAAATTCGGGCTCAATTGCCCCGGTGATTGGGGCGACAACTGCTGGGAACAGAACGGGGCGATGTGATCTCGTTCGAATTAACCCTGAGCAAATTATACTGACTTCATGCTGATAAGCCGCCCTCTCGATGTACGGTTATAATTCCAACGAAATGATACTCAGAAACCAGATGATATCGGAAATAATGGTGGGTTTCATTTTTGAAAATGACCCTACCTAAAAGATGATTTATTTCGACATTTATAAAAGATTTTACGTATCTAAACATAATTTATATATTTTGTTCAGATGCTGTTATAACCTCAGGCCAATAATCTATATAATCCTATATTTCGTACTTTTCTCAAAATTTTATCGACAAGTTTTATGATTAAGTCAAAATTAATGCCATTTTCTAAATACTACTCTACTAATGTAAATAGTGTTTAACATTGACATAATGAACAATGCATTGGACTAAAATTAGATAGGAGAATGATTTGGAATCCTTACGTTAAGTAAAAATGCCCAATCACTAAAATTTAAACTCAATTTAATGTATTCAATATTCCGAAAAAAAATCTAAATTTGAAACCAGTTTGAACTTAGGTATTACAAATTTACGACATCGCTAAACAGACACCCAGAAAATGACTACAAACTTTTCAATCGAAGATGATCACATATCACAAAAGCACTATGGTATGTCGTACGTCAAAATTTTGCATGCTGACATAAAAATGCAAACGTTGGAGGAACATACTGCAAAAGTTTTTAAGAAAAGTTACGAGCATGCAAGAGGACACAAGGTGGGGAATAAAAAGAACGTGGATGAGGGATCTAGGATCTGCACTTCAGGCCTCTGTCATTTTTTATAATTTTACTACCAGGCTATCTGATGATTATTAATTTGTTTTACATTTGTATTTGTATTATCAATGTATCCATATAGGTGCGGATTTATTTATAAAGAGATGAAAAATTAGTGATTTAAGTTATGATTAATGATAGTAGGAGCGTCATAGTAGTTATAGTAGATACTGTCTCCAAGTTAACGATTGTGCAAGGAGGTGATTGGATGAAATACACTTTTATTCTTTTTATCTATAAAGTTTTTTCTATACAACCATAATATTTAGAGGCTTGTTCAGCCCCTGAGGATTTCCTCATCCCATGTATATGATTCACAGCTTAAATAAATTTTTGATTTAACAGAACCAATAATTTTTTTGTCATATCCAGTCCCAAACCCTAGAACAAGATATCGTTAACCCAACATCCTATGTTCTCAAGTATCACGCTTCAATTTCTAGAAAAAAACTGGTGTAATAGGTATAAATTACTTCTTTGTATTATAGAAATACGAATTAAAACAAAATAACAATGGTCCAGATAAATTTTAGAGTAAAACTAATGGTAAATATCCAATGGAACGATAATTCTGTAAAATATTCGGCAGATAAAATGAAACCTCCACGATGGCAATTTCTCCAGGTACTTCGTGGTCACTACGATTTAAATTTATGATGTAATGAATTGGTCAGGGGTGCAGTCAAAGATAACACAGAATAAGTGATACGTATTTTTTAGTTGTGCCAACCTTTCGGCCTACGATCTAGGCAACCTTCAGGGCAAAGAAAGAAACAGGAAAAGACTAATGTTGCGATTCCAAGAAAGAATAACAGAATTGATTTACAGAAGTTATAGTATATATTTATTTATATTTAGAGTAGTAGATGTAAATTTATATTAGATCTGTTTTCAACGAGTCATAACTAATATAATATGTTGTATAATAATATACAAAAGTCCTTGAGCATTAGTTCGTAGTATTTCATATGTTCAGATCAAATTATTTAAACATTGTTGAACCTCACTGTTCAAAGTAAACTCCATTGTTTCCAACTACTTTAACCCCAGTTAGTAAAGGATTTGATGCCGTATCGGTTTTGAGGAAAAGAACTCTTCATATCAAATATCCTGTTAATAAAATTATAGAATCAAGAATTGCGCTGGTACACAAAGATTTTTGTAACAACCTACTAATGCTGATTTGACTTGATTTGCATTTATATCTTTTATGAAGACATCTTCCTCGAAATATTTCCTACATAGCCGCTAAATATAGTTATCGTGGAGAAGAGGCCGAACTGATAGCTCTGAGAGGACCAGTTGCCCTGAACGGGGGCAGGTTATATTACCTCCCTAATTATGTATGCATACAAATGATGGCTGCCCCGGAGCGAGAGGAGCTGCAATTATTGGACAATTAAGCGAGATAAAAATACATGTAGCCCGGGGGGGGGGGAGCCTTCAATTGTAGCTACCGGCCAATTAGATTTCTTAATGACCAGGAGCTACCATTCTTAATTATTTCTAGGAAATGGTTCCCAGTAATTGTGATTGGAATACTAATACCTTTGTTAGTCCGTTCCGAAAGGTTTCGTCTGCGCTGGGAATCAATTCAGCCACTTACGTTTTAAAGTCTGATTATTTTGATCTAGTGGAAGGTTTAATTAAGTTTATATTTTTCATGCTACATACTTCTTACTCGTCCCCCATAAATAATAGAATAATGACAAATAATTAGTATAACGTTCCACCAAAATCGGTCGTTTCCCTGCCCAACTTTTGTTTCTATCATTTTTACATTTTTTGACTCTATTCGTGCTTGGAAAAGAAAATTTTTTGTTCACTCGTCAATGAAGGAAAACATATTTTGCAGCTGTACAGATCATGTACACCTTTGAGATGCCTACCAGTACACATCTACTATAAACATAGGGGTTGAAAACGATCTTTTTGGGACAGATTCCATGCTAAGGAAATCACAAAAACATGCTTTGATAGTTCATAAATTAATCAACAAGAATATGTAGAAGATCAGAATGATTCTTCAATATATCCGTGATTAGTGTTCATATCCCGACTGAGGAAAAGGAATAGGATGTAAAAAATGAATTCTATGAGACCTTCACTAAATAATTAGTAGGATTAGATATGGCGTAAAAATTATTCTGGGTGATTTTAATGTGAAAGAGGAAAAAACAAAGTTTTTTGACTAACTATTTGTATACAAAGCAAACACGAGGCTACAATGACACTTGGTTAAGGATAATTTCATTTGTCCAGATCAAATTTTTTAAACTTTCAACAAATATTATCTCTGTTACCCTCCATTATTAGCTACAGTAGACGATAATTGCCATTTCGCATGATATAGCCAAGGCATTCTGATTTCTGCTTTTTGATAGTTTATGCGATTTCTAAATCTTTTCCGTACCGAACAGGCGCTTCTCTAATAGTTATGTGGTCAATCCATGAAATCCTAAGAATATCTTCCTTTCTTCATCCAGCACTTCAGTCAATTATGAACCTTAGTTTCCCTTACAATCCGTCGCCAGCCGTCCTTAACGCGTTTACTCAAAGGTTTCCTAATATTTTCCTCTCGAATATCCTTAGGGCTAACTGGTCTGAGACTTTTTATCAGCAACCAGAATCCTGCACCATAGCACATCACTGCCCTTTTTAGAGACATGTAAATTTTTATCTTCGTTTTTTTTTAGTTAGAATGGATGATTGTATTAACTTCTGAAGGCTATAGCCTCTACATTATGTCATCATGATTCAAATTCTCCCTTTCTCTTGATATACCCAACGGTGGTAGATACATATATGCACCATCATTATGCATACCATATATACTGACTAAATAAAAAATTGGTTACGGTTTACATGAAAGATATAATTTATTAATTTGAACCTTTTCATTCCAGGGATTCAATAGTTTGAATAAGTCATCATTTGCTTTCAATCTCCCTTGCTTATTGGATGCTTACATCTGCAAGTCTTTAGATTCGATGTTAATCTCCTTAGATTAGATGTTATATCTCATGAATTCACTTGTTTATTACATAGAATAACATCAATAAAACATTAATAATAAGCAGTCTATTTTTCTTTCCCTTTTACTGTTCCATTGGTTGGTAACATTGAGCCTTACACAAACACAAGGACAATAGTAGCAGACAGCCCTGGTCCAGACTACCTCCTGTTGGCTACCTGGAAGCCGTATCAATGGCCCAGGCTGACGAAAATTGGCCAATTACATCCTGCTCTCCTGCACTACAAAAGTCGCCGCTTTCTTTACAAAAATGGTAATTTCAATATAACCTATAAAACTTTACTGTTGTTATTTTAATTTCGTCTGAACAGAACTGCGTTGCATCAGGGTTGTTCTCTTTCCTCCTGTAAACAACACAATGAATACCTACTGTAAGGTCGAAAATCGAAAAATCGAATTATAAATAGTTGTCTAGTTTGGTTTAAAATTAAAACTAATGTTAAGAAATTTGAAAGATAGCTAATATAATATATAACAGCATTTGCGGATCTTGGACAAATCACCTCCCAGCACAACGTTGTCTTAGAAAAAGTACAGTCGGTACCATGTAGTGAACTCAAGACCCTTCCTGGGTAAAATATTATTATTATTTTAGGCGTTACAGCTCGTTTATCAGGCCATGCGAAGCATTCATTACTACTAGCTCTATACTCTACCAATTCATCCAATACTCCTTCATTCATTCTCTGAAGGCCCTCTTCTTCCTTTCTTCGGTCCCATTTGGTCTGTGTGTGCTGTCTTCTCTTAGACCTCCTCCCTTCTGATTACCTTGTGTCCATGGCGCTTTTGTCCGTTGTATCCTCTGAGTCTACCTGTTATTTTTCTAGACCAATATTGAGTTGTGTCTTCTAGGGTAGTCTTGTAGTAGTCTTGAGCCACTATATGTTTCTGTTGGAGAGTCTAGTCTGTGATAGTCTGCTGAAGTAAATTTTCAGTGACGTCTTTCAGATGTCTACCGAGAGACCGGACAAGTTCTCTGTTGTGCTTTGGCGTAAAGCTTGGATTTTTCTTATATTGTGTTTGGCCTAATCATTTTCGGAATAATTTTTGCTCTGTGTCTTTTCTAGGTCACTCTTGGTGTGTAACGTCGATATGTACACATAAACATATGTATACAACAGATGCACGAACAATACCTTGAGGTTTTCCACGATATATTATTGCCTAGAATATCCCTTCCGAAAATTGACGAATCCACCGGAGAATGCGGAATGGTAGATCCTGCCTCAATTCGTTGATACATAGTCAAGTATCAACTATCGAGATTGGCGTGAAACGATATTTGGTTTAGTAACGAATTAATTCCTAAAACTTTGATAACTGAACCAACATAAAAAACTCCTAAGTTTTATAGGAGGCGTAAATGGGAGTATTGCGTTGTAGGTGGTCTTATGGGTTTAACTTTTTTAAAAAGTTAAAAACTAAAGTTTTGAAGACTGGCAATTGTAAAAAAAGATTTAATAAATAATCTTCTTTGCACATAAATATTTCAATGAATTATAATTTATATTTATATAATTATATTAACTGTTACATATTTATGAATTATATTTTTCCCTTTTTCGCAATCATAATTTTTCGCTAAATCAAACCGAGCAGATTTAAATTAATTTGGATTAACC
Organism: Arma custos; assembly: GCA_037127475.1. Classification (NCBI taxonomy): domain Eukaryota; kingdom Metazoa; phylum Arthropoda; class Insecta; order Hemiptera; family Pentatomidae; genus Arma; species Arma custos. The sequence continues at coordinate 100,082,436 of CM073762.1, forward strand.
AGCATTTTACTGTATAGAACTTTTCTTTATTTGAAAAACAGCTCTTCAGTATTTAAAAAAAATAAATTCTGTCGGTTCAAATCTAGGCTATGGCCAGAGAGTATTCATTAGAAATCATCTTCCCTCCGTTATTAGAAAAGAATGTCACCAAAATAATATATACATGGTACGCCATAGAAAAGAAAAACAACATTTATTATCGGTGCTTGAATAAATGTACGATTTTCCCTCTTCACGGTGGGAAAATGGTGCATAAATTCTCTTTAGTGCTTAAATTTGTGTTTACAAAAAACATTTATAAAAAACTTATCGATCATTATTAAATATTTAATTACATGATAGTTGATTTTTATTTTTATTCATTTTACTATCGATCACCTTATTTACAAAATAATTTATCAAGAATTCAATAATTAATTTTTCTATTAGTATTTATTGAGTCTTCAGAGTTGCAGTGGTAACATAAATAAATACCGAGGTCTTCCGAATCCTAGAAAAAACGCCGCTTAAACCAAAAGTAATAAAATTTTCATCGGCTAAATTTTGAGATGTGTAGGAGTGTTTTGTTGTTTGTTCATTTAACATAACTTTATGCTGCTATGGCTAATCGGACGATGCTGCATTGGGAGCTCTAAATTTTGCCTATCCAGGTTTAATTAGGATAGGGATTTTTAACGAGTGCCTAACATCGTACAGGCTCGGGACCCCCGTTTAACGTCCCTTCCAAATGACGGCATAACTAAGGATTTTTTACTCCCTTAAAAAAATCCTAGGCCCATCTGCCATGTAGGAGATTGTCTCTTCTATTGGTAAAAATTCACTGTATGTTCAAAACAGATAAAAGTATTTTCCAAATGGATTCTTCAAACTGAGCATGGCCTTAATATTATATTGCTTGCCTTATATCGTGTTTTCTTAAAAATAATAATAAAAACCACGACGTTATTCACTTATCAAGGATAAAATAGCATGATAATAGCTGCTATTTTCTCAAATGACCAAGGTTGTATAAACAGAACAAAGAACTGTATCACTCTATCCTGGGTCATTTTAGATATCGAGCATTCATAAATATATATTTTTAATGATTTAACAATAAAAACAAGACGAACCAAAAAATATGTTTTACTCTTAATAACATATTCTCTATCAAGCTCAACTATCGAATAAGCTATTGTGCGATTTTAATTTTTTTACGTTGAACGAAAAATACTGTATGCTACATTTTTATAGGAACATATTGCCATGAATCCCTGACACGCCAGATTACTTGTATTTTTGAAGGGTTGGGTATATGATGATTCAGCATGATATGTGTCCTGACTAGAGCATTTTCAAATTGGCAATATGAAAGTCGGATTTTTGCACATTCGATACTTGGATATTGTTGGTATGAATGTTGAAAACATACGGAAATATCGAGATTTAAAAAATATATATATATATATATATAAATTGATATTACAATTGTAATATTTCTATATATCCCTTGTAGAGCCAAGAATTATTGTAAAGCAAATGATTGTATAAGCCTTAAGAATGATATTAGATTGATATTTTATTCGACATACAAAGAAAAAAAGTAAAATTATGGAGTTGTTTATTCATATTACCAGTAGCAACCTGACGTCCCTATCATGTTTACATAATGGTATTGAAAAAGTCTTTATTCAATATTAAATAATGAAATATTTTACGTTAGTACATGAAAATACTTCAATTGTTTTGCATAAATAAGATAATAAAATACTATATGATATAATAATATAATATTATTCTAAATGAAGTAGCAGGAAACTTATATTATATTTATATTTATTATTATATTATTTATTATTATATATTATATTATATTTATCCTTATTATTATTTATAAACCCAAATTTCCCTTCCAAGAGAGACTTATGGTTTTATAACGAATAAAAATAAAGCTATTATAACTATTTTTATTTTTTCTAACTCTCAGATTCTATGGTAATAGTTACAATTAATTGATTACAAAGTACAATGCAAAAGATTTAAAGAGTCTTTGGACAATAAGAAATCCGTAGGTGTCTACTAGATCTGCTTTTACTAGACCTAGAACCAAGGTCTTCTGTCACTCGTGCATTTCAATATCAGGCCATAAAATCAGGAAATAATTATTGGGGAGTCTTTAGCTTTTTTTTTTTTTTACAGATAATAGAAGATATAACAACCCCAAGGTAAGTTGTGGGTACATTCCAATTCTATTTGTTAAAATCCTTTCTTCTGTAGTAATCCTTTCTTCGTCCAATACATTCCTACTACCTTATGTTTTTTGGTGTAAAGTTTGGTGATAGTTTGGTACTTATGAGATTATTATTAATATTATAGGAAAACCAAGCAGATCGTATCTACCCAAAGGATTTAGTTCTTGGCTACAGAAACACTTTTTTAGAACTGTTTGTAATAAAAGGTATTATTTAGAAACTAGAACCAACACTTAACAAGAAACTAATGATATATTTTTAATAGAAAACGTTTCGATCATGAAAAGTAGGGAAAATACCTCCGTATCTATAGCATTTCCAAGTCTATTTGAACCTTTTCCAAGTCAACTGTAACCTTTTACAAATCAAATGCTAGCCTTTCCAAGTCACAAGCAACCCTTTCCAATTCAAATGTAACCCTTTCCAAATGAGTTGAAACCCTTTCCAAAGCAAATGTAACGCTTTACGACTCAATTGTCACCCTTTTTATTTCAATTGTAACTGTTTCCATTTCAATTGTCACCCTTGAAAATGTTTTGAAAATTTAACGGAATTTTAAACGAACAGTATTATTTTACTTTCTCCTTAGGAATAAACATTTTTTTTTAAATGTGATAATGTTCAGTTCAATTTAATTTTTTTTTATTTTTTACTTCTTGAGAAAAAAATCAACTTTTTAAAAAAATGTTTCCTTAATTTTTTGTAAACAAGAATATTCTTTTCATTTCAATTGTCACCCTGGAAAATGTTTTGAAAATTTACCGTACTGGGAAATGGGTGAATTTAGGGCCTCAAAACTCGCCAGGATAAAATCATCACAACCTTTTTCTTCACAACTCTTGTTAGGACAAAAATGAGGGAAATAATTAAAAAAACAAATAGTTGATTTTTTGTTTCTGATAAAGTTTATTTAAAAAAAGTAAAAACATGTAATCTGAACTTAACAACAGCATCTTCATAGTTTTGATGATAATTTAATAATATTCTTGTTACAAAAAATTAAGGAAAACATTTAAAATAAAATGTTGATTTTTTAAAATTTAAACTGAACTGAACTTTATCACATTAAAAAATAAGTTTTTATTCCTAAGGAGAAAGTAAAAAAACACTGTTTGTTTAAAATTACGTTAAATTTTCAAAACATTTTCAAGGGTGCCAATTGAAATGGAAACGTTTACATTTGCTTGGGGAAGGGTTTCAACTCATTTGGAAAGGGTTACATTTGAATTGGAAAGGGTTGCTTGTGACTTGGAAAGGGTAGCATTTGATTTGTAAAAGCTTAAAGTTGACTTGGAAAAGGTTCAAATGTACTTGGAAATGCTATATAAATGTACTAATATAATCTGATCGAGATAGGTGTTTCTTTTACTGAAAGGCTATATCTATGTCTTAGATTTCCGACTCTATTATTTTATCCAGCTGCTGACGCCTTGGACGACAGAACAAAAAGACCATTTCCTGAAAGGATGTCGGAAAATGAGAGGGAAGCCTAATTGGCTCTAACGGGGGTCAATGGGGCCAATTGAAGGCTCCCCTTCTTCACTCCTTGGATGTCCTTGCGCAGCTGCGCCTCCTGCCGGATGTATCTCCATCCCGGCTCTAGTCATCCTTATCGTGCCCTTACATAATATATCTACAACCCCACTACAATAAGTGGTTAAGTCTAATTTTCTCCAAAATGAGTTTCTTGTACTTAAGTAAGAGGAATCGAGGTGTGAATCAGGGACTAAGTTATGCATTGGCTTGAAAAGGAGTCATTGTTTATATAACAACTCCATTTCTAGGCAAGAACTACGAGAATGATACGATTCCGATTATCTGAAAGCAGTCTCTCTCTGGAGAAAATCCGACTTCAGCATTTATTCACCGGGACTGTAGATAGAACTTACTTAAAATTACTAAATTTGGTCCAGATGTTAAATTCTCGGAGTAGAGCTTTAGGGCTTCACTAAGCCATTGTTCCTCTCATATCCAATCCTTACGATCCAAAACACTTATATACTGTCCCTTACTTTCTCACGAATAAAGTCATTCTTAATGACACTAATGCCCGATGCGTTGTTGCTCAAAGGATATCAATCCTTTCATGACAAACTTTAATACATTCCCATTCAAACCATCTGAGGCCTCTGAAAATAAGATGGCCTCGTGGCAAGGCCGTAGCCATGAAAACCTTTCGGGAGGGTCAGGTCAGGATCGAGGATTTTAATATCATTATTCATGATAATTTTTAAAATTTGGATAAATTTGCCCATATAAAATATTATTGGATGATGAATGATTTAAATGCAATAAGCATCAACAACAATAGATCAATTCTTGATTTTCGATACGATTGTTAATTATTGTGAAGTTGTTGGAGGTCATTTTTAAGCAAATATAAATATAAGTATGCTTGTTGCAATGCACAATGATGTAAAATGTGTTGGATACTCTGTTGTGTGTGTTGTTTTTAATTTAATTGGCACTTTTTGAACCTTGTATTAATTTTTAATACTAACTAAATTTCGGGATTTCGGGGGGGGGAGGGGTTGACCCCCTAAGCCCCCCTTGGCTACGGCCTTGCCTCGTAGCCTTTTAAGTTGAATTAGTTACTGGAGTACTCCCAGTGAGTTTTTTCACTAATTGCCTATATCTCATGTCATTAAATATCATTCATTCTATTTACTTGATGTATTACCTACTCTTATTATACAGTTGTAATTTTCAATAAATAATTTAAAAACAAAAGATTCAACAGAAGGAGAATTTAGGTGATTACACAACGCGGATTGCAACGTAGGTATGCATCCGGGTAACACATTTGAAGTGACATATTGTCGCAAAGGTTGAGATAGACTTTTAAGGTTGTAGTTGTACAGATTTTTAATTTTTTTTTTTATAAACTACATTTCTAAAATTAATTAAATTTAATAATTAGTATTACAGTTTCTCATCAAACAGGATTACATTCCAAGGATGTGTATAATAGAAACAATCAAAGGAGCTGGTAAACATTGACTTTAGTTGCAGGTTGAAGGAAACAAAATAACAAACTGACATATCTTCAAACAAACTGTTTGCACTCTTTTCGGAAACAACACAAACATTTCAGCCGATCAAAGCTCCCAGAGCAATCATTCTGTATACAACGCCAAGGCAAGCAAATCGATAACATTATATACCTACTTCACATAAATCGATATCGGTCTTTATTGTTTTAGATTTTTCTCATAAAACAGTTTTTTCGAACTACTGACATTTAAAATTATTTTAAAAATATATATTGATATATTAAGTAAAGTCAACTGAGAACCACAAGATTTAAACTTTCTGGTTTATTCATTCTCATGACTTTCCTTAAGATCCGTTCATTCTTATTTTGGCTCTATAAAAAATAAAAATATCAACAAGAATTGTATCTTCCAATATTTAGTTTTACCAAAATGCGACGTTTGTCAAAACTGCTTATTTTTGAGGGATAAAATCGGCTAGCTGCACGATAATTTTAGCGATTTAAGTTCAATAAGGACTGGGGTGGCAGAGTAACGCTACTCCAGTGCTTGTTCATCGGGACAGCTCTCGCTTCCATAAATTTGGATAGTTAGGTATATTGACTTAAATATGTGCAATTTTACTCCATTTTCCAATTCCCTTTTTCCCATCACTGAGTTGCATAGCTGGTACTATATGCTATTAGCTTTCTTAATTCTGTTTGAGAGCTCTTGGTCCATTTTCCCATTTCTGCTGAGCACTACTCCTAGGTAGGAATACTCCTCCGCTGTCTCCAAGTTTTCTCGTCTACAGTGAATCAAGACCTCCTCTTCTTCACGCCCAATGTTCATCACCTTGCTTTTTCCAACATTTAATATCATGCCCTTCCTTTCCAGCTCTGCCTTCCATCCGAAACCGCCTGTTGTAGATGTTCCTTGGAATCGGCAATGACAACATCATCTGCGAAAACCATTGCTTGCGCTAGGATTGTCCTCATGTTCCACATTCCCAGGACCATCCATCCTGTCCTCCGCTTGCAGATTTTCAATATCTCGTCCATAAAAGTGATGAAAAGAAGACTAAGGCTGTCCCCCTATCTAACACTCTTTCTCACGGCGAATGCCTCGAACATTCTTCTATTAATTCTGACTACAGCTTTGGAGTCATGATACGTGCATTTTATGGCATTTATTAATGCTGTGGGCACATTTTTATCGGCTAGAGCTTTCCAGATTTCTTCTCTAGGGACTGAGTGGAATACTGCCTTTATGTCCAGGAACGCTGGGTACAAGGATATCAATATAATGTAATAGGATATCAACAAATTTTAAATGTTATTCATTTATTTAATCTCTTACATAACATACCCGGTCATGATATTTCGAATAAATGAGTTTCTAACGTAAACTTTATAGTGACTGAATAGTTGGTTATATATTTCTAATATAAATAAAGATATAGTCGAGGGAATGTAATTCAAAACTTTCAGATCAATATACATTATAATATAAGTATTAACCAAAAAACATTGATACGAAGCTTTATAATATTAAAAAAATTGTAAAACGTAATTTTTTTCTGTACGATATAATATAAACTAATGAAATACGATTACCTATGTTCGATCTATTTTATATTATTTATTTTAAATATATAATTTGTTGATTATGTTCAGGTATCCCTAAACACATTGAGTTCCGTGGCTTACAGTCCTGTGCTGCTACCTATCGGTAGGGCCTAAACCACTGTCAGCTCCTGGTAACAGTTAAACAAAGCAGTCAAACCACTTTAAAATATTATTATTTTTATCATTAATAATTTTTAACCAATAAGTATGTTGTAGACCAAATATAATAGTGTATTATAATTCATTTACAGTTTAATGATGACATTATTACAGTTTTCTCTTCAGATTGTAGTGCTTATACGGATATGGCTCCTTAATTTTATTTAGAATTCTCTTAAAATTTAATATTTATAATGTTTCATATATTATCAAGTTTGATCCTGATCTTTTTAATATTGTATTTACAATATTAATTTACTTATTAATTATTTTTTACTAAGAACAAGGAATTACTAATTTGGCTCAGAAACCAACATAAAATAGAATCAAAATGTGTGTAATGATTTAATAAATAATTGGAAATAACACTATTTTTGCAAAGTTTTGATTTTATAAAAAGATCCGAATACATTTTAAGAGAAGATTTCTAAGAATATAAATAATTATAGGATTTGTTGCTATAGGTTTTTATTGTTACAGTTCTATTACTGCAGGTTTTGGTTTTAACTGGTTTCATCAATCGATTGTGGAAAGAGAGTAAGCTTAGCAAATCTTATTATCATTATTTATTATTAATAATAATATGGTTTAGGGAACCCGGAGGTTCGATGCCGACACCACCAATCTCAGTTATCTGCACACTGACTTCCGTCCGCGAATCACCCAAACCCAAATTCGTTATATTGCCTATATTAACGAAATCCTCCCACCTACGCTTCATTCTACCCATCGGATGCTTACCTAACTATTTGTCGTACTAAGCCTAACTACTTTACAAGCCCATCTCAACCTTCGCGATGTTATCACTTTAATAAGTAATTAATCAATAACTTTATTTTAAGAAATCCAGCAATTCCATTCAGGACAAAAAAGTTAAATTTTTAATAAACAAATACAAACAAATGAAATACAGTTCTCAATCAAAGGGATTCCTAACTTCATCCGAGTTTATCGATGGATTGACAGATGTTTTCAAACTTATAAAGGGAAATCCAAAGGAATTGCATCTTCCTTCAAACAAAGCCTACGATGGTTATTTGGGTATTAAAAAAAAACTAGTCGATGTGGGAAAAATCGTATAATAGGTACCAAATGCCAAGAGGCTGTTCTACGTGTATACAGGCATTTTATCATGGAAAACAAAAAAACGAACCGAAGATGACGAGTAAAATATTATATTCCTAGTCAAGTAAAAACGGTATTAACTTTTGTACTTAAAATGGTAATAAATCTGTATTTGAAACATTTTTCAGTATTTCATTAACGATTTTACCTTAAAATACCTCTGAATACAGTGCAGTACTTGGTAAAATATATCAAACAAAACTCAAATACATTTTATAACCAAATGAGTGGTAAAAGGTAATACATTTTAAATAAATAAATAGTTCATACGTCCTAAAAGAATAAAATAATCTTGTAATAGATATATATTGAATTTGTATATATATTTTCAGGTTTAATGTTATTTTGTAAGAAATCTAACAGACAGTTTTTTTGCGTTTCTGAAAAAATAGGTTGCAGTCTCTTATTCCCTTTTTCCACTCAGTGGTTCAATTATATTTGCCATGGCTCTGAGATCTCAGCTTTGCGCATTCCCCTAAATTCTCTAGTTATGGTAACCATTTTTCGGACCGAATATTCTACCTAATACCTTATTTTCGAATAGCTTAAGGCGTGGAAGGGAGTAGCTCAGTGGTAGAGCAATGAGCAGCCATATCGAAAGCCCCAGGTCGAAATCCACTGGTGGCAGATAATTTAGTTAATCGGTTAACAGATTAGCAGATTAACCGGGGATGGACTCTGTGGGATCTGGAAATCCTCTTGGAGCTCACCCAGCCTCTATAAAGTGGTTATCCTTAATTGGGGTAAGTAAAACCTGGCTGTTGAGTGTGATCTAGGACAAATCACCTCCCTGCACAACCATATTTCATGAAATACTCCAGTTTCTACCATAATATCTAGGATTCAGAAGTCCCTTCATCGTTTACGGCCAAATTTCACATCCATAAGAAATATTTGTAAGGGTGATAGTTTTATAAATTATTTATTAATATGAAAAATGAAAAGAGACCTTACATAAATGTTAAGACCGTGGAAAAAATCCCAACGAAAAGCCATTTCTCCAAAGTTAAAACAGAAATTGAAATTATCTGTCCAATATTTCGCCTATTCAGGCATCTTCAGGGTAGATAGAGAAAAAAAACAAAAAAAACAAAAAAACAAATCATGAATAATGCACCCAAGAAGCATCCCACCACCTCCAAGGCTCAAATGCAACTAATGAATCATAAGGAAGGTTACTCGACCCCGGCTGGATAAGGTTAGATAAAAACAGCTGATAATTACTGGAGAATTTGAAAATTCAACCTACAATCATCAAACTACAAAAAGCACAACAGGAAAAAATAAATAATTGTAAACGACACCAAAATATAAGAAAAAAACATATGAAAAAATGAAAGTAAGATTGCAATGAAAAGAAAACAACATTATCAAGACACCAGTGGATTTATGGCTATCCCACCACCTCCATGGTTTTTTCATATCGTTTTCGTATTATATTTTGGTGTCGTTTACAATTATTTATTTTTTCCTGTTGTGCTTTTTGTAGTTTGATGATTGTAGGTTGAATTTTCAAATTCTCCAGTAATTATCAGCTGTTTTTATCTAACCTTATCCAGCCGGGGTCGAGTAACCTTCCTTATGATTCATTAGTTGCATTTGAGCCTTGGAGGTGGTGGGATGCTTCTTGGGTGCATTATTCATGATTTGTTTTGTTTTTGTTCTTTTTTTTTTTTTCTCTATCTACCTCGAAGATGTCTGAATAGGCGAAATATTGGACAGATAATTTTAATTTCTGTTTTAGCTTGGAGACTTAATAGCTTTTCGTTGGGATTGTTTCCACGGTCTTAAATTATTTATTATTTACTGCTGGTAAAATTCTCTGGAATCGGGATTCACCCTTTTTTGAATGAAAATAAATCCAAAAAACTTTATCAGGAATTGTAACTATCTAGTTAAGATTAATAAGTATTTTACATTACTTTATTTTTTTTTTAATAAATGCAAGTTTGCAAATTCCAGCCATTGCCTAATGGAGACGATAACGAGCCGATAACGACCATAGACCGCTAGATATCTCCAGGCTAGTCCGCATCCACTGACAACCGTCAATTAGCTCAGCGGCATCTGGTGGTAATTATAGGCAAATAGTTGTGTTAATTGCTCAGTTAATTGATCAGTTAATTGCTATAAAAAGAAACTGACTCGAGGAAATGTATTAATTATGGATGATTTCCCAGTAGGAAATGATGTGTGGATATACCCTACCAATAGCAATTTAACCAATGAAGTAAAAAAACATCTGTTCATTGTAACGCTTCTATTTCCCAATGCTAGTTAATTAATTGTCCATTATGAAATAAAAAAGCACTGCAGATATTTTGAACGTTATATTAAATTGATAACTATTACTTGACTAACACTTGAACATGTGTAAGTACAGGTTATAAGCATCTAAATTAGTCTAACGACAGCTGGAATTTGGCCAGGGGTGGTTGCCATGGAAACATGCAGTGTTGACTGTATTAGGAATATGATTGTCTCCACTCCTAATAAGAAATCACTCACTAGACACCTGGTATAATACCGGATCCCCATAACGTTCAAGAGGTCTATGAGTGCGGATAGGGCGAGAGAAATGTTGTAAAGGAGGCGGACTTGGTTGAGCAGGAGATTCATTACTAGTCTCAGCTTGAGGAACTTGAGGTACACTATAGAGTTGTGTTGGTGCTGGATCAAATGTCACTGTCTTCTTTTAAACTAATGAAGAACGAAGTTGATTGATATGACATTTGATAATTCTTCCATAATCAAGTTTCACAAGATAATGACGAGTTCCCAGTTTCAATTTCACCTAAGTACCAGATTGGTGAATTATTGACATAGACTCCATGAATTGAGTTGGATCCACCTTGTATCGTATTTATCAGCAGGATTTGAATGAAATTATGACAAAAAAACTTTTACTTTTTTACCTCGTCGCCAACTACTATGAAATAAAAAAGCACTGTACATATTTTGAAAAGGATTACTTAGTAGTATAACGGTTTCACTTGTACGGCAGCAGCGAGAAGTGAAATTTTTTTTCGCATCCTCCAAGATTTATTTACAATATAATACCAATTTACAACAAATATTTGAAAATGCTTCTATATAAACCAAAGCCTTCTGTTACCTTTCGGTATTTTAAGGCGTTAGAATGGGCTGAGTCCGCTGAAGGCGGTCTTTACTCAAACCGGCTCAAAGCCGCTGACTTTATACAATACAAAACAGGGAGGGACCGTTTGGCGGGATCAAAAGAAGCGAACTATGTTACTCGATTTGTTTTGTTCAGCGAAAATATGTAGATTTTTCGTGTAAGAAACTCGTGAGCAAATATACAAACTTTGCCCCCCTTTTTCACCCCCTTAGGGGTAGAATTTCGAAAAATCCTTTCTTATCGGATGCCTAAGTCATACAATAAACACTTAATTTAAATTAATAATAATTTTAATAAATAAATTCGAACATGTTGATCACAACATATATTAACAATATATTCTTAAAGATATTAAGATAAAATACTGAAATATCTCAAACAATGGCCACATCATTATGTTTAAATTAAATAGTTTTTTTTTTTACTAATACTGATTCAGAACATACGACCATTTGACAAAGGCTTGTTTTCGTTATTGGTTACTTAGCAACACTAAAGAGTAATAAAATTTAATGAGGTAAAATAGAATATCCTTGATAGAGTGGATAAGTTTTCTAAATACATTATTTATAATTCTTAGCATCACACTTCTCAGAAGCAATTTATTGATTCCTTTCGAAATACATCTTTTTCGTGTGTCTTGAAGAGTTGGAAAATGCTTTTAATATCTTTCATTTCTTGTAAAGGTAGTTATACCATAGTAAGAATGCTTTGTCTTTATAATTACACTATAAGAAACCATTGACCTAAGTTCTTATTAGGAAAAAAAAAGAAAGAAGACAAAGTGAGTAGAAATAATTGCGTATTATTTTAGAAATTGTTAATAATTAATAATTTAGAAATAATAGAATGACGTACTGAGATTTCAAATCGCCATGGCAACTATACTTCTACGTTGGAATAGTTATAATAAATTCAACTTAGCAGATTAGAAGAATTTCCAGGAATTAGTGGGTTTGAGTGGGAATAAAGTTTGTCATGAAAATATTGATATCGAATTCAGGCGAAATAGTAACAAATGGGACATTAAGGTCATTATGGATGACTTTGTTCTAAACAAAGTAAGGAGCATTGATGATTTTAAGAAGATTTTAGATTGTAAAAATTGAATATGAGAGGAATTCGATGGCTTAGTGGAGCCAGAAAGCTCTATTTAAGTCCAAATGGGTCTTATAATAATCATGCACATGAGTATTTTATAATTAATTAAGAGCTTAGAATGTTTGTCTAATAAGCATTGAAGTACCTGTTCTACAAGAATCAGTTGGATGTTATTAAACGAAACATAAGGACATCAAGTCATTGGTTAAAGGTGATTTCACGGGATTAAATAGGCCATTTTAAAATTTATTTCATATTGGGGAATTAGATAAAGCTGAACTATGACCTAGCTCGTCTAGACATTGCCTTCATTAAAAATAAACAAATGATATTAAATTTTTTCGAAACAAATTCTTAGTTTTCATTGAGTCGGATGTTTTTCCTTCGTGCGTTGTTTCATCATATGTGATAATTACGCTAAGAGCCCATTTATCAGCAATCGAAAATCGATACTAGGTCGATGACAATATCGATACATCCGATACTATTTACTTGAATAATCGACGATAATCAAAGCCCCGGCAGGTGAGAGAGACACTAACGAGCCAACTCTTTATTAATCAAGAAATTAAAATTCGTCCACGAATGTTTTATCTTTCACCTGCGAAATTGCAATTAGAATGCAGCTGTCCTGGCTGGGAAATATAATTTATGGCTTGTCTTCTGTAATCGGCAATAGGGCCTAACAGAGTCATACTCACTTAATTTTCTTTTTGAGCATTGTCACATATTTTTCATTCATTAAGACGTTTTTATACTCCGGAAAAAAAGCATTCTTTAATCGTTCATTGACCTTATTAATTTTTATATCTTCTAAGAAAGAAGCAAGATGGAGCGGAGTGGCTCAGTAATAGTGCACTGCCGAGGTTTTCCGTGTCGAGGAAGGTTCTGTGTCCAAATCCCGCTCGCTTGCAGAGTTTTATTTAATCTGTTGACGGCCGGAGAAGAATCCCACGGGATCACCCAGCCTCTATAACGTGGGTATCCAAAATAAGGGAGAAAACTCGGGAGTTGAGCTTGCCCTAAGACAAATCACCTCCCTGCACATCTGTTGTCCAAGAAACGATGTAGTCTTTATCAAATATTCCAACGTTGAAGTATAGATGGTATGACTACGACGGTTGGATATCTCAGTATGACATTCTATGAATGATAATTGTTACTGTGAACCCCAGACCCTCCATGGGTTGTACTGGTATTGGTTTAAGTTATAAGAAAATAACTTAAATAATAAGAATATTAAGTTATTGTCTGACTAATTTTATCTTTCAAGCCAGAATGTTGAAAGTTTGAATGTTTATTTCAATCATTTAACACTCTTCATTAGGTTTGGTTAACTTTTAATACATTCGACAAGGTCCTGGTACCAGGGGCTTCTCTAAAGCTCAAGACTGCACAACCGCATACTTATTATTAAATTATTCTCTCACTCCTTGTAAAATGATTTTTCACAGTCAGACACGGCTCAGAGCTATCTTCTCAATGAGCTATCTTCTCAATACCTACCGCGACATAGGCATCAGAAAACTTAACAAAAGTTGAATGAGTGGTTGCCAACAAGATTAGAGTAAAACACGAAAAGTCACAACAGATCACTTTTACTCTTAGACGTGAAACGTATCCCATTTACCTTAACAACTCACCCATCCTCCAGACAGACAAAGATATACTATACCTTGGGCTAACACTTGATAGAAAAATAACATTGGGTCCTCACTAAATGGACAAAAATCAAATTCGTACACTTCCTTACTAAAACCAGTTTGGACTTATTTGCTACAAATTTACGACATCGCTAAACAGACTTACAGAAAACGACTAAAAACTTTTCAATGCATAATACTCGTACTTAGACAAATCACCATAGCATCAATAATATCCATATCAAAGTAAGTAAAAAATAATACTTTGCATACGGACTTGAAAATACCAACGTTGGGCAAACACATAGGGACACGCTACAAGCGATTTTAAGAAAAACTAAACGGACATCCAAACCCATTGATTGAACAAACGGCCAAGTGTTTTTCTTGCCTGAAAACATTATCAGGAGACTAAAAAAATGTGCATTTTGTTCTATTCTACTGACATGCAATATGCTGATTGTCTATTGTTTTTATTTGACTGGTGTAGATGGAAATACAAAGAGATATTTTATATTAAAAACATCTTTTAATACTATTTCTATAACAATAAAGTTATATGACAAACTATGATATCGACTTGATTGTAAAAGCAAGATAAAGTTATGCCTTGATATTGTTTTTTTTCGGAATATTTATTGTAAGCATAATAACTTGCAAAAAAAATCTATGTTTGGAACAAACAGAAGGCAGATCAAAGTTCCGCATTTGTAAAGGAATTTAAATTTCGCGATCAGTACTAACTCTGCTAACTCTGTGGGGTCTCTCCTGTAATGAGCGTGCTAAAGTATTGCCGGGACTCAATGGTACCATATTGCACCGTGTGCTATCGTAAATATTTTAGTACTAAAGGGTACCTACAAGCGTACTCATCCAGTTTGCAATATAGTTAAGGGAGTACAGATTTCTGTCTATCGCCAAGTATTTTTTTATTTGTTTTTATACTTTTGTACTATTTATGATGGTTCAACAGAAAATTTATTCGCATTAGCACGAAAAAAATTATTTAATACCCACAAAATTGAGTAAGTATAGTGTAAATTGGCAAAATGGTAAGAGTCCTTATTTATCACATAACTAACAAATGCAATGTAATACAGAGCAATTAAATCCATCTCAGTGCAATATATTGCAAACCGTTGGAATACAATCAATACATCCTATACATTGCAACAAAGTGAAATAAATTTCAAAACAATTCAATACATAGTAATAAAGGTCCTGTACCATTGTGACGAATGAAGTGTATTGAGTACAGTACATACTAGAGACTGTACTATTTATAGGATAACGGTTGTGAGGGGAGGAGATTTGTTTGAGATTTGCAAATAAGGGTACCAAGTTTGTAAAAGCTAGGTGAGCCCCAGAAGGGTCCTCACATATCACAAGGTCCAACCATGGCTTTAAAATATTTAATAATTTATCTGTCACGTCCTGATTTGAAGCCGTAACCTTCATGATAGCAAATCAGCACTATACACACTGAGCTATCGCGCATCCTCAATCAGTATTAAATATTTGGTTTCATAAAATAATACTTTTCATAAACATTTTTTCCCATTGTGCCACTAAAAATTACAAAACCTGATTTCGAAGGCTCCAAATCTTAATTATCCTGTACATTGTATATATTTAAAAATCCATTTTGCTGACAGACTGAAAATATTGGTTCTTAGAGTCTGCCGTAACTAGATTATTTTATTATTACCTATTACCATACTTTCTTAAGCCTTTGGTAATTTAGTGGGGACAAAACAACAAATACTTCCCTTTAATTAAGTACGCCATTATTCTTGTTAAAGCCTCCATCACTTCCAAGTACTAATCTCCCAAACTGATGAGTAGCATTGCTAAACGCTGTAGAGGGAATTGGAGAGTGTGAGTGGTATTTCTGAAGGCGATACTCAAGAAGTATTCCGGTCGATAATTAGCTCGGTTAAGAGAGGTTAAGTAGCCGTTGGTACAAATCCGATTCTGGAGGAAGAGTATTGGAAAATAAAGAAAGAAGTGAGAGAAATAAAGAAAGAAAGAAGGAAAGGAGGTGTTGAAAGGGCCGCTATCTTCTCATTAGGGTCTTATTTACGGCCTCGCTTTGGCTTTATGGGTGTCGTACTGTTTATGGCTGCTCTCGAGAGCTTTCTATCATCTTATTGTTCTCAGAAATCGTTGCCCCGTGGCTCCTCGGCTCTCAGATTGAATGCTCTCGAGAACTCGTCCTTTTGCCCTCACTCTTATAACTACTCTCCCCACACTTAATTACGTGTTATTTGTGTCGAAAAAATTTCGTTTTCGTCTCACTACACCTTGCCTCAATAACGTTTATCCTTAGTCGGGTAACTTTCAGCCTTGTTTAAAAATACTGGCTCGTGAATTAAATTAGTCATGACTATGAACTACGGGTCATGGCTAAATAACGGTAAAGAACAAAATAATTCGTCATTTATAATGGCTTTGATATAAACTATGCTATTTCAATATATTTTTTTATAACTTATATGTTTATATTACATACTCGTGTTTATGTATGCGTTGGCAACTACTTTTCTTGACTGTTTATATACAATTATAAACTATCTATATACAAATTGAACAATTCAACATTACACATTTCATCGATGACAACTGCTCTGTGTAATTTATAAAATGCCTACAATATTGAATTTAACATTGAAGATATTTGGTATTTGGTTGATTGATGTAATAGCATTTCGCCATCAATATTTAAGTAGGTACCATTTACGTATCATCGCACAAGTTTCAATTTTATATTTAGGCTAGTGTGTTATTTAATATAATTCGTTAAAAAACATGTTTCTTTCACGGTTAGGTCATGATCATGAGAGCAATATAGTCGAGAAACGTCACCAAAAGACGAGTATTCGGCTCAATCTCAAGAACTAAATGTAAAAAAAGTTATCTCCGCTCTTTCTCCTTTATTCCTGGTTTCTTCAATCCTTCTCTGGTATTACTATCCATTCTTATACCATGCTTCAAAACATATTTTGTCTTTGACTTCATTTGGCTCTATCCGATGTATGCTTACGACTGCAGCAAGGCATTTCCGTGTTTTTCTTAATTGTTATCCGTATCCTTCTTCAGTTAATTTTGGGCGTAAAATCTGTCTCGGAACATGCATTCTTCTTTTAGTACATTTACCAGATCCTATTTTGTTTGGAGTGTGAGTGTTTTACTTACACATATTGTTACTTTATGTTATTTATTGTGCAATATTGCCTGATCTGCGTGTTAGAATAAAAGTATTTCTTATTGTCAATTTTACATGCCATATCGTCCCAACCATCGCAAAGTATCGATTGTGAAAAGACACAGTTTTTGTTTTCGACTTACAGCAGTTGCTTTAGGATTGATAATTTATATAAAATTTAGAGGCATCTGTCAGTCACAAAAACAATGTAAAACGCCATTTGGTTTGATTATAGGCATTCATTTAAATTGTACCTTTAAACTGCTTTTTTTCATTCTCCTCAAAAGCAACCGACCAACATTCGATAGTTGGAAATGGCAGGGGCGATATGCTCTCTTCATTTTCTGTTGTCTAGATTTTTTATGAAATTATATAAGTATTTATATAATATTTAGTTTTGTGTTTTCTATTTCTGTTGGAGACTAAACCATTAAGGTCATTTGCCTTGAGAAGGTTTTCTCTTCTTTTTATTTCTCGCAGAAAACAGTGCGAAATACCTCTTAATAGGTTCATACTTTTTTGTGCCGAATTTCATAAGGAATAAAAAAAGTGTATGAAATACTAAGAGTGGAAAGAGGACAAGATCAAAAAACCTCATACTTTTGGAAAAAAAAAGGCTAGATAAACATTATGATTAGCTAAATCAAAAAAAGCTTGGTGGGGGTCAACCCAATGGCCTGTTTCCATGGCAATGCGACCGGCTACCCATAGCTCCTTGGGTGATCCCTTTGGGGCCGATTCGCCCTATGACAAATAATCGGATCAAAGAAAAGTGACAAATCAGTGTTGATCCAGGAGTTATGGCTGTTCGGGGTCGCCAGGCGCACCAAGACCTGTATTTCCATACCCGTAAGCAGACCGTCAATGGATCAAACTTCTGAGTGCGTATTGAAATTTCGGAAAACCACTAATTCTGGAAAGAATCACATGGAGCAGTGATTGTTACGTCTACACCTTTATTTCAGAAACAATCATGAGAGGCATACAAACATATTTTCCTACACAAAAAGGAGAGCAGATTGAATAGATTTTTCCCAGCGAGTAAAGGTGTAATTAGTGTCATTGGCCTAAGTTTTTTGGGAGGCCCGTGGCAGGCAGAGTTGGTTCACATAAAACTGGGAATGCAGTGCGAAATTTAGTACATTAACCTTGTGAGAGCTTAGAGCGGAACCAAGCTGATGTTATATATTCTGTGCTCACAAAGAGCTATATGTGGTGTGTAGTAACTTATTAAAACAGAAACTGAAGAATAAGAATATTTGAGATATTTTCCGAAATGTGGATAGACTTGCTTATCTTCTTCCATATCCTGAACTATATGTGTGCACATTTCAGCTATCTTTAATGCATACTTTTAACCACGATGGCTATTAGCGTTTACCAATAAACATATTCTATCATTGAATTTTCACTCATTTATTTTCGTAAAAAAATGTAATTTAATAAAAACAATATTTAAAAAAAATCCGGTACTATTACAACCCGTGAAAGAGTCTGGGGTTCAGTACTTTAGGAGATTACACAACGCGGAATTACGAACCAAGCGGTTAATATTTTCAAGTGATAGCTCAAGTGATAGAAGTTGTTAGGCTGAGTAACGAACGAATTCCTAAACAGTTAATAAGCGCTGTTCCGACAGGGAAGCGTATGAAGGGTTGACCGAGGCGTAGGTGGGGAGATAGCGTTAAGAGTGATCTGGCGGATTTGGGTTCCGGTATTCGTCCGTGAACAGAGTTTTCTAAGCGAAGATTTGTAGTATCGGGGTCGAGCCTTCGGGTTCGCTAAGACTTTTTATTTATTTATAAATACAAAGTTTATTACTCACAATATATAAGACAAATTTCCAGCCTTCTGTATTTCACCTCCTATCTTGTCCTGTATGAAGCAGGCTTATGCGTCCGAGCCAATAGTTTGACCGGCATTCTTTGAAATTCCATTAAATGAAGCTTGGATTAAGACAAAAAAAGCAAGATTCTAAAAAGTCACTGTATTGATAAATATAAATATTTTAAACTAAAATATATTTTAAGTTCGTTTTTATTTAAAACTCATTTGCGGCTTCTTGGTCTTTCCCTTGTTACAATACATGATGATGAAATGTAATACCGTGTATAATTCAAGGAGGTAATACAAGAAGCGGGCTTCGGATCCAGGAAGAGGACTAACGGTTGTATCTGATACATAATATATAATTACAGAAGCCAGGACTTCTTCCGGGAACGAGTAATTGCCCTCCAGCACCGTTACGGCTCTCCCCCAACCTATTCTCCAGATCCCCGGGTCCTCATTTATCCTTCCAGTTCCCGTATCGTTACAGGAAAACCACAGAGCACATATATATACTTTTATATATAATGGTATAATATATTATACCTATATAATATTTTTTTTTTATATTAATCTTAACGATTAAGAAACTGAGCGGTAATTATTGCGCTGGTTCTCGCTTCGAGTTTTGACTTTAATTCCCTTTTAATATTTTACAAAAATAGAAGTTGTCATGAGCATCAAGTTATCATGTATGGGGAAGAGAATGTAATTATGGGTAATGTGTATACTTCAGTATTCATCTCATCTAGAAATGAACGGTTCAACAAACATTTATCATCTATGTTTCAAAATTTTAGTTGACACTTTTATTTCTAGATGAAATGATTACCTAAAGCTACCTAAAATGAATAAACTTATTGTAACTCAACTAGAGGTGACAACCTGCGGAACAGACACTGTGTATATCTATCTATATATATATCTTATAACTCCTCCGAAACGACTTGACCGATTCTTATGAAATTTTGTGTCTATATTCAGTAGATCTGAGAATAGGATGTAAACTTTTTTTTATACCCCTAAGTGATATGTGTCGGCCATTATTATTGATTATGTGTAATTTGAATCCACCAATTATGGAATCTTACAAGTTTGGTCATCATAAATATCACCGGGAATGTTATCGAAGCAGCAATGTTAACTGGAATCTTTAAAGGAGAAGTCGTCCTGTAGCCACGTATTCCATTGATACCATCACAACCCATAATACCGTTCAAAATACTTCAATTTGATTTAAGCTTGGCTTTTGGTATGACCATCAACAAGTTTCAAGGCCAGACAATGTCCATTTACGGTTTGGACCTAGAACATCCATGTTTCTCCCATGGACAATTATATGTTGCATGCTCACGGATTAGGAAACATCTAATCTATTTGTATTAGCAAAGGACTAATTAAAAAAAAAATATTGCTCATCGATTAGCGCTAAATTTAATTGAAATAAATAGTTATAATTTAAAAACAGCAAAGCGTGACCGGGTCAGCTAGTATATACATACATATATATATATATATATATATATATATATAATATTTTAATCCGGTTGGATTAATAATGAAAGCTGAAGATATAGCAGGGATAAAAGCAATTATTCATCATCATCCCATGGGAGCTTGGCTGCCTCATCCCAGCAATTAGCATTAATTAAATATATTAATTAAAATAATAATTAAACATATATTCTTCTTGGTCCACGTTTCTGCTCTCTACTTTGTGTGTTCTTCATAACTTCGTTCATTAATGTTTTTTAAGTTATTATGTTATTTCTTAATATTTCTTCTGATTGACATTATGATTTTCTCTACTTTCGTGAACATGTCGCACAAGTATTTCTAGAGTGAAACAACTAAAAAAAACGGTGATTTTCGGTGGTGAGTTATGAGCATAAAAGTTATGAGTAAATATCTCTTTATCGCTCATCAAAACTGGATCAACCTAGCTTCAGAGTATTTCTGCCCGAAGGAACTTGTGTCTCTCTTAGTGTTCTAATGCTATTCAACCACACTTACAATAGATTTTCCAAAAATATTGGTTTTTGAATTATGTCACTTTAGAAATACTACTGCGATATGCTGAACGATTAGCAGGCTTACTGTAAACAAAGAACCGTGTATGTTTGAGTGTAAAATATTTGACTGGATAATTCAAATCATGGATTGAATTGGTCAAGGGGTGCATTCAATGATAACACAAAAATTAAGCAAAACTTAATGTTTATTAATCGTGCCAACGTTTCGGTCTATGTTGTAGGCCATCTTCAGGGCAAATAGTTGGTGCGGTTACTTAAACTTAACAGTTCAGTTTTAGTGTTGTGACAAGTCATTGAGGCCACTATTTGCCCTGAAGATGGCCTAAAACATAGACCGAAACGTTGGCACGATTAATAAAAATTAAGTTTTGCTTAATTTTTGTTTTATCATTGACTGAGTCCTCTGACCAATTCAATCCTTCATAGAAGAGTTTAGCTCGGTATAAATCCTGCTTAGCGAACACTTTATGAAAACCTAATTAGTACTGGAACTGGTACATAATAGTCTATAGGCTCTCAGAATTTTACCATTTTACCTAACACCAACGAATATGAAGTGGCTCTTTTATCTTATTAACCGAAATAGAAGTTCACTCCATTAACGAATGTGATTATCTACCTTTTTCAAAAAGTGTGACATATTTCCGACGAAAAATTAACATTACAAAATACAATTAAACGTAATTTTCCATTTAATTATATTTCTTTTGTAATTATTATTAAATATGAAAAGTAAGAACGAAACATACTTTATACGAGTTCCAATTATTATGACGTTTTAATTATTATTGTAACTATAAAGCCAAATAATAATAATATTATGAGGCAAACCCGAAGAACCCATCTCAATATCATCAATCGCTTTATCAACAACAAATATCCATCTAAGGATTACCACCCCAACTCAAACCCACAGATTTCCTTAAATGTAATCCTTTCATCTAAACCACGGTCTATCTCTCGGACGTCCAGTCAGCTCAGCATATTTACTTTTAAGAATTTCGTTCATTGGTTACTACTTAGTATCCCATTGCAATATATTGTATAATAAATAAATTTGTTTGAATACATAATCCACTTTGAATATCTTTATATGTAAATATGTGAAATTACTAAGCTACATGGTTAACAGATAATTATACGGTAGCAAGCCAACATAATATTATTGATTTTTTTTCTCGGCCTGAGTAACGAAATATAATTAGAGTAGAAATGGTTAATTGGAACCACGATGGAGGAAAGTGGGGCGTTAATTGGCAGGCGGGGGCGGGGCGAGCAGCTGTTGATAAGGGAGAGATAAGGACAATTAGCATGGGCCAGTGGGAAGGCGGTTGCTATGGCTACGCGCCGCCATGTTAGTCACGGTAAGTCACATCTGATAAGTCATTGCCGCTCTCTCTCTCACCCTCACTCTCTCTCTCTCTCTGGTCGCTCTCATTCCTAACTGGGTTTAGAGATTTTAAATTAATTTTTTTTTAAATTTATTTATTAAAATTTAAAACTGTATAATAATACAAAAAGTAAATATATTGAATGGATAAATACAAGTAGAGAAACTACACACTGTTATTATTCAAATTACAAATTCAACTTAAAAGGTCACGAAGCCATCTGCAGACACCTCGGAGGATTATCTTTAATATCTGGAAGTAGGTAGGTTTGAAACTAGTGGGTTTGAGAGGGAATACAGTTTGTCATGAAAGGAGGTATTCCCATGGTTTCGAGCCAAACCAGCAATAAATACTGAAAAATAATTGGGAGCTTATAGCGTTTATCTAGTAAACGTTGAAGTAAGTTGAATATAAATAAAATTTTAGCTTTAGAAGCAATGATCAAAACACAATACAATACCAATTATTTTTTTGTTTGTTCTTTTATATAATTTTATATAATAAAATTTTTTATCAATATAATTTTTCAATATATCTTCGGGCGTTCCTTTTAAAGTTTGTTTTCCTTTTAGCTATATTGATTTACAATATATGAGGGGGTGTAGGTGCAAAATATATGAGGGGGTGTAAGGTGCAAAATATATGATGGGTCTAGGTGCAAAACTCACTCTCTCCACTTTTCATTCAAGGGGCAATATTTAGTCTATCTATCTATTGTTTTTTATTCCACATGAGAGGTGTAGGTGCAAAACTACACTCACAGTTTCATAACTTTCGGTAGAACGAAGAAAAAAACGATTCTGTTATAAATGTATGCGATAAATGAGTCAGAATTTAGAAGAAGAGATTGTTGTTGATCTTCTCCTAAACATTCTGACTCATTTACTTCATATATTTATAAAATAATCGGTTTTTATCGTTTTACCGAAAGTTATGAAAGTATGAGTGTAGTTTTGCACCTACACCTCGCATGTGGAATAAAAAACAATAAATAGACTGAATATTAGATGCCCCTTTGGGGCCTCAATCTAATATTGAATAAGAAGACAAATATATATGCCTTATTAAGTTTTTCGACCTCTTTCATATGATTTTAATCGTGTTTTTTTTTATTTTGAAAAGAAAAGATTTGTCCTGGCCGGGATTCGAAACCGGGTTGTCCGCATCTCCAGTGCTGTGCTCTAACTTCTGAGCTACCAGGGGTCGTATCCAAGGTTATTATACACATTCTTCCCCGCGTATACATCGCAAAAATTGTGAGAACACGGGGATATAGGGTCGGCGAAGAGAATGGATTTGTCTGACTTGGTTACGACCCCTGGTAGCTCAGTGGTTAGAGATGCAGACGACCCGGGTTCGAATCCCGGACAGGACACATTTTTTCTCTTCAAAATAAAACTATTTAAAAATAATCACCATAAAAAAACAATAAATAAAAATAGATTTTATATGTGGTTACTATCGAGCTATTCCTTTCATGTTATTAGTCATATAATCGTCACGCATTGCTTACTATTGCCATGTGTACGTTCGTTTACATATCTTTTAATACTTGGAAACAACCCCAGAAGTCTGAAGACAACAATATATACTTATTATAATAATATTAATACTTATTGTTGTATAGAAAACTATTAGCTTTTATGTTAGTAATAAGATACATTTCCTTCTGCTTCGAGATATCAAAGTTTGCTAAAAAAAAATATATATAAACAATAATTAAAAGTTTAGGACTAAATTATCCGTTCTTTAATATAATCAATTCTGTGAGCTGGTGAGCTGAACATTAATCGGTAGTCAGTGATTAATGCTGAGCGATTAACTAAATCACAGGTTATAAAGAATCCTAATCGCTCCTCTGGCATCATATTGATGACCGCATTGCCAGCTACTGTCGAATGCTCTATGGCCAGTCATTTAAAATAAATTGTATCAAATGCTTATTGACTCTGTGTTGTATCTTAATCTGGGTATTAAAAGACAGTTTGATAAATACAGTGACGATAATCCTACTCTAAGTGTATGGCGTAGGGAATTGGCGAACCCATAGCTCGATCAAACTAAGGCCTGCCAATGATTCTCCAAGTTGGGAGAACAATACTATATACAATATAATATAGAATAATAAGTTTATTCTGGGACCAGGTGCCTTTAGAATTACAGAGGTGAACAAAATTAAATAAATACATATCTGGCCAAAGGACTACATAAGAATAAAACAATATTTACATAATATCTTGACAGTTAATAACTAACAGTTATGTTTTGGTGGATAATCAGAAAATGTAATACAAAAATAAAATGAAAAACAGATAAATTTACAATAAAAAGAAATAGGCTTACTGAAAAATATATGAGTAAATAATAGCATATAATAATATAAAAAATGGTATCATTATGAGAGAGGAATATTTACAGTAGTTCATCAATCGATCAAGTTGAGTATATCTATAATCGTTTATTGATTAAAGAGCATCTGTTTGGAAATTTAGAAGATGTAGGAAAAGTTTGGATTTAAATGAGGTTAAAGAAGACGCATGACGGATATCGAGTGGGAGGGAGTTCCAAAGAGAGATAGAACGGGCGAGAAAGGAACGTTGAAAAGTTTCGGTTCTATGGGAACGGATATAGAGATCGGAAGGGCGAGATTCTGTGTCCTGGGATTGGATTGAGGATTTGAATTGTAGGAGACTATAGATATAAGATGAATGTTGTGAATTGATAGTTTGATATAAGTAAGAACTAAGGAAATAGAGTCTAGGGATAGAAGGGAAGAGCCACTTTAACTCAACGTAACGGTTCATAATTCGCATCAACCTCCCCTCGAGCCTGTTCGAGAGGCCACCTTATTCCACACAACCATAGTCAAAGTCTGAAAAGATAAAAGAAGTGAGGTTACGGATATGTAGTGTTAGAAGATGCCTGGAACGGATACAGTAGCATTACATACATACATATAGTTGTACTGTAAATAGAAAATTAAATAAATGACAGACTTCCGAAAAAACATCATCTTATGTTTATACCCTCGATAGGGGCCCCTAAAAAATGTCTGATTAACATCAGTTGGCAATTCGACCATAAGATTAGGATAACGTGGTTCAATATTTGAACATCAATCATGGGACTTGAGAGAAAACCAGAACATCTTCGATATAATTACTCTTTTAAAATGCGGCTGCCAATATATAGAATACATTCATCAAAAGTTTCTTCTAGTATCGAACGTGTCAAATTTTACTAATATTTCGCCAGACATGCCGCTAGCTTCCTCAGTACTTAATTTGAGACTCAATCCTCATAA
The DNA here is from genome assembly GCA_037127475.1 of Arma custos. NCBI lineage: Eukaryota > Metazoa > Arthropoda > Insecta > Hemiptera > Pentatomidae > Arma > Arma custos. Next base: position 100,108,194 of record CM073762.1, read on the forward strand.
TATATTTCTGCTCTTTATAGAGAACAACTACTATTAGAAAGTGTTTTCATTTGGAACGTTGCTCTTTGATCAGTTTGATATATGGTATTTTGGAAAACGATTAATTTGCTTTCTAAAACACAGGGTCAGCCCAAGAATATATATATATATATATATATATATATATATATATATATATACATATATATATATATATATATATGTATATATATATATATATATATAAATATATGTATTACGTGTTTAGATAAAATTAATAAAATAGAGTTAGCTGTACATCCATGGACAAGTGATGCATCAAAGTGATGGATAGGAATTCTTCGACCATCTTCAATATTTAATCAGCTTCTCTAACATTAAATTAAAATTAACCACAATCAGAGACTGCATAAAAGCAAAGATACGTAATAATATTATTTATACAAACAGAAACTCAACATGATATTTTCATTGAAATCACCAAATATAAAAACATCCATAACCTAGAAATTTTTGGGTGGATTAAAAGAAAATCCATCAATTTACGTTCTTGACTTCATTACGCCTTTGCACAAAATATAGCAATGTTTTTTATTAAATGGAATAGATCGATTTAAAAAATAAAAGCTACATCTTATTCCAATATTTCGATTTAACGACTATTATTTTGTAGTGACATCGAACATTGATCATCGATAAATCGAAGTGATATATGGACAATGTAATAACAAATGTATAACCTTCTCATATTGTTTAACTGAAATCGTTTATTATTGAACACCACTGCAAGTAATAAACCTAATAAACCTTCCCCTACACACACACACATACACATATATATATATATATATATATATATATATATATATATATATATATATATATAAGTGTGTGTGTGTGTAAAAGTATACTTAGTCATAAAGTTGATATCACGATTTAGTTCAATATTAATCGATTGCTATACTTCGAATATAATTACATAAATGCTGAAGATTCTCAGTAAACGTTTAACATTCACAGAAAATATCATAATCAGTTACATTGATAGTGAATTACCATGCGATATAATCTGTTTTGTGAAACGCGCAAACGTGTTAAAAAATAATAGTTACATCTCACTTGGTATCTTGTAAAATCTCCTGGAAGGAGAATGTTCGCAGAGCAATAAATATTATAGGATAATTTACGAGGTGTTTTGAAACGGGCAGGAAATTTGTGTCAGGAATCGTCAATTAGCCGACAATGAGGTAGTTAATTGCCGTTAATTGAAGCTTCCATGGCAACCTCACCTGTAATCTTCTTATCATGAATATTCAACTCAACCAGGATAAGGCCGAGCTGGAATTGCTGGTACGAGTTAGCTGTGCCAAGTAACCGTTTTCGTAGAATTATGTAATTAGTAGTTATTATAGTGGCATAAGTACTTTATAAATTATTGATATAAGGCGAATTACTGGTTTTGGTGTCAATCAAAGAAAAATAACTGTAATATAGAATTGCTTAAAAATGAATCACGTTATTAACTAGTAGGGTGTTTAAAAAAAAAATTACCGTCTACTGGCCATTTTCGCCTTCCCCGTGGAGAGAAGATGGCGATGAACAATATCTTTCGACACACCACACTCCCTGACGAGTTCGCGAGTACTTGTGGACGGATTTGACTCAACACCTTCCTTCAAAACCTCATCAATATCCATTAATGGTCGCCCGAAGCCCCTCTTCCTTTTCAACGTCGTATCTTCACTGCTAAATTTTTCAAACCAACGCCGCGTAGTTTTTAATTTTTTTTTTCCAGTAATGTCTTAAAATTACGAGTAAACTGAATTTCGTAGGACACTTGTCATGTTTCTTCTTTGAAAAAAAAAACTAAACTGAGGCTTTTTTTGAAGAATCAAGTGTTAGTAAACGAGCTTAGAGAATGCTCTAAAGGGATTATTAAGTGTTGGTAAATAATAAATAGCATTAAAATATTTAGACTTTTGAACTCAGGAATTTGATAAAACGGTCATTTTTTTTTTTATACTCCCTATTATTTAGAATTAAGCAATAATTGCCAGCACGACTATTTTCCCCTGAAATATTCAATTTTCATCGTGCAAACACACCGATGGAAAGAATCAGTACGGTTCCTATAACTTACTAAACCAAATATCCTCCAATGGATATTATTGTGCATATTATGCACATACATGTTTATATATTATGTAATATATTTAGGTCTTCCACTAATATTAGGACGTCATAACCTGTGATGGATAGATGTCACTAAGTGTCCCTGTAAGGACAAAGTAACGAGAAATAACTACTATATCACATGACAAACATTAACATAACGGCCGTCCTGTTTGCGGCGTAGGATGACGACTTAGGTTGTCAAGACTGTGAAATTATGCAATTCGCGACGATGATGGCTTATCATGAAGATATGATGTGTTGAAGATATCTCTAATTAGTTATCTCTAGTTACTGCCATTGCCTCCCGCATAATGTCGCCTCCGACCGAAACTGCATTTATTGGAAGCTCATATTATAACGCAAACAATGCCGCAATGGATAGTATTATATACTATTTGAAATTAATATCCTTTCCCCACAATATTTATATACATACATATATATATATATATATATATATATATATATATATATATATATATATAATGCTATGTACTGATGCAGACGGCACCATGAAAGGGATGCTGAGGGGGGAAAATGTGTCATGTCGGGACACATGAAAGGGAATATGTTTGGGACAATGAACAGACCCTTGGTCCCCTTATGGTTTTATGGTCCAAGATAGTGGAGAAGGAAGGAGAGAGGGAGAGAAGAAAACTCTTGAAATATGAGGCTGAAGAAAGCACTCTAGAGAGAGACGCACAGCAGGAAGGTACTCGGGAGACGAGGCCGGAAAGAAGAAGACGGATACTTCGAGAGAAGAAGGCACTCTAGAGAGAGACGCACAGCAGGAAGGTACTCGGGAGGCGAGGCCGGAAAGAAGAAGACGGATACCCCGAGAGAGAAGAGCGGCCGAACGAAGCGGCCGGAGATGTCGAGGAAGAAGAACGACCAGTAACCCAAGCTACCCCTGTCCACAGATAAGTTTCATTTATTTTTTGTAATGTATTTTATGACAATCCTATTTATATATATTATTAAAAGCTGAATCATTAACGTTGTTGAAATTAAATAAATAAACGATACTTATTGTAATTCTTTTGGTGCTTACATACCCTAGATACACTATTTATTTATAAATAATATATTTAAGGTATAATAGATAAGTAAATTGGTAAACACAAGAATAGACCTTTGGAAAGGAACCCAATTAAGATTAAGGAATATAAATAATAATTTGAGTACTCATCCTAAATGAGACTCTGGCATCCCAAATATCAATATATATATATTCAAGATATATTTAAGAGTAGAAACATAGCAATATACATATATATATATATATATATATATATATATATATATATATATATATATATATATATATATTAGGGAAGGTTGCCGAATATCGGATAGGTGCCTATTATCGGATACCGAGGTTGTAGCTCTGTTGTATGCTGCAGCCTGGCGACAATCATCTTAAATACTACCCGTCCCTGAAGGTCACCTGTGGTCTAGTGGTTAGCGTAACAAACCCAAGCTCACGGGTTCGTAACCCGGCAGGTGACCCTAGGATTTTTAAAGGGAGTAAGAAATCCTTAGTTACGCCGTCCTTCGGAAGGGACGTTAAACGGGGGTCTCGAGCCTGTACGATGTCAGGTACTCGTTAAAAATCCCTATCCTAATTAAACCTGGATAGGCAAAATTTAGAGCTCCCAATGATTAGCCATAGCAGCAAAAGTGACGTTAAATTAACAAACAAACTGTTCATTTAACGTCACTTTTTGCTGCTATGGCTAATCGGACGATGCTACAGTGGGAGCTCTAAATTTTACCTATCCAGGTTTAATTAGGATAGGCATTAACACACTGAAGTTTAAAGCTCATACACATCAACCCCGTGATAGTAAAAAATATTTTTTTGTTTTCAAGATTTTCAAATATTTTGCAGACCCTATTAATTTTTTCTTCAAAAACAACCAAAGATAATGGCATTTAAACTGACTTATTATGTATTATGTTAGGGAAGACCGGCTGTTTAAAACTACACTAAGTTATTTTGTTTGTGTTGGATAGTTTTTCGGTTAGGCTTTTTAGTATAAAATGGCGTCGATGCTCCTATTATCGGATATTCCAGGGTTCCTATTGTCGGATATCCGATAATAGGGTTATTATTATTTGTTATTATTACTCGTTATTACTTCCAGATGTCAAATCTGGAGAAAAAAAGGAAAAAATGGGATGTGGAATCAATGAAACTCGCAGTAGCTGCAGTCAAAGAGAATAAAACGGGATTTTTGAAGGCGTCCAAAACTTATGGAGTACCTCGGTCTACTTTCGAAAATTATGTTAACAGTAAAGATAAGAATGTTGATGAGCTAATTAACACAAGATAAAAATTATTTAACTAAGGGACAAAGCGTAAAGTTGAAGCGGGACTACTGAACGGCACGTCTTCTGAAGAAGAATCAAACATTTCCTTGGTATCAACAGATAAGGAGGATACCGCGGACGAGGAGTGTGTGTACTACTGTCAACCGCATACATTTGATAAATGTGGGGAGCAGTGGATAAGATGCATAAAATGCCTTCGATGGGCGCATGAAATGTGCTCTGCAGCAGAGGAAAAGGGATGGAAAACCTTTACATGTGAATTTTGTTCTAAATAATTTTAATTTCTAATTTTAATTTTTAAATATAATTTTTATATGTTAATGTTTAGCGTAATAAAACAATTTTTATATCTATTATGTAAAATTTTGTTTTTCTTCTGGCTTATTTTCCTATCCGATATTAGGATACCCGTGTATCCGATATCAGGAGCCCATTTTGCAAAAATCGCAAACTGGCACTTTTTACAAAAAATAACATGAATATAACACAGTGTAAAAATAATGTTACCAAACTGTTAAATCTTTTGAAGTTTGTTTTAAAATATAAATGGGACCAATACTTTAAATAAAAAATGTTTTACGTAATCAAATTAAAAATTGTCCGATATTCGGCAACCTTCCCCTACACAAAGAATATTTACTATCTTAATAATTACGTTTGTAATGGTTATATATAATTGTGCAGTGTATTTGCATTAATGTGGGCACTACAATCTGCAAGCGAGTCCTGGCCTCCTACAACACCAATTGCTATCCAATTCTTTCGCTGGCTGTTGATATCCAGCTGTTAACTCCTGATTTCTTAGCATCATTTTCTGCGCAATCCGTCCATCTTAATCTTGGCCTACCAACCGCTCGACGTCCCTGCAACTGTTTTGTCATCAGGAGGACTCGGATTCATATGTGTTTACATATTTTTAGTTAATTATAATTTATTTTGTTTTTATATGATATAATTTTTTAAATATTTTATTTGAAAAGAAAATATATGGCCAGGACCGGGACTCGAACCCGGGACCTTCACCTCTCCGTGGTGACGCCTCAACCATCTCGGCCATCCTGGCTTCGCTTCACGGCCAGCCATATCCCCTCTTTTCACTTGATCCTACATCTCAGTGTTCTCGCAATTTCCGATGTATACACGGGGAGAATGTTAATTGAAAATTACTTTATTTTGGATCTAGTTGACTTTAAGTCGTTAATATTATTATAATTTATTTTATTTTTATATGATATATTTTTTTAAATAGTTTATTTGATAAGAAAAGGTATGGCCAGGACCGGGACTCGAGACTATTTAGATAAAATAGTTTTAGTTAAGTAAAATATCATAATCAACAACAATTTAAAATACGTTAAAAGGCATTCTGATTCATCTGAGCCCATTTTTATCTCACATATAATTACATATTTCGCAACAATGACAAATTTGCTGATGAATATTGAGAAAATAAAGTTCCAAGACCCGCAGGATGACAAGTAAGCCAGGAAGTCGTTTCCTAGTATTCTGAGACGTGCTAGCAACTGTTGACCCCTCGAAACAGAACGGCCTGATTTACTTGGAATCACAGCAGAATAAGTACCCACAATAAAATGATCGTAATTATTTACTTGCCTAATTTCCCAGAATCCTTCGCTCCCTGTTCCTCTTAGCCCTTCCTATTCTACCTCAATCTCAATCAATCACTCCGGCACAGCATTACCGCAACCTCTGAGAAAACCCCTATTATATGTACAAAATGCCAAAGGTACCTTCAAAAACAAGGGACCTAGTTTCCAAGTACCTCAGAGAGTTTCCCGATGTGACATTTAAAAGCAATTCTGCTGTATTATATTGTTCGTGTTTCGATATAGCAGTGTCGACTTCACAACGTTCTCTTGCTCGACAACATATTGGAACAGCTAAACATAAAAGGAACAAAGAGAGAATTTCAAAGCTGCTACAGACGTTCAAAACAGCTTCTCCTGCTGGTTAATCACGTGAATCAACTTTTAATACGGATTTATGTCGCCCATTAATTAGAGCTGACATTCCTTTATTAAATCAATAATCCATATTTTAAGAATATCTTAGGGCGATACACTAACAAAAAATACTTGAAGAAAACACACTAAGGAAAAATTATTTGAAAGGCATGAATTATATTGAAACTCTTGCTGAAATTCGAGATGACGTAAAAAGTAGTCCAATTTGGGTTTCGATCGACGAAACCACTGATGTTGAAGGCACATTGCCAATATAGTAATTGTCCCGATTCACCTGCATCAGAGTTTCTCATAAATTGTGAAGTTTCAGAAAAATGCAAACACGTTACTATTGCACGTTTTATTAAACGTCTCGATGGGACTTATTTGGCCAAGAGGTGTTTTACAAAATAACGTTCTGCTATTATTATCAGACGCTCTTTTTATATTTGGTCAAAGCGAGGGCTGCTTTGAATGTATTTTATCCAAATACGATACATCTCACATGCAATTCACCGAGGCCATAACAAGAGTTGAAACCCAAAGAATGCTCATATCCGAAAACGTTGCTACTTTTGTAAACGGTATACAGAAGCTGGAAGAAGCACCTGGAACTAGAAAAGTTGGAACCAAAATGAATAACAAATTGCAAGATGTGCTGAGAAAAAAATCATGCTGGAAAGAAGTCATGCTCATAGCGAAAATCCACGTGGGACTGGATGTGCTAAATCATGAAAAAGAATTTTTAACATAGTGCGAGCTTCAAGAATGCTCCATGTAATTCCATATTTAATAAAATAATATAATTCTAAAAAAAATTAAATAATAAATAAAGCATTTTTCGCTATTTTTGATTCTACATATTCTTCCCTTTTCAAAAAATAACCACATATTACATAAAAATCCGGGCCATCATCACTTCTTTGGAGTGGCATTTATTTGCATTCTAGTGACATGACCGGCCAATGACCAAAGACGAATTAAGTTTATGACTGCAGTAATATCCCATATTGTTGAGTATAGATAGTCAGAAATTTCTTTTTGCGCTCTTTGTTGCTATTCTTCATTAATTTTAACGGATCCGAAGATTTGTCCAAGTATTTTTCATACAAAAATTTGTTGCTGTATATCAACCGATTTTGTGGTAATCCAAGTTTAGGAAACATAGGTAAGCACAAGGTGGGAAAGGTTCTTATACAGAGTTAACTTGGTTCGCCTCAAGATCAATTTACTCGCAAACATATTTGTGATTACAAAGTTGCATAGTCTGTTTTTGATCTCAGCGTGAGTTAGTCAGCGGACACTTGTTCAAAATTTTTCTGGCTATCTCATCAGAGACCATATAACTTGCTGTTGCCCTCATTTTTAATCAAGCATCCAGGGCCAGGAATAATTGTTGCAAGTAATCAATTGAGCTACCTGAATGTCAATGACATCTAGGAAAGTGATGAGTTGTACTGGATAAATAATATAGTATCAGTGGTCTGAATACTAGAGCCTCTTACAGAATATTAGATTTTATTTATAAACGATGTTTGTATACCTGTATCTATTACCTCATTGAAATGTGTTTTATGTATGTTTTATATTTATATTTATACATATTAATACCCTTTGCAATATCTAAACCTCTGATTATCCGGCTGGGACTGCAACCATTTCTTGAGCTCCCGGTTAAACGGGGTTCTAGTGTAATTAGCTGCCGAGCAGATGGAGTCACTGACAGCTGTACCGATTTCGGGCGCTATAAATATTTATAGTTAGCCAGCCACGCTGCACTAACTATTAAGGATAATTTTTTGTTAGTTTTAAATATAATGGATATATCATAAAACTTTAAATATGTATTTATTAATTTATTTTTCTTGAAATACTCACAAGACTACATTTACGCCGTTACGCAACCATATTCTCGATCAGCCGTTTCAGTAATTGTCACCATTTGACCTCGATTAGCCAGATCATAATCACAGGCAATCAACAAATATTCTCGTTGTGAAAAAAGTTTCGAAACAACCAATTGAAATAATTAAAATTCTTTTAAACATACCTAATACCCATTTATTTGGTAATTTGTTCATCACTGATGATGAAGAAGAAAAATCAAAATGGGCTATTGTATCGTGATGATAATATCAAATGCATGTGGTTTATATTCATCAAAAAATATTTTTTCCAATAACTTTTGTAAAATATTTTAGTCTGAGGAAATACATTATCACGTAAATTTGACATTTGAACAGGCCGCAGCAGCCAAAGAGAGAAGCTTGTTGCTTTGGCTCCTTGAATCGCTTCAGGGTTGAAAAACTGCAATCTCCTTCATGCCAACTTTGTAATGCCATTGAAACATATTTGAGGAATGCATGTTATATCTTCCAACTATTAATGAAATATTAGTTGACCTCATATATATATATATATATATATGAGGAAGAAAATCGTCCGGGTGGAGGTAAAAAAATTGTCTTATATAGTGAGAACTGTTGAACTATAATAAAAATAAAAATTGAAATTGAACTATAATAGCCCTGAAGAAGAACTACAATGTGGGTCGAAATGTCGGCTTCCAAATAAAAAGTTGTCACTGTACAAGATGATTTTTTAACTTCTACCTGGGCCATATCGTCCCTGCCATTTCCAATTATCGAATGTGAAAAAACACAGTTTTCGTTTTCGACTTATAGCAGTTGCTGTAGGATTGATAATTGATATAAAATTTATATAGGGGCATCTATCAGTTACAAAAACAATGTAAAACGAATGTCATTGCTTTGATTATAGGCAGTAATTTTTATTGAACCTTGAAACTGCTTTTTTAATTCTCCTCAAAAGTAGCAATTTTCACATTCGATGGTTGGAGATGGCAGGGACGATATATATCCTATAATAAAATAGGATCATCTCCAAATTAAACGATGACATTTGGTGCCAAGGAAGCTACCATCACTATGATTTTTCAGTTTTTGAATGCGCAACTTCTGTCCGCATTAACTTTATAAATATCTTAATTATATATCATGCAGTCTTAGTATATATGAGTGTTATAGACAAACTCACCAAAATTTTATAAAGCGAATTAAAAGCACACTAACAACAAGCCATAGAGCAGTATTAAAACAGTTTTAAGCTTAAACTTAGCGAGATAATTGATCTCAAACGGCAAACTACCTTTGATTCATAGCATATTCAAGGTACAATTGTTTCCCTTGAACAGGAATATACAATATTATTATATATATATATATATATATATATATATATATATGTATATATATATATATATATATAAAATATATATATATATATATATATATAATATATATTAGTCAATGTGACACAAAATAAGAAAAACTTATTTATTGTGAGTGCCGACGTTTCGACCTACGGTGTAGGCCATCTTCAGGGCTGATATAAGCTGGAGCCAATATGGCCCCATATTGGCCCCATGATTTTTGTCATAAAATCTGATTGCGTCATGAAGGTCCTTGGTCTTCAATAAAATCTCGAGCAGATCTTCACCACGGGATAAGAGGCAATTGTTTTACTTGCTGCTTGTCTGAGAAAGTCATATTCCAAGAATATTGTTATCTCTTCGGTTGCCATCAATATTAACTATTACGATGCCGTAAATTTACATGATATTTTTAATATACATTCGTTGCAAGATGAGTCTTAACCTAATCTTAGTTTTACGAATATTTGAAATATTATATTGAATTACGACAAGTCCAAATATAAATGAGAGTAGAAATAAATTCAATTTTAGGCGCCTCAATAAACAGACTGTTATGATATTAAAAAAAAAAAAATCATAAGAACAGTTAAGTGTCAAAAGCAGATAACTCGCTTAGTACAGAATGCCTCATGTACTAAAAGTACGACCGAACCTGATTTTAGTTTATTAAAATAATTTTTAGAATGCACCTTACAAACGCTTAATTTGGAATCCTCATACTAGACTGAAACAACAAGAAACAGCTCGCCGTTTCAGGCTTCTTCAACATTTACATGACGAACGCTCTAAGCTTCCAATTAATTACAAAAGACTCATATACATGACAACCATTAGACCCATATGGACATACGGAATAGAGCTTTGGGGCTCCACTAAGCCATCGAATTCCTCTCGTATTCTATACTTACAATCCAAAATCCTTCGTAAAATCCTCAATGCTCCTTACTTTGTTACGAACGTTGTAATCGAAATACGAAAGTAACCCATAATGACCATAATGTTTCGTTTGTTGCTGATTTGGCTCGAATCCGATATCAATATTTTCACGACAAACTTCATTTCCACTCAAACCCACTAGTTTCAAACTTCGCGACCTCTTCAATTCCTGATAATCCTCCGAGGCGTCTGAAAAGAAGATGGCCTCGTTGAACTTTTTATTTGAGTACTACCACCGGGTAGTTTCTCTACGTACATTTGTCTCTGGACATGATTAATCTTTCATTATATTTACTTGATGTATTCTGTATACAGTTGTAAATTTCAATAAATACATTTAAAAATAAAATAGAATAAGTACATTCTGACAGCTCTGCTTATCTCCTTATTCTTGTTATTTAAGGAAGAAATAGTTGGGGGTGCAGTCAATCAAAACACCTTAATAAGCATAACTTATTTTGGTGTTTTGATTGACTGCACCCCCAACTATTTCTTCCTTAAATTAAAAGATACAGTCGACCAATTCTTCTCTAACAATATTCTTGTTATTGTATTGGATAAGAATAATAAATAATAAACTTAAAACTACATGATGATAAAATTAGGCATCAAAACCGTTTTGCATGTATGTTTCTCTATTTAGTTCTAGATTATACCTCTGCACAGATGCCGTTATTTTTTAACTCTGCACCAGAACATTTATCACAAGACATCGAGGATTGAATGGCTTGGTCAATGCAAGCTGCTTGATGAAAGTGAATCGATAAAGTCGGAACATATTTACTAACTGGAGTAACAGTATTCACGTCTCACCCAGAAGTGTAATAACTAAACCAAATAATCTCTCCAGTAATCAGGCAGCTCAGAGTGTAGAGCGCATAGTTCAGGCCCCAGATCGAAATCCGATTGTAGTAGAAATATTACATAATCTGTCAACAGCCATAGATCTACACTTGGGGATCTGCACTTTATATCTAGCCTCTCTCAAGTGGGTATTCTTAACTGGGGTAATCCTCCTTGCACAACTGTTATCCTGAAAACAGAACAGTCCCTCCCATGCACTGAACCCATGACCTTTCGAGAGCTTTGTTGTTGAAGGTTATATTTATTGTAATAAACCTGTACCACTGCAACCCGTGAACGAGTCTGGGGTTCAGTACATGGTAGAGACTGTACTGTTTCCTGGACAACGGTTCTGCAAGGAGGTGACTTGTCCTAGGTCACGCTCAACCGCCAGGTTTTCCCCCTTATATTGGGTACCCTATTTTTATAATATTTTATAGAGGCTGGGTGAGCCCCTGAAGGATCCTAGATCCTATATGATCCATCTCCCGCCGCAAACAGACTAAATAAAAGTAACTGCCGGCAGCGGGATTTGAGTCAGGATTTCCGGCATGGCAACTCAGTGCTCTACCACTGAGCCACTCCGCTCCCCATTTATTGTTATAATATCAATTATTGTTAGGAAGATATGGATATGGATGGATGCAATTGAATTGATATACAAATGTTCTTGTTCCAATGTCGCTTCCCGCTAACGGTAGCCGTTAGGACAAGACAGGACAGGACAGAGGTGTAAGGGTGCTTGAGGACAACTGCTATAATTATCGAGCAGTTTAGGCAAATGAGGATTCACCCTGCTCGCCTCTAGTTCGTATTATATCTGATGAGAGGTCCATCGTTATGTGAAACAGAATTTGGTTAGCATGTTATAGCTAATATATACACACCTTATTATTTAATTTAACCTTTCAGGACTGTACTTTCCTTCTGTAAATACTATATTTGTTGTAGCTTCATAGTTTTCATAAAATTAAAATTAAAAATGTAAAGAGGAGATGGGTAGTCGAGGTCTCCAGGACGACGATGCGAATTAAAAGAACATAGGCAAAAGGATGCCTTATAACAATAACTGGAGCAAATATATAAATAGAATTGAATAGAAAAGTAACTTTATTAAGGGATTAAGTCCCTTTGGAATAACTAATAACAACAAAAAAGATACGTATGTATAAGAGAGGAAAATAGTTGACTGGATGATAAAATGGAGAACGGAGATAGTTGGGGGGTGCAGTCAAAAAAACATCAAATAAGTACTAGACTTATATTTAGTAAGTGCCGACGTTTTAACCTACAGTGTAGGTCATCTTCAGGGCAACTAGGAGAAGCGGCTGGATGAACCGGCTAACCAACAATGTTCGGACTTGTTACAACTAACATTGTTGGTTAGCCGGTTCATCCAGCCGCTTCTCCTAGTTGCCCTGAAGATGACCTACACTGTAGGTTAAAACGTCCGCACTTACTAAATATAAGTCTAGTACTTATTTGATGTTTTTTTGACTGCACCTCCCAACTATCTCCGTTCTCCATGCATATGTATAGTACGATATACAGTATACTATCAATATTATGCTATAAGGTGTGTAAGTAAGTAACAATATAAAAAAAATAAAAATTTGAAGGGTATTACTTTTTCAAAGTTATTATTGTGGGATTACAGAAGGAAGGGTCAATAATGCCCAAAACACAATAAAGAAAGTGCATTTATTTACAGTTATTTAATGAATAAAAGCTACAGTAAAATGACAAACCAAAACGTAATACTGTTTATTTACAATTAATTATATTATTATAGCTGCAGTAGTGACATCTAGAGGCAACAGTAAGATAGCAAATGTGAGAAGAAAAGTTTAGACAATTCCTAGAATCTAGAGGTAAAGTCTGGATAGGTCTAGAAGTTTCCCTATGCAATTAAGTTTAGTAAGTTATGGTAACCAATAAATAGGGTTACTTGTATTTAAAAGCTATTTCTTAGTCACCTTCCAAAAATAACATTTATTTATAACTTCCAACTTCCAAAATAACATTTATAAAAAATGATAATCTATTTATTTAATTTGAAGCTACATGATTATAGAATAACACATATTATATATACCTATATTACGAGACATCTTTTTTTGAAGGGAGTAATATGTTGGAGTGGTTGGCTGGTGGGGGTTAACCCCTCCCCATGAGTCAACTTTAGTTACGCCACTACTATAAGTCCACATATGATAAATCTAATTACGGTTGCAGTTCCTGCAATCTGCAGGCTGCAATTTGTTGCAAATTGGAACCGCAGAGAGCAGGCGAGGATAGGACATTGAATGGAAGAGCACGACAAAGAGGCGCGTCCTCAACGGTAGTTGACGTGCCGCACGCCACGCTGGCTGCTAATTGTTCGGGTCAGTTCTTGCACAGGAGTCATGGAACGGGAGAGGGTGGTTTCACGAGGGTATGTTGATCGTGACTACCTTCCGGTGAAAGGGAGGGTACACGACCTGCATAGGGTAGCGGAGGATATCTTTACATTTCCGATGATAAAGAAGGATCCAAAGGAATTAGGTAAGTGCTATATATATGTAGAAGGAGTATGATAGCTTAGTGGTAGAGCTCTGAGCTAACGTGGCTAGAATCCTGGCTTCAACTCTATCCGGCTGTTGCAAATACATGTATTTAATCTATCAACAATAAATGAGGATGGATCCTGTGGGACCTCCTGGACCTCACCCAGCCTCTATAAAGTGGGTACCATAAATGGTGGGAAACCTGGAGATTGGGCGTGAAATAGGACAAATCACTTTCCTGCACAACCGTTGTCCAAGTAACAGTACATTCTCTACCATGTACTGAACCCTGGACCCACCATGAGTTGTAGTGGTACAGTTTTAAGTCGAAGGCATACTTTTACTTGCCACATTTGACAGGAAATCGTGCCAATAATTTTATAAAAAAGTTATTTATGTGTATATAACCAACAAGTTATATTATATTCGAACTATACAGTTGATGGAACCCATAGTCATCAGTGACTTAATCATCTTTCAGGTTTTCATCGATGAGCTTAGAGACGGTCTGATGGTCTCATAAACTCTTAGTTCATTTCTGAATTTAGAAAGTTATTCCAATTTTTGGTAAGGCGAGGTGAACTGTAATGGATATACCACATTTTTGCTTTCCAGTATTGTTCAGATTTTTTTTTTTTTAACATCTTATATCATTTATCGTTCTTTCCTCAGGATTCTAACCTCAAAATTCCTTTGAACTATTAAAAAATAACTTAATTTTTATATAATAATTTAAATCAACCCTCTTTTTGCATCTGATTTACTCCCATTGTTTTATTTTAACATTTTATTTTATCTATGTTTTCTTTACGATCTTTTCTGTATAACCTTAATTTTTTTCTTTTTTTTCTGTAAACCTTTTTTTTGTGGAGCGGAGTGGCTCAGTGGTAGAGCACTGAGTTGCCATGCCGGAAATCCTGGTTCAAATCCCGCTGCAGGCAAGACTTTTATTCAGTCTGTTTGCAGTCGGAGATGGATCGTATAGGATCAAGGACTCTTCTGGGGCTCACCCAGCCTCTATAAACTATTATAAAAATAGGGTAACCAAAATAAGGGGAGGAAATCTGGCAGTTGAGCGTGACCTAGGACAAGTCACCTCCTTGCAGAGCCGTTGTCCATGAAACAGTACAGTCTCTACCATATACTGAACCCCAGGCCCGTTCACGGGTTGTAGTGGTACAGGATTTTTTTTTTAATTTGGTCGTATCCCACCTATATAAGGTCAACTAATATTATTCCATTAGGTAGTTTATATTTAAAAGAGAAACATAGTACATTATTCCACTGAACTCAACTCATCAAAGATTAAACTTAAAATATCCTTTAGCTGGAAGTCATCGGGCAAACACCATGGGAATCCAAAATGATAGGATGTAGGAATAAAGGGATCGTTTACATTGGTTACAGTTCCTCGAAGGAACGTCTCCTTGCTCGAATTCGCATTTCAGTAATTACCCTAAACGGATATTATATATAAAAAAAATCTTTCTTCCATTGTATCTTACGAAATTTCGGATAAACGCCCCTAAAAAGAGGTCGCTGGCAATGATGTTTCGCGGCGGGGCTAAATTATAAATAATTGGGAAGGAAGCGGTATTACCCCCCTGTACTCAAGTGATTAGGATCCTCTCATTGTCGGGAAAACAAAAAACCTCCCCCGACCTCCTGACTGACGTGGAGATTGCTCCCCCGAATTATGGAGTAAGATCATTTATACCAAGAAGGGAAAGAGGACAGGTAGAGACCTCTGTCAATCACTAGGCAAATTACCTGGCGTCGTCTGCACCTTTCTGTTCAGTTCAGCCGCGTTCGGAAGATCTCGTAATTATGACAACCGCTGTGTACCTGCTCTGCTTTCTGCATCCTGGATATGTTTGGGTGGTCGGTCTTTTTATGTAAGGAAACAGGAATATATTTAAAAAGATTGAGGATTATGTTTCATAACCGTCCCATCATTAGAGTCTTATTCCTGTGATCCAACAAAGCTCAATTGCACCTGATCCAATACAAGTGACGCAAGGGAGCTCAGTGTATAGAACGCTAAGTTGCTGAGGTGATAGTAATTGGCTCAAATCCGGCTGTTGTTCAAAATAGAATTATCGAATCTTTTAATAAACATAGATTGACCCTGTTGGATCTACAAACGCAGCGGAGGTAATTAAGATACCGTTGGCATAGAAACAGTACATCCTCCTCAATGCCTTCAACCCAAAGCACTTCATGGGTTGTAGTGTAGTTTATTTTTTTTATGCAGTAAAAGAGAATCCGTCAAAAATTCAATCATGTATTCCGATGGGGTTAGGATTCTACAGAAAGTATGATTAGGTATATAATATATATAGTCCTGGATCTCTGGTACATTTTTGCACTTGATTACAATCAAGCTGAATCTTCGTGAATAGCTTCGTTTTGATGAGACGCCCAACAATTTCCTTTGCGAAAATTCTCGATTATGGTAGCTAACAGAGGTAGCAAGGATAAAATATGTCGATTTGATGATTCTCCAAAATTTAAGGATAACGTACCACGCAATTTGTAGGACAATATGACTGTTAAATTATATAAATATTAACTAAGTAAAAAAAATCAACTGGTTAGTAATCATTTTTGATGACCTCGTTATCAATCAACATGTATCCTTTATTTCATGTTTCCTGGGGGACTTGGAAAAAAATATATATAACAGTTTTATTTATAGGCTGCTTAAGGGGCCCATACACGATCAGTATTACTGACAGTTGAATATAGTCAGATACTGTCAGTAATACTGACAGTATCTGACTATACTGATGTACTGAAGTGGGGTGTTGAGGATTGATGGTTCTGTATGCCCGTTAATTTCATTCCTCAGTATTTTGTAGCTGTTGAGTGTGACCCATCGACTGATTTACGATGCAATAATGAAAACTTAGCCACATTTTTCAAAGGTTATAAATGATTTATGTAATGTTTTTCTTTGTACTTCATTTTTTTTTCTTATAACAACATGATGGAACTTAATTTTATATGTAAAATTGTGTATTGTATATGAAAAAAATTATATTTTTCCTAGTGTCTAAATGAGAGCTTCACAGGTCTCTATCACAATCCGGCTGATGGAGATATTAGCGTTGAAAACTTATAGTCCCCAAAATTTCGATCTGTTGCTAAATAGTGTAGGGTAACTGCCAACCGCTGTTTTGGGCAAATACTTTACCTATCTTACGTATACGTATCTTGTTTTTTTAATATCAGGAGAAACCATATTTAATAAATTATTGAATACTTTTCATTCATCCGAAAATAATTATAGTAATCTGATTGTTCCTTTACTGAAACCTCCTTGATTAATTTTCAATGGATGGACTTATCCCTGTCCAATAGCCAATCCTTCACCCACAAGCGTCTTTTCCGCTTTTTTTTCCGATGCTAAACACGCTCTACCCATTAAAAAAGTAGGTATAAATCTGCGTGAAAAAAAGACTATTTATGTTCTTATCGCGAGCTAACTGAGTTTTTTAGTTTTTTTAAATTTATTAATTTCTTATTTTTATATTAGTAAAATACAGAGAAAGTTTGGTTAGAAGATTTCCAAAAATAATAGTACATAATAATAACAGAATAGTAAACATACAGAAAAAGAAAGTAGATGATTATAATACTAAACATTGTAATGAAGATAATGTTACGGGCTACTGGGTATTAAAATGAATTAAACAATTCCTTAATTAAAGATACTAATATTTATTAACAAAATTATAAAAAGGATACAATTATACCATTAACAATTAAATTATTAGACTAGTATAAATTTATAATAACAATATCCTAAATATTTATTATAACCTAGGTCTAACTCCTATTTAATTATTACAATAATATTAGATATTACTAATTCTAGATAGCTTAACTAGTTACAATAGTTTCTATGGATATATTACACTACAATTTATAACTAATAATTAACACTTACAGTTCACTAGTCCACCGACCGTAAGATTCTCCAAGTATCACAAACTGACACACAGTAACAAACAGAAACAGTTTATTACACTCGCGAGACTGTCACAGTTCACTGATACACTTATTACACGGGCCGGATCAACACTGACTAGTTTATCACACTGACACTCACTTATCACAGATCTTGCGTGGTCTACTCTCAGGCTAAGACTGACTAAGACTGACTGGCTCGAGGTGAGGGAAGTATTTAAGTAGGCAAGGCCGAACATTCTAGAACACGGCGGGGCCAGACAATTCCGGAATATTCTTAATCCTTTTCCGACAAAAGGAGACGATCTAGAACGGTCCTAATCCTATTTTAACGTCTCCCGCTGACGGTCTTAAGCCGCTAATCCCCCGCTTCCGCCTTCCTTTGTGCGGCCCTAACAATAAAATCAAAAAAATAGCCCCGAGTCGACACTACATCAAAATATGGAAAGTAAGTTAAATACTGACAGTAATATTGACCGTGTATGGGCCCCTTTACGGGTTTTTAGAATGTATTTATTTAATTCAATCATATTCATTAATCCAATCCTTAATGGATTATGTGGAAAAATGAAACTCTTATATGTCCTCTCCCTATATAATATAAACAAAAAAAATTAAGTTCTCACCCAACACTTGGATTAATTAGATTTATAAAATCTCCAATTTTCGGATGCAAGATAAGGTATTAAAACATTCTGTATAATAGTCTTGCAAAGTTTAATACAGCCATCAACAGAGAAAAAAAACAATAAAAAAAAAATATATATCGAAAAATAGATGTAGGAAGAGATTGGCTAGCGAAATTAGGTGTGTTGGATTTCGTGACGGAATTTAGCTGATATTGTCCCGTTGTTCACGCAATCCTCGCTATCATGTCCCAATCTTCCCTACCCGACATGGCAATAGGGTCTAGTTGGTGTACACAATGGATTTGGCAACTGTTTTGTTGGGAATTAATGCTTTTAATTAGTTTGTGCATACATGAAATAGGATTCTACATATGAACAGTATTCATACCATATATTTCAAGAAACATTACAACCCTATTTGGAGAAGGCTATTGTAACGAACAGACCATAGGCAATTTTATACGACAACGCCAGAGCTCATGTTTCAGGACAGAAGTGAAGAAACTAAACGAGCTCGGTTACCAAGTCCTCCCAAACCCACCTTATTCGTCAGATTTATCTCTAACAGATTTCCATTTGTTTTAAAAAAGTTGAACAACTTCCTGTTCAACAAGGGTCAAATTTTTGAAAATTTGAGAATTTTTCAGTTCTGGGATTGATTATTTGATAAAACGTTGGGGAGTTACATAGGAAACGAGGGAAAATATGTTTAATAAACATTTTTCGATTTCATAAAGCACCTCCGAGAGTAAAGTTCTGGTTATGGGGAGGGAAGATCAAGGAGATGCCCAACTGATTTGCAACGGCGAGGCACTTGAGGTAGTGAAGGAATGTACCTAATTAGGGACCGTAGATGAGGTAGGATAGATGCAGAAATATCTAACAGAACACGTAAAGCAAAGCAAGTGTATTATCATACTACTAATAGCATCAGTGGCCGCCGCGAAGTAGACAAGAAGACCAAAATGAATATATATAAGTCTGTTTACCTACCTGCACTCACCTACGGCGGAGAAAGTTGGACAATACTGGCAGCTGAAATGAGGTTCCTTCGAATCTGTTGGGAAAATCAGAAAATATCTCATCAGAATCGAAAGCATTAAAGAGCAACTAGAAATTATAGAACTTAAAACCACTCTAGAAAGACGGCAACTACAGTGGTTTGGACATGCCTGCCGCATCAACGAGGATATGAATCCAATAAAGGTATTAGAGACTCGACCGCGGGACGGCCCAGAATTACATTCCAAGAGTATATCCAGAGAATTGGAAGCAAAAGAGGCAGATCCCTCAATGAAATGAAGCTCGTTACGCTGGCTCCTCGACGTTAGATAATGGCACAAGAGGAAGATAATGAAGAAGAAGGATTTCATACAGTTGTTTTACTAGATAACCTTAAAACGGACATTTCTTATAAAATGATCGAATATA
This sequence comes from Arma custos, assembly GCA_037127475.1. NCBI lineage: Eukaryota > Metazoa > Arthropoda > Insecta > Hemiptera > Pentatomidae > Arma > Arma custos. The sequence goes on from CM073762.1 coordinate 100,128,238, forward strand.
AAGTGGTTTATGCGCCCGTAATAATAATTTTATTATTATTTTATGTGCAGTAGAGGTTTAGGAAGGTGGCAAACCTTTTATAATTATGAGGGAAAAAATGGACCGAGTATAGGTCAAAAGATTCTCTTATAAAGGGAGAACTGTTTTTTTAATATAAGAGAATATTTATCACCAGTTTGGATTCCGAGCATCACACTCCACCATTCAGCAATGTCATCGTGTGGTGGATGTGGTCTCCTCTGCATTAGAACGTGGATCATACTGTTCGGGCGTCTTTCTTGACGTGGAACAGGCTTTTGACCGAGTCTGGCATAGGGGCTTGCTCTACAAACTCCGTAAATTCCTACCCCCTACATACTTTCTCATCCTTCAATCCTATCTCACAAATAGAACTTTCCAAGTAAACCATAATAATTTCTATTCATCCCTCTTTCCCCAATCTGCTAGTGTTCCTCAAGGTAGTATCCTTGGTCCAATCCTTTATACAGTTTATACAGCTGACATCCCAACTCATCCTAATACTATCCTTACCACGTATGCTGATGATACATGTGTATTATCAGTCAACACCAATCCAGTTATTGCATCCAAAGCCTCCAATCCCATATCACTGATCTTGAAGAATGGTGCCAAAACTGGAGAATTAAAATAAATTCTCAAAAATCACATCAAATCACTTTTACCTTACGTCGTAAACCAATGACTTCCTGCCCTTCAGTATCCTTTAATAATATCCCACAAGTGCCTGTAGAACAGATCCGATAATTAGGGTTGCACCTCGACAAACGATTAACCTGGAATCCTCATACAAGACTGAAAAGACAAGAAACCGCTCGACGATTCAGGCTACTTCAATACTTACTAGACAAACGCTCTAAGCTCCCAAAGACTCATCTACATGACCATCATACGACCTATTTGGACTTATGGAGAGCTATGGGGCTCCACTAAGCCATCGAATTCCTCTCGGATCCAATCCCTAAAATCCAAAATCCTTCGTAAAATCCTCAATGCTCCTTATTTTGTTAAGAATAAAGTCATCCATAACGACCTTAATTTCCCATTTGTTGCTGATTTGGTCCGAACCCGGTATCTATCCTTTCATAGCAAACTTCATTCCCACTCAAACCCTCTAGTTTCAAACCTAGCTTCCTCTTCAATTCCCGATAATCCTCCGAGGCGTCTGAAAAGAAGATGGCCACGTGACCTTCTTATTTTAACTTTGATTTCAGTACTACCAGTGGGTAGTTTCTCTACTTGTCATTATCATGTCATTATGTAACACGCATTCTATTTACTTGTTGTATAATTGTAATACAGTTGTAAATATCAATAAATAAATTAAAAAAAAAAAGAGAATATTTAGAACTCCACCATATATATATTATGATAAATAATACTTGGATTTTACGCCTTTAAGCACCAACAAACAAACAAACAACTAATATTATTAAACTTTTATAATTATGATTTATTTTTTAGGCTTTTAATCAGTTCTCCCCGTCATAAAAAAATCTGCTTGTACTGCTCATTATTGTGTTATTGTTTTGAAAGCCACTGTTCAGAACTTTCTGTTTTATATAAAAAAAACTCATTGAAAACTCTCATAATGTTACATTTATTTTTTACAAATTATTGTCTATCATTGGAAAAACATAAAGTTAATTGAGATCAGAAGCCCTGATATCCAGTAATGCAGCCAGAAAGCGTGTACCGTTTTAAAATTATTTTTTTAACAATGCTGAGGACTAAATTGAAGGTAAACAATTGGTGGGATTGCACATTCGCACGGACACCTCGGAGGGTGCATGCGACCGCTCGGCATGCGATGTCTTCTCTTGCTATATCATCAATTAGCATTCTATTTTAATATTTTTCTATGATAAACTTAACAATTATTTATTCAGAATATTATTTTATATTACAATATTAAATATTATAATAAATTGCGCCACTTGCTTACTGTCCTCACTGCAAGTGCTGAGAAAGTAGAGAATTCTGGTATTAACTTCTAAAGAGGGTGAAAGAATACAAATATTTCTGTGTCAGAAGGATGAAGGAATTGGTAACAGAAGTGTATTGAATAGTGCCATGGAACGATATACACAGATATACATTGTGACTTGTTAATATGGACTAGCTAGGTAGGCTTATTAACTGTGGAATAACGTTCTAACTTGGTGATTACTCTCTTTTCTTATTTATAGCCAAGCCACAATATCTCCTCTCTGCTCTATTGCGGATCCAGGATTTTTTTCCTGGGGAAGCACAACGGGCAGACGGGCAAAAAAATCATCAATAACTTAGAAATTAACTTGTAGTATTTATAGAAAGGTTTCAAAGGTTTATTAAAATATCAAAACAATAGTTTTACTAATGTTATTTCTGTTATTTTATTCATATATTTTAACAACTATCATCACATGATTTGCCTATAAGTATGTTCTGCAATGGATTCTCCACAGTACACAAAAAACCGTCTGGGGGGGACGTGACCCCCCTCCTTCCCCCGGGATCCACCTATGGGTTTGCATACATATAAAAGAAGAGTGTGGTCGATGAAGCTTACATTAGAGACAAGATGAAAGCATTGATGAATCTTACTCGTTACAAAACAATTTTATTAACCATTTACTTTAGGAGATCGACCGATTTGTAACTTAGCGATGCTCTGAGAAGCTCATGGAAGTTTGTTCAATCTCTTAGGTACTTAAGTCAAGAATATTTCTTTCTTCCGATGCCTCTTTTTCCTTAAATAATCAGCTTCAGAAATTAATACTTGGAATTCCTAAATATATGTCCCACATTCCTTCATTATTTACAGCAGTTCTCTTCCATTTCCAATCAGATAAAATACCTCAGCGTTTCGAAGACGTCAAATCGATTCTTCATTATGTTGGTTTTTATTGTCCAAGTTTCCACTCCATACAGCAGCACTCAATAAATATAGCATTTCGCTAAGGGATACCATAGTACTAACTCAAGACTCTCATTGCGGTTGCTTGTTGAAATAACTTGATAGATATTGGAAAAAGATTGTGATTTTGATTTGATAAAACCGTGTAAATTATACCAATAAATCAAAAGCTTCAAAGAAGTTCTTGGCTGACCTTTCGCTGGCCATACTGATAGCTTCCTCAGGGATTAATCTAAGACAATCTGTAGCCCTGAGGAAGCTAACAGTATGGACAGCGGAACGTCGGCAGAGTACTTGACGACATTTTTGAAACCATAAGGAATACGTGATGACTGGATTCAAAATATTGACCAAAGCAATTTAAAAGAGCATTTAAGTTATGGATAATTTATTCAACAAATACAAATTAGCAAAAGGCTATCAAGAGCCATGAAATAAATATTAGAATGTATTTTCAAGTCTCTAAAATACTGGGAAACATGTTTTTCTGTTGTTTGCAGCGACTGGTTCATCCCGAAGATAGGTAAGTTTTACAGAACTCTATTTTTCACAGCTTTAAGATTTTTAAAGGAAGTTCATGAATATAACAGTAGGAATCATATATAACTGCAAGAAAACGTCATTTGAAGTTTCCTGTAGACTATTATTATGCAAGTTGTGTCAACTCGGTAAATCTCACCAACAATCCTGGACCTTTATAAAGGAAGCAAATGGACAAGTGAAAATGCGGAAACCGATTTTCCAAAGAAAAGTAGGACTTTCTAAATTATTTATTTGTTTGAAAATTTTCTATAAAAAACTTTTGTACTGAAAATAACTTATTCTTATAGTTTTTAGGGTGCTCAATCCAAAATGATATTAAAAAAGCTGCATCACCCACAATTTCTTCACATTTTATAGTTGAATTTATTAAATTAAGCGATTTTTAAAGAATTCAACGGCTTTAATATTTAAAATAAATAACTGAAAAACTAGGTCTATTGGTGTGGATGAAGTTGGTAGCACTGCTGAAACACATTTTCTGGCCAAAAAAGGTTGATTCTTTTTTCTGTTTACCTAACCTTACTTTCACGTTTCCTGTATATGTGCTCAGTGACATTGGTCTAATCTCGGTTGTAAAAACTCTGCTGACAGTTTTTGTAATATTTGTGATTAAAAAACACCGAAGAAACATTACAGACTTTGTCAAAAAGGTTTATCTATCATACTTTGGAAATATCAGTGTGAAGATAAATCTTGGTCCCCGCATAAGGAATGTTATGTATGTGTCGAAGATCTAAGAAAATGGCCGAAAAAGGTGAAAAAACCCTTTAAATATGCTGTTCCTATGATCTGGAGAGGCCAATAAATCATTCCGATGATTGATATTTTTGCAATGTCGATATTACTGATCATAGCTCAGAAACAAGAAGGTAATAAGCTATCGTAATCTTCCGTCCGCCACCCGACCAATAGGGCACGGTGTAGATTTACCAGTCCCTAAACCACCAGATGATTTAAATTCTATTCTAACGGAAGTATTTTCTGATGTACAATCGGAGTTAGATGAACAAGAGGATGAAGAATTCCAATGTTTTACAGAAAATGTAGACTAAGTAGTTAAGCTAAGCAGCCACTGTGAGTACATGCTTATGATGTAACATAGTGTTTCATTAATTCCATAGCATAGTGATTCAGCACATACAAATCTATAAACATCAACTATTTAAGTTAAAAAAGTTTTCAAAAAAAATTTTTTTTGTTGGTCGGTGTATTTTTTCGCAACATTTCTGTGGTCAAAACAGCTCAAGTACTTTAAATATTATTAAATTATTATTATCTAATAACTACTACAAAGCTACAAGTAACCCATAACTTCTACAACCTGAACCTTTCCACATGTCGTGTTCTTATTTCTAATTGTACGTTGGTACTTTATTCCGAAATATTACAGTACTGTTGCAACAATGGAAGATAGGCTTAGGTCGTGATATGTCAAGGCATTCTTATAGCATGCTTAATATCTACTTATGTACTCTGAAATCTCCTGTTTTCTAAATATTTTAAAATAAATTAAATTTAAAACCAAGAAGGAAACAAACAAAAAGATCCTATTAATATCCCAGTCAGAAATTTAGTTGGCAGAAATGCGATTTCTATACACAATTCCGCACGAAGAAATAAAAAATAGTAATACCTTTTTTAGCTTTAATTGTAGGCTAATGATTAATTTTAAAGACTAGAAAGCATAGGCCCAAGGACCGATCCTTGTAGGAAAAGATATCCTTGAAGAAGGTAACCTTATCCTTGAGACAAAGTGGAAGCAAAAAAATGGATAGGTCCTGAAAAGTTTCACCAATGATTTCGCACATTATGGAGGGGATTGGAAATATCCGCCCTGATTCGAAGAATCTCTGTTGAAATGAGCTAATTGCTTAATTTCATGAATAAAGTTTCAATTAAATTATTAAATACATTGTACATTGTAATTTCTACTGAATATTAAAAAAATATGGATACATCGTATCGACAGTATTAATATATATAGCAACCAAAAAAATTTGAAATGTCAATATTATTATCTATTATTTTAGATTCTTATCCTTAAGGTTATAAGCATAAATCAATATTTCGTCAAATAGTAATAATGCGCTTTAACGAAATATACATAATAAAATTTGAGTATGGAGTACAGATTTTTTTCGAATGACCCTCTTTGGAGTAAGTTAAATGATCGTTGGTTTGAATGATATAAAATGAAATGCAACACATTATTTTTAAATTTCGGTCTTAATGTTAAATAAAAATGATCATTTATTACATTTATAATCCATCCAGTAGTCATATAAACCCGATGTTTCCGCTACGTAAAGTGTTTCTGGTTTCCTGACTCTGCTGTAATGCCGGAATATAAATTTTTTATTTAATTCTTTACGCCGAAATTACATTAGATGTAGTTTAATGTACATAAATACAGTAATTTAGATGTAATAAATACAAGTACATTAAAGGCCTCTTAAATATTTTGCATCCCCCGTCACCGCAGTCAGGCAATTCTTTATTGCCTTTTATAGAACCACCTGATTTTTTTTATTATTCATTTTTGATACTCATTTTTATTAGGATATGATACTGCCTTTTAATTTTTAAAAAAATGTTTTTTCCAACATCCTTCTTCAAAGGTACGAAAATGTCTATTCACCTGTCAATATGCTAATAACTATATATTAGACTTTCAGGGTTGTTCTTTTAAAAATAATTTATTTAATGAATTTTACACCTGTATTCTAATAATACAAATAAATATAATGATTGTTACATATTAGCATAAAAGACAAGTAGAGAAACTACCCAGTGGCAGTACTCAAATAATAAGTTCAGCTTAGAAGGTCACGAGGCCATCTTCTTTTCAGACGCCTCGGAGGATTATCAGGAATCGAAGAGGTTACTAGGTTTGAAACTAGTGAGTTTGAGTGAGGATGAAGTTTGTCATGAAAAGATTGATATCAAGTTCGGGCTAAATCAGCAACTAATGGGACATTATGGATTACGTTGTTCGTTACAAAGGAGCATTGAGGATTTTACGGAGGATTTTGGATTGTAAGGAAGACTTTCAGGTTAAAAATTATGTTTGTAAATAAAGATTCAGATTTGTGAAAAAAATGTTGTGATGATGAATATTCTGCTAACCGTAGATAATTGAGAAGAGATCTCAAACCCTCAACTACCGTTAGAGAGCGTAGCGGTGAGATCTAGCCTCAGCGACCGGTTAGCTCTAATTACCTCGGCTAATTGTCCAAGCAGTTCCCAGGTTGCCATCGCCAATATATATACCTTGCAAATATATGCATGGTTAATGGTAAAGGTATAATAGGGGGTAGCGGTAGAGGTAAATAAGAGCCTAAATAAATTTGAGGCATATTCCAGGTCTGATGCATCAGCAAGTCCAACGAGCGCGACATGGGTCTTGTGGAAAAACACATCGTGGTATTTGGAGCGGCTGTAACAAGTTAAGGGAATTGAAAAATTCTTTACACTCAGCGGCAAACGACGGTGGGACAGGATTATCTCAATCCAGTTTCAGGCTCCATAACCGCTGCAAATACGATTTCGCCTTGAAGATTACGGGCGCAAGGTAACCGAGAGGGTCGTACATCCGCGCCACGGCAGACATGATGCCCCTTTTGGTCAAGACTGGTTGGCTATCTTGAATATCGTAGGACAGGCAGTCACGGAAAGGTTCCCACTGTATCCCCAATAATTTCTCAGATTTATCTTCTGGTTCTTTTTTTTTTTTTTTTTTTTTTTTTTTTTTTTTTTTTTTTTTTTTTTTTTTTTTTTTTTATTTTTTTTTTTTTTTTTTTTTTTTTTTTTTTTACCACCTTTCCTGCCAACGGCATACAGGTTTTTTGCCATGAATGGGGGTTCACCACTCATGGTGTATGGAACTATGGTGTAGCCCGGTGCACGGTTGTACACCTTAGGGCTACACCTTATCCTTTCCTCGTCTTCTTCCTCTCTTTTAACCCTCGTCCTCGGAGTCCTCCATAGGTTGGTCCGGCGGTCTTCCCGGTGGCCTTCCTCTTCTCGTAATCATGAAGTGGGCCGATCCTACGGCCTCTTTCCATCCGTATACGAACTCCCTAAAGCTGGTGTAGTTCTCCTCCTCCACTAGCTCGGGGAACACGTCTTCGGTTATCGCATATATACCGGTCTTTGTGGACAACCTCGTCCTCAGGGCGTCGTATGCGATGCAGGATGCTACCACGTGCTCGGCAGTCTCCGGGACTCCGCAGCTGGGGCAATGGGGGTCCAGGTCATATCCATGTTGTGCTAGTTTCCATCTGAAACCCCCATGCCCCGTGAGGATCTGTGACATCCAATAATCGGGAAGGACCCACTTGGCCTTTAATCTTGATTCAACGGTGGGGAAGTATTTCCTAAGGGTGCTTCCTTTTTCGGATATCACCCACCGTCCATTCCATGCCGTCAGTGAGTCCTTCCTTACCTCATCTTTCCATTTGTTGGGGTTCGCCTGGATCCTCACTTGTAGTGTCTCCGGGAGAGCTGCCAAGCCTCTTCTCTTGACTTCAAACTTGATAGCATCTTCTCTCAGCAGGAGGTCAAGGGGTATACCTCCCGCTAGGATCTGCACCGCCTCGTGTGATGTCGTCCGATACGCCCTGGTCACTCTTAGCAGAGCCGTTCTCTGAGCCGTTGCCAACTTGTTCTTCTGTCTCTGCGAGAGATTCCTGCTCCAAAAGGGGGATGCATACCTCATGATACCCAGTACGACTCCCTTGTATATTATCATACTCACTGGGTATCTGAGGCCCCAGAAAGCACCGCCAATTCGACTGAGACCGTTCAGTGTTTGGCTCACCCTCGTTGCTAGGTGGTTCAAGTGAGGTGTCACATCCAAATGTTTTCCAATTCTTATTCCTAGGTAAGTGACCTCCTCACTTGCCCTTATCCTGCTGCCTTGCACGCTGATGTTGATAGGGTGAGCCCTATCTGTTCTTCCTTTCAAAAGAACGGCCTGTGTCTTAGCGGCGGCCATCCTCATCATCTTCCTCTCGCACCAAGCTCCTACCAAGTTGGCACATCTCTCTGCCTCTGCCGAGATCCCGGCCCTGCTATTCGAGTACACTATTGCCGCGAGGTCGTCCACATATGCCGTGGCAGGGAACCGCTCTTCCTCCAATACACCGAGCAATTCGTCGAATACCAACTTCCACAGGGCCGGTCCCAAGACCGAGCCCTGTGGGCATCCACGTTCCACCCTGTCCACGTGCTTGTGGTAGCTACCCCGGACCGTGACTCGTCTGTCCTCGAGGTAGCTCTTTACCAGGGCGTAAATATTGCTCGGTGCTTCATATCTCTGGAGCTGCTGAAGGATGCTCGGCCACCACACACTGTCGAAGGCGGATGATATGTCAAATAGGACTAGCATGACATACTTCTCCGCCCTCGCCTCTGCGTCATTGCGTACTTGCAGCAGTGCATCTGCGGTTCCCCGGCCTTTTGTCGATCCGTACTGCCGTGGGTGACTGGCCCGGCTGAGTGTGGGTCGCAGGCTGGTCACCATGAGGCCCTCCAGGACTTTGCTCATCACAGGGAGAAGACAGATAGGCCTGTAGGAGCTAGGTAGCTCCTTATCTTTGCCCCCTCCCTTGTAGAGCAATCTCAAATCTGCAATCCTCCATTGCCTCGGGAAATATCCCCTGTCCAAGCAGGCGTTATATAATTTCAACATCCGTTCCTCGATGTAAGGGATAGCTTCCTTCAGCATGGAGGCGTCCACCTTGTCCAGTCCTGGAGCGCGTCCCGTGTGCTGCTTGCCCACGGCTGTACGGATGTCCCAGATGTCCCATGGTGGGCACATTTCAGTACCAGGCGGGTATTCCGTGGTCCGTCGGATTATCTCCTGCTCCTGGGAGTCCTGGTTCGGGTCATCCTTGGGGTATGTGCTTCGGATGAATATCTGTGCAGACTCCTCCATGGAGACCGCTCTTTCATCTCCAATCCTTAGGGCCGCTATAGTCTGCATGGGCGAAAGCTTTCCCAATGCGACCCTGTACGGTATACCCCAGGGGTTTTTCCCGGCTTCTTCCGTTACGAACTCCTCCCAGGACTTCCTTTTTTCCGCGCGGACCACGTTGCGGTAGGCAGCTAACCTGCGCTTGTACTCATCCCGAAGTGCAGTGCGTCGCTCTTCACACCTGCACTTCTGGTACAACCGCCGAGCCCTGTAGATCTGTCTCTTGAGGGTGGTTAGGCCCGGCGTCCACCATGGGACCGGTCTTCTCACCGCTGTCTTCTTCCGAAGGGATTGCTCCGCCGCGTCCCGGATGATGTCGGTGAGACGACCGACTTCGGCATCAATCGAATCATCCCGGTCCGACATCATCCGCTCCCAGTCATCATCCACCAGCAATCCCTCCAGGTGACTCCTAAAGGCGGTCCAGTTCGCCCTTCTAGTTACATAGCCCTTTTCCCCACCGTAGTACGATGGTTCGTCGGCCCCATCTCTAGTGAGGCCGAAGGCTATGGCCGTGTGGTCTGAACTCGTCTCTGGTCTGAGGGTCCACCTCTTGACATATCTCGCCATGGCGGGCGACGCGATCGTCACATCAATCCAGCTGTGTCCCCTGGGCCCCTCGAACGTTGGTGTGCTAGAGAGCTCATTGATGACCACCAGCTGTTGACTATTAATAAACCCGCCAAGGCTCTCTCCTCTTCTATCTGTTCTCGTGGAACCCCAGACCGTGTTCCAGGCGTTGGTGTCGGAGCAGATGATTACCTTCCTGTATGCGGCAACTATACCCTGCATGGCCCCAATTCCTTCCTCTATATTTATCCTGTCAGAGAGGTATGCCGACATTAGCGCGAAGGTCACACCTCTCCACTTTATCAGGCATGAGGCCATGTCCGCAGTGATATGCTGCCGCAGCTCCATCACATCAAGGGTCTGGTTGGTGATGACCACCGCAGCCCTGGGCCTCCTCTCTGCACTGCCCAGCGCTATCACCCTCGATGTCAGACCAAAGCCCGTGACCACATTTCTCCGGCAGCACGGCTCCTGGACCGCCATAATGTCATATCGATGGGAGAGGGCCCTCAACTCCTCCGCCACCATGCGTCTCCGCCCCATGTTTACCTGGAGAACTCTCAGTTCCTCAATCATATCGCGTTCTCTTCGCGAGGTTCTGGGACTCCTTACAATGAACCGGACAGTCCCGGCTACCTGCCTGGTGCCTTATGCTCTTTAAGTTTCCTTTCTTGCAGTTACTGCAGGTGGGTTTCTCACCTGCGGTCCTGTTGGGGCATTCCTTTGCTAAGTGCCCCAATCCCGCACACCACCTGCATGTTACTCCCTCCTGTTTGCATGTTGCCTTGGAATGTCCGTATCCCTGACACTGCAGGCATCTCGGGGCGTCGAGGGTGTCTAGGAAGGTGAGGGTCCACCATCCTCCAACTATCACTTCCTCGCTGTGTAGGGCGTATCTTATCTGGGGATCCAATTCGATCACCCAGGTTTTGGTAAACCCCATTCTGGCCTGTCTCCCATACAGGATCCTCAATTGTTGGTCCTGTACATCTATTCCTTTGCTCCTCACTCTTTCTTTTATCGTTTCCATAAGCTTTTCTTCATTCCATCCGTTGGGAACTCCTCGCACCTCCATCTTTGGCCATCTTCTACTGGCAGCTTTGGCCTGAAGGCCAGCATCCTTCAGCTTCTGCCAGGCCACCACCTTATCTCCCGCTTCTCTGTCCTCTACCCTGACCAATACACCATCGGCCTTAGTGGCTCTTATAAGCTTCACTCCGACTCCCAGCTCCGTCGGGGACGGGAGTTGATCCAACACTTCTGACGATGTTTTCCCTACGGCGCCAATAGTAATATAAACCGGCGCCTTTACGTTGCTCGGTTTTGTTGGTAGGGATTTCACTATCTCTGCCATAGTTTTTGGTTTCGCCGTACAAGGTTCCAGGTTTGGTTTTGGGTTTCCTTTTTCCCCTTTCCTCTTCTTCTTATTCTCCACCGTCGTGTATGGCTCTTCCTCAGTCTCATCCTCCGTAGCCGTAGCCATGTTCCTGCCTCTACATATCTGGCCTGTCTTGCAGGTTCTTTGAGGCATGGGCGCTGGTACCGCCCCGGCGTATTTGCTTTCCGTCCTTGACGTCCCAGGTTCTGGCTCTGTCTGCCTGGGGGTCATATTCTCTCCTTTCGGCTTCTGCACTCTCTCTCTTCCTATTTTCGGGGCTATTATTTCTTTAACTTTCGTTGCTACCATCTGGTGAAGCTCTTCTGTACAGAGGACCTCCCTCACAACATGCTTTACCAACGCAGGGATTACCGACCTCTCAGTCTCCAGTTCGAGGATGATATCACGAAGGCTGGAGACACTCGCGTTGATATATTCTTGTTTTTCCTTGGATATGGTGTTTCTTGCCCTTTCCAAGTGGTGCCTCACTTTCTCCTGAATTATTCTTGCCCTATCACTTGGGCTATCCTCGTAGGAGAGTAGGGGAGGAGTTACCTCCCTCAGTCTCTTCTTTTTCTTCGAGCTGGAGCTGGAAATTATTTTTTCCCTTTCAGTATCTATACCATCATTCATGTCACTACAACTGGTGAACTGCATGACCATTTTGCTGGTCCCTTCACCAGTGACCTGTTCCACGAACTTCGTCATCGGGCTCGGTTCCTCTTCGCCCATTGTGTTTCTTTCCGTCTCTAGGTATTCCATTTTGTCACTTTCCTCGGCCGCCATCTTGTTTTCTTCCGTTACTTTTGGGTTTTTTTCCTTTCCCAATATTACTTTTTTAACCTCTTCTTTAACGTCCGTTAATTTTTTTCCCGTTTTTTTGCCTCCTGTAAGATCTTTTTTATTTTTATCCATTACGTAATTTCTTACGTAATTTTATGATTTTTATAAAAACTTTTTTATTGTTTGTTTGTTTTCCTTCTGCTTTGGGGTTTATATTACCCACCTTAAATAACTAAGGAGGCAGAAGAAAAAATTTGTCTAACTACACTAATCACTTCACTATAAGCTATTTAAAATTCAAAATATGCAATGGTCCACACCAGTCCGACTAATTAATATTTTATTAATTAGGCAGGCTCAAACGATCCCTGGGAGTCCCGATTTGCAATATTGTCCCTCGGGTCTCAACCAGTCAAACACTCCCCCTCCAGGCCGCGATAAACTCGGACAAGGGGATTTCATTACCAAGAACCATTATCACTAGTGGTAAAGAAAGGGACAACTTACCCAATAGTCTTATGCACTCCAAACCACAATAGTTTTAAATGTTCACTTCACTTCAAAGTCTATAAAGTCAAAAACTTAACCTAAAAAAAAAACTCAAACAAATATACACTAATAAAACGGGAAAAAAACTATAAACACTAAGAGAACATAACGATAACAGAAATATTAGAACATAAAAGCACAAAAGGACCAAGAAAAACTCTTTCAAAATCAGAAAATATCGCGATCAAAATTTATAGCTTTTACTTATCTTCTGGTTCTGAAAATCGGACCATTTCTTGACGGGTGTCACTTGTAGAGTGCAAAAGTTCGAGGGAATTGGTCATCCACTTCTTCAAGGTAAACCCTCCTTTCTTGAACAATTCAATCAACTCGAATTGGAGTCCGAGAGCCTCTTCAACAGTATTCGCCCCAGTTAGAATATCATCAACGTATATGTTGTCTTTTAATGCAACCGAGGCCCTTGGATAAATTGATCCTTCATCTGCTATCAGTTGATGTAAAACGCGTATCGCCAGATACGGCGAGCACGAAAATCCGAAAGGAAGCCTATTTAATTGATACTCCTCAATGGGTTTGGAAACATCGGCGCGATACAGAAAATGTAAGTATGGTAGGTCATTTGGATGCAATACTACCTGTAAAAACATTTGATATATGTTCGAGGCCAAAACGAATCGAAAACGTCTGAAATTAAGGAGCCCGTGCCTAATATCCAATTGAGGCTTAGGCCCAATCAGGAGATGGTCATTTAGAGATCCAAGCTCCGTAGACGACGAAGCGTCAAATACCAATCCGAGTTTTGCGTAGAAATTGTCTTTCATTACCGAGTGATGGGGTAAAAAATATTGACCCTTACCAGCAGCTGAGGTAACGTAGCCTTCCTTTAATTAGTCGTATATTATTTTTGAATAGTTGCCTTTCAAAATAGGAATATTATTTATCCTGTGCTCTAGTTTAAGAAACCGATGTAACGCAGTGTAATAAGAGCAACTCAGATTTGGTGGAGAAAACTCTTTTAATGGTAATCGAACGATATATCGCCCACTCGATTCGAGACAGAGTTAAACAAAAATGCTTCTCCGCCCTAATATCTTGAGGATCTGGTTTGACAGCGGAAGCGATTGTTTCAACTTCCCAAAATTTTTCCATTGTTTTGTTCAATGCACCCTCCAACTGGTCACAAGATGAAAATAGTGACACCGACTTATTTTGTGAGTCAAAAGAGCTATCCTCTTTCCGCTGCTGAAGCCCGCAAGAAATGGTACTCAGCAGTGGACTACCGGCCTTTTAGCTTACTTCCGCACATGGGCAAAGTTTTTGAGAAAATTATTCTTAATTATCTCAAACCTACTGCTCGGAAATAGCGTTAATCTCACCGGAACAGACCGGCTTCCAGGCCGGATTGTGCCCGGATCACCATCTGGCGAAGCTACACGCGGAAGTAAGCTAGAACACAGGTAAGAACGAGGCAGCCGCTTTGATATCCGTAGACTGCACGGAGGCGTTTGACTCAGTGTCCCATAGCCTTCTATGTAAGACACTGAAGGACAACGAGTTTCCCGAGCAGCTATATACTATCATAAGGTCCTTTCTGACACAGCGTTCAATAAAGGTACGAGTCGGCAAAGAGCTGTCCAACCCCTTCCCAATCACGTGTCTGTACCTCAAGGGTCTGTGCTATCACCGGTATTATTCTCAGTTTATACGGCGGAAATCGTTGGTGTCAAATACAAAAAAGCTACTGTGGCGGCGTATGTCGATGACATCGCCATCTAAAGTAGCTCATTGATATATTCTTTAATTAGGAGAACAAAAAACCTATTTCCAGTAAAAAAATTTTTATTCTTTATTTTCGAGAAACGTTTCGGCCAAGGCCATTCTCAATCTTCTACTTTAATTGTTTCATTTTTTTTATACTTATTATATGGTTAACAATTTGACCATAAGTCATTCATCTGTAAAACATGCATAAATTCCATAATTATAACAATATAAATAATTCAATAAATAAAACTGTATATAAAATATTTCTATTGTCCAACAAATAACCAAATAAAGCATCGATACCTCACATAAGTTGTTTAATTCCATTTAAAATTTTTTTTCCAATTCAGAGGGAACCATATCCTCTATAGTCATTTAATAATAAGTCAACCTTTGATCTTAGTCTATTATGATCTTTCATATTATTTTCGAAATTATTTAAATAAATTAATATTAATATTATATCTAAACAACTTTCAATTCAAATAATTGAATAAATAAATAAAAATAAAAACAAACAATCATATTGATAATTATTCTGACATTATGTTATATTTCAATTGTTTTAATAAATTAAATCACTATGGCTGGTTCAGGTGAAGTTTAGAAGGCAATTACTGAGAAGGTTATTGTGACAGTTATGTTTTGAGCAGATAAAACCTATATATTATTTCTTTTTCAATTTTAGAATAACGGATGAATATAACTTACTAATATCTTCTGCTTCTTTTCTATCGTTGACTACATTTTCTATATTGTCATTAATGCACAAAGCTTCTAGGCATTTCCTTTTAATTGTATTTTTTTCTTTATGTAAGATTTTTGGGTTTTCGAAATTAAAAGTGTGTAGTGTTTCTTTGCAATGTGCAGATAAAGCAGTTCCTGTTTTTGAATTAGGCTTAATATTATTTTTATGATGATAAAACCGACTATTTAAGCTATTTTTTGTATGCCCTATATATCTTTTATTACAATTATTGCATTCTATGTCATAAATAACATTTTTATTGTCTAATATAGGTATTTTGTCTTTTTGGCTTTCTATTATTTTTCTAATTGGATTTTTAGTGTTATGTGCTACTTTTATTTCATGGATATCATAATTTTTATAAAAAAAAAATAATCCTTCATCTGAACCAGCCATAGTGATTTAATTTATTAAAACAATTGAAATATAACATAATGTCAGAATAATTATCAATATGATTGTTTGTTTTTATTTTTATTTATTTATTCAATTATTTGAATTGAAAGTTGTTTAGATATAATATTAATATTAATTTATTTAAATAATTTCGAAAATAATATGAAAGATCATAATAGACTAAGATCAAAGGTTGACTTATTATTAAATGACTATAGAGGATATGGTTCCCTCTGAATTGGAAAAAAAATTTTAAATGGAATTAAACAACTTAAGTGAGGTATCTATGCTTTATTTGGTTATTTGTTGGACAATAGAAATATTTTATATACAGTTTTATTTATTGAATTATTTATATTGTTATAATTATGGAATTTATGCATGTTTTACAGATGAATGACTTATGGTCAAATTGTTAACCATATAATAAGTATAAAAAAAATGAAACAATTAAAGTAGAAGATTGAGAATGGCCTTGGCCGAAACGTTTCTCGAAAATAAAGAATAAAAATTTTTTTACTGGAAATAGGTTTTTTGTTCTCCTAATTAAAGAATATATTATATGATTGAGTCCAGTTAAAATTTATATAAAAAAATGTAGCTCATTGAATGCAGAGAGAGCTCTACGGCAGGCGGAGGTGGCCTGTGAAGAAATAACTAAAATACTGGACGGAAACAGTTAATCCCAAGAAGACCAACTGTATTATTCTCTCCTTCCAAAAGAATAAACGCCCTCTACCTAAGGTTTATAGAGTAGCAGGCAAAGTTAACAAACCTGCGAATAGGATAACTTATCTCGGTGTCACCCTCGATCGGCACTTGACGTTATCCCAACACTGCAATAAGAAGATCAGGTCGGTGAGAACCAAATCTTACAGGCTTAATAACCTTTTAACCTCACCGAACTTATCACTCCGCCTCAAAGTAATGATCTATAAGGCAGTTATTACACCAGCACTCCTTTATGGGGTTCCTATGTAGAATAACATTTAGCCAACAACTTCAAAAAGGCTCCAATTTCAAGAATCAATTTCAAAACCGTATACTGAGGCATATAGTAAGGCACACCTCCCTACAAAGGACGAAATCAGACATAATACACGAGACTCTCCCGATTGTAACGGACTTCATCACACGGAGGCATATTCTTTGATAGCCTCCAACACTACACGAACCCACTATTCAACGCACTTACACCGACAGGCCGACTTTAGCGCTGGCAAACACATGTACAGACACTCAACATGGACTGAGTAAACTCCTAACAAACTCCAATCAGAAAGAACTAGTGAGCCCTCAGCGATCCTAAAAGACAATGCTTCGTAATAATAGTTTGTAGTTTCGGAGCGCAGAGTGTCGAATCGATCTATTGATCCATCTTCAAGAATTTTAGCTTGTGATTTTGCCTCTTTAAGTTTTCCTAAAAATTATCAAAGGTGCTATCCAATCGCTGTAAACAAATGTTTATGTTGAGGCCGGGTAGAGATATTGGACCCAATATTTCGCGTTTCTATGATATTTGGAGATAAATAATCTAGTTAATCTTCAAGATCGAATTATTTAGTTTGGTTTTAACTTAGGTCTGATTTAGGGGTCATTATTTAATAAGATTTTTTTTTAAAGAAATGGATAACACCTATAAAGAGTGCACACAAAAGTTGGAACAAATAATTTGTAAAAGAAGTGTGAAATTATATTATCAATTTACAGACGGTTTCACAAGAATGACATGTGATCTGGTGTTTTGAATTCAGCTCTATTTTTCCTTAAATACTTTCGGAGCTCTCATTGAGAGGTCCTACTGTCTCGCGAGAGCTCAAACATAAAATTGGTTTACAGGCGGTTTCAGTTATGACATGCGATCCGGCCCGGAGGACCAATTTTATGACTGAGCTCTCGCGAGACAGTAGCACCTCTCGATGAGAACTCCGAAAGTATGTAAGGGAAAATAAAGTTGAATTCAAAACACCAGATCGCATGTCATTCTTATGAAACCGTTTATTGAATTAAAAATAAAAATCATTGTATACATATAAAATAATAAAACAAACTTTGATATTAAACAAATTCAATTAAATTAAAAACTTAAACGTCATGCAATGAAAATAAATTACTTAGACTGAAAATTACAATTACAATTAATAAGAAAGGAAAAAAAAACAGTTCATAACTTTCTCTTATGAAGATAAATCTAAACTATTTTGACTATAATTAAAAAAATGTTCAATTGATCTATTGTAAAATTAAATTAATGTTTATCAATTGATATTTGAGCAAGGACTGAATGTACAGTGGTTTCATAGGGCTACACTGATAGCATTAGCAGGCAGCCATTCCGGCTACTGGATTCAGTGAAGCGAACCATCCACTATAAAAAAATGGGTAACGAAACCATAGGCAGAACCTCATGGGTGGTTTGGAATCCTGCCTATCTCATTAGAAAGTATTTTCTTCTTATTTTACTTCCTCCAAGTTCCTTTCCTGCTTCGAGTTGTTCTACCACAGGATCTGCATTTTCCTCTGTGCATATATTGGCTTCTGTGAGGTTCCGATATTCGCCCTTGTATACTGATTAACTAATCCTAAACTAATACATTAACTGTATAAGGATAAGAACCTTACTTCCTTATCGTGCCCAACTGATAACAGCAACTTCTTACTTAATTATGAATATCTAACTGGTGGATAATTCCAGAGTATAGCGTAGTTAACGATACATTACTGTAGGCTGAATTGTAGCTCTCACTTGTAGAGACAGGAGCTGTCCGAGAAGCAAGGTTAGAGGACCACTAACCTGGAAGCAAGCAGTTCCTAGAAGTGGCGAACGGAGCGAATATCGTGCCTCTGCAATTATTCCGAAAAGGAGCTAAAGAGTTGATAATTAGTGAAGATAATTATAGAAGGAGGAACACTTTGTTAACCGAGCTGTAAATGAAAGCTATACACCTACATCATATGTATTAGACAAACATACATCTGATATACATGCATATATTCATATATGCAACTTTAGCAACTTGATCTGGCTCATTTCTACTTTCCGACTCTCTAAATCTCTACACATATTTTATTTCCATATCCTACGTTCCTTCATCTTCTCTTTGAATACAAACCTGGTCTTATTCATTGTTATATTGCTTGTTTATTAAAATGGATAGAATAAGTTCTTCATTGCGTTCGTTTATGCACTCTCTGAATACAATATCTTAACGCTTAACAGCGTGTCCCTCCTTCTATAAGAGAGTGCATAAAGGAACGCAGTGAAAGAAACAAAAAGAAGTAATGAGATATTGAAGTCGGAATGTAGAAATAATTACCATCAAATAGGGAACAGATCAGGGTGTCTGAGTGTGTAGAGAACTGAGTTCCTGTGATGACCCGGTTTTATAGCCATAGGACTCTCTGGGCTTAGCAGATTTTCCAGGACATCAACAAGCCTAAGTAGGTACGTTTAATCGGGGGGGAAGAACCTGTGAGCAGAATGTGTTTTCGGCAAAATCACCTTCCCGCAGAGCTGTTGGCTTTGGAAAACAGACCAGTTTCCATCATGTACTTCAGTACCTCCAGTAGGTCCTGAATTACTTTTTTCTACCATGAAGTTGCTTACCTTAAATGTATTACTACGTGTACCTTAAATGTATTATATTACTACAAGTGTATTTTTATTTATTTCATAAAACTAAATAAGAGAGACGGAGAGAGAGAAATTATCGATATTGTGATACCTGATGATAATAATGCCAACTTAACTGTTGGAGAAAAAATATGAAAATGTCAGAGGCAGCTCTAACGTTTGAAAAAAGTGGTGGTGCCAAAAATGATATCCACAAATGGACTGATCCCTAAATTCACAGTGGATGGCCTTGAATTTATGGACGCTCAACAAGCAGTTCTTTTAGATACAGTTAGGATAGTTACAAAATTTTTGAATGTTTGAAGATGCTAATAACTGCAGCTGGTTGGACTTGCTCCCCATCTCACACAAAAGCTCTGAAAAAACGGATAATAATAAGGATTAACGCATTCAAAGGTTCGATTCTGATATCACCAATGTTTACTTAGAAACTTCCATCATAAAATGAAACCAAAATCCATTAGATCAGTTATAATGCAATCCTATCACTTATGCTATCACATCAATTATATTAACCGGACGCATGCCCTCCAATACCGTCTTGTGCACTCTCTAAAATACTTTTTAACTTATTTTTTCGGATAGAATATTCTAAAGAACACTTTACTGAGCACAATGTCTTCATTCACAATCTTCATGATGACTGTGCGGATGTATTTACTCTTGTATTGTACAATATTATATATTTGCGTAAACATGTATGAATGATAGCGTAGATTCAGCGTCATCAGTCGAAAAAGTTCCTTACACATATTAGTCACCCATGTTTTAAGAGACTTTTTTATATACATCTTTAAATTGTAATTATTTGCTCTATTGTTTTATATTATAACATTCACCTTTAAATTGATAAGTTAGTAATATATAATGATCATTACCAAAGGTGCATTTTCCAGGCAGAATAAAAAAAGTAGATTATATAGATGAAAACAAGGCTATTATATATTAATAAATAAAAATACATCATGCATAATCATAAAATTGCATAGAAAGATATGACTGACAACCTGAAATTACCTTATTCAAAACCGTAACAGCACATTTACTCCTAAGCCGACAGGATACACAATACATAAATTGTCACGGGTGTACATAATACAGGTAGCTATTCAATTTTCAGCTGGGAAATTACAAGGAATGAATTAAGAATAGGAATAAATTTACAAGAAATAAATTAAAGAAGTGTGGATAATTGTAGGGATTATGGAATGTTATTGTTTTAAAATATGACATGCTCACTGCCTCTTCGTTAGCTATATATTAATATTAAAAAGGAGAATTGAATATTCTCACACTACTGGTAGCAGTCGGCCTTCGTCAACAGGATTGTATGTATCTTCATGATGCCTATGTGGAGGTATGTGCTCTTGTGTTTATACTATATTATTTGTATGTATCTTCACGATGCCTATGTGGAGGTATGTGCTCTTGTGTTTATACTATATTATTTGTATGTATCTTCACGATGCCTATGTGGAGGTATGTGCTCTTGTGTTTATACTATATTATATGTATGTATCTTCATGATGCCTATGTGGAGGTATGTGCTCTTGTGTTTATACTATATTATATATTTCTGTATACATACGGTAATAATAGTGAAAATTTCTTTTTACAAGACATTGACTTTCTGTCTTCCTTTAATAATATCTCTAGTATCCTTTAATAAGGCCTGTAGAGGAGATACGATAGTTAGGACTATATCTTGACAAAAGTTTAGCTTGGGATTCTCATACTCAATTGAAACGACAAGAAACTAATCGCCATTTCGGGGTATTTCAACACTTAGAAAAAGCTCTAAGCTGCCAATTAATTACAAAAATCTAATATACCTGACTATTGCAAGACCTATTCGGACTTACGGAGTAGAGCTTTTGGGCTCCACTAAGCCATCGAATTTCTCTCGTGTCCAATCCTTACATTCCTGAATACTTCGTGAAATTCGCAATGCTTCTTACTTTGTTACGAATTAAGTTATTCATAATGATCCTAATTGGAATAATTGAAAAAAACTTTACAAGACAGTACAACGATACAAATTAATATGAGGCTTCATATGAATCTTATATAGATTTCAAACAGCGATTTCTTGTAACACTTTTGTTGATAATTTAGCCACTTGTACATTATGTACACGTCAAATTTTTAAATCCAAAAAAAATGCGTATAGAAATAAGTTTTTTCCTTCAGTTCATGATATTCAATCAATAGGTGTTAAAATATTAACATATATCATGCAACTGTATATTGATTGAGTGATTATCCACTTCCATTTTTATTCTTATTCCAGAGAGCTTTTATTTTTATTCAACCATTCCAACTGAATCAGTTATTCACCTTTCTTTTTTTTTGCTGTAGCTGATGCAGGTATATTTTATTAACATATAATGGATATAATTTTGATGAGACTACTGTACACATTGTCTTCTCTAAGAGTCTTATCTCGTTTCTAATCTTGTTTTGTTGCTTACTGATATCTTCAGGATAAATTAGCATCCTTGGTGGCAATTGCTTAACAATTAAAATAATTTCCAATATACTATGATTAAAAACAATTATCCTTCTAGATCAACTTGATTTCTCAGAAGAGTGTTTACAAAGATGGCTACTTATTTAGAAGTCGACCATTCTAATGCAAATTGGTCATACAATTATCAACTGTTTTCTCAGGATATTCTTAATTTTATTATCGATGTTATATTAGTACAATATGAAGCACTTTTGTATCTCCCTATTATATAAAAAAACCTATTTATTGAGATATATTTTATCAATGTTCCATTTTATCCGTGTTCTCGCATCGTTCATTGAACATTACTTGTTCATTGGGACTATTAGTACATTGGGATCTGGTTGACTTGACTGTTGTTGATTGTTGTTGGTTGACGTCAATTTCATATTTATAGGATCGGTGAAGAGGATGGATTAGGAATTGGTAAATGAACCCAGCCACTGTTCCTGACTCCTTTAAGCCAGTGCACAAAATATAAAACTGTAGGTTTTTCAATTAAAATGAAAAAAATAGAATTTATAGATTTGAAAAATAAGACGTACTTTCATCAATTATCGTGACTATCAAAATTACACAGGCCAACAAAAATATTTTTTAGAAATCTTTTTTAACTTTTAATAGTTGATCTTTATAGATTTTTATGTGCTGAATCTAAATCTGACCTTAGTTTTTTTGTATCACCCATAGTTTTCCTGCAATATGCTTTGTATTATATAGTATAAACTCCTATCTAAACCCCTATACGGTATACGGGGGAAATTAATAAAACACTATGTTACATCATAAACATGGTTTATATTTACAGTGGCTACTTAAACCAGTGATATAATGTGCTAATACAGGTTTCACTTGTCGACTGGAATTGGTCTATACTTTCTTTCTCTTTTTTCTTTGAAGCTTCTTGTGTAGCTTTTTCAACGAGTCGCTTGTTGACCTTCTCGGCGAAGTGACCAACAGTAGTCCCCCATCATTTTGGTGTTCCAGCGGCCCTGGTAGCGTTTTCCATCACTTTAACTTCCTGGTGAAAACGCTCACCTTGCTCCTCACTAACATTTCCCCAAATTGTGTGGGAAGTAATCAAAGTGGCTGTTCAAAAAGTGAACTTTCAGGATCATCAAACATCCTAACTTTTTAAACTTCTGTAACATGTTAGCTATAATACAAACATACTCTGGATCTTTTTCATTTCCCAAGAACTTTGTAACGACTTGCTTAAATGATACCCATACTTCTTTCTCATATAAGGTCATTGTGGATTCAAAGTTAACATCAAACATCATTTTTCTAATGTCAGGTCCGACAAAGACGTCTTTTAGTTTAGCTACTGAAAGGCGTGGAAACTATTGGCAGAGATACTTGAAGCATGGTCCATCTTAAGGCAAAGTCTTTACAAATTGTTTCATGAGGCCTAACTTTATATGTGGAGGTGGTAGAAGCACGTTTTTTGGATCTACAAGATTTTTGCGTAGAATGTTCTTCTCACCAGGTTTTAAAGTCTTCCTCACAGGTCAGTTCTGCACCATGCACACAAGAAACATAGAAATTTGGTAAAACCACTTTGCTGACCAAGGAGCATACAAGTTATTTTTATATCGCCACATATCAACCAAACATAAGGGTTTTTTTCATCTATTTTTTCAGCTATTTCATCTGGTGTTTCAGAGACTGGTAAATCTGCACTATGCCCTATTGGTCGGATGGCGGACGGAAGGTTACGGTAGCTTATTACCTTTTTTGTTTTTTGAGTTACGTATGACCAGTAATATCGACACTGCAAAAGTAGCAATCATCGGAATGATTTCTTGGCTCTCTCCATATCATAGGAACACCAAATTTAAAGGATTTTTTTCCTTTTTCGAACATTTTCCTAGATCTTCGACACATACATAACATACCTTTATTAACAAGATTTATCCTGATCACCAAGTTTAGTTCCAAAGTATGATATATAAATCTTTTTGACAAAGTCTGTGATGTTTTTTTATCACAAATATAACAAAAACTGTCAGCAGAGTTTTTACAACCACGATTAGACATTGTACTTAGCACATGTACAGGAAACGTGAAAGTGAGGTTAGGTTGACAGTAAACAAAACATCAGCTGTAAATAGAAAAAAGAATCAACCTTTTTGGGCCAGAAAATGTGTTTCAGCAGTGCTACCAACTTCATCCACACCAATTGACCTAGTTTTTCAGTTTTTTATTTTAATATTAAAGCTGTTCAATTCTTTAAAAATCGCTTAATTTAATAAATTGTGGTTGATACAGCTTTTTTAATATCATACTTGGATTCAGCACCCTAAAAACTATAGGAATAAGTTATTTTCAATACAAAAGTTTTTTCAACGTTGGCCTGTGTTATTATGCTCCTTTTTTTTCAAGGAGATATTATACTCTAGGAAATGTTTGTATATGAAAGGCTATATATGTTTATAATATATGACATAGTTTAATCATTGTGAATCTATCTGAACCCAAAGGCATTCAAAACTATGATAACAGAATAATATTTACTTTTCTGGTTACAATATTCCTTAATGATATGTTAAGTGCGATTTTCTATTCAATTTTTGAACAAATATAAGGTTAAAAAATAATTCGTATGGGACATCAATGAATTTCATAAATATGTCAAAATTATGGATGGTTGTGGTTTTTGTCTTTTTGGCTGAATTGGATTTAGGCAGCTTTTTTCTACGGAAAGTTTTATTTATGAATAGATATAGCCCAATGATTAATTCAATCCATGTCATTATGTAATTTATTGGTAATTATTCCGCAGGTTGTCGCTTCTAGTTGAGTCACAACAAGTTTTAACTTTTTACCCGTTCCCCTCTTAATATTTTTCCAATAATACCAATTATCATGAGCTTTAGTATGGAAAAGAGAATGTAATTATGGAAAATATTTGTATTTAGGAAATCATTGGAAATCGCCTAAAAATCAACGTTTCAACAAACATATGTCATCTATACTTCGAAATATTAGTTGAACTTTTATTTCTTAATGAAGTGATTATCGAAATCTACTCATTTTCTTATATATAATTTTCTATTCTAATATATAATATATATTATATGATATATAATCTTCTAATAATTACATTTTCTTTTATATAACACAGCTCCGCGATAACTTGCGAATGAAACGAGTTAACAGTTAAAACAAAACACGAAGTGTTAACCTGTGGAAAAGTAGCCAATTTATTTTTTATGGTACTTATATTTTTATATGGAATCCGGAAATGGCGATTTGTAAGGTATTCTCATAAAAAACTGAATATTTATCTATGAAGCCTTATCAACAATCACT
Source organism: Arma custos (assembly GCA_037127475.1). NCBI lineage: Eukaryota > Metazoa > Arthropoda > Insecta > Hemiptera > Pentatomidae > Arma > Arma custos. The sequence goes on from CM073762.1 coordinate 100,153,282, forward strand.
AGCAGGATTAGAATACAAAACTCTATTATATAATATGATTATTATTACATGGTAAAAACAATGGGTAAAATAATATCGATTTCAATGTCAAAGATTAAAAATATAACTGCAATTAAAAGGAATTGGATAAAGTAGTCGTTTTTTCTGAAATTTTTGCAATTTGTGTGTATAATATTATCATTGTCATTGGAATTATTAAAGCTATAATTGTAGATATTACAGCAGTGTAGTATTATTTCTTCTTTAATTTTTTTTTAGATTAATTTATTGATATTTACAACTATAATATTACAAGTAAATCTGCTAATATGAACAAATGACATGAAAAAAAAACACTTGTGGAGAAACTACACATCGGTAGCACTACGATAAAGTTAAAATAGTAGAAGGCCATCTTCTTTTCAGACGCCTCGGAGGGTTATCAGGAATATTATGGGAAGCAAGTTGAGACACTAGCGGCTTCAAGTGTGTATGGAGCTTGTCATGGAAGGATAGGTATCTAGTTTGGGCCAAATCAGCAACATATGGGATATTAAGATCATGATGGATGAGTATGTTTGTGACATAATAAAGAGCATTGAGGATTTTACGAAGGATTTTGGATTGTAAGGATTGGATACATGATGAATGTGATGTTTAGTAGAGCCCCAAAGCTCAACTCCGTATGTCCAAATAGGTCTGATAACTGTCATGTAAATGAGTCTTTTGTAATTAATTGGGAGCTTAGAGCGTTTGTCCTGTAAATGTTGAAGTAGGCGAAAACGTCGAGCAGTTTCTTGTCTTTTCAGTCTTATATGAGGATTCTTATTTAATTAAATATATATCTACTTTAACATTAAATTCCCAATTTTACAGAAAAAGTAAAACTTTTCAGAATTACTGTTACTTATTAATCTATGGTGAGCTCATGTTACTGTTATTTCTTATAACATTATGGTGTTTAGTAAAGAAATGTCTACAGGATTATACATCGGTAGTTTATCAAATACTCATCTTCTTATCATACTAGTCTGTTGAAATCATATTTACATACAATGCATTCTAGATACAGCTGTAAATTCAAATTGTCTGTAGAGCGTATTGAATTACTACCATATAACCTAAATAAGAAAATTATAATAAATGTATAATATAAACTCCATTGTCAACAGGATTCTTTTCCAATACGCTATTGGCAAATTTTTATGACGTTATAAATACGTCGACAAGACGATAAACACAAGGCGATAGGATACACATTATGAAGTAGGCGCCTCAAGAAAACTGCTCGTTGACACGCGAAACTCGCCGTCTCTAAAGCTTTTGTTTTGTTTACTATTCGCCATTAATTTAATTTTTCGACCGATTTATGCGGAAAATGGCCGATTCATCGGAGCCGGATAAATTATTCGCTCATCCATGGAATATTTCGTCGTCGTTATGATAACCAAAATAAAATAAATCTTGGAGATTTTTTTAAAGTGTTCGTTCATAATTGTGTCAGGGAACTAAAATGAAATGTAATATCTTCAACCAATTATAATATTCAATTATTTCTTCATACACATTCATTATTCATAAAAATATCTGAGAGTCAAAGAAAATTTTCATTAATAACTTATTGCTTTTTCGCAAACTACAACTTTTATTGAGAACTTCACCAGACGCCGGGTACCAAATAAAAAAAAACCTGTACAGATAAAAGGTCTTGGCTAAACCATAAAGATCTTGGGTTCAGTACACATTAGAGACTGCACTATTGCTTGGACAACGATTGGGAAGGGAGGTGATGTGATCTAGATCCTACCCATCCGCAAATTTTCTCCCTATTTTGGGTACCTACTTTATAGAATGTTTCAACAATATATAGATGAGCCCTTAGGACTCATCTTCACCTGCTAACAAATAAAAAAAAAGATTAAACGGATATCAAATAATATATCTACTTACATTGTTGGTTTATATATTTTACATAAATTTGTCAAAACCGTACTTGATTATATAAAACCACTTTTGTAAATAATACCTCATGACCAATTTGGAAAACCAAATCGCTTTCAAAACAATCCATTCCAAAGCTGAGAAAATAAAAGTACTCTGGAAACAAAAGTTTGGTATCGGAAAGAAGTACAATTAAGAACATTTGTTTATCTCGGGTTCAGTACGTGGTAGAGACTCGGCTGTTTCTAAGACGATGGTTGTGCCGGGAGATGATATGTACGAGATCAGGATTAAGGATCCCATTTTTATTGTAGCTAGGTGAGCACCAGGGTCTCATAGATGGATCCCGTAGGGTCCATAAATGGCTGTTGAAAGATTAAATAATTTATCTCTCATAGTCGGATTTGAACCCGTGACTTTCAGCAACTCAAGGACTCTACAGTCTGAGTTACCCAACTTTTTCTGTTTTCCATGAAATTAATTTAATTTGTTAAATATTTTTATTTATCTACGTTTGCTATTTATATGGCTCGTATTCATTTATAAGTTAAAGCATATATCCATCTTTATTTTTATTTGACTATTTATTTTTATGTTTTCAATGGTTTGTAAATATGGGAGCGGATTGGCTCAGTGGTAGAGCTCTGATTGTTGTCGTGTCGAAGGTCCTGGATTTAAATCCCACTGCTGACAGACTTCATCTGTTATCTTATGGGATCTAGGACAAATCACCTCCTTGCACAAACGTTGTTCGAGAAACAGTACAATCTCTCCCACATACTGAGCCCAATGCCACACACTGTACTCTTCATAGTTTATACCTCCCTTAGGATTCAAAAATAAGTATAAAATAAAATAAAAATATATTGGTAATTCATGAATATATGGCATACAATCCGGCGCTGTGATTATGGCTGTACACCTTTCGATTTGTAAAACCTTAAAAATGATTAAGTTATTGAAGCATATGGTCGCTGTCAAAACAATACAGCCTATGTACACTGGGCGATTTCACCGGAGAGAAAAAAAAAACTCGCAGAATGTAGACTTGGCAATTTTTTTCAGACCTATTGAAGAGAAGTATCAAAAAATCATACCCTGCCATGTTGCTGACCTTAATACCTGTCTTCCTTAGTGTGGAATTCAACCTGTAGAATGCATTACTGTTACTTAATCATTTTCTTAAAAACTTGTAGACAGACATAACAATGACAGCGATGATGTGTTACATATGTGAAAATATGACAGACGATTGTTAGGTTGGCAAGTAGCAGAGCGCTCAATGATGTTCTTCTCGTTAGTATTTACGTATTTGTATGTACCCTATATATCCGAAATGACAAAAAAAACAATATTTTAACTTGTGTTTCAGTTTAGTTATATTTACTATAACACTAGAAAGCTTTCTGAAAGATATAATAAAAGAAGAACTCCACGAAAAGAAGAACTGAAGTAGTAAAACAAAAATAAAGTTATTTTCGAAATATGAAAACATACATTATAATCAAACATTACAAGGATGAATAGGAAGGCAAAGTAAAGAATATTGATGCGATGATAACGACTCCCCGAACATCTGTACTACGACTGCTATTTACCAGTCTTCTTTAAGGTTCCTCGGCCGAGCAATCTTCTAAATTATAGGCCACGTCTTTGGATAAAACAGAAAAAAAAACTTTATTGGGCTCAAGCCGACTCTTAGCATCAGTCTTGTTCGTATAAAAATCACGAGGGAATAGCATGTTTTATTTTACATAAATATAAAAGTGTTTGTGTATAAAGACAGAGTATGTTAATATAAAATTATATAAAGAGTAAACACTTTTTCTGCAATACAATGTTATTTTAACTAAGTTATTCCTAATGTTACTGCACACATTTTTCTACATAATAATAAACTTTATTTTTTCCTCTTTCTTTTATGTACAATTTTTACATGATTTTTATATTTACAAGGTTTTTAAAAAGAAAAAAAGACCCTTCTTTGGGAGAGGCTTATTTTTCTACATATCACAGTTTAATTTGTAAGTATTTTTTTTTCTATGTACTTTTTTTCTGTCATTATATAGAGTCAGCATAATTTAAGTGCATAATAATTAATTTAAGTGTTATAAGCAAGTAATTTCGAAAGCCCCGGTGAATTAGTGGTTAAGACAAATTTTGTCCTGAAAAAATTAAATGTATTGATAGTAGCAGAATGGTGTTGAACTTGTAGTTTATGGCTTGAAATGGAGTTGAAATATAAGCAATAACACCTTTTCTAGCCAATGCCTGTCTTAGCCACTTATTCACTACGAAAATAAAACACAATTCAGGTTCTCTAATAACAAATAAAATAAAAAATCAAATTTTGGAGAAAATCTAAGTTGACCACTTATTTACCGGGGCTGTAGATATAAACAGTTACGTATTCCCAAAATTGATTTTTTATACTATACATTTTTTTTATAATATTTTAACTACAACCCATGAAGGATCTTGAGTTCAAAACATAGTAGAGACCCTCCTATTTCTAGGATAACGATGATTAGAAATATATCACGGATGATTTATTCACATTCCGAGATCACGTTTAACCACCAGGTTTTTTCCTCAATTTAAGGGTACAGGTTATACTAGCTGGGTGAGCACAATTAGGGTCTGCAGATCTCAAAGCTTCCATCCGAGGTTGTTAACAGCTTAAATAATTTATCTCTCATTGCCGTATATGAAACCAAGATTTTATATACATTTCGTTCTATCAAGTGGTTGAAAATAAATGACTTATTTATTGGTTTTAAAACGAATTTTAATGTTTTGTAGATTTTTCTATTGTTGTGAAAAATTATATATACTCTCATCCGAACCGGGCCTGTATAAGCAAAATACTAGGTATAGTAATAAAAATAAATTTAAACATGTATACATGAGTCCTGTATGCTTGGTAAAAGAAATTCCTTCCAAAATTTATTTGTGTTTTAAATATCTTGAAAGAGAAAATGGTCTGGGTGGGTGTAAAAATTAAAGTCTTAGATGGTGAGCAATTATGTATTATAAACCAGCGTTTCTACCCACATTGCAGGTCCTTATGTCATAAATCCCAAAATTGTGACCACTAAGCCCAGGTGAAGATCTACAAGATAGGTCGAAACGTTTCGAATAAATAGTTGCTTAATGTATTTAAGAATTTACATTTGACCTCCACCCATCTCTTCTATAAAATTACTCTTCTTCCTGTAACTTATCCGTTTCGAACATTGTCCATTAACATTGTGGTATTAATTTTGTCAGCACTTTTAAATAATTGGACAGTTGTCAGACCAAATGATTGCCTTAAATTATTCAAACAGGAGAGCCTCCTCCTTTCTGGTCCCATCTTTCCCTACAGTAGATATTTGTCATTTCGCATGTTGTAGCCAAGACGTTCTAATTTTCGCTTCTTTATATTATATGCGATTTCTTAATCTTATGTTATGTATTCGAAGATTCGGAGAATACGGTGGTACACCCACATCTCATATTCTTCCATTTTCTTCATTAGAGTTACAGTCATTATCCACGCTTTCGCGCATTACAGCTGTACCTGTATTACCTGAAATACACAGGAATACACCAGTCTAACTTTAAGAGGAAGAGACAAATCATTACTAGCGAGAAGTTTCTTCAAACCATTAAACGATGATCTTACTTTCTTGGCCTGATTCCATTTTGAATTGACCATCGTATGGAACATGTATGATTCTAAGTGTTCAATTAGTTGACGGTTTGACTTAAGTTGGCGTGCTGGATACTCCAGTCTACTTATTAGTGTCCATATCGTTTTGGCTATGTTGAGGTGTAGTCTTTCAACAAGGCGGTGGAGATCATCGATATCGCTATTAATGAAGATAGTGTTATTAAGCATATTTTAAGTTGCTGAATATTTCCCCATCAATCTTGAATAATTCTCCCGTCATTTACTTTAGCCTTTATACGCATATGTATCTTCTTCCCTTGCCTTAGCTGTTCGTGGAGCGACTTGGAGCAAGGTTACTATCTCTATTTGATGAGTCTGTTTGGACTGTTGCAGTGTAATGTGTTGCACTTTGTTTTCTTTGGTGTGATTTCCTTGTGAACTGTTACCCTGATGATACCTATTTAGGCGAAACGCCAACTAGTTGTTTCGCCTAAATAGGTATCATCAGGACAACATTTTTTTTTATTCGTTTTCGGGATTTTCCTGGTACAGCCTAATAATTGATTAAAATAAACATAAATACGTAAAAACAATTACGTTTATTAATATTACACCAAATAATCTTGAGGAGGATAACTTGATATAATAGTTCTTCATTTTTAGTTAATACACATGTGTGTGGGAGAGGAATGGCTCAGTGGTAGAGCACTGAGTTACCACGCTGAAAATCCTGATTCAAATCCTAAACATAAATGGTGGTTACAAATGAATGACGAAATCATACTTATATAAAAATGATTTATGACCAGTCGAGAAAAGTAGATACCGATGCAATAGGACTAAATTATAGTGAGTTATCGTCTTCAAGTGTTACATATGAGGCGTTTGGTTTCAAAACCGGCCGGGTACATCCATTTTTTAAAAAAATTCAGGATTGATCAAAAAAGTTTCAGTTTAAAAAATGATCAGTTTAACCATTTTTTAAAACTATTTTTCGTTATTTTGCTAACAATTCACTTCAAACAATAATTACTAACAATTTTTTACGATGCTCTCTTTTTTTGAGATCTCAAGATCTCTCATTTAATATAAAAAATGAGTTTGATGCACCTGACTTTGAAAAGATAATATCGATTCTGGTTAGTTTATGGTTGATAAAAAATAAATGAATAAAATAGATATTTTTAAAAAGAAATCACTTTAAATAATATCTATAATTAAACTATACATCGATGCCTTAGTTCACATATGTGTAAGTGCCGAAAACAAGATTTTACAGGAGTCAAATTTGATACAATATATTTTTGTAACCTTCACAGCTTCTCTATTAATTCTGTATCAACTTATGATCTATGACTTCCTGATCACAACTTTACAATACTATTTATATACTCCCATACATTTACAAAACCCATTTTTGTAAAATTTGGACTTGACGCATTTGTGAACTAAGGCATCGATATACCTACACATAGTTTTGATTTTTGATACATAAAAGATTTTCATTTAATGTAATGGATGTAACCAATTTTGATAGGGAATGGAATCTTTTGTTATTGATTTTTTAAGTATCTACGCTGTTTTGAAACAAACACATCTAATACATTATTTCTGGCATTAAAAACTTATAAAAAAAAAAATTGAAAGTACCCGATTTTGAAACCAAACGCTTCGTATCGATCTATGGAAAAAATAAGGCTTGATTACATGTACATAAATACTTTGTGTTAAGTATTTATTTTTTGAGAGGAAGGAAATGGTTCGGGTGGAGGTGAAAAAAATTCTCTTAAGTAGGAAGAACTTTTTATTAACGAGCCTACGTTTCGGAGAACTGTTTATTGGAAATCCGATGTTTCGACCCACACTGCAGGTTTTCTTCAGGGCTATTCTGATGGGAGTTGACACTAGACTTGTTGACCGTATATATATGAGGAAGAAAATGTTTCCGGATGGAGGTCAAATATTTATTAATTGTTGTTTACTTGTATTAGTATTAATTTTGTATTTTATTTCTTTTGAATTCCTACACTACTCAAAAGAGAAGAGAGAAAGGTCAAGGATAAAGCGCTCCCAATTCGACCTCACAACACTACGCTACTAGGCCTCTGCGTGAGTGGGGGTGTGTGGAGGGGTAGCGGGGGAGTGACAGCCCGTCGCCTAGGCACCTCCATCGGCCATCTTGTCGCGTGACGTAGCGGGGACTGATTGGTTGAGGGGCGTGGCGCAGGCGCGGGAGGGAGAGGAGGGGCGTGGCCTCAGGAGCCGCGCCGGCCAGTGCTGTGTGGGATGCCGGCGGGTGCGGCACGGGTGTAGTGAGGATCCAGCGGTGCAATAGCGACACAGAAGCCTGGAGTACCTGACGGCCGGACCGGGACCAGGGGGGCTCGGCCCCGGCGAGCTCCTCCCCCCCGCCCCCCCTCCCCACGTGGCCCAGCTAGGCACCGTCTACGCCACCAAGCGGAGGAGACGCAACGGAAAAAGGTGGGATATTGAAAACATAAAAATATATAAAATCATCTGTGTCTAATAAGTGCCTAATATAGTGTGTAAAGTGCTTAGGATCTTCGGTAAGAGCATGAGTTAGCCATTAAGTTGTTAGGATAGTTGTGTTCCGTTGAAGAGTTGAAACCAAACTAAACCGCTTTGGAATATATAAATTATAAATTTCTGGTTATCATTTCCGCAGGTTGTTGCTTCATTTTGAGTTACCGCCAGGTTCCACTATTTATTTATTTTTTTCCAAAAATACATGTTTTTGTGAGATTTAGTACGGTAAAGAGAATGTAGTTATGGGTGATGAGTAGATTTCGGTAATATTTTCATCAAGAAATAAAAGTTTCAACTGACACTTCGAAGATTATTACCGAAGTATAGGTACACATTACCGTAATTTCAATTCTCTTATCCTTACTAAAATTCATGATAACTTGTATTTTTGGAAAATATTAAATGAATAAATAGTTAAAACTTGTAACTCAACTAGAAGCGACAATCTGCGGAATAATTAAAATCCTACATTCGGCAAATATTAAATCTGCAACTCCGTTGAATAAGTGGTCAAGTCGAATTTCCTCCAAAATTAATTTCTTGTACTAAGGAAAACAGAATCGTGTTATTTTCTTAGTGAAGTAGTGGCTAAGTCCGGTTTTGGCTTGAAATGACCAATATCAGCGTTGTAATATAATAATATACATATATATATATATATATATATATATATATATATATATATATGATATAATGATAATATATAGAGTTGTAATATAATCAGTAGCTTACATTACAACTCCGTTTCCAGCCAAAAGCTACGAGAATGACACTCTTCTGCTTTCCTTAATATAATTAACTCTCTCTGAAGAAAATTCGACTAAAGGAATTTTTTTTCACCAGGGCTGCAGATATTATCTCTCAAATCCTAAATTAAGATTCTATTTCGTTAAAGAATTCGTATTAACGCTAATATCTGAATTTCTTGCCTTGGAAATCACTCCATTCTAAAATACGGCACCTAGTTTGTTAGACGGGATAGGTAAATAGTTACAAATTCGATAATGTAAGGAAAATATACAACGTAGAAATAGTGAGAAAATTGCAGCTTAAGTCAGTTAAATTTTTCACAATAGTGAAAATAAATTTTATTCCTCAATATTGCCGTCTGAATCTCTATGACTCCAGGGAATTCAATTCCTCTAACATATTCAAGATCATATTCAAGATCAAAAGCTAATAAGTCAACATTTAAAAAATTTACTTTTTCACTTTTTCACTAGTTTACTCAAGTAATGCTTTAGGATCCCGAAACTTCATGATCAGAATCGGATTAAAACCGTGAGATATGAAGCGACAAAATGTCATGTTAGACAAAATTATTTAACTAAACCAGCGAAAAATTTAAAAAGCACCAAGTTTTGAAATTTTGAAGTTAACCTGAACGCCTCATTTATAAGCTTTATATGTATGCTTCATTTTTAGCATTCAATAAGCGTACTAATCGATTTATTATACAATATAATAATTTTATGTTTTCTATCGGACTGTATATATAATTATTAAAGCTGAGAATGAATACTATCAACCTTCTCTTTATCACTTTCTCGCATTATCGTCACATATTAAGTCAATCTTCCGTAATTTTATTGCGTTTAATGATTTCATTATTATTATTATTATATAAATGATATTATTATTATCAATTATTCATTTTTAAAAATTTTAACGTTATTAATTCTGTGGTTTACTTTGATACGCAATTAGTAATTGAAAAGTTTATTGTTTAGTTTCGGCAACAGTAATACCCCATTTAACACGAAACGAACCAATATCTAAGGGTGTGTTATAAAAAATCCTGTTTTTAGCAACAAAAAAAAATATCCCACTAAGTGTGTAAACGCTTTACAATTTCCAACTTCTTTCTATAATTGAATTAAAGTCATTCTGTTTTAAAAGATTTAAGAGGAATTCAACATTACGAAATCTCAATTAAACTTTTTAGTACATTCTTTTAAAGTAGCTGATTTTTTTTCTTTTTATTGTTTTAATACAAAACAGATTTTTTTACCAATAAATAAAAGTCATTGTTGATATATCATATAAATTCTGGTATGTCTCTATTAAAATTGATTAAACTACTATTAGTTTTGATTTTAGTGGAGCTTTTGATTAAGGAATCAATAACTCATGAAATAATCCAATATCTATAGCGAGCTGTCATGGTTACCATATCAATTAATCTCTAGGATTGAACAATAATAATTACAGATTACTATGATAGCTATTATAGACCTATTTCTATCTTGGATATACTTTAATTGATCACATAGAGCAAATTACATTGAGAAACAAATAGATTATTTTTTACTACTTAAAAATAATGATAAAAAGAAAATTTTTATTGTATTTAATTGTAGCTTGGACCATCTGACAACACGTTATCACGTTCACCGTGTTCTAAACTTCATTGCAAGGGACAATTGACCCTTAAATGTCTAAGCAGCATAAAATTTTTTTTTCCAGAATTGAGAAGAACTAAGGAAAAAACATTTTTCCCTTTATTGCGTATAATTATTTTTCACGAGATATGAAGGAATTCATTAATATTAGGGGGACAATCGTGAAGAATTAAAGGAAATATGGTTTATCTTAGTAACTTAATATGTATCCTTTATCACCATCAAAAAGGATATTTTAATTCTTCTTTCGCTAAATCGAAATATTTATTCATTTTAATCAGATTTTCAATAAAAAATACATAAAAGAATAAATATTTTATTTATTTTTTATTTACTTTATAAATTAAACTATCTGTTATACAGATCTATGACACCACCTATTGTGGTTAATTAATTTTTAATATGAATGATTTCATTATAGTTAAGTTACGGCCGCAATGTTCTGTAATTAAACTGTATATTCAGTTTATGTTATATTAGATTAGAGAAAATAATAAAATATAATTAACAACTAGCAGACATAATAATTAAGACAAGGAGGTAACAGAGACGCGAAGTCACAACCACAGATGTTGCACCCACACACAGCTACCGTGTTCGCCGCGTTTAGGATCTTCATTAGCAACTTCATATACATACACACATACATCATATATATATATGTGTGTATATATGTATGTATTTATATATACTACTAATATATAAAATCATATACATAATAAAGGTTAATCATCATAAGTTATAACGGATAATTTCCTATATTCAGCAATTAATCAATAAAAAATTATTAATTACTAAATTATTGATAATCACTAATATTTGTGTTTTTAAATAATAAATTTATATTAAAATCAACACAATATTATATTAATAAAGGACCATCATAATTATTTTAAAATCAACACAATATTATATTAATAAAGGACCATCATAATTATTTTAAAAACTTTTTATTATTGACATGGAATATGTTTTCTGTAAGTTCCATTATAAAGCCCATGGAGACCTTTTCAGCCTTTATATTTTTATTTTGACCATTCCTGAATATTTGTAGTCTATCCAATTAAAAAATATTCAAACACCAAAGTATTCAGAATATATTAACGTGTAAAAATGAAGGAAGTACCTATCTGTTACAATTTCCTTCTGCAATATTCAAACTGATAAATTTTTGATAATATAGATTTAAAATACAAAATATTCAATTATTTACATTTAAATTTTTAAAAAAGTCCGCCTTGTCACACATCTTTTACATACCTAGTTACTTGTAATACATTTAAAATTTTCAATAAAAATGAGGAAAACACCCAAAGTAATTAGAAGAATGTATCGGAAAAATCCTTTTAATAAAAACAACGAGCCTTATGTCTATAAAATACTCGATAAAAATGATTTCGCCAATTTCAACTAAATATATATTTTCTATTTGACTTTTATGGAAATTATTTTTGATTTTCATGAAAACTGTTATAACTAACAATTATATAAAATATTTTCAATAAATAATCACAACAAATGATTCAAATTATACCTTCTTTATATCTTTTTAAGACTTCATTATCTACTTACTACGAATTTTTTCCTTGGGTAAAATTTATTCTTTATTAAAATTCTTTTTTTCTCTAATTAATTATCAATTTATCCAAATCGTATTTCGTCTAACATTAAGGTACAGTTGTTTTAAAAAAACAAATCAATACTAATGTGCAAAATTCGCCTATCAGTTAAATAGGAATTAGGCCTCGTTGTCTGAGGGTTAAAGGTGATTTAATTCTGATAAAGCGAATTTAACCAAAATTGTTAGATACATTTTAAAAACAATGTTAAAAAATAGTGTATAACCAATAATACTATACCTCACTTCTGGTAGATTAATTCTGGCGAAAAAGTTGATGTTTTGATATGTTCTTAAGTTATATTTTTTTTAAGGAGCGTTGTAGCTCAATGTTTAGAGTGCAATGTTGCTTTTCTGAAGGTCCTGGGTTCAAATTCGGCTGTAGGATAAATTACTTAATCTGCTAACAGTCATGGACGATCCCTATGGAATTCACAGACCCCTGGAGCCCTTAATTTAATGTTGGTACCCTAAATTAGAGGAAAAACCTGGCGGATGAGCGTGATCGAGGCCAAATTACCTCCCTGTACAACCGTTGGTTTATAAACAGCACAGTCTCTAACATGTACAGAACCCAAGACCCTCCATGTGTAGTAGTGGTACAAGTTTTTTTTTCAACTATTTTCTTTCTCAATCCGCTGGTATTCCACAAGGCAGTATCCTCGGCCCAATCTTCTACACAGTTTATACATCTGACATCCCAATCCGATCCCCTGACATCCCCATCCTAATACTATCCTCACCACGTATGCGGATGACACATGTGTATTATCAGTCAATAATCCATCCAGTTATCCTGATCCCATACTCTTCAATCCCATAACACTTACCTTGAAAAATGATGTCAAAACTGGGGGATTAAAATAAATTCTCACAAATCCCGTCAAAAAATCTCGTCGTAAACCAATGACTTTCTGTCTTGTATCGTTTAATAACATTCCACTGATTCCTGTAGATCAGGTCCTGTACCTAGGACTTCACCTTGACAAAAGATTAACTCGGAATCCTGATACTAGACTTAAACGACAAGATCAGACTCGCTGTTTCAGGCTATTTCAACATTTACTAGAAAAACGCTCTAAACTCTCAATTAATTACAAAATACTCATATACATGACAATAAATAGACCCATCTGGACTTAAGGAAAGAGCTTTGGAGTTCCACTAAGGCATCAAATTCCTCTCGTATTCTATCCTTACAATCCAAAATCCTCCGTAAAATCGTCAATGCACCTTACTTTGTTACGAACAAAGTAATCTATATGACCTCAATGTCCTATTTGTTGCTGATTTGTCCAAATCGGATATCAATCTTTTTATAACAGACTTTATTTCCACTCAAACCCTCTAGTTTCAAACCTAGCAACCTCTTCAAGTCCTGATAATGCTCCGAGGCGTCTGAAGAGAAGATGGCCTCGTGACCTTCCAAGTTAAACTTATTATTTGAGTACTGCCACTACATTACCCCTACTTGTCTTTCATGGTATTTGCCAATCATTAGATATATTTACTTGTTGTATTTATTTTCAACTTACACTCCCGATTGGCTAATTACCTCTCCCCCTCTTTAATTCATCCAGATCAATCATTATCTGTCGTTGACCACAAGCGCGGTGGATCGATAACAAAATAGCTATCATAGTAATTGGGGCAGTCCAGAGAAGTAACATATAACTCCTCTATACCATCCATAGTGATTTAAGTATTGCCTTCAGGAGGAGCTCTCGTCCCCAGTCCGTTTTCAATCTTCAACTAGTGTTTGCGAAAAACGTAACAACTGAATTTACAATTTTTTATCCACGCGGTAGTGTGCTATTTTTGTTTTATAGGTACCTTACCTTTTTGCAACAAAGTATACTTGCAGATGTTTTTCTTCTGATTATATCTGTTGCAATTGTGTCAGAAAATATTCAATTAATCTTTAAAAAAAAAGATTAATTTTAAGTTTTTTCCGATAGGGTGTCGTTAAATTAATTTCATTACATATCCACTACTAAACTCATGTATCAATTGATTTTACTGAGATATGAATGAAATGAAAAATTTATAAATAATTGGTGATGATTAAGTCAATGTTTTTTATTTACAAAAGGAATAACATAATTTTGTCATACATTGCTGAAGAAATGAAATTATTCACTTAAAAAAAATAAAAAAATTCACCTAAAAGAATAACAAGTCATTATAAACGTAATGTACGTATAAAACATTATATACGTATAATATATGTATATATAAGTATAAATAATTAAAATAAAATTATTGGAAAGTTGTTTACAGGTTTTAATATTTTCATAAGTAAAGTCTAATAAAACTGAAAAATAATGGATTTCTTCGGATGTTTTTTTTTATGTATATATTATATCGTTGTATTTCTAATTTAATGTAAATAAAGGAGGTTTAGAAAAAAGAAAAAAAAAACTGAAAAAGATTAATTTAAGGAAGAAATAGTTGGGGGTGCAGTCAATGAAAACACCAAAATAAGCATAACTTATTTATTATGTGCCGACGTTTCGGCCTACAATGTAGGCCATCTTCAGGGCGAATAAAACAAGTTGCAGGTTGGGGAGCTCAGAGACAAGTCCTGAGCCTTATAGACAAGACCTGACTCGACTTGTCTCTGAGCTCCCCAACCTGCAACTTGTTTTATTCGCCCTGAAGATGGCCTACATTGTAGGCCTAAACGTCGGCACATAATAAATAAGTTATGCTTATTTTGGTGTTTTCATTGACTGCACCCCCAACTATTTCTTCCTTAAATTAGAAGATACAGTCGACCAACTCTTCTCTAACCTGAAAAAGATTAGTTTGAAATATTTAAATTGAATAATCGTGTTAGTTGAATAAATCGGGTAAGTATTTGAACGATAACCAAAACCTAGACTACTTAATTATTGTTGTATATCTCTCTGTTCATGTTGGTGTAATCCAAGTCCGCTGTCACGATTGTGCTGCACCCAATGGGCGAATTCACGAACTACCTCCGAGCAAAAACAGGTGGTGCACTGCTCAATCCTGGGCAACAGTCACATTCTGTTCAATGGAAATGTGCATCATAGATTAACATAAATGATGGTAATACCCAATTTAAACTTTCTAACGTGTAAATAAGTTTTAGTGATTAACTTGGAACATTATATTTTACATATGAAGTGGAATAATAAATATTGTTCGTATGTCGTCATCTTACGATCGTAAATAATTAGTATAACTCATTAAGAATGCATATATATATATATATATATATATATATATATATATATATATATATATATATGTATGTATATGTATGTATATAGAATGGGGTTGGTCTGCCTTTAGGTGGACAGGACGTAACCCTTAAGTCTCTAATAAAGAAACCTAGATTCACGAAAACATAAACAAACACCGCACAATGGAATTTTCTATCCCGCCTTTCGTATCGCAATGTAAACGTAAATTCGTGATCCGAAATCATCAATGGATGGTTCGTGATTGTTGATAGCGGAGGGCGGGAGCCATGCAATGTTAAAATCTCCAGTCATGCCGATCGGAATCCCCAGGTTCCTCTTCGCCTCTGGGGGTTCCATTCCCCTCCAAGTGAGTACCGGGTTTAATCCAAACATTGTGTGTTTATGTTTATTCGTTCAACGCCATTTTATGCTGCTATGGCTAATCGGACGATGCTACAGCGGGAATCCTAAATTTTACTCATCCGAGTATAATCAGGAAAAGGGTCTTTAACGAGTAGCCGATACCAGAAACGCAATTTTACTTCCCCTCTGAAAAACGGCATACCTAAGGATTTTTCATTCCCTTTGAAAAATCCCAAAGCCAGCTGTTGGGCTGCGAATTAACGAGCAAAGAAGGCTGTTATGCTAACCACTACATGGTCTATATTAAGTTTATAAACGTCATCAAGTTGATTACCATTATATTTAAATGAATGTATGTTAAAGTGTTTATTATTAATTGAACCTATGGGTTCTAATTTCCCTAATGACTTGATAATTTTTAATTGTTAATACTCATATATATTGTTAAGCCTCTAAATACTAGAAACCCGTCTATGTTTCCTCATCACAACATACACCAAAATAAATATTTCCATTATTGAAAAACAAATGCAGCACATCACAAATCACCAGATCCAAAATACTTATTAAACTGAGACAGCCATTTTGAATTTTTATTTTGGTTTACATTCTAACGATGACTTAATTCCCGAAACGCTTTTCGTTTCATATTTTCATATAATAATAATACATCAAGTAAATATAATGAAAGATATGTAATTCAATTTTAACTATTCTAGAGTTTATTTATTAATTTTTTTATTTATTGATATTTACAACTGTATTACAATAATACAACAAATAAATAGGCTAAGTGATACATAATGACATGAGATAATGACAAGTAGAGAAACTACCCACTACGTACTCAAATCACAAGTTCAACTAAGAAGGTCACGAGGCCTTCTTTTCAGAAGCCTCGGAGGATTACCCCGAATCGAAGAGGAAGCTAGGTTTGAAACTAAAGGGTTTGAGTGGAAATGAAGTTTGTTATGAAAGGATAGACTGGCGGGTCGAGCCAAATTAGCAACAAAAAGATCATTATGGATAACTTTATTCTTAACAAAATAAGGAGCATTGAGGATTTTTCGAAGGATTTTGGATTGTAAGGACTGGATACGAGAGGAATTCGAATTATAGTGGAGCCCCAAAGCTCTACTCCGTAAGTCCAAATAGGTCGTATGATGGTCATGTAGGCGAGTCTTTTGTAATTCATTAACTGGGAGCTTAGAGCGTTTGTATAGAAGTGTTGAAGTAGCCTGAAACTTCGAGCGGTTTCTTGTCTTTTCAGTCTTGTATGAGGATTCCAGGTTAATCGTTTGTCAAGGTGCAACCCTAAGTATCGGATCTGTTCCACAGGCACCAGAGGAATATTATTAAAGCATACTGAAGGGCAGGAAGTCGTACGTTAAAAGCTACGACGTAAGGTAAAAGTGATTTAATGCGATTTTTGAGAATATATTTTAATCATCCAGTTTTGAAACCATTCTTCAAGATGAGTGATATGGGATTGGAGGCTTTGGTATACAATAACTGGATTGGTGTTGACTTATAATACCTTGAATTTATTTTTAAAAATAAATGGATTTATCATCCGTTAGAAGTATTAAAATGTATTCATCTTAATTTATTTATCTTTACCTAATTTGGAACCGGGTATAGCTCAATGGTAGAGCACTGAGTTGCTGCGCTGGAACTTCCAGGTCCAAATGATGCAGTACGAATTGCCCCTGTGGTACCTACAGATCACCTAGGGTTCACACAGCATCTGTAAAGGTACACTAATAGGGAAAAAAACGTGGTGGTTGAGAGTGATCTCGGTGAAATCACCTGCCTACATGAAAGTTGATCTAGAAGCAGGATAGACTCTACACGTACTGAACCAAAGGCCCTTTATGGTGTTATATAGGTATACATTCATTTAAATATTGGAAATTTGTTTATCTTCCTTTTTTTTATTATTATTTTAAATTTTCGTTGACAGGATAGTTATTTAGAAAATATACAATATATATATAATTAGTAGAGAATAGAGACGGATTAGAATTGAGTTACATAAAAGGTACTCCAATGCCGAATTTAACCGCTTCCTGCTGCTATTATATCCTGCCGCTGTATCACTCATCACCTATCATTCACCTCTAATAATAATTCATTCCTCAAGTGAGGAAATAGAACCTGAATTATACTTATTATCATTATTTGTTTAATATTTTTGTAAATTCTAGATAATTATCTATTACAGATTAAATTATTTTCATCCTAAAATCATGATATTCTATACCTATTCAGATTAACCTATATTCATGTCATTAGAATATTTCCCACATATATTATTTTTAAACAATTGATCAATTAGATGAATTAATTTATCATCATTACATTTAATTAAATTATTTTATACTCGAATATCTGATTAATCAGAGTTTATATTAATAAAAGCCTAATGTTTATTTATTATTGTTATAATATTGTTATATCCTGAGAATATACTGATAAGAACCTGTACAATGAATATAAACATACTTATTATAATTGGGAGCGGAGGGGCTCAGTGGTAGAGCACTGAATTGCCAAGCCTGTAATCCTGGTTCAATCCCTTTCCGGGCAAGACTTCAATTTAGTCTGTTTGCAGCCGGAGATGGGTAATATATGATCTAGGATCCTCCGGTGGCTCAACCAGCCACTATAAAATATTATAAAAATAGGACACCCAAAATAAAGGGGGGAAATCTTGAGCATGACCTCCTTGCAGAACCGTTGTCCATGAAACAGTACAGTCCCCACCATGTACTGAACCCAGACCCGTTCACGGGTTGTAGTGGTGCTAGTTATTTTTTTATTATAATTAATTTTAAATTTAGCCAAATCATTTTTTATTATTTACCCTGCCTGAATGCTCTATATACCTTTTGAAAGAAATTTTAAAAATTGTCATCTACAAAAGCAAGTCTTCGGCTATCTGACCGGATCTGTAATTGTTCAATGCATATTTTTATTCGCGAATATTAATTTACAATGTTTACGGCGAAATAATGGCATGTGGTTTATCAGCATAGAAAAAGCTAAGACATTAGTAACAGTTTAGCTATTATAAAAAATAAATTGGCGCAGAACCTCAGAAATTTTTACACTTGAGTCAATCATTAATTAAATAATCAAATTGTAGAAATTGTGAAAAGATGATAAAATTTAAAAAAATTGGAAAAAAAACATACAAAAAAAGATCAAGAATAGACAAAATATAAGTATTTTAACTGACATTTATTCTAATTTTTATTTCATATTTCTGGAAAAAAAAACACTGTAAATTTCAGGTGAATTGCAATAAAAAGGGCACCAAAAAAAGCCTGAAATGAAAATGAAAAATCGTATAGGGTGTATATATCTATGAGGACATATATTATTTCATCTCAAATTCCCCCAATCACCTTCTGATATAAAATAATATAGCCATCAACTTTATGTATTATAAGTCATCTATCTGTACATATAAAATGCTTTGTCCTGAATGACTGACTGATCACCGCACAGCCTAAACCGCTGATCTTAGTGACCTGAAACTTGGAGGGTGTGTTCTTTGTATGACGTAGGCATCCGATAAGAAAGGATTTTCCGAAGTTCTACCCCTAAGGGTTCGAAAAAGGGGAGCAAAGTTTGTATACTTGCTCACGTGTTTCTTACTCGCAAAATCTACATATTTTCGCAGAACAGAACTAATCAAGTAGCAGCTCATTTCTCGCTGCTGCCTTACGACAAGTGAAACCGTTATACTAATTAATCCTTTTCAATTAATTCAATTTGAAATTACATTACATAGTAATCCTATACTGACACGAAGAACAGTAAACTTCTGTCCGTCCCGTTTGTTAATCAGTGTCGATGTATATTTCACAGCTGTGCTGATCCGTCTGTGATGAAATTTGATATGGATAATCTCAAGCCTGGAGAAGGACATAGGCTACTTTTTTCAACACACCACACAGGCGAAGTTTATATAAAACTGTAACCTGATTGACTAACATACCCAGCGGTCAACACACAGCAGAAAACCACTGAACTTAGCATCTTGAAATTCGCAGATAGGTTTTTTGTATAGCTAAAATGAGCACTAAGAAAGAAATTCGGAAAATTTCACCCCAAGGGTTTCCCCCTTAATATAACAGTGGTTGAAAAATTGTATGGAATCCGTCAGTTTTGAAATTAGACATATGAGATTTCGTATGTACGAGTAACTTATAGTTAAAAAAATTAAATTATTTATTTAAAATGATCTTTCATGAAACTTGCTGACCAAATTCCACGCGAGCGAAGCCGTGGGCAAAAGACATTATATAAAATTATAAATAAGTAATTCAAGTATTGCAAATTTGAAAACTGTTTTGTTGAAAAATAATAGGTTTTAAAAAAACAACCCGAGCTGCTGAGTAGACATATCGGATTCAAACTATTTGTACTGTCAATGGAAATAATCATTATTATTAGGTAATTATTATAATCTCGTGTAAAATTATTATTATTCTTTATATTTACAAGTAATATCGAATGTTTTATTTTTAATATAATTTAAAATAGGATTATGATTAACAGTTATTATTAACTTTTCTTCCAATGCAGCCGAGCGATGAAATTCATTTGCATTACACGTTCTACTTGATGGTATTTAACGGAAGTCCAATGTGAATATTAATGTATTTAATATAATTGAAAAGCAAAAAATAAGATTCCATATTTACATATGGAATAATGAATAAGAAAAGAAAAAGGAAAATTAAGTAAAGTAAAACGCCCAGAAATTAATCATTAATCTCAAAAATAAATTCATCAATAAAATCAATTTATTTATATTTATTTTTTCCATTTTTATTTTATATAATAATATATATATATATTTATTGTTATATACTCGTATGTAATACTATACAATTATCCAACAGTCGCCATCATGCATGCTTGCAGTAACCTAGCGACCCTATTAAGATAAAACAAGGAATAATATTAGCCAAGTAAACGATAAAATGGCGTGTTGTAAAATACAATTGACAATAACTCAGGGAGACTTTGTGACGTGAAGCTCGTATTACAGGCTGAAATACATAAATAAATAGCTTCATTACATAAAAGAAACCTTTCCGTATAGAATATATTAAAAAAATCTTATCTTTTCATGTATTTTTTTACTCCATATTTTTTATATTAAGAATCTAATGAGAAATAGAACAATCAAGACTATGATAGTAATTTTGAATTATTATTTATCTAATACATATAAATATGGATATTTGCCATGCCTATTTTTCCATAAGTCCTGAATCAAATTAAAATTAAAATCTCCCTCAAGTATTATTTAAAAAAAACACTAACACTACAACCCATGCCTGGGGTTCAGTACTTGTAGAGACTGCACTGTTTCTTGGAAAACGGTTGTGCAGAGAGGTGACTTGATCACGCTCAACCGTCAGTTGTTTCCCCTTATTTTGGGTACCAACTTTATAGAGGCTTCATGATCCTCTGATTTTCATTTGTTATTCATTGTAAGCGGCCTTATAAAAATATTACTAACCTAATAATTTTTTATTTTTAGCTACCGATTAACCATTAAAATTCATGTAATTATTATATATTATGAAAATATCAATGAAATAACATACTTAATTTCATATGTAGGTGATAAACCGGAAGTTACACTTGTAACTCTTGTCAGCTTTTAGTTTAAGTTATCACACTTATTAATTTTAATTTTATTAATTTTAATAAATAATAATAATTATTGGATGGCAAAAATGAAACCAATCGTTTGACAATACTTACTTCCCTCACTCACGATTATTTTTATTTTCGGGAATATTTAAAATGAAAACTTATAACAACTCAACTCGAAGCGGCAACCTACGGAACTGATACCGAAATTAATACCTAAAAAAAAAATTAACTTCAAAAAGTACTAAGAAATATTTTTTACTTATTTAACTAGTGACCAAATACCAGCTCATGCTTTTAATGGTGGACAGAGAATAGTTTAAGAGCATTTCTTCTATAAAGAGATAAATTGTTTGCTTTCCCTAACCCACCTCGAACCCAGACAAAAGACTTCCTCGGCAGGAAGCAGACATCCTGTGCTCCGCCGAACATCAAGGAACATGGAGGATGCATGCAGTTAATGGCGTATTAAACAAGGGTATGTGTGTCTATGGTCATTGCGTCCCTTCTCTGATAGAAATGTCGAATCATAAAAATGGAATCTGTCATCGGGTATTCAATACATTTTAACCGGGAAGTGGCCAATTTTTTTTCAACAGAATTAGTTCAAAAATAATTACTTTAATAGCGGGAAGGAAAACTATTGTGTAATATAAAAATAGGTGAAAAATATGTCTTTGCTCCTGGGTCATCGAATTTACTATATCATTTTAAATGCGAACAATTGAATGTTTATGAATATACCTTGATTTAGTTATTTTTATAATTATCACAATTAAAATAATATTAATAATAGGATACAATTATAGTGGATATCGAAACTTCCTACTACTACTTATAACCAACAGTTTATTTTAGTTAAGTGTTTATGTTAGTTAAGTGGGACAGGTCAATATTTAGGGTGCTGACTAACCCTAAATTTACATGTTCGAAAATGGATGTGGAAGATAAATAATTTATTCTGTTAAGAGCCATAAATCAACCCTGTGGATCTGGAGACCTTCGATGGGCTCACCCAGGCTCTATAAAGTAGGTTTAATGACCTCCTTGCACAACTGTAAGCTCGAAAATAGTACATTCTCTACCATGGGTTGTGTGGTGCATGTTTATTTACTTTTTTTCATAAATGAAACTATTTAAAAAAAAAACTTTATAAAGATAGTATAATTTAATAATAATTACTTCAGTAAAGCACTCAATACTTATTGAGGTGGAAATATTTCTTATTTACTATAAGAATCTTATTTGTTACTAAACGTTAAATTTAATTATAGTTAACTATCGGTTTTAACTTGGTCTTCTATGTAGTTACATTGTCTTGTCATTATTTAGATGTTTTTTTATGTTGTTCGGTTTTTAAAGAAACTTCATGATTGTATAGGAGATTCCCAACATTCCTTATTAGGCACTGGACATTTTCACTTTATCAGTAAATTGAAGTACAGCGTTATCTGTAAATAGATAAACTTCAAATCTGTAATTAAATTTTTTCATCCGATTGTGTATTTTCCCAAATTAACGAAGCCATGTTGGTATGTGTGTGCACGCCGTTTCAGGCTACTTCAACATTTACTAGACAAATACTCTAAGCTTTAATTAATTATTTGATTAATTACAAAAGAATTATATACATGGCAATCATTCGACCCATTTGGACTTACGGAATAGAGCTTTGGGCTCCACTAAACCATCGAATTCCTCTCGTATTCAATCCTTACAATCCAAAATCCTCAATGCTCCTAGCGTTGTTACAAATTAAGTAATCCATAATAAAATGAAGTCCCATTTGTTGCTGATTTGGCCTGAACCCGATATCAATCTTTTCATGACAACTTCATTCCCACTCAAACCCACTAGTTTCAAGCCTAGCAACCTCTTCAATCCTGATAATCCTCCAAAGCGTCTGAAAAGAAGATGGCATCGTGATCTTGTATGAATGTATACATTCATTATATTTACTTGATGTATTCTGTTATATAGTTGTAAATTTCATTGAATAACTTTTAAAAAACACCAGTTAATTATAAAACCGTCTTCATTAAATAAAACCTTAAAATTTTTTCAACATATTGAGTAAATACTCTTATACTATTAGTCGATATAAATCCAACATCGGATACATCGATATTTAAAAATAATTAAATAAAAATAAAATCTACGAAATTCTCTTCCTTTTTAAGAAAAAATCAAAAAATGTTGACTGCTAAAAATTTCAGAGCATATGCATTTCTATTATAAGCAGTCAAAACAAGATCTCAAGAGGATATTTATCTAAGGTCATTTTTTATTATTTTTATTTTGGAATAGTCGAAAGACTAAAAATTAAATATTATGCTACTCGATAGGCTACTATTGAAAATTATTTCTTATAAAGCGATGAGTAGAATTGAAGGAACCCAAACAATAAATATGGCTCAAAGAGGGTGGTCCGTCTGCTCTTAACTTCTTTCCAGACTAAACAATTTTAGATAAACTTACCTAAACTGACTGACAGTTTCATCTTCAAGTATGACTTGTAAAATCCAATATTATATTTTTCTTTAAATTTAAAATCATATATAATTTTTTTAAAAATATGGTTATGAGATAGAGAAACAAGAGATAGAACTATCACATTCTAAATCAGAAGATCCTGTGTCCATATTTTTCAACAACAATAGCAACAATAATAACAATTCAGTAGATTGCTGTGATGAAGCAAGGTTTGAACAAATTAGTTTTGAGTGTTAATAAAATTTTAATGCTAGATATGAGGAATCTAATCGAACACTGAAGACATTTAATACAGACAGTTAAGCTTTTGTTATGAAATTTAGATTTTATGGACTGAAAAAAAAAAAAAAACCTGTAGCACTATTGACTATTACACGATATTACTATTTTAATCCGTTACACTAAATAAAGCACTTGTCGTTTTTCAATCTATGTTCAAAGCCCATCGAATATCTCCATTCTTCTTGATATGGTCATTTTTTTTATAATAACTTTTCGCTTATAAGGTCTTGATTTCAATAAATGGTAGAGACTGTGTTGTTTCTAAAACAACGGTTGAGTAAGAAAGTGACGTCCGAGATCATGCTTAACCGCAAAACTATTTTCCACTCTTAACCTTGATGAGCCCCAGCAAGTTCTCCAGATCCCATAACAGATTAAAAACTTTATCCTCCACAGCCGGATTTGAGCCCGGGACCTTATCTACAGCAACTCAGCTTTCAAGCACTCCAAATGACTTTTAATATTAAAAATATGATTACATATTTAATGAAGTATTTATTTTACTTGTACGTTCAATAATATTAGTTGACCTTAAAAATATGGGGAAGAAAAAGTTTGATCCTACTACAATAGGCCTGAAGAATATCTGCAATGTGGGTCGAAACGTCGGCTTCCAAATAAACAGTTCTCCCTTTGTAACAGAATTTTTTTACCTCCACCCGGACTATTTGCTTCCCTGTTTTATTTTCAATTCACATATTTTATTTTAATCAAGACTTTTATTTAATCTGTTAGCGTCCGGAGATGGATAATATGGGATCTAGGACCCTCCTGGGGCTCACCCAGCCTCTGTCCATGAAACAGTAAAGCCTCTACCATTTACTGAACCTGTTCACAGTTTGTAGTAGTACTTTTTTTTTTATATTTTAATATAAAATTAATTTTAGTACATACTTTAAAAAATAATTCAAATAAATATAGCATTTCGCCAGATCTACCGGAGACAATTCAATCCCTTATCGATCGACTGAGGTTTCCGAACCCGACTTTGATAAAAAATTAAAGAAAACCCTTGACCTGTACGTCAGCTGTTTTGTATCTCTACGACCGAATTCAGTGTAATGTATGCCTTCTTGTCAATATCTGAAGGATGATACTTCATGTATAATCGTCAGACTGTTCTAATAATTCATATTAGCGATATTCCCATGTAAAAAAAATGTTTTAACTATAGTCAGTAGTTAAATTTTTACCGGTAAATTAAAGTAACATATTATTTTGCGTCTCTTTATTATACAACGGATCGAAGAAATACTTTTTGTTAAGTCTTTTGCCGTACTGATCAGTAGATTATAAATATTTTTAAAAATTAGCAAATCCATTGTCCCTTACTAATAACTTAGCATTAAGCCGTTACACAAAACATAGTGTTATTTTTTAAAATTTAAATGGGAAACTTTGATTTAAGATGCATCTATTTAAAAAATGAAATAACCTATGACCTATATTTTAGTCAAATATTTCCATTTTAGGACTGTTGTTTCAATAAAGAGAACTGCAGTGACATAAGATTAACAGATTCTTCTTTTGGAATATTTATTTTTTATAAATAAAACAAGCTATAAAAACATTTTATTATTATTGTTATTATAAAAAAAAAAATACTCAATTAATCTCAAAACAATACTATAGGAGTATTCATATTGTATGTTGGTATAGTATATGCCGTGTAGAGCGCTAGATTATTAAGTTGGTTCGAAAACAGCTGTGGCAGATAAATTATTTAATCTATTTACAGCCATTGGCGAACCTTGTGGAATAACGGTCACCTGTGGTCTAGTAGCTAGTGTAACAAACTACTAAGCCCAAGTTCGCGGGTTCGTAGCCCGGCAAGTGACCCTAGGATTTTTTAAGGTAGTAAAAAATCCTTAGTTACGCCGTCGTTCGGAAGGGACGTTAAACGGAGGTCCCGAGCCTGTAAAATGTGAGTTACTCGTTAAAAATCCCTATCCTAATTGAACCTGGACAGGCAGAATTTAGAGCTCCCACTGTAGCATCGTCCGATTAGCCATAGCAGCATAAAGTGACGTTAAATAAACAAACAACAACAAAACCTTGTGTAATATTCAGATCCTCCTTGGGTCCCACAACCTCTATAAAGAAAGCACCGTTAGATTTTTGGAAAACCTTGCGGCTGAATGTTAATTTAGGGAAAATAGCCTGTACCTTTCACATAGAAACAGTATACTCTCAAACATGTACTAAATGAACATAAGACTATACATTTTTATCTTATAACATTAGTCTTTTACTTAACATCTGTGTTAAGTTCTGTCTATACAAAAAATTAATTTAGTATATCTTTTTTTTTCAATTTTCTTTGACAGTACATAGAACATATCCATACTTCTTAATAACACCACATTTTCTTTTCGATTACATAAGGTTTTAGTTATCACAAAACCTCATTGATTAGTTATACTTATAATTTATTATATCAAGGATTATATTCAAACTTTCTATTTTTACTCCGCATAAAACTTTGAACCTTTGAAACCGGTTTCGTTTCGTTGTAAAAGTTTTTTTTTATAAGATAAATTATCGATGATTCAGTAAATACACCTGGTACATTCTTCTCCCAAATTACCACTCACCAGAACTATTGAAGACATAGCCAGATTGTCGAAGCAGCCAAAATAGTCCAAAAAGACGGTTAATTGTAAACATGAGACTGAGAGGACAGCTGACTCAGGCCTGTCAATTGCCATCACTCATTCCTGGGACAACGTACGATTATCTAATTCTCCAAAAAGGAACGCCCATCTTTTTTTTTCCTCATGTTTTTGTTTGGTTGATTTCATCTATGGAGTAGTCCATTTTATTTCGGAGAGTGATGACATCGACTTAAGGAGTTCAGTATACCATCATCACACCATACGTCTCCCGAACTACGGAATGTAGACAAAGAAATATTCTTAGGAATGATTTAAAAAAAGGTAATTATTTCACAAGTTGTCACTTTCAGTTGAGGCAAAACAAATTTTTAATTTTTTATCCTTTAATATTTTAATATTTTCTTTAATATTTTCCAAAAATACAATTTATAATGATGACTTAAGATTCGAAAGCTTGAGAGGTCATACACAAGCTTAATTCACAAATGCCATAAATAATTCGAAATGTTAGTTGACTTTTCAGACCTCAGGAATTTCAAACCCCTCTTTCAATCTCTTCTTCAAAAATATTTTGACCCATTGATAAATGTCTTGTACATCTTGTTTGAGATATAACGAATAATAAAGGATATTAAAAATAATTAAAAAAAAAAGTGTTTGCATAATTATTAAATAATAAATAGCAAGACCCAAGAGCACAAGATCTAAACCAGGTATTTGGTTTACCTTGCGCAGTATTTAGGTTAATTTGATTTGCACAAGTTTTGAGAGCTTGTTTAACTAACTGACACACTGTTTTGGCATGACTTAAAAACGCTGCGTAGGTAACACCTGGCGTAGCAGGTCCTAATACCAGGATTGGAAAGGCGGTTGGAGCTATTTCCTCAACGAACCGTACTTGAGAGCTCCTTTAGTATTCCGCTTTCCTGATACCTTACCAATGGCGTCTGACATGTGTCGTTCCCTCACGATAAAATTTAATCGATAACTAAATAAAGCTGAGTTTAAAAGGATAAAAATAAATTAATTTATTTTCTTTTAATCAATAATATTATTTATCTTTATGTACCTAAACATATTCATTTTCACATTAGCACGAATTTCAGATCTAAAAACCCCTACCAAAAACATCACAATACAACTTTTTATTATTTGAATCCTTCAGAACTGTGACGACAATGGTGTTTGAAATCAACATTTTTTCTGGGTCATAATATATTTTTTTAAATAAACAATAAATGAAGATAATGATTCTAAAAAATATTCTAACAGATCATTAAAACTTATTACGTAATTTTATTTGCAATTATTGTAACGTCAAGGATATAAAAATTAATCATATAATCGTAATTAGAGCTGTTTTTGGTTTCCTTCATATTATTGTACCTTTTATACAGTACAGTTAAATAAATAATAAATTAAATTAAATGGTGCAAAAATAATATTTTGACCCGTAAAAACTAAAATTATTGCTTATACATAATAAAGGATGTAATTTAAATATAACCTCTTCCGCCATCATATTTTCATCAAGGAAAAAGTAATTATATTATTAATGGAATCATTTCCTGATATATATAAATTAACTAGATAAATTTGCCAGTAATTAACATGAGACAGACACCGCTGTCATCTGGTCAGGATGGGCGAAGGCTAGAAGAGCTCTTTCTATTCCATCTTGCCTCTTCAGAAACAGGACCATGAAGATGAGCTCCTTTAGTCTCGGCACTTCCTGCTCCTTCTCTTCGTCCTTTGCGGTCACATCACTTCCTGGTTCACGTTTAATTAGCTCCTAGTCAGATATATGTATGTATAATCAACTAAACATCGGTTTATTTTAGTACGTTTGCAATTTTTAAATAATATTAATCATTATAATAAAGGTTTTTAATTTATATTGATGATAATTGTTGACCTATGATAATTTAATGTTGAAGAAATTGGTCCGGGTAGAGGTCACTGAATG
This sequence comes from Arma custos, assembly GCA_037127475.1. Taxonomy (NCBI): domain Eukaryota; kingdom Metazoa; phylum Arthropoda; class Insecta; order Hemiptera; family Pentatomidae; genus Arma; species Arma custos. The sequence continues at coordinate 100,182,034 of CM073762.1, forward strand.
AAATTCTCAAGTAATTTCAGAAGATCTTTATTGATAGCCAACGTTTCGACCTACGCTGTAGGTCTTCTTCAGGGCTATATGCAAAATACAGACAATTTAAGAAAACGGTACGAATATATTAAATCATTTTAAATATAGATAAACTAAAAGGAGGTGAATACAGGCAAAAAAAATTGATAAAGATGTACAGTAAGGTAATTATGAAGGTTAAAATGTAGAAAATAATAATAAAACAGAAAGTGTTGACAGTTAAAAAATTAAGGTATTACAGATAAAAAATAAAAACTGTATATACAATAGGAATGTGAAATGATATGGGCAAATTAGAAAGTGATAAGAATTACGCACTAAAAATTATAGGTAATAAAAAAGAAGAAATAAAAATTGTAAAATTATAAAAATCTATAAACGAATTATATAAAATAAAAATGAAAATAAAAAATATTTTAGAAAATACAGTATTAATATTGATAGGTAGAAAATACTTTATACTAGTGTAAAGAATATTAATTGCATAAGAGAATGTAAGAAGAGAGTTTATATAAGTGTAAAATATCAATTGTATAAAAGTAGGTATGTTTTAAGTAAAGTAAGTGATAATACAATCAGGCTATATTGGACTAAAATACATATAAAAACAAAACAAAAAAAACGACAATGAAACACTGACTGATAACCGTTTTTAATTTATGTTTTTTTATCTTTCATATTAATATTTTTTAATGATAATGCAGCATAAGATATGTTTATTCCGAATTGAAACTACAATGCACGAGTTCATTTATAAACTTACAAAATATCCATTTATCAAAAGTATAAAAAAATACATATATTGTGTATACAAAATATACTGTTTGAACTTTTGATATATTTTTAGTTGTATTTATTTGTTCAGAAGAGCCAATTTTCCATAACTTTAAATAATTAAAATTATTTTCTTCTTTATTCATAGAAACAGATGAAAGATAATAATTGTTCACATTGTTATTGGCATTAATATCTAATTGGAAGTATTGATGATGTATTTATGACAATTTACCTAAAATAGTGTCTATTCTTTGGATATGGTGTATTTTATCTTCGGGGCATAGATTTATAAAAATAATTGTAAATATTTACTTCAATAACCATTAATATTTAGGAATAGAGATATATTTGGAACAAACAGAGAGGATTTTATAAATTTTATACAGATTCATGGGATAAATATTTGAATCATAGAGAGAGAGAGGATGATGGAGTGATAATAAAATATAACCAAACATATCACAATGCAAACTATAATAACATAAGATAATATTAAACAAAATAAAATAAATAAAAAGATGGTGAGGAGTGCTAGAGTGTGTCTCTTGGGTTGGAGACCACCTGTAACAGGTAAATTATTAATCATACTAATAAATAATGAAACTGGTGGTTGAGGAAAACGAGAAACTAGGTTTTTTCTTGTACAACCGTTTGCTTAGAAACATTGCAGTCTTTACGAAGTAATGAGTCGTTGAACCTTTATGGATTGTAGAGATGCATTGTTGTAATTGTTATAACTAAAGTGATCATCACGTCCCGTTTTGAACTGGACTGCCCTTTTTCTCGCTCACCTGCCCCATTGTCCCCAAACAAAACTTCGGGACGCATAGATTGTCCCATTTTTACAAACCGCACGTAAATTTAAAATTATTGCCAGACATGAGCTTTACGGACAATATAAAAAATAATAAAAACGTGCCAAGATCTTCATTCTTATTTAAAATCAACAATTTTATTAAACGATATTTGTTTCCCTGAAAAATATGAATATATTTTTTAAAAAAATATGTCGCATATAATTAAACAATTACTGTTAAAGTAAATTTACTTTAATAAATTTGGTGAACTGAAGATAGGTTTTTTCACACTTTGATATAATATAAATAATTATATTGGTTTATATAGTATATAATTAAATATAAATAATTATAGAGGACAGTGATTGTACTCTTTTACTTTTTCTGAATGAAAAATATTAAAAAAATGCGTTTATTTTCATTAATAACCAGTTATCAGTCGTATATAAACACGTGTACCGTTTATATAAGTGGTCGGTTTAGTTATAACTGGGTTGTTATAGTTTAATACAATTAAACCAATCGTTTTAACAAATTGTAATATAATCCCGGTTATTATTGTACCTTTTATACAGTACAGTTGAATAAATAATAAATTAAATTAAATGGTCCAAAAATACTATTTTGACCCGTAAAAACTAAACTTATTTATTGCTTATACATAATAAAGGATGTAATTTAAATATAACCTCTTCCGCTTTTATATTTTCATCAAGGAAAAAGTAATTATATTATTAATGTAACCATTTCCTGATATATATATATATATATATATATATATATATATATATATATATATATATATATAAATTAACTAGATAAATTTGTCAGTAATTAACATGAGACAGTTTTTTAGTTTTTATTAGTTTTATTAATACATTATAATTGTTATATATGAAAAAAAATTATATATTTATATCTTCTTTTGTAAATAATCTGATAATGTATTGTTAGGGGTGTCTCTTGCATGAGGCGAAACCCACAGCTTATGTTATTTCTATATCCTAAAGTTTAAAATTCATTATTAAAAAAAAAACGTGTAAGGCTAGGAATAGTCGATCTGGAAATAAAGGATATATAAAAAAAAAAAACACAATTAAATTGACACTGTCTTAAGATGTAGATATTTTCTAACAATCAATATTAGAAAAAGTCTTGTCAAACCATTAAACCAATCTTGAACAAATCAAATCACTTTTAAACAAAAGAGAAATCAAGAGTGCAGAATTCATTGAGCATATTAAGCTCCCAGGTATTATAATATTTTTGTAATATAATACATGGTCTGATAGTTTTAAGAAATTGCTATGCAAAGAACGTTTACTGTTCAGACAACGTAAAGCTATTTGCATGGATATGAAAAAATTAAATATAACTTAGTTTTCTTCTCACATTCAGGATTTAATTAATATATTCATATTATCTGATACAATGAATTCTTAATCTTGTCCTGGTTGATAAGAAATGTGATTATGCTTATGTCCCACTTAAAGTGAGATTAAATGAATTAATGGACTTACATTAATTATTATGGTGATCCTATTTTGTTATCAGTACAGATGGCCTCATGAACTAAAGAACTATGTTGATGGGTTCATAACCATGGAAATTATGACATTAATTTCTTATAAAGAGTAGCATATAAAAATTCCTTAAACTGCTCTCCACTTTCTTTGCATACTAGTGGACCAGAAGTCCTGTATAAAAATTATGTATTCCGAAAGTTATTAAAATTATTAAATAGATTGTAATTATTTGAACCGTTTTATGCAAAATAAAATCAATAAAATACCTGACGCCATCATGCTTAACAGTTATCACACAATTTGACCTATCAATAATAAATATATGTTCTTCTTACATTCTAAAGTTTCTGTTTGTCTACTGTAAGAAAAAATGGTGGCTGAGGGTCCAAGAGTAGCTGGTACGATGTAGGTTCGATTCCACAATAATCGGTTATCTGATTATCTTCTTTATCAAATATTCTTTTAAATAAATTATTGTGTCACTGAAGAAAAGAATAGAATACTTTTTGTAAAATTTTCAGGTTTTTAGTACATTTTTGAAAAATAATGTTAATATATAAACACGTTTCTACATATCTGTACAATTTTATGTAAACGACTTTATTTTACAGCAATGCGTCATATGTTTTTTCCTTTCAACTAGTACAGGATGTTAAATGGTTTGTTTACTGCTTCGCTAAATCTGTCATTCGGAACGTATTGTAGTCTTGATATCCTACAACTAGGCATCCATAAATCCATCTCCAATGAAAGCAGTTTTCTTGGCGAGTCAGTTGAAACGGACAAGGTTTCTGAGGCAGACAGGGCGATACTTATGAGAAATGAATTTTAAAATTTTAAGTTTATCCCTAAATATTAAGCTTATAACAGTTATAAATATATTTTATTTATTGTTCTTTTGAAGGTGAATATTTTTATTTTGAAGAGAAAAGATTTGTCCTGGACGGGATTCGAACCCGGGTCGTCGGCATCTCTAGCGCAGCGCTCTAACCGCTCTAACCGGGACTCGAACCCCGGCCAGGACAATCTTTTCTCTTCAATATAAAAATAGTTATAAATTATTGTAAATTATAAATATAATTGAAAATAGTCATTGTCATCATTGTACAATCTACATAATAATAATAGTCTCAAAATAAACATTTAACAGATATATTTTGACTTTTATTATTTATTGTCATATAATGCCAATTTTATTAAGGATTAGGCATTTGAAATGTTTTTTTAGGTCCATTCTGTTATCAAAATCTAAATTAGTACTAAACTGAACTTCGATTTCTAGATGATTCGGACCATATCTGTGTACCTCAGCTAAAACGTTAAGTATTTAATTAAATATACAATTGTATAATTTGTAAAGTACATTGTAGTTTGCCATTAAGCAGACAGTGAGTAATTAAAAATAATATTTTGTAGGTAAAAAACAGTCAATATTGTTTTATAACAAATGATAAAACATGAAGCGGCTTAAAGTGTTAATATTTTTTGCTGTTTAATGAAATTATACAATCGGCAAAAGGTGTAATTTTCGAGTTAAGTGCAAATGATATAATCGTTTTCTGAAATAATTAAAATAAGTCTTATAACAATTTCTACCGTTTTAATGTTAAAAGGTTACTATTCTGGGTGGTATTTTAATGTTAATGTTCAAATTATTAGTTGCGAAAAGATAATATGCAATAATTTTATTTCTTTTAATTATGCTCAAAGCTGTTCTGCTTGAGCTCAGTAAAATTAAAACTTCCTTTTAAAGAGAAAATTGTAAGCTGTAAAGTTTAAACAATCCCTATTTTTGGACCACCCAAGACAAAGTACTACCGAGAATAATTTATAAATATTTATGTTTTACAATTATATTTAAGTTATTAAAGGAACACTTTTGTAATAGCGTTGTCAGCTGGAAGGAACCATATAATATAGATTAAAAACTAAAAATTACTTTACCCGTTAATTGTTGCGATCGCTGATAATAAAAAAATCCTTACATAATTAATTTAAGTAATTTACTCATAACAAAAATATATTTAACTAATTCACAGCAATAAATTAGCATGCTAAGAGGCCATGGGTATTCCTTCTTCGGAAATAAATCAATAAAAATGAGCAAAATATAAAAAAAGAAATAAAATATTTATTGGAATGGAATTGCATAATACAACGCGTTATGTTTCGAAAATACTAGAAAACAATCTGTCAACGTTACACCAACTTTCTGATATCATCAGTACAATTCTCAAAAACAAAAAAAAAAAATCCCAACACAACTCATGAAGGTTCTTGTATTCAGTAGGTTGTAGAGACTGAACTGTTTCTATATTATTATTTTTAAGTTATTCGGGGAGGATTTGTACGTTGTCTTGCTCAACCGCTAGTGTTTTACCCTAATTTAGAGTACCCGTTTAATATCGTCCCTGCCATCGCAAAGTATCGAATGTGAAAAAAACAGTTTTTGTTATAGACTTATAGCAGTTGCTGTAGGATTGATAATTGATATAAAATTCATATAGAGGCATCTATCAGTCACAAAAACAATGTAAAACGAATGCCATTGGTTTGGCTATAGTCACTAATTTTTATTGAACCTTGAAACTGCTTTTTTCTAATTCTCCTCAAAAGTACCGATTTTCATATTCGATAGTTGGAAAAGGCAGGGACGATATGATCTCGGTGATTCCCAGGAATTTCTCAAGGTTGGACAGTTAACTGTTAACATATTAAATAATGTATCTGCCACAGCGGGATTTGAACCCAGTACCTTCATCACAGCAACTTAGCGCTCTACTTACTGAGCTACTCCTCTCCCTAAAAAAGAGAATTACATCAATGAAGCTCAAATACAGCGGATAGTAAATGAACAGTCCAAACTAAATGAGGAAAAAACAAAATCAATTAAACTGATTACTGTATAACATACTTAGACGTTCAATAAAAGTTCTAAATACACATAAATCAGAAAAATTATTCGAATACACTTAAATGATTAAGCTAAATTCTCTCAATTTTGTAATATTTAGTGTTGATTTTAAGGCGATTTATAAAATTCATGCTGTTCTCTTGAATTTTACAAGTATAATTAATTTGCGTCCCTAATTATTATTTCGGGGTATTATGGTATTATGAATTTAATGTAATATTCAGGATAATATAAGTTATTAATTAATAAATTAAAGTTCCTTCAATGAGAAGATCCCATTGAAAACATCTATAAAAAATAATCGTGCGAAAAAGAAATCACAAAATATCAGTAATTAGAGAGATGCTAATAGTATAACAGTGGTAATTATTTAACTATGATATAATTGGAGTACTATTTAGCCTGGTAATGGACGAGGCAGTAACTATGATCAGCGAGGCTGTATGATCACTAGATACAGTAGCTAGTTACAGTAGCTTAAAGCAATTATCAGTTTTTATCCGACTTCTTTTACAAACAGATTATCTTATTCTGCTCTGGTTAACTCCAGTCTTTATTTTCTTCTTCTTCATCAGGTATGCAAGTAGAACTCAGCTAAGAGACTTAGACTTTATTTCTTCTGAAGAATAAGCGGAGAATTAAATACTGTAGCATTGTCCAATTAGCCATAGCAGTATAAAGTAGCGTGTAATGAATAAATAAAAAAACGACAACAATAAAAATTGTCATTAAACAAATTAAAAAAGTAATATATAATGTATTATGAATTAGTACCTAAGAGAGTGGTCTTATTAAAATAATTATATCCTAATTTAACCTGGAAAGGCAAAATGCAGTACTCGCACTGAAGCACGTCTCACCATTAACCAAAGCGGCATAGGATTACGCGTAAAATATTTTGAAAAAGGTCATAATTGAAATAATTATGCTCTAAACCAAAACTATGGTATACGCAGTAATTTCAGTTCAACTGCTGGTATAGCTAAGCGGTGTACCTAATAAATACCGTGTCAGAAAAACATCAACTTATATATACATATAATGTGCCCCATTTTACGATATCCGCGCTACATCAAGAGATTATTAATATTATTAAATTTTATATTTAAAAACGCTATGAATAATAATCCATATTGAGGTAATTCCCTCTAATGACTCTGCTATTAAAAGTAAATTCGGCAAATAACGAGTTCAAGAATCCTGCCGGCGGCAAGGACCATAAAGTTTTACGATAACCTCCTAATCCTTCCCGCCATAGCCATCCTCATTATTTAGTCCTTAATTAACCCAGGATAATTAATATGGAAATGACCCATTCTTATGGAATGCCTCCTCCCCTCCCCACTCGCAGAGATTTGCATTTCCACAAAGGCCCTGGTATTTAATATTATCCGTCTACTTTAAGAGGGAACGTTGTAAATCCACTTTAAAAAAATGTCGCTGATGAATAAATCATAAAAGAATTTACTCTCTTATCTGGAGACTGCTTGGGGAAATCGTAAATTATTTATAATTTTTTATCATTAAGTTTTTTATATAAAACAAAAAATATGGAATAAAATGACATCGATGATAAAAATCCTGAGATATGCAGCTGTCCTTTCTTTTTTAATTTATTTTAACGAACGGTCTCAAACCCGTAATAAAATATGTATTGATTCAGTCGGTGACTTATAATTATTTATACCCCGGACAAAACATCAATCTTTACTAATTGGCTACATGGGGAGTACACATATCATTAATTAATTTAATTCCTTAATATTCATAAATAAGAGAAATAAAAGCGCAAGGTTAATTCGTTTACTCATTTATAATAATTGCAGAGAACATTTACTCATTCATCAAGGAGAGAAGAAAAGTTGCTTCCTCAAAATGACCTTTAAATATATATGTATATACACAGGGTGTTTCAGGATTGAATGGCCAAACTGAAAATTTGCACTAAGGACCTCAAAAAAAGAAAAAAAAAATCCTATGAAGGTATGTCCGCAAACGCTTTGTTTAGGAGATATTCACATCTAAAGATTTCATTGTTACGAATTATTTAGGCATAGTAAATAAATTAAACTTATTTTATTTGTTCCAACTAATTTATTTATAAAAGGTAAACCATTAACATTCATATTATATGTTCAAAGTGATTTCCTTGTGCATTCAGACAGGCTCGGCATCTTTCTTCAACAGCAGCAGTAACAGAATGAAATAGGAAACAATTCAAAAAAGCAAAGCCTAAAGTCTCTAAATAGCTGGAACAATTTATACTTAAATTAAATAGGGATTTTAAAAATAGTTAGAGGGTTGCAATCAATGAATTCTACACAAAATATGTATAACGTTTCGGCTTAATTTCTAGACCATTATCTGGGCTGAAAAAAAAAACGAAACCGCCTCAAAGAAAATATAAAGAGAAATGATGGGGACAGCAAGAAAGAAATGCAATAAACTAAAGTTAAATTATAAAATAATTGATGTGAAATAACGAGAGTGAAAGTTATTTATGTGTGTGAAATTTCTGAAAATTAATTGACCAATTTCTTATTAATCAATCGACAATGTCGTCAATTTTAGAATGTAACATGTAAAATATCCAAAAACAAAGCTTCTTTAAAATACGGGACAAAGCTAACCAGTCGACACATTTTTTTCTGATAATCAGCTGCTTGAATAGCCTCATCATCTGTTTTTATAAACTCCGCAGCTGTTCGTACTCGTATATCATCTCTCTTTGCCGTAGGTGTTGGGGAAATGTCTTGGAGAAAGGTTGCTGCCTCTAATTGATGAATTTGTTGATCGATATTGATAGAGATCTACTGCATTTTGCCTTCTTTATAAAATCCTTGATTACATGTAATAAGAAGATGGCCCAAGATGGGTAGTTTCTCCACAAGTGTGTATGTTTTCATGTCATTTGTTCATATCAGCAAATTTACTTGATGTAATAATGTTACAGTTGTAAATATCAATAAATTAACCTAAATAAAAGATAAAAAAAATCTGTGATAAATTGTCACTCGTTCGGTAGAAGAAAAATTAATTTAACTTTATTTTATTAGAAATCAGTAGTTTAAATAGTGAAATTTAAAATGCGATAGGGAAAATTCCAAAAAGCAATGCCCGAAGTCTCTAAAATACTTGAAAAGCTTAGCCAGATAACGTTTCGCCAATTCAGGTACCATCATATGTACCAAATGAAAAACCACACACGAAAAGTTTTTTCTGCTGATCAGTTTTAATTACTTCCACAGCTGTTTCCATATCACCTTTCTTTGCCTAAGTAGTTTGTGGAGCGTCATGGAGCAAGTTTGCTGTCTTCATTTGATGGGTCTGTTGGGACAGTTAGTGTGAGATATGCTGCACTTTTTCTTCTTTGATGTGATTTGTCTTTCCTGAATTGGTGCAACCTTGACTGTTAATTTTTTCCAGTATTTAAGAGACTCAAGGCTTTGGTTTTCGGGACTTTTGCTTTCTAATTTCTAATTTATGTTTCTTTTTGAGTTTTCTCAAAGTTTTATTGTCACATAATTAACAAGATAATGTTTAAATTCTGTTCCCTATTCTGATATATAGAGATAAGATATTATATCTTCTATATCCTTGAAATCCTCAAGAATTTCGGAACCATTCTTTCCTGAACAGATACTCCAGTCTGTCTTGTTTTTGACTCCATTCCAACTATAATATAAGGCTTAGCGACCCCGAGTCTTCGATGCCGATATCATCAATATGTGCTAACAAACTTCTCTCCATGGACCACTACTCAAACCTAAATATACAACATCACTCTTGGCGCAACCTTCCAACCTACACCTCGGACTAGCGCTCAGACTCTTCCTGTCGTCACAGCCCTTATTAAATTTTTGGGATTCCGGTCGTTACTAAGCTCAGAAACTTTACTTGCCCATCTTAATCTTCGTGACACTATCACGCGAATAATATTGACCGGGTGATAATATGCATACTTCACAATTCCGCGTTGTGAAAACTCTTAGATTCTCCAGTGGTCTCATCCTTGTTTGGACTGAATATTCTACACAACACTTTATTTTCGAATACCTCAAGACGTTGTTCATACTTCCACCCTAACTATAGGATATTTTTTATTACTTATTATAGAGGGATGACCACTAACTAATGACTAGCAGCTGATAATAAACAGCTGAGAGGCAGTAGCGTGCCATAGAGACATTAGACCCCCCGAGTCAGGATCGTTCAGCCTCCCCTGGCTTTAGTACCTCCATTCCCGATTTATTCCCAATACTATCGCCGTGGAAGGTTCCCATGGCAACGGAGCTAATAACATATAACAGTCGCTATTTGTTTTTTATTATTCCAGTTCAAGAAATAAACTAATGCTGAACTATTTATGTAATGCATTTATTTTATCGTTTTGTTAGTTGTTATAATTTTTAAATATTTTTATTTGAAAAGAAAAGATACGTCCAGGACCGGGACCCGAACCCGCGTCTCCTATGTTTCCGTCATGGTGCTCTACCACCTGTGCAATCCTGGTTCGTACCTCGGTCAGTCAAATCCATTCTCTTCACTGATCCCATATCCTCGTGTTCTCGCAATTTGCGATGTTTACAAGGGGAAGAATGCTCATTGAACATTACTTTAATTAGGATCTTGTCGACTTACGTCATTATGTATTATTATAATTTATTTATTTTATTTGTTTGTTAGTTGTTATAATTTTTAAATATTTTTATTTGAAAAGAAAAGATATGCCCAGGACCGGGACTCGAACCTTGGTCTCCCATGTTTCCGTCATGGTACTCTTCCATCTGAGCCATCCTGATTCGACTCTCGGTTTATGTAATGCTTTGACAACTTTAAAATTTAAATATTTAATTTAAATGTTATTCGCTTACGTTGACGAAATGCTAAAAGATTTTGTTTTTCCGCTGCATTTATTAAAATGCAATAGTATTAACTAAACATATATTGATTATAATAATAGTTTATTGTAAATTAAAAATATAATTACTTACTTACTCACTGATGGGTACTACGGTCCTACAAGGACCTGGTCCTCCTCAAGGACTTTAAGCCAGTCATTCCTGTCCTGTCGTTCTCTCCATCTTACTCCAAGGAATCTGAGATCTTCACCCTCATTCAATCATCTCGTTCTAGGTCTTCCTCTCATTCGTTTTCCTACAATGCTTTTAACAGGCGTCTTTTTTTTTAAAATATTTTGTTTTATTTTATTTTAAATTACATACAAATTTTAAAACATTGGTGGGATAATCCCTTACAATGATTATAGGTACTTTCGTCTGTCAATACCTAGGAGTCACTGTCATAAGTAACTATAGGTCTCAAGATAGTTCCATATATAGTTATTTTATTTTTTTTTAGTACATAGAGCTGAAGTTTTTTGCAGGGCATGGAGGTACTTGCTACCCGCAAACAGCCTCGCGTTCTCTTCTTATTTCATCGTCAGATTTTACACTGCAGCGTAAAGTGACGTTAAATAAATAAACGAACAACAACTTCTTCATTCATTCTGTTATCACTGAACCAAGGTACTTAAAATTTCCTGTTCTTTCAAAAATGCTCTGCACTGCCAATTGTAGTGTTCCATTTGCTGGCTCTTGGGAGTTTCCTTCGTTTACATCAAGACCCACTTCTTTGTATTATAGGCCTGACTTTTTGTCTTATCATCATTATCACGATTATTACCTATAATAAAAAACAGCTTAAATTATTAGGATCATTGATATTTTTTTTTAAAAAAATCTTATTTTTAATTAGAAATAGATATTTAAAATTAAATATACAAATTATCTATATTATACCTACTTGTTGTACTAAATTGACTTTTTAATAAAAATTGCCGTTATTGGTAGCCCCTTTACAGCCCATAACTGAGATAATTAGCCTAGCAAGGGCAGAGCGCAGTTGAGCGACAGTTGATCTGTCATTAAGCTGACTCTATAATTAGCATGGGCTCTTAGGCAGGTGCTACCGGGTCCCGCTTCTTTTCGGACAGATCACCGCTCTATTAATTATTTAAGGCCAAGCAGCCGAGTGGTCAAAACGGCTCATTAGCCTAGAGTAGGCTAGAGGTGCCTACATTAACGGGAAGATAACATCTCCCAGCTCTGAATTTTTTGAAGAGGAAGGGGCTAATGCCGACGTGCTGTGAGAACAAGCCCCGACCGTGGGATCTGATATTACAATTTATAAGAGTTTAAGTAACTATTTCGAAAATAATACTGGAAAATTCATTTAGATAAAGTACGAATCCACTGGAGGATTCAGAAGGTTACACCACACTTAATTGCAGAGGTTTACCCAACTAATATAAGTAATAACGTGGCAAGAGCAAATATGGCTTCGGTAACTTGTTGGATTTAACAAGGAATCAATTTCTTAAAAATTTTAATAATTCTTAAATAAATCTATTATAATAAATTGAATTTTAGATAAACATTATTACTTGTCCCACCTTCTTATATATAAACATATAAAAATATTTACTTCTCCGTAGTTCATTATTTGGAATTTTTTGGTTTAGACTAAATGAAACATTTTAGATTAAGGGAACGATGTATTTAATAGCTGAATCAACTGGGAACATTTAAAAAATTATATAAACTAAAGCATGAATGTAAATAATAAGTTCAATACGTTTTTCTACGAACCTGATGCCTGAACCTTTCTTAATACATGTGCGGTGATATATGATTTCATTTTACCATCTTCCCAAGTCGATGAGGAACCACCTAGAATCCTAGAAGATAACATCCAGTAGCTCTGATTGTTATGATATGTTAAAATGGCGTATAATGCCACGAAATTCGGGAACATTACACCTCCCTTATCCCACAACCCTATAATATTGGGCGTATCGTAGGCAATCATCTCCATACCCTCGAATCAGCAGGTCATCGGGATCGGAATAATTCGAGGCTCTATTCGGACAATCAGAGGAAGGCAGGGAACATGGAAGGCATATGGACTACAGAAGCGACATGTGCCTTGCGACTTTGCGGTCAACCGCGAGCGACCATCTGGCAGGACCAGTGCGGTCACAGTTCCCGAAAACGGGAAGTTGACTTGGTTTTTATTTTATTTTGGGAACCGTTTTAGAAATGGCGTAACAGTTCTTTGTGTACTGCTTTTTGAAAAGAGTTGCATTAATATAGAACGCATGAAATCGCACCAAAACAGGTGGTGTTGTAAGTGTAGCTTTTACCATATTATTTAATATGCACCACAAATATATAGCTTAAACACTATGGGAATTATTTGATGCCAACTCCCATTTGTGTTCTTATATATTTTTAAAATATAAAACATTTCCAAAGAGTTTGTTGAGGGGTAACATGTGGTCTAGTGGTTAGCATACCAGCTTACCAACCCTATTCGACCATTCGGTTCATAGCACGGCTGGTGGCTTTAGGATTTTTTAATGGGAGTAAACATTTCTCGGTTATGTCGTCCTTCGGGGCGTCCCGAGCCTGAACAATGTCAGGTACTCGTTAAAAATCCCTATACTTAATTAAACCTGGATAGGCAAAATTTAGAGCTCCCACTGTGGCATCGTCCGATTAGCCATAGCAGCATAAAGTGACTTTAAATAAACAAACAAACAAAAGGATTTATTACAGCGATTTTCATACGGAAACCTGTGTTTATGGCTTCCAATTTTGAACGAATCCGATTCAATATAGCTGTGTTCATTGTTTGAAGATACGCACTTGTTATATGGAATCGGGTCATACTCCCTTCCACATCAAAATCTGCTTCCAGAATAATTCAAGGAAATAAAAAATAAAAATTTGAACTGAAGCTACAACAAATTATGGTATGGAAGTATCTGCTATGTTGACGATCGAATCAACAGTATCCCATCAGTTGAGTATGATTAAAGTGGCTTAGAAATCAAGCAGGATACGTGTAATTCAAGTATAATAATACAATTTCATCTAATTCTTTGTAATAAAAATACAACAAACGAAAAAAATCCCGAATTATAAAAATTCAGGAAGGGTTTTGGGTTCCGTAATTGGTAAAAACTACTGGTTTTAAACAAACAGTTATGCAGGGAGAAGAAACCATTGGTTGTAAAGGGAGGATTCGGCCAAAATCGTAATCCCTAATTGTGCCTTTCCTAATAAAGTGTATAATATTACAGAAATTGAGAGTGTCTCAGTTGATTTGATAGTCTATTCACGGGAAAAGCAATAAGAATGTTTAAAGTTATTTATCTGCCAAGGCTGCTCTCGAACTCAAGATCAAGAAGGATAACACTAAGCTACCTAACTTCCGCTTTGTTATATGTTTTTTTTAAATATAAAAAGTAATTAAAATATTAACTCCCCTCCCACCCGTCCAAACGGAAGGCACCAATGTGAACTCAAATATATTTCCAATGATATTCATTGCATGATTCTCTAAAATATTTCTAAAAAATATTGAATTTTGCTATTTTTGATGTTCCCAAGAGATAAAATTTTAAATCGATGAAGTATGACTGACTACACAATATACAATACTACAATACAATATTCAAAACTAATTATTGCCATTGTCACTATATTATTCAATTATAGTAGATTGAGGATTATCCAACCGATCCCAACTGCTTTCGGGGAATGATTCACCTAAAAATGAAGGAGTCGATATTGTCATTTCTAGAAGATAATTTTGAATAATATTTCTTGAAAATTAAATTTTTACAACTGTTATAATGAAAATCCTCTCTTATTGCTTCTCAATAATTAGGCTTTCGGCAATACGAGACGTTAGTTAGTCGGATATTTTTGATATGTTAATTTGGAATATCCCAACTATTGATTATCCGAACCACACCATAAGAAATAAGTTCGGATAATCGATACTCTTCTCTTGTTATAACCATCCCTTCCCCCCGTGGTGATTACGGGTGCCGATTTGGCAGGAAGGTGTTTAGCTAATGAGGGAATTGGTGACAGGTGACTCCATATTTTTTGTAATATTAAAACATTGGGTCCTTTTCACCTGCGACACACCTGTAATTATTTGTTCGGCCTTCGCCAACGATTCTGTCATTAGCTGTGGTATATATTATAAATACATAACTAATATGTAATATTCGCATTGCTTAAAGTTCTAATAAAGAGTAGTAAACTAGTAGATTTGTTTCCTGAACAATAGTCGCAATGTATAAGAAAACATCGCACTAGCATTTCTAAAGTTATGCACCCAAAAAATCGGTGACTTTTCGGTGATTAATTATGACCAGAAAAGAAATGGGTAAATATCTCTTTATCACATTATCAAAACTGTATCAACCTAGCTTCAGAGCTTGTCTGCCAGATGGCACTTGTGACACTCTTAGTGTCCTAATGCTATTCCAAGTTCACTAATAGTTTTTCCCGTTTTACTAAAAATGTCGGATTTTGAGTTGTATCACTTTAGAAATAATAGTGCGATATAATAAGAGGGCATGAGAAAGATTAAGTATTATAAAAAAATTAATAACTACCATAATTAGAGAATTTACATTTTAATTTTCATTCTGATATACCAAACAATTAATAATAAGTTAAATTTATGACTATTTTAAATATATTATTTAATTTGTTCTTTTGATCAAATATATTTTCTCAAGCCAATGAGTCAGCTTTTGTCACATTTTATTTATTCTCATAAACACACCTTAATGCATTGCTCTATCGTTATATAAGGTAGTTAATCAAATTCTTCAATAATTTATCGCTTATCCTTGATTAATATTTGCATAATAAAATAATAAATAAATATTTACTTATAGTTCAAATTTGTTAGGATATGCCATTAACTCATTTTTCAATATCATATGGTTATGTATCCAAGCAATACCTTCGTTAAATTTCATCTCAAATCAATCTATCACAAGATTCCCCCATATACGTTTTGGACAAACCACTTGCAACAACGCAAACATTTATTGATGCAGTTTATAATTTTGAAAACTAGCATTTCGAGCCCAAGATTATGGGCCGTCATCATGGCTTCCAATATTCTGTAATGGACTCTTTTTTTTTTGGACTGAAAATGTTTCAATTATTTATCAGAAATTTTATATGAAACTGTTTTATAATGTAATAGCGGCGTACCAGCTCCCTTTGATCCAATAGTATAATTTTTCAAATCACTCGAACTGTTGTATGAATGATATATTGCATATTTTGCAAAATATTGCGTTCTCCTTCAGGCAAATTCAATTTTGGTCTAACCAAATCTGAGTACAATATTCTTTTGGGGGCACCTTTAGTTAACATAGCAACCAATTATTTCGAAGATCGTGGATTAGAAGCCCGACAGGTGACATTAAGGGATTACAAAACACTACACCGTCTTTCGGGGTAGTGTTTTATTGGAAGGGGCATTTATTGGAAGTAAGGTCCGATACTTGTTAAAGATCCCTACCCTTATTTTACCTGGATAGGCTAAATATAGGACAACCACAGTAACATTGCCCAATTAGCCATAGCAGCATAAATTGAACACTGCATTCTTTAAATTTATTACACTTCCGACAATTTTATTATATAACACGGAGACCTGCCATTCGAAAAAATCTTGAATAAAAAATTATTGACTTTCCTTCCTGAATTTACTTTAGAATCTCTGACAGAGATCAAAGTAGAAGAGACTACACAGTGTTGCCAACCGCAATGCACCATCCCCTTTATTACCCCTCTCCTTGCGATAACCGGTTATTTTCCTCTCTCCTATTACCAACCTCTATGGAAATTACTTCCCTACGTCCCTGCTGTGGGAAATCCCCCCCTCCACTTCGACCAGGTTAAGCTAGGCGCCTGATTAAGGCTCTAAATGGTGTATAATTGTTCCATAATCAAAGGCTATTGGCAGACCTGCTCTGTGGTTAGGGTGGCATGACTACTAGCTGTTTTCATATATTATCAATTATATTTCCAAATGAGGGATAATTCACCCCCGTATTAGCGAGGCGGGGCATTATGGGATATTTCGGCGGTTCATAAAGATTTTAATTTTCGTTTTCCCCGCTATATATTTTGGAGATCCCTGCATAAATAAGGGGGTATGAATAAATAAGGAAAACTATATAAATGAGTAGTCTCCATCGAATTACAATTTCATCTGAATTCATGAGCTTGTTTAAGATAGAATTTGAAGTCCATTTGTCTAAATTGTAGTTCTAACTAGGTGAAAAAATACTGGCTTTTTGAATAAAAATATGCCATTAACCTATAGTTCAAAGTAAAAAAAAGTTATATTTCATAAATACCAATTAATTCGCAAGAGTTTACCAACCTCAGAAAAAAAAAACAATTGTCAAATATTCCCACTTTCTGGAATAAGATGCATTAAATAAATTAAATAAATAATAAATTTATTATCAGACTCAATCAAATAATATATAAGATATTCCTAAACACTTCTCGATTGAATGATTTAATAACGTTTTAAGGAATATAAATATATTTAACCTGGAAATATGCCCTTTTAGAACAACAGAAATGTCTAATGTACATAACAAAAATAAGTTGGTGTTCACATCAAGATCTATAGAGAAAAAAAATACTTTTTATCCTGAAAAAGTAAAGTTCCCAAAAAACCCATCAACAAACTAAAAAAATAAACTAAAAAAAATAAACAAGTAATGAAGTTGGTTGAAATTTCGCCACAGGACATAAAAACCATTACTTACTCATCATTAAGACGTAAACAGTCAATTAAAATTTAGTAGTTACAGTTTAGGATAGAGAAGAGGCATGGCGGATATTAGAAAGAAAAAAATATGAGATGTTAATGGAGCCGGTAACTTCAGCTTCTGTGAGAGCCGGTGTTGAGACAAGAAAATACACTACCTTTTTTTTGGATAAATGGAATTAAAAATTTGGTTCGAACAATTGCCCCCTCCCTCCGACCGCTTTTTAGGTACTGTTGAGGATCCATTATAGTACATAATTAAAGGGCAAATCACATGATAAAAGTTGTTAAAATAACAGAAAGAACATGAGAGAAACTATTGTTTTGATATCCTACTAATATTATTTTATTAGTAAAACTAACAACTTTACAGTAATGTAGGTTATACATCAGAATAACACATAGGCTACAGGAAGGTCGGGTTTAGGGGGGGGGGCAGGGGCAGGGGAGCACATACGCCCCCTCAGACAGTTGTTTAGATACTGTTGGGGATCCATTATAGTACATAAATAAAGGTCAAATCACATGATAATAGTTGTTAAAATAACAGAAAGAGCATGAGAGAAACTATTGTATTGATATCCTACTAATATTATAAATGCGAAAGTTTGTATGTTAGTCTCTCTTTCAAGCAATAACTACTGAACGGATTCGGATGAAACTTTGTAGTGATATAGGTTATACATCAGAATAACACATAGGCTATAGCAAGCGCGGGCTGAGGGGGGCGCACGGGTACACGTGCCCCCACCCGACAGTTTTTTAGGTATTGTGGAGAATCCAATATAGTACACAATTAAAGGCAAATCAGGAACTTAGCATCTTGAAATTTGCAGATAGGTTCTTTGTATAATTTAAGAAAGAAATTTGGATAATTCCACCCCCAATGGTTTTCCCCTTAATATAATAGGGGTTTTCAAAGATTGTTTGGAATCCGTCAGTATTGAAGTTAGATATCTGAAATTGTTGATATACGAGTAACTTATAGTTAAAAAAAAATTAAATTATTTATTTAAAATAATCTGCCACGAAACTGTATTGGCAGACCGAATTCCACGCGAGCGAAGCCGCGGGCAAAAGCTAGTATATAATAAAGCTCATAATAAAAGTATGAGTAAAACGAAACACAAACTTATGAATAAGAGTAACTTTTGTTTTAACACAAAATACAAAAATAATTTAGTCATCCGTATTTTATAACAATCTATATGTTATTCTAAGGGTGTATAATAATAATAAATAAAAGTTTAGCAACTGATTGTGGGCTACAACATACCCAGCTAATGTTTTAACATGCAACCTATTAATCTGCAGAAAAAGACAGAGTTTTTATACTGTTGATCACAAAACCTATGTATTGAAAATGACCATTTAGGTCGAAACGTCTGTAGAAAATGTTAAATATATGAATTTGGACTAAAGGTTTTTTTTGTATTATTATACACCCTTAGAATAAAATATATCACTAAAGTCCAGTACCCTAGAAGATTGATATTGAGAACAATCTATATTAATTTTATGGCAAACTAAAAGCAAACATTTGATTATACTCAAATTTAAACTCAAAGATTTATTATATAACGATACAATGCTGTGAACATGGGCCCTTTTCGTATCGCTTCTTCCACAGGATGTTGAGGACCTGGCTTCCTCAATGAGGCTAAAGATCCTGAGGAAGACGGTTCTCATGATCCTCTGAGAGAGAGCCCTATAATGTAAAGTATTTTTCGCAAGGCAAAGCAGCGTTTATTCTCATCGCTCATCCCGCCATTTTAGATTATATGCATACTGTATTTATAACTTCTAAATTATCGAATAATATAAATAACATTAGAAATTATCTTATCACTTATTTTAAACTAATTCCATTTCACATTTTAACTAATTTTGTTTATTATTTGTTTTATTAATCGTACTTTAATTTGTTTCAGGTTCGTATTAAAAAAACAACAATAATAGAATTAACGCCTGAAAGGATGAAAGTTTCTAAAAAGTATATTGTTAAAATAAGGTAAGTGATAATCATACATTTTTTTTATGATCGGGTCTAAAAGTGATTCATGATTATATAACATATATGAATTTATTCTGTTAAAGAGGTTAGGATAGATCGATTTCAGCAATATGAGCTATCAATCGATAGTAAAGCCCCCTCTATTATCAAAAAAATAAAAAATGACCTGTAAAATAATGATAAGCTGATGATTCAAGATTGCGAAGCGCTTCATCATATAAAAAAAATTAATAATTTTTTATAATTATTGGTCATTTTTTATGAGTTATAAATATTTTTATTTTTTAAATAGAAAAGATAGGCCCTCGACCGGGATTTGAACCCGGAACCTTTGTGACAAAGGTTCCGGGTTCAAATCCCGGTCGAGGGCTTATCTTTTCTATTCAAAATATTTAAAAAAAAAAAAAAATAGAATTAAGGATATATTGAGCAATTTACTTATATTTTTTTATTAAAGGCTAAATTTATTTAATATATAATAGATTTATTATTATACAGATTTATTATATAACGATACAATCCTGTGAACATGGGCCCTTTTCGTATCGCTTCTTCCACAGGATGTTGAGGACCTGGCTTCCTCAATGAGGCTAAAGATCCTGAGGAAGACGGTTCTCATGATCCTCTGAGAGAGAGCCCTATAATGTAAAGTATTTTTCGCAAGGCAAAGCAGCGTTTATTCTCATCGCTCATCCCGCCATTTTAGTCCTCCATCCTTTCATTATTTTCCTTAATTATCGCACCGGAATCCTTAAACCTTTCCACAGCTTTCATTGCGTGGTGTTCTATTTTGACCGATTTATCCAGAACACACGGTTTTCATACCATAGAACATTTTATTTTTTATTTAACAACAATTTATTGTGATTGGAGAAAAAAAGTGAGATAAAACTCGTAAAACATCCTCCGGTAACTGAAGTACTACAAATCTGAAAATAAAATTTTACTGGTGAGTCTCATAAAAAAAACAAAAAAAAAACGGAAACGTTCAGCTTACATGGTTAAACTTTTCACCTAATCTAGTGATTTTACCCCAAATAAAAATTAAATCGAACTACTGTTACTGAATAATAAAGAATCTTCCAGTACCGCTTTCAGTTCACTACATGGTATAGACTGCGCCTTTTTATTTGTACAAGAAAGTGATTTAGCTGAGGTCACGTTCAACCACCAGGCTCTTTCCTCAATAAGTGGTACCCACTTTGCAGAGGTTGGGTGAACGTCGGAAGAGTCTGAATAACCCGCAATTGATAACGGAATATATAATTTATCTGTCACAGTCGGCTTCAAACCCAGGATCATACAGAATAGTAGCTCCGTTCTCTATACACTGAGCCATTCCACTAAATCCACTTGCATAAAATAGTTTTACTGAACCATTACCGACTAAAATCAATAATAATATGTATAATTAGAAGTTGTACATTTGAGTTTCGAAAATAAATTTAGAACTCAAACCTCTTGGATCAGGCTGTACCCGTCTTGATCTATTATGAAATAATCATATCATAGTTGCAGTATCATAACATAACATTTAACGTAGTGTTAACACATAACAATTCATAAAACAATATTGAGTGAGATATAACGATATAAGGATATTACACCAATAGCACTCTTACAATTTCTAACTATTATATAAAAAGGTTTTTTTTTTGTTTTCTTTTTTAATTGGCAAATCACAAAGCCACTGTCCCTTACTTCGATGTGCCGTTATATTTACAGCCCTGGTGAATAAGTGCTCAAGTCTACTTTTCTCCAAAATGAGTTTCTTGTACTTGAGTAAGCGGAATCGATTTATTTCCGAAGTGAATAAGAGGCTAAGTAAGGCATTGGCTTGAAAAGGAGTTATTGTTTATATTACAACTTCACTTCAAGCCAAAAAATACCATGACGATATGATTCAGTTGATATGAATGAAGTTAATTCTCTCTGGACAAAATCCGACTTAACCGCTTATGCACCGGGGAAACTTTTTTAAAGATGGAAGGCATAAAAAAATAAGACTTATTGCAATGTTTCGGTTTTGCACTGTTAGTTCAATACAGAGGATGCAGTAAAATAACATTAAAATATTTTTCTTAATAAATATAATTTTTTTAAAATTTATTAAACAGATATAAAATAAAAGAACATTTCATTATTTTTTTTAATGCAAAATACTCAATATCTCAAAACAATAATAATTGGCTACTGATATTATAATAGGCTCACTGTAGACGATGCAAAATTAGTAAGTAAATAAACTGAGCTTTAATTTCCAGAATAATATCGGGGTAGTGGTTCAGTGGTGGAACACTCAGTAGCCATCCCGTGAATCCTGGTTCAAATCCCGCTGCGGGCAGGACTTTCATTTAGTATGCTTGCAGCCGGAGATGGATCATATAGGATCTAGAAACCTCCTGGGGCGCCCACAGCCTCTATAAAATATTATAAATATAGGGTACCCAAAATAAGGTTGGAAAATCTGGTGGTTGAGCGTGACGTAGGACAAGTCACCTCCTTGCAGAACCGTTGTACATGAAACAGTAACGTCTCTACGATTTACTGAACCCCAGAAGTGTTACAGGTAAATAAAAAGCTCTACTAAATCGTTATCTATCTATTGTAGTAAAAATAAATGAACAGTTGCATAGTTTTTCAAATGAGGTTCTATTATTCCATTATTTATATTATTTAAGTAGAACTTTTCAAGTTATAGTCTTAAACGAACCTCTTATGGTCTTTGAAATCCGAGATGTCAATTTTATAACGTTGTATAGTAATTTTTTAAAATAAATATTTTTAAAAATCTTGATAAAGCCATTTTTCTCTCACTCTTATTTAAACTTGGAATCCTTATTCTAGAGTGAAACGACAAGAAACAGAAAGCTCGCCGTTTCAGGCTACTTCAGCATTTACTATACAAACACTCTAAGCTTCCAATTAATTACAAAAGACTCATATACATGACAATCATTAGACCCATTTGGATTTACGGAGTAGAGCTTTGGGGTTCCATTAAGCCATCGAATTCCTCTCGTATTCAATCCAAAATCTGTTGTGTTAAGTGGTCAACATGGGTTTTATCCACATCCTCCGATAAAGCCTCGTGTCGAATAGAAGTCACCATCTGACATGTGGGACCGGGGCGCCCTCTTCGCTCCGACTGGCCCACATCGGCCTGAGTGCCGCCTCTTCGGGGCCCTGTGGGATTCGAGTCGATGGTCTCCTCAAATCAGATAAATGTATAAACCATCGGGCGTTGATGGCCGTAGCTGTTTTTCGCCCCTAAACAACATCAAACAAAATCTTTTGTAAAATACTCAATGCTCCTTACTTTGTTACGAAAAAAAGTAATCCATAATGACATTAATGTCCCATTTGTTCTGATTTGGCCCGAATCCGATATCAATATTTTCATGACAAACTTTATTCCCACTCAAACAAACTATTTCCGAAGCTAGAAACTCTTCAATTCATAGTAATCCTCCGACTCGTCTGAAAAGAAGATGGTCTGGCTGCCTTCTAAGTAGAACTGTTATTTGAGTTCTACTACTGGGCAGTTCCTCTACTTGTCTTTATTCATGCCAGTATGTACCATTCCTGCCATTTACTTGTTATATTGTTATAAGACTGTTGTAAATTTCAATTAATAAATAATAAAAAAAGAAAAAGATTTAAGACTTTTGGTTGAAATGTTTTCATTAATGTCCTAACAAGTAATTTATGTCAATTTTGATCTTCTATATAATTATTGCTATGTTGCAAAAAAACTCCACTCATTTCTACTAAAAAAAAAAGCTTTCTGTATTGTATAGTAATAAGTTTATACTGTAAATAAATTTACTATTTATAAAGTTCATAGTGTAAAAAAATGATACTTAAATTGAAAAGAGGACTGTTGGTTTCTTTGATACTAGAAGGAAGCTAACTGTAGCATTGGCCCAGTTAATAGTAGTGATTAGGAGGAGTCTGTTTACATTTTTATAGCGGCATTTGACACGGTCAGCTGGTGAAGAGGAAGCAATTAACTGCGGTTATATCGTCCAATTAGGGCATTCAGTTTTAGGAATCTCCTAGCTCTAAATATACCTAGCTCTATGATGAGCAGTTAAAGGGGAATACATTTAAGGAGATGGTATGTTAAGGTTGTGCTTCCTATCTCTTCTAGGATAATTTCTTCATCAGATAACCCGGTCATAAAGGCCATTATTTCATTCTATTCATTTAGGACAGAATAGAACCGAAAAAAATCTCTAATCTGGGAAAAAGTCACTTAAGATTAATTAAAAAGATAGATTATCATTAAAAAAAAACATATCTACGTATTGACATACTTATTAAAATAAACAAACTATTAAAGAGATGGATATTGCATGAGAGGATATTCTGGAAAGCAACCAAAAAAACCAAAGCTGAAGAAATCAATATAGGGCGAATATCAAAAATAAATCCAAAAAAGACAGTTCAAATGACGTGGTCCTTAATAGGCCATTACGAAAAAACAAATAAACTAACAAATAACATAACAGCTTTATAAAAATAAAGGTGAACAATTGAAATATTAATATGTAAAAGGTAATAAGTCGTGAAATTTATTTTTACAGGAGGAGTAAAAAACTGTTTTGAAAACTAAAAATTATATTTTCCATTTCAAAATAATATTTATCGCCCTTCATAGAAACTTAACCACCTCCAGTTTTGACTTACACAAAAAAAAATTATTTTTTTTACTTCCTATCTTTTCCATGTCGTAGATAGAATGCCTCGTGTGAAACATTGTAATAGAGTAGAGTAGAATAGACTATAAAAATTTGTTTCCACTGGCTAAGACCGTCAGTAAAATAAATATTTTACTCTGGGTCCGTATAACATCCGTCTAACATAAGTCAGACAGCATTTATACATAAGAACAAAAACTGGATAAAAACCAAAAAGTAAATTATTTTCTTGAAGAAATATAGATATTTATATTATTCAATTTAAAATAATGATATTTATCAATCCGATCTGAAGTTGCATATATATGAAGTACATTAATTTAATATAAATATTCCAGATTCTATAAAAATAGGTTATCTTGAATGTCCAACATATTTCATCCATCTGCCGTTGCGTTCTTGCCAGTAATTAAGAGATACAAACTTTTTTTTTTAATGGAAAGAGTTCGAAGCTATCTTCGATTAATTACAACATTGAAAGCATCATTGAAAACATTTAATGGAATTCCTCTCAGTAAACGAATACTTTTTTCCTTATAAAACTGCCGTTATACTTTTTAAAACACTAGATAAGCGAGGTATTTAGATTAGTAGTTTTACTGCATAGGATACATTACGATTATTTACAAGTTTTAATTGGAGTAAAAACATCTTCTCTATGTTGTTCTTTTTTAAAGGAATCTATTACCTCTAATATCTATTGTAATCATTAACTGTATTTTTTGTTTGTTACTTCCTGCTGTGCTGTCTGTGAGCAAAATTTATGCTTCATCACTGACAACGTTCAATCATTGACTAATTACTAATTGTATTGTAATAATAATACACAAAAACTCATCATAAAATGCAGCTGACATGGAATAATGAAAAGACAAGAAACTGCTCAATGTTTTCGCCTACTTCAACATTTACTGGACAAACGTTTTAAGCTCCCAATTAATTACAAAAGACTCATTTACATGACAGTAATCAGACCTATTTGGACATACGCGAGTTGAGCTTTGTGCTCTACTAACCCATCCAATTCCTCTCGTATCCAATCCTTACTATCCAAAATCCTTCGTAAAATCCTCAATGCTCCTTATTATGTTGCGGACAAACTCATCCATCATGATCTTAATATCCCATATGTTGCTGATTTGGCCCGAACTAGATACCTATCCTTCCATGACAAGCTCCATACACACTTGAATCCGCTAGTCTCTCAACTTGCTTCCCATACCATAATCCTCCGAGGCGTCTGAAAAGAAGATGGCCTCGAGACCTTCAACTATAGAACATTATTGGAGTGCTACCAATGGGTAGTTTCTCAACAAGTGTTTTTTTTCATGTTATTTGTTCATATTAGCAAATTTACTTGTTGTAATATTATTACAGTTGTAAATATCAATAAATTATTAAAAAAAAAAACTCCAAACTGTCCATATCTTTAAAACAATATATACTATTATAACTAATGTTTATAGTAATACATATTATCTTTGTGTTTTCATTGTTGATATTAAAAATGAAGGAAGAAAGGATGCCATGAGTTGGCAGTATGGAAGCTAGAGCCCCGAGCTGGGGCGTTGCTATGGTGACAAAATTAGGAATGGCGTACATGCGCAATCTGACTTGTTTAGGATTTGACGCCTGGGTTACTCGTTTAATTGTATCAAAATTAATAAATAAAGTGATTATTTATTTAATTTTATAATAATTTTATTAATCTTAATGACTACTAAAAAAAAAAGTCCAGTTTGTAAGGCCCGATTTTTATTCGAATTACTTATTGACACTGAAAATATATTTTTAATACAGACAGACCATTACAACCCGTGAACGGTATAATTGGACTCATCAAATTATAGGGATCGTACTGTTTCTAAGCAAACGGTTGTGCAGAGAGGTAATTCAAATGATATCTCCCTACATTGTCCGATTTTACCCTTAATTTAGGGTATCCATTTATAAGAGGCAGAAATACCCATAAGATAATCTGCAGTTCCTAGAAACTATGACCACCTGTATATCACGGTCAGATTCAAACCCAGGTTTTTCAGCAAAGTACCTCGGAACTCTACACTGAGTTACCTTCTAATATGATAAATATTTAACAAATTATGTTCGCATCGGATTACAAACGGACAAAAATCGAAATACTAAACAGTTTTTCAAGTTGGTAATTTAATAATTTCAACTTAATAACAACACTGACCTACGACCCAAGTAACTGAATATATAATATAAGGTATAAGTCTTAAATAATATAATGTAAAAAGCATAATATAAGGTAAAAAGTTTATTTTCAAATATTTCTATACCATGATCGCAGTACTGCCTGCTGGTAACTCAACTCAAGTAACTCAAACATATTGAGGTTATAAACAGCAACAAAAATTAAATAATAAATTAATTAAAAAACATTGTCTATCGAACTGAATTGTGAATATATACTATTCTCGAACTTGGACACACTTTAAATATAATCAAAATTTACCCTACCGTTTAGGAGGAGTTGTTTGACATACACTCGAACGGAACAATTTTATATCTATATATATGAAGTTGTTTGTATGCATGTAAAGTGCATATATGTATGTCAACACCATAGTAGAACGTTCAAAAAGCTGGAATAAGTTTTATTTAAAAATTAGCGGTAAAGTGAAGAGTAACTACAAAAGTGGAGGGACTATAGAGACACTCTAATTGGAGCAATCAGAGGAAGGCAGAGCGCGCGGTTCCTGTGTTCTCCTGCTCTATCTCTCTGTTCTCACTTCATCACAACTTTCATCCGCTTATTTATGTCCTTCTTCTTCATCTCCTCCCTCTCTCTGTCTCCGGCTGAAGCTTGATGAGAAGTAGATGTTGTCACATAGGCACAACAAGAGGCATGACCAGGACTAGAATTCAGGGGGCGACCTGTAGTCTAGTGATTAGCATAACAAACTACTAAGCCCAATCGCGGGTTCGTAGCCTGGCAGATTGTTATGCCGTCCTTCGGAAGGGGCGTTAAACGGGGGTCCCGATACTCGTTAAAAATCGTTCTAATTCAACATGGTTGGCAAAGTTTAGAGCTCCAATGTAGCATCGTACGATTAGTCAGAGCAGCATAAAGTGACATAAAATGAACAAACAACAGGACTAGAATTTGGATTTTTTTTCCAGGGAGCAAGCTTATTTTTGTTCCCAATCATATTAATCTGAGGATGTCTCGCGAAGAAAGCTAGTAGCATGTCTAGCGAAACATTGACATAGAATTTGACCACACAGTAGAAACCAGAAGAAAGATTTAAAACATTAACCTTGGTAATTTAATAAAGTATAAAACAAAAAGCTCTTGTAAATATTCTATTATATAGAATTTAACTAAATATAATCTTTTGTTTACTAAAACATATTAACTACAGTTAATATAATGATTTAGTTTTAATTAGATCTTCAATTTATTTTTATAACTTACTATTATATAAAAAAGTTTCTAAATCATCAAAGAAAATTAAAATACTATGTATTTGATGAGATTTCATAAGCAAATATATTTCTCTAAATATTCAAAATTATACAAAAATAGTTTCCTACATTAAATAAATTTATAGCACCGCAGTGTTTTGCGCGTAGTATATTACTAAGCCACAGTATAAAAAAGTACAAAAAATATAAAGATATATAAATATATATATATATATATATATATATATATATATATATATATATATAAAGATATATATATATATATATATATATATATATGTATATATCTGAATATATAATTTACATAAGTTTATAAGTACAGATAAGAAGTAAAAATGTTGTCGCTTACTCGGAAAAAATTAGGATTTTTTTTTTAGGGAGCAAGCTTACTTTTTAATTATTCAATTATTGGGCAGAATATTAGCAAAACCGCACAATAACCAGGTCCTTCGGAAGGGACGTTATATGGGGGTCCCAAGGCTGTACGATGTCAGGTACTCGTTAAAGATCGCTCTATCTCTTCTTATATACCTTTTATAAAGTATTAGATTAGGTAGGCAAAATTTAAGAGTCCCACTGTAGCATCGTCCGCTTTGCCATATGTAGCATAATGTGACGTTAAATGAATGAACAATGAACCAAATAACATATAAAAAATTGTGTAGTAAAACTTTAAAATTTAATTTGAAGTTGCTTTGAAGTCAAGAATGCAAATATTGGCAGTAAGAAAGAAAAAAATAAAATGTAACAGTCATACAACAATAAGAGTTCAAGTGATTTAAATCATTGGGAGTCGGTTGGGTGCCACCCTAGTTATTTTAAAAAATAAAATATAGGAAATATTTTATTTCATAATTTATCATAATTTCATTTAAAGTATATTTTTTCCGAAAATTGTAGAGTAAATCTAAGATTATTTATTAATATTTTTCTATATATATATATATATATTACTATATAATGAAGTTTTTTATTATCTGCAGTCCTAATACAACCCATCTCCTCGATGTCCAACTCAGTTTTTTTTAAGACATCATTGTCCAAAATGTGACGATGTACAAATCCCTCCGACTATTGAGGACACATGAGAAACAAACAGATGGTAAACAGAAGAAGAAAGAAGTCATTACAGAGGAGACCTTCACTTTCAGCTCACAGAAGAAGGTAGATGTCTCAAATTAGTCACTTTTTCTCCCATTACCACCTCGACGTTGCCATGGAGATGATCAAAAGACTAATGTATACAAGTAAACATACTCTTGTTTTTAGGAAAGTAAATTGTATAGCTTTTGTTTATATGCTTTGTAATCTTTTCAAATGCTAAAACACTCATAACCGATGATTCATACACACAATTATATAAATAATAATAAATCCGTCATTAAAAGAAAAATATTTTATTTTTAAATTATAATGGAAACATAGAATATAAGGAAGGTTATGTATGAGTGATAATACACCCTATACTTGACGACATGAAATTAGGCGGCTCAAAGAAAATGCGGTGTTGCCAAATCGACCTACACTAGCGTACCAAGGGTAAAAAACAAATAACTGAAACCGGGAGAACTAGGCAACATTGCTAGCACATTGTCAAATATTGGCAGTTTTGAGTAAAACCACGCCTACATTCTCGTTACAAGCGGCAACACCGCATTTTCTTTGAGCCGCCTAATTTCATGCCGTTAATTATAATGCATCTAATAATTAAGTAAAAAAACTTTAACAGATGTTAAATAGTCATCATTATACTTCGTCGCTGGCAAAACAATACCGCCTATCTACATCTCTTGGTGAAAATGAGTTATGCTACATTGGCTTTGATGCCCAATCTATGATCTCAAGGAAAAGTCAGATCCTTTGATCTGAATATATTTATATACTAAAATGGGATGCCACCCTGTGATCGTTATACTTAATATACATTAATTTTATGTTATATATTAATGAATAAGAGACATATTATATCTCCAAAATTATATCTCTTCTCCAAAGGTTAAGGTGGTTGACTGGCCAGGAGTTGTTTATTAAATAAGAATAATTATTGAATAACATTATATTTATTGGAGCTGATCGTAGTTACAAAGATTTAATAAAACTTATATGCTACTTACAAAGTAAAAGGGACGCTGTATGTGACTTATGTGATACATGTGGCTTCGCTCTTCATCCTGTTCATTACATCTTGACTGCTGCTTCCCGACAACTGCCCTATCTTGAAAGGCAAAGGTAACAAACCCCAAGGGTCATTTTACTCTAACCAGGCCCCTACTTAGGTATGTCTGATGCTCCAGACAGTCACATACAGTAGTTAGTAACGGTAACGGACGTATTGAGAGAGAAGAAAACACTTTATTGAAGCATTACAATCTGCCTGTTGTGGGCAATAAGTAATGGTGCTATGTAGCTTACAATCATTCCATAAAAAAATCAATGATATAAACGAAATAAATGCATAAATACATATATACAAGTGAAAAAATATATACAAAAATAAAGTAAAAAAAAAAATATATATATATATATATATATATATATATAATAAAAAAAATATAATAATAATAAATAAAACATAAAAGAAATATACTGTACACATTCATACCCTATTTACAATTTGCCTGGGGTCCCCGAACTGAGCTTCTTCCTCATGAATGAGGGCAAAGCAGGAGTCCGGGAGGCCCCAGCCCCCTTTCCCAGCCGCGTCACTGGCATTAAACGCCAATGGAAGCTGGTTAGGTAACGGACGTATTAAGGTCAGCAACATGGCAAAGTATGATATTTTGATATTCCTCTACAATCTTTTTAGTAATAGTTCCAAAAAATATTTTATAAATTGCTAAGTCTACAGTCGGCGCGGTTTTTTCTCTCTCCTGTAAAACCGCCCAAAGTATGCTCAGGCGGTATTGTTTTGACAGCAACATCTTGTAGAATCATTATATTTCTTGTTGTATTGTAAATAAGTTCGCTAAACAGCTTTTATTTTTATGATATACTTACTAAAAGCTGTATTTTGTTATTATAAAACATAAATGTAGAATAAAACCTGTCAGCCATAATGTTGCATTTTTTTAATTTAACATTAATATTTCATCTTCATTCATAAAATAAACTAGTAACTCCTAAATTAATTAATACGTGAATACTATTATCTAGCAAATGAACTATAAAAAATATAATTGTTATTATTGGTGGTTAATGCAACTTTATTTTGTAGGATACAATTATAAAAAGTAGTAATTTTTTTTTTAATGTTTGTAATTTTCTCTTGTTAATAAATTTTCTGAGGTATTATAAAATTTTCTAATTTTTTTAAATTATATATAAAAGTTAATAAAAAACTAATGAATAAATTAGCTTTAGCATTATTTTCATTATCCTCTATAGCAAAAAAGATGGAATGTCTTGCCAAGGAAAAAGACTTTAATGCCGTAAGAAACCAGTCGTGACCGAACTATCGGAGCCATCCTTCTCTTTTGGAAGTCACTTAAAGAAATTGGTCAGTATTACAAGGGACAGCCGATTCTGACCAGAAGGCTAATGGAAATTTCAATGCTGTTCATCTACCGAAGAGGAATTTCGCCCATTCGAAGGACCAAATGCAGAGAAGAGTGTAGTGTTGATGAAAAAGGCGCGTCGAAATAATTTTGAAAAAACAAAGAAAAGAAGAGGTGAATAAGAGAAATGATAAAAATTTTAAATAGTCTTGAAATTTATGTTGAACGAGATAGCTCGCTGTTTAGTGAGTAGAGTGAGACTATGGCAGATAAATCATTTAACTGTTGACAGCTATGTAAATTGGAAAGAAAACTTGGGGGTTAAGCGTCGTCTGGGACAAATCAATAATCTCCCTACAGAACTGCAGTCTCTTCTATGTATTCAGTGCAATACCCATCTTGATATAGTGTTACATTTTTTTTTCTTATCCTCCAAGATTTTATATACATTAAACATACATAAATATATACTAAAATATACAATATGTGTTAAATGGGATTTTTATGCGGCAACATAAAAATTTTAGAACCGAAAAATCCAATACATATCTAACTACAAGCTTGAAAACGTTTATACAAAGAAGGCAGTAATAATTAATTTGTTCAATTATTAAAACCTACTAGGCGATATAAGATACCCAACAAAATAGTACAAGAGATAATGGATGATCAAAATACCATGCAGTAAAAAATTACTATAAAGTGATTAGAATGGTTTAGACATCTAAAGAGCACCGAAAATTGAAAAATGACCCTATATTGGTCCACTGAAAGAAGAAGAAGAAGAGGTTAACCAAGAATTTCATAGAAAGTTCATGAAGACTTGACAGGATACGTTCTTAATGAAGAAGTTTCAAGAGAGAAAGACCCAGAAGTCAAAAAATTTGTTTGTAGAAAACCCCAACTTTTGGGAAACTCTTTCTCTCTCTCAAAATATATATACATATATAATATAAATATCAAATGTGACAAAGATAAGATACACTACGTTCTATATAATACTTTGATGATTGATGTTCTATATATTACAAGAATTCCATTAATGTGAACTTCCATGTAACAATAAATTCCTGATAAAGCGGTTTTCTGATATGACAACGTTGAGTAGTATGGTTTTAATCCTAGGCTTAAGTTAATAATAATAATAGTAAAATAAAAATAATGTTTTTGAGGACATTTTGGTTATTTTACCAAGGAAGAAAAACGTGCAAATATATTATATATTCCTATTTTCTATTGACCCTTCTGCCGGCAGATGATAACAGATGATAACGGAGGTCATGGAAAAAAACAGAAAATATAAAAAAGTAGGGGAGGAATTGAAGCAACTTTTTAAGCTTGATAAACCAAATTTTGCCGGTAGTTAATCCACAACTGATTCCGGAAATGACGAACAGCACAAAAGAATTAGACCTAAATCATAATATCCTGGAGCAAATGCAGAAAGCAGTTACATGCGAAGAAAGAACTGTAATGAACATAACAAATTAATTTTTCAAGCCTTACCCTTGACTTATGTCCATTCTCCGGTAGAAGCGTAGAAAAAGAATAATAAAAATAATATTTGTAGGATATTTTGCTTATCCTAAAGAAAGAAAAATGAGTCAACATAACTAAAATGGGAGTTCTGGCAGATAATAGATAATCTGTAATAAAATATCAGGGCCTGGCGGAGGAACGGAAGCAAATATATCAACTTTACGAAGTTAAGGTTTTGCCGTTAGTCATATTCACAAATGATTCACAAACAGATTTCGGAAATAACGATGAACACAATAAACGAATTAGACCTATCTGTTAATATTCTAGAACAAATGCAGAAATCTGAATTTTAATGCTTGCTGACTAGCCCTGAAGAAGCTCACAACACGATGAGCGAAAGGTTGGCAAACAACACCAACACCACACGGAAGAAGAACATAGGCACCATACCAAAGACCGTGGATGTCTACATGTGGACATTAAAAATTAGGCTTTTTAGCCTCACCCTCTACTTATGTCCGGCCATGTCCATTCTCCGGTAGAAGCCGGGAAAAAAATGGAATAACAAAAAAACTCATACTTTCCTTATAAATCTTTATTCATTTGTTTGAATAATTAATGTTACTAGTGCTTTGCTGCTTATCATTCAAAGGTAAAAGAATAAAATTAAGAATAACTAACGTTTCGGAAGAGAAATTCCGTTAATATTGAAGATTCACTTTCTCTCCATCTTTCATTTAATTAATTAGGAAGCTTACCGTTGGAAGCGTTACTTCACGGTTCGTTGATTGAGAGCTGGCAAGAAGGCAACTCTGCTTGCTTAGCTTTTCGAGGAACGTGTTCAAAAGCAGCTGTTTATTTTCTTTTTAGATAACATTGCTTTTATATGCGATCTGGCACATATTACGGATTACGTGTTGGTTCTAGTTTGCATCAACCGTGAACAGAAATTGTTTCTCTATTCTTAAACGTTTTTAGAGATAATGATATTAATAAGCCACTCTCATAGGGGAACTGTATACCTACGTTTTAGTAATTCTTGGGATACTGACAACATTATTTTTTTCCCAATTGTTCAGAAGTTGAATTTTTCGCTAATTCATTTTTTTTTTCATTTTTTCTTTTTGTACAGTTTATTCATCAGCTTTTCCTTTCTGGAGAAGCGTTTCTTTTCAGTCAAATTCAATTTTCACGCATTCACCAAAATGCGGTTAGGGGCTAACAAAAAATTGTAAAAAAAAGTGTCATTGATAAAAATAATTTTTTATAATAATATAAAAATAAAATTTTATTATAATATAAAATTTAACTAAAAGAGGTAATTTTTTTTGTATAATTATTTATGTATTAAAGATCTTATAAGAACCAAAGATTCGATAAAAAAGTAAAAGGTATTTTTTTTGTATATTGGCTCACTTGATAAAACCTCTATAAAAAATTGAGTCTTTCAATTGCATTTTTTGAACCGAAGGTCTTGGATTCAAATCACGGTCACTGGCAGACTTTTATTTAATCTCTTAGTGATCGGAAATGGATCCTGTGGGATCTAGGATCCTCCGTAGGCTCATCCAGCCTCTGAGTGGGTACCCAAAAATGGGGGGGAAATCAAGCGATTGAGCGTGATCTTTGACAAAGTACCTCCCTGCACAACCGTTGTCCAAGAAATAGTACAGTCTGTACCATGTACTAGTTATAGTTTTTTTGTAGTTTTTTTATAAATTAATGATTTGTTCTACCATAATCGCAGGTAGGAATAACAACAGCGTAATGATGATACAGCTAAGAAATAAATATTGCAAGAGGTATAATATTGATTTTTATAATTACAGAACTTTATAAAGAGAGAATAGTATTCACCTGAGAGGAGGGGGGAGGGGGTAATTGTGGGTTTAATGATTGCTAATCCCGGGCCTTCTACAACGAGATAATTATCGTATTTACTTCTCTTCGATAGCCTTAGAGTCCACTGTTGTGTAAAAACAACAGCTTACTATCTAACTCTAAACAATATTGAATTTAAAAAAATCTATATTAATAAATTATATCATAAACAGAAATTTGTGTCTGTTAAAGTTTAAATTTTATTTTTTTTTAATAAAATTATTTCTTAAACATTTTTTTTAGGAAACTACCTTAATCAACATTAAAAAATAAATAAATTAAGTCGTAATAACAATAAAAATGACCAACTACTCATAAAGTTATTATAAATATGTAGTAATAGGATAATAAAGAGAAGATTTATATTTAATTTTAAGTTTTTTTAGATTTTTCTTTTGCTTCCCAGCTGTTTTTATAAACTCTCCAGCTGTTCTTGCCTTAGTTGTTTGTAAAGGGTATACTGACAAGGTTGGGAGCAGAGTGGCTCAGTGGTAGAGCACTGAGTTGCCATGCCGGAAATGGATCATACAGGATCTAGGATCCTACTGGGGCTCACCCAGCACAAAATGTTATAATAATAGGGTATCCAAAATAAGAGGGGGGTGATCTGGTGGTTGAGCGTGTCCTAGGACAAGTCACCTCCTTGAAGAACCGTTGTCCATGAACCAGAACAGTCTCTACCTTGTACTGAACCCCAGACCCTTCACGGGTTGTTGTATGTACTTGATGAGTCTGTTAGGATGTTGATATGAGATGTGCTGCACTTTTTTTTTTTTTTATAAGAATTTCTTGTGTTGCTCTGACTATGAAATTGGAGAAACATCGACTGGCTATTTTTTTCTAGTATTTTGGATGCTTAAGGTTTTATTTTGGAGATTTTTTTCTATCGGAACATTTTAACCATTTTTCCAAACTTTTATTTTATCTAAGCAAAAGGGTTCTGAAATTAATTTCATTTTTTACATGCTTAAATGTCTGTATTATATTATTTTTTATTTATTATTTTTCATTTTATAGTAGTATTTTTTTTTTTAGTATTAAGATTCTCAACTGTTTTTAGTGATATCTCGCATATGATTAACTACTTGCTCCATTATCTAGTTTTTCTCTTAGCTCAACTAATAAAATTAATTTCTCCAAACATCCCCCATTTAAATTATTCTAAAGGGACTTAGTCCCAGAATAAGTTACTTTTCTATTCTATTCTATTCTAAATTAAGTCGTAATGTTTTGTTTTAATGAATCAATTATTTTTTTTATAAAGTTGCTTGTGATTTTATTGCGAATACGTTACTTGAGATATTTAAGGAAGAAATAGTTGGGGGTGCAGTCAAAGAAAACACCAAAATAAGAAAAACTTATTTATTATGTGCCGACGTTTCGGCCTACAATGTAGGCCATCTTTTTTTTTTTTTTTTTTTTTATTGTGGTTCATGTGATTCATGTTAGAGAAGAATTGGTCGACTGTATCTTCTAATTTAAGGAAGAAATAGTTGGGGGTGCAGTCAAAGAAAACACCAAAATAAGAAAAACTTATTTATTTATTATGTAGGCCGAAACGTCGGCACATAATAAATAAGTTTTTCTTATTTTGGTGTTTTCTTTGACTGCACCCCCAACTATTTCTTCCTTAAATTAGAAGATACAGTCGACCAATTCTTCTCTAACGTTACTTGAGATACTTTGGAAATAAAGATATTATAAGAAATAACATATGAAACTAATCGCAGTGATGTCGGGTCGATTTCGGTCCTGAAGGATTACAATTTTTCGTTGCGAACTTGTAGAATATTGACTTTCCCACTCACGTAAAATGTAACCTATAGGAAAGGACTTTTACTGTAATAAAACAGTTCCCTTTAATTGCTATAGTATATACAAAAATAAACATTAATGTATTAAAATGGCTAAAATATTTCAAAACAAACATATCCTCAAGGGAGGCGGCTTTCTCTAAAATATTCGGCGACTTCCTGGAAATAGCGGGCGAGAACAACGGGAACCAGATGGTCACGACATCTTCCCGGCAGGAAACAATTTTCTTAATCAAACTGAGAAAGTCTTCGGGTCCGAGGTCCGGAGGGGGGAAGTATTATTTCGACAGTCCTCAGGAAAGTATCCTCTGTGACATACATGACAAATTGGAGGAACCGTATGGGAGTTATCCGCTTTAAGAACTTGTAGGAACTTCTTCATTCGAGACCAGAGGTATCCGGAGTCTGTAGGGATATTATTCATAGCACAGAACTCGAAGGAGTTGTTCCAGAAGGATTATACTCGACATGGGCATTATGCTAATCGCCGTTGAGGACATGAGAAGGCCGATCTGAGGTAGCCTTGTCCGAGACGTAGAACATGTACGTACGTCAGCCACTGTCCTGTTAGGTATTCACATTTCGATGGGTACATTATTAACGACACTCATTGCATATCTGCAGCCCTGGTGAATAAGTAGAATTTCCTCCAAGAATTTTCTCTGGTACAAAAGGAACCGGAACCGTGTCATTCTCGTAGTTTTTGGCTTCAATTGGAGTTGTAACATAAGCAATAACTCCTTTTCAAGCCAATGCCTGACTAAGACCCTTTTCACTAAGGAAATAACACGATTAAGCATAGATTCG
Organism: Arma custos; assembly: GCA_037127475.1. Taxonomy (NCBI): domain Eukaryota; kingdom Metazoa; phylum Arthropoda; class Insecta; order Hemiptera; family Pentatomidae; genus Arma; species Arma custos. Next base: position 100,219,399 of record CM073762.1, read on the forward strand.
ATTTAACTACTTAGTCACCGGGGACTTAGAAGTAAAACGAAATATAGCAAAATACCAATAGTATGTTATAATATACCGTAGTAAAAGGTGTATATATATTACCTATAAAATGCATAGCCAAATTCTGTTTTACATAACGATCGACTTATAGATATAATACGAATTAGAGGAAATTAGACTTATTCACTGGTTTTGTAGATATAATTATAATATGTATTTATTCCCCTTTTCTGTCAGGGATGATGGATTGTGATGAAGGAAGTATCAATACACTAGGTACACTTCAATATAATTGAAATTTACAAATGTAATAATATTGCATCAAGTAAATCTGCTGTATGAACAAAGGACATGAACAAAACAACAATTGTGGAGAAACTATCCATGGATAGCACTCCAATAATGCTCTATAGTAGAAGGTCTCGAGGCCATCTTCTTTTCAGACGCCTCGGAGGGTTATCACGAATATTATGGGAAGCAAGTTGAGAGACTATGGAAGGGATAGGTATCTAGTTTGGGCCAAATCAACAGCATATGGGATATTAAGATCATGATGGATGAGTTTGTTTGTGACATAATAAGGAGCATTGAGGATGTTATATTTTGGATTGTAAGGATTGAATACGAGAGGATTTGGATGGGTTAGTAGAGCCCCAAAGCTCAACTCCGTATGTCCAAATAGGTCTGATAACTGTCACGTAAATGAGTCTTTTGTAATTAATTGGGAGCGTTGAACGTTTTGTCCAGTATATGTTGAAGTAGGCGAAAACGTCGAGCAGTTTCTTGTCTTTTTAGTCTTTTATGAGGATTCAACAAACTTAAGTTGATTAAAATGAATTGTGCAAACACGGGCCACTGTGTGGTGTCAGTCACGCGCAATACATTGGGTGCATGTCGCGCATGTCGGTGATGCGAATCCATAAGTTTTCCCCTACCGAAAAACACTCACCACGGTTAATTAAGTTTTCATTTCAAAAATATCATTATAATTTTTTGCACCATTTAGAACAATCTTATTAAGAAATTTTAACAATGAAATGAGGCGTTGAGATGCAACAGTGGATAAATCCTAATTTAAATTTTTTTCCGGAAACACAAACTTATGCATAATTCAGGTTATTATGAAACAATTGTTTTTAGAAAATTTAGATTGGCCTTGGTGTGTGTTGAATGGTGAACCAGGTGCCACCGCAAAGAGGACGCTAAATTTGTGAAAAACATTAACAAAATTAAAAATGATTAAATATGGATTTATCCCTTTTTTCATTTCCACGCCTCAAATATACTTTCATGGACATAAATACCAGTAAGTACTATATACATATAACTTAACAGAGCATATCTGAAAATGATAGATTAAAATTTCTCAGATAGATTAATACCAGACTTTGTTAAAATTAAAAAAAAATATCGTTACGGCATTTATCTTTATAAATTCACTCTGATCTTATAAAGTAATTTTAACAATGAAATATAAGCTTAGAAACACTGATAGATATATATCGGTAAATAAGGTAAACTAGTTTGAGGATATCTACGTATGACAGATTAAAAAAAATAAATAAAAAAATGGCTAAGCACTGTTAGAGATGAGTTACTTAGGAGCAGCATTGAGAGACTTAAGCAGAGATTAAAGAGCTACTAGGGCTTATGAAATATACGAAAGACAGGCGGTGAAAAGGCGAGGACTCGGCGTGACATGACTAATACTGAGGCAGCATGCGATATCTCTCAGCTCAGCACAGCTTAGCTTTAGTGCTACGACTAAAAACTTAAACTATCTCGCGATCTAATACTAATATAACTAGATTAATATTTAAAAAGCTGAAATAAAAATAAATTGTATACTACTCCATTGTGTATTTTCTAAGGAACGTTTAATCCTAACATTGGCTACTTATTTTTCTCACTATAAGAGGGGCTACAGGCTGTGACTCTCAATGATCACAAAGTTCATAAAAGGAAGCTATATTTTAATTTTTCTAAATATTCATTAATAATTTGTATGTTTCGACAAGCATTTCATGTGGGTCTATGTAAATATTAAAACAAAACAAAATTAAACTACTACTTTAAAATTACTACTTTTTTTTTACTGTATTTCGCTGATTTGTCCGAGATCACAATCAACTAACCTCAATTAAGATTACTAACTTTATAGAGGCTAGGTGAGCCCCTTGAGGATCTGTTGTTCCGATATATATGTGTAGTTACAATTTTTGTTTATTTTATTATTAATTTTTTTTTCTCTGTTGGATGTTTCGTTTATTCATTTTTCTTTCTTTGTAAAAATGATGAAATGAAAATTATGATTCTGCACAGATACATTGTACAATCGTTTTTAATTTGGGACTTGTCTATTTGGGACAGCATGCAATTTGTGAATTGTATCCAATTATGGAAGAAATAAATTTAAAAAAAAGAATAAGTATTATTTAATCTGTAAGCAGCCGGAGATGGATCATAAAAGTTCTAGGACCATCCTTGAGCTCAAACAGCCTCCATAAATTGGGTAACCAAAATAAGGGGGAGGGGTCTGGGGGTTGAGTCTGATCTACGACAATTCACCTCCCTGCACAACCGTTGTACATAAAACAGTACAGTCTCTACTTGTAATGAACCCCAGACCCGTTCAAGGATTCTAGTGGTACTAGATTTAAATTAATATCAGTTTAAATTGTTGATTCTTCTTTGAGATATTTTAATGAAATGATAATGATGATGAATAATTTTATTGGGAAACGATTTAAGGGACTGTGAGGTATTCTCTTTAAAAATATATCGGTTGAAAGAGCCCGTTTATGTTAATGCGATTGCACCTTAAATGTATTTTAAAACGGCTCTAATTACATTAGTAACGCAATCAGCATTATGCCGTAAATTGGATTATTGTCCTAGAAACAATTAACAAGTCGTTTTCTGAAACATTAACGCCTAACTGTCCATAAAAGCCATGGCAGAATTACCGTGACAAGAGGAAATTCTGCTCTATCGCAGGCCTATTCGCGACATCGTAAATGGTCTTTCTCCTCCCCGCGGAAGCCATCCATCTCCATGTGAGGGGAGACTCGGCGAAGAACAAAACGGTCGTCAGCGACGAGAAGGTCTCTCGGCGACACATGACAACAGAAGAAGCCAGCGGACCGTGAAACCACCGGTCTCTTTTCCTTAATTCATTCCTGGAAGCCATCGGGAAGGGAAGATGAATGTAATGCTGAAGAGTGGTAATGATGGTGTAATGATGAAGATTAGTTATTCTGTCGTTAAGTGGACCTATGACCTTATTTGTGCTTTAACACTGATCCGCTCGGCGGGTGATGATGATGATGGTGTTTAATGCGATAGGTTCCCATTCTCCGGTGTACTTTCGGTTAGTAAACATATTTATAGCTCATCAAGTTAAATATGCTTTATAGCTTTCCTCTCATCAACTGTCTGATTAAGCATGTATTTTGGTGGTATTTTGTTCACTGAGTTGCACCAATGCAAGGTATCCCTCCATGAGAATTCACAAAATTCAACAATATATCTTCAGGAATAATAAATTGATATATTTAATACTAAAAACAATAAATATTGATAACAGATAAATAATGAATGTAATTTCAACAGATAATGTTTAAATGTGTGATAATGTGTGATTAAATTAAATGTGATAATGATTAATGTAATTAATAGAAGGATCACTGGTACATTTTTGCACTTGATTACTATGAAGCTGAATCTTCGTGAATAGCTTCGTTTTGATGATACGCCCAACAATTTCCTTTGTGAAAATTATCGATTGTGGTAGCTAACAGAGGTAGCAGGGATAAAATATGTCGATTTGATGATTCTCCAAAATTTAAGGATAACACGTACCAGGCAATTTGTAGGACAATATGACTGTTAAATTATATAAATATTAACTAAGTACAAAAAAAAAATCAGCTGGTTAGTAATCATTTTCGATTACCCGGGTCGTCCGCTTCTCTGGCGCGGTGCTCTAACCATCTGAGTTAGCAAGGCTTGTAATCAACCTAGACAAATCTAATTTTATTTTTATTTTCTCTTCAAAATAAAAATATTTAAAAATAATCATCCCCCAAATAAAAAATAACAATAATAAAAGAACAATAAAAATAAGAACCCGGGTCTTCTGCATTTAAAGTAATGTTGAATGAACATTCTTCCCAGTGTATACATCGCAAAAATTGCGAGAACACGGGGATGTAGGATCGGTGAAGAAAATGGATTTGTCTGGCTTGGTTACGAGCCTTGGCAGCTCAGATGGTTAGAGCACCGCGCTAAAGATGCGGACGATCCGGATTGGAATCGCGGCCAAGACAAATCTTTTCTCTTCAAAATAAAAATATTTAGAAAGAAACAAAATTGTCCGAGTAGAGGTTAGAGAAATCGCTGAACCCCACCAGGACCATTTTCATCCCCACGCAAGAAATTCTCATAAAAAAAAAAAATCATCTCATATCAACATTCAAACAGACTCATCAAGTACATACAACGACCTTGCTAATAAAAAAACACCTGTTCCACTATAACCCCTTCAAGGGTCTTGGGTTAAGCACACGGTAAATACTGTACTGCTTCTTGGACAACGGTTTTCCAAGGAGGTGATTTGTCCCAGATCACGCTCATTCGCAAGATTTTCCTCCTTATATATATATATATATATATATATATATATATATATATATATATATATATATATATATTGGCAAACACAGTGAAAAGTTTATAGACAATACAATTATTGTGTGATAATTAATTTTGTCAAAACCGGTGTTTTGAAAAAGTCAAGGAAGGTAGTTTAAATAAATAAAGATGCAGCTTTATTTTTATTTATATAAATCTTCTTGAAGCTGGCTGTGTCAGATATTTTAGTGAGCGGGGAAATCCTCTTAGAGTCTTTGACAGCTATCGAATGAGTGCAGCTACTTCTAAGAAGTAAGGTGACTCAAGTAAATCGATCTTAACCAAGATCGATATTAATTAACAGTAATAACAGAAAGGCAGGATTCCCACAGATAAAATATTTATTGTGGTTTTGTTACATATTATAATAATGAAGATTTTAAAATGTCAATTTTCATTATTAAAATTAAGTCTGGAATATGTTACTGTACCAAGATTGTACCAATTCTAGACAATTATGAAAAACACGTAAGCAATCACAGTAAAATAATAAATAATCCATAAATCATTCAAGTCTACAAATGTGTACTATAGCTGTATTATGCGTTATGAATATTTTATCTGTTGTAACTAAATGTTCATTAAAAGTGATACTTTCTATTCATAAAATTCATATAAAATATGATGTGTATATATGTACTTCTCAAAACTAAATTAAAATTAAAATTGGTAAAGCGTGTGGTATTTAACTTGATTTCAATTCCATAATTGTTCAAATCACAACTCACATTGGTGTATAATTTTTGAATTTTATAATTTTCTTTCTTTCTCAAAACGAGTTCTACTTTAAAGTTATCGTTTTTACTACTCAATTTTTTTGTACATACTTTTAAATTTTATTTTTTATTTACTGTAATTTTTATACTTCAATCTTTGCTTTTTCGTGGAACTTCTTTTCTTTTTTTTTTGCGTTATGCTTATTTGTTATTTTCTGCTCAATAATTTAGTCTATACATATAAACTTATCTGAGAACAATATTTCTTGTCTAGATCGGGGCTTTGTAAAAAATCTTTCAAAAAAATTCTTTAACAATAGAGTGGTATTAGAGTTTTATAAATAATTGGGAGATTCGAATTTTCCAAAACTGTGGAAAATAAACCTGGACAATAAATTGATCAGTGAACATGAACTAACCTATGAGGTTCACTAAAAGGTATGGACTTTTTCTTCACTAGCCTTTTTGAGGATTTGTAATCTGCAATTATTAGTTTTGGCATACATAAAAAATTAAAAAATGTAAAACAATTTTAATTTAATTAAAATGTTAAAATAGTTTTGTATGTGTTATAAGTTATAGAAATTAATTGTAATGAAATTTAAAAACCCTTGACAGAGACAGGTGGCGCTCCTTATGCAAACATCTCTACACTGAAAGGAAGAAGGGATGAGATAATAAGAAAGAAAGAGAGAAGCGATTTAAAAGAACAAACAAATTTTGAAGTAAAATACTTCTCATGGAATCTGTAAAAAGATAATTTTAAAAAATATCTCACCCATACTATTATCATATTTTATTATATCATAGAATAGAATAGAATAGAATAGAAAACAAACATTATTCTGGGACCAAGTCCGTTTTGAATAACAATTATGAACAAAAAAAAATTAAACATAATATACATCTGGCCAGAAGGCTACATAATAATATGAATCATGAAGTAATTAAAAGTGACATAAACATAATAAAAATAAAAATAGAAATAAAATAACTAAAAAGTAAGAAATTTGTCAGGATTTTAACTAATTGTTGAAAATAAATGTATTAATACCAAAAAACAATTATATACAAAATTAATAAAATAGTTAATATCATAATTACTAAATCAAATAAATGAATGGGATAGCATGCAATAAAGTATTTACATCTTCTTTGGGAAAAATAAAGAAAACACGTAGGCAACGAAATCGATTATTAATAGATATTACTTAGGACTGTAAACCTTCAAAGATACAAATGAGGTTGATAGTATAAAATATATAAATATTTAAAAGATGAAATTCCTAAATAAAATAATAGTGAAATCGATTACATAAAGAAGGTATATATTAAAGAAGGAGATTCCTAAGGTATCTTGATATAATGTTTTCGAGACAATACGTAGAGTTCCAAAGAGCGGTGGGTATTAGCCGACATTTGGTGGTAATGCATTTTTAAGTGAGCCGGGGCGGAAACTCGTTTGTAGTCATTTAATAATGAGCTATATCTGTTTAGGGATGGGTCAATTAGCCAAGCAGTTCTGAGCTCTCTAGTTCTAGTATGTTGGGCGGGCCTAAACCTATTCTTATCTTGGGCATTTATTTTCAAATCTGTCTACTTAAAGGCGGATCAACCCAAATTTTACAAATTACACAACGGTTCTTTATTTGTACCAGAACGGGTGCAAAACGTTCAAATTAGAGTTATCTAGAAATTAAAGTTCAGTTTAGTACTCATTTATTACTCCCCTAATGAGGTAATTAAAGTATGAGTATTTTAATTACCGCTTAGCATTGTTTAGAGATGTTAAGTATTTTACATTAAATAAATTATTGTTAGGTTTGTTTTATAAATTAAAAATTTTATTTATATTGCTTAAGAAATATGTATTGAAATGACATTCCTTAAAATCAAAATATTAACAAGGTGTATAAAAAAAAAAAATGACCGTTTTATGAAATTCCTGAGTTCATAAGTCTGTAAATATTTTAATGCTTTTTATTATTTACCAACAATTAATAATCCCATTAGAGTATTCTCTAAGCTTGTTAACAAACGCTTGATTCTTCAAAAAAAGCCTCAGTTTTGTAATTTATTTCAAAGAAGAAACATGACAGTGTCCTACGAAATTCTCGTAATTTTAAGAAATTACTGGAAAAAAAAATTCACAGCCGCTGAAGCAACTCGTGATATTATTAAATATGATGGGGAAGGTGTCCTTGACCAGCGCAATGCGCGGCGATGGTTTGAAAAATTTAGCAGTGGAGATACGACGTTGAAACGGAAGAAGGGCTCCGGGCGACCATTAATGGATATTGATGAGGTTCTGAAGGTAGCTGTTGTGTCAAATCCGTCCACAAGTACTCACGAACTTGCCAGGGAGTGTGGTGTGTCGAAAGATATCGTTCGTCACCATCTCCTCTCCATGGGGAAGGTGAAAATGGCCAGTAGACGGTCATTTTTTTTTATACACCCTTATTATAAGGAGATGTGTTGCTTGTTTCATTTTTTAAATTGACACATTCCATTTAAATTGAAAAACGATGCTGTATTTTGTGTAAACACTTCATGTAGTTAGGAACAGTGGCTTTCTGATTTGCCAATTTTTAAAAATATTTATAATTTAACTTATAGAGTGAAAGATTAAACAAAAATTAATTCCTGGATTCTTTGTGTAACAACGGCGATATAATATTACATCACAAGAAACTCTTTTGTAGTGATTGGATACGAGAGGAATTCGATGGCTTAGTGGAGCCCCTAAGTAGGGCAAGTCTCCGTAAGTCCAGATGGGTCTTATGATTGTCATGTATATGAGTCTTTTGTAATTAATTGAGTGCCTAGAACGTTTGTCTTAGTAATTGTTGAAGTAGTCTGAAACAGTCAGCAGTTTCTTGTCGCTTCAGAATGGTCTGAGGTCTCCAAGTTGATTGGTTAGCAATTTCTTATCGTTTCAGTCGAGTATGAGAATTCCAGTGTAGTGTAGTTTCATTGAGGAATATTGAGTACTAAGTCTCAATTATAAATTTACTAGTTCCATTGGAATGAGAGAAGCATTATTAAAGGATGCTGAAGTATTGAGAGTTATTTCTTAATACTTCTATTCTAGTGTGAGGCTTCTCAGTTAAAGGCGAGCAGTATCTTGTCCTTTCAGTCTAGTATGAGGATTCCAAGTTTTTCAAGATGAATTTTTGGGGATAAAATCTGTTCTACAGGAATAAGAGGAATTTTCTGCTCCAGTATTAAGGAATGCTTTACTTCTATTTTTTTAAAAGTAAAAATACTTTTCGACATTAAAAATCTTTACAATAGTATAAACTTTCAATATTAATTGCTTGCTAGGGTATAAATATAATCGGAAAAGACCTATGCGGTGAGTCAACCCTTTCCTATAATCCTGGCCACGTGACGGCCGTATATTGCCTCCTTTCGAACGGTTCCGGTAAATTAAAAGTTATTCAGAGACGATATTTCCTCTGGGCTAGATCTACACTAATTCCATCCGGAGGGTGTAGGTGTGATTTACAACCTTTATAGAAAATAAATGGGTTCTCGGGCAATTGTTCGGGTCCAATTAATTCTAGTTAATTAGACATCGGCATTGAGGGTTATGGGTGACGGAGCTTACCCATTCTAAGAACATGTCTATAAACTTAATTAAACAAGCCGCCTATCAGGAACTTATATCAGTGCACGAAATACAAATATATAAATAAAACATATTTGTTTTAAATATAGTAGATAATAACTTTGCTTAATATGATAGACCTCTTGATCCGTTAGCACAGTAACGACATTAATTTTTTCATAATAATATTTTTTATATATATAAATCCTATTCTAACACAACTCATGAGGGCTTAGATCCAGTACATGACAGAGACAGCACTATTTATATGGGTCTGTTATCAGATAATGTTTTAAAAAATATATATTTATTAAACGAATAAACATTAAAAGTACTACTATTTTACAACCTATGAATCATCTCATGCTCAGTTTGCATTAGAAAATACTATACCGTTTCTAAACCAAATGATGTTCGAAATGATCCGTTTCGAGCAGGGAGATGATGTGGCTGAGATGGTTACACCATGCTTACCCGGCGAGACCCAGGAGTTCTACAGAATCAGTTCAGAGCTCTTAGTTAAATAAATAGTGTGTCTGGCCACAGCCAGGCTGTAGATAGAAAATAAAATAAACATCTAATGGAAAATAAAAAAATTATTACATAAATATATCTAAATTGTAAATAAATTTATCTATTTCCATTGGTCTTCTCTAAATCTTTTTGATCCATATGGCTTAACATGGTACGTTCCGAATATTTCTAATTTTTTAATTGTTTATTATTAGGTTACTACATTCATCTTTATTTTATGTACGATATGACCCGATATATCAAACAAAATTTATACATTTTTATATTTTTTTTTAAGAGAAAACATTTGTCCTGGCCGGGATTCGAACCCGGGTCGTCTGCATCTCAGGTGCAGTTCTCAGAACCACTGAGCTATCATGGGTCGTATCCAAGTCAGACAAATCCATTCTCTTCGCCGATCCTATATGTCTGACTTGTATAAGATCCCCTGGTGGCTCAGTTGTTTAGAACACTGCACCTATGATACAGACATAAAATTTTTTTAAACACTTTATTGAACCATTACAATCTGCCACTTATGGGCAATAAGTAATGGTGCTATGTAGCCCAAAATAACAATCAACAAAAATAAATTATATTATTTATGCATATATAATTTAAATGAGTTAAGGTTTAGTATATAGTAATTACAGTCGTGTTGGTTTGCAAAAGTCCGCAACTTGTCTGTTCTTTTCATGTAACGTCACTGCATGCTCCTATGGCTAATCGTATGATGCCATAAAGAAATTTTTTCTATATAGATACGTAATACAGAATTATGATCGGGATCATTAGCGAGTACCTGACACACAGGCTTAGGACCTTAATTTTATGCCTCATCCGAATGACGGCACAACTGATGGTTTTTTAATCCTTTTAAAAAGTTCTAAGACCACCTGTCGGACTGCAACCCCGCGATCTTGGGCATAGTAGGTTGCTATACTAACCACTAGACAACAGGTGACCAGATGTCCAGTACTTCAGAACATTGGAATATGAAAGGAATACCCTAGAGACAGAAATAAAAGAATGAATTATAAACATAATTGTTTATATCATCAAATCAATATTGAGGATACTGATAATAAAGATACCTCGAGTGTTTATTCTTATCTGAAATGACTGCGATGACACCGCACAGGAGCGCGAAACATTTACGATCGTGTATAAAAAACTCGAAACGAGACATGAAGAAAAATATTATGAGATGGGGGGTATTTTTTTGTTGTTGAAGCGGCCTACAGAGCGCAGTTAAAGCTGCATTAGTGCCATGCGGTTATGGCCCTCTTCTGTTGGGCCTGTTCTTCTTTTTGGACACTCTCCGACGCCTGCCGGCCTATTCAAGTGCAAACTAAATAAAGGATGGGTACTTCGTGGTCCTTAGTGCTCTGTTTTAATTGCTTAATTGCAAACCGCCATATAGATAGCGCTCTCTTTGCGATGGCACCGTTTTATTATCTATCGAGTATCGTTCATGCCAATATTTCAGTTATTGATAACATCCTCAGCAGAGGCAAGGCGTACTTCCTTAACAGAACTATATAGGAAGCATTCCAACTAGTAAATAATCCACTTGTTCCAGTATTACAAATAATTTCATCCTTTGTTATTGAATCATCTAAGGAAAAGTAAAAATAAAACCTTGTAAAAAAGAAGAAAGAAAATTTATAAAATCCTAGAAAAGTAAGAGTACTAAAAAAATCTACAAAAGTAAAAATATTGTATTTAATTTGAATCCATTTTAGTCTATTATATCCCCTGGTAAAGCACCAGTTCCTGTGATTGTATACAATGAGTTATCACCACTCCTTAACCCATTCGAGATTGATTACACACCGTGTGTGCAATTTATTTCCGAGCCTATAAGACGGCCTGGCATGCCAACCGTGTAGTTCCAATAACACTAAAAAAAAAACAATAATGTGCAATTATTTATTCTGAACTAGTCGTAAACTAGTCGTCGAAATACAATTTTTCTTGAACTAATGAAATCTTTAAAGTACAGGAAAACGAAATTTGGCATTGGTTTTACTGTGTACCAAAAAACTAAAAACTTATTTTTTTAAAACTTTTTAAAAATTGTCTTTGCATTTTATTCTGTTCTTTATTATTGAAAACAAAATAACGATTTTATCTTATCTAAATATTTTTGAAATAAATGTTTATTAATTTTTCAATGATGTACCATATTTTCATTTTCCTTACATTGCACACCTAGTGCTCGATCTCCTCCTCGCTATAAAGTTTTCCCGAGGAGCGAGCTGCAATGATCTTATTTATGTGAATTCACTTACGAATTGGTTGATTTCTATAATAATGTAACGTGTTTATTTTTTTTTTATCGCTAAGTTCGTCCGTCATGTGTCTCTACATATATGAGCTCACTCTACTGTGGGCTGTCGTTATGTGCGAATGCACCTCAGTGGTTTATATGGGCAAGTAATTTTCTTTGCGGCTCAGCGGTAAGCATCCTATTAAAAATTTGTAAATTAAATTGTATATAATCTTTGTTTTTTATTAATTATTTATCTATTTGTAGTTGGTGTTATGGTTATAGCGTTGGTGTTACCGTTTGATGTAATAATTGTGTTACGAACTTATGAATACAACCTACTGGTTTAGGACTTTTTTATTTAATCAATTTGGACCTTGGACCGAAAACACATAACCTGGTCACAATAAACATGTTTTTTTTAATTAAAAATGAACAATATAAAGAGGAACAAATTCGCTCCTGGGACCATGTTCGAAAAAAATCGTCTTCTCGAATGGGTTAATTGCGTTCAAGGAAGTGAACATATTACCATCCACCTTAACACTAAAAACTTCATTGTCGGAACTATCTATATGTGAATGAAAAACACAAAAGGGTTCGGAATCGCCGATTTTGGATGCACCCATTGAGAAAACATTCGATACAATGAATAAGTTTCGTGTGTAAAACGTGTTTTTTTCTTGTTGAAATCCAACTAAAATTCAGGTCAATATCAACTAATGAGAACTCTAGAGGGGGCCATTGCCCCCTTCAAATCCGCCAATGTCTGTCGCTGGCTGTTATCCACTTCATTCCTGCTTTCTTGGGTTCATTTGCTACGTAATCTGTCCATGTTAATCTCGGACAGATTATACAGAACCGATCGCTTAACGCGCCTGTCGTTACTAGTTTGTTTTCCTTGTCCTACAAATATATATATATGTTAAGGTCATATCTAATTCTTGTATAGTGGATTATTGGTTTTAAGTGTGCTACAACGCACTGTTTACCTTTGTAACCGCTGCGTTGTAGCACATGTTGACTTAGCGTTGTAGGTAAAGCCTCGCTATATAGTTCATGCATAGAGGTGGATAGATTGGTCTACTTTGCGAGGGATTGATTCCATTTAAGATACCCAAAAGCCCTCCATCACACGCACCCTTCTTGCCCATAGCGCACGATCCTCAGCCTTCCTTCCTCTCGGCCAGAAAGATCTGTTGGAAGTCGACTATCGATCCTGAAAGGACACGACCGACGATGTATTACACAATCGATAGGAGTAGGTATCGAATTAAACAAATAACGAGTGGTGGGAGCTGGTAATTGACAGTGGTCCCGCAGGGGGTGCTATCTGATGGGATAAATTAAGGAGAGGTGGTTGCCTAGGGAGACTAATGTGCCCCTTCCTATCAGATCCTCTCCTTCCAGGATACCCTCTTCTTCTTTTATTTCTTCTTCTTCTTCAAGAACTCCGTCCTTAGCAGCCCTGTCCTCTGAGTATCGCTTCATTCACGGCTCTTGTCTCCATTCATTCCCACCCTCTATTGTTTTCTGGAATCTTTCCTATCCTCACACTTTCTGATTCATGAATGGACAATGTGAATTCATTAATTGAAACATATTTATGAATTGCTTTTTTATGAATAGAAATTTTTTCAAGTAATATTCTATCGCATCTTTTAATTTAACCTATTATATTATTCTTAACGACATAAAAAGCAGAGTTCCATCATTAAACACTCATTAAACTATCAACAATGTTTTAAAAACAAAATCGAATCGACTTATCTATAATTCGAAAATGTAAAAATCACAACCAAGAAATACCACGTAGGTACTGAGAGGAAAAAGATCTTAAATATAAAAAAATCAGGGAGTTGATAAAAAAACAGATAACCCTGTAGAAAATTAAGTTTCTATATGAGTTATTAGCGAGTTTAATAACTTAATATGAAAAAATTAAAACAATGAAAATGAGCATAAATTCAAAAAGTGACATAAGTTATAAATAGGATGAAAAAGGAAAAATACCAAAAGAAAAGCCTCAAGTCTCTAAAATACTGGAACAAAAGCCACCAGTAAACGTATCGCATATTCCGGCATAATCAGGGCACACACCGAAAAATCACATCAAAGCTAAAGTGCAGCACATCTCATATTAACAGTCCAGACCGATCAACAAACTCATAAAATGGCGATAGCAAACAGACAAGTGAGCGTACTTTTATGTCTAACCCATCAGCTGAAATTGCTAAAATACTAATGAGTATAAAACAATTTCATGAATATTTACAGCTCTAGATAGTTTTAACCATGGATTAACAGCAGAACAAAAAAAGGCAGAGGAGATGACATATCCAATCCCAGGCATTAGAAGTTCCTCTCCCACAGTCTTTGATAATTGTGGTTCATAGGGAGGATATAGCAAAGTACTGCCTTGGGAACTGAATCCTGTGTGTTCAGGCGCCATTTTATTGTCTCTCCATCAGCTGCTTCTGATCTTTTACAATGCCACTACTGTATGTATAATTGGTTAAGATGTTACATTTATAATAAAAGATATTTTTATTGGGATAACTAATTAAAATGGTGTGAATAGGATTAGAATTTAGGATCTTTTTCATATATACAAGGAGCGGAGTACTTATTCACCAAGGCTGTAGATATAACGGCGTATAGAAGTAAGGAACAATGGCTTTGTGACTTGCCAATTTAAACAGAAAACAAAAAAAAAATCTTTTTATATAATAGTTAGAAATTGTAAGAGTGCCATGGGTGTAATATCCTCACATCTCACCTTATATCTACCTTGTAGCTCAGTGGTAGAGCACTGAGTAGCCATGCCGGAAATCCCGGTTCAAATCCCGCTGCTGGCAGTAACTATTATTTAGTCTGCTTGCGGTGGGAGATGGATCATATGGGATCTAGGACCCTCCTGGAGCTTACCCAGCCTCTATAAAATATTATAAAAATAGGATACCCAAAATAAGGGGGGAACCTAGCGGTTGAGCGTGAACTAGGTCACCTCCTTGCAGAACCGTTGTCCATAAAACAGTATCATGTACTGAACCAATGTACTCTATCATGCACTGAACCCCAGACTCGTTAGCGAGTTGTAGTGGTTACAGGTCAGGTATTATATTGAATAATAATAAAAATACAAATATGGTAAGATTTGCCCTTTTGAATGAAGTGGTTTTAGCTCTAGAATAGCTGTAGTCCAAGCCAATAGATTATGATATAATAGTTTCTGAACAGATTCAGAGAAATTGTTTGAATAATTATTATTTAATTAAGTTGATTTATCGGTTTAGATTTTTTTTTTAAGTTATGCTTTTTAAATCTAAAAATAAAAAATAAATATTGAACGATAATTGTTGATCTTGATAATATATGTGGAAGAAGTCAACACTTCGACTAACTTTGTAGGTATTCTTCAAGCTTGTGTAGGGCCTAACACACCCCGCCCCCCCCCCCACAGCCCTGAAGAAGACCTCCAAAGTAGGTCGAAACGTTGGCTAATCAATAAAATTTTTCTCTAATTCTACGAGAAATTCATTGTCTACCCGGACCACTTTCTTCCACATAAAAAATAAATAAATTATTGCCTATAGAAGTATTGTATATTTTTTATTTAGTACCTATTATTTTTATCTTGGGAGTGGCGTAGATCAATCCGAAGGGTGCTCAATAGCTATACTGAAGATTCCTGATTTCAATCCGACTATGGGGGATAGATTGGGGGATAGATTACTTAATCTTTTAACAGCTACCGATGAACTCTGTGTATGATCTACAGACCCTCTTGGTACTCATCTAGCCTCTTTAAAGTGGTTACCCTTCATCAGGGAAAAATCTGGAGCATAATCTCGGACAAAGTAACTCCTTGCACAACCGTTGCCGTCGATACAGAATAGTTTGTAACATATAGAAACAGTGTATAGTATAAATCTTAACACATTGACGCCCGGGAACGAGAAATCTCGTTTTGGTGATAAGCTTCGATCACATAGTAAATTGATATTATAATATGACATTAATTGATAAAAATTAATGATAAAAATTCATATATATGATAAAAACACCGATCTTATAATGAATTTCATCAAAACATTAGCGGACGGCAATATGTTAAGTTTCAATTTCTTATAGAAAAAAAAAACGGTGCAGATTTCAAGTAATATATTTATCGAGGAACTAGTCTTCCAAATTTAATGCTGATGCAAACTAATAAAAAAATAAATAAACGAATTCACAATCTCCTGAAAATCTTGTGTTTTAAAATAAGAGAGAAAGAAAAGCTTGACAATAAATTTCCAGTTCTCACTAGTAGCCAATTAACGGTACCAATTCTCCAACATAGGTGTGAATTAGTGAACTAAGAGGTCCTGAGCATCCATCTGATACGGGAAAGAAAAAGGGCCCAGTCGATGTCCTTGGAGGACCCCTGCAACGGTAGCGAGGACATGATCGTCATTAATATTGATCATCCTGTCGATAGGAGCACCTGTTAAGCACATTGAGCTTGTAACAGCTTTTTTGGTCAAGATGTCTTGTCTCGGCCTATCAAGTCATCAGGCTGGCTACGGTTAGCTTAATCACTACAAGGCCTTTGGTATCAATTCCTTAATTCCATTGTTGCTTCCAATATCTTCTTCATATGGAAAAAAAATTTGTTGTAATTGCATTTTATTACGAAAAAATACAATAACAATATATAAATAATTTGATCTAAATTATGGTTTGTATATTTAGTGATATTTTTTCGTCTAAGATTAATTGAATTGTAGCGTGAAGTGAATTTATGAGAGTGTGTGAAAGAGAGAGAGAGCAAGAGAGAGAGAGAGAGAGAGAGAGAGAGAGAGAGAGAGAGAGAGAGAGAGAGAGAGAGAGAGAGAGAGAGAGTGAGTGATGGAGAAAGAGGGGGTAGCCTCATAAATAACTGAATATTTATCTTTTGAAGGAATCTAATCCTTAAGAGGTTAATTAATAATACTTTTTTTCCCGACCTATTTTTCTTTTCCGCCATCTCAATGAACTGAGCAGCTCTTCTAGAATTACCTTATAAATTTTGTCCCTTACCTCATGCGGTTTTTCATTATCTCGGTTTAGAAATTAACATAAGCGTTCTATAATGATTTGTTTTTTAAGTATAGCTGATTAGATAAAATAGTTTTGTAATTTCATTGATTATATATGCAAGCTAACGGAAATTTCATACTTATATAAATAAGAAATCTCTCTCAATGAACACCAAATTCAAACATTACGGTTCTGTAGTTAAACCTGAAGCACTTTATAGTAGCAATAGTGAAACACTATTGAATACCAAAGCAAGCACAGATAAACTACAAAAAATATACAGAATAGTCATGAGGACAATCACCAATAAAAACCATCAAATAGTCGGACTATGGAGATTCTGCCTAGTGAAGTGATCTATCCGGAAAATTAATAGATTAATAGAATTAATTAATAGTAGATACAATGCGCCAAAAAGAGACTAGGTTAGTAAAACAATTACTTAATTACTTTTGGAAAAAAAAAACAAAAAAACAACTGGTTCATAGAGGTACTCAATGATTTACTTTATAGGCGTTCCAACAAGGTTGCCTCAAGTGGTCAGAGCAGAGCTCCGTGACTCTCCATCCATCCAATCCTCTTCCTGGAGACCTCGACCAGCCATATCCTCCTGGACTCCCTCCATCCCCCTTCTTCTGGGCCGTGTCCTCTCCTCTCTGGTGGAACCCAAACCAGGACTCGATTTATCCAACATTCAAACACCAGGATGATTTAAAAAAGTTAAATTTAACGATGCGACAAATTGCAAACAGAAAAGAGAAGAGGATTCTGAAGGGGAGACGAGTCTTAAATTAAAAACATTGCACGGAAACAATACACCATTGAGGATGAAGAAAGGGCATCCGGGTCTATTTTCATTAGAAGAATGAGGACGTTTTGGGAACAGAAGAGCAGGAAACAAAGCTAATATTTTGAAGACTATAATGTACATGGATTGATTCAAGTGCTCCAATCTGGGGGTAAACTTAAAAAAAATAAATATAAAATTAAAAATAATACATTTTGTTTTGTGTTACGTTGAAATACTAATGGCGGACCGACCTCAATTTTACAAAATATGCAGCATCAACAATATACTTCAACAATAGTATGGAGAACGGAGATAGTTGGGGGGTGCAGTCAAAAAAACACCAAATAAGTACTAGACTTATATTTAGTTAGTGCCGACGTTTCGACCTACAATGTAGGCCATCTTCAGGGCTATGAATGAGAAACAAACAAAACAAAAAATATATATATAAACGTTACAGTAACAAGAATAATAACGTTACAATAATAATACAGTACTAGTACTTAAATGCGAGTACTGGTACCTAACGTTTTAGTAGAAGTATTCTGATATTATTGTAGACATTGAAATTCACTTAAGAACATCTTATAATATGAGTTTCCATTTAGTATTGTTTAGTTAGATATATTATTTTTTTTATTTTAATTTGTATATAGATTAATGTATATATATAATTTCCAAGTTTATTTGAACCTTTTCTAAGTCAACTGTAACCTTTTAA
The DNA here is from genome assembly GCA_037127475.1 of Arma custos. NCBI lineage: Eukaryota > Metazoa > Arthropoda > Insecta > Hemiptera > Pentatomidae > Arma > Arma custos. The sequence goes on from CM073762.1 coordinate 100,237,777, forward strand.
AAGTCAAATGTAACCCTTTCCAAATGAGTTGAAAATCTTTCCAAAGCAAATGTAACGCTTTACGACTCAATTGTCACCCTTAAAAATATTTGAAAATTTACATACGGGGGCATGGGCGAATTTAGGGCCTCAGAACTCGCCAGGGAAAAATCATCACAACCTTTTTCTTCACAACTCTTGCTAGGACAAAAATTAGGGAAATAATTCAAAAAACAAATAGTTGATTTTTTGTTTCTGAGAAAGTTTATTTAAAAAAAGTAAAAACATGTAATCTGAACTTAACAACAGAATATTCATAAATTTGCTAATAAAATAATAATATTCTTGTTCACAAAAAATTAAGACAAAATTTAAAACAAAAAGTTGATTTTTTTTTTCTCAAGAAGTAAATAATAAAAAAAATGAAAAATGTAAACTGAACTGAACTTTATCACATTTAAAAATAAAGTGTTTATTCCTCAGGAAAAAGTAAAATAACACTGTTCCTTTAAAATTACGTTAACTTTTCAAAACATTTTCAAGTGTGACAATTGAAATGGAAACTGTTACAATTGAAATAAAAAGGGTGACAATTGAGTCGTAAAGCGTTCATTTGCTTTGGAAAGGGTTTCAACTCACTTGGAAAGGGTTACATTTGAATTGGAAACAGTTGCTTGTGACTTGGAAAGGGTAGCATTTGAATTGTAAAAGGTTACATTTGACTTGGAAAAAGTTCAAATAGACTTGGAAATGCTACATAATAACAGTCCAAAAATCTAAATTTTGGAATAAGACATAGCTTGTTTTATTCTATAAAATCGATGGATTTTATTTTATTTTTGTTATTTGAATTAAAAAATGGTGCTTTATTTTGTGTAAAGGTTTAAAGAAGTCAGGAACAGTGGCTTTGTGATTTGCCTAATTTTAAAAATATTTATAATTTATCTGATCGAGTACGATTCGACTTAATTAGTTTCTCGATTAGGCAACGAAGAAAAAATATTACATTACTAAGTTTTTATTTAATTGAGAGATTATAAAATCCTGTTCAAAAGTGTTTATTAATCAACTATTATTGTTACTATATTATGTTATAATAATAATAGTATATTATGCTAAAATAATACTATAATAGCTATACTGGACTTACTATGCTTCAAAACTAATAAGCATATTTTGATCTAAACGAAAAATAACCTTCTAATATGGACCCATTAACTTGGCTTTCATAAAATACTGAACTTGAGCACTCTTACAAGCCCCTAAACATCTGGCTGAACATTAGTTTAAGAACTAGTACAAACATGTTTGCAGTAACAGTTACAGAGAACATGTTCCAGAAGACTTAGGAATGCCTAAACATGTAAGCTTCCTGTTTACAGCAATCAACTTGCAATAACTTCTTTATGGCAACTTGTACTGGAGCGGTTTCTCTCCCACGAGAATCGAATCAAGGCTGTCCTGCAGCAGAGGAATGAAATATGACCTATCTGATTATCCGTATATATTTTCTTAAGTTATCTGATGAAAACGTGAACTTCATAGAAGTATAGCCATAAAAAAAAAATATAATGTTTATCTTTGATAGATTGCTGTCTGATGTTATGCTGTAAATAGCTCCTAAAATAAGATAATTAGTAATATTTTGTCTCTATTTTTAAAGATATTTTTCTAAGAAAAGGTAGTTGAAACTATAAAAATTAAGTGTAATTGACTATAAACATAAATAATTTGGTGGTTACTGGTATAAGTTCAAGATTATTCATACACAAAATATAGCTCTGTTTTTGGATTACAATTGAAAAAAACGTAATGTTTTTTTTGTTTTGAAAAAACAAACAAGCTAATTTCAATATTTCATAATATTCCACTGATCCCTGTCGAACAGATAAATTACCTAGGACTCCATCAGGACAAACGCCTCACTTGGAATCTTCATACAAGACTGAAAAGACAAGAAACTGCTCGACGTTTTCGCTTACTTCAACATTTACTGGACAAACGCTCCAAGCTCCCAATTAATTATGAAAGACTCATTTACATGACAGTTATCAGACCTATTTGGATATACGGAGTTGAGCTTTGGGGCTCTACTAAACAATCCAAAATCCTTCGTAAAATCCTCTATGCTCATTATTATGTCACAAACAAACTCATCCATCATGATCTTAACATCTCATATGTTGCTGATTTGGCCCAAACTAGATACCTATCCTTCCATGACATCCACACTTGAATCCGGTAGTATAAACTTGTTTCCCATATTATTCCTGATAACCCTCCAAGGCGTCTGAAAAGAAGATGGCCTCGAGATTATTCTACTATAGATCTTAATTGGAGTGCTACCGATGGTTAGTTTCTCCACAAGTGTTTTTTTTTTTTCATGTCATTTGTTCATATTAGAAAATTTACTTGTTGTAATATTATTACAGTTGTAAATATCAATAAATTAATCTAAAAAAAATATATTTTTATTTTAGTACCGGTATTCCTATACTGAAAATGGAATGTAATAAGATTGGTGATATAAACTATAATTTTTTTTAAATCTATAAAACAAACTTGAAATAAAAAATCATAATTTTATTATATGCTAATTAGTCAACTTCTCAAAACAATACAAGAGGGTACCCAAAGAACCAAGCTTTTTCGATATATAAGTCGATTTGACTTCAAAATAAGTTCTTTGTACTTAGGGAACGTAAGTAAGCGTACGGAACGTAAGAACAAAGTACTAAGTCAGGCATTTGCTTAAAAATGAGTGATTGCTTATATTACAACTCCATTTCAAGCCAAAAACTACGAGAACTATACGATTCCGATTATCTGAAAGCAGTTAACTCTCTCTGGACAAAATGCGACTTAACCGCTTATTCACCGGGGAGATATTTAGTCATGGATTAGTGAATAACAAAAGCAATTGAAATAGGTTATACTATACATAACTTCAGATACTGTAAAACAGCCCATCATCATCAGATCACAGCCTCGCGCCATCAACCGCAATTCGTTCTATCAGCTTTGTATTCGACTGTAAATTTGTATTCATTGAAAATATCCTAATTATTACAGTTTGAATACCCCCCATTCTCCAGCTCTAAGGATACTAATTATATATGCTAATGTAACGTAATTAGCATATACTTAAAGAAGTGGCCCAACACGTTTCTTCACATCTGCTTTCGTTAGAGTCGCTTTATGGAGATTATTTACTATGAGTTGAGTAAGCGCTGCTTGCCTTTATAGGCTTTCTTCCAACTTTAGTTTTTCTTTTTTCACTGTTTTACCTCTCATTCCGTTGATATTGCTTCGTTTCCAGAAGTGTAGGGATATTTTTTCCCCTCAGAAAGCTTCAAAGGATTTATTAATCCTATAAATTTATTTTCAGGGGAGATTTGTGATTTACTACCTTTTTTTTTTGCAGATTGCAGTTTTTATGATTTTCTGGGAGACTGGTCGAGGGTCGGAAGCCATTGTTTCCTTTTTACTATCGCGTTTACTTTCATTAGATAAAGCGGCATTACCATAAAAAGAATTGGGGTTATTGACGAAAATATTTTACGACCCCTGTGAATTTTAATTGACTACATACAGGAAGGAAACATTTGCATAGATCGCCCAGATAACTTTAAGAATTTTTTTCTCATTTTATTATCAGTTGCTATCAAGTCACAGAAGTGGCTTCTCCCACGCATTTAAATATTAATTCAATGAATAGCCAATGAATATCCATGTCAAGTTTCAAATTTGGACTTGAGGATTGAACGAATTTTTTCAAGAATAAATTAATAAGAAATACCATGAAAAGCATAAAAATCACCACCGTAGTATAGGTCTATAAAAGCAATCAGAAAAATAAATAGAATAAACTGAGACACGAGTATTCATTTTATTATTTATTTTTATATTATTATAATATTCAATTCCTTGCTTTTCCGACATTCCTGACCTCCTATAAAGATGCTCTGTAAGCAGGTTAATTATTTTCTCAAATAAATCAGTATTAAATAACCGATTTTGTTGAAGATATACACTATGTAAAGAATTATTGCATGCTAGCCCATTCATTTATTTTATTTAGTAACTGTTGTTATTAATAAATTTATGGTAATAAATTTTAGGGATAAAATTTTAATTTTAGGAAAAAAATTGGTCAAAATCCTGCCAAGATTCGTACTTTTTTGTTAATTCATTTCTATTTTTATTTTTTTCACATTCTAAATACTTCATGATTTGTTTTATTATGTAGCCTTCTGTTCAGATATATATTATGTTTAATAAAATAGAGCCAACAACTCAAAAAGAAACACTATTATTTTTATTTGGCTTTGCATTGTGGTTTTTCCCAATTGCATTATAATATATTATGCTTATTTTTCTGTTCATGTTTGTTATTCTAAAGGGACTTAGTCCTAGAAGAAAGTGTGTTTTCTATTCTATTCTATTTTATGAAAGAGTTGCGAAGAAGAAAATAAATTATCTCTCTACACTCTACGAACAAGTTCTTTATTAAGTGCTTTTCTTTACTGTTTAGTCGTGCTAAATCAGTTAAATTATAAATATTTTTTCAATTGGAAAATCACAAAGTCACTGTTTCTGCCTTCTTTAAGCCGTTATGCGAAATATAGCACTGTTTTTTATTTGAAATTGAAAAAACAACATAATGCATCGATTTAAAAAATCGATCTTATTCGAGAAGCTACATCTTATTCCAATATTTAAATTTAAAAATTTCTAATGTCATCATTAGGGAAAATGAGAGACATGTACAAATCTCTAAGTGAATTAGGGCTGAAATTATATTAAATATAATTTATGTATTTACAAATACATACACCTTATAAAGTACAAGTTTTCTCGTACCATTTAATTTATATCCAATACAAATTTTGGCAATGCATTCAATCTAAGTTACATATAGCATGTATACGAAAATATATTTATAATATTTTTATGACTTTGGATGAAGAAATAAAGACTGAACTGTGTTTATCTGAAAAAAAAACAACAACAAAAGATTCACTTACAATACATATTTACAAGTCTTAAATAATTACAATAATTTCTAACAAAACATGAAAAAAAAAAAGAAACATCATTTAAATTTTACCTTTACTTTGGGTTTATTTTTATTTTTCAGTAGATTAGTTGTAGTTTACTCAACTCACAATATTATTTAAACAATTTATAACTTTACATTAAAACTGTAGCCTCTCATATGCCTTAAATTATAACAGCTGTTATATCAAGTAGGCTGTGCCACATTCAGAGCAAATACAAAATCAAGAAAAGCGTTCGTGTATTAGCGACGCAGTTTAAAAAAAATATTTTTGGCTCCTTTTGTTCCAAGGTATAGACAATTATTTTTAATTAATTAATTACTAATATTAATTTATTTTGTTTAAATATATGTTGTAATAACGAGATTTTATAGTTAAAACGCTTAATAAAAATAATTAGCCGAGAGATATCATCCCATTACGAGAGTAAATGTAGACAAGAATTATGTAACAAGTACAAATGGAATGGTAATTTAGAAAAAGCATTTCCTCTTTGTCGTATTTTTTCCTCCTGTGCCTCTGTGTGTGTGAATGTGTGCGGAGGATCCCTGGAGACCAACACTGTGACAATTAGCTGATACTCTGCATATTTTAATGGCTTCTGTTCGTGACGCATCTCTAAAGTAATTAAACATGGTGGTTTATTTTAATTTTTCAAATTATACCCACGTACCGATATATCATCCTATATCAAGATACATTTGTTTATTAGGTCCATTTCGTCCAGGCGACATATGTACTTCTATTTTTCATAAGTCCTATTTTTTTTTTTAATTACTGTCTGGTTACACATCATTCATACAGGAATTTATAAAGTCACCAACACTAATGATCCTGTTGGCCGCCTAAGAAATTATATAATCTCATATCAGATTTAGACCCGCTGCAGAATTTATTTAATCTTTTAAAAACCAAGGAATGGACCTAAAGATTCTCCTGGGGCTCACACAGCCTCAACAAACTGGGTACCCTAAATTGGGGGGAAACTGGCGATCGAGCGTTATCCTTCAACAACCATTGTCCTAGGAATATTACAAAGGTGTTTCGACTGGAACATGCCCTGAATTCCACGGGTTGTAGTGGAATTTAAAAGAAATAATAATAACAGTAATGTAGAATTTTCTTGCCAGTAAATACTCAATAAATAATAGGGGTGCAAAAACACAAATAATACTACAATAGAAAACAATAAAATAAAAACATAAGAAATAAAATAAATATTCATCATCATAGTCCATCCTCTCTACCGATCACGCAGTGTGAGGTTTCCTTCTGTACAGCCCGGACAACAGCGTACGATACTCTGAGTTTTAGAGACACCTTCAATCACAAAGTCAACAAGTGGAAGGTTACATCAGAGCAGCCAAAGCAGAAGCGGTGCAGACCAAAGTGGTCGGAGGCGCTTAGGCAAGCCTTCTCAGAGGGAATGAAAGCCTATCGGAAGAACAAGAAGAACCCAAAGAATGCTTGATTGAGGTGTGTGCTTAACGTCTTCCAATATTGGGAGAATACGCTAATAATAATAATAATAATAAAAGTATATATTACAAAGGTGTTTCGACTGGAACATGCCCTGAATTCCACGGGTTGTAGTGGAATTTAAAAGAAATAATAATAACAGTAATGTAGAATTTTCTTGCCAGTAAATACTCAATAAATAATAGGGGTGCAAAAACACAAATAATACTACAATAGAAAACAATAAAATAAAAACATAAGAAATGTTTTTACCAATCATCATAGTCCATCCTCTCTACCGATCACGCAGTGTGAGGTTTCCTTCTGTACAGCCCGGACAACAGCGTACGATACTCTGAGTTTTAGAGACACCTTCAATCACAAAGTCAACAAGTGGAAGGTTACATCAGAGCAGCCAAAGCAGAAGCGGTGCAGACCAAAGTGGTCGGAGGCGCTTAGGCAAGCCTTCTCAGAGGGAATGAAAGCCTATCGGAAGAACAAGAAGAACCCAAAGAATGCTTGATTGAGGTGTGTGCTTAACGTCTTCCAATATTGGGAGAATACGCTAATAATAATAATAATAATAAAAGTATGAGTTTTAAAAAGAGACACCTTCAGTCACAAAGTCAACAAGTGGAAGGTTACATCAGAGCAGCCAAAGCAGAAGCGGTGCAGACCAAAGTGGTCGGAGGAACGTAGGCAAGCTTCTCAGAGAGAATGAAAGCCTATTAGAAGAACAAGAAGAACTCAAAGAATGCTTGATTGAGGTGTGTGCTTAACGTCTTCCAATATTGGGATAATACGCTAATAATAATAATAATAATAATAAAAGTATGAGTTTTAAAAAGAGACACCTTCAGTCGCAAAGACAGCAAGTGGAAGGTTACATCAGAGCAGCCAAAGCAGAAGCGCTGCAGACCAAAGTGGTCGGAGGCACACAGGCAAGCCTTCTCAGAGGGAATGAAAGCCTATTGGAAGAACAAGAAGAATCCAAAGAATGCTTGATTGAGTTGTTTGCTTAACGTCTTCCAATATTGGGATATAATAATAACAATAATAATAAAAGTATGAGTTAGCAAAACCTGATTTGAAATCAACATAACTCAATAAATCCTATATTTCCTGTTTAGGAGCTTCTGAAATATAGATAATTATTTTAAATTAAAATTTTAAATAAAGTTAGCAATAAGTATCTGAGTGTAAAGAGCTCTGAGTTACTGATCTTAAGGCCCTTGAGTGATTATATTTAAAGTATTTAGCCACAGATGAGCCATCTCGCTCAGTTCTAAGTGGAAACCCTGGTGCTTGATCTCAGTCTAATCACAACTTTACACAACCTTGGATTTGAAACAGTAAAATCTCTGCAATGTACTGAATCCACGACTCTTCATTGGGAGCAAGTAGTTTTTTTTTTATTATTTAAATTTGCTCTGTATCTGGTAAATTAACTCATAATTATAAACAGATAGTTAATCATAGATTATAGTTAGTTAATTGATTCATTCCCCTTCAAGTTATATTGAGGATGATTGAAACAGTTGATAAGAATTAGAAAAGCGGGCTCGATAAAGAGTTATTCACTTTCTGAATGCTCGGCATTAGCTTCTCTGCCTTCTGGGTCAGGCATAAATTAAAAAAGAAATAGATCTCGAGATTAGGGAGAGACCAATAATTAATTGTTGTATATTATTATCAGGTTCTCACTACGAACCTTTCATTAGCTTCCTATAATTGTTGTTGATAAAGCTAATTCCGGGAAATGGAAATGAGTGTTCCATGAAGCGCAGCGTCTTGGAAGAAATGTTTTGTATAGAGACAAACAAAAATTGAAAGGTGGGTACCCTTAATTGTAGAAAATCGTGGCAGTTGAACGTGATCTCAGTACAGTACACAGGATATAGTGCATAGGATATAGTGCACAGGATTTATTTCTTACGACTGACTATATCGCTCCTTCAAAAGAACAAGGGCGAAATTCAAAATATGCAATTGGATTGTATGAAGCTTTATAATTTAGGAACGACATATCTGATGTTCTATTTTCAAAAAGTTTTTCTTTTTAATAAAGTTACATTTTGAGTTGTATTATGTTTAAACTTGAAGTTTTATGGGAATAATGGCATAAACTAAAATAAAAAAAGTTTCATGTTTTCTAATGGCTTCAAATAGCTTTATAATAATAATAATAATTTAAAAATTAGGTTATTGAGTTATCATTGTTCTTTTGAAGGAATGATATTTCTATTTTTGACTGCATATTCATAGTCTTCCATATCTCTTTAATTTTTGATTTCTTTGTTCTTTCCAAATTCCGGCTATCATTTTGGTCTTTCTCGAAGGCCTTCCAAAAGTGTCTCAATTGAATGATCAAAAGTGATTACATTATATATATATATATATATATATATATATATATATATATATATATATATTTTGCATGTAATGGACAGATACAGCTAGCTAAAAGCACTTAAAGAGGATATAGTTACATAAAGCGAAGCCATAAATCTGAGATAGTAATTAGAGGCTAACTAACCAGCATTGAGTGCTCAATTAACGAGCACTCTTATCTCTGCTAATCACTTCGTCTCATTGAGAACCTCATTTTGAACTTTTTATTATTATTTATTTATTAATACTATTATTGTTTTTTTTATATCCTTAACGTAATAAAGAAATAAGATGGAATGAAATAGAAATGAGTAATAAAATATTGTCTTTGAAGGAAGAAGAACGATTAGAACGCGTCTTTAGGAAGAAAGGGCGGATGAAAAAAGAATGGACGAGAAACAAACTTTTCTTTGTTAGAAAAGAAATTAATGGTAAACTTAACATCTTAGCAATTGACAAATAAGTGGAATTTTATGGGACACAAGAATTACTACAACGAACACAATTTGAGGGGGTGTAACAAATCACTGTACAAATGTTTTGTTGTTGTTGTTTGTTCCCACAAGCACGTCACTTTTTGCTGCTATGGCTAATCGGACGATAATACAATGCTAGCTCTAAATTTTGCCTATCCAGATTTAATTAGGATAGGGATTTTTAATGAGTACCTGACATCGTACAGGCTCGGGACCCCCGTTTAACGTCCCTTCCGAAGGACGGCGTAATTAAGGATTTTTTACTCCCTTTAAAAAAATCCTAGGGCCACCTGCCGGGCTACGAACCCGCGATCTTGGGCTTAGTAGTTTGTTATGCTAACCACTAGACCACTGGTGACCTTGACTGTACGAATGTAACTTGTCTTATGAGGAAGAAAATGGTCGGGGCGGAGGTCAACAATTTTTTCTTAAGTAGGAAGAACTGTTTATTAAAGAGCCTACGTTTCGACCCAAATTGCAGGTCTTCTTCAGGGCTGTCGAGAGGGGACGGTGGCGGGGGGGGGGGCGGTGTAGCCTCGTCACTAACTACTCACATAACTAACTATGTACTAGACAGGCCTTTGTAACTTGTTTTAGTTTTTAAGTCAATGCACTCTCTTTTTTCCATTTGAATTCAAAAATTGTGTTATGTTTTGTGTATCGACTTGAAGATTTCAGAAACAGTGGTTTTGCGTTACGCGGATAAAATATTGCATCTCTAAATGCTTTTTTTAGATAAATTTGAATTATATAACCTTTGAATAATCACTAATATCTAAATTTGAATTATATATTACTTATTAATACATCAGAAATAAGTGAATAGTAAGTTATTCATTATGACATTTAATATCTATATTCGAAAGTCGAAACCACATTATTGTACCGAAAATCTGTGCTCTATTTTATCCTCTCTAGGGTGCGGAGTGGTTTAGTGGTGAGCATTGCGTTGCCTTGCAGAACACCATAGTTCAAATTCCGCTGCTGGCACTTTTATTTGATATGTTTGCAGCCGGAGATGGATCAATTAGGATCTAGGACCCTCCCGGGGCTCACCCAGCCTCTATATAATGTTATAAAATTAGGGTATCTAAAAAATAAAGGGGGAAAATCTGGCGATTGAGCATCATCTAGGATAAATCACCACCCTGCAGATCCGTTGCTCATAAACAGTACAGTCTCTACCGTGTACAGAACCCCAGACCCGTTCACGGGTTGTATAGGTACAGATTTTTTTTAATTTATAATATATCTAGCTAAAGTTTTTTTTTCTATGAAATAAAATTGTTCATAAGGTTTTTATACTGGTTAACCCTCGAAATAACTTTGACGAAATTCTACTAATTTACATACACAACTCTAAGTAATGTAATTTCATTATATAAAACAGTACTAATGTAAAATGTACTAATTGGTCTAATAGAATTACACTTTTAGATACTATCCTGCCCTATTTTACACGGACGAAGCATATCTATAACTATATGAGAAAATATTAACATGTTTATATTAGAAAAAAAAATCATATGAAAACTAGAGAGCCCTTATTAGAAGCAATTAAAGAGTTTGATGCGGGTAAAATAACTGTCGGGATCAATTACAAAAAGATGCCAGTTTATTAATAAGGCCTGTCGGTCAATAATTAGCTCATTCTCAGGAAAGATTTTTAGTTCCTAATTGCATCGCGATCTATGCAAATCTCGCGATCGTTACCAGTGATGGTTATCATCGATTGAAATCATCCCTGGTTAATTCATTATTTTCTTATTTATTGTTCCGCGCGCCTTTAGGTCATTCATCATTCACCACTTCTTGGCCTCGTAAAGTTCTATACGTGTGGTAGTACGTGTCGGAAGGATTTACCATCGTTCTTCGGCAGTACTTAGCTAAGTGTTGGCACAAGACCAGGTTAGCTACTTATGATTCATCTGATTCCTTTAGAACCCCAATAGTCTATTTTTTTTGGCTAAATATTAATTTGAAAAATCTGTACCTGTTCCGCAGGTTATCGCTTCGAGCTGAGTAACAACACGTTCTAAACTGTTTATTCGTTACATTTTGAATGCTTTCCAAAAATACAAGTTCTTTCATTAGCGAGCTTCAGTATGAAAGAATTTAATTATGGGTAATGAGTAGATATCGGTAATCATTTCATCAAGAAATAAACGTTACAACGAGCATTTCAAAGTGTAGATGGCATTTGTTTGTTGCAACGTTTATATCTTGAAGAAATGATCACCGAATTACACATTTCTCATAATTACATTCTCTTTTAAATACTAAAGCTCATAATAACTTGTATTTTTGGAAAATATTAAATTGGAAACGAATGAAAAGTTAAAACTTGTTGTTACTCAGATCGAAGCGAAAACCTGCGGAATAATTACACAAAACGTTTCACCTATTCCGCCACCAGGACAACACTTCAGAAGAAAATAACATCAGAGAAGACAAAGAGAAGCAGCACGCCTCACAGCAACAGTTTGAACTGGCTCATTAAATAGATATCTCATTATAATTTACAGTTTTTCGAAACTAGGAATTAGGGAAAGAGTCCACATTGGAGTGAAAAAAAAAATTTTAAACAAACATTTATAATGGAATAATCATTTCTGAAAATTTATTTTGAAATGGATGAAGATTTTCCGTTGTGTCTTTTTATATATTTCGGTTAATTATTTACCTTACCTATACCACTAGAGCTCATGAAGTTTTTTTTGCATTCAGATATTAGAATAATTGATTTAATCAATTATGCACTGGGGCTGCAGATATAAGTTACAAGTCAAAATATAATAATAATAAGAAGTTACAATCTATGATAAAAAGAAAAAAAAGTTATTGAGAAAAGTAAATAGTTTGCTTCCTTTATTATTTTGTGATTTCTAAATTATTTGAAAAAATAAAACTATTCGTTTAAAATAATATTTACAACCCAACTTAACTACTTTTTCAAGTTAAGCTAACTCCCTTTCCCTCGCTAGACCTTCTCAGAAGAATGCTCCGTTGCAGACGGACCTCGCGAGAGACTGAAAATAAGTAAAGAGGCCGAGGAGTCAGTCACGACCAAGAAGACCAATTAATGACCAGATAACTCAGGTGTGAGGCCAATTAGCCGGCCAGGTGTCTTCACGGCTCTCCGATCACGGTCTGCTACGGATACCTCCGATCTTACCTCTGTATTCGTGGGCGGTCAACAGGAGTCCGTGGTATGTATGTGCGAGTACCTCAAACCATCAAAGGTATATACACATAGCTTTTAATGACAATTGGACATACAAAAAAAAATTTTCCTTAACAACTACTAAGTGTTGGGCCTTGGGTTCAGTAAATGGTTAGCTCCGCAACTTGAATATCATGCTCAGTCACAGGGTTTTACTCTTATTTAAGGATATCGAAGAAAGACTAGACGAACCTCTGGTGCTATCGAAGAATATTGAAGATACCCTGGAATCAACATGTTTCTAGATGTTGCGTTACCGTGGTGAGAAAGAAGCCAGTGTTTACACAAAAAATGGCTTACTTCGGCCATTACATGAGAAATGAAAAATTAAAACTTCCTTCAAGTGATTATTCATATCAAAGAGAAGAGCAGAAAGAGGAAAAATATGACTGACATGAATAATGATGTATATTCTGGGACTAAAACTCGAGACATTGGACAGGCATGTTTATTCCGAACATCCGTCAACAAACTACGATGATGATGACTGAATGATAGCCCACATCAACCCGCTTGAAGAAGAAGATTTACAATAGGATCTTAAGGTTCATTCTACAAATATATAAATATATTTTATCGCCTTTTGAGATTTTATATAGCTCAAATACTGTCAGGCGTATTTATTATAAATATGTATTATATAATATCCATGTTATTATATGAATGCTGCGAAAAGTGAGGCCATCGTAATTGGTTCCAACGTCCTTCTTAAATCTATCAAATCACTTCCCCGATTAACCTTAAATGATCACCCTATTGCCTTCAGCTCTTCTGTTAGAAACCTCGGAGTCATTTTCGACCAATCCCTCTCATGGAAACCCCACGTTGCCCAAATTTCTCGTCGAGCAACAAGCTGTCTAAAGTTATTCCACCGTTCCAAACATCTTCTAACTCCACAATCCGTAAGCTCCTCATCACATCTTTTATCTTTCCACACTTTGACTATGGTTGTGTGGCATATGGTGTACTCTCGAACAGGCTCGAGGAGAGGTTGAGGCGGATTATGAACTGTTCGCTTCGATTTGCCTTCGATGCCCCGAGAAGGTCTCATGTGTCCCGCCGTTACGTTGAGTTAAAGTGGCTTTTTCCTTCTATCCGTAGACTCTATTTCCTTGGTTCTTACTTATATCAAACTATCAACTCACAACATCCATCTTACATCTATAGTCTCCTACAATTCAAATCCTCTATCCAATCCCAAGGCACAAGATCTCGCCCTTCCGATCTTTATATCCGTTCCCATAGGACCAAAACTTTTGAGCGTTCCTTTCTCGCCCGTTCTATCTCTCTTTGGAACTCACTCCCACCCGATATCCGTCATGCGTCTTCTTTAACCTCATTTAAATCTAAACTTTTCCAACATCTTCTAAATTCCCAATCAGGTGCTTTATAACCAATAAATAATTGATAGATATTTTCAACTTTATTGATTGATGAACTACTGTAAATATTCCTCACTCATAATGAAATCATTTTTTCATTTTTTATTTCTGTTACCAGATGCTATCATGTATTTACTGGTTTTTTTTTTCCATAAGCCTAGTTCTTTTTATTGTAAATTTGTCTGTTTTTTTTATTTTAATTTTGCATCACTTTAATAAATAACATTAAACATACCTGTTTAGTTATTTACTTTCAGGATATTTTGTAAATAAGTTTTTACTCAGATATAGGCCTTTGGCCAGATAAATATTTTCTTAATTATGTTCATCTCTGTTATTCTAAAGGGACCTGGTCCCAGAATAAAATTATTTTTCTATTTCTATTTCTATAATACAAATTAAAAATATCCAATAATATAGAAGACAGTTAGTCCAAATTTCGTAGCGAGTCTACTATAGTTCCTAATGCTCAGAGCATTAGAGGTAAGCAATAAAAATATTATCCTTTTATAATTTATTTTAATACAATGTCCTTTTGATGGTGATTATTTTTAAATATTTTTATTTTGAAGAGAAAATATTTTTCCTGGCCGGTATTCGAACCCGGGTCGCCCGCATCTCTAGTGCAGTGCTCTAACCACTGAGCTACCAGGGGTCGTAACCAAGCCAGACAAATCCATTCTCTTCGCCGATCCTATATCCCCGTTTAGGGGGGGAAGAATGTTCATTGAACATTACTTTAATTGGGATCTTGTTGACATACTTCAACTATTTTAGTTCAAAACGCTGCCAGGACAAATATTATCTCTTCAAAATAAAAATAATTAAAAAAAAATATTATCTTTTAGGTTATTTGCCATATTCATTAACGAAAAAATGAAGAAAATAATTTAAATGCTATAATAAAGTCGTAATAAACTCTATGCATAAAGCATAAAATACGAAAAACTTATATCAATAATTCTACTTTGATTTAGATATGATAACTTATCGCGCACTGAGCGTTTTATTTCCAATCTCCAGAATATTTTCTATATATTATCTGTCGTAATAATAACCTATGTTGCAGTAGTTAACATAACAACCTATAATACCAACGATGCTGGTTCGCAAATTGAGATTAGAATTTTTTAAAAGGAGCTAAAAACCCTTTGTTATTCTGTCCATCGGATGCGTAAAATGGAGGTTACGAGTAAGATGTATTCTATTTATACATACATAGACAAAATTTATAGCAGAAATAGGCAAAATGGCTCCTAAAATAGCATCGTAAAATAACGGTAAATGAATAAACAAACGTTCTAATCACGTTTGTACATTTTTATTTGTTATCACCTTACACAGGCCCAACTACATATACAGGTTCTCTAAAGTAAATACTTTTGACATTATCAAAATTATGCGGGCAAAAGGTGTCCTCAGTATAAGGGTTAAATATTATGACACGTCCGACGAATGCCGTGATAAATACGGTCGCCATTAAACCAGAAGGAACAAGTGTAACATTTAAATTTCGATATTTACATAATCCCTCCGACTGCCTTCTTATTTCATGACCTGCAATAAGATTTAGCTAACAATATTTTTCAAACACTCTCGGATTTCTGAGATTTCTTACCCAATTGCTCAGTTGACAGATATGTTTATTGTAAGAAAGCTATAAATCCCAGTTTATTTTCTAGTTTTTTATAGAAATTATTTTACTTAAACAGCTCTGTTTTGGAATTTATTTATGATTCGGTCTAAATCAGAAACTACTGAGATGGTAATTATAAATGACTTGATTCGTTGTAAATTAAGGAGCATTGAGGATTTTACAAGTCGGATTGGTTTCTCCGTAAGTTCAAATTGTTATCTTTTGTAATTAATTAGGGTCTTAGGGCATTTGCCTACTCTTACTAATATTATAAATGTGAAAGTTTGTATGTTTTTCTTTCTTTCACGCAAAAACTACTGAACGGATTTGGATGAAACTTTACTGTAATATAGGTAATACGTCAGAATAACACATGTGATACAGCGAGCACGGATATAGGGGGGGGGGGGCAAACGCGAGTACGTCCCTCCCCCTCTCCCCTCGACAGTTTTTTAGGTACTGTGGAGAATCCATTATATTACATAATTACAGGCAAATCACATGATAATAGTTGCTAAAATAGCAGAAAGAACATGAGTGAAAATATTTGTTTTGATATCTTACTGATATTATAAATGCGAATGTTTGTTACTCATTCATGCAAAAACTACTGAACGGATTTGGATGAAACATATTGAGTAAAATAGGTTATACATCATAGGCTACAGCAAGGGCTGATTTATCTGGGGCACGGGGTATTTGCCCCCCCCCGTTATAGTACATAGTTAAAGGCAAATCTGGAACTTAGCATCTTGAAATTTGTAGATAGGTTATTTTTATAATTTGAAAAAGAAATTTGGATAATTCCACGCCAAGGGTTTCCCCTTTAATTTAATAGGGGTTCAAAGGCTGTATAGAATCCGTCAGTTTTGATGTTAGACATCTGAAATTTTGAATCTACGAGTAAGTTATATTTAAACAAATAATTTAATTATTTATATAAAATGATCATTCACGAAACTTTATGTGGCAGACCGAATTCCACACGAGCGAAGCCTCGGGCATAAGCTAGTAAATGATAAAGTAGCCTGAAACGGCGAGGTGTCATGTCTTTTCATTCTATGAGGATTCCAAGTTAAACGTTTGTCCATAGTTATTATTATTATTATTATTAAAGAATACAGGAGGAAAAAAAGTCCCAATTAGATTTAAGAAATATTTTATACCTCTTTTTCATTTTGGTTTTAATTTTTTTTTTTAAACAAATAAATATAATATTCTATAGGAAACCATTTTCTGATAGCTTACAGTTAATTAAAACTTATTTTAATTGATTTGTGCAAAGAATGTTTCAGACACTTCCTTCTTTCGCAGCCTGGCAAATAACCCCAGAATTTTTTTAATTGAGCCAAAATTTCATGGTCATGTTTTACTTCGAAATGAGAGTCACAAGCCATTGCGACGTCAATTACTCGTTTAAGATCTCTATCCTGATTATACTCTTATAGGAAACATCTAGGATTTCCAGTGTAGCATCATCCGATTAGCCATAGCAGCCTAATGGAATGGTAAATGATTAAACAACCTTGCGGTACCTCGGATGAACCTCTTGTTACCTTGCACTGAGAGTACGAAATCTAAAGAACTTGAGACGAACATATAATACCTTTTATTATATTAACCGCCGAAGCGGTTCCTCCATGAGGGGGTACGGGAACATAAATCATTACCAAGTTACAGGTGAAGGGCTGCCATAAACACTAACTTGTTTACTAATGGCTCAGGGTGAGGTTCGATTAACCTCAGAGGGGCTTTATGGTCGAAAGGTATTGTCTCGGAATAGGGTACCCACTTTCCTAACTCTAATCCACATACACGCTCTTCGCGGGCATTAATAACCTCCCTGCCATAAATTAGTTCGTAAAGGCTCTTCAGGTAGGGAGTATCGTATTGGAAGAAACACATAAACTAATTAATGGCTAATAAAATCACCTCAATGTGAGAAGGGGCTTTCATAAAAACAAATTATGTATGAACTTTTAACGGTGTATTATAATTGTAGAGGGGAGCGGAGTAGCCCGGTAGTAGAGCGCTGAGTTGCCAAGCCGAATGTCCTGCGTTCGAATCCTGTTGCTGGAAAAACTTTTATTTAATCTGATAGCAGCCGGAGATGAATCCCATGAGATCGCCCATGATGACTCGCCCAGCCTCTATAAATTGGGTACCAAAATAAGGGGGAAAATCTAACGGTTGAGCGAGATCTAGGACAAATCACCCCCTTGCACAACCGTTGTCCAAGAAACAGTACAGTCTCTACCATGTATTGAACCCAAGGCCCTTCATGGGTTGTAGTGGTATAGGTTAATGTTTAAAACATATCCCTCCTTCAAAAAAACATTTTTTTATTCAAGCGTTCAGTAGCAATACTATTGGTTGAAACTTTGTAATTCATAAGACATCTGATATCCCATTACCAACATTATTAATTGATTACAAACCTTAGCTAATAGCTTTAAATAATTAATTAACTTTTGTTTGTTAATTGTCGTTTTTTTTTTGTTTTTTTTTTTGCTCCTTAAACATAACATTGATCAGATTATTCAAGTTTAAGGAAGAAATAGTTGGGGGTGCAGTCAAAGAAAACACCAAAATAAGCAAAACTTATTTATTATGTGCCGACGTTTCGGCCTACAATGTAGGCCATCTTCAGGGCGAATAAAACACGAGGCAGCTAGGCGAGCTCAGAAAAATTGATTCTGAGCTCGCCTAGCTGCCTCGTGTTTTATTCGCCCTGAAGACGGCCTACATTGTAGGCGGAAACGTCGGCACATAATAAATAAGTTTTGCTTATTTTGGTGTTTTCTTTGACTGCACCCCCAACTATTTCTTCCTTAAATTAGAAGATACAGTCGACCAATTCTTCTCTAACATGGATCAGATTATTCATTGGAACAGCTCAGTGATTATTGTTGGCTCTGAAAAAGTTTCAAAAAAGAAGTAAAAATGGACTAAAATTATCTGCTGACTTTAGAGACCTGTAATCAAAATTAATTAGAGGTTTTTAAGTTTGTTCGTTTAGTGGATGCGATGCGAACCTTTGATTTGAAGTCTATTAAATGGTTTAGATGCAAATATAGGCTGCATTCTAATGATATGGAGCGCGGAATCATTTTGCATTTTAGAACTTTGACTAAATAAAGAATTGATTCAAACGTTCCTTTACTCCATCCGTTCCCACGGTGAGAATTATATGAGAATAATTAAAAAATAAATAAGAAAACACCAATAAATAGATATGTATTAAAAAAAAAAAAAAAAAAAGGAAATGCATTTATTAATAGTGCATGGACGTGAGTTGTCCGAGATCACGGTCAACCACTTTATAGAGGCTGAGGGAGCCCAATTAGATCCTTAGCCGTTAATATATCGATTAAGTTATCTGTTAACAACCGTAAACCTTATTTGAATACTGAACCTTCAGCTTAGCATCTCATCACCCGCTCCTTACACTTTTTTCAGTGAGAAAAATATTTCTCCTTTCGTTTATTATAGAACTGTTTCATAATTTATCATATGTATTTTTCTGTTATTCACTAGAACTTGAGAGATGTTCAGTTGTAGCAAATAAGTAAAATTAAAGGAAATTTAGAAGGAAACATTTTAAAACTTCAGTGTTTAAGTTTAAGCACAGTCAGGCTATTTCAAGAAGGATATCTTCGATATTTAACAGCATTTAATTGAAAGTAATAAAATGGAAAAGAATGGTATAAATTGTATGAATACATCTATTTCTAAATAGTATATCTATATCTCTAGTGTGTTTGATTAATAAATGATTCATCTGTTAATATATACTACATAGAATCTTGGCGTATGTACAAATATGCTCATAAGTTTGTGTAACATGTTTTTTTAAATGTATTTATTGCAATTTACAACTGTATACAGAATACATTAAGTAAGTATAATGAATGTATACATTGGCATGAAAAGGCAAGTAGAGAAACTACCCAGTAGTAGTATACAAATAAAAAGTTCAGCTTAGAAGATCATGAGGCCATCTTCTTTTCAGACGCCTCGTAGGATTATCAGGAATCGAAGAGGTTGCGAGGTTTGAAACTAGTGTGTTTGAGTGGAAATGAAGTTTGTCATGAAAAGATTGATATCGGGTTCGGGCCATATCAGCAACAAAAGGGACATTAAGGTCATTATGGATTACTTTGTAGGTAACAAAGTAAGGTGCATTGAGGATTTTACGAAGGATTTTGGATTGTAAGGATTGAATGAGAGGGGAATTCGATGGTTTAGTGGAGCCCAAAGCTCTATTCCGTAAGTCCAGTTGGTTCTAATGATTATCATGTATATGAGTCTTGTACCATGTTAAATTTTAAAAATATGTATGAAATTATAAATTATCAAATAATTTAAAAAAATTTTAAATCGTCAATATTAACAGTAAATTCTTTAATTCTTTAAAGTTATAAACAATAATAAAATTACCAAAGGAATTTACAGTAAAAGGAGTCTTTGACCTTCAAATAAGCCCTGAAGAAGACCTGCAATATGGTTCGAAACGTTAGCTTTAAAATAAATAGTTCATTTCAATTTCGCTGAACAGGCAGGTTTATACCCCAACTAAAAGTACACACTGAGACTAGGTGAGCCCTCGGTGACTCTGCTGATCACATATTGTGTTAGCTGCATATCAATTATAGTTATTATAATCTGTATATGATAGATGTATAGACTAGATTGAATATTTAATCTTCTACAGTTTATAGTGGTTGGGTATAAAGTTACACTCTTTATAATAATAATAATAATAATAATGTCTTTATTTATTCTGGGACGAGTCCCTATAGAATAACAATACAGGCACTGTAAGCTATTAAATCTTAGAGTGTTAAATAATTACTTTTAATTAATTATTACAATTAATTTAATTAGTGAGAACGAATAAAAAATGAACAAATAAAAAATGTGAATTACCTACAATAACAGTATTTCAAAAACATATTAGAAGAAAAGAAAGATAAAAAATTAAAATAAGTTTACAATCATTATATAAGAGAAACAAATTTATGGTCACATATATCAAATTTATGCCAAGAAAAAAAAAACAAAAAAGAAAGATTAAACAAGATTATCCGAGATTTACCTTTCATCCCTTTTTGTCCTTTTTAATATCTATCTATATGACATTAATAATACATATGTACGTGGTTTAAATTCCACACACTCAAATATATGAATACAAAATAACACACACAAATGTACATCTAAAAACATCATTCATTCATCGAATAAAGAGAGCATTAAGTCAATACTGATCCCCTACTGTTTTCGATTTTTTGGGAATTGTAGGGATAATAGGTGCTGGAATATACGGGATTTGAAGGTTGGAAGATTATTGGAACGACGAATGGAAGAAGGTATAGAGTTCCAAAGGGAGGAGGATCGGATCAGGAAAGCTCTGTCAAAAGCTGCAGTTCGGTGGGATGCTGTATATAGATCAGAGAGCCGAGAACGGGTGTTGCGGGAGAGGACTGTGGTTTTGAATTGAAGGAGATCGAAAATGTAAGATGGTCGACGGGATTGGATAACTTGGTAAAGGAAAGATGCTAGGACGTACTTACGGCGGTAGGAAGGGTAGAGCCATTTCAATTCTTCGTAATATCGGGTCACCGAAGCATCTCTAGGGATCCCAAAGATGAATCGAACGAAGCAATTAAGCAACCGCTTTAATTTTGCTTCGAGATCCCCAGAGATACCCCCATACACCGAACAACAATAGTCAAAATGGGGGAAAATTAAGGAAGAAACTAGGAGTTTACGGATTTCAAAAGGGAACAGGTGACGAAGGTAATTGAGACGCTTTAAGGTGGAGAAGGTACGACGAGAAATTTCAGAGATATGGTTTTTCCAGGAAAGGGTCTGATCAAAAGTAATTCCAAGGTTTTTGACAGTTGGGTAGAATTTGATAGGATTATTGTTTAGAAGGAGGATTGGATTATGGGGAATAGTTTTAAGGAAGTAGTTTGACCCTATTATTATTGCCTTGGTTTTGTCCACGTTCAACTTTAGCTTGTTATCCATTGCCCATCGATTTATTCGATTCAGGTCATCTTGGAGTTTTTCGGTGGCTAATATTAGATCGGAAGGGGAAAAGGATAGGTACACTTGAAAGTCATCGGCATAGAGATGATACTGGGAATGTCGGATAAGAAGTGGAAGGTCGTTTATGTAAATGGCAAATAGGGTGGGGGATAGTGATGAACCCTGTGGGACACCACAGGATAGCGGAAGGGTTATGGAGGGAGGTTGACCGGGGACCAAAACATATTGGGAGCGATCTGAGAGGAAAGACTTGAACCATCCTAGAGCACTGTTGGATATAGGTAAGTTTCGTAGCTTGGCGAGAAGGATATTGTGGTCTACTGAGTCGAAGGCTTTGGAAAAATCTAAAAGGATCAGAATTGTTAATTTTTGCTGTTCAATTGCAGTATGGAGATCATGGGTGATTTTGAGGAGAGCGGATTGAGTTGAATAGCCTGGACGAAAGCCGGATTGGAGAGGGTTAATGAGGGAACGTTCTTCTAGAAAATTTGAAATTTGGTTTTGGGCTAGGCGTTCTAATGGTTTTGAGAGGTTAGAGAGAAGGGAGATAGGGCGGAAGTCATTTGGAGAGGAGGGATTTTCAACTTTATTTAGCGGGCGCACTAACGCGGTTTTCCAAGGCGTGGGAAATATGGAGTTTTGTAACGAGAAATTATAAATATGATGTAACACGGGCATTAAGACAGGAAGGCAGGATTTTAGTAGCTTTAAAGGAATATTGTCGGGGCCATAGTCACTGGTGCGCGATTTCAGAATGGCGTTTAATAGTTCGTCATATGATACATGGGAGAAAAAGAAGTTATCAGGGTTAAAGTTTATATGATCAATGTCGGTAGCGGATGAGGATTTAGGAGATGTGATGGGTACGAAGTGGTTATTGAGGTTGTCTGGCGTGATTGAAGAGGAACAGAGTTTACCGGATACTGTTGGCGATAATTGTCGGAGTATTTTCCATTTGGATTTGGGATCGGTTGCATTGGTGAGGATGAATTGGATGTGATTTGATTTTGCACGACGTATTGCAGATTGTGTTTCATTGCGAAGTAGTTTGAAACCTGCATAGTCTACTGATAGACGTGTGCGACGAAATTTTCTCCTTGCTGCTTCTCTTTTCTTCATCATTTCTTTTATTTCCGGGGTTAGCCAAGGTGCCGTTGGACGGCGTAAGGTAAGGGTTTTTAAAGGAGCATGGATGTCTAATATGGATTGCAGATTGGAAGTCAAGGTGGAAACCATCTGATCGATGGAACTATAGGAGTAAATGACGTCCCAGTTGATGGAACTTAAATCGGATTGAAGTGATTCGAAGGAAAGGAGATCCAAATTGCGATAGGACACCGTTCTGGGAGTAAAGGATTTGACTGGTAGGTCATATGAAATTTGAATGAGATCGTGTGATGAAAGAAACGGAACAGGATGTTGGGACGAGGAAAGAATTTTAAGAGGTGAATCAGAGATAAACAGGTCCAACCAGGTATCCGAAAATTGGGTGTGATGGGTTGGAGAGTAGGGAACTAGGTAAAGATTGAGAGAGAATATTAGATTTGAGAAAAAGGATTGATTGCTGGAATTCGAAAGCATATTAATATTGAAGTCACCACATATAATTATATTGGTGTAGGTAGAGACTAGTTGAAGAAGAGAGGATTCGAAGTGGTTGTCGAATGGAACATGAGGAGGTCGGTATACTACGGCATATAGAAGAGGAGAGGAGGAAGTTGAGATTTCAACGAATATATATTCTAGGTGAGGAAAGGTTGAGGCGAGAGATTGAAGAAGGATTTTAGCTTTAAGGCTTTCATGGATATATATACCAACTCCACCTCCCCTGCGGTCAGATCTGTCATGACGTATGAGAGAATAGTTAGGAAGGGACAATTGAGAGGAAAGAATGATAGGTTTGAGCCAAGTTTCGGAGACCGCTATGACATGGTAAAAGTTATCTTGGAAATATTTCTGAAACTCATCAATATGTGCAATAAGGGATTGTGCGTTAATGTGACAACAGTTCAGTAAATTAGTCATAACTAAGGACGAGAGAGAGAAATGACAGGTAAACGGAATACGGATTGAGGGATAGAGAATGAAAACTTTTCGGGCACAGAATAAATTAAACGATGATCATAATGAGTGAATGATGCGAAGATAGTTTTGAGTGATATGAAAATTGTCTTTTCTGAGAAAAATGAAAATAAAGAAATTCGTAAAAATAAATAACTGTTGTAAAAAAAAAGGAAACTGCTTAAATAAAAAATAAGTTTCAAATATAGAAGCACTTCTTCTCTACCTGAATGAAAAAGGAAATGAAAAATAACTATAAAAGAGTACAAATCTATACAAAAAAATAAAAGTGAAAAGTTAAGGTGACTATTGGACGACACTCAGCTGAAAACGTCCAGATCACTAGGCTTGCTAATTGTCACTGCTGGGTAACCGTCCGACTGTCTACATCTGACTCGGCCTCCACTGAACCAAACATACTTAATTTTTGCAGATAGCTGCTTCTGCCTGGCTAGCCAGTATGCTTGTTGGTAGGAGTCATAGCTTCACTGACGTAGACGCGGTGCGCCTCATTATCTCCCCAGCCTAGGTGTCGAGTGGAAAAGTCCCTTTTTATTTTCCTCTGACGAACCAATTCGTCCCTTAGGGCTTGTCGCACGAATCTGGCGATGATGGGGCCAGGAGTTCCTTCTTGTCTTGCCCTGAGCCGTACTGCGTGGTCCAGATCTTCGGGGCACAGTTTAACGCCCAGGGCTGCCCCGATGCTTAGTATCATACCTTCAGTGGTCTCTCCTTGCTTTTCAGGGATGCCCCTAATTTCAATAGTGTTTTTTAATTGGTACTGCTCGGCGTGGTTAAGGCGACCCTCTAGTACTGATACTTTTTCTTTTAAAAATTTGTTCTCTAGCATTACTCTTTCCAGTTGTTTGTTCTGCTCTTCAAGCAGGTTTTCAATTTTATGAAGTCTGTCACTATTTTCAAAAGATAGCTCAGACTGTTTTTGAATTGTTTCTTTTATCTCTTTCAGCTCTTCTAAGGATTTCATTTTAGCTTTCATCTCTTTGAACTCCTCTGTGAGTGATCTTAGCATATTCAACATTAGATTAGGTTCGGATACCGGCATTGTATTGGTCGCTAATAAACACTCAGGGCACTTCCATAATTTAGCAATTTCTGAGTCCATAGAATCAATTTTCGCACACTTGATATGATACGACTGAAGGCACGTAACGCAAGCTACTCTTGCCTTCTCATCACGGCCTGCTGATTTGTTACAAATTTTGCAAGTAACCATCTTAAAAAACGAAGAGATGAAGAAAAAAAATATATATATAATCAAGTAAATTTAAAAGACTGGGAATAATTCCAATCTGATTGTTTACTTACTGGGAGACTAGTAGGATTAGCGCCCGTAACAACTCTCACTACTTCAATGTTGTTGAATTCCTTAATTGTTTATGAAATTTAATGTCACTAATAATTCTTTAACACGTTACTTGCTATTAATAAATTAACTACGGATTGATACTTTTTCACTAATAAGTTTATAAAAGGAAATTGAGACGAAAAATTATAGAGGAAACACTAGAAGCACTGCACTCAACGAGGGATACTCTAAGACTCTTATAGAGGCCGGGAGAGCCCCAGAAGTCTAACTGGTGCACGGCTGTTAACAGAATAAATAATTTATCTATTATTATCAATTGTCGATTATATCGATTAGTAACATAGCGCCCTACGGACTGAGCTACACCACTCCCTTTAAACTTATTATCATTTATGTTATTCATAATAAGGATATTTTTCCCCAAGTAAAAATGAATTAAAATTTTAAAAAATCTGTACCCCTACAACCGGTGACGGGTCTGGGATTCACTACATGGTAGAGACTGTACAGTTTCTTGGACAACGGTTGTGCAGGGATTTGATGGGATTTGATTTGTCCTAAATCACGTTCAATCGCTAGAATTTTTCCCCTTATTTTCGGTACCCACTTTCTAGAGACTGGATGAAAGCCAGGAGGGTCCTGGATTGATCTAAAATTTGGACCCAGGACCTTCGGCATAGCAACTCAGCGCTCTACCAATCATTCCTTCAAAAGAACAATGCCATAACTAAAAAAAACTAATTTTTCAATATAGCTATTCGAAAGTTCCATGTCATTAATAAAAGTTTGAAATTGGTCAAGGTAAGCTGTAATGATGGTATTGAAATTTATTTATTAACCATTAAAAAATTACCCACATGTTTTGTCGGCAGCGGGATTTGAACCAAGGATCTCAGGTATGTCAACTCAGCACTCCACCACTGAGCCACTCCACTCCCCACAGTAAAATTAAGGGAAACGTCAACGTCAACTATAGCTAATTATAAACCAGTTTAGGATGAGAAACGTTTCGAATACGCGGACGATCAGACCCAGACATAGACATATACATAAGTGATCAGTGAGAAGAGAATGCATATAGTATGTATGAAGTTGCGTGCTCCCCATCGCATGCCTTCGACACTGACCTCACCAACTCTAAACTACCAGCTCATCTCTCCGCTCCAGCGGACTGATCTCCTGTTCCTCTTTTTATTTTATCTTTTCCTTAATTTATTTATCGCTAATTCCTTTTTATTTCAAGACTTTATCTTTTTATCTCTTTAGTTTATAGCAAAGTTCGATAGAAATGGGAGTGGCTATTTCTATCTTATAGAC
The DNA here is from genome assembly GCA_037127475.1 of Arma custos. NCBI lineage: Eukaryota > Metazoa > Arthropoda > Insecta > Hemiptera > Pentatomidae > Arma > Arma custos. The sequence continues at coordinate 100,264,144 of CM073762.1, forward strand.
CTCTTGCAGATTCATTCTTCAGGGTCTCATTCATCGAGAAAAATATTACGTTTCCTTCTCTCATGCGTGAGTATCTATTGAATGTAAATTAAGTTTATTTAAAAAAAATAGTAAAGCGTAGACAAACAAAATATGTTGGTTTACGTATATCTCTCTGTTGTATCCTATTGTGACGATTAACTACTGCCTTTTCTATTTCGGTTTATGATAATTGCCTCAATTATCGTTACTTTTTAATCTCCTGTAGGCTCAATAGGAAGTATTGTAATCACAAAAATATGCAATTTAATTATTAATTATAAATATTTATTATAACTATATAAATACTATAAAGGAAAATAGTTGACTGGATGATAAAATGGAGAACAGAGATAGTTGGGGTGCAGTAAAAAAAACACCAAATAAGTACTAGACTTATATTAAGTTAGTGCCGACGTTTCGACCTACAATGTAGGCCATCTTCAGGGCGACTGGGAGCAGCGGCTGGGTGAACCGGCTAACCAACAATCTGATGTTGAAATTCACATTGATTGTTGGTTAGCCGGTTCACCCAGCCGCTTCTCCCAGTCGCCCTGAAGATGGCCTACATTGTAGGTCGAAACGTCGGCACTAACTAAATTCAAGTCTAGTACTTAATTGGTGTTTTTTTGACTGCTCCCCAACTATCTCTGTTCTCCATCTAATCCTATCTAGTTAAGCTATCCAATCCAAATTCAGAATCAGGCATTTACTTAATTTCTTTCGGCTGGAGGTTCACATATTACAAATATTTTACAGTTGGCAATGTACATCGGGTTCATAAGTTTGTAATTTAAAAATATCTCTGACTATACATCATGTTTTCGAAATGGCATATCTATAAAACAGATCTGAACTAAATAAATGTGTTCAGAAATCATATAGAGCGTTTTTTTAATATAAAAGAACCAAATACATTATCATTACTTAGGTTTATTAGTTAGGATAGTTAAGATGTAATGTAATACAATTTTTTTTTTATCAGGAGTTTCCCCCAATAAGGGAGCGGAATGGCTCAGTGGTAGAGCACTGAGTTGCCATGCCGGAAATTCTGGTTCAAATCCCACTGCAGGCAAGACTTTTATTTAGTCTGTTTGCAGCCGGGGATGGATCATATAGGATCTAGGACCCTCATGGGACTCACTCAGCCTCTATAACATATTATAAAAATAGGGCACCCAAAAAAAAGGGAGAAAAATATGGCGGTTAAGCGTGACCTAGTAGTACTTATAACCTCCTTGCAGAACCGTTGTCCGTGAAACAGTATAGTCTCTATCATGTACTGAACCCTAGGCCCATTCACGGGTTGTAGTGGTTCTGGGTTTTTCTCCTCACTAATAGTGGATTTACTTAACCTAATGATTGGATGGCTTCCTTCCATAATGTTCTGTCTAAGGCCCATTCTTCCCGCTGACCATGGACACATCATGGATTCCTCCACTTCGTTTTCCCAGGACTTCCTTGGTCTTCCTCTTCTTCTTGTTCCTCTAATTTTTCATAGGTGGAAAAAAAGACTTTGGTAGTCTTCCTTCAGGCATTCTTTTCAAATGTCCATACCATTTCAGGCTTTCTTCTCAATATCTTCCAGAATGTTTCTTTCGGCCTCTAATATAATATATAGTCTAATATAATATAATTTCGTAATTTTAACTATTTTTTATAAAGTCTTTTGTCGTTCTCAATTAGTCAAATTATTTTTTTTTTACATTGGCAAATGTAAGAAGCCACTATTTCTGAATTCTTGAAGCCTTTACAAAAATATACCACTGTTTTTTATTTAATTTAAATAGAAAAAATGGAATACTTCGATATTAAAAAATAAAATAAGCTACTCTTATATCAATTTCCCAATTTTAAGACTGTTATTTCAGTACTGAAAATGTAGTTTATAAGGTTAGGACATTTTTCTTATGAAATACAATTTTTTTTTATCTATGAAAGAAACGTGTAATAAAAATAAAAACATCGCATAATTATATTTAATACAAAATACTCAATATCTCAAAACGATGAGTAATTTGTAAAATGAGCTTGGTACACCGTTAGGCCGACATGGTGTATCCTCCTAACGTATTTTAAAGTACATAATTACTACAAAATTATATGTTGATAAGAATTAGCATATCCTTGATTCATCAGACAGGAAAAAATGGACGGACCCTTGTAAAAAAAAAAAATTGATGTAGGTACTTTAATTTGTGACATAAGGACAGATATTATAACCAAGTATTAACTTATGAATGCTTTAATTATACAAATAAAAGTTGATTATACTATCCGATTGCAATTCGAAAATATTACATATTTTTTTGAACTTCAATTTTTGAAGTTATGTTTCCTGTCCTCATGTCGATTAAAGAACATCTGCCATCATGTCGTAAAATAGGATATAAGGAATAAATTCCCTTTCATAAAAAGTTTCATAAAGGGAAATATGAAAAGCGGAATGAAATTTTTTATAGAGTAATAAAAGCCATAAAAATATCAATATAATCTTATTAGCCATTCGCTGTATCTTGCTTCCGAATTTTATTTAAAGAAGAATTTTTCTATATCATTTTGGTTAATTTTTTATAATATGTAATCAAACCTAAAAAACAAAACTAACCCCTCTCCTTCGAAATTTTAGGTTTTATTTGTACGTCGAATAAAATAATCGAAGAAAAATAATCACATCTAATAAGTCACATGTCACCCTCGGACGTTCTTCAGACTAAGTCAATAAGATTCGTATTTAAATTTTAAAATGTGGTCAATTTTTAATATTCCTAGAATTTTGGATTTAAAAATTACAGAAAAATATTTAATTTTACTATTAAATCGGAATAGCTTTGCATAAATGTTGATAACTAACAATTACAATGCTACATGTCTGTAATCCAACGTAAAAAAATACTCCCTTCAAAATTTGAGATTTTATATTTACTTAGGATTTTTAACGTCAACTAAATTTACTCATAAATTTCACAATTATTTGTTATTTAATTTATGAGATCTACAAATAAATCAAACTATTACATGATATTACTCGAATATTCCTAAATAAAGCTTTGGGTCTCTAAAACTGTAGCCAATAACTAACTAATCAGCCAATGTTTCTACTTTTTGTAACGATATTAATTCGATATTTACCACAAAATAACACTTTAGTAACTATTTTCCTCAAGATAATGTTTGAGTGCAGAAACCGTACCGATTTTATTTTATTATAAAATTTTTACAATGAAATTAAATATTTAATTTATGTACCCATTTATTCTAGTTAAATTTTAATAAGTTCGATAAATTCCACCCTATGGAGTAAGGAAATAAGATTGGAGACTAAAAAGAAGATCTACCGTTCCTTCGTAGAAAGCGTAGCCACTTACGGATCAGAGGTTTGGACACTCAAGGAAAAGGCGGAGAATAGGCTGCTTTCCCTGGAAATGGATTTCTGGAAAAGAAGCTGTGGTATATCGAGAACCAAGCGGATCCCCAACGCAGCAATTAGACAAAAGATCGGATGCCAAAAGGTCGGATGCCAAAAGAACATCCTTTACCAGGTCGGAACTAAAAGGTTAAAGTGGTATGGCCATTTAATGCGGATGGACGAAAAAAATTCAAAACTCCACCATACAGAAGAAAGCGTGGAAGACCAAGGAGAAAATGGATGGAGGACGTGGAGGAGTGCATGGCAGCCAGAGGACTCCGTGAGGGGGATTGGATGGACAGAGAGTATTGGCTTTTGGGTATTGGGGATATGACTCCTTAAGTTGTTAAAAACACCAGGAAAAAAAATTTATTCTAGTTTTAAAAATAAGATATATATTTCCCTATATTGAAACCAACGGTTTTCAAAGAGATTTTTGCTAGAACCCAAGGCTTTAGTTCAGTGCACAGTAGAGACTCGACTGTTTTAGAACAAGGTTGTCTTTGCCCAAGATTTGTCCAAGATCACTACCAAACATTACGTGTTTTCCTATATTAGGGTACCCACGTTATAATGGCTGAGTGAACCCAGGTAGGTTTACAGATCCCACAGGGACTATCTTCAGCTGTTAATAGATTAAATAATTTAGGTTCCGAAAATGATAAAGATTTGAACCCGATAGCTTCAAGTTAGAAACTCAGCACACTACTAACTGGCCTAACCCGCTCCCTAATTTATATATAATATCTAATATTACAGATATTTCAGCAGTGAATGATATTGCTTATTTTTATATTAATTCGAAACATTTTTAATCTAAATAAAAATATTTTTCGAAGGGCTCGTTGAAGAGCGATCGATATAACCCCCGCTGACAGCTATAACCCCAGGCCATTTTATCATATTTATTGCTTCTGAATATTAATGTTAGGAAATGAACTACCATTGCGCTATTACAGGCTACGATTCGTCGCATGCAAGTTATCAACTCGATTTTTTTCGATACAGGTTTTTTTTTTTAAGAAAAAACTCTAAGTAAGTAGCATGGATGTGGGTGATTAGATATACCATTAGTAAAAGAAGAATATTGGAGAAACTGGTAACTGAGTCTGCATTTGTAAGTACGAGGATTATTCTCTTTTAGTCATCGAGGATTTAAAGTCCCTTCGAAAAGCCAAGCGTTTTCTAATTAGGACTAGCTTTGTAAGAAATTCTTATTCTTATAATTAATTATGAAATTAAAATTAACGAAACTTGAGTTTTTCGAAATTCATGTTTTATAGCTCGAGTTTCGCTTTCGCAATCTAAAGAATTTTTTTGCAGACATGTTGCACGATACTTACAATAATGGCTATTAACATCCATTGTATCTATTTGTATTTTGCTGTTTGTATCAATTTTTTTTTTTGTTAAACATTATTGACTACCTATAAGTTACATAAATCCTAGAATCTGAAACCTCTCTCACATAATATCCACAGACAAACTTTCAACTTATCCGAATACTTTTATATATGTTTTATTTTTACATGATACTAAGGAGTCATTTTTGATTGTTATTTATTTGTATTGACATTGTTTTATAACACTTAATAAATTTTATCATGTGTCTCCCATTTATTCATTAAAATCTCCACTTTTTCAGGATCTCCATTTTAATTTTAATAAATAATTTACTTATTATGGAGAGGTTAAATATCATTCTTAATTTCATTAACTAAATTTCAAGTAACATCTTGGTTTTGTGTTTTGTTTATTGTCTGTTTTTGGTTTCTTTAAGTTTTTTTTTCGTTTGGAAATTGTTGTTATTTATTTATGTCTTATAGACTTATAAGTATCTTTTCTACCTCTTTATTCAGGTCTTTTTCTATCTCTCTATGCAATTCTTATCATTGGCGTAACTAGAGTTGACTCATGGGGGGGGGGATTAACCCCACCATACCCACCAGTCAACCACTCCAACATATTACTCCCTTCAAAAAAGATGCCTCTTAATATAGGTATAACATATATTATACTATAAATCATGTTTCAAATTAAATAAACAGATTATAATATTTTATAAATGTTATTTTCATTATGAATGTTATTTTTGGAAGGGCAATCAAGAAATAACTTTTAAATACAAGTAACCCTATTTATTGGTTACAATAACTTACTATAGTTAATTGCATAGGGAACTTTCTAGACCCATCCAGACTTTACTTCTAGATTATAAGAATTGTCTAAACTGTTCTTCTCACATTTGCGATTTTATTGCTGCCGCTTTTATAATATAATTAATTGTAAATAAACATTATTCTGTTTTGGTTTGCCATGTTAGTGTACCTTTTACTCATTAAAATAACTGTGTTTGCACTTTCTTTGTTGTGTTTTTGGCATTATTGACCCTTGCTTCTGTAATCCCACAATAATAACTTTGAAAAAGTAAAAATCCTTCAAACTTTTATTTCTTTTAAATTGTTACTTATATATTTTTTTCTAAGCAATGAGGGGGGGTTACATCCCCAATAACCCCCCCTCGTTATGCCTATGGTTCTTATTCTAAATCTCTATGCTGTTCCTCTTCGACTTCCCTATATATTTACCATCAAGCTACAAGATGACTCTTGCTATGTTGCAGCTTGAAGCCACCGCCTAAGGACGGGGTGACGAAGAGCAACCCCAGCAAGAGGCACCGGGAGCGGCTCAACGCGGAACTGGACACGCTGGCGAACCTCCTCCCCTTCGAGCAGAACATCCTCAGCAAGCTAGACCGCCTCTCCATCCTCAGGCTCTCCGTCAGCTACCTCAGGACCAAGAGCTACTTCCAAGGTAAGTCATAGCAGTCATCCTCATCAAGATTATAATGCATCTTTGATAAGGAGATAAGGTTAATAATTCAGTCCCTACTCTGCAAAAACGTTTTGAAAAGCTTTCTATAACTAAAAACTATATAGGCTTCTATAATGAAACACCACCTACAGTAATGATCCAGGTATTTCAAAAATGGGGTAAACTTAGAACTTGGAAATATCAGAGATAATGCAGTAGTAAAAATCCTTACATTCTTCTCACTTCTGGAAGAACTTTTGCAAGCATTCCCTCCGAGAAGACAAATATTTTCAATTTTTATAATAAACGGAGAATGTTTTGTAAATATCTGTTTTGATAAAAATTAAACACTCAATCTTTGCCAAGACCGGCTTGTTTAAAACAACTATTTTGAAACAGAAGAGCTTTGCAGCTGTACCAATTCAATGCATGAAGGTTCAGTTCATCATTGCACTGTTATCGAGACAAGAGTTGTACAAGGCGCTAAATTAAACTCAACTCAACATTTTCTCGCAAAAAAAATCTATCGCTTTTATAAAAATTATAATTATTCCTTTACATTTGGAAGGAGGAAAATAATGTATGATATTTTTCCTAAACATTTTTTTTAAGTTAATAAATAAATATATTAATCCCGTGCAATTATCTGACGTGTATGATAATAAATTCGTAAATAAAGAAATATTTGGTTTTGTTTTTATTTTTATAATTTCTAATAATGCAATTGGAAAAAACCACAATGCAAAGCCTTATGTTTCAAATCCAGTAATACACCCAGTTACCAGTCGACGTTTCGCCTATTCAGGCATTATCAAGACACAAAAACAAAAAAGGTTATGTGAATCACATCTCGAAGAAAAAGGTGCAATACATCCCAACGATCAACAGGCCAGTTTGGAGCCTGTTTGGGCAGTTGATCGTTGGGATGTATTGCACCTTTTGCTTCGAGATGTGATTCATATAACCTTTTTTGTTTTTGTGTCTTGATAATGCCTGAATAGGCGAAACGTCGACTGGTAAGTGGGTGTATTACTGGATTTGAAACATAAGGCTTTGCATTGTGGTTTTTCCCAATTGCATTATAATAAATAATAGTGTCTCTTTTTGAGTTTTTGGCTCTATTTTATTTATAATTTCTATATAATACAGTACATTAGCTGAGATGGGAAGAAAGAAAATCAAGTCTTCCAAAGAAGCCTAACCAATGATATCCACGAGGTCCTTAGTGATAAAAAAAATACATTACGCAGACAAATTATGTAGGCATAATATGCCTTATTACCCGAGCAAACCTGATGTGGGTAGCTAGTCTTATATCATTCTTATGCACTTTTTTATTCTCAAAAATCCTTTAGGTCTGATAAATATTGTGTTGGTCAAACCCTCTCGAGGTACGACAGCAGTGGCAATATTGCGCTGGCTATTAGCTTTCCACCTGGCAATTTGTGAAATCGATACACCTTCCTCCCTGCTACCTCCCCACTAATGGTATACCATCTCCACAATCGTGGCGTCATTATCCTAATCAATAGTTGATAAGAGAACCACATATAGCCCAGAGCTTCCTTACATCAATAATTCTCCGCGGGTCCCCAAACCTGGTCTAATTAGGTTTGCCGAATCGATTCCGTTACCTATTTTCCACTTTGTGGTATTCTCTCAATTATTCTTGGCCGTGAAAATTACAGGATCAGTATTAGACTGAAGCATTGCCACAGTTCGTCATCAAAAATATAAAAACCAACTTTAAAATGGAATATTCAGTTCAAATATCCATCAGATTTTAAATCGATTGAAAGTATTATGTATGGCCTTTATAGATTTTCCAGGTATATTAATCAGTGAATAAAAAAACATGTATAAGAAGTTATAAGGTTAGATACAAGAAATCCGTCCCACCGTCTAAATTTCTATAGCAGAAAGGAAATCTAAAAATATTTCAAAAGGTTTTTTTTTTTTTAGTTACATGACTAAATAAATAAGTATGCTCTATAATTTCTGATTAAATTCAGAAGGCAATTTTGAGAAAAAATGAAAGATGATTTTATTTTAATTGCTAATAATTTTTTAAAGACCTTATATTTACTTTTTTTAAAGAAGGAAAATCAATTCTTAAATTCGCCATTTAATTATTATTCTAAAACAGACCTGCTTTTGTATACTGAAAAGGCAAGAAATTGCTCGACGTTTTCGCCTACGTCAACATTTACTGGACAACCGTTCAAATATCCCAATTAATTATAAAAGACTCATTTACATGACAGTTATCAGACCTATTTGGACATACGGAGTTGAGCTATGGGGCTTTACTAAACCATCCAATTCATCTCGTATCCAATTCTTACAATCCAAAATCCTTCGTAAAATCCTCAATGCTGCTTATTATGTCACGCGTATGTTGCTGATTTGGCCCAAACTAGATACATATCCTTCCATGACAAGCTCCATATACATTTGAATCCGCTAGTCCCTCAACTTGCTTCCCAAACTATTCCTGATAACCCTCCGAGGCATCTGAAAAGAAGATGGCCTCGAGACCTTCTACTGTAGAGCTATATTGGAGTGCTATCAATGGATAGTTTCTCCACAAGTGTTTTTTTTTTTTCATGTCCTTTGTTCATACAGCAGATTTACTTAATGTAATATTATTACAGTTGCAAATATCAATAAATTATTCTTAAAAAAATATATATTTTTAAAAAAAACTTTTTAGTCTATATTTTTATTAAAAAATTGCTTCATCTCCTTTTGTATGCTCTCATAAGAATTTGATAATTATGTTAATTAATTAATTCAAACACAATATCTCTTAGTTATCAATATTTAACTATAACAGGTACAATATTACACTATAATATTTATGACCAACTATTTTTTTGACCACGTGAAATTAATTTATGGTTTTCCTTTCACCTTTCTATGCTTCCAATATTATTTATTCTTTGCCTATGTTTATCTTTACTTTGTTCCGTCTAATTTATTCTAACTATTATATATTTTTATTTTATTACATGATAAAGATAGTCTTCGTTCGAATACAATTTCCTTCATTCATAACTGGTAGGTAGGTATTTCGTTAGTTTGAATTAATAAATAATTTTATAGCCACTGTAAATATGTGCATTTATACGTACACATTTATATTCATATATACATATAAAACTATATTCCATAAAAGGCGCCGACACCACGAATGAGTTGTATAACCGTTGCTCCCGTACATCGTGGGCATACACGAAAGCAATCTAGAGGCGGCTACTATCAGAAACTTCTCCGTCGTGAAGAAAGAGGGTGTAAGGAAGGGAAAAAAATTATCTCCGACGTAAAAAGATGTTGCTACAAGGTGTAAGAGAGCGGGCGAGTTTGTAGCCGAGACTTCCTGGGGTTGGACGAGCCGGGAAAGAGAAAAAAAAAGAGTGTTGAATTATACTCCACGGCCCCCAGGATTTAGAGGAGTCCCTGAAAGAAAATAAAAAAGGACCGTGGAAGAGATAGGTGTACACAGATATTTTTATATATAAACAGGTTTAGATTTAGGTGTATACGCGGCGCCACTGGATATATGTTAGTTAATATGTTAGTAATATAGCAGGCCGTGGCTGTGTATTTGGGAGAGGGTCCGACGAGCGCGTAACTCAGCAAGGAGTCCAAGGATTTACAACCTTCTTTGGGGCAGTAACTCATAACCTTCTTCAGTAGACTAACTCAGAACTCAAGGGTTAGATTTGATATACTCGGCACTTTCATTTCGATTCATCATTATCATTAATTAATGCATTAGAAATCTCGAAGAGTACTTAATATCCTTCGTTAATGAAAGAATTAATAATCATAACTGGTGGTAATGATTAATTCAAAACTAAATTTTTATTTCTTTTTAAACTAGATTTAATTCTTCTTTTATTTAGGGTAAGAGAAATAAAACCGTTTTGGAGTTATTGTTTATTCTTAATTTTCAATCCATTAGAGATGTTTCGGCACTATGGTGTCATTCTCAATCTTTTCTTCTCCTGCGTCTTTTAACTTTAATAAATAAATTAACAATAATTATATTACTATAAATAATTTAACATAAATGTCCAAAGATAACACACTATAAGTATAGGTACCTGGAAAGTCATACTTTTAAAAATTCTTAGGAGATCATTGGTCCTCCTTGGTCAATAAAATAATATTGCATTAAAGACCAAATCTTATAGTATGTTATCTTTGGACATTTATGTTAAATTATGTATAGTATTGTAATTATTGTTAATTTATTTATTAAAGTTAAAAGATGCAGGAGAATAAAAGATTGAGAATGACACCATAGTGTCGAAACGTCTTGAATAGAGTGAAAGTTAAGAATAAACAATAACTGGAAAACGGTTTTTATTTCTCTTACTCAAAACTAAATTAAAACCCAATTATTGTAATAATATCTAAAATCTCAGAAGTTCTTACGATTCGTTTGCTTTCTGAACATAAAATCCATTTTGAAACTAAGTATTGTGACCAAATAGCATGTATTTGAAAGTGGAATTCCCAGTTCTTCTTACTAACTGGCATTAGAGGTGATCAAAACATGCATAAGTTGTTTAAAATTAGTACAGCATTTGTGCTAACGACATAATTAATTTTAGTAGTGTCACCAGCCAATACGCTTTTCCACTTTAAAAAAATTCTGATAGCGTTCAAAGTAATGAAGATTGACAAAAATATTCCAATTTTTTTCTCATTGTGCTCTAAAATCTATACATATAAAATGTTGTGTCCTGAATGACATCCCGATCTTGACATCCTCCTTAAAGTCATGGACTCCAACAACCTAGCATAAATCAAGGCTTCAGGCTGCCGAAATGAGGTTTCTTAGGAATGCGGAAGAGAAGACCAGAAGAGACCGAGTGTGTAATAAAACAATGACACATCTGGAGACAGTTCACTAAACTAATAGAGCGGAACTGTCTCATATGGTTCGGTCATCTGTTACGAAAGGATCCAAGCCTCACAGAAAAATGTGCTTACAATGCTAGAGTAGAGAGCAAGACAGGGAGAGGAAGATCAAAACTGAAGTGGGAAGACGAGGTGAAAGAAGCTTACAGGGAAAGATGTATGGATGGGAATGGAAGAATTGAGGTGGTACTGGACAGAGACAACTGGGTGAAAGGTTCTGCTGCTCACACTGCTTAGGCAGTAGACAAGTATAAAAGATAATGATGATGAAGATGATGATTATAAGTGAAACAAATTATAAATAAAAAAGAAAATATTTTTTTACGAATTTATATAAGATAAAAAAAATTGTTGACTGACAAAATTGTATTCTATTTAGAATTAATTGGATTAATTTTACAGATTTATATGATTTATGAGTAATAATTTCCAACAAAAATATTATGAATACTTTCGTTACACCCAATGTATACAAATAATCTTATATTTTAATTTTTACAAATTTTAATCGCTAATAAAATAAGTATTATTCCTATTACTAATACATTTTATTTATTGCTAAATTAACTGACGGATCAACGCAGAGCCTAAACCGCTGATCGTAGAGATCTGAAACTTGGATGGTGTGTTCTTTGTATGACAAGGGGGTGAAAAAGGGGGCAAGCAAAGTTTGTATGCTTGCTCACGTGTTTCTTACTCGCTGCTGCCGTACGACAAGTGGAACCGTTATACTAAGTAATCCTTTTCAATGAATTCAATAACATTACATAGTAATCCTTTACTGACACGAACAACAGTAAACTTCTGTCCGTCCCGTTAGTCAATCAGTGTCAATGTATATTTCACGGCTGTGATGAAATTTTATATGGATAATCTCAAGCCTGGGAAAGGACATAGGCTGCTTTTTATCTACACACCACACAGGCGAAGTTTATATAAAACTGTAACCTGATTGACTCACACAACCAGCGGTCAATGCACAGCAGAAACCACTGAATTTAGCATCTTGAAATTTGCAGATAGGTTCTTTGTATAGCTTAAATGAGCACTAAGAAAGGAATTTGGACAATTCCACCCCCAAGGGTTCCCCCTTTAATATAATAGGGGTTCAAAGATTGTATGGAATTCGTCAGGTTTGAAGTTAGAGATCTGAAATTTCGGATGTACGAGTAACTTATGGTTAAAAAAAAATTAAATTATTTACTTAAAATGATCGGTCATGAAACATTATGTGGCAGACCAAATTCCACGCGAGTGAAGCCGTGGGCAAAAGCTAGTCATAATTAAATCGTTATGAAAACTACAAATTAAAAAAATATATCAATAGTGAGTATAATTTTCTTGAAATGTGTTGCGAACTTATATCTTTTGAAATTGCTTTAAGGCCTCAAAGTGCATTTTCTTTCTTTGATTTGGGCCTGAGAAATCTGATACAAGCTAAAAATTAAACGAATATGCAGTAATGTTACCTTGTGTATTGGTTGGCATAACGGCCTAATGTGCCTATGATCCAGGGTTCCCAACCCGGCAGATGGCCTCAGGGTTTCTCAAAGGGAGTAAAAACTCTTGGGTTATGCTGATGTTCAGAAGAGACGTAAAATGGTTCCAAGCCTGTTTGGTACCAGGTACTGAGTTGATGTTAATGATTTCTGCCTTAATTTTACTTGGTTAGGAATAAATTAGGACTCCCAATGTAGCATCGTAATAATAGGTGTAGTAGTGTTTAAAAAAAACATAAAACAATACCCACTACAACCCATGAAGGTGTTAACAGATTAAATAAATTTATTTTACTTTTTATTAATAGTTATAATTTTTAAATAATTTCTCTTCAAAATAAAAATATTTAAAAATTATAACAAAATTAATGAAATAAATTATAAACAATATAGTGACGTAAGTCAACAAGATCCCAATTAAAGTAATGTTCAATGAACATTCTTCCCCTTTTATAGATCGCAAAATTGCGAGAAAACGGGGATATAGGGTCGGTGAAGAGGATGGATTTGTCTGCTCGTGTTATGAGCCAGGTTAGCCCAGTTGCTTAGAGCACCACGAATAAAAATAAAAAAAGAATAAAAATATTTAAATGGAGAATGGGGATAGTTGGGAGGTGCAGTCAAAAAAACAACACCAAACAAGTACAAGACTTATATTTATTGTGTGCCGACGTTTCGACCTGCCTTGTAGGCCATCTTCAGGGCTATGAGAGAGAAACAAACAGAACAAAAAATAAAAAAACGTTGCAGTAACAAGAATATAGTGACATGTAATGTAGAAAATTAAAATAGTGACAGATATAATAATTAAAGATAACGAATATAAAATAACAATCCTTACCTTTACCTTCTCATTTTTCTTTCCCTTTATTTTATGTTGACATTATTATCATTTCTGTACATTTATTCTGTATTTTATACTCGTTATCTTTAATTATTATATCTGTCACTATTTTAATTTTCTACATTACATGTTACTATATTTTTGATACTGTAACGTTTTTTATATATTTTTTGTTCTGTTTGTTTCTCTCTCATAGCCCTGAAGATGGCCTACAAGGTAGGTCGAAACGTCGGCACACAATAAATATAAGTCTTGTACTAATTTGGTGTTGTTTTTTTTACTGCACCCCCCAACTATCTCCATTCTCCATTGTATCATCCAGTCAACTATTTTCCTCTCATACTCTAAAATATTTAAAGATTAAATAAATTGTCTGCCACAGTCGGATTTTAATCTACTTTTAATCTTCGGTACAGCAACTCAACGCTCTACCGCTGAGTTACTCCACTTTCTACAGTAGTATAATGTGACGTTAAATAAACAAACACCAATTAATTTTATTATACGATTAGGTAAATAATAATTTATTATATAATATTATAATTATACCTGAGTATTTCACTGGACCCGACCGGATTAAAATCTTTAGCAGACAAGCTCAAGGAGCTCAGACATTAATTTTTTTGCAAACTGGAAGTAGCAGAGGATTAGGTTACGGCCCGTAGCTTTGTGGTGTTTTTTTTCGTTCCTTTTGTTTTAATCTCCTCTTTTTTATTTTGTTTTTCATTTTTATACAGCAGGAGACAGGACGATGGCAAAACATATATCTTGATTTTCTGATATATTAAATAATATTCGTAATATTTCATTATAATTCGTTAATGTCTAGCTCTTTGGTTTTCGTATACTTATTTAAACTTATCAAAAACAAAAATGATTAAAATTTTGTGATTAGTCATAATGGAGTAGCAAGTTTGTTTTCCAAGTTCATTAATATTAGAGCACATTATAAAATTTAAATAATTTTTACTTTACAAATATTTAATTGTGTTTACTACCAAATCCGCTCTCATGTTTATACAACCTCATTGTTTGTATAAGTATGTTTTTTTAATTTTATTCTTCATTATGTGGTGATGGATGTTAGTAATCACCATCATGTGATGAATCCAGAATGACATGAATCTAAGTACAGTATCAGACTCTTCCCTCCAGTTTTCCCCTTTCCCTAGAAACTTTATTGTTTTTAATAAAGGAATATATATTATTATTAAAAATTATCCTTTTAATTTTTCATTAAAAAAGAAGAATTTCAGATAGTAAAAAGACCACATCAATGCTCAACTCAGTAGTATGGAATAAAAACATTACCCCCAAAACAAAAAACTAGTATATTACTAAGTATCATGACATACGGATCAGAACCTTGGATATTGAAGGGCATCCTCAGGAAGAAACTCCTAACTACAGAAATGGACTACTGGAAACGAGCGGCGGGAATATTCAGAATGGATAAAATAAGAAATGCGACCATCAGAGAAAAGGAGGCTGAAAAAACATTCTGGAAATTATAGTGAAAAAACGCCTAAAATGGTTTGAGCATTTGACAAGAATGCCTGAAGGAAGACTACCTAAAGTGGTCCACCAATGGAAAGTTGGAGGATTAAGAAGACGAGGAAGACCAAGGAGGACCAGGGATAACGAAGTGGAGGAATCCATGATGGGTCATGGTCTACGGGAAGAATGGACCTTGAATAGGACATTATGGAAGGAAGCCATTGAATCAATAGGTTAAGGAAACCCACTACTAGTGGAAACTCCTTTAAAAAAAAAAATCATTATGGTGGCCAAGATCAAGGCTTCTTCTTTAACCTCGACGCTGTTGCGGTGACGGACCGAATCCGACGAGATAAAATTTATTTTTTATCGACCCACGGAATCAATCTCTGGTTAAATACTCGTAAGTTGCAAACCTGTAGTAATAATTCGTTTTGGAATGCACGTTGTATACCATGAGAAAAAAATGAATAAAATCCATCAACAATATTGAACATCCTACGTTACGTTTACGAAGGATCATGCACGGTCATCTGTGGTCTAGTGGTTAGCACAACAAACTACTAAGCTCAAGATCGCGGGTTCGTAGCCCGACAGGTGGCCCTAGGATTTTTTTAAGGGAGTAAAAAATCCTTAGTTACGCCGTCCTTCGGAAGGGACGTTAAACGGGGGTCCCAAGCTTGTACGATGTCAGGTACTCGTTAAAAATCCCTATCCTAATTAAACCTGGATAGGCAAAATTTAGAACTCCCACTGTAGCATCGTCCGATTAGCCATTGCAGCATAAAGTGACGTTAAATGAACAACGAAGGATTATGCATTTACTTTCCCAGTAATGAAAGATAAAATGTCTCAGATTTAACAACTGGACAGTAACTCAACGCTCTAAGATTTCTCTCGATATTTTTTAATATAATAAAATATTAAATATGCCATCTAAATGATAAATTATCGATATAAATCGGTCTATATCAAACTGGTCATAAATTATACTATGGTAAAGTTTTTAGAGTAAATAAATATATTTAAAAAAAAAATTAGTTTAATAAGATTAAGCAGGCTAGATTTAAAAAAGTTTATAATATATTATAATATGAAGAAAAGGCAGTGGCACCTCGGTGCAATAATAAAAAAATTCTTAGGATCGCGAGAAATCTCCTGCCAACAACTCGCCAAGCTGTTTATAACTCAACGCTTCCCCGAGGAAGTAAGATGAGAGTATTATATATTATATATATATAATAACAGGAGGTGGATAAGTATTACGGTAGAAGTTAATAAATAATTTGAAATTATAATCTGGGAAGAGTGGCGGTAGTGCCATTAAGTAGACACAGGAGACGCTACGGCGCTCCGGTAGCTGATAGCCATCTTCTTCCCGTCCATCCTCCACTTCTTCCTCGCCCCGAAGGATTTCTTGTCATTCGCCACGTGGTCATGGATCGGAGACTTTAACGCCGATAACTGCCTTAAGTTCTAAATAAAAAAATGAATAATTTCGAATTTGTAAAATTTTGAAGATAAAATTAATAATTCTGCGTTTTCTAGCTCAAATGTACGCATAAACAAGACTAGTTTTAAACCTTTCTTTGAAATCACTTTACAAAAAAATTGGAAATGCTTTAGCAGATTTTACCTTGTAGTTAACTTGTGCAGTTTTGAATAAGGAATACGTTTTATTTATCAATACTCTAAAAAATTATATTCGCGAATACCGCATGCAGTGGGATAAAAAACAATCGATATCTTCCAAATCACAAATCAAGCTTTATAGCCTTCGGTTTACATATTTTTCTCATATGTTTGTAACAAAATAAATCAATTATTGAAAAAAAAAATTGACTGAAACCTTAAAAAAGGCCAAAAAAAGCTAAATTAGTAAAGGGGAGAGAATGTTATGAATTAAGAAGATTAGAAAAAATATTCCAATTTGTTTCTCACAGTTTAGGAAGAAAAAAATTTTAATACACTTCGTTATGAAAACTAAAATAATATTCGATTCAATTTGAGGGGAAGCAACACAACCAGTTCTCACGCACAATTTTTGTAGACGTTGCACACATGTGCATGCAGAGAGCGAGGTTGCTCAGTGGTAGAGCAGTTGCCATGCCGAAAATCCTGGTTCAAATCGCCCTGCAAGCCAGACTTTTATTTAGTCCGTTAGCAGCCGAAGATGGATCATACGGGATCTAGGACCCTCATGGGGTTTACCCAGCCCCTTTAAAGTGGGTACCTAAAACAAGGGGGGGGGGAAATTTAGCACGATCTAGGACAAATCACCTCCCTGTAAAACCGTTTTCCTAGAAACAGTACAGCTTCTACCATGTCCCAGACCCCAGTCTCGTTCATGGTTTCTAGTAGTATAGCTTTTGTTAGTGTGTAAAGGAAAGAAACGACTTTTGCCATTGATTGATAATATATTCACTCTCCACCGAAAGAAGTTAGTCAATTGGTTCCGATAGAGTGCAGCAGCGCACAGAGACGTACTGCATATGTTTACGCTAGGGGGGACTAATATAAATAATTAGCGTACTTTTCCAATAAAGTAGAATTTGAAAACTGTAGTCTACCTTCTGGGGATAACAATAGAACAGTTTTAATTAGAACTAAAGCATTTCTACCAGTTAAGATAGTGAATTTGTTTTATATATATATATATATATATATATATATATATATATATATATATATATATATATATATATATATATCGTTTGTAACGACTCGATGACTAACCAGATCAAATTGTTTATGTTGTATTAGATTGTTATTAAAATTGTTAGGAGTAATATTATGAATATTGTTATTGGTGCATCTTTGGTTTGAATATTTCAGGTAGTGTTTTTTTTTTTAAATCTATTGTGTTCGTTTCATTCTCAAATTTCCAATATGACCCCTTGTTTCCCATACAACACCCTACTTCCCAATTGTCCACGAGGTCTAAAGCCGCAGCAAGAAGCCACAAGCAACAATTGTAGCATTATTTTTTTTATGTTCAAGATGAATCAAAGTTAAATGAATAAGCTAAAAAAAAAAAAATCCTTAGCGATGCCGTCCCTCAGATCCGACCTAAAATGTTCAGATCCGAGCCTGTGCGAGTTCAGTTACTCGTTAAAGATCCCTATCCTAATCCCAAACATCAATAAGCAAACTTCACTTCTCTCACTGCAGTATCGTCCGATTGACCATATTTCGACACAAACAACGAATATAATGAAACAAACAACGAATTCATTCAATAGGATTACTACTTCTGCCGATAAGATTATCCGTTCCAACTGAGAAGCGGACTATAATATTGCCGACAGTCATTATCGAGACAGAAAAGAAGCGCTGGCGCTACCTGACAGTATCGGGGCTTCATCTCACTAAATTGATGACCACTTGAACTCTCACAATTTCTTTATCAAATGCCCACTTAGCATAATTAAGTCGACTCTCTTTCTTCTTTAGAAGCAAATTCATTAAGAGTTGAGGCCATAACTGTCCTATAACAAGTGGTCATATATGTCCTTTATTCCCTTCTGCTTTAGTAATACTGTTAAGTCAAATTAACATTTATTTTTAATTTTAGAACACCTAGCTTCGATTCACCATTCTAAAAAGGATTTTATAATTTATTGATATTTACAACTGTAATTATATTACATCAAGTAAATCTGCTGTATGAACAAAGGACATGAAAAAAAAAACTTGTGGAGAAACTATCCATTGATAGCTCTCCAATAAAGTTCTATAGTAGAAGGTCTCGAGGCCATCTTCTTTTCAGAAGCCTCGGAGGGTTATCAGCAATATTATGGGAAGCAAGTTGAAAGATTAGCGGATTCAAGTGTGTATGGAGCTTTTCATATAAGGATAGGTATCTAGTTTGGGCCAAATCAGCAAGGATATTTAGATCATGATGGATGAGCTTGTTTGTGACATAATAAGGAGCATTGAGGATTATACGAAGGATTTTGGATTGGAAACGAGATGAATTGGATGGTTTAGTAGAGCCCCAAAGCTCAACTCCGTATGTCCAAATAGGTCTGATAACTGTCATGTAAATGAGTCTTTTGTAATTAATTGGGAGTTTTGAACGTATGTCCAGTAAATGTTGAAGTAGGCGAAAACGTCGAGCAGTTTCTTGTCTTTTCAGTCTTATATGAGGATTCCAAGTGAAACGTTTGTCCAGATATTACCAGATATTATTTTTCTAATAATGTTCTCCAAGCCTTTATTTAACTGATTTATAAAAACCTTTCCATGCATAAAAGAAAAAATGTTATTTTCCAAATTATTACAGAATGGGTTTTTGTCGTTAACTTATGAGCGCCAGGTCCGCTACTTAGGACTACACCTTGACAAACGCTTAATTTGGAATCCTCATACTAAACTGAAACGATAAGAAACAGCTCGCGGTTTCAAGCTACTTCAACATTTACTAGCCAAACACTCCAAGTTCCCAATTACTTAAAAAAAATTCATATACAGAACCATCATTAGGCCCATCTGGACTTACGGAGAAGAGCTCTCCACTAAGCCATCGAATTCCTCTCGTATTCAATCCTTACAATGCTCCTAACTTTGTTTCGAAAAAAGGAATCCATAAGTACCTTATTGTCCCATTTGTTGCTGATTTGGTCCGAATCCAATATCAATCTTTTCATGACAAACTTTATTTCCGCTCAAACACACTAGTTTCCAACCTAGCAACCTCTTCGATTCCTGATAATCCTCCGAGGCTTCTGAAGAGAAGATGGCCTCGTGACCTTCTTAGTTGAACTTTTTATTTGATTACTTGTTGTATTTTTACAGCGGTAAATTTCATTGAATAATAAAAAATTATGAGAGCAAAAGTTGTCTTCAGCAGTTGTCACAAAAGCTCAGCTTGGTATTTTTGGCATGTTGTTGAACATTGTCCTAACTTTGCATTCCAAACGTCGACAGTACATTGTAGTATGTAATTTGATATAATTGAAGTGATTGTTAAACTTGTAAAAGGACGAATCAGTAAAAAGGTAGTGATACCTTAGAAAAAGACATGGATATATCTAGGCTATACCATGAAAGGATAGTATCGGCATCGAATCTTCAGATTTGCTAAGTATTTTATCCCATTCATTGTGTATGAAATGTCCATTTTCAAAGGAAAGGTTAATTATTACAACAATTTTATGCAATCAAAAAATGTTTGATAAAAATATTTGCCCTTATTTTCTATACATTTTTCCCAACGCGCTATCAAATTTTCAGAACTAAAAAATTCAGGAATTTGTAGTGCAATAAAGTCTGCAAATGCTGCCGTAAAGGAGACTATCTCGAATTTCTGGACAGAAGTCTGTTGGAGATAAGTCTAGCGAATAAGGTAAGGGTGGAAGGATTTCGTAACCCAGCTCGGTTAGTTAGTTTTGATATGAAACATGAGGTCTTGCGTTGTCGTGTAGAGTATATCGAGTATTCTAGTTTCTATAATGTTATGAATGTGATGGTTTCACCTCTGAGTAGAAAGTAAAAATAATTTAATTATTAATATTGAAAAGAGTAAGGTAAAAAGAGACCTTACATAAATGTTAAGACCGTGGAAAAATTCCAAAGAAAAGCCCTTAAGTAAACTAAAACTGAAATTGAAATGATCTGTCTAATATTTCGCCTATTCAGGCATCCTCAGGGTAGAAAGAGAATAACAGCAAAAACAAAACATGAATAATGCACCCAAGAAACATCCCACCACCTCCAAGGCTCAAATGCAACTAATGAATCATAAGGAAGGTTACTCGACCCCGGCTGGATAAGGTTAGTTAAAAAAGCTGATAAATACTTCACATTTGAGCCTTGGAGGTGGTGGGATGTTTCTTGGGTGCATTATTCATGTTTTGCTTAGCTGTTATTCTCTTTCTTCCCTGAGGATGCCTGAATATGGGAAATATTGGACAGATATTTTCTATTTCTGTTTTAGTTTGGAGACATAAGGGCTTTTCTTTGGAACTTTTCCACGGTATTAAATTAATTATTATTATTAATGAATTAATCTGTGTTACCAGCAGAAATTTGTTCGAACCAACGGCGAATGGTCCGTTCGTTACAATCTTCCACGAACGCGTTTGTAATGTTTCTTGTAGTTTGGGCTGTCGAGTGTCTAATTTTTTTTTATAAAAAAATTGGAAGAAAATTGATTGAGTCTTAATTGATGGCATACTAAATAATGTTCGTTCAACTGAAATGATAGTAAATATTATTAAAAAAAATGGAGGATTAAAAACAGCTCATTACAATCTGTCTCTGTACAAGTCTTCCATTTTGAATTTTAGAAATAACAAAAACGGACAATCTGTGTGGAATATATGTATTATTAAAAGTGATAAGAAGAGCTTTCGAAGGGACAGGCTAAATATAGAAATTTCCATGTAATATTGAGAGGAGGGCAGTAGTTTACTAAACTTACTATTAGGAGCTGGAAGCACGCGACGTCCCCACCTCCTGGCCAGAGCTCCTGATCATTGTCTGTCTTCCTTCTTCCTAAATAATAAATAGCTCCTAACGAACAATAATCCAGTTTGCTCTACTTGGATAAACTCCTGTTATCTTCAAATAGCTGCCAATTAATTCAGGCTTGTAAATACAGCCTAGGAGTTAAAACGTTTCAAATATTAATGACTTCACTCGTAGAATGTAAGAGATAGCGATATTGGTTTTTAAAACTTTTTTAGACGTTCAGATTTATTAAACTAGATACATTATGGATACTTAAAGTTTCATGTTCTGTTTGGATAACTTATAATTTTTTTTTTTTTTAATTTATTTATTGATATTTACAACTGTATTACAATTATACAACAAGTAAATAGAATGCGTGTTACATAATGACATGAGAATGACAAGTAGAGAAACTACCCACTGGTAGTACTCAAATCAAAGTTCAATAAGAAGGTCACGTGGCCATCTTCTTTTCAGGCGCCTCGGAGGATTATTGGGAATTGAAGAGGAAGGTTTGATTGGGAATGAAGTTTGCTATAAAAGGATAGATACCGGGTTCGGGCCAAATCAGCAACAAAAGGGACATTAAGGTCGTTATGCATGACTTTATTCTTAACAAAATAAGGAGCATTGAGGATTTTACGAAGGATTTTGGATTTTAGGGATTGGATACGAGAGGAATTAGATGGCTTAGTGGAGCCCCCATAGCTCTACTCCGTAAACTTATAAATTAGATTATTTTGTCACTTATTTTCTCCACTCTCTCAAACTAAGTCAAAAAAGGAAGATTGATTGATACAAACCTCCGACCAAGGTTGGGGAGACAATTTTACAAAATCTTAAGATTTAATAACTATACATGCTTCATAAAATTGTACATTTATTTCAATAGTTGTTGTCATATACTATAAGCCTTTCCTCCTTCTTCATTTGAATATAATAGAATTATGGGTTCATTAGAATAGAAAAGTAACTTTATCCTGGGACTAAGTTCGTTAAAAATAACAAACGTGAACAGAAAAACATTCATAAGATATATCTGGCCATAAGGCTGCAAAATGCGAAATAAAGTGTCAAAAAAGTAAATAAAAAATACTAATCATGCCAAAATACTAAGTAATTAAAGAGAATTAATATATTTATAACAAGCAATGAATACATGAACTAGGATGTTATAATTTCTTTACATAATGTTAATCTTCTTTACGAAATCAGAATCAACCAAGCAACTAAATAAATTATGCAACAACAAAAATAAAAAGTATAAAACGTATTTTATGTATTATAATAAATATTTTATTGCATTTGTGTACTAAAATTAAGCTTTTTATTTATTGGATTGCAATTATATAAAAATATATGAGGTAAGTAGACTTTCTGATGCACATTTATGGAACACTCTTCTAAAATTGTGAACGGTTCGCCGTTAGATTTGTGACTCGCTTAACAAGTGTATACTTTCTTAAATAAATACACTCTACAGCTGAGAGGTTAGATATCTATGTCCCATAATTTTATATATACATATATAATAATTCATATCCCTCCAAGTGTGAAAGTACCAATAACTATAATAACTGGAGTTGATAGCTTGAAGATGCAATATATCAACACTAACTGTTCCTTGTGACTTGTTTATTGTTGCGGCGAATCAAGAGCTGACTTGTGCGTACTAGTTATGCAAATGTTTCTCAAGAAAGAAATTATTCCTCTATAACTATAAAATAGTTGTAGCACTTGTCGAAAGATATATATGCTGTAATAAAACTATCAACATAAAGGAAAATTATGGATATATGTATCTCCTTAAATTTATACTTCATAATTACAAATTACAAACTCGGAGAAACTGTTACATAAAATCCACAACTCTGTTAGTACTTTTCACAAACCTATGTTAAGATGCCGTGGTTCCTGAGGCCATTAATTTTTTTTATAGATTAATTTATTGATATTTACAACTGTAATAATATTACAACAAGTAAATTTGCAAAATTTATTTGTAAAATTTATTGACTTCATATGTTTATGACAAAAGCCTCTCCTTTAGGAGGTAAAATGGAGTTCAGCTCCAAAATATGATTTTACAGAATATAAACCGAATAGTAGCAATGTAAAAAAAATAAACAACATTCATCATAAACTACAAAAACAATCTTTTAGAATAAATATAAATAAAAAAGTACAATAATATTATAATAAATATAAATAATAAAAGTATCAAAACTATATCTTTACCAATTTTTTTTTATTGATATTTACAACTGTAATTATATTACATCAAGTAGATCTGCTTTATGAACAAAGGACATGAAAAAAAAAATACTTGTGGAGAAACTACCCATCGGTAGCACTCCAATAAAGTTCTATAGTAGAAGGTCTTGAGGCCATCTTCATTTCAGACATCTTGGAGGGTTACCAGGGATAGTATGAGAAGCAAGTTAAGAGACTAGCTCATTAAAAATGAATCTTGACTTTCCCACTCTAATTAAAAAGATTATTTTCCATTAGTAATAACTGTCTTTGCCTTGACAAGAGTTGGAAAGGAAGTAAAGCTCCAAGAAAACATAATTTCACCAATATCAATTTAAACTAATAAATTCATGTGTAACTCAGTAACATTAACAAAAACTCAATAAGAGATATCTAGTATATATAGATATATAGTAAAAAGTAATATTATTAAAGCACCTTAAATTACACAGGCCAACAAAAAAAACCTTTTTGAAAACTTTTTTAATTTTAATAGCTGATCTTGATAGATTTTTATGTGCTGAATCCAAATCTGCTCGTAGTTTTTATGTATCACCCTTAGTTTCCAAGCAAAATGTATTTTATTATATAGTCTAATACCCATTTACAGTATATAGGGAAATCAATGAAACACTGTAGAATCGTAAAAATGGTTTGTATTTACAGTAAAATACTTGGAATAGTAATTTTATGTGATGATACAAGGTTCACTTGTCAACTGGAATTGGTTTATATTTTCTTTCCCTTTTTTCCTTGAAGCTTCTTGTGTAGCTTTTCCTGCGATGAATAGCTTGCTGAACTTCCCGGTGAAGTGACCAACAGTAATCCCCCATCATGTTGGTATTCCAGCGGCCCTGGTAACGTTTTTCCATCACTTTAACGTCCTGGTGAAAACGCTCACCTTGCTCCTCACTAACATCTCCTAAATTTTCCGGGAAGTAATCGAGGTGGCTGCTCAAAAAGTGAACTTTCAGGCTCATCAAACATCCTAACTGTTCAAATTTTTTTAACATGTTAGCAACAATAGCCTTATATTCTGGGTCTTTTTCATTTCCCAAAAACTTGGTGACAACTTGCTTGAATGAAACCCATGCTTCCTTTTCATTTGAGGTCATTGTGGATTCAAAGTTAACGTCAAACATCATTTTTCTAATATCAGGCCCGGTAAAGACGCCTTCTTTCAGTTTAGCTTCTGAAAGGTGTGGAAACTTCTGACAGAGATATTTGAAACAAAGCCCATCTTTAGGCAAAGCCTTTACAAACTGTTTCATGAGACCTAACTTAATATGTAGTGGTGGTAGGAGCACGTTTTTTGGATCTACAAGGTTTTTGCGTAAAATGTTCTTCTCGCCAGGCTTTAAAGACTCCCTAGCAGGCCAGTTCTTTCTGCACCAATGTTGATTCCGAGCTCTACTGTCCCATTCACACAAGAAACATGGAAATTTGGTAAAACCCCCTTGCTGACCAAGGAGCATGCACGTAACTTTCAAATCACCACATATCATCCAACCGTGTGCAGAATAACCTATTTTATTTAACACTATTTCTAGATTTTCGTAACTCTCTTTCATATGTACAGAATGACCGACAGGTACAGAGGCATACATGTTACCGTTGTGTGCTAAAACTGCCTTCAAACTATTTTTGGATGAATCAATAAACAACCTCCAATCTTCTGTTTTGTATTCAATTCCAAACTCATTCATTAAACCATGAATGTCTGAGCAGTACACCAAATCACCCTCTTGTTCAAAATACTTCGAAAATTGTTGTTCTCTCTTCCTATACACATGAATGCTGGTTCCAGCCGCCAGCAAGTTCTTTTCTTTTAGCCTAGAGCCAAGCAGTTCAGCTTTTTCTTTTGTTAAGCCCAGATCCCTAACTAAGTCATTAAGCTCGACCTGAGTGAACAATTTAGGCTCTACATTTTCTGTAACACATTGGAATTCTTCATCGTGTTCATCTAACTCCGACTGTACATCAGAAAATACTTCTGTTTCAATAGAATTTAAGTCCTCTGGTGGTTCCGGGATTGGCAAATCTACACCGTGCCCTACTGGTCGGATGGCGGACGGAAGGTTAGGGTAGCTTATTACCTTCTTGTTCTTAGAGTTATGACCAGTAATATCTACACTGCAAAAGTAACAGTCATCGGAATGATTTTTTGGTTCCCTCCATATCATGGGAACAGCAAATTTAAAGTGTTTTTTCTCTTTTTTTGACCATTTCCTGAGGTCTTCAACACATACATAACATACCTTATGCGGTGCCCAAGGTTTATCCTGGTCTCCAAGTTTGGTTCCAAAGTATGCTAGATAAACCTTTTTCACAAAGTCTGTAATGTTTCTTTGGTGCTTTTTAATAACAAACTCACCACAAATATAACAAAAACTGTCAGCAGAGTTTTTACAGCCGCGATGAGACATTGCACTGAGCACATGTACAGGAAACGTAAAAGTGAGGTTATGTTGAAAATAAACAAAACATCAGCTGTTTAGCATGTGTTTCAGCAGTGCTGCCAACATCATCTTTGTTCATTAGACCTATTTTTTCATGTTATCTTAACTATGAAAAAGCTGTTAAATTCTAAAAATATTTCTTTATTTCATGAATTTAACTATAAAATGTGAATAAATGGTGGGTGATACAACTTTTTTAGCATCATATTTGGATTCAGCAACCTAAACAACATAAGAATAAGGTATTTTCATTAAAAAAGTTTTTTCATCGTTGGCCTGTGTTATTTTTAGTACGCTTTACTTCATACGAACTTAAATAGGGGTGACCTATGGTCTATTGGTTAGCGTAACAGACTACTAAGCCCAAGATCGCTGGTTCGAAGTCCGGCAGGTGGCCCTAGGATTTTTTAAAGGGAGTAAAAATCCTGAGTTATGCCGTCCTTCGGAAGTGACGTTAAACGGGGGTCCCGAGCCTGTACGATGTCCGGTACTCGTTAAAAATCCCTATCCTAATTAAACCTGGATAGGCAAAATTTAGAGCTCTCACTGTAGCATCGCCCGATTAGCCTTAGCATAAAGTGACGTTAAATGAACAAACAACAACCTGAAATGCAACTGAGGTGAACTAATATCCTCTAACATCTAAAAGCTATGATTAGGTCGGAAAATTATCTCATCATATCATAAATTAAAAATATCACATCATATCATATCTTGTGGTGTAGTGGTTAATATAATAACCTTCGCAGCCCGGCTGGCACCCTTAGGGTTTTTAAAAGGAGTAAAAAAATCTTTGTTTATGCTGTCTTTTGAAGAGGATATAAAATGGACGTTCTGTCTTTTGAAGAGGATATAAAATGGACGTTCCGATCTTATGTGGTGTATATTTGGATAGGTAAAATTTCGGACTCCAGTTATAACATTGTCAGTTTAGTGATAGCAGTGTAAAGTAGCAGTGTATAATTAAACAAAGAACCAATTTTGTGTGTGTATATAAGTATTGCTGACGTTTTATATAACCCAACAAGGTATACATTTGATACTGGTGAAGTATTTAATGTTTTCAGAAAACCCAAAACTATGCTCAATTCGAATATTCATCAAAACTTTAGATTATATAATATAATGACAATTTAAGCACCTAATATAAGGGCTTCCTTGAATAGGCTTGAAAATATGTGGAGAACCTTAATAATATAAGAAATAGTATGGAATAGATTAAAAACTGTACTCCTCTGGCAAAATAGGACTTTGAAATTAAGTCTTAAAGCCATAATAAAAAAAAAAAAAACTGTACTCCTGTAAACCATGAAGATTCTTGCATTCAATACAGGGTAGAATGTTACTGTTTCTATAAAATAAGTCAATAATCCTCAAGAGTCCCCCCTATTAAGGGTACCCCCTATCAGGGTTATCCCTATAAGTGGTCTGTTGACCCCAAAGGGCCACAGCCAGTTTTGAATCCATAAACCCTCAGTATAGCAACTCAGTACTCTAAACACTAGTACAGGTTTGACTACTTTAAACCTTCGCCTCATTTGGGTAGGTTTCTTTAAGAGATGTTACTATGATGATATAAACAGTATGTATTCTAATTTCCATATTAGTACTAAGTTAAGCAAGAAAATGGTGATATGTAACTACTTCCCATATACTGCCATTTTATCTCACGACCAGCATTGTCCTTCGGATGGCGTAAAGATGATTATCCTCGGCAGGTGTAGTTCGTGGCGGAGGTTCGGCAGCGATCGATAGCTAATCTCCCGGATCGTGCAAAGCAATTAAAGCTGAACCGCCCGGCAATGATACTCCACCCTCGTTAGATCGCCTCTCGTTCAGGCGGAGTCGGTGAGAGTTCCTGATGGCTTCTACTGATTTGCAAAACCTATCAAGTAGGAATTACCTGTATGAAGATTTTTATTTAAATTATAATCCTAAAACTTTTAAAAGGCTCAGGGAATAAGAAAGGGCGTCACCTTAGCAACTTATTAACTGTTGTGGAGTCGATTCGAACGTACTTCAATGGGATGAATAACAACATTCCCACTTTGGTTAAACAAGGTACTTACCTGAAGGAATAGCCTGTTCTGTTTGTCTGATCAAGAGAAAGAAGCATAACATATATATTACCTGCACCACTATAACCCAGGATCTTGCTACATGGTAGAAACTAAACAGTCGCTTGGGCAACGGTTGTGTAGAGAAGTAGTTTGTCTGAAACCGTATTCAAACTTCAGGTTTTTCTCATATTTTCCAGAGGCTGGGTGAACCAGTAAACCAGGATCAATTCACGGCTCCTAACAGATAATAATAAAATAATAAAAATATTTATTTAAGAAATCATATAAATGCCATTTGGCACATATTGTATTTTTGGTATTCTTCGGAAGGAGTTCTCTTGAAAGCGTATATGGAGAAACCTCCCATTGAAGGCACTCCTAGCGTGGTTCATCTCACTGTAGCAGATCCCTGCTCCAGAGACGTTTCAGTCTCCTTGTCGGATTATGTGGTAATGTGTCTGTCAGTAATGATTGTACTGGTAAGTTTGGATGTCCAGTAAGTCATTCATGAAATTTTTCGTAGTTGTTCTTGATTGTGTCAGCCACGAGTGGTATGTTGAGGTCTTTGTGTAATGTTTTATTAGTGATGTAAAAGGGATTATGTGTAATATAACGAAGGAATTTCGATTGAAAAATTTGAATGGTCTTAATGTGGGATTTTTTGCATGACCCCCACACTTCCGAGGCGTAGGTCCATATTGGTTTAAGTAGCGTGTTTTATATTATAATTTTGTTTGTTAGTGATAGTTTTTTTTTTGTAGTGAAGTAGTCGTCTTAGATGTGAGAGTCGGTGATTTGATTTTTTCTTCAAATTAATTACGTGTGATTTCCAAGTCAGTCTTCTGTCCGTGGTAAGGCCCGAGTATTTTGTCTGTGTTTGTCTGGGCAATGGTGTATTGTAAAGTGTTAGCGAGGGGCAGTCTGAATGTCTAAGTGTAAATGTTACTTGGTTCGATTTTGGTATGTTAATTTTTATACGCCACTTATGGAGCCAATTTTCTAATGAATTTAAGTGTGTCTGTAGGTTCTGAGAAGCATATTGGGGTTAGTACTGGTCGAAATCCTAACAGATAAAATGATTTATCTGCCCTAGCAAGATTTGAACTGGAAATCTTGAGTTACCTTGCTCCTAAAAGTGGTATATACACGTAAAAAACATGCACCTATACAGCCCATGAAAAGTATTAGCTTCAAAACGTTACATTGCACTGCTTCTAAACCAGAGGTTCTGCAAAGAAGTAGATTTGGCTGAGATCAACCAGCCAAGGTTTTTCCCAATTAAGGGTACCCACTTATAGAGAGTGGTTGGGTGGGCCTCAGAAGGGACTGCAGATCCCACAGGCTCAAACCACGACTGTTAGCAGCGTGTATAATCTATCTCCCATCAATTATACATTTAGGCATGTCTTCCATCCAGGATCATGATCCAGAACCAGATCAGTAACTTAGTACCATACGCCTTCAGCTACTTCGCCCCTCAACTCCAAACCCATCCGTGTTGATAAAATAAATAATTTATCTCCCACAGCTGGGTTTCAACCAGGAACCTTCATTACAGCAACTCCGCGCTATACGCACTGAGCAAGCCTATTTCCAAAATATATTTAATTCAATTAAATGGTATTAGATATTAATATCATATATATTCGAGTCAGTAAAAAAAAATAATGTTACATTTTATTATTCCAGTAAATAGCTTCTAAATAATCAATTAGTACTTCGAAAAAAAGAAAAGGAATTATGCAAAATGAAGTTTAGTCGTAAAACGAATGTAAGAGAGAACTTAATCCAGCCGTAACCTTTTGGAAGTCCTCGGATTTGCATAAACTTTAAGAGCAGCCAGCGATATCTCTAATCTCTGCAACGAGAAATATGGTTCACTCAGCTTATATAAACTCTCTGTCGAACCTATTAATTCCCTCTTAACATACTATGTATTTCTAATGCTTTAATTCCTCTCAGAGAGGAAAATAGTTAACTGGAAGATCTAATGAAGGATGGAAATAGATGAGGGGTGCAGTGATAAATTAACACCAAATAAGTGAAGACTTATTTTTTATTTGTGTCGACGTTTCGATCTGCTTTGTAGGCCAACTTCAGGGCTATGAGAGAAAAACAAACAAAACAAAAATCACTATAAAAAAGATTACAGTACCAAGAATATAATAACATATAGAGTAATAGAAAAGTAAAAAAATAGCGATTGCTATATTATTAAGGATATATGAATAAAAACAGTACAGAATAAATGTTCAGAATGGTGATAATGTAAACAAAATAGAAAAATCTTTCTCTTTGTATTTTGTTTGCATTATCACCCTTCTGTACATTTATTGTGTAATTTTTGTATTCATATATCCTTAATAATGATCATTCATGAGAATAGCATAAAAAAACTTGTAATAATTGGTAATATGAATTAGTGAATTCTCGCCCCTCTTCGAAATGAATTAAGGCCCTAATGGATATAATTGATGACTGTTGATAATTCGCGGCAGTAAGCTCACTACACCACCTAATTCCTTTCGATGCGAATCGCTCATGAGCGGCGATAAGCGAGTTAAAATCGCTTATAATTGCAGGTGGAGGACCGGGTGAGTTATATTTCGACAAAAATGGCCCGATAAGGGAAAGAGCTTGTAATTTCTGGTTCGGAGCGAACACAGCCTTCTTCAAGGCGACAATTAAAATCTAAAAGGTCGACGGACAAGTTGCGGTCGCCTTCGCGTGAGTTCTCGAGGAACCAGCTCACCATCGCATAGTTGTACTTCAAAGGATGTCATCTCGCATTCCTATACCAATTTATTATGGTGTATTATTTATATGAATTATTTATATAAATTCTGTCTTCCAATTTTCTCTTGCTAAGCGTAATAGCCAGAGATCAATAAGACCGCAGAAGGAGATCCTAATTTGCTAAAGCGTAGCGTAGTATACCCGAAACCAAATAGTAAACTTAGTTTACCCATTTTTTAAAATAAAGTTCAATTAAACCGTTTATAAGTTCAATATTAAAAGATATAAAGCAGGCGAACGGAATTACCATTATCTGTCCGATAAAAGTACAGACTTACCAAGCTTAAAAAAAAAAAAAAAAAAAAAAACTGTACCATAACTGATGACTGTACCAACTGAGTTTAACACATGGTTTCTCAGCAAATTAAAAATCGGTTAAAACTAATATAGTGCTCAACGTAGTTTCTTATTTTATTCTCTAAATATGGGATTATTACGGTTTCAGATATTTGGTGTCTTCACATCAAAATAATTAAAAAAACCTTTATCTGAACTTTAGAGGAGCTATAATCTCCTACGAGGGCCAATAGATATTACTCCATACGTCTATGGCTTTTAAAATATTATATAAAATTGAATCGGAGACCCTCAATACAGTTCCTCATCTCTCTACACACAGATCTATCCCACCGTTTCTAAATATATTAATAACAAGCTGTATTTACAATCATCATTCATCACGTATTTCTTCTTGTTTCGGCCATGTAGTCAAATTATCTGTCGACGTTTCGCTGCCCATACCAGCTTCTCCAGGCTTAATCTGAGACTGACATCCCACTATGTACTAACCCTTCATGGGTTGGAATATAACTTTTTTTTTTTTATTACAAGTAACAAGTAACTCTTTCTATTGTAAGGCAGTAGTATGTTTAGAATTAGTTATATCTTAAAACATATCATAATATGATTAGTAAAATTAAAACTTGATATATTGAGTAAAAAGGAGGTCGATATTTTATAAGGGGCTTGGCATAGATTTGAAATTTTCTTTACATGCCGGAACTACATAAATTGTCCATCAATGTCATGCTTTCCCACCGCTGATCGGAGTTGCCTATATTGCCGGTACGCATAACGGCCTATAGTGCCCAAAATCGTTCACAGACTAAGATTTTTTTAAGATGGAGTAAAAAATCCTTGGTTATGCTGACCTTCGGAATGGACGTTGGATGGAAATGTCAGACACTCCTTAAAGATCCCTATCCTAATTATAAATAGATAGGCTAAATTTAGGACTCCCACTGTAGCATCGTCCGATCAGCCATAGCAGCATAAAGTGACGTTAAATGGATATAGTAACCACCGCCGACCCCTAACCAAGCAAACCAGATGATACCCAGAATACCATGGTATCCAGCCATGATACCCAATACCCTATACCTCTAGATGACCCAGCCTACGGTGTTTTATCCTTGTTGCCGCGACGACCCCCGGATTCCGGGCACTATCGACCCAACGGTACCCTCTCCCCGCCTTCTCCTATCTCCTTAGCTCACCTGCCCGGGTTAATATCTCTTAGTATACAAATCATTGAATAGATTATCATATTGCTAATTAGGTTATAATAAGGAAGTGAAATATATTAATTAATGATGTGAGGTTCAAAAAAATATATACATCAGTGTATCAGGCAACATGAATAGACAACCTGTTAAGCTTTTTACAAAGTCATCATCGGAATGAAAACTGGAAAATCGGGTTAATGTCGAGCAGAAGTATTATATCTCAAATCAATGATCAAAATGAGTTAGTATCGACGTAGGTACAGTTTTACATTCAACATTGAGATAGCTAAGAAAGAACAAAATTCAACAAATGAACAGCAACATTTCAAAAACCGGCCTAACACATAGCACATCGTGGCTCTCCAATACCTTAAATAACTTACAGCTTATTTAAGGAATGTTCTCATATGTGTAAATATAGTATTCGGTTTTTATTAGCATATAATGATAAATGTTAACAAATCCAACTAAATATTAAAACAATTAGGGAGCGGAGTGGCTCAGTGGAAGTACGCTGAGTTGCCATGAAGTCGGAAATAGACACCTCGTTTTGGCTCAACCAGTCTATACAATGTAGGTATCCGAAATAAGGCGAAAAATCTGGCACTTGAGCTTGATCTAGGACAAATCACCTCCCTGCACAACCTTTTTGCAAGAAACAGTACAGTCTCTACCATGTACTGAACTCCAGGCCCTTCATGGATTGTAGTAGTACAAAAGAACAAAACAAACATTTTATTATTGACCGAGAACCTGTTATGAAATGGAACATTAGATAAAAGAAAGTGCATTTAAACAAAAACCCCACTCCATGATACAGAATAACCGAAAACACCAATGGTATTTTGATTGATAATCAATGGCAACTCCTCACTACACCTTCCTGGTACCACCTTCGATTTCGTAAAAAGTCATTTTCTTAGCTTTATGACAATAAGAAACCATATTTCAGTAGAAAGGACTCGTTGAATACAACCAGCAAGTTCGATCCTCTGTTGTGAGATATAATGTATATAGTATGTATTATATAGTACACATGCATAATGTTGTTGTCTGTTTGTTCATTTAATGTCACTTTTTGCTGCTATGGCTAATCGGACGATGCTACATTGGGAGCTCTAAATTTTGCCTATCCAGGTTTAATTAGGATAGGAATTTTTGAACGAGTACCTGGCATCGTACAGGCTCGGAACCCCCGTTTAACGTCCCTTCCGAAGGACGGCGTAACTAAGGATTTTTTACTTCCTTTAAAAAATCCTAGGGCCACCTGCCGGGCTACTAACCCGCGATTTTGGAATTAGTAGTTTGTTACGCTAACCACTAGACCACATGTGACCCCGTATATATATATATATATATATATAATATACATAATATAAATGTATATAGTATATACATAATATAATGTATATAGTATACATTCTAATGTATATAATGTATGTAGCATATATAGATCTATCAAATATCAATACCAAAATCAATTGTAGCTTTTGTAGGAAAAAGCTAATCCTTCAAAGGATTAGGGTAAAAAAAATGGAGTGATTGGTTGAAGAAATATCATATGTGAAATCTCATGTGTAGAAATATCATGTGTGAAATCTCATTACACAATACTCATTATTATTTTAAATAAACAGTTGGTACTAGTATGTTTAAGGGCCTGCTGACATCAGCGCGCTCAGGTGTCAGTTACCTCAACTATTTGTACCTTGTCAGGTTATGTATGAATTTTAAATAGGCATTGCCTTTCATTATGATACAACAGATTTATAGGAAATGAAATAAATGAGAAACATGTAGACAAAATGAAACTAGAAATAATAAAACATTTATTACAAGGAATATTCATTAAATAACAATTTGTAACTAAAATATGATATTTTTTTTAATTTTTAAGTGTTGCCCGGGCAAATCTTTCCTCTTTAAAATAAAAACATTTAAAAATTATCATATTTTAGTTACAAATTGTTATTTAATCTTTAAAATAGAAATATTTAAAATATGATGTTATGATAAACAATGAAAGATTTATTCCAAACAATGCTCATTAAAAAGAACAATATCTTCAAAAATTGCATCAAAAGGGTCTCTTCCCTCTAACTTCGTTACATAAAATGGACAATAGTCTCCAAAAGTAATGTACTATTCCTCAACCACGTATTTAATCGAATACCTAGGGTATTGTTGCATCCTTTTTCTGGCATCTCCATCTAATTTTATTCCCCACTTGCAGTTTCATGTCATGTCCATTTCCACAACCCATTTTCTGCGGAATGACATTCCGCTCCTGAAGAAACCTAACAGCTCATTTTTCATCGTTCACCGTGCTTAAAATCTTCGTCAAATTCCAAGTAATATTTGAAGAAAATAATCAAAAACACATTCACGTTCAACTTCACATAAACAATAACAAAACAACAGAAAGGTTTCTATAACAGTAGGAGATGGTTAAGAAAAGTGACACCTGAGCGCGCTGATGTCAGCAGGCCCTTAAACATACTAGTACCAAACAGTTAATACTTTCAATAAAGGGTAAACAAAAAAGAAGTCTTCCATTTTTTCTCCAAGAATTCTAAACGAACTCGAATTTTGGAGATGTAGGACAAAGGCAAAACAAAACAGACTATAAGCAGATAAGGAGATTTTAATAGGCGGTCCGAAAGAGGTTCCCGTCGTTTCCGAAATTACAGGTTGCCTAACCTAGAGTTTTTTACAGTCCATTACCGGATCATTTACCGGAGGGATCGCTGAAGGAGTCGAAGAACCACAACCAGAAGATTATCGCTCTGGTAAATAGTCGAAAGTACCATCATGGTGGGATAATAGAAACCACCGGAGTGGTCGCTCGTTACAACCCTCGTTCATTCAGGCCGACAAAGAGACCATCATCTATGACAACTCCATTAATTTGTTTCGTAAATTAAGAATGACTTGTTCAATTGATTCTGATTCCTAAATTGTAGGGTTCCTGCGATGCAGAGGCTTTAGAACTTGCATAAGAAAAAAAGAAGTAATAGTAATGACAAAAGCCCACATCTTTTTTAAGTTTAATCCATAGAAAGTAATGAGCGCCCATAATCCGTGTAAAAAATAATTATTAGTGATTAATAAAGAAATTAATTTATTTTATTGAAATTTACAGCTGTATTATAATAATACAAGCAAATAAAATAAATTATACAAAATGGCATGAGATAAAGTCAAGTAGCACTCAAATGGCAAATTGAAATTATATCACTAGGCCATCATCTTTCCAGAGGCCTCTGAGGATTGAACAGGCCAACGATGAAAAAACTTTTGTACTGAAAATACATTATTCCTATAGTTTTTAGGGTACTGAATCCAAATATGACGTTAAAAAAGCTGTATCACTCACAATTTATTCACATTTTATAGTCAAATTTATTAAATTAAGCAATTTTTAAAGAATTAAACAGCTTTAATATTTAAAATAAATAATTGAAAAACTAGGTCTATTGGCTGGCCAAAAAAGGTTGATTATTTTTTCCGTTAACAGCAGATGTTTTATTTACTGTCAACCTAACTCCACTTTCACGTTTCCTGTGTATGTGCTCAGTGCAATGTCTAATCGTGGTTTAAAAACTGCTCACATTTTTGGTTATATTTGTGGTGAGTTTTTGATTAAAAAAACACCAAAGAAACATTACAGACTTTGTCAAAAAGATTCATCTATCATACTTTGGAACTAAACTTGGTGATCAGGATCAATCTTGGGTCCCCAATAAGGTATGTTATGTTTGTGTCGAAGATCTAAGAAAATGGTCGAAAAAGGAGAAAAAAAACTTTAAATTTGCTGTTCCTATGATATGGAGGGAAGCAAGAAATTATTCCGATGATTGCTACTTTTGCAGTGTCGATATTACTGGACATAAGTCAAAAACAAGACGATAATAAGCTACAGAAAGTCCCAGAACCAACAGATGATTTAAATTCTATTCCAATGGTTGTATTTTCTGGTGTACAATCGGAGTTAGGTGAACAAAATGAAGAAGAATTTCAATGTATAAAGAGCCTAAACTGTTTAACGAGATTAACGACTTGGTTAGGGATCTTGGCTTAACGAAACAAAAAACTGAATTGCTTGGCTCTAGACTAGATTAAAATCGGGTTCGGGCCAAATCAACAACATATGAAACATTAAGATCATTTTGGAATACTTTATTCGTAAAAAAATTTGGATCATTGGGGATTGTAAGGATACGAGAGGAATCCGATGGCCCAGTGGAGCCCCAAAGCTCAAATCCGTAAGTCCTAATAGGTTTTTATAATAGTTATGTATAAGAGTTTCTGTAATTAATTGGGAGCTAGAGTATTTCTCTATTAACCGTTGAAGTAACTTCAAATGATGTTAAAGAAATAGAAAAATAATAAACAAATTTCTGGTTGGTATAATAAGAATCTTCAATCCAACAAAAGCAATGGATACTTTCTCCAAAACGATTTAATTTAGATATCAGTTGAAAGTAACTGTTTTTCTTGATTTAAAAAAAAATGCCGTATAGATAAATGGTCAGACAGTGACTACATTTAATTTCTACATAGAAGGAAGTCTTAGATTTCAAGATTCGTTGTATATTATAACCAATATTTTTTTTTTAAATCCTTCTATCTGTCTAATACGGATTTTCTATTGGGACTTGGTTATTTATTTTTATCTACAATTTTGTAACGTCATAATCACGCCAAGATGAACTATTATCCAACATTATAATCCACTAATTTTTTTTTTGTTTATATACATTTTTAATTATTTATATACGTTTTTATCTGAAGTAAAATTATAGCTCCTTCATATAATGATAAAGCGCTCAAACGCCCAATATATTGTAAAAATAAAAAAAATAGTAGATATAAAAAATAAAAAATAGTAGAAATTGAACTATTCTATAGATTAGGGAGCGGAGTGGATAAGTGGTAAAGCACTTTGTTGCCATGCCGGGCATCCAGGTTGCATTTAGTCTGTTCGCACTCGGAGATCATATAGGATCTAGAACCCTCCTGGGGCTCACCCAGCCTCTATAAAATATTATGGAAGTAAGGTACCCAAAATAAGGGGGAATCTATCGGTTGAGCGTGACCTAGAAGAAGTCACCTCCTTGCTGAACCGTTGTCCGTGAAACAGTACAGTCTCCGCTCATGGGTTGCAGTGGTACGGGTTTTTTTTTTATTCTATAGATTATCGAGAATTATTCACTATATGTTACTAAGACTAATCGGACGATGCTACGATTACAAATAATAAAACAAGTCCTAAATTTTGCGAGTGCACTACAAGGGATCACAATTTCACGTTCCTTCCGAAAGATATAACAAGGATTTTTTACTCCCTTTAAAAAATCTGAAGCCCTCCTGACCTCCTGAGAAGCTACGAGCCTGCTACCTTGGGCAGTTAAGGTTGTTATGCGGACCACTATAGTCTTAAAAAAAGTTTTATTTCTTCATAAGTATTTATGTACACCGACATAAAAGTTAAGTGAACGAAGAGGCAAGTATAGTCATTAAGACTTCTCACTCAGGAAAATGCTTAATAAATTCCAAGTTATTATAATGAGTAAATAGGACCTCCCGATTCAACGCCTCGCTTTTCGAAATTAATGGAGTGGTGTTACTCGGGAGCGGCTGAGTTATTTCTTCATATCCTCCGAGCAATTGCTCAAATCCTGGAAGCCGGGAGGATGAGGGCCTTATTAAATAAGAGATTTATTCAAGAGCGCTAAGAGATTTACACATCCTCCAGTTCGCACCGTTCTTTTAATTACCCTTATCTGTCAGGCCAGCGCAAGAAGTGGAAGGCCGTGTTGGGTTCGCTCTGTCCGGATTAATCCGCACTAATTGCGTGTACAACTTGCTAAGCTGGAGAAATTTTACCTTGCTTCCCCTCCTGGATATAGATTTTACCTCCACTGGATATAGCGATATCCCTTAGTACGATCCTGATACCTTTTGTGATAAAAAAGGTGTTATATCCTATTCCTTACGCAGAATACAGTTGTTATTTATTAATTTATTGTCACTGTATGCTGCTATGGCGAACCGGACGATGCTAAAGTGGGAGCCTTAAATTTTGCTTATCCCAGTATTTGGATTCCGATTTTTTACGAGTTCCTGACACCCTAGAGGCTCAGAACCCTCTTTTTACACCCCTTTCGAAGGATAGCATAACTAAGGATTTTTTTTACTATCTTTTAAAAACTCAGGGAGTGGCTCATTGGTAAAGCGCACAGTTAACACGTCGAAAATCCTGGGTTCAGATACCGCTGGTTGGCAGAATTTTATTTAATTTTTTAGCAGCCGGAGATGAATCCTAAGGGATCTAGGACCCGGCTGGGGCTCAACTCTAAAAAATGGGTACTCAAAATTTGGAGAAAATAAGGCGGTTAAGCGTGAATCAGGTCAATTATCCAATCTGCACACCCGTTGATTGTATTATGTAACCATTAACTTATTAATTAATGCAAGCGATGCTTTACAAAAGACACCAGAACCACCCCTCCCCTAAAATCTCTCATTATTGGTCCAACTTTTATTATTATCAATAACCACATTCTTATCGATATGAACGGTTATTTCTGAACGTGGTATAAGTTCATTTTTTCATACATGAGATATCTAGGTTTAAAAATACGGGAAATTTTTTATCTCTTAGTAACAAAGAGATTTCAACCCTATACATCATTTGAATTTTACTATGATATAATAATCATTAAATACATATAAAATAATAAATGATGTTCAGGATGGACTTATTACACTTCCAAAAATAACAGTTCATATAATATTTATAAACTCGGCAAATGAAACAGTTAAAAAAAAATGTTCTTTTAAAAATAAACATGTCAATGAAATTGCCTTGTTCTGGTTTCGACGGAGTTTTCTGAATGGAAATTCCTTAGCGAAGCTGACGATAAAGTAAAATAGATAAATTCCGTAAACTTATACCAAAGGAATATTATATATTATACATTATAGAAGCGGCCGAATTATATTATGAGAGAGGTGAAACTGTGGCTGGATATATTTTATTGAGGGGAGATATAATACCATCCGATCGGGTTTGATTACAAAATAAAGAGTGCGCGAGGAGGCCATCAATAGAACTGGCACAGCAGGAAGCGCCGAAAACCCTTCGGAGCCAATAAAACAGGCTCGACTATGTCTTTAATTAGTCTTGGGAGATAACTCAGGCTGGTCACTATGATGGAGTGTCCTCTCGGGGGATCTTAGCGTGTCTGCTTAGTGTCCTCTGATTTAGGGAGCTTTTGTCTGATTGTAGTGGGGAGAAGGAAAATATTTAAAACAAAATGTAATTATGCATCTATATAAATATTATCTTACTAAAATTATAACTAAGATATACTCGCAGGAAGCGTTTTACCTTAGCAACCTGAAAACAGCGCGACGCCGGTTCGAATCATATGAATATAAATTTTCTAACCTTCCCACTCTCGTTAACAAGTTGATAATTAATAGAATAACCCCATTCTTTTCGAAAAATGGTATAAAATATTGTAAAATGTTTTTTGTTTAAGCAATTAACGTTACTTTATGCTACTATTGATATTCGGACGATGCTACAGAGGGAGTCCTAAATTTTGCATATCCAGGTATAAT
The DNA here is from genome assembly GCA_037127475.1 of Arma custos. Lineage (NCBI taxonomy): Eukaryota > Metazoa > Arthropoda > Insecta > Hemiptera > Pentatomidae > Arma > Arma custos. The sequence goes on from CM073762.1 coordinate 100,304,318, forward strand.
TATATGATATCGTACATGCTCAGGTTTAACCCGTTTAACGCGTCTACCGAAGGACGGCATAATCAAGGAGTTTTTACTACCTTTAAAAAATCCTAGGACCACCTGCCGGGCTACTAACCCGCGATCTTGGGCTTAGTAGTCTGTTATGATAACCACTAAACCACAACTCGCCCCATCGCCTATTAACAATACGTATCCTAGTATAATTAAGATAGCGTTATTTAAAGAGTAACTGACACCGTTGAGGCTCGGGAAACTTCAGAAGGACGGCATGAGTTGTTTTAAAAACTCGTTGAGTGGAGTTGCTCGGTGCTAGACCGCTGGGTTTAGATCAGAAAGGTTCTGGGTTCAAATCCCGCTTCTTCGGGGACTTAATTTAATCTGCTAGAAGCCGGGGAGAAATCCTACAAGAACTAAGAACCCTCTGGGCCTCATCCAGCCTCTATAAAGTGGGTACCTGGCGAGTAAATTTGGCGGTTGAGCGTGGTCTAGGACATATTACCTCCCTACACAACCGTTGATTCTATTATATAATCATTAACTTATTAATGAATCGAGTAAAAATACTTCATGAAAGACACCTGAAGGAAGAGACCTCTGCCATAAAACCACATTCTTCCCTATCCAGGTATAATTAAGGTAGCGTTTTTAAAGAGTATTTGATACCGCTCAGGCTCTATACCCCATTTTACGTTGCTTCGAAAATACGGCACAACCGCTGTTACCGTTATGTTATTATGGTTTATTCATTTTCTTTTTTCCCAATTATTTTGTTTTATATTCTTTTTTCGTACTTTTGTATGTAGCATAGCATAGTAGCTTAGTATGTAGAACGGATGTACAAACCATCATGAGGCACAGGCTAAATAAAAAAATTAAATATATAAATAATTAAAGACCAATATTTCACAATTTCACTCCTCTTTAACATTACTATTTTTATACGTCATATTACTATTTACAATTTTTTATAATTATTGGTCATTTTTTTTAGTTTTAAATATTTTCATTTTTTAAAGAGAAAAGATAGGCCATCGGTCGGGATTTGAAAAAAATAAAAATATTTAAAACTCAAAAAGATGACCAATAATTATAAAAATTATAAATAGTAATATGACGTAAGTCAAAAAGATCCTAAAATTAAATTAATGTTCAAAGAACTTCGTTGTAGTGTATTCATTGCAAAAATGGCGAGAGCACGAGGACATGGGATCCATGAGAGAAAAGATTTGTCCTCGGCCGTGGGTAGCTCAACTGGTAGAGCGATGTCACGGTGAGACAAAGGTTCAAATCCCGGCCGAGGGCCTATCTTTTCTCTTCAAAAAATAAAAATATTTAAAACTAAAAAAAATGACCAATATGTTTATATTTATTGACAATATGTTTGTGATCATAAAACAAATTTTCTGTTAGGAATATTTTTAGCCATTTATTGTCATATATATATATAACCAAAAAAGAAACCCTCAACATCCCTTTAAAGGGCATTCACATCCCTCAGGATCCATTTCTGGCTGTTAACTGATGAAATAAATAAGTCACAGCCGGATTTGAACCCGATACTTTTGCCACGGCTACTCAGCGCTCTGAAACTGAACCACCCCCGCTCCCTGTAGATATATAAAGGTAGTGTAATTCTTACTGATTTTACTTTTTTTGCGATGAATCCTTCATAAGACTATAGAAAAATAGTTCAAGTTAACAAGACTGATGCTAGTTTGTACCCAGATTGATAGAATTTTAGTGTTATTTAAAATTTCAGTCTCTATACTATCTGATAAAACATCCCTCCTGATAACTGTTTACCATTTGCTAACTATGCCAGATCCGGTGCCTAGCAGAGACGCGCACAGTACACTCCCTATGACAGAGAAGGAGACAGACACTATATACAATAGGAAGCTATGTTACAATATATACAAACATATATTAGAAGAGCGAGGGGTGCGGTTGGGGCACGCAAGCTGGTAGGACCAGGCACCGCTATCAATTAAACCCGCTGGTTCCTCAAGTTCTCTCCCTCCCTATTTACCCTCACTAATCTGCCCACTGCAACCCTCTTCTTTTCTGTCATTACGATATAATTCTACTGTAACGAGGGTTCTTACCTACTTGTCAAAGCTTCTACAATAGGAATGATAGAAATGTCATGGCAGTATAACATTGTCATGACAAAAGGCTATATATGGGTGTGTATCGACAGGTTTAGGCTCAATGCGACCAATATTGTAACTTGATAATGACTTAATCGGCATGGAACGTGCCTATTTGTAAGTTAGTGATTTATTAAATCAGTTAAACAAGTATTAGTTATTAAATAATTAAGAGATAAATTATTATTTCAGTGCAAAACTCTTTATCTCATATCTTCTTTGATTACCGCCAGTACAATGATTTTCTCATAAACTACTGTAACAAACTGAATAAAGTTAAAATAGGTATAATAATTGTCAAGGCTCTCACCTGTATGTCGTGACGCACTGAATAAAAAATTCACAGGTCCAATTCTGGAATCGATATTAAACTAAATCTGAGACTAAAATGAACGCCAATGAGGGATCTGTTACCAAAAGAATTTTAACTCAAGCCTAGGGAGTTCTTCTTCATACCTCTTATATCATTTAGTTATAGTTTTACGGACAGGCCATGTACAAATGGGAAAAGTATTGTGCTTGACAGGAGGGGGGTAAATGTATAAAATAAATAAAAAAAATCATAATTTAAGATAAAAATCTGGTAATCCAAATATATTTTCCGACTCTGCTTTTTATTATGATTCAGGTTATCGATCAATCATTCGACTATTAGATTACTTATACTTCGCGTTCACTATCGATTCTTTTCGCAGGACCTTTTTGATGATGATGACGTTGCCAGAGAGGTACGCTAAGATTGGCCTCATCATCTCATCAGACATTGTTAACGTCTCGGATGACGACTCGGCGGAAAGGGACGTCAGAATTGTGTAATTCGATCGGTTTCGAAACAAGTCTTTATTCTGACTCATGTCATTATTTTAAAACTACTTTTTTTCTGAATTCTAAAATCTAAAAAAATTTTTTTTTTTAATACACAGTATTGAAACATTACCTACTATCTTCCACTTGTTGGCAATAAGTAATGGTGCTATGTAGCTTACAATCATTCCATAACAAAACAATTATATAAACAAAATAAAATAAATAAATATATATTTAGAATAGAATAAAAGTAACTTTATTCTGAGACTAAGTCCCTTTAGTATAACTGACAATAATATAACTGGCCAGAAGGCTACGTGATACAAATCATAAAGCGTATAAAAAGTGACAGAAAACATTTTTTTTTAATAATAATATTAATAAGTAAATAAACAGTACAAATCCTTAGTGAAAAAACCTTGCGACTGAACTTTATTTCGGAAAAATCACCTCCCTGTACAACCTTCGTCCTAAAAAAACTACAGTCTCTCCCGAACTGAACCCTAGTAGACATTTAACCCCTTCATGGATTATTGTGGTACCTTTTTTTAAAAATTGCAATGGTATAATTATAATATTTAGAATGGAACATAGTATAATTACATAAAACTATAAGTCTCCATTTCACTATAATTATTTTATTAATATTATACTAGCTTAGTAAGCAACAGGACGAATACGAGATCGGAAATACTTCGAGATCATTCGAGACAGTGTTGCCACGTGTGAATAATTAATTAGCCAATAAAAAATTAAGTATTCTTTATATCAGATGTTACACAACCTGAGCCCATTCAGGTGAGACTCAGCTCGTAACAAATGAGGGTCAATAATCGTCACAAATATTTTATCTGTCAAGTCTAAAAAGGTTATATATATGTATATGTTTTTTTTTCTGTTTCGGAAACCGGTTTTCCATTTGTGGTATAATTTGAGTAAGCAGCTGCTAAATTATCTACAAAAGAGAATCCCTTCTTCCTAAAAATAATTATCCTGATGACCGGTGTCCACTCCACAAAGGACTCCTTAAGATAATTTGGACTTGGCAACAGATGTTACTCAGGAGACCAATTGAGAGTATCGATACCGTTTAAAAGAATTCGCAATAAAAAAAATAAATAAATAAGCAATCATGAGACTTTATAAGCAGTTAGTATAATAGTCAGATGGTAACTAATGAAGACATCAACTGATAATGGCATCGCAAGGTGTCCCATATGATAAAAAATAACAAATAAAATTGATAGATTTAAGGAAATATTTGTTTTAATAGACTTAAATCATTAGTCAAGGATAAGCCTGGCATAGACTTCAATTGGTTGTCCCAATTTAGAGCAATAGCCGAGCTAAATGCCTTTGCAGAAGAGCTTACTGTTCACCATACAAACGGTCTTCATCGATACAAAGACGACATACTGGAAAAAGCACGTAACCAATATTTCTTAGCCGACATTCAAAGAACCCTAAATTCAACTAACTACCCTTTATATAGAATTCTATGCAATTCAAATGCTCCTGACCCCGAAACGTACGTATTAAAAGTTTATATAAAGAAATTGAAATGTGTCAGTCAATTAAGAGTTGCTAATCCAGAACAATGCCCAAGCACAAAATGCCCAGCACAAAATGAATATAGACAACAATTTCTTCAAAACATCTTAGAATCTTCTGATAACCAAAGTATCCAAGCTATACTCAATATGTACAGTGTAGATGAGTTACATAAAGTGTATTATTACATGATGGGAGTTCAAAAAGTGCTAAATTGTTTATCATTGACAATTTTCTATTAAGTGTTTGTTGTTAGTTTATCTTTAAAGTGATATTTTGCTTATTTATTTTTATAGTTTCTATCATAGCACCGGTAATTGTTTATCCTTTAATCTGTTATTTATGTTTTGAAAACTAGAATCTGTTAGTAAATTTTATTTTCATTTTGAAATGATTTATACATAAATTGTTAAAATCATAATATTGTAATTTATAGCCAAGCTGAGCTCTATTTTTATCGGGAAGCCCCCAAAAACAAATAAAATGTCTATTCTATGCTATTCTATTCAATGTTTTCATTGAAATTTAAAACATAAGAAAGTATAATATATAAATTAGGTTAACTTATTACAGATAATACAGTGTCAATACACGAATTTATCAATTATCATGATAACGTGGTAGCTAATATTATTATCCTATTAACCTATTGGTTAATGAGATATCTAAGTGCACATTGGTAATGGGAGACTTCAATGGTGCGTGGGGACCATCTTAAAAGAAGGGTTACACTGATCAATGTGGCGCATGCGCAGAACTTCACCCTTTGTACTCAGGACAATGAAGATAAATCCATATCATACCCTTAAAAAACAACCCCTCTCCTTTCATGGGTGCAATAAAATGGCCACTCCTTCCTTCATTTCCACTTTAGGGAGGGGTTTGAAGCAGGGAGTTCTTTCAAGAATTATAAAATGTTCAAGTATAAGGGAATTCAATAGGGCTATTAGAACTACTTAGCTATAAAAATATTATATTTATTTTAATCAGTTACTTAAAGTAATAATAAGTGTCGTATCATTAATATAGGGTATTATTGGAGACGTATACAATTTATTATGTATCCAACAGTTTGCTATATACGGTCTTGGGTTCGGTATATGGTACAGACTGGGTTGTAAAGAGGGATTATCCATCCGGGAACACGCTCAACAGCCAGATCTTTCTACAAATTACAGAGGCTGGATGAGCCCAATGAGGATGTGAAGATCATAGAATACATCAATGATTGTTAACAGATTAAATAATTGATCTGCACAACCCGGATTTTAACCTGGGATCTTCGCCACAGCAACTCTGCGCTCTTGCAAATAGCTGTCCCGCTCCAAATATATATAATAGAAATTGGGTTTTTAAAGCATTATTAAAACCAGTTTCCAAGGATGCTAAAAGGCATAGCAAAGGTTCCATCTCAGCAATACCATAAATTACTATATACAAATCTTCCTCATCTAATTACCATTCAAACCTGGAAATAAAATCCGTAAAATTAGCCTTAACGTGATCCTTACACCGCGGTTTACTCCTAACCATTCCTAGGATGTTACTACTCGATTCAGAAACTACAAATGCAATTTAATTATATTTTAAAAATATTAGATTATAAAGAAAATAGATTATGTACAGTTAAAGCAAGAAAAATAATAAAACAAAATATGTCACGGTTTAAAGAGTGGGGGGGGAGAAATTGCAAACAAAATAAATTATAAATTCAATTTATCTTTAAACTCCGTGTGTGATAACACACAGATATCACACATATATAGTACTTATTTATGAGACCTCCATATTATTATCTCCAAACGACAGATTAAGATAAACTCACCGGGCCAGGCCCTGGAATATTAACAAAAAAAACCTAAGGCCTAAATAAGTGACAGATAGGAGCGATAATCGAAAGCTAAACTATCGATGTATAGAAGTATTATCGACCCATCGATGTATGGAAGGTATTAATTAGCGACAGGTGACGAGGGCAGGTGACCTGGGCCATGTGTTCTTCCCTTCTTCCCACGCCTGTCTTCCTCCAGCTTTTCGACAGTTCTCGGATCCTTCGCTTTTCTGCCTGACTGTTTCTGACTATGTTGGCTTTGAGGTATATATAGCTCGATAGCTCTCATAATCGATAGCTTTTAAAATACAGGGATATAAAAAACTCTGGTATCCATGACAACCGGTCGGAATTATGGACTGAAAAGTTATTTTAAAGATATAACTGTCCAAGATATTTTCGATGCAAATGCTAAGTATCGAAAGTAAAACACCGTTTTTAAAGAAAGAGAAAAAAATGTTTTACGGTTCATTCAAGCTAGCCATTTCAGGCTACTTAAACATTTACTAGACAAACGCTCTAAGCTCCCAATTAATTACTAAAGACTAATACACATGACAATCATTAGACCCATCTGGACTTACGTAGAAGAGATTTAGGGCCATCGAGTTACTTTCGTATTCAATGCTTACAATCCAAAATTCTTCTGAAAATCCTCAACGCTCCTTACTTCGCTACAAACAAAGTGATCCATAATGAGCTTAATGTTCCATTTGATGCTGATTTGGCCCGAATCCGATATCAATCTTTTCATGACAAACTTCATTCCCACTCAAAGTCACTAGTTTCAAATCTAGCAACCTCTACAATTCCTGATAATCTTCCGAAACTTTTCAAAGGAAGATGGCTTCGTGTTCATTATATATTGTTCATTCTATTATATATTCATTCATTCTATGCATTATTTTTATACAGTTGTCAATTTCAATAAATAAATTTTAAAAAAACAACCAGCGAAAAATGTGAAGTAGTAAATTTTAGAATTATCCACTTTTGGTCCTCAATGTCTGCTAGCTACCAGACTATGTCATAAAAAAAATGTGTGTCTTATTGTATCTAGAGAGGGAGTTCTAGTGGATTCTGGAAGAAAATTCTGGTTCTAATACGAACTTTGGATACGACTATAAAAAAAAAATCATGCCCGTGTAAGTCAGGCAGAACAATAATCAGTATTATGGCAATGAAAAAAAAACAAACAAAAAAAAAAAAAAAGGCCATGTCAGAATAAGAAGACGAGCCCAGAAAAAGAACATTGGAAGAAAATTGCTGATAGAGGAAAGGTTTGACTGGCTCGCGTGCCCAGGGATTGTAAGGAACCATACATATTCATACCATACGCTCTCGCCATATCAACCCCCAATCACCCTATTTTTTTCCATCCCGGGGCTTATTTCACCAGAGATTCGACTCGTGATTGGTTGATTTATTCCCCCCCGGCTATCGTTAAGCTCTCTGGTTGGCCAGGACTTATATATTTTCCTAAAAAGATAACTGTTTTTTTTTTTGCTATGAAAATATTTAAATAAATCACAGCTTTTCCCTTTGCGGGAATCGAATAACTCCATTCTGCAACTTAGCGATATTAAGCACGATCGCTTAGGTCCCATTCAGGCACCCCGCAGAGCTTACTTCAATTAGGGAGAACATGAAAAAAACAAATGCAATCTCAACTTTATAAATACCTCAAGGAATAAAGTAAAGGTATTCGTTTTTCCCTCACAACAAAAATATTTTCTTTCTTATCTTTGGTGGACTTTATTAAAGAGAAAAGTTTGTTTTACGACTCCATATAAATTATGAAGACCGAGATGAAATAATTTCTTGGATTCTTGCATAACAAAAATTAAACGATAAGGATATTAAAATTTTTATCAACATATTATTTATTAATTTCTTAAACTATAATACAACGAAAGCGAGTAGAGTACGTAGAATCCTGGGCTGTTAGATCTCTTTCGACTTAACAATTGATAATCGACTATCATTTATCTGGGAAAACCTCCTTGTGTTCGCATAGCCTATATAAAATGGAGGACACTGTTATATGTGACGCTATTTGTAAAGTCAAGAGTATCTAAATAAATAGAATAAGATTCATTGATCAGGTAGCTTAAATGTCCCTTATGATGGGTGCTTTAACCCTTAAGATAAATGACAGTCTCAAGTCGTTCTCAGAGGTGGCACTCATTTTATTATTTAAATATAATTGAAATCAAAGGATCTGACTTTTTCTTGAGTTCATTGCTTGGGCTGTGGAGCTAATATAGCAACAGTTATTTGAATGTGAGAATGTGAGTCGGTTGAGTGTGATTTCGACCGAATCAGTGACTTGCTCAAACGTTGGCATGAAAACAGTACACCTACAATACATAACTAATAATTCCTAAAAGGTTGTAGTTATCAGCATGCAAAGACAAGATAAAATAATAATAAAAAAATTCGATACAAAATCCCATTTGACTTTTATTAAAATAAGGTCTTCGAGATATTGTATTTTTTTATTATACCAATTTTAACTAATACTGGTACTAATTTTAATTTTCATATCTTGAAATTTGGAGCGGAGTGGCTCACTAGTAGAGCACTGAGTTGCCATCTCGGAAATCCTGGTTCAAATCCCACTGCAGACCATAATTTTTATTTAGTCTGTTTGCAGCGGGAGATGGATAAATTGGACCCTCCTGGTGCTCACCCAGCCTCTATAAAATATTATAAAATTAGGGTAAAATAAGGGGGAAACATCTGGCGGTTGAGCGTGACCTAGTGACGTCACCTCCTTGCTTCTGCAAGGATTCCGCCATGAAAAAAACATACTGTTTTTTATTTAGTCTTGAAATTATTATAAAATTCCCTAATCTTTTAATTTAAAAAATACGTTCTAATTTATTAATATGGCAAAGTTAAAAAAAATATATAAATGGGTTTATATGTTTTCTATAATATAAACATGAGGTGTGCCGAAACTGAGTAAATTAGTGCAGTTAATGTCAGCCTAATAATAAAGAAATAAATAAACCAAGACCTTTAATTATTCCGAATTATAATGAATAATTTAGATTAAGATGTCTGCCTGAATTTGCATCTTAATGAGTAATAACATTCTGAATATTAATATTAAATCTAGTTGATGGACTATACTCATGCTTTTCGTTCGAGGTCAAACCATATTTATGTTGTATTATATTAACAATAATGGTACAGTGCTTACAATTTACGGTCATATTATGATTAAATAGAAGAAGGATTTACTGCACCTTTTTAAAAAAAATACTCGGGTTATATAAGTTATATGGTTTATTAATTTTTTGGCAATACTGATATTTCGGAACAGTAAATCTAAGGACGCGGAGTATTTCAGTGAGTAGGCTGCTGAGTTGCTAAGCTGAAGGTTTCGGGTTAAAATCCGGTTATGACAGGTAAATTATTTAACCTGTTAACAGCCTCGGATGGGGCAGTGGAATCAGAAGACCATCCTGGGGCTTATTCAGCCTCTATAAGCGTAAACCTAATCGGGAAAAACATGGCGGTTGAGTGTGATCTCTGACAAATCAGCTTCATGCTCAACCGTTGCCTAAGGAACAGTACAGTCTCTACCATGTAATGAATCCCAGGCTCTTCACGGGTTGGAGTGGTGCAAAGTTTTTTGTTTTTATATAGAAATATACCAGTCAACATTTCGCCGACCATCGAGACATACTAATAAAGGAAGATAATACATGACATATCTAAAGTCAGCTCTTCTCACAGGCGTAGAGATCCCAATCAGCAACATCCTCCAAGACGTCTAATCCTATAGTATTTTAAATATTTTGAGTATATGGCTAGATGTCTTAGAGCGCATTTAAAATTGAAAATGGCTAATAACACAAAATTCCTCTCCTTCAATTTCTTTTGGAGATTTGAAGAAATGTTATCTTAAATATTTCGCTCCTGCGGATTAATCAGAATTATGCAAAATGAGCATTTACGATTTACCAATTAAGAGCTATAAACTTTCATCATGAGCCGACGAAATTTCTTCTTTATATATTTGTAACCCGAAAACCTCACACGCGAAGGCGAAGTAAGTGAGTAGATAAAGGCAACGACTGATTCCGATCTGAGAAGAGGATTGCACGCAGGCAAAGGGGAAAAGAAAGTGGCTACGCGAGCTGTAAGATAAGGACCCACTAAAACAAACTCCAAGGACTTTTTATATTTTCATTTTTATTGCCTCGATAAAAAGCCTACCATACAAATTCCCCATTAAAGTGTTGATAATATTAAACCGAGTCCGTGTGAATTGTAATTCGGGGACAGATTCAGGATAAAGACCCAATTTGGAAAAGTCGAGATAAGATTGTTTGCTTATTAATATTTCTTTTAACCTGTGAATTATAAATATTAATTAATTTTATAATTAGTGAGGCTATTAAGGAGAATTTATTTTCACATAGTTATTTAATCTAAATTATTAAGAATGCGCAAGACTCGTTACCAAAGTTCAAAATAAGTTTCTCTTACGCTGGACTCCGGTGTTCAGAATCAATTTAGAAGGGATAAATGCAATCCAAAAAATAAAATATTCCATTTTTTTTTGGCTTTATGTGCCACCAATAAAATGTTATTTTTCAAAATTTCCAATATAATACAATCTGCCACACTTAAGGACACCCTATAGGGGGAAATAACTAACATAAGGTTTATCTGTTAAAAATATAAAAGTTAGAGATTCCTATAGAACTGATTTTTACCAAATACAAGTAAAGATTTAAAAAATATTAATACGATAATCTATATATATGAAAGAGAGTGGCGTTAGTTACTGACCTAATAACTCAAGAACGCCTGGACCGATTTCGATGATTCGAACCATTTAGGACTGGTCTACGGCCAAGAAAGAAGAATACCCAGGAAAAATCCAAATCGGTCCAGGCGTTCTTGAGTTATACTCGTAATTTTTTTATTTTTTAGTTTGCTCCAAGGCTAACTTACCAGGTAAGGATGAGTCATCCATACGCCCACCGTATTCACATCGTTCCCCTTTACTCCCTGGCCTTTCACAATTTTAGATTTAGCTTCTACATTAAAAATAAAAAAATATGTGGTTTTTATTTTTGGAAAATCGACCCCTAAAAGATTAAAATACGAGAAATCGTAACATGTTTAAGTTAATAAGTAAGGAGGCTTTAAATTTTTACATAATACTAATTGTATTCATGATTTGGCAAAATCAACCCCTAAATATTACAGTTTTGTTATTATATCCAAACGGTGGATTTCAATACAAAACTTATTGATAGTTCTGTAATTATGCTATTTAATATTTAATAGGATAAGATAGTTTATTTAAATATATCAAGAAAGGGATAAGCATTGGTAGGCTGGCTCAATTCACAAATGATCCACGTCACTGTTTATAAAATGGAGTTCATTTATGGAATTCAAAATTCACTCTCCGTTTTAAACTAAACATAGATTTCTATTTAAAATCACCGCAGACGAAGTCGCGGGCAAAGCTAGTTTTAAACTAAAATAATAATAATAATTTTTTTTCTAAATCTTTGCAAAAGTGGAGAAAACAATATAGACCATTTTGCACATTTCGTCCACTTGGTCACACGAAAATGTCTCTAAAAAATTTGTATTTTCCAAGAAAGAAAGAAACATTTATGAGTGAAAAAAATCATCTACAGGCAACCTATACATAAGATCACATAACCCTAAAATAGAACCAGTTACCACACCTGTAATAGTCATAGGAACGTCTATGTTGCCTACAGATTCTTGTTCTCTCTGAGACAAGTTATGTTTAATAAAAAATATAGTATAATTTAAATAAATTAAAAATCAAATATTTTGTTTTGAAGAGAAAATATTTGCCCTGGCCGGGATTCGAACCCAGGTCGTCTGCTTCTCCGTAGCAGTGCTCTACCAGGGGTCGTATAGGGTTTCTTACGTCTTACGTCTTTCATAAAATGAAATAAGACATAAAAGAAAACTGATAGGTTCCAGGTCATTATTAATAGAAAGTTTCAGCATATTTTCGATAGGCAAAGAGAAAATTAAACATATGGCAAATGTTGTCTTCACAGCTTTCTTCTACCAAATTGGGTTTTAATATTTAACCAAAGAAATAAATGCTTTGATTTAACTTTCGATGAAAATAAGATTTTATTACGTATTTGTTCTACAGCCGTTATAGTTATTTTTGAGCACGACGGCAAATCTTTTCTCTTCGAAGCCAAAATATTTAAACTAAAAAGCTCCAAATTAATTACAAAAGACTCATTTACATGACAGTAATCAGACCTATTTGGACATACGGAGTTGAGCTTTGGGACTCTACTAAACCATCCAATTCATCTCGTACCCAATCCTTACAATCCAAAATCCTTTGTAAAATCCTCAATGCTCTTTATTATGTCACAAAAAACTCATCCATCATGATATTAATATCCCATATGTTGCTGATTTGGACCAAGCTAGATACCTATCCTTCCATGACAAGCTCCATACACACTTGAATCCACTAGTCTCTCAACTTGCTTCCCATAATATTCCTGATAATCCCTCGAGGTCTGAAAAGAAGATTTAAATCAAAATTTAAATTGGATCAATTGGAGTGCTACCGATGGGTAGTTTCTTCACAAGTGTTTTTTGTTTTCATGTCACTTGTTCATATCAGCAAATTTACTTGATGTAATATTATTACAGGTGTAAATATCAATAAATTAATCTAAAGAAAAAATAATAATAATTAATAAAAATTAAAAATTCAATAAGTTAAGAATATTGCTATGTATGTTTATAGAAAGATTCCAATTACAAATTTCTTTTAATTTGCTGAAGTATATAGTTCGTACTAGCTATATATTTATTAAATGAAACTAAACTGTTCTCATGTGTCGCCATCTAGAAATATTTTTAACGGAATTACTGACTTTCTTTTTTTTTTTTTTTTAATGCGCTACATGTTTTATTTTTTTTTAAATATTCAAACACTTTTTTTCCCTACACCGTAGTACACCAGTGGCGGAAGTAATTATTGCTGAGTAATTATTTCTAATTTAAACTGCTGTTAATATTCATGCATTATTAATTAATGAGTTAATGGTTACGATATAACAACCATATCGTAATTACAGCCTAATGTGCGGCTACTGTTTTCGGCAGCGGAATACATATTATGACATAGTAACCACCTCATCGGTGTATGGGGTATTATCCTTATGAAGTGTAAGGATGCCAAAAATAATTTTCCTAAATTAATCAATTAAAAATAGTTAATAAATACATTAATTATGTGCCAATCCATATCAAATCAACCTTCTGGCTCTAAAGTTTTATTTAATCATATCCAAAATATGATTTTACAGAATATAAACTGTATATATAATAATAATAATAATAGTAGCAATATAAAAAAAATAAACAACATTCATCATAAACTACAAAAACAAAACAAAAACAATCTTTTAGAATAAATATAAATATAAAAGTATAATAATATTATAATAAATATAAATAATAAAAGTATCAAAACTATATCTTTACCAATTTCAATGTAAAATAAAATAAACAAATTTTTTTTTATTGATATTTACAACTGTAATTATATTACATCAAGTAGATCTGCTTTATGAACAAAGGACAAAAAAAAAACACTTGTGGAGAAACTACCCATCGGTAGCACTCCAATAAAGTTATATAGAAGAAGGTCTCGAGGCCATCTTCTTTTCAGACGCCTCGGAGGGTTATCAGGAATATTATGGGAAGCAAGTTGAGAGACTAGCGGATTCAAGTGTGTATCGAGCTTTTCATGGAAGGATAGGTATCTAGTTTGGGCCAAATCAGCAACATATGGGATATTAAGATCATGATGGATGAGTTTGTTTGTGACATAATAATGAACATTGAGGATTTTACGAAGGGTATTGGATAGTAAGGATTGAATACGAAATTTATTGTATGGTTTAGTAGAGCCCCAAAGCTCAACTCCTATATATCTGATAACTGTCATGTAAATGAGCCTTTTGTAATTAATTCGGAGCTTAGAGCGTTGGTCCAGTAAATGTTGAAGTAGGCGAAATCGTCGAGCAGTTTGTTGTATTTTCACTCTTGTATGAGGATAAATTTATTATGAACTACAAAAATAAAACGAAACTTTTTCCTTTTTATAGATTTTTTACAATTTTGAACCAACAGTCTCTGTCCCTGGGCTCTTTCATCCATTTGGTTCCCACTCTTCGGGTTATTTCATCCCTCCACCTCATGTAGGGTCCTACTGTCTTCCCCTGCTTTTTTTTTTGACCGATCGGAGTCCACTCGGCGCTGCTTTTCGACCATCTCTCGCCCTTGACTAGGTGTCCAGCCCACCTCCACTTCAGTTTTCGGGCCTCCTTGCTGAGACTTTTAACTTTTACACAAGTTAAGATATGTCGGTTCTTAATGTTCTCACTTTTTCGGATTCCCACCATATTCCGTAAAAGTTTCATTTCCATGGTGTCCAGTTTCGTCCAGCTTCTTTATGCCCAAACCTGAGCGCCATACAGGATTGAGGGGTAGATGTAAGACTGTAGGCCACTTTTTACTCTCTGTCAAATAGATCGGATTATAGTGATATACTATTATATTACCGTTGCCTAGCGACGGATGAAGGAACTACTTTTTTATTTTGTCTTATGTCGTGCCCGATCAGTCAAATTATAAATATTGTTAAAAATTAGCAAGTCACAAAGCCCTTTGTATGTTTGTATGCAAGTTTGTATAAGCAGTTACACGCACCATTTCATGTTTTGGAACAAAAATGGAAAAATGGATTGTTTAGTATGGATTGTTTTTTTACAAAAATAAGAAAAGCTACATATCTAATGGTATTTTATGATTTTTATTTATTTTTTATGAGTTAACAGTGTACGTTGATTTATAAATGTCATAAAAAAGTGATTATTTTTTTACTTAAATATAAAATTAAAAAAAAAACTGAAAATATTTGAAACCTCGATATCGATATCGGGAAGGAATAGCCATATCATCGGTTTCCTATAGCCGATGAAGAAAACATCCATATTTGGGTGGTCCGTGGATGGAAGTTAGTAAGCAGAGATTGGTGGTGTCGGCATCGAGCCTTCGGGTTTGCTAAGCCTAATTATTATTATATTTTAAAAAATTTATAACTACAAGAGGGTTTTTGAACTCAGTGCATGGTAAAGACTGCTTTCTGAGGCAACGGTTGTGCAACCAATCTCTAGGTTGTCCCTCCAATTTAAGGTACCCTCTTTATAGAGGTTAGAATAGTAAATCCTATAGAGGTCACCGTGGTTGTTATAGAAGATACAATTTATCTGCCTTAACTGGTTTCGAAACCGGAACCTTTCCATTAGTAAATCAGCACCCTATTCACTGAAATAGTCAGTTCCTCCTTTTCAGTTCTAAACTATTTCAATTTTTTTTTTTTACATTCACGTAAAACACACAAAACCCCCTTCCCCCAATTGAGAGAATATACTTTGGTGAATCCCTGGATGGTACATTGATATATAAAGCTGTTGACAAAGTATATAATTTATCTGTAACAGTCTGTTTCTATAACTTGCAGCTATAACTCTGCCTTATACGCTCTGAGTTACCCAGCTTTTTTGTGTTTTTTCTAATTCACTTACCGCCATTTACCTTTTACCTTTGTTACCCCCCTAATGTCCCCGACAAATGTTAGAGGAAGACAGAAAGGTACAAGAGACAGATATAGGAGACAAGAGACAGAAAAGACAGTGATTAGATAGGCGAAGGTATCGCGTGACGACAGACCATCGCGGTCCCCCCGCTACAATTGCCGGGCCTATCTCCCCTCTGCTCTGTAGGTTCCTCCTGTAAACATATTCACCCTGTAGGCCTAAGGCTCACCCGAATACTCCTGTAATTTACCTTTACAGGAGTAATAGTCTCTTTTTGGAATAATTTAACTATCTAGCAGTAGAAGACTACTAGATGGTTAAAAGATAAAAACAAAATAAATATTGATCCAAAAATCATAATATTTCTTTGTTTATCCATTTAACGATGCTACGGAGAGAGTTCTAGCTTTTGCCTATCCATCTTTAATAGGAAACTGTAACGAATACCTGAAATCGTACCGGGTCTACCCCCCCATTTCACGTCCGAAAGACGTCATAATTAAGGGTTTTTTACTCTCTTAAAAATATCCTTGTACCGGGCTGCGAACCTGTGATCATGGGTATTGAAGGTTGTTTTACTAACCATTACACCACAGGTTTACATTATCAGGTTATTTTAACTATCTTGTTTTTGTAACTGGAGTACATCTTTCTTAGTCAATCATTCATGTGAGTAAAATAAAACCTTTTTCCAGTCATATATTTTTTTTCTTTATTTTAAAAACGTTTCAACAATTCCATGTCATTCTCAATTTACATTATTTTTAAGTCCTTTAACATTATTTAATTTTAAAAATATTCTCTAAAAATTTTTTATAAATTTTTACATTTTAAACCTAAAAATAAAAGACAAATCAAATAAATACATAATTTTACATACAAACATGTCCCAAAAATACTGAATAAAAATATAGATACCTTTTTGGTTGATTGTCATATAATTTTAAAATATTTCTTACAAAGCTTAGAGTTATACTGTACTCCATGGTCAATTATCAATTTTTGAAATTTGTACTTTGGACTGTTTTTGATTATTATTATTAAAATAGTATTTTAATTTATTTTCTTCTTCAATATATAGTCATCATGAATGGTCAATTAATATAAATCAGTAATTTTTTTATCTATATTGATCTATTTTATATTTTATATCAGGTTAATAAAATAGAGCCAAAAACTTAAAAAGAAACACTATTATTTATTATAAGGCAATTGGGAAAAACCATAATGCAAAACCTTAAGTTTCAAATTTCTCTAGTAATACACACACTTACCGGTCGACGTTTCGCCTATTCAGGCATGATCAAGACACACAAAAAAAAAAGGTTATGTGAATCACATCTCGAAGAAAAAGGTGCAATATATCCCTACGATCAACAGCCAAAACAGGCTCCAAACATGAGACAGCACCCCACCACCAAGACGTTCAACATACTGTTTTGGCTGTTGATCGTTGGGATACATTGCACCTTTTTCTTCGAGATGTGATTCACATAACCTTTTTTTTTTTTGTGTCTTGATCACGCCTGAATAGGCGAAACGTCGACCGGTGATTGTGTGTATTACTGGAGAAATTTGAAACATAAGGCTTTGCATTGTGGTTTTTCCAATTGCATTATAATAAAATATATGTTAAATTATAAGATAGTTCACCTTCTCTTCAGATGGTATGAAAATACAATACGCATTTTAATCTATTGAAAAAATATATGTCTTGTTCTAGTTCAAACATATATTTCTATTATTCCAAATTAAAATGACTTATGTAAAATTGCAGTTGACAGTGTGAACATAACGATGATCAGAGGTATCTCTCAGTAACAAAAACACTCCATAATTACCGAGTCGCAAAAGTACGATTTATGAATGTAAATTTTATCTTTATTCTATATATTTTTGTTTTTGTTTGTTTATTTAACAGCACTTTATGCTGCTTTGGCTAATCGGACGATCCTTTTACATTTTAACGAGTACCCGATGGACGGCAAAACCAAGTATTTTTACTCCTTTTAAAAATCATAAGGCCTCCTAGTCGGCTACGAACCCGCCATCTTGGGCTTAGTAGGTTGTTATGGTAACCACTAGACTACGGGTTGCTCCATTTGCGTTTCTCATTTTTTAATTAAAGCTTTTGAAGAATGAGAAAATTGTATTTTCTTTACTCTTGGATTGGTTTTAATTACGAATGTAATAACTGATGGATGCAAGAAAATCGTTAAATAAATTTTCCTTCATCCCTGCTGGTTGTCCACATCCTCTCCAAGATCGTGTTCGGGTACAGCTTCCCCCCCGGAAGAGAGAGCAGAGGAGGAGGTAGACAAGTTGGCCAAGGTCAGGACAATGTTTCGCGTGCCAGCTCTTCGTGCCCACACACACCGTACACGATACGGAAGGCTGTAGAGTCCATTCATTCCTCACAGAACCGCATCATCTTTGGGTGTGATATAACCGTTATGGAGGTTAAACCAAAGGAATATAACCTTACGTCTCTGGTACAGGTGATTCCTATCGAATCAGGCAAAATAATTATTAAGAAAATGACAGTGAAGATGTTTTATAGTATTTATAAGTGATTATCTAAAAATTTTAAAACATAGCACTACACTACAGTAGTGAAACAGTAATGCTTACATGCGAGTGAATGTCTAGTATTAAACCTTATGTTATATATATAAGGTATTAGAAAGAATGATCAAGAGAAAATTCTTAGGCCCAGTCATAACAACAGTAAGTATGGAATTTAAGATCTAAAGATGAAATTTGCAGTAACCCAGAAAATATAACGGAAACATTAATAAAAGTAAGATAGCTAATTTTCGGAAATATACTGAGAACAAAATATTCTAGATTAACGAAAATAATATTTAAGTACTTTTAGGAAAAAATATCTACAACTAGCTGGATTCAGGAAGTGAAGAAAGATTAAGAAAGAAATGTTAAAATGGTAGACGACACTGTGGACATAGAGTTTTTGAAAGAGTAATAAAGGAGGTCTAGAGTTTGAATGAAGAGTAATAAAGAAACCTGGGACGAAGTGATCCAAAGACAGGGAGAAGCAGTGAATGATGAAAGAATATTGGAAAGAATGTAAAAAAAAAAAACCAACAGGATGGGAAGAATTAAATCAGGCATGTGGTCTCTAGAAGCCTCGTCGAAAAATAAGAGCGTAAGTTATCGTATCAATCCATTCATCAGGTGTTTCTTCAGGTTTCGACCATGTAGTCAAATTCTTTGCCTATGTTCCACTGGCCATATTGCAAGCATCCAAGCAGTCTCAGATAAAGCCCCGAAGAAGATTGCAGTATGGCTAGCGAAACTTCGGCAAAGGATTTGACTACACAGTCGAAACCAGAAGAAACACTTGCTGAATGGATTAAAAATATTATCCTTGGCAATTTAAGAGAGTAATCTCTACATATTATAAAACAAAGTCCTCGACCGCGTCTGTTCGCGGTAAACTCAATAACTACTGCACGGATTTTCGTGCGGTTTTCACCAATAGATAGAGTGATTCACCAGGAAGGTTTAGGTATACAGTTTGTCGAGGTTTTGTGTAAATGGGTAATATAACGATAATTTTCGGAAATGTTGGAAAAAGAAAAGCCACCGGGGAGGTTTCATCGAAGATGGTGTCTAATATCTTTTATCTATCTATCTATACATATTATAAATCAAATTTCTTGGGCCGTGTCTATCTGTCTGCTTGCTTTTTTTTGTTTATAATAGCTACATAATAAAATACATTAGGCAGACCAACATGTAGGTATAATATGTCATCCTACCGTACAAAGTAGAATATAGCTGAGCACTACAAATTTATGCTATAAATATATTTTATTATAAATGATGTGGCACCATAATCTTGTACATTTCATACAATCCTCGACCGCCTTCGGTAAGGATCAATAACAAAAATGCAGCTGAAGTGGAATACAAATAGAAAGATTAGTCACAAAAGAGATAGTGCTTTATTGCGCCGATAGAGGGGAGTGCGATAGCCAGGTAGCAGGTACAAGTAGCGGTTCCTTGAGCAAACACACAGATGTAACTTGACACGCCAACATGTTTGTTGTTGTTGTCTGTTCTATCACATTTTACGACAGGTTCACTCGCGGTAATTGTGGACTGTTTTTGTTACTGAGAGATATTTCTGTTCATTGTTGTGTTCTTATTGTAGGCTGCAATTTTAAATAAGATTTTTTATTTGGGAATAATATAAATATGCGTTTGAAAAAAATATACACAAACATATTTCAACAGTTTTAATCCGTCCGTTTTCATATAAGTTGGATATAACCTGAAAAAACCTGTACCACGATCCGTGAAGGGATATGGGCTTCAGACATGGTAGAGAGTGCAATATTTTTTAGACAATGGTTGTGCAGGAAGGTGGTTTATCCAAGATCATGCTCAACCGCCAGATTCCCCCCCTTATTTTGGGCAACCACTTTATAGAGGCTGTTGGGTGTGCCCTAAGAGGGAACCACAACCCATTGGATCGATCTCCGGTTGCTAACAGATTAAATAAATGTCTGCAAGCAAGTGGGATTTCATCCTCTCCAGATAGCCTCTCCGCTCCCTTAGGAGATAAGTTGATCTTATAATATAATATCTATTAACAAGATCCAGGAAAAAGGGTGATCTATGGTGTAGTGGTTAGCACAACGATCTAACATGTCCAAAATCACGGGTTTGAGCCTAGCACACGGACCAAGGGCGTTTTAAAAGGGAGTAAAAAACCCTGGTTGTGCCATTCCTCGGAAGGAACATTAATATTCCAAAGCATGCCCGATGTCTGATACTTGTTAAAGACCCCTATCGTAATTATACCAGTATAGTCAAATTTTAGGACTCCGATTGTAGCATCGTCCGATTAGCCATAGCATTATGAAGTTTGTTTGTTTGTTCATTTAACGTCACTTTATGCTGCTATCAGACGATGCTACAGTGGGAGCTCTAAATTTTGCCTATCCAGGTTTAATTAGGATAGGGATTTTTAACGAGTACCTGACATCGTACAGGCTCGGGACCCCCGTTTAACGTCCCTTCCGAAGGACGGCGTAACTAAGGATTATTTACTCCCTTAAAAAAATCCTAGGGCCACCTGCCGGGCTACGAACCCGTGAGCTTGGGTTTAGTAGTTTGTTACGCTAACCACTAGACCACAGGTAACCTTGCAATATGAAGTTAAGTGATATTAATAAACCAAAAAACATGAAAAAACTTATAAACAGTCGGGAAAAATACATACCAATGTATATATTACAATACTGTACTATAAATATTATACCATCAGTAATAAATAAATAAAAAATATATATATATATTGCAAAAAATGAGCTGGAGAAACTATTACAAACGAAAGAGCGTGCTAGAAAGATGGAGAGACATTACGAGAATATTGAATTTAAAGGGACATGAGGGAGGAGAGAAACAGAGAGAGAGAGAGACAATAAAACAATGAGATAAGAGAAAGGGCAATAGAGATAAGGAAGAAAACATTTAATATAAATAATGAGATCGTGGCCAATTAGATCTGCCCTCGGGCCCTGCGATCGTGAACAGCCAATAACATTGTCTCTTTTATAATTATTTATAATGATCCAATCCCTTTCCAATGATATCTCATTTTATATCTTATTGTCTCTATTATTTATTATATATTCTATTCCGTGTTCCGTATATATTTATCATTATTCATAGTTTAGCCACCTTATAGGTTGTTAGGGAATCAATCAAAGCCAATTTCTAAGACAAAATGTCGAGTTAAGCTGAGTACTTATTTTGAGGAAAATATTTAGCAATCATAATTCATATCGGCCTTTTAGTTTATTCATTTTACCCCGCTTCTAAGATTCTTAGCTTAATTTTCTCGTGCCAATATTTTTTTCCTTTGCCCTTTTTTTCATAATGTTGGTTACATTTTTTTTAAATTATATTTTTACTTATTTAGTCACGCAATTTACACTTATAGGATAAATAGCAAGAAAAAGTTGTTTGCGATTTTAAATATTTTTTTTCTTTCCAGAAAGGGGGGTAGCTTAATAAATATATTTCAACAATTCATGTATCATCATAATTAAATATTAAATATTAAAATTAAGGAAATATAAAGATTTTATTATAATGCAATTGGGAAAAACCACAATGCAAAGCCTTATGTTTCAAAAATACACCCACTTACCAGTCGACGTTTCGCCTATTCAGGCATTATCAAGACACAAAAACAAAAAAGGGTTATGTGAATCACATCTGGAAGAAAAAGGTGCAATACATCCCAACGATCATCAGCTCAATCAGTCTCCAAACATGAGACAGCACCCAACCACCAATACGTTCAACATACAAATGAAAAGAAGGTAATCTTTTAAGGGGATTTTTTGTTTTTGTGTCTTGATAATGCCTGAATAGGCGAAACGTCGACTGGTAAGTGGGTGTATTTTTGAAACATAAGGCTTTGCATTGTGGTTTTTCCCAATTGCATTATAATAAATCATAGTGTTTCTTTTTGAGTTTTGAAAGAGTGAAATATAAAGATAATGGACAATGGAGGCTAACAGTACAATACAGCATCCCACCACCACTAATCCAACACATTATTTTTTCTAAGCATTGTTCAACTCAGTTTCTAAAAATAAACAGGCTAATAAATAGTAAATATTGGTGCGACTTGTGGTCAACTGGTTGGCATAACAACTATATCCATGATCGCGGCCCGGCAGGTGGCCCTAGGACTTTTTTAAGGGAGGAAAAAATCCTTGGTTATGCCGTCCTTCGGAAGGGACGTTAGACGGGGGTCCCGAGCCGGTACGATGTCAGATACTCGCTAAAAATCCCTATCCTAATTGGCCTATCATACAGGCAAAATAGTATAGGCAATAGTGTAGGCAAAATTTAGAGTTCCCATTGTAGCATCTTCCGATTAGCCTTAGGAGCATAAAGTGAGATTAAATTAAACAAACGAATAGCAAATATATGTTGCTATCAGCAACAAGGCCGTAACCAAGGGGGGAGTTAGGGGTCGAACCCCCCCCCCTCGAAATCCTAAAATTTAGTCTGTATTAAAAATTAATACTAGGTTAAAAAAGTGCAAATTAAATTAAAAACAACACACACAACAGAGGATCCAACACATTTTAAATCATTATGCATTGCAACAAGTATACTTATATTTATATTTGCTTGAAAATGTCCTCCAACAACTTCACAATAATTAACAATCGTATCGAAAATCAAGAATTGAAGTACTGTTGTTGTTGCGTATTGCATTTAAATTATTCATCATCCACTAATATTTTATATGGGCAATTTATCCAAATTTTAAAAATTATCATGGTATTAAAATCCTCGATCCTGACCTGACCCTCCCCGAAAGGTTTTCCTGGCTACGGCCTTGATCAGCAATAAATACAGATACTACATTCTTACAAAAAAAGGTTGAAAATTCTTGAGTTCAGAACACGATAGAGACTGAACTGATACCAAGACCCCTGTTGTGCAGGGCGGTAATTTTTCCGAGCTCAAGCTAAACCACCAGAGTTTTCCCACAATTTATAGTACCCACATTACACTGGATGGGTGAGCCCAAGGAAGCTCTGTAAATCCCAAAAGGTCCATCAGTGGATGTCAACTTCTAAAAGAATATTACAAGGCACGGCCAGATTTAAACTCAAAACCTTCAGCATAACCATTCAGTGCAGTACACACTTAGCTACCTTACCCATACGTTTATTTATTATGAAGTTTAAAAAACAACTAATTTTATATGAGTTCAAAACAATACAAGACTATAAGTATTCCATAATATATTGTATCCTGAGTGAGACAAAACCTTGCGGACTTCACAACCGCAGCGTACTGCGCCAATATAAGCGATTGCCTTCGACGCCACTAATCCCTTGAGCGCTGTAAGCGAGGGACAACGTGTAGGGCCCGGAACTCATTACCCTTATCTCTTATCAGCCGGAACGTGTATCATAGGTAGGAGGCAATTTCCCAAAGACCCCCGGGACCACCCCACTCCTCCACTAATAACAGCCCTCTTAGCGCTAATTACCCCCCCCCCCACGATCGATCCCCCCACGCTTTGAGGTGAGTATTAAAGTGAAATTAGTGTTGGGGGGGGTCTGATATTATCGAACGGAATTAATTATATTCTTGGTGGATTAATAATATCCATAATTTTTCTGAAATAGTTTGTTTCTTAAGTCTGATTAGAAGTGATATCACTAAGTCCTATGTGCTTAGATCCTAGTTACCCTTCCTATTTAATTAGCTTATAAATCACAGGTGGCCAACCCGCCCTATGGAAATAATATGCCTGGCTACAGAGGATGGATATATCCCCCAAGAAAATGCGTAGTAAAAATACATTTTATGAGTTGTAGACAATTTTTTAAGGGATTGATAATGACATATGTGTCGAAACGTTTTAAAGAATAAAGAATTTAAGAATACTGGATGACTGGTTGATGGTTTTTCTCCCAAAATATAATAATCGTATATGTTAGAGAAGAAAATAATAATCGTACATTTGAAAGGATTTTATAACTAAAAGGAACAATTAAATTATTTAAATATGTATTAATTTAAATACTGTTGATTTCATTTCTTAAAATGGATTATTATTTTTACATTAATTCTATTTAATTACACCTTCTTAATTCGCTTAGCTATAATATTGCCAAAACTATTACTTATACCATTTTTGCCCTGTTTAAAATTTCATACTCTTTCATTATTAATTGTTCGACATATTCTTTCGTTGCAGTTGCCGTGCCGAAGATCTAGGGTTCTAATCCTACTTAAGTAATAGTAATAATTTATTTAGTCTGTTAACTGCCGGGGATGGACCTCTGAGATCTGGAAACACTTTGGGACTTACTTAGCTGTTGTGATTACCCTTAATAGCGAGAAACAAAAATGGCATGACCTCCCTGCACCTTGTCCATGAAACATTACGGTTTCTACTACATACTAAACCCTAGACACATGAGTTGTTTACTATTTCTATTTAATTCAAGGTAGACCTGTAATATGATTAACATATTGATATTAAAAGTATTAACAATTACTTAAGGAGTGGGAACAGAAGGCAGTTAAAAGGGTTTAATAACCATTGGTTGAAGTTAATAAGCACAGTTGAGGTTTGACTAACGACTCCTGGAGATCTGATAAGCCTCAGTGGAAATTACCTTTGGGTCGAATATTTACATTTTCAGTACGCGCCCCTCCCAGAATTAAAATCATTTATTATTTCAGAATGATCATCAACCTAATATGCCCTTTCTGTCTCCATTTCCTTCATCCCCATGGCAACTGCTCGTGTTTGTTTTGTTTTTTAAATCCTCCGCCCTAAGATTAATATCGTTTGTCCTTATCTAGATGTCAAAGATAAATTTGAATATTAAGCCTATAATTACTATTTTTCATTTCCTTATCAGAAGGATCTAACGTATCAATTTATCCATACTTCGTGCTCCGATAGAGGATTCGTGCTGAATTTACGTTTAGTATTTTAATTGATGGAGTAATTGATAAAATCGCATTTATTAATTTATCTACTTAGATTAGTCAAAATATCCCCCTCCCCAATACGAATTATTTTGTAATTTTAGTTGTGTTTTTTTTTTTAATATTAAATAGCAATATAGCAGATCCTATCCAGATTTCTAAGTGGAGTTAATTTTTCAATATATTTTTTTAGTCTATAAACAATTTAAATGTATGATACACTCTTACAAATGGGAAACAAATAAATAAAGTGCAACTAATTTAAACTTTTATTAACTAGATAAATAATATTAATCCTAAACAGCAAGTCTGTGATACTACAAAGGCTAAATATTCATAATTATTTATAATTTTTTTAGTACGGGATATGGATTTATAACACTCCCCACGAAAAAGAAGTAAGTTTATAAAACTTGTATGATACGTATACATATGTATATATATTTATATATATATATATATATATATATATATATATATATATATATATATATATATATATATATAAATATAGATCCATTAGGTAACGAATTGGGGAGTCAGGTGCTAAATATTCATTTAGGTTCTAGATGCTATATTTATTTACTAATTTAAAGATACTACCCTAAATATTTAGGTTCTAAGTACTGTACTTATAGTTAGCTTCAAGATACCATATATAATTTAATGAAGATGGCCTAATTGTTTTTACGATACCCTCATATAAAAGTTTCGAAACCTATCTATTACAGTCCAAAAATTATTATTATTAATAATAAAGCATATATATATATATATATATAGCAAATGCAATTCCCTACAACATGTAAAAGTATTAACAGGATCTTTTGTTTTTCAATAAATTTGTTTTTATAAACAAATTCTTTCGTGTTGGCCTTGAACGACTAATTAATCATTACATGACGGATTTTTTAAAACAATTTATTCAGTAAAGTGTTGATCAATTTTAACCGTTAATATTATTTAATGCAGTTAGATCACATAATAAACTGAATTCAGCCTTCTAGATTAGGTTTCAACATTCAAAAGTAACTTTTAATATTTAATAAACTATGTTAAGTGAAAAGTTAGAATGAATACTTGTATTTTAATTAATGAAAAGGAACCAAATAATGTTCCAATACCTTGTTCAAGTAACCAGTTGAACATTATTGCGACTCATGAAAACTTTCAGTTTCTAGGAAGAAAAGGCTAAAAGAAAAATCCATTACTTTTAAATATTAAATAGTAAACATCCTCCATATTCTATAGAGCATCATTAGAAGGCTGTAGATAAAGTAGGCATTGGGCAGAGGTAGGGAAGTCGCGATCAATATGGCATTGCATCAGACCGGCCCACGAACTGTCCTGTATTTATAGAAGTTAAATCCGAGGGAGGTGTACTAATACAATACTATCGCCGATAAGTAAACACGTTGATATTTATTCCAGTGTGTATGTGTAAAGTGACTCCTAATGAGACCACGGCACTCACATGCAAAGCCACAGTTAACACCATCTATTTTACACTTCAATGTCTTCGATAGCTCTAGTAACTATAGCTGTCACAGTATAATCCATTTATATAATCGATTCTATAATAAATTGATGTTATCAACTTTTCATATAAATATTTAGATACAGAAACTAATATTATTTTTAATAGTTTATTCATTGAAATTCACAACTGTATTATAACAATACAACAAGTAAATAGCAGTTATGATACTTAATGGTATGGATAAAGCAATTACTGAAACAATACAGTGGTAGTTCTCAAATGTCAAATTCAACTTAAAAGGTCAAGAGGTCATCTTTCTTACAGACACCTGGGAGGATTATCAGGAACTACAATTGAAATTAAGTGTATTTGAGCGGGAATAAATTATGTATTACTTTGTTCCTAACAAAATAAGAAGCATTGAAACATTTTACAAATAAATTTGCATTGTAAGGATTGGATGCGACAGGAATTCGATGTCTTAGTGTAGCCCCAAAGCTCTACTCCGTAAGTCCAGATAGGTCTGATTATTTTCATGTTTAAGAGTCAATATTTGTTATCAATTGGGAGCTTAGAGCGTTTTTCTAGTAAATATTGAAGTAGCCTAAAACGGCGAGCTGTTTCTTGTCGTTTCAGTCTAGTATGAGGATTCCAAGTTAAGCATTTGCCAAGGTGAAGTCCTAAGTACCGGGGCTGTTCTACAGGAATCTGTGGGATGTTATTAAACGATTCAGGAGGACAGAAAGTCGTTGGTTTACGACGGAGGGTAAAGGTGATTTGATGAGATTTGTGGGAATTTATTCTAATAATTCCAGTTTTGACACCAATTTTCAAGAGCGCTCTTGTCTGCTCGAAGACATTCATTTGCCAATTTTTCTATTTATATTTATTTTATTTATTATTATCTTTAATATAATATTTAAAAAATGAAGCAAACTACAATATATATGGTGACAGCACTATTCAACCACAGCATACATATCGTCCATTGTTAGTTCATTTAACGTCATCATATTCTGCTATGGCTAATCGGACGAAGCTACAGTGGGAGCTCTAAATTTTACCTCTTCAGGTTTAATTAGGATAGGGATTTTTAACGAGTACCTGGCATCGCACAGGATCGGGACCACCGTTTAACGTGTCTACCGAAGGACGGCATAACCAAGAAGTTTTGACTCCCTTTAATAAGTCCTAGGGCCACCTGCCGGGCTACGAACCCGCGATCTTGGGCTTAGTAGTTTGTTGTGCTTACCACTAGAGCACAGGTCGCCCCACTTTTCGTCTACTAACAATACTAAATATCTAATATGACGGCTACTTTGCAAACTTCTTATAGTTATTAACCAGCAGGAAAAGTTATTCTGGAATGTTAGAACCTACTCCTAACTTAGAAAGCTGAAATTAAATTTATATAATTTTCTATATTAAATAATTCCTACACACGATTTAAATTAATGACTGCTTTATTGAACTAAATTATTTTTTTAATAAAAAATCAGATAGTGATTTATCAGTCATTCAAGTTTAAAAAAAAATCAGAATTGATAAAAATAAATTTATTAAACTTGAATAGTAATATTTGACCTTTTATTTATATATGTGTGTGTGTGGAAGTCTATCTTAAGTGACGGAGTTACAACGGGCCTCACTGAAGAAGACCTGCAAATAGGGTCGAAACGTTGGTTCTTTAATAAACATTTCTCTCAACTTAAGAGAAATTTATTTACCTCCTTTACCTCCATCCGGACCTTTTTCTTCCAAAAGAAGAATATTAAAAAATTATAATATGAAAAATCTAAAAGAAAGTTAAGATAATAAAGTTTACACTTCGTACAAAATTGCTTTCATTTCCAAGTAATCATTTCACTGCGTATACATTTACTCGTACATGCTTAACTTATTAATTTATCAATTAGTATCGGAGAGGAGTGGCTCAGTGGTAGAGCACTGAGTTGCCATGCCACAAATCCTGGTTCGAATCCCGTTGCAGGCAAGACTTTTATTTAGTCTGCTAGCAGCCGGAGTGGGATCATAAAAGATCATAGGGATCTAGAACCCTCCTGGGGCTCACCCAGCCTCTATAAAGCTCTCTACCATGTACTGAACCAGAGACCCTTCACGGGTTGCAGTGGTACAGTTTGTTTTAATAGGTAAATTTATAAGCTCATAGGGCTGCTTATCGATGACTACGAAGGCTATTTTAAAAAATAAATAATTATCGAAAATAGATAACGTTAAGCACCTATTTGTTTTTTAAAAATACTATTTTATTAACAGGAAGATCAATTTGCATATTTCAGAATCTTTAAGGTCAGTTCGGGAATAGAAACTTAAAGCGTTTATCCTCTCTAAATATTTACGAGTATTTGCGGGTTCGAGTTCGATAATGAGGAAGAAATTCATTAATGCTCCCTCATTTATTCAGATTCTATTCCAAGTAGGTGGAGAGTGTAGGGCGCCCTTTTGGTAAAACGGGCAGTTTAAAAAAGAAATTCATTATTTTTTCAATTATTGGTTTCTACTGAAGGTTATTATAAAACCTCGCATTATATCCCGATCTTCATTAATAGTTCGTGAATAATTTCGTTGACCTAGTGCCAGTCAGTAAAGGCTAGTGAAATTATAATTGTGTGTAATTACATATATATTTATATATTTTATGTGCATATATTAATTATTTATTATTAATACATTATTTTACTTTCTTGTTTGTAGTTTGTAAATCGCTAATACTTTGATTAATCCAATTTTTAGACGAATATCTACCTCTAATTACTTTAACATATACCTAAAATAACACCCAAAATGTTTATTTATAAGTTTTCGGTACGTAATAGTGGTAAATAATAATAATAATAATAATAAATTCTTTATTGGCTTTAATGTATAACATTGTAGCCATTGAGTCTGGCCCAGTTAGTGTTAATTTTTAGTAATTAGTATATCGTCACTTAATTACAGTTATTTTTATTTACAGTTATATAATATCTACAATATGTAAATATTTTACAATAATTAAATAATCAACACTCGTTTAATAAATAGATAAACAAAATTTTTAGTCAGAACAGAACAGTATCAATTATAACAAAAGAATAACAATATTCCAAACAAATAACGCAAATAAGGCATATACCTAAGGAAATAGATAAATAAAATACAATGGAATTAAAATATTTAGGTACTAACCCGCTGATACTTTATTGTAACAGTTATCTTATTCTTTCTATACATTACAATCAAGATATTACCATAAATATAAACCACAACTAAAGCCCGGATTCCGAATTTTTACATATAAACTGAAGATAGAAAAAAATCTTGTTTAATTTTTCCACGCTGTCCATGGTGAGTACATTTTGAAGTGATAATTCATCCTCATGCTGGACAATATATTTTTGTAATTTCGTACAATATATTTGACAATATTAAAAATATATAGTGGTAAATAGTAACTTATACATAGTCATTTTTAGTCAAATTCATGATCCATGTCCAGCCCAATGTATGGATGTAATTAATAAAATTAGAGAACAGAGAAAACTGAAGCAGATATTTTTTTTCTATCATCAACTTACTACTTAAAAAAAAAATGCATTACTAAAACCCATGAAGGGGGTTTATTACATGGTAGAGACTGTAATATTTCTTGGACAATGGTTGTACAGAGAAATGATATGTCTTAGATCACGCTCACCCGCTAGGGTACCCACTTTGCAGAGGCTGGGTAGGAGAGGGCTGGTTCCCATATGATCCATCTCTGGTTGCTGACTGATTAAATAAAAGTCTCGCCTTCAGCAGGATTTGAACCCAGGACCTTCGAAACTGCAACCCACCGCTCTACCACTGAGCCACTCCACTCCCTCAGTTACTCACTATTTCAGTAATGTAATTTGCTGAAAGTAAAACCCCCCCTAAGACCCGCCCTAGCTTAGCACGGGCAGTAGGGCATATTATGCCTACATGTTTTGTCCATCTAATGTATTTTATTATGTAGATATTATAAACATAAAAACAAAACAAAATATTTCTTTATATAAGAAATTATTTTTTTGCGATAACCCATATGATACGCATTTAAACTATATGGTATAAAATATTCTAATAATGCGCATGAAATGCTTAAGATAACTAAAGTATATAAGTTGATAAGGATTAACACTGAGCTCGTCTATATAGCTTTCCAAATATCTAAATAAATTATACGTTATCAATTTTTAGACGATAAAATAGGTATAGTAAGCTACCCTGAAAAGATAGATAAATGTTATCTATTATAACCAATTACACAAAAAAATGAGAAATTATATACCGCAACCTTTCTCGAGAATCTCTCTATAATGCGTATAGATCTAAAACACATCTTCCAAGGATCCTGCCTTAATATAATAGCAGGACTTTTAGCAGACACGAAGCAGACATTGTGGAAAACTCGCAGCCGGCAGGAAAAATTACATAGTTTTAATCTTGGAAGGATTAAAGGCCCTTATCGCCCCTGAGGAACGAAATAATTGGGGCTCGGATTTTGAATTAATTCGAGTAATTATCTCACCTAGTTTAGAATAACAAGATTATTTTTTCTAAGTAATTTAGTGCATGCGAGCATTCCGTCGCAGCAACTCCCCAGCCACGTTCCAGTCGTAAATCTCGAAGTCGAGGAAGTGAGGAAAATTGTTAAACAGTTGAGGAATAACGAAGGAGTTTCTTTTAGCAGCGATGGATGAGGCTGTTGTTTGGAATTATTATTAAAATATTATAGGCATTGTCGATAAAAAAAATTATCCATATATAAAATAGAGAGAGAAAGAGAGAGAGAGAGAATAGAAAAAATGCTTATTCCGATTGTGCACTTTAAGAATGACAAATTAGTAGTAGAAAAAAATGACAACGTTTCTTGTCTAAAATTAACTAATAATATTAGCAAATAAAGCCATAAATAAATTCAATTAAATCAAAATTTAAATTGGATCTAAAAACGGTATTGGAACTCATAACGATTGCCTGAGTTTTCCTAGCGTTTAACCTCTGATATTAATAAATCAGAGATGCTGTTTTCGTTAATTAAATAAAGTACCATTATTTATTGTGGTACGAAAATGGTCTGAAAAGTTTTTGACCTAACAAAACTACAAGACATTTTTTCTGATTTTTTAACAGTCTCCTTGTAGCTCTACACACTTCTCCCAGCGATGCTCCCATCTCTGTAACCCGTCGGTAAGTACTCGGTGTTTTTCTATCCAAAATAATTGTTCACGAAGGTGATTGCCTCTTCATTTGACGATAATCTCTGTCCTCCGAGCGCAATTTTTAGATGAGGGATCAAAAAGAAGTCGCTTGGGGCTACATCTGGTGAGTAACGCGGATGGTCAAGCAGTTTAAAACGTAATTCGTGGATTTTCGCCATGGCAACCGCCGAGGTGTGAGACGGTGCGTTGTCTTGGTGAAACAGGATTTTCTTTTTCTGCAAATGTGGCCATTTTTCCGCGCAAGTTGTGCTTCAGCTTGTCAAGTAATGATGAGTAGTATGGCTTTTCCTTTTTGAAGATAATCGATTAAAATAACTCCATGACTATCCCATAAAACAGTCGCCATCACCTTCCCAGGCGAGAAAACAGTTTTTTGGAACCCGATTCCCCTTTGCATTCCACTGTTTAGACTCTATTTTTGGTTTATGGTGTATTCAAGATTCATGTACTGTAATTAATCGTCGCCCAAACTCGGATTTATTGCGCCTAAACTTCGCCTATAGAGCGGTGGAAATGTTCATTTGAACACATTTTTGATCTAACGTGAGCAAACGCGTCACCCAACGTGCGGAAAGCTTTCTCATATCTAAATGTCGATTTAATATGTAACAAACACGTTCTTTTTACATGTTCATAGCCTCTGCTATCTCTCTCACATTTATTTGGCGGTCGTCTAGCACCGTTTGGTCAACTTTGGTGATGTTGCAGGTTGCAGTTTTTGGACTCCCAAACATTCATCGTCTCCCAAGCTCTTACGGCCAGTTTTAATTCAGCTGCCCAAAATTTCACTATGGTCAATGATGGTGCAGAGTCCCCATACACAGAATCTAACTCATCTTTGATTTGCGTAGGAGTATTGCCTTTCAAAAATATATATTTAATGACAGCTCGATACTCGATTTTGTCTATTTTCACAAAAACACTCACATCAACTCACTCAAACGACTGTTACATAAAAACTGCGCGTCCAAAATGGCTGAAACTTTGGTAACTGTCAACAGATGAACAACGAAATTCACTTGATTTTATTTACGAGTGCTGCCATTTTAACGTTGCTGTCGGAAACTTTTCAGACCACCCTCGTATATATCTTTTGTAGGAAGAAGCAAGCCTGTAACCGTAACCCATGAAGGGTCTTCGTTCAGTATATGGTAGGGACTGCACTGTTTCAGAAACAACTGTTGTGCCAGGGGGAGGGGGGAGGAGGGATATGTCCAAGACAATGCTCAACCACCAGGTTTTCCCCCGATTAAGAACACCCATCTTATAGAGACTGGATGGACATCATTCCCGTTGACAATTCAACGCTAGTAAACAACCCTTGCTACGAATTTAATGAAAGAACCTGACTGTGAGCATGCGTCTAACAAAAACCTTTTGTTATTAAAATAAAAATTAACTTATCAGGTTGAAAAATATTTCAAAATATCAATAAAATAATATCTTTAGTATGACATTGATATTATTTTCTATATCGGCCTCCTTATAACGAAGTAGTGATTGAACTCAGAGTTCGCAAATATCCTAAGCCCGAGTTCTGTAAATAATGAAAAGCATTTTAAATGCATTATCATCAATTGATATACACCCTCCCCAGGGCAAATTTCCGTATACCTAACAAATTAATGAATAGGAGTAATCCAGACGCACTTAATCCATCATACTGGTCAAACAGAAATTATTATCGGAAGCAAAGAGAAAGAGATCCATTTGCAGAGACATGAGAACAAACGGAGAGAGATAGAAAGTGTGTGTGTGTGTGTGTGTGTGTGTGTGTGTGAGAGAGAGACAGAGAGAGAGAGAAGAGGGTGTAGCTAATGGTGGGATCGTGTGAGGTAGATGAGCTAAGTCAGGGGGTGAGTAAGCAGCAAGCAGCTGGAGTCGAACCCACACCCAGACCACCTGGTCCTATCATAACCTCCAATTACCTACTTTTTCATACCTACCATATATCATTCCGTCCTTGTCTAATCCGGAGTTAAACCCCTGTTTGCCCTTAAATCAGTTACGGGTTGGTTACGATCATTGGATCTGCCTGTATAAAAAGGTAAGGGTTGTTGCGCTAAGCTCGAGTTTGGTTGGTTGCTATGGTTATTCCAAGATCTAAGCTTATACATCTAGAACATTAGTATTCGATCAATTAATCTTCAATAAATTTGTAACATAACAACAACGAATTCCTAAAAATTTAATAAGCGCTGTGCTGACCGGGAAGCGTGTGAGAGGTAGGCCGTGACGTAGGTGGGAAGTTTAGGTAAAGAGTTATCAGGCGGATTTGGGTTTGGGTTGTGGTCTGTGGATAGATATTCGTGGTATAGATATCGAACCTTCGGGTTCATTAAGCCTTTTATTTAGTTATTTAGGGTGTGATTTTACCGGTATCATGATCGATCGACAAGTTTTCTCTCAATTTATAGAGGCTAGTTGAGCCCAGAAGGGTCTGGAGGTTCGTTAGAGTTCCTCAACAGACTTAATAGTTTTCTGCCGGACACGGTACCTTCCGCTCAGCGTTCCTACCCACTTAGCTACCAATGGTTTGCTAAAGATAACAAAACAAATGTCCACCCGATAACAAAACAGTATTCTCCACTCGACCAAATGTTTATTAGGATGATTTGTGATAACCACATTTACTACTGTATGGATACCGTTTAAACAGGTATTCTTCGAGTACTATTGCAATATTACGATCGTGATGATATTTTACTAAGCCGGGTGAGGATTACTTCCTCTCGACTAGATTCTGCGACTAGAAGAGTTCTAAAGTTTTGCTTTTTTTTTCAATCGAGAGATAATTGAGAATGGTTGGTATTTAGGAAGGTTTGTAGGAAAGGTTTGATACAAATATCCATTCCTACGGTTTAATAGGGTGTATAAAAAAAAAAATGACCGTCTACTGGCCATTTACACCTTCTCCAAGGAGAGATGGTGACGAACAATATCTTTCGACAAACCACACTCCTTGACAAGGTCGCGAGTACTTTTGGACAGATTTGACTCAACAGCTTCCTTCAGAACCTCATCAATATCCATTAATGGTCGCCCGGAGCCATTCTTCCTTTTCAACGTCGTATCTCCACAGCTAAATTTTTCAAACCAACGCCTCGCAGTGCGCTTCATATTTAATAATTACACGAGTTGCTTCAGCGGTGCTGTGAATTTTTTTTCCAGTAATGTCTTAAAATTACGAGAATTTCGTAGGACACTGTCATGTTTCTTCTTTTAAATAAATAACTAAACTAAGGCTTTTTTGGAAGAATCAAGTGTTAGTAAACAATCTTAGAGAATGCTCTAAAGGGATTATTAATTATTGGTAAATAATAAATAGCATTAAAATACTTACTGACTTTTGAACTCAGGAATTTGATAAAACGGTAAGTTTTTTTATAAACCCTATTAAATTAGATCAAGTAGGAAACAGAATGTCTATTTTCCAATTTCTTCTACAAATTAATTGCTATGTAAACTGTATATTATGATATATTTAAATAAAAGCAGTTGGGTCTTCTGTGGTCTAGTGCTAATCATAACAATCTACTATGCCCGAGATTGTGGGTTCATAGCCCGTCAGGTGGCCTTATGGTTTTTAAAGAGATAAAAAAATCCTCCAATTATTCCGTCTTTCGGAAGGGACGTAAAATAGGAGCCGTGAGCCAGGTAGTGCTTAACGATCCTTATCATAATTATACCTGGATAGGCAAAATTTAGAACTCCCACAATTTAGCATCGTCCGATAGTAGCACAAAATGGCGTTAAACTGAAGAAACAAACAATAAAAGCAGTAATAGATTTAATATAACTAAGGGCACTGTAAACTCAGGAAACACATGCATCGTTTGGGCATTGAACAAGAACCTAGGTGCAGATGGTGCAAAGAGGAGGACGAAACCCCCTGGCACGTTCTCTTTGAATGTATAGCACTAAGTCGAAAGAGGACATTTGACCTTGACCCCGGTGGACACAAGGAACTTCAAGAATTGAGGTTTAAAGACTATTTAAAATTTCTCAGAAGTCTAGACCTAGGTTAGGGATCTTTAGGACTCAAGCACAATGGACCTTTTTAGCCCGAAGTGCAAAGTAATAAGAGTCACACATAAATAATAATAATAATATAACTAATGTTTACAAATTATACAGCTGTATCCAAAATATTTAGTCACAATGAATCTCGATAGGAATCACTACAGCGAAGCTTGAATTAATTAGGCGGCATTATTCTCGATTAGTACCGACAATTTTATTTGACATCAAATTTTCATAAACTCTTGCATAATAGAATTTGCTGTGAACTGTGAACGAGATCCTACATTATCATTTTTATCGGATCTAGCGAGGTCCGGATACAAATATTAAGGACCGAAAATTGTAAAGATTTACATCAAGGCGGTCACGTCAATAGGCACAGAGGAAGGCACAATCAAGAGAAGGCACAAGCAGCAGAAGGTGGAGGGCCTTATGGAAATGTGGCTAATTGAGTATTCCTGGGCCCAGTAGGAGACCTTATCGTCCACGATATTATTCATCCCCAAAATCGTTTTTATTCATAGCTCATTATTCAAAAATAGGCGAGCGCCCCTCTATCCCACACTGCTACCATCCCAAGGGAATTAATAGAGTTAACTAAGCATGGCTAAGCGATGGATTTTAGTATTCTTTATAAGGCTACAACTCCTGGAAATTAACCTTAAAATATTATGTTGTAAGAAACTATATATATATATATATATATATATATATATATATATATATGCAAAGTGAAGAACGGGTTCTACCAATCGGTTTATTTTTATTCACGATTGGTATATTAGGTTGATGTGATTGTTATATTCTTCTGGTTTTATTAAATATATAATGTATACCCATGAAGGGTTATAGTTAAGGAAGTGTTAGAGACTGTGCTGTCCCTATGGCAACTGTTATGCATTGATGTGATTTGTCCTATATCACGCTCAATCGCCAAATCCCCCCCTCGTATTTTGGGTACCCTTTGTACAGAGGCTGGTCCCAGGAGAGTCCTTCATCCCATAGGATCCATCTCCGTTGCTGACAGATTAAATAAAAGTCTGCCAAGCTGCTGGTTTTGAACCCAGGACCTTCGACAAGGTCATACCTTAATAGGCACACTCTGGGGGGGGGGTGCAAAATAAGCAGTAATAATAGACGATGTCGGTTTTGAAGAGTGTAAAATGGTCAGGATCAATAAATTTTACAAAAAATAAGATAAACTTATTTTATTTGTGCATACCTAATCACAGGCCAAAATCAGGACTAGGAATAAAATTGAACAGATACCCCTGCCCATTTTAAATTCTTCTAAGATACCTCCAGTCAACCATTTTCACATTGTTTTGTGAAACTGGTTTTTGTTTGCTTTTTTTTTTAATTCTTTTTTTTACCCAATGTTTATAACTTTAATGTAGACAATAATATATATGAAATTAATAAAAATAAATCTCAACAATGATACTGTGATAAACTGCTAGTGCTTTGTTGACATCCCGAGTTTCCCAGCCGTGGTGGCTGAGACACGACGACTAACAACTGTTGTCACAATATTTCCCTTCATTGTTCCTAATGCCATTTCATTATCTTCTTGAGAAGGCCGTGTCACCAACACAAAATGTCACCAAAAAAAAAAAAAAAAAAGGAAAGAAAAACAACGAGAATTGAGGTTTCCTGTGTTTACAGGATTTGTTGAAACAATCAACTGATATATTGCGTAACAGTTCTTTCGTGCATATTCTTCAGATCCATTTCATGAATTTTTCAGAGCAATTCTTAGTCAAGTGTATACTGTCGTATTACTTGATACTTGTACTATTACATTTTATTTTTTTAATTAGTTCTAACAATCAATATGCGCTATTAGTATATTTTTCTAGCAATGTTCTTGAAGATATTAAAAAAATAAACCAATCAAGGAAGTAATCAAAGAGTCAAAGATCAAAAAACTGCATGAGATTATCACAGCTATATTAATTTCAGTACGGTTTATTACGATATCATACACTTAATGATGTAGCATACATTCAAAAATACTTAACTAACATTCGCAAATAAAGTCTTATTCAAATATTTTTTTGGGTCACTTGTGTTGTTGAGTTTAGAATAACAACTTCTATGGCCAAGATCGTAGGTTCGCAGCACGACAAATGGCCTATGGATTTTTAAAAATCATTTGTTATGCCTCCCTTTTGATGGCAAAAAAGTAAGTTCCAGCCTGTTCGGTATACTTGTCTTTGCATAAAAGTTATCTGGCTTAAGATACATTAAGACAAGACAAGGTAAATTCAAATAAGGCTATTGAAAAATTAGTTAATTTTTTTTAGATTAATTTATTGATATTTACAACTGTAATAATATTACAACAAGTAAATTTGCTAATATGAACAAATGACATGAAAAAAAAAACACTTGTGGAGAAACTATCCATTGATAGCACTCCAAAAAAGTTCTATAGTAGAAGGTCTCGAGGCCATCTTCTTTTCAGACGCCTCGGAGGGTTATCAGGAATAGTATAGGAAGCAAGTTGAGAGACTAGCGGATTCAAGTGTGCATGGAGCTTGTCATGGAAGGATAGGTATCTAGTTTGGCCAAATCAGCAACATATGGGATATTAAGATCATGATGGATGAGTTTGTCTGTGACATAATAAGGAGCAGTGAGGATTTTACGAAGGATTGTGGATTGTAAGGATTGGATACGAGATGAATTGGATGGTTTAGTAAAGCCCCAAAGCTCAACTCCGTTTGCCCAAATAGGTCTGATAACTGTCATGTAAATGAGTCTTTTGTAATTAATAGGGAGCTTAGAACATTTGTCCAGTAAATGTTGAAGTAGGCGAAAAAGTCGAGCAGTTTCTTGTCTTTTCAGTCTTGTATGAGGATTAGGGCATTTGAATTATTACGTTGTTCTTCTGAAGGTATATCAACTAATGTGTTAAGGATTTACATTCTGTTGGTTAGCATAAGAACTTTGCCAAGGTTAAGGCTAAGTAGCCCGGCAAGTATCCTTAGGAATTCTAAAGATAATGAAAAATACTTGGTTACCCAGCCTTCAGAGGAAACGTAAAATGGCGTTCCCGAGCAGCAATTCATTGTATGGTATCAATTACTCGTTAAAGCTACTTACTACCCCATCGCCTGTTGAAGCGATCAGGATGACTGGCAGAACCAAAGAGGTGTGTAAACATGGACAGTGATATATCAATTAATAAATAGTGTATGTAATGTCTTAAGAATGATTTTCCTGTAACAATGACAGCCATATGATCCATCCTAATGACGACCATACGCTCCATCCATAGCTACTTACAACTTAATTCTCCACTTAACCATCGCCTGTTGGACAGGATGACTGGCAGAACTGAGGAGGTGTGTAAACAGGGGCAGTGATATGTCAATTAGCCGGGAGATCGCAAGTCATCTCTCGACTCAGTTCACTAGCAACACGTTAGGCCTCACCATTTATCATCTCTTTACTATCTCCTCTACGTCTTCATTCATTATACCCTTAGTTATATCGTCATCTGTTTCGCTTTTCTCTTCTTTTTTTAAACACGTCCTGTCATTGATGACTTATTATGCACTGCATTATAATTTTATTATTTTCCCTTATAAATCTACGGTCCTTTTATAATTTTAATAGGATCTGAGCAAACATTATGTTTTATATGTACATAATAAATTAATTTGTTATTTATAATTCATAGGATTATACTATATAATCCATCATTTATCATCTTGTTTATTTATTTAATATATCTTTATGCTGCTATGGTTAATCGTTCGATGCTACATCGATAACTATATCCAGATATAATTAGTACTGGGATCTTGGGTATTTTAGCACTTAACTACTGAACTATTAGCGTACGTGCACTTTATTTTTAGTAAAAAAAAATCATAAAAAACTTCATTGTTTTTTTTAAATTTATTTAACGTCACTTTCGCAAATCGGACGATGCTACAGTGAGTGTCCTAAATTTTTCCTAGTAATTATTTGACAAATCACTGCCCCTGCTTACAACACCTCCTTAGCTCTGCCAGTCATCCTGAACATTCCAACTGGCGTTGGATGAGTAGGGCATTAGGCTACCTGGATGGATCCTAGGTGTATCCATTATTACAAGGTTTAACATTACACGTACAATCGCGTGTAATGAAGATGGACAGACTCACAGTTTACAGACATGTACTTTATGATTGTTCAGGATAGGACAGGCAACGAATTAAACTAATAAAAAAAAATATACTATATCATGGTTCCTCTATATTAAATATTACATTTTTTTATAATTTTAATACTCTTTCAATTTTCCACGGCCACTATTTATACAAAAAACTTCAATTGTTTCTTCTGGTTTAGACCGTGTCGGTGAATTTTCTACCAACGTTTCGCCAGGCATGCTGCTGACTTCCTCAAGGCTTAATTGAGACTGAACTTGAGACCTTGAAGAAGTCAGCAGCATGTCTGGCGAAACGTTGGAAGAATTCACCGACACGTTCTAAACCAGGAGAAACAACTGAAGTGTT
Organism: Arma custos; assembly: GCA_037127475.1. NCBI lineage: Eukaryota > Metazoa > Arthropoda > Insecta > Hemiptera > Pentatomidae > Arma > Arma custos. Next base: position 100,345,089 of record CM073762.1, read on the forward strand.
TTGTATTAATTTTAATGCTCATCTCTGTACGATCGACATACCCTTCTTGGGTTTACCCAGCTCAAAGTATGTACCTGTACCTTTAATTGCGAAAAACCTTGCGATTCTAGGAATAGTTCAGGCCTAACCAAGAAAAAACGTGTGACAGTTGTGCGACCAAACATTCTTAAAATTTGTATTACATAGATACATGTGAAGTACACAATCTACCTAAATTGATTTTTATTTTAATAGCAGATTAGTATTCAATTGAAAACAAGTTTTTTTTATCTTTTTCAACTTTCAAAATATTACTCGCTTCAGTTATTTTTCGATTGTAATTTTTAAATAAAATTAATTTTTCTTTTTCTTTTTTTTTTTTTATTCACTTGCAAAACTATGACACTATCCCTGATCTGTTAATAAAATATATTAGCTTTATTCGTATTTTTTTCTCAAGAAAAACGAGTTACAATTTATTTTAATTTTAAAATACACTCCTATCACGAAAGTAGAAATCAAAATAAACAATGAAGTGAATGAAAAATTACAACTATTTTCGAATTCATATTTCCTTAACCAAAACCGTATAAAAACCTCTTATTTTATCGGAGAAAATTTTAGAAAGAAACCTATAACCATATCAGTAAGACCACCGCCACAGAGAACCGTAAAAAACTATATACCTAAATTATTATTACAATAGTACGATATTACTATAGTATAATGTTACATTTAAATTAAGTTTATAATATATTTTCTTTTTTGTAGTTACGATGCACAAGGAGAAAGAAGAGGCTGCCTACAGGGGCCGAGGAGACTTGGGTGTCTACGACCACTCAATGCCTGATGGCGACATGTTTCTTCAGGTAACAATGATATTATGTATCTATGATAGATAATATAATATATATGATATATTATATATCTATTTTAGTAATACAGGGAGTATTTTATATTGGTAGCCTAGTGAAGTACCCATTTCCACTGTTACGATCGTATAATTATTGAAGTCAAAAATAATAATTCATAGTTTATAAAAAAATGTATTAATCTTATTCTCTGTATTGGGATAACTGGCCTAAAATCGAATTAATGTAATAGGATGTGCACAGTTCATCCATCCGTTGCTAGGCAACACCGATAGAATATTTAAAAACAAAAATTAAAACAAAAATCACTAAAAAAATTGTACAGAATCGATGAATAATCTCTATTAGTTAAATATTTATATCATAGAATTTATGTATTTACTAGATCTAAAAGAACCAGCTCGGGTCCGGGTTGCATGTCGCCCCCCACTCCAAACTTTTAGCTTGCCACTGAGGTCTTGAAATTAACTGAGATATGGTTGCTAGCCTGTTACTGCAGGAATTACGATGCGGTAGGTATTAGATCCGAAAGCAGCCACCAACTTTTCTTCAAGTCTTGTTAGGCAAGTCCTATTACAGTAGTGAGAAGTACTGTAATAAGTTCTACTTTTAGGTGGTTGCCCAATTTATAGACAATCAAGACGAAATTAAGTAATAATTTCATTATTTATAATAATAATAAGCCTTAGCGAGCCCGAAGGCTCGATGCCGATATCACCAATTTCAGCTTACAAACTTCTGCCCACGAACCACTACTCAAACTCAAAACTTAACTCTTAACGCAATCCTCCCATCTACTCCTCGGTGTACCCTTCAGACGCTTTCCAGTCGGTACAGCACTTTTCCAAGTCCCTACCCCCGGATTTCTATATTACAACCTGCGCTATTTTACCTCAGAAAAATCCATGACTATTAGTGGTATTTGGTGAATTAAAAATAATGCGACTAGAGCGTTCTAACCTACGCCACATCCCTCCAGCAAGCCTGGGGGACAGCCCTCATTGTTGGTCAGCGAGTCCATCGGACGTCGCCGGGAGGAACTTACAGGGAATTCCACCGACTATCCCCAGATTCGCCACCCGTGGGATACTCCCCTCTGAGTTAATGAGTACCATGCGATGTTTCATTATTCAACATTTGTCAATATAGTGTTATATCTCTATTGTTTAAAAAAAAATGTACAACATGTAATAATTTTATAAATTGTGCGTGCGTGTGTGTGTGTGTGTGTGTGTGTGTCAAAACTAAGAAAAATCAAAGTGATGCTTATAATGACAATGAGTAATCATTTAATAAATCCTAGCGTGGCCAGTGGCTAGAACGGTAGGCCTCTCGAATAGTTTTTGATTAATATTCTATCAAGAATTTTATTTCTTCTTCTGTTATTTATTACGGCACCATAGCGAAGACAATTAACAAAACATTATCGAGCGAATGACTTAGTATCGAGACGAAAAGGTAAATTACATCATATAGCTGCGTAAGAGATCACCAAAGAGATTAAAAATAATTATATTTACATGAATTAAATAATTCCGATCTCTGTGTGATAGGGCGCTCTAATTTGAATGAGGAGGGCAAACAGGAGAATATTTATCTCAGGGCGCTAAATATGTGTACACTGCCCCCCTCCCCTCTCACACTCTCTCTCTCTCTCGGGGCCCCCCGTCGACTTATCTCATTAAAAATGATATTACTTCCATAATTTATGCTACGGGAATAAATTAATTTTTGAAGCGGTCGGCTTCTTATAATTGTTATTCATTATTTATAATTTTTTTCTTCTTCTTCTTAGTTATGCTCCTTTATGGGATTCATTCCTTTTGTGTCCCCTTTATCAGGACTATCCTCGTTTCCTCATAAGAAAAAAAAACTAGAATCATTGAGGAAAACTAAACCAGGCACCGGAAATAGTAAACGTGTTTCTGTTTTTATAAATATTTATATTACATTAAATATTCCTATAAGCGCCTATTAATTAATAACTAAGAATTACAAGCAAGTATATTAAAAAAAATTAATTAAGCATACGAAAACGCTTTATAATATAGCATTATGAATAAAAAAAAATCTTAGCATATCAGCGTATAGTGTGCGGGTTACTGACAAAATATGACAGATAAATATTAAACATTATGTTTATAACTGAAGTTCACTCAGTCTCTTTAATATGGGTACCCTAATAGGGTGAAAACCTAATGGTCGTTAGAGATTTCAGTGCACAACCTTTTTTTTTTTTGAACAGTCAAGACCCCGAACAGTCACAATCCATGGACCTAGGTTGATCCAGTCAGTGTCCTTGAACCCGAGTGTTCCTTGAGATTGAGTAATTATCACTTAGTCTAATTCTAACCATTGCTCCATACAGTAAGTACGGGAAGATGGTAAAAAAAAAAGATGGAATAACAGCTTTGTAGATTATGGTATAATAAGGTATAAAATATTTTTTATAATTAGTGGTCATTTTTTATGAGTTATAAATATTTTTATTTTTTAAAGAGAAAAGATAGGCCCTCGACCGGGATTTGAACCCGGAACCTTTGTCTCACCGTGATATCGCTCTGCCAATTGAGCTATCCAAGGCCCCTGCCCAATAATTATAAAAAATTATAAATAATAATATGACGTAAGTCAATAAGATCCTAAATTAAAATTAATGTTCAAAGAACTTCGTTCTAGTGTATTCATCGCAAACATGGCGGGAGCACTGGGGCTTTAGCATCTATGAGAGAAAAGGTTTGTCCTCGACCGGCAGGGGCCTTGGATAACTCAATTGGCAGAGCGATGTCACGGTGAGACAAAGGTTCCGGGTTCAAATCCCGGTCGAGGATTTATCTTTTCTCTTTAAGAAATAAAAAATAAAAATGGTATAAAATACTTTGTCCTGAATGACTGACTGAGGGATCAACGCACAGCCTAAACCGCTGGTTGTAGAGACCTGAAACTTGGAGAGTGTGTTCTTTTTATGACGTAGGCATCCGATAAGAAAGGATTTTCCGAAATTCTACCCCTAAGGGGGGCAAAGATTGTATGCTTACTCACATGTTTCTTACTCGCAAAATGTACATATCTTATATATTTTCTAAAGAATTATAAAAACCAAGGGGCTAGGAAATAAAAAAAAAAGTTCACTTCTCGCTGCTGCCGTACGACAAGTGAAACCGTTATACTAAGTAATCCTTTTCAATAAATTCAATAACATTACATACTAATGCTTTACTGACACGGACAACAGTAAACTTCTGTCCGTCCCGTTGGTTAATCAGTGTCAATGTTTCACGGCTGTGCTGACCCGTCTGTGATGAAATTTGATATGGATAGTCTCAAACATGGGGAAGGAAATCTTGAAATTCGCAGATAGGTTTTTTGTATAGCTTAAATGAGCACTAAGAAAGGAATTTGGGCAATTCCACCCCCAGGGTTTCCCCCTTAAGATTGGGGTTCAAAGATTCTATGGAATCCGTCAGTTTTGAAGTTAGACATCTAAAATTTCGGATGTACGAGTAACTTATCGTTTAAAAAAATTAAATTATTTATTTAATCTATACATACTATAAAATAAAGTCCTCGGCCGCGTTTGTTCGCGATAAACTCAATAACTACTTGGCACCGAATTCCCTGCGGTTTTCACCAATAGATAGGGTGGTTCACCAGGAAGGTTTAGGTATAAAATTTGTCAAAGTTTTGTGTAAATGGGTTGGGATAAAACGATAGTTGTCGGAATTGTTAGAAAAAGTATAGCCGCCTGGAGAGATCATCGAAGACGCTGCCTAATCTATCTTATCTATCTTTACATATTATAAAACAAAGTCCTCGCCGGTGTCTGTTCGCGGTAAACTCCTGGCCAGTAGGTGATAAAAAAAATACATTAGACAGACAAATTATGTAGGCATAGTATGCCTTATTACCCGAGCAAAGCTGGGGTGGGTCGCTAGTTAATGAAATATTTTTAATATAGATTTATTTATAAAAGTTCGCTTCGTACAGAAAATGTTGTTTATTCTTCTTTGTTTTTATCCTAATTAGTTCAGCTGTTTTCCCTAGGCCTATGATGAAATACGGTCCAGTTTATGAAAGAGAAATTGAACAAGAGGGATGTTTGTTCACATTATTAAGATTAATATTAAGGTGTGCTAAGATTTGAGCAACGCGATTCTGGAAGAGCCGCCATTGTTTTGTGGAAGGTTGGGGTTGTGCAATGCTCGCTCTATCTACCCTCGCAGATCTCTGTAATTGTTTATGCAACCGTATTATAACGAAACTGTGACAATGTTGAAATATAATCTACCTTATATATATATACAGTGGAGCGTCGATTATACGAACGTCAGTTATCCGAAAGTTCAATTAACGGAACTGGTTCTTTTTGTCTTTTTTTTCAAACTTATTTTAAATGATTTGATCAGATAATCCACTTACTTATTTGTATTGTTACAATTGTTGTTATTTAAAATAAAATTTGACGAAAAAAACTGATTTTTTCATGAAGGTCAATAAGGAGCCCTAATCGTTTTTCGTTTGGGAGCGGAGTGGCTCAGTGGTAGAGCACTGACTAGCCATGCCGAAAATCCTTGTTCAAATCCCAGCTACAGGCAGTAATTTTTAGACTGTTTGCAGCTGGAGGTGGATCATACAGGATCTAGGACCCTCCTGGGGCACACCCAACCTCGACAATATATTATAAAAATATTATAAAAATAGGGTACCCAAAATAGGGTACGGCGGTTGAGTGTGACCCAGGACAAGTCACCTCCTTGTAGAACCGTTGTCCATGAAACAGTACAGTCTCTACCATGTATTGAACCCCAGACCCAATGTAACAGTATAGGCTACGTAATATTGTAGTGATACAGTATATTTTTATTTGTATATATATACATAATACATATTCTAGACAACAGAAAATGAGGAGAGCATATGTAAAATGAACAATAACATATACATTGCCACTAACACAAAGATCAGTCATTCCTGCTCAGTAAATAAACCAGCAGAAATACATACAAGTGAAACACTAACGCTCCATAAAAAACGAGACATGGAAATAATACTAAAGGAAGAACGCAAAATTATGAGAAAAGTTTCTCTGAAAAATAGCTAGGGGTCGTCATTTTAGGCCCCCTCCGTAGGATACGATGTAATATAACGAAGCACCCCTTAAAAATCCTTGAACCACCTGCCAGGCGTACACACCTTAAAAAACCTAAAAAACCCGCGATCTTGGTATAGTTATGCTAACTACTAAACTGCAGCGTGTGAACCCTTAACATAATGACTAGAAAATATAACTCATCAAAACAATATCAACTTAGCTTCAGTGTTTCTCTGGCACAAGGCACTTCTGCCACTGTTAGTGACCTACGGCTATTCCATACTTAAAATTAGATTTTCCCAGTTTTCCAAAAATGTAGGTTTTTGACTTATCTTACTTAAGTGATACTAATACGATAAGCAAGGATTTTTTTTAATTGTAATCGTTTCCCATCCCATGAAGTTTTTTATAAGTCTGAATAATCCAATCAAATGTTTCTCATGGCTTCTTCTTATAATGGTAAACCTCATCCAAAGTAGCCACGAATTAAATCCATGTTCTCATGAAATGATATGTTAATCGTTTATAGTCCGATTCAACACATTACGTGTTCCATGAAGATAACTCACGATTTCCCTGTGTTCTTCGGTTGTATTCATCAGACAGTAGTTAGTGGGCTGTTGAAAGTGTTGTTCGGATACGGTAACCCAAGGAGCTGAGCCCGCTACACCATTTGTCCGGACCTACTGAAAAAACATCCTGGTCCTGCGATAAATAATAATAAGACTAATGTGGTATATAGCACCCTACAAGACGCTCTTCCTACTAAATCAGTTCCAAAGCGTTCCAAACTGAATATTAAATACAAGCTCGGAACTAACTTTGGAACTGAATGCTTACTTGTTTCTCCCGCTGGGGCAATCTCTCATGAGCCCATAATGCTCCTGTATTGTGTGTCATTGAGGAATGGCTTTATTACTTTAAAGGATTATTTATTTATATGCCACATAGATATGAAATAATATACAAATAAATATATAATATGAAGAAGAAAATGGTCCGGGCGGAGATCAAGAAAATTCTCTTATAAAGGGAGAACTGATTATTGGTAAGCTTAGGTTTCTTATAGTCTAGTGTCAACCAGGGATCTTATCTTGGCCTTGAAGAAGACCTGCAATCTGGGTCGAAACGTTAGCTTACCAATAAACAGTTATCCCTATTTAAGAGAATAATATATTCATATTATTCAAAATAAATATATGAAAATATACCTCTTACCTACATATACATAAATACCTGTAGTAATATTATATTATATAAATAATAATAATACAGTATAATAATAATAATGTACATAAATACGTACTAATAAATAAATTACGCATTTCCACATAAATTTAATTGATATTAATAGATTCATTTTAAATTATTGAAAACACACACGCACACACATACATACTTACATATAACAACTCAATATTTATATACTACATTATGGCATAATTATCAAACTAAAACTTCCTAATACATTTAATGTAGTTAGCATATTTCTGTTATACGTTGTACAAAAGTTAACGTACATATTTATGAGTATTTATTTATATTTATATCTATATATAAGATTATACTTACCTTTTATGTAACATAATATATACAAATAAATCCGAAATAATAATTAGCAGTATAATGTACATGGCTATAAGACAGAATATTTTTTAAAGTGATTTTAACTATAATACGCATTAAAAAAATCATTAATATATGGTGGAGTATTAAGTACATACATACCTTCACACATACATAAATTCTTTATTGGCTTTAATGTATAACATTGTAGCCATTGAGTCTGGCCCACTTAGTGTTAATTTTTAGTAATTAGTAATTAGCATATCGTCACTTAATTACAGTTATTTTTATTTACAGTTATATAATATATGCAATATGTAAATATTTTACAATAATTAAATAATCAACACTCGTTTAATAAATAAATAAACATAATTTTTAGTCAGAACAGAACAGTATCAATTATAACAAAAGAATAACAATATTCCAAACTTAGCGTAACAAACTACTAAGCCCAAGATCGCGGGTTCGTAACCCGGCAGGTGGCCCTAGGATTTTTTAAGGGAGTAAAAAAATCCTTAGTTACGCCGTCCTTCGGAAGGGACGTTAAACGGGGGGTCCCGAGCCTGTACGATGTCAGGTACTCGTTAAAAATCCCTATCCTAATTAAACCTGGATAGGCAAAATTTAAAGCTCCCAATGTAGCATCGTTCGATTAGCCATAGCAGCATAAAGTGACGTTAAATGAACAAACAAACAATATTCCAAACAAATAACGCAAATAAGGCATATACCTAAGGAAATAGATAAATAAAATATTTAACCTTTTGTATCTCAAAAGGTTAAGGGAATAATTTTCTTAAAAATTATTTACCTTTCCCGCAGAATTTTTTTTTTAATGTCATCCTTTAAATTTTACACAGTTTAAAGAAAATCTTAGAATAAATTTTGGGAATTCTAATCGCGTTGGTAACCTGATAATTGTAATTAAAATTTGAATAAAATCTTAACAAATTATGAAAGCTTAGGAATTTAATGCCTGACAACTGCATTCTAAATTAAATAATCAAGTATTCTGTTATTTTGCCGGACGTTAAAAAACGAATCTGACTTTTTTACAATTTGTTGGCAATTTTTCAGGAAGCCTCATGTGGTTTTCGCAATTCATTTAAAACGATCTGCCGTATTTATTTCCAAGTTTGCATTAAAAAAAACAAAAAACAAATCAATTGGTATACAAACATATTACTCCTGAGCAGCAAAGGCAGAAAACAATAACTTAAGTTAAATCAGTTTTTACGACCCATTTTTTCTTTCATTCCAGCTTATATAATTATCGATTTATTACACCTCAGAACCTTTTCTGTATAATAGATATTATAATACGGTCATATATTATTGAAGAGATATATATTAGACAGGCCTCTGGTTTCATATATCTCTCGACTAATCATCATCAAGTTTAAATATCAAAGAAATCGACAAATTATCTCATAAATTTTAATACCTCCCATCGTTGACATGTTATACATTAAGTTCAAATTAATTAATTATTAAAATGATATATTTAGTTATCGACTAGTCAGGTCGTGTAGCAAGTTTCGGCCGTTATTTCTCAGGTGAAGAAACAGAGCCATACGTATTGGCGAGAGTTATGATGGATATCTCATTATTGAAAAATCTCGATAGTTCCAAGATCGATAGTTGGAAGATCATTATGAAGGATCGTTACCGAGCGACAGATTTATCGCAGATCGCGTTAACAAGGGCCTCGAAGGTGATCTCGGATCTTCTTCGCAGTTCGTTAACCATTCTCTTGTTCTTAACACTAATCCTCTTCATTTCCTCATCGGCGTGGTCTTCATCAAAGAACTTCATGATCTTCCTATCTTCGTGAACGGGATCGTTAATGAACGATAAAGTTCGATATTCAAGTTATTGCCGATGATCGGAATCCTGCTACGATATCTTCCTTTCTATCTGCGTTCCCTAGCATTGTTTCCCTCGGGTCATTTCTTGCGACTACTTTCTAAAGTAATCTCTTGACCTACAATTTCATAGTAAGTTATAGACGCATATGGCACGACTCCAGCGTAATTATTTCTATCGTATAATATATTTTCTTCCGACATGCAATATATCCAACAATGAAAAGATTTATACCTCTATAATTAAAAAATATTAAAATAATATTTGAATTAAAATAATATTTTAAAAAATATTAAAATATATTTTTAATATTAATACTAGAAGATATACAGAAAACCCAAGACTAACAGCCCCACTTGGAATACGAGCAAGAAGCTATATAGAAGAAATCAAGAATCTTCAAACAAGCACAGATGAAAACAGCTACCCACTTTGGACCTTGAAACTACCATCGATAGATCTAAGCCTCAAAAAACACAATAAGAACACCACATCAGAACACACATATCTTTTAGAATTTAGAAAATCTTTGACAAATACAGAAATAGCCAGCACATTTATACAGATGTATCCAAATCAAACCATAACGTTGGAAGTTCTACAATTTTCGGTTCTAACACAATTAAATATAGGCTGCCACACACAACCAGTAATTTCACCGCAGAATGTTACGCAATCAAAGCAGCCCTATATAATATTATGCAATGTCAAGAAAGGAAATTCGTTATTTTCACGGGCTCATTATCTGCAATAACGGCTCTCAAGAATATATATACGAAAGACAAAGTAATTAAAAAAGCCCAAGCTTACTCGACAATGATCAGAAACATGGACAAGGAGTTGGTATTCGTCTGAATAATCTCACGTGGGAATAAAAGGCATGAAGCGGCAGACCGAGCAGCCAAGAAAGCAGCACCATCCCCGGCCATAACAAATGTTTATACCATATCGGACATTTCACAATATCTAAAACACCAAGCACTCATGACGTGGATACAGCTGTGGGAGGCAACTGAGGATAATAATAAATTGGAAAGTATTAAAGCGAAAATAAAACCGTGAGAAAATTCTTGCCGCAGCAACAGAAGAGAGGAAGTAGTCATCACGAGACTAAGAATCGGCCACACGCGGATGGCACACGGATATTTGATTGAGAAAGATGCACCACCAAAGTGCGGAAGTTGCAGGGTGCAACTATCACCCACATCTTGGAGGACTGCCCCCTGTATGAAAAATGATTTTCATGGCTTGGGGATTGATAGGAAAACCTCGACTATCCTGGGAAATAACGCAACAAGTATAGACAAAGTGATAACCTTTCTTAAAGAAAATAATATTTTCAGTAAAATATTATAATTATAGGTTAAATGGAAATAAAAGTTAATCCAAAAAATAATAAAGAACTAAATATTGAACCAAAAGAAGAAAGAGGCTGATAAATGAATAAATAATGAAATAAACATTTGAACAAAAAGAAGAAAGACGCTGATGACCATAGATGTTGTACGTCTATAAGCAATAAAACCTATCCTTTATACCTCGATTTGGCATTGAAATACTAACTGAAATTTCTAACGCATTTATACCAATACTCAAACGTAAAAAAATAATAATAATTTTCAATTTATCATCACTTATGCCCTAAAATTAATTATTTTTGCTTGATGGGGTTTTAATTTAGGTTTATCATTTCTTTATCTAATGTATCTCCTGGGAACACAACGTCAGTCTGTCTCATAGCTAATGAATGAATCTTTCTCAGAGGAACCCAGAGGTTAAGAAATGATAATTTTAAATTATTACAAGAACTGCAGGGTAAAAAACAATAACAGAAGCTTCCATTCCATTACGATATTTAAATAAATCCAGTATTTGTCAAGTGTAATGCTGAATCCATGGAGAGGGATATCTTCCTTATAAATAACCAAATGGCAAAACAACAACTGACAAAAAATAAACAATACCTAATTTAAAATATAATAAATAATAATAGCTGTGAAAAAAGCCAAAACGTTAAGATTCCTTAGTTGTATTTTTTAAATGTACCACTACAACCCATGAAGAGTCTTCGGCTGAGTACATGATAGAGACTATTCTGTTTCTAAGACAACTGTTTTGTAGAGAGGTAATTTGTCAGCCCAACCCCCCCCCCCTTCCCCTTTATACGGGATGAGTGAGCCGAAGCAGGAACTACAGTCCCCCCAGGACTTGAAGATATGAAATGTGTAAAAGTGTTCATTGATTCTTTTCAAACTAAGTATTTTAAAAATTATACCATAAAACAATAAAATAAAATAAAATAAATTATAATAATATTTAATGACGTAAGTCAACATGATCCAAAAATAAAAGTATTGTTTAACTAACATTCTCCCCGTGTATACATCGCAAATTGCGAGAACACGGAGATATAGGGTTAGTGAAAAGAAGGGATATGACTGACTGAGAAGCGAACCAGGATGGTTGAGATGGTTAAGCACCACCACGGAGAGGAGGGAGACCCGGGTTCGAGTCCCGGTCCTGGAAATATATTTTCTTTTCAAATAAAATATTTAAGAATATTAAAAAAATTATACCATATAACAATAAAATAAAATAAATTAAAAGAAAACTAGTTTGCAGATCCTAAAGGACTCCATCCGTGGCTATTAACATTTTACATATTTTATTTATGTCACTGGCGAAATGACGTGTAGCTTTTAAAACAATTAGTGAAAATAATAAAAATAGAATCTTAGTCATAGTTTAAATAATTAAAACATATCATAATTATTTAAATTATGCATATTACTCATATTGTTCTTAAATAGATATAGTAATTTTTTTTAATTGAATCTATTAGAAAATATAAATAAATAAATAAATTCGTGAGAGTAGGTAATAAACTTCCATGATCTACTTCAAATTCGATTAGAACCATCAAATGCCCACGTATTCAGTTGGATTACGCAAATTTGCTTAGAGATGGGGCTTATTGTATTTGTTGACGAATTAACAGGGGTAATTATCTGTCACGAAATGACAATTGTGTGTACAGCTTCCACATTATATACAAACAAACAAGGCTTTTGTACGTGTACGTAATTACATAGTAACTGCGTCATATTTGTATTGGCCGTTATAGAGATATCTAGCCAGGCCCATAATGGACAGTTATGAGATAATATGGCCGGTCGTAGCCGTTATCGGCAGCAATTCCATTACTTATCATTAAAAAAATAATAATAAGATAATCTGCCGCGGTGCAATCGCTAATAAAAATGTATTTCGGCGAGCGGGGCTCGAACCTGCTCCTGCCTCATGCCACGCGACAATAAATATAAATTCAGCTCCACTTAGCCTGTCATCATCGTGGGACATCTTCGATCCCGCTGATTTCAATTTTACGAATCTGTTCCGGGCTAATCACGCAACCCCCATTAATTGGAATTAGAGATGAAGCTGAAAATTACTCAGTGGCAGAGCGCTGAGTTGTCGTGCAGAAGGTCCTGTGTTCGAACCCCATTGGCTCCCAGAGTTTTATTTAATCTTTTAGCGATAGGACCTGTTGGACCCTATTGGGGCTCACCCAGCCTCTATCTTTATACAAGGGGCCCAAAATAAGCGGGAGAAATCTGGCGGTTGAGCGTGATCTTGGATAAATCACGTCGCTGTCCTTGTCCAAGAATCAGTACAGTCTCTACTATATACTGAACCCCAGGTCCTTCATCGGTTGTAATACAAAAACAAAAAAGATATGAACGTACCCAAGTCCGTCTAAGCACGTACAAACCCTCATTTTACAAATAATACAACAGTCCATTTAATTATTCTAATCGTTGCTCAAATTGTATAATTGTAATTTATATGTATTCTGTAGTTCAGATTGAATTATTTTTGGTATTAGTTCCGGAGGTTGTCGCTTCAAGTTGAGTTACAAAAAGTTACTTTTCATTCGTTTCCCTTTTAATATTTTCCCAAAACACAAGTTATAATGAGCTTTAGAATGGAAAAGAGGTTGTAATTATGGGAAATGTGTATCCTTCGTTTATCATTTCATTTATAAATGAACGTTTCAACAAACATACAGCATCTGTATGTTAGTTTAAACTTTTATTTCTCTTGATGAAATGATTATCGAAATCTACTCATTACTCACAATTTTTATTTTTTTAAATTTTATTAATTTATAATAATAATAATAACATTTTCCTCTTCCAGACTAAAGCTCATGATAACTTGTATTTTTGGAAAATTGTCAAATTAAACGAATAAACAGGTAACACTTGTGATAAGTGAATATATTATCTCATTTTTGTTTCAAAGATGGAATTACCATGATTTCTCATAGTAGATAATTAAAATATTTACTATGTAAAGACAGAAGTGATTTTACAGATAAAAATTGAGCACAAAAGAATCCACAGGAGAAGTAATGGTCATAACGAATGTAAAAAATATGTTAACCTTTTAAAATATCAAATTTTTATCAACTTATGAGACAACTAAATAAACAAATTTCTCTTTTATATAAAAATATTTTTAGCCATCGTGATCACTTTGTAGCATTTTATTTTCTTCCCAACTAATTCGATTTATGTTTTTGTCTAATTAATTTTGTTTATTTTCAATTAAAATTTCTTTATTGTTTATTAAATTTAATTTTGTGATTTTGTCTTATTGCTTTTGTTGTTGTATTGCCTATTTAAAATGAACAGAATATAACTTTGGGAATAGTCGTCTTTACCAGAAGCTGTGAAATACTTCCAGTTCGGAGTAGCTTCAAAGATGAAATTATGAGAAAAAGGTCATAAAATTTATTTTTATTAGGTTGGAATTGGAGATGCTTTCGTCTAAAAACTATGGAAAACATCAGTAGCAGAATTATCAGCGTTCAGGCTATAAGCAATGGCGAATATCAGTCTTTGGGTACCGGTTAATATACAAGTACCAATTATACAACTGATATAGGGGCTGGTCTATCAAAAGTTGGACAGGAGGTACCTCCTTGTAAAAGCATAAAAAAATAAATAAGAAATATATATTTATAACCATACAGTATTTTATATGACATAAGATTTATTAAAACCAAAAAAAAAGGAAATAAAAAAGTTATGATATTTTTTAAAAAGGCCAAACTATTTCAATAATCTTATCAGAACCCGGTTTGAGCGGGAAGAGACAAAACGGCGGGAAGGCCACGCGATCAGCTGCTCACGCATCCCATTTCATCACACATTCGCTAATATATAGATGAGGCGGATAGTCATCTCTCCTGCATAAATCACGATATTAATAATAAAAAAATGTATACATCATCATTTAGCCCGGCGTGGAATCGATCCTTCCACCCGCGGCAGATCATTCCATACATAATTCAGGTTATAATTGAGGCTCGTGAGAGAAATTATTGCTTATTAAGAAAACCAACTATCAATCAGGAGCTAAGCGGACGCAGCTGTAATGTCTACAATAATCCCAACCGTTAATTTATTTCGATTAAAGATAAATCAAAGGAAATGGGATAATGGCATTCCGATTCTCTTTTATTTAATTAATTAGTTTAGTTTTCATTTAAAAATGTACTCCTCTGTACAGAATAATACAGTAGTAGCTATTAATAGCAATAGCATCGTTAAAATAGCATATGCAATAGCCTCGTTCAATTAAAACAATTGATCATATTGCAAACATAAAAAAAAATTAACATTAGGTGTATCTCTCATTTTGCTACCTCATTGTACAGTACTTGGTATGACTGTATGTTGTAGTATTCTCACAAAATTAAAAAAAACATGGGGGTCTCACAACTTCTATCCCTTCTAAGTTGGATAACCGCCCCTTCTAATTTATATTCGATTTGCCAACGTTTGTGCAAGGAGGTGATTTGGCCGGTTTCCTGGATAGTCCCAGGAAGTTTCGATTAGTTAGAAGAATAAGTAATTTTTTTATTACGTCACACTCAACTAAAGATAGTCTGACAGTTTTCGTCAGTTTCTGTGTCTTCGTCTAATCTTCCTTCACCATTATGGACCATTATGACTAAGATAATAATCATAAAGAAATCAATATAATACATACATAAAATCAATGATAAATTAAGAATAACAACGTTGTAAGTAAAAGAAAGAATAGGATAAATGGATTGAGGACATTAAAGAGATCGATGTATCTCCGAAGACATTGGCATCCAAAGACTTTCTTCATATAGGAAGATTTTCAGAATGCTGAGAGCTTTCAAAAAATACTAAAAAAAAAATGGGCGAAATTTAGACACAAGAAAGAATGCAAAACACGGGGAATGAAAAAATGAGAAAAAAAGAAAGTTGAAACACAGTTCCATAGTGGTTCAATAAAATATAAATAAATAAAAAAGTAATAAAATATTATAAAGTAGAACTAAATAGAATAATGACACCAATACGAGGACACTTTCTATGTTGGTATAAAAATAAATATGTTTATTAATTAAAACAATAACACTTTAAATATTTTTATTTTGAAGAGAAAAGAAAAAGTTTATTTCGAATCCCGGCCCTGGACAAATATTATCTCTTCAAAATAAAAATATTTAAAAATCATAACAATGAATGAAGAAATCTTACTAATATTATAAATGTGAAAGTTTGTATGTTTGTCTCTCTTCCACTCAAAAACTACAGAACGGATTTGGATGAAACTTAACAGTAATGTAGGTTATACATCAGAATAACACAAAGGCTATAGCAAGCGCGGATTTAGGAGGGGGGCGCACGCGGGTACGTACCTCCCCCTTCCCCTTCCCCCTTCCCCCAACAGTTCTTTAGTTACTGTGGAGAATCCATTATAGTATATAATTAAAGACAAATCACATGATAATAGTTGTTAAAATAGCAGAAAGAACATGAGAGAAAATATTTGTTTTGATATCCTACTAATATCATAAACGCGAATGTTTGTATTTATGTTTGTTACTCATTCACGCAAAAACTACAGAACGGATTTGGATAAAACGTATTGAGTAAAATAGGTTATACATCATATAGGTTATACATAACTGAGAAATAAATAAAATAAACAAATGGAAAAGGACACGGTGTGCCCCATCACCAGAAAAATCTAAAGTTAATAAATAAATAAAGAAATTAGAGCCTTCCATTTTCTCATCCTCCTCTTAAAATGTGCGCAGTACAGTAAAAGAGATTCCTCTCCAACCTAATCCTAATCCAGATTATAAATCTTCAAACTTAAAGGGGCTAAGAAAAAAAAAAAAAAAAAAAAAGGTTATATATCATAGGCAACAGCAAGGACTGATTTATCTGGGGATACGGGGGCATGTGCCCTCCCCGTTATAGTACATAATTAGACGCAAATCAGGAACTTAGCATCTTGAAATTTGCAGATAGGTTCTTTTTATAGTTTAAAAAAGAAATTTGGATAATTTCACCCCAAAGGTTTCTCCTTTAATATAATAGTGGTTCAAAAGTTGTATAGAGTCCGTCAGTTTTGAAGTTAGACATCTGAAATTTTGGATGTACGAGTAACTTGTATTTTAAAAAAAAAATTTAATTATTTATTTAAAAAGATCTTTCACGAAACTTTATGTGGCAGACCGAATTCCATGCGAGCGAAGCCGCGGGGATAAGCTAGTAAATTATAAAACAATAACAGTTTATAGTATATTAATCAAGATTCGAATCCGAAAAGTACAGCTCATTTTATCTGCGCGCTATACACTGAGCTATTTCCCTCCTACCTCTATTAACATAAAAATTATTTATTTAAAAGAATAAACAACATATATTGTTACTAATTAATGTAAATTATGGATTCACCTAAAAAAAAGAAAGAAACCTATACCACTCCGACCCATGAAGAGTTTCGGTTCAGTATTGTCCTGTTTCTAGAATAATGTTTTGAAGTGAGCCGGTTTTGTCTTATATCACACTCAACCACCAGGTGTTTCCTCCAATTAAGGGTACCCAATGTATAGAGATTGAGTGTGCCCAAGCAGGGTATCCACCTGCCACCTGTTATCTGCCACAGTCCTGGATCTTCGGCACGGCAATTCAGCGCTCTATCACTGGCCCACCTCGCTCCCTAAATATTGTATATTTGGAAGAGGAAGATACAATATACAAGACTCTCTTGCTTTACAATGCGAGAACTTTACATTTCAAAAGTTTATTCCAAAGTAATGTTTTAAATCCACCTAGACTTAACTACAAATTTAAAACATGGACCCCTTCTAGTTGAAGGATATAATTATCGTGAACCATGATTGTAATTGCTTGAGTTTAGCTAAAACTGAAAGTAGTTGCCGGAAACAGCTGAGGAAGAATTAGAAAAGAACAGGTTATCTCGACATTGAAGCCTGTCAGTCGGCCTCCGGACCTACGTAATAATATATTAGGCCATTAAAATAATAAATACCGGTAATTAAAAGGTAATTAGTCTGGGGAAAAAGTGAGGTGAATATTAAAATGTAAGTTAATATTCAAACGGTTGAAGTTCCCAAAAGCTGGAAATATTTAACCTAAAAAAATATGGAGTTAACTATAGATTTATGTCGGATATTGGTATGGAGCTGTGAATTCGTTGTTGGTTGTTGTTGTTGTTGGATGGTTCCATCAGAATCATTCAGAAACCACCAAAAACTCCAAAAATATATTTCGCTGGACAGTAAACTTTGAACGGATATTAACAAGATTTACGATCAAAGATATAATACAGAAAGTTTATCAACGATTTGAGTAAAGACCGCCAGGTGGAAATCGATCAGTCTTGTATTCACGAATAGAATTTAAGTTCGAAATGACATATGTAGTTGACATATTTTTCGCTAGGTGTAACCTATTGTATTTTTGTACCTCGCGAATAAAATTTAAGATGTTTTATGTGAGAAGAAGTCAGAAATTCAAAACACATTGTTTTTGAAGACCACAGGGTTACCTCCTATCAGCCTAATGGCGGACCAACCACCAGTTTACAAACTATGCAACTATTTCTTCAAGTACTGTAACTACTGTAGTACTTAATGTTTCAGTAGAGGTACCCTGGAATTATTGTAGAAAGTCAAGTTCAGTTTAATACTTATTTTGTAGCCTCTCCTTTCCTATTAAAATATATGCAAGTAATCATAACCCTTCAGTATTGTTTTGAGATATTGAATATTTTCCACTAAATAAAATAATGTACACATGTGAAGTAAACATAAGTAAATTGGCAATGGTATGGTTTTTACACAGTGAGTTTTATTTGTGTGAAAATGTACTCTTTAAAAAGAATATTTCGCGAGGTTCAAGACGAACAGACGTTCATAGCATCCCTCCAAGGTAATGGACTGTTACCTGAGTCCATACACAAAGGTATCCCCTCTAGGTAGTGATATGGCTATATATCATGGTACAAAAATATATTGGAGTTATTCCAAATGAAGCTGCAAGAAAAGTGTGGGCTGAAAGGGATACATGAATCTGTACAAGTTGGGTTATGTACATAAAGCTGTAACCCACCGTTACAATTACGTTGACCCAAGAACGTTGGCAAATAGGCAGAAGATTGAACGATTATGGCCATCTTCCAAGCGGTGTAACAAGGAAGACGAGGAACAAACTGCACTTTTTTGACTTCCTATCTTGCTTTTTATGTGTGAAGTCTTGAAGCCCAAATTTTATTAGACATTACAGATTTTTGGATTGGTGTAAACAATTAAAATTACTTTACTAAAAACATAGGTTTATTATTTGTTTCAAATTGTTTGTTTGTTTGTTCATTTAACGTCACTTTATCCTGCTAAGGCTAATCGGACGATGCTACATTGGGAGCTCTAAATTTTGCCTATCCAGGTTTAATTAGGATAGGGATTTTTAACGAGTACCTGACATCGTACAGGCTCGGGACCCCCGTTTAACGTCCCTTCCGAAGGACGGCGTAACTAAGGATTTTTTACTCCCTTAAAAAAATCCTAGGGCCACCTGCCGGGCTACGAACCCGCGATCTTGGGCTTAGTAGTTTGTTACGCTAACCACTAGACCACAGGTGACCTTTTGTTTCAAATTAAATCAATTATATTAAATTCTATATTTGTGGTACCATAACATACAAGAACCTAAAATAATTAAATATTATTCTTTATAAAAAATATAATAAATATTTCATAAGAAAAACCTTTTAATCTTAATTGATTGTTGGTTAGTCGGTCCATCCAGCCGCCTCTCCCATTTGCCCTGAAGATGGCCTACTTGGTAGGTCGAAACGTCGGCACTGATTAAATATAAGTCTGGTATTTATTTGGTGTTTTATTTACTGCACCCCCCCCCAACTGTCTTCGTTCTCCATTTTATCACCTAGTCAACTATTTTCCTCTCATAAATAATAATACTAATTATTATTATTTATAAATTATACAAATGCCATTTGGCACATATTGTATTTTCGATCTTATTTTGATAATCCTCTCATAAGGGATTCCCGTGGAAACGTGTTTGAAGAAACCTCCCTCCCATTGAAGGCTCTCCTAGCGTGGTTCATCTCACTGTAGCAGATCCCTGCTCCAGAGACGTTTCAGTCTCCTTGTCGGATTCTGTGGTAATGTGTCTGTCAGTAATGATTGTACCAGTAAGTTTGGATGTCCAGCAAGTGAGTCATGACATTTTTTGTAGTTTTTCTTGATTGTGTCAGTAACGAGTTGTATTGAGATCTTTGTGTAATGATTTATTGGTAATATGAAAGGGACAATGTGGGTTTTTTTGCATGAGCTCCAGACTTGCGAGGCACAGGGCCATCTTGGTTTAAGTAGCATGTTGCATATTATAATTTTATAAATAAAAAATTATTGTTCTAAAAAAAAAAATGTTGAAAATCTTACTTGGTTGCTTTGTTGTAAAAATATAAATTAAAATATTATTTACTGGCCCCTCTCTTCTGTCCCTTCCTCTTCTCAGAAAATTATATTTCGTCCGCTAATAAAGAAATAAATAAAGAAAAAACTTGGAATGTGTTGATAAAAATCAGTAAAGCGATAAAAATGTATGACGGCAATGAAAATATAAAAACTCGTAAAAAGGTAACAAGGTTTCCGAAATTTCTTATAATTTACGAGAGTTGTTAAGAAAAGAATTGAGGAGCCAAGCAGCTGTGTCTGCAGGTAGTTAATTAGCTGATGTAGCTTGATTAGTCTCTTAATAGGAGTCATATATGTTTGTGTATATTTATATATATATATATATATATATATATATATATATATATATATATATATATATATATATATATATATATATAAGAGGAAGAGAGAGAGAGAGAAGATGGTCTTTTACAGGTAGTGAAAAATTCTTGTTTGTGACATCCTTCGGAAGTAACATAAAATGTGGGTCCCGAGCATTGTGCTGTATTCATTAAAAATTGAGATATAAAGAGTTTATTGAGGTCTTCTAGTGAGTTTGCTGTCTCTGAATGATGAGTCTTAACTTTTGTTGTAAGCTGTGCTGCATATGTTCTTCATGTGAGTCTTTTCTATGCTTGGCGACGCCTGATTTGGCAAAATTTTGATAGGTTAGTAATTTTCTGGTATTTTTGGCGTATAATGGCGCTGATTTTATGATAAAATAAATACGAACTAAAACAACGGAATCATTATTCATATTTAAAGAAATATAAAAAATATGCAATTTAAATGTTTTATTCATCAATAGTTTATATTTATAACATGTTTTTTTATTTATTTATGAATTTGGACATCTATGGACCGCAAACAACTTTTCTCTCCAATCATTCGTCTCTGATCTGTCCACACTCTCTTTGGTCGAGGCTTTGGCTTGTCTTCTTCATAGGTTATATCATATTAAATGTATTTATGTATTATAAACCTATATATTTATACTTGGCTATAATATTTATGAAAAATTTAATATTTACACGTTGTTTTAACTAACAGTCGAATAAAAATGAATTAATTGTAACCTTCATGATTTACTACAATATTATTTAGTCATTATTCAATTTTACTACGTATTGCTATTTACATTATTTAAATAATCCATAATAATTTTCCTAATAATAATGATTAATTAATTTTTTTTTATATCCGGGAAGAGCAAATATAGAATCAGAATCAAAAGTATATAACTCCAAAATTTCTAAATTCAGTTATACGCATTTTCGCTAGTTTAGTCGAGAAATTTTACGCTCCCAAAACTTCAGGTTCAAACCTTGCTAAAACTACTGATCAAGAAGAAAATGAGAAAAAAATACCATTTTTTAAAATTTTGGAATCTACCACTTTTGATCCTGAACGTTCAATTGTAAAATTGGCTGGTCTATTGAAATAGTGAGGTCTACCGGTAAAAAGTATATATGTCTGCTGGTAAAATGTGTAAAACAAGACTAGACACATCGTTCGTCCAGCGATATGGCTAAGAACATAATTAGGAAGATTAAAGAACTCTTTGCCCATTTGTTTCATTTTGAATGAAATCTTTTGAAAACCTCCCAAACAAAATAGTGCTATCATTAGACTTCTTGTCGGAGTATTATTTAAACAGTTAACTAATCGTTTGGTAAGTAAGTAAGGTGATATAATAATAATAATAATAATAATAAGCTTTATTTTTCCTCTTTCTTCTATGTACAATTTTTACATGGTTTTTATTTACAAGTTTTTTTGTTTTTTTTAAAAAGAAAAAAAGGCCCTTCTTTGGGCATAAGCCTCTCCCAATTTACCCCAGCTACGTCCGTTCCAAGCCGAACGGTGCCATAATACTCCTATGAAGTTTTGTATGTCGTCCCGCCATCTCGTTGCTGGTCCCAGCAAACTCCAATGGGTTAAAGAAACAATATACCTAGGGCAACTCATATCATTTGCAGATAAATCCAAGAAAGAGGTGAATAGAAGAATTAAAATAGGATGGTCCAAATTTTGGTCACACAAAAATATTTTTAAAAGCAACATGGCCATACATCACAAGAGAAAAGTTTTTGATGCTTGCATCATTCCCTCTTTAACTTATGGATGCCAAACTTGGAGCCTAAATAATGATACATCTAAATCCCTAGCAATCACTCAGCGTGCAATGGAGCGAAGTATGTTAAGGAAAAGTAGAAGGGAAAAAATAAAGAAGACAGAACTACGGAAGCTGACTGGTACGCGCGATATTCTCAGGACAGTATCTGATCTTAAATGGCAGTGGGCTGGACACATTGCAAGAATGGCACCAACACATTGGGCTAAGGCAACAACGGATTGGTATCCAATACACCGCACTAGGAGAAGAGGGAGACCAGCAAGTAAGGTGATATAAATAATCCTTATTATAACACAAACTACGCCATAACAATAATTATGACAGTAATAATAATGAATTAAAATTATGCGAGAACAAGGCTCCTGCTGGCAGATTTCATGGAAACGAGCCTCCTAAATCTGCCCACCTTAATGTTTAATCAGGCCGGTTCGGATCACGAAGGCAAAAGATGTTAAATATTAACAACGAGTCTCGGGCGACGAAATATCCGATTCGTTCTCATTTATTTATTTCGTTGTCACTTAAATTGTTTATCAATGGCAGGAGTGGAGAATGCCTTGATAATTACTGCCGTCCAAAGAGGTTATTTCGAATTAATACAATCTATCGATTCTTCTCACCGATGCCTTCTTAATTTACTAATTTAGTAATTACTGCTTCCGGCGAGCCCTAGTATAAATAAACCGAAGGAGACACGCGAATCGCGCGGACTGTTCAGGAAAATATGATTTTTTTTTTTTTTTATGAAACGAGGTTGGTTTCACGTTGTATTTCTTTTTTTTTAAATGCTATGAAATATTAGTTTATACAAATATTTTAATAGGTTTATTCATTTAAGGTTGTATTATGCTGCTATGGCTATTCGGACGATGCTGCAGTAGAAGCCCTAAATGTTCACTATCCAGGTATACTTAGGATCTTCAACGAATGTTTAACACCTTACAAGCTCGGGAACCCCATTTTACGTCATTTCCACAAGACGGCATAAGAAAAGAATTTTTTACTTCATTTAAAATAATCCTAAGGCCACCTTCCGGGATTCTAACCCGCAATCTTGGCCATAGAAGTTTGTTAGACAACCTCTACACCAGAGGCAACTCTTTTGGTTCAGTCTTTACAAGAATTATTATATCAAAAATGCTCTCTGAAGAAAAGACAATGCATTTGTAATTTTGAGTTACAATCAAAACCACACAAATTCAGTATGGTTCTGATGAACAGGTATTGGCTTCGTATGTTGGATCATTTTTATTGTCATCTGAAGTATTTTCAGTTTCAGTTAAGTCAGATCCAGAGTTACAAACTGCAAAGTAAGGTCGTATCTGCACATACTGGTACAGGGAACTATTAATTGTGTAAGATAGGTCTTATTACAGATTACAAATTCGGATACTTGACTGTATGTTTTGTTTTAGATGTGATTTCTTTAATATTACTGAAACAGGAATAACAATCACTTAAGTGATCTTTCGGTTTCCTCCAAATCATGGGAATTGCTAGAAAAATTCTGACTACACATCTGAATTCAGTACGAAAAACTGCACTAGATTCACTAATCAGATTTTTTGAGAAGAAAGCCTTGTCGACCAGTGTTATTTGCACCAATTTCTTAATTTAAAAGTGTGTCTGTTTATAAGTTTTAAGTTTATAAATTTAAAAAGATAATAGGTACTAAAAAAGGTTTATCCGTATAATTTTTGGGTCTTTACAGATTGCTTCTTTTTTTTTTCTTTGGATTTATCAGATTTCCTCTCATGGCTGATTAAATCTTTACAATTGGTTCAGATATTTTCCATTTAAAGCAGTTAAAAATCGTTTGTTTATCTTGAAATTATTTAAAATGACTGACCATATTTCACCTCACGTGTCTTTCATTAAAACTTCTGACTCACAACAAATGCTCCTAAATATATAATCTATAATGCTGAATAAAAAGAGAAAAAAAATCCTTATCTCATCTTGATATGAATTAGGTTAATGATTATTCAGAGTAATTTGTATGCTAAAGCGGCCGGAGTATTTTTTTGTATTTCTGCTCCTTTGATTTAATACCACTGCTGTGTATAAAGCCCTTGAAGGAAAAGAGAAAAAAAATAACAAATGATAGGCTGGAATTTAGGCTTGGGGGGGGGGGGGGCGAAATTTCCATTTTTATTATGGTATGGCGGGGGCGGCCCAGTCGTTAGCTTCTAATCTTGCAAACAGCCTTTAGTAACCACCCCTTCTATTCAGTTCCAACACAAGCATCGGACTAGTCAAGGATCGGTATAATAATCGATTAATCCCTCTATAAATAAAAAAATGAGAAAAACCTCGCAGGTGCGCATGCTCGTAAATGACAAATGAAAAGCGGTAACAATTAACGATCTAAGCAAATGAGCTGACGATAAAAAGGGTAATTTAATTCCATCAATTAACAGTCCACTCAAGGCTTCCTTAATTAGTTTATTAACATCTTTATCCAATATTTTGTCTCCATGACTGAGCAGGAATGAGGGATATACATTTAGGTTTATTTAATACCTCGCGTTTCTTTTAATAAGATGATACGAGAATGAAATCACCTTTTTAAAAAATCATCTTATGCTTTGTAAAATACTAATATAGCACTTGACTAATTAAAAAATCTGCTTATCACTCTACCTGTGGAAGAGTTATTAAAAAAATTTGATTATTCCAAAATTAAAGAATAAATAATTGGCAAAAGTGGAAAAAGATATGAAGAAGCTGAAGATTACTCCTAAAGACATTATAGAGATCCTCTCTGAACGAAAAATAAGTTTTTCTTGGGTTTTCAGGAAGTGCCTAAAAATAAGAAAGAAAGAAAACAGAAGAAAGGAGCTTTAGTAGCAGAGGAGAGGGGAAAAAAAGGATTAAATAAAAAGCAGTCCAATGTTGATTATTAAAAAAAATTGATGGATTAGGGAAATTACTTTAAATTTTCTAATGAATTTACATTCATAAAACAATATTTTAGTGTTTTTAAATATTTTTATTTTGAAGATAAAAGTTTTGTACAGGCCGGGATTCGAACCTGGGTCACCCCGTCTCAATATAAACAGTGCAGTATCAAAGAGAAACTGAATACAAAGAATAAAAAATTAATTATAAAATAATCTAGTAGATAACAAGTGTGAAATGAAATCTATAATAATGTAGTAAAATTAAAAGGGAAATGGTAGCGAAACAATTCCAATCAAAAATACTATAAATATTTATATATTTATTTTTTAATTGTAGTTTTTATAATAACGAAAAATAGTAAATAAGAAGATTATTTATAAGTGATAAGAAAAAAAAATGTGATCAAATATAAAACAGATATAAAAAAATAAATGGCCCTTAAAATCCATATATATATATATATATATATATATATATATATATATATATATATATATATAGGAATAATATATTTGTAATATAATATAATAAGATAACCACCTTTAAACAATTATAAAAATTATATTTACGATTTTTATGTCAGAGATTACAGTATAGATCATGTAAAAAAAACTGAACGTATCAATGATCTTTCCAGTTGAATCCCATACAACTGAGATCAGGAGAAGCTAACAAAAATGAGTACTTTAATTCTAAAAGGCACTTTCGCCAATTTTTAATTGTTATATTGAAGGCCTAAAGATTTAAGAGAGGCCTCAAAAAATTAAAAATAATTTTATGAAATTAAAATTGAAAAATTGGTTGGGGTGGAATGGAAGGGACAGAAACATAAAGTGGCAAATATTCAGATGAAATAATGAACTATAATTCTAAAAAAATATTTCTATAAATTCCTTTTGTTGTTAGGAATCTAGAGGCGGGTACAGGAGCACTAAAACATTTAGTATTTTTCGGTTCTGAGGACAAGTTTTTTTTTTTTTAAGTTTTCTTTATGAATACAAGACTTCGCTCAATTTGATTGTGAGGAAGTAAAAATAAAATAAATTAAAAAATTAATCTCTAATTTATTTAAATCTAAAGAAGTAGAGAGTGTAAGGTTACTGACTGGTACTCGCGAACTTGTTGCTATTGCATGTCCAATATTGATGGTAATAGTTTATTATTGTTATTGATGATGGTGTTGGGTTGGTATCATGCCATTCCTAACCATTCACTTCCAACTTCTTCCATCAACTATTCATACTCCCTTGACGTAAACAACATGGCACTGTTACGCCATTGTAGCTAAGTCTTTTTCGTGAAAGTATCTTACGTTCAAGAGCTCTTGTTGAGAGCAACATTATGATATTGGAAAATACCGAATTAATTCAATATCCTAATAATTCATTAATTACACAGCTACAGGACCGAATATATTTTCAAATATTTCACTAAATTTCATGTAAAAAAAAACCTTTATCCAGTCACTTTATTCTTTTATTTGACGTTTCGACTTCTTTGAGTCATTTTCAATTTTTTTGCATAAATATTTTTTTTTCTTCCACTTTCAAATCCACTATTATAAAAGAATCATGTTATAAATCTTTTTTTTTTGTCAATAAATATTTTAAAATTTACTACTTGGAGTTTAAATGTTCTCCATGGTCATCTGAAGTTTTATGTTTTTATTCATTAAATTTCAGATGACCATGGATAACATTTGAACTCCAATTAGTAAATTTTAAAATAATTATTAACAATTTAAAAAAAAAAAATTTATAACATGATTATTTTATAATTGTTGATTTGAAAGTGGGAGAAAAAAAAATATTCATGTAAAAATTTGAAAATGACTCAAAGAAGTCGAAACGTCAAATAAAAGAATAAAGTGACTGGATAAAGGTTTTTTTTACATGAAATTTACTGAAATATTTTAATTAATAATTTAATAATCATTTAATATCAGTGAAACTTAACCCCTGGACCCCATTTAACTATTAAATATTTTTTTTAATTTATGATCCATCTACTTTGATGCATTCTGATGTTTTCCTCATTGCAATTCTTGTTTACAATTAATTAATACGAAAAAAAAATGTATCGGAAGAGCGTCGGATATCGGAACTATGGTTATCAATAAGACTATATTACATTAATTTTTAAATCACTATTTCAAAGAATTTTACTTTTCTTTCATACAGTTTATTTGCCTTTATTACTTTTTTTTTTATCAAGAAAAATATTAAGAATATATCAATTACGCGAAAATATTTAAATACCCAAACCAGAATATAAGCATATAGAGTATTTAAAAATATAAAATACAAAAAAATAACTACTAACTGAAATTAAAATAAAATATCAGATCTCCAGTGAAGGCGGACACTGCATCTCCTGAAAATATTACACACCAATATGGTATAATATTAATAGGACAGCCAACTATAATATAAATAATATAATTATATGAAAATAGAAATAAATGAAATAAAAACATTATGAAAACTGATCGTTTTTTGCTCTAGGTGAGTTCGTATTAATGATTAATGTCATTGATGAACCGACTTTAGTATATAAAAATTAAATTTTGATTAGTCCCCAAAAATACCCTAAATTTTTAAACATATTTATCAACATATTTTTTTTCTTTTTCGATCTTTAACGACTGCTCTAGAATTGATAATTGATATAAAGTCATATATAGCAATATATAATTAACAAAAACAATATACAATTATATGACAAAAGTAAAATATGTTCGAAAAAAGGAAAAACTGTTATCTCGGCTGGGAAAGTGATGGCGACTGTTTTTTGGGATAGTTCTGGAGTTATTTTTATCGATTATCTTCAAAAAGAAAAAAAACATTACAGGAGCATACTACGCATCATTACTTGACAAGCTGAAGGCAGAACTTGCGGGAAAACGGCCACAGAAAAAGAAAATCCTGTTTCACCAAGACAAAGCACCGTCTCACACCTCAGCGGTTGCCATGGCAAAAATCCACAAATTACGGTTTGAACTGCTTGACCATCCGCCTTACTCACCAGATCTAGCCCCAAGTGAATTCTTTTTGTTCCTTCAAAAATTTGGCTCGTAGTACAGAGATTTTTCTCAAATGAAGAGGCTATCACCTTCGTGAACAATTATTTTGCAGATAAAAACGCCGAGTACTTTTTGGACGGGTTACAGAGATGGGAGCATCGCTGGGAGAACTTTGTAGAGCTACAAGGAGACTTTGTTGAAAAATAAAAACATGGCTTTATGTCGGAAAAGCATTATAATCTTGCTCTACAATTATTTTTAGTTTGGACATGAAGTAAAACTGGATAATTTTTTTATTGAGTAATCGAATCAATCAGCGTGTATTCTATTGATATTATTCGTATATTTAAAATCTGTAATATTGCCTATATTACATATAACATGGAGATATAGAGATATAGCCGAGAAGGTATTAGTAGGCCTAGGTATTGATCCCCGGGAGCATTAGCTTCCCTGCGCCAGCTCCTGCACTTCCTAGCTATCTCTTCACCTCCCCGCTTCACTGCTTCAGCAACAGAGTTCAAAAAAAGTGTTCATTACAAAAAAAAAATATTCCATCTTATAGGCCGAGGAAAAGTACTTCCACGATCGATTAGAAATACTAAGTTCTGCCACTCTTATATTAATTGGAATTTAGAAAAGGATTACATCGATTTAAAAAAATTAAACAAGCTGCAGCTTATCCCAATATTCCGTTTTTTTGGACTGTTATTTCAATACAGAGAATGCATCCAGACATTTTTCTTTTTTTTTTTATTATAGCAAAAAGTTTTACCGAAAATGCGCTTTCTGTGCAGAAAATTAACTAAGTAACTAAAATTATATTATATAAATCAGTCATAAGACCTTTACTGACATATGCCTCCCCTGTATGGAGCTACGCACCTGTGACTCCAACTATAAAAAAATAGAAAGAATACAGAACTTATGTATGAGAATCATAAATGACTACCCCAGGTATACAAAAATAACCGACATGATACTTGATTTAGACCTACAGTCCCTGGCCATATTAATGTGACCACCAAGAAAGATTATTTTCTTTTTGTTTTTTCCTAATTTTTTTTATATACTTTCGCGTGTTATAATAAATTGCTGTTTTAAGTAATGGCAACACTGTTATAAGTTTTTTAAAGTATTTTTTTTTTAGTAAGGGCAATATTGGTTTTAGTACAGCCATTTGGTTTTACGAGTGACGGCGTGCATAATTTGTGTTTGAAATTTTTGTGGATTTATTGTTTCTTTTTCATTAAATACAAGTCGGATTCGGATAAGTTTATTATTCGTATCATATATTTTAACTATTTTGATAGTTTTTTGTCATCAATATTTAAAATAGGGTGTAAATAGGGGAAACCACAAAATATTAAAAAAAAATAAAGATTTATTTTCGAAACTATTTTTTTCAATTTCATATTATTATCAGATAACTAACTTACCCATAAAACTAATATTTAAACTCGATTGATATCATTACGCATACAAAAATATTATGCAAACATGTAACAAGAACGAATCTATCCAGTGGTCACACAGTTTATTCTCTCTCAAACTTGGAACTTTTTCAACTTAACAAAAAACTCAGGAAATCCCTTAATGCAATCAATAGGCAATTATAACAAACGAACCTTAAGACGATCCATACATAGACGAACTAGACATATACTATTAGAATAATTTTTTTTTTTTAAACACCCTATTCAGACATTACAATCTGCCACTTGTGGGCAATAAGTAATGGTGCTATGAAGCTACAACCATTCCATAACAAAACAAAAAAGTGGTATAAACAAAATAAAATAAGTCTAGATAAAAATAATAAAAATAAAAACAAATAAAATAATGTACACATTCAAACCCTATTTACAATTTGCCTGGGTCCCCGAACTAAGCTTCTTCCCCAGGAATGAGGGCAAAGCAGGAGTTCAGAAGGCCCTTGCCCCCTTTTTCCAGCCGCGTCACTGGAATAAACTCCAATGGAAGCTGGCTAAGGGCGCTTCACACACACACACAGGTCGTGAGTGGAGAATCTGACCAGTGGCAGTACTCCAAATAGCATTATTATAACAAGTCTCGGGGCCATTGCCGGTTTAGGCGGCGGGGTGGATTGTATGGATGTGTGGAACTGGATAATGACTGAGCCAGGGGATTGGGATGACAGGCAAGGTTTTGGTGAAAGTTTGAGAATTTAGTAGAGATGAGGTCGAGGACGAAAGGAATGTTGAGATCATTATGGAGGGTTTTGTTGGAGACATAATAAGGAGCGTTGACAATAGTTCTCAGGACTTTGGATTGAAAGGATTGAATGCGTCTGATATTCGATTTTTTTGCGGTCCCCCACAGTTCCAGTCCATAGGTCCAGATAGGTTTGATGATCGTCTTGTAATTAATAATTAATTTATTACATTATGATAATTTATCAATTATAAGAGAATTTATTCCTTAAATGGAAAAAAAAATTGTACTAAAATTGTTTATTTTTACTACCAAATATTATACTTATTTTTATTTATTTATTTTACTGTTATTTTATTTTATTTTTCTATTTTGTGTAGGGTTTTTTTTTCTTTTTCCTACTGTTATAAATATATTACAGCTTTTATTTATTATGTTATTCAACTTGCACTGTAAATTGTTTTACTTCAACATTTACATTCAATATTAAGTAATTGTTACAAAATTGTAAATTGTCAAATTCAAGGAATAAAACTTTATATTATTGTTAACGAAGTAACTAAGACAGTTTAAAAAAAGTTGGCGAAAATGGCTGCTTTTTGTTTTGTTTTTTTTCTATAAGACTACATTTACTCAAAATATTGCCAAATAACCGAAGACTGTTGAAGAATGCCGAGGCTAACCGCAATGGGATTTATTAATCAGGCGACTTTCTCTTCCTCTTTTTCCTTTTCGTTGCCGAGATGAAAACAGAAGAACCGATACAAGGGCAATAAAGAAGATAGGAATTATGTTAAGTGAAGGCTTGTCCACTGGTTTCTATTAAAGCAGGAGCAGCAGTGGTCGTGCATCAAACCTCTCAGCCCACGCTATGGCGAGGCAGTGACAAAACATAATCGAGTAAAAAGACATCAACTTAACAGATCCTTCAAGTCGCTCCCGGGTTACCCGATACATATTCCCGCCAAACAACTCCCCCATTTCCATATCCTGGCGATTTATTGCCGATGTGGGCCCGACAATCGATAAATTGTGTATCGATAAATCTGAATGCCTTGTTGATGCTATGGAAAGTAAAGGTTAAAAGCAGATGAATGGAATAAGAACAAAAAAACAAATTGTTGACGTTTAAAATCAGTAAGACGATATCTATGTATGGTTCTTTCTATCTAAAAATGTTTTTTTTTTTATACATAATATAATGTGCAGATCCTCAAACCTTAAAGGCATCTATGTAAAGATTTTTTTTAAAATTAATCTGTACAGCCATAACTGATGAAAGGCCTTGGGTTCACTATATGGTCAGAATTATAGTGTTCACAGATCAACGGTTGTGCAAAGAGGAGATTGAGACAGAGATCATTTGTCAGGTCCAGTTTATAAAATATCTCTTGCCTTATCTTTGCTCATCATCATCATGACGGGCACGACAACCCGTTTAGCGAGCCTGGGCCTCTTTTATCTTTATATTATAACAAAAAACTAAACAATATACAGTTATAACCCATGAAGATTCTAAGTAATTCAATAACTACACTGTTTCAACACCCACGCTTTTTTAAGGAAGTTCCTAGATCGGGCTAAACCACTTTTTCTCCCCTCACAATCAAGTAGAGGCTTTTCAGAGGTTGGTTGAACTCCAGAAAGGTTTCATGATCACACAGGATTAATTGATTAAAATTATCTAACGAGTAATGAAAGATAATCACTATGAAATATTAATATAAAAGGTAAAAGTTTTAAATAATACTTGACAAAACTAAAAGTTTGGTGTTTCTTTTTTTTTATTTAACGTCACTTTGTGATGCAATGGCTGATCGGACGATACCACAGTAGGAGACATAAATTTTACCAATCCAGGTTTAATTAGGATAGGAATTTTTAACGAGTACCTCACATCGTACAGGCTAAATCTAAACAAACACCCTATGTGTCAATGTAAAAAGAAATGGTCTATATTCTCATAGGAATTAAAAATGCAATTTTCAAAATTGGGTTCTTAAAGCATCTTTTTTAAAGAGGTTTTTGTAATTGATAAAAGAAGTTTTTTTATTGGAAGCATTAACCACCTCAAGTAATATGATAAAAAAATTTTAATTACAATTTTTTTACCTCTTGTTTGTTTGTTACTTTACGCTGCTATGTCAAATCGGACGATGATGAAGCGGGAGCTCTAAATTTTGCCTAGGGATTTTCAACGAATACCTGACATCGTACAGGCACGGGACTCCCGTTTAACGTCCCTTCCGAAGAACGGCATAACCAATAATTTTTTGCTCCCCTTAAAAAATCCCAGAGCCACCTGCCGGGCTACGAACCCGCAATCTTGGGCTTAGTAGGTTGTTATGTAACCACTAGACCACAGGTCAACCCTTGAATAGATAACTCAAGTTCTTAAATAATTAAATTTAAAAAAATTGACTTGTTGAGAATATTTTTACAAATACTTTTTAACTTGATTAGTACTAAAAATCGATAAAAATAAAATATATATTTAAACGCCTTCACCATCTCTCCTTAGGAGAGAACAGAGACGATAAATCGGCGGTCAGGATGAGCCGGGAGGACTCCCAATTAAAGAGGTCCTGCAGAAGGTGGCCGGTAAGGACGATAAGGTCCTGCGGTGGGATATATGGGCTCACCCTCGCCCTACTTTATATTTATATAATGAGATAGCAGAGTGGCTATAAATCCACGGTAGCCCGATCCTATCTCCCTCCCGCTCTCCGCTTATCTTCGGCCAGTCCCATTGGTCAGCATGTCCGCCAATCAGCTCTCTTCTACTTCTGATAGAGTTCTCGATAATTATTGGTCTAAGATATTGCCGTAGTTAGGAGACCAATCAAGGGTTAGGTTAGCCAATTGGGGCGAGGATTTCTTGTATAATCAATTGTACAGTTCAGTAATCCAGTGCTATGTGCGTTCAATGAGCTGGCCTGTTCCATACAAGGTTTTTTTGAATAAAATATAACACAACCAAATGTCTGAGTAGTTATTTACGTATAAATATTTGTTAGCATAGGTTAACAAAAATTATATTGCGAATAATAAATTAATGTTAATTGTATCTGCTGCATTTTATTCGATGTCCAACTTAAAGCTTTAATGATACTTAACTGAATGGTTAAAGTCTATATTTAGAAATCACAGAAATCGATAGGAGTTACCTTTGCAGACGATCCGATGAATTACATTTCACCAATAGTTTTCTTTTTCTTTTTTATCACAATGTAATAATATATTTATATAGCAAAAATAAAGTATATTTAAATAAAAATAACTTATGAACAAGATTGGTTAACCAAAGATGGGTTTACTGGGTGAACATCAAGAAAAAATACAATACAGACAGCTGATATGACGTGATCCTTAGTAGGCCAATACGAAAAAAAAAAATATTCATATAACAGAAAATGTAGAATTTTATTTTAGTATCCTAAAAAACAAAATAAAATATTCTTAATTTTAATTTTAAATACAAATAATAATAATAAAGCTTATTGAACCCGAAGAGTCGATGCCGATACCATTAATATTTGCTTACAAACTTCACGGAGCACTACACAGGCAGTTGCCTCATCCTTATTTGGACCGCAAAACCTATACAACACTAAACCTAAATTTATTAATATAATTTATTAATTTATGTTTTAATTTATTAAACCTAAAATTTAACCTATGCAAAACTTATACAAAACCTAAATTTTAACACATAATTACCTGAATTCGTCAACGAAAAAAAAATCCAAAACGTTTCTGCAAGAACTTTCATTGATTTCTATTGAAATAATATAATAAAAAGGAATTTAATTTAAAAATACATGTCTAAAACGATATATAAAAACAAACAATAGTAATTTACTATTTGTATCCTAGCTAGTGACTTGAATGGATTTATCTTGACGAATGGGGTCACGCAGGATGGAACCCACAACGAACTCTATATAAAATTACGTGAAGCAGGAAACCGTTTCATTTAAATAATAAATGGTAATGTAAACATATTACAAATGTATATGTATATTGTTCAGAACATAATAAAAATGTTAGTTAAGAAATATTACTAATATATTAAGTTCTAAATCCTTCAGCGCTTTTACTTTTTTTATTTTTTATTTCATCATGCTTTCTCTAAGATTTATTTATTAATTTTTATAAATTTTATTGTTTTTTAATTTATTTCTTTAATTTATCATTATTTTCTTCGTCAATTGACCTTGACACGTTCTCTGTACCTCTCTTTTTTCCGCTGCTCTACTTTGGAATCCTTCTATTGTCAATACCCTTTTTCTTAAATGCTTCTCTGTCATCAAAAATCATTAT
Source organism: Arma custos (assembly GCA_037127475.1). Taxonomy (NCBI): domain Eukaryota; kingdom Metazoa; phylum Arthropoda; class Insecta; order Hemiptera; family Pentatomidae; genus Arma; species Arma custos. The sequence continues at coordinate 100,379,874 of CM073762.1, forward strand.
TTTAAAAATCCTAACACAATCTTAGATTAGATCGATTTTATTTTTAAGTTGAACTGGGCTCGCCGTTTCAGGCTTTTCAACACTTACTAGACGAGCGCTCTAAGCTCCCAATTAATTACAATAGATGACTATTATAAGACGCATTCTGACTTTACTAAGTCATCGAATTCCTCTCGTACTTTATCCTTAACAATTCAAAATCCTTCGTAAAGTCCTCAATGCTCGTTACTTCGTTACGAATAAAATTATGCGAAAATGACTGTTTTGGCTCGGATCCTTTTCATCTTTTCATGACAAACTTCATTCCCACACAAGCTCGACTAGTTTTGAACCTAGCAATCTCTTTAATTCCCTAAAATCCTCCGAGATGCTTGAAAAGAAGATGGGGTCGTGACCTTCTTGTAAGTTGATTTGGTTATTTGAGCACCAGTAAGTAGTTTCTCTACTTGTATTTATCTCATGTCACAATATATATTTCATTCCATTTATAATGTATAATATAATACAGTTTTTCAGAAAAAAAAAGTTGGTTTGCAATGACCGTTTAAAAACGCTGTTCTGTTTACTACTTGTGCCAATCCTAATGTACTAATTAAGTAGTTAGTTTTCGGCGTTGGTGGCAAAGTTTCATGTTGGTCGGCGGCGTTCGGCAAAGTTTCATGTTGGTGGCGATAATCCTCAATAATCTATGAGTTTTCCGTGTTACTAATTGCCTGTATTTTTTCAAATCTTTTTATCCGCAAAACCGTGTATAATTATTGGCTACTAGCATATTATGTCGAACTTTTCGATCCTATAAATATATATTATGAATGTTTTTCTTCTCTGATTAATAAATAATGTCTTACAGTTTTATTTACAATTTATAAAATGATCCCTACCATAATGCACATAATACCGGTATAAATATATGTATACATTAGGTAACGAGTGTGTAATGGCATGGAATAGATACTGATGATACAGATACTAGATACTGGATACTAGATACTAGATATAGAGACAAGATAGAGAGAGCAATACACAAATACGAGGGAAGAAGGAGCTGGAGATTATAGAGGTCGATAGAAGCCATATTGATCCGCGCAGTCGCCCGGTCTCTTGTATTTATATGTTTGGCCCGTCTCCAATCTCAGCCCCTTTCTCTAGCTATATCTTACGATAGTAATATTGCTATCATATCATATAATATGATATATAATAATAGTAGTACATAATATGGATGACTATAATCATATATCTAACTCGGTGCAAAAATAATTACACCGCTGTATCCCATGAAGAATTATCAGTTGGCTACAGGTTAGAGTTGTACTATTTCTAAGTCAACGGCTGTGCAGGGAAAAGGGAGGTGATTTGGCAATGATTTAGCGCTTTGTTTAGGCTGACCCTTTGAAGGGACTGCAGCTCCCACAACGCTCAAACACATATTGAGTTCATATTGAAAACCCAAACATGTATTGTTTTGACGATTGTTTGTCTTCTTTTATTATTAGAAACAAGTAAAAAAAAATTATATATTATAATGATTATATATTATATATATATATAAATTATACTAGTGTTGTGGAGTATAAATTACCTAGGGAGTAAAATACTTAATATACAATAAAATGTCTCTCGTAGTTGGTAGTATTTATACATGAATATCAAAAGCGGATAACTCAAAAATTAACTTTTTTGATTAATTTAGTTAATAATTTTGTCTAACAAGACACTTTACCACTTTAATTCTCTTATATATTAGTCAGGATTCTAAACCAGGAGTTGCCTAAGCATAATGCATTTGCTTGACTAAGCTAACGAAAAAATTGAGAAAAACAATTTTTGAAATGTAGAGTTACCTCTCTTTTCATTCTAAATCCCTAATATGTATATTGATGTCAACAATGAGAGATACTCAATTGCTCTAAACAATAAAAAAATAGCTGACCTTTCGCATATTCAGTATTTTACTCGCATATTCCTTATTTAGTAAATCATACTCCTCGACGTTAGCAATGGCGCTGAGTGCTGAGATTCCGTGACCAATGTCCTGGTTTCAAATCCCAATGCTTGGCTGACTTTTATTTAATCTGTCAGCAGCTCGAAATGGATCTCATGGGATCTCTAGGACGCTCCTTGAGGTTCACCCAGTCTTTATAAAGTTGGTACCCAAAATAGGATGAAATGACATGTGGTTGAGGGTGATTTAGGACAAATTACGTCCTTGCACAGCTGTCCAAGTTTCTACCTCATACTGAAACCAAGCCATTCATTCGTTGTATAGGAACAGACTGTTTTTTTCTTCTATTAAGATTAATACTAACTATATAAATTCACCAGTTGATAAAATAAATAATCAATTCAGAAATTCTATTCTTTTAAAGATTGACAGCATTCCTGAGTTACCTCCCAGTTCCCCCAGGTACTCCTCATCATCGGCAGTCCTCCCAGAGGACACTCCTGGCCTTCCTCTCCTACTACTACCTCTGACAGTAGCGACAGTTGATTTAATTACCAGAGCGGCTATCTCTCCTGGAGATCAGATCGGCAGCTGCCGCTTCCTGCTTAACGCTTCGGTAGCCGGCTCGCTTTCCATATAGCTCCGTTCAAAGGCTTATTATTACCTGCCCACATGTCAGCGGTGCATTATCTAACATTTTTTTCTTTTCTTTTTTTATGTCCTAATTTTTCGTGGGAAACCTGCGTCCTGTCACTAGACAGCGTGTATTTCCAAAAAAATGTACACCTTATGTATATCGTAATCACTTTAATCTCGTCATTAGGGTTGTTTACACTGCTGTTAATATGGATTGATAATTTTGAGGCAAAGCAAATGTTCAACCGCAAGGCTTTTCCTCCAAGGCTGGGCAAGCTCTAGAAGGATAAGCAGATTCTACAATGTCTATGTATGGCTATTAAAAGATTAATAAATGCAGCTGTCAGAGCCAGATTGTAACCTGGGATCTTCATCGCATCAATTCTTTTAGAAAGGCTAAATACCTTACATGAATCATAAAGAAACCAATTATAAAACTAAAAAAATCAAAGCCTCTAAAGTAGTGGAAAATAAATAACCAGCCAACGTATCGCCAATTCACGCATAAAACAATCATATGCACCTCACTCACATCGACAGTCTAAACTGAATCGTCAATCAGAGATTAAAAATATAGAGAAAAGTTTTAGTAATAATAAAAATAAAAATTTTTAGTGAAATTCAGTTTTATTACCATTGAAAAAATACAAGGCAATGAGCCTATTACTAATTTCTTAAGTTTTCTTTGTTATAACTAATGATTAGAAGTGAAAGTATTTGAGAATGATTTAATAGTTTAAACGTTTTACAAAAAGAAATAATAATTCAGCGATCTCTTGGAAGGACAGCTAAAAATATCGAGGCACGGCTTAGAGCAATTAACTCGTAAAATATTCAGAAATGTATTGCATAATTGAACTTGTAATTCCTTTCTTCACCTCGTTAGTGTTACTTCCAACGAGGATCGAACCAAACACATATTAATATCAAACAATTTTATACTGTAAATTTATTAAAGCCCTGATATTGACATTTTATTTGCTTATTTTAATAGCTATGTTTCTGGCTTGATATTTAACTGTTCTGGGGAGAGAGGTTGATTACTAGAAAGATATGTTACCGATCTCAAGGCCCCGTGGTCCTTCTTGTGCAACCGATGGCTAAAACCAGTACTGTCCCTAGCATGTTTTGAGCGCAAACCTAGCTTCTTCAATTCCTGATAATCTTCCTAGTTATCTGAAAAGAAGATGGCCTCGTGACCTTCTAAGTTGCATTTTTCATTTGAGCGGTCGTTTCTCTACTAAACTTTATCCATGGTATTGTGTATCATTCCTGCCATTTAGATGTTGTTTTGTTATAATACAGTTTTAAATTTCAGTAAGTAAATTAATAAATCAAAAATTTTATGATACAGCTTTCAGGATGATTGCCATGTATAGGCATGGCCGCCGATAATGGCCCGTGATTTGTCAAGGGTTCGAGGGGGAAAAAACTAGAGGTTGTTAAGGGGTGATTTCACCCCCAAGATGGCTTCTGCTATTAGGCGTGATGGAGGCCCCATCTCCTTCGGTAGGAACAATTAATACAATATTGACTGGGAGGTGGGCGCATGCCCAGCGGCTCCGGGAGGGTCACGATACTCCGTAGCCCATTATCTCTGATAAAGATATCGCCCTGAGGTTCCTCCTTGCTCGGCTATAGCACACCTATATAGCACACCTCTCCAACGAGGTATTAATTTTTGCCTTCCTAGCGCCGCTAATTTTTAGATTAATGGTCTTTCGTGTCTAGAACCGAAGCAGGTGAGCTGAACCTTCTGACTCAGGTCATAGTAACGTCTCTTCCTATACCGGAGCTAATATTACTATACGGAATATTTAAGCTTATACAATTTTTTATGCAACTATTATCTCTCTGAATAGAACGCTTCTTTGTATATTAACATATACCTACTTATATAATTGTAAATAAATAATTAATTTAAAAATCATATCATATATTGAAGAGTAAAACATATATGTCAATTCTAATTTCGAATTGTTTTTTTCAATGTTTTTTAAAATTTATTTATTGAAATTTATAGTTGTATTATAAAAAAAGCAATGAGCAAATATAATGAATGATACATGGCGGTTTAGATAATGGCAAGTAGAGAAACTACCCATTCAACTTAAAAGGTTACGAAGCCATCTTCTTTTCAGACATCTAGGAGGATTATTGGGAGTCGAAGAGGTGACTAGGTTTGAAACTTAGGGGTTCGACAATAAAATAAAAGGTTCGACAATAAAAAATTAATAATTTTACATAACACGTATTTTGCAATGTGAATTAAATAAACTCTTTTACAGTAATAAATAATAATATAAATAAATAATAACAAGATTTATTATCGTTAAGATTGCTGGATGGTACAGTTGTTATACAATATTGGGCAAATTGGAGGTCTCAAGACGTCCCTGCACAACGTTGGCTTAGAAACTATATGAATTGTACTGAGCAATATAGCCTTCATGGGTTGCAGTAGTACATTTTTTTTTCTAATATTAGGTACTTGATAATTGTTAATAATAAAGTTAATATTGTTTTGTGAAACACTTCAAGTGAAAAATATATTTATAAGTTTATTAATTAAAATGTAATATTATTTCAACAGGCCCTCAACGGATTCCTCCTCATCCTGACATGTGAGGGCGAGGTCTTTTTCGCAACCCATACCATCGAAAACTACCTTGGGTTCCACCAGGTAAGATAAACATAGTAATAAATTAATTTATTGCTAAATACTGTAGCAATAAATACTTTAAAATTATAATTTAATAAACATTATAAAATAGTTTATACATGTATAAATATAACTACTTTCAATTGTTCCTTGCTAAAAATTAGGTGTTCCTTTTGCAGCCAAAAAACTTTATTGGTCTTCTTATTTATTTTCTTAGAAACAACATTGGAATATCTCTGTACGTAATAATCGGCAAGTATGATGCAAAACATGTTTAGAAAATTCAATAACCTGGATACTTCAACCATCAAATTTTTTTTATTTCAAGAGATCTGTTTCTCCATTTTTTTAATATTACCTATAATTATAAGACTTTGTAAATTACTTTATTCGAATCATGCTCGAGGCACAACTACGGCCCACTTCACATCTTCGCCCTGCTTCGATTCAAATCCTTTACAACGTTTTTTTTTTTACGTTACTTTATTCTCCTATGAATAATCGAACGATACTACGGGGAGAGCTCTAAATTTTGCTTAACCAGGTTTAATTTGGAAAGGGATTTTTAACGAGTACCTTACATCATAAAGGCTCAGAATCCATGTTTAACGTCTCTTCCGAAGGACAGCATAATCAAGGATTTTTACTACCTTTAAAAAATCCTAGGGTCACCTGCTGGGCTACAAACCCGCGATCTTGGGCTTAGTTGGATGTTATGCTAACCACTAGACCAAAGTTCGCCCCTAGTATTTCTATTAAGGCATGTAATTGGCAATTTTTATTGAATATTTAAATATTACATCTTGCCCAAGCCCAAAAATCACTGCATATAACTCCTATTCTAAAGGGACAATCCCGAATATATATATTTTTAAATTATCGATAATTATTCCAAATTGAAAACATTTTATAGTTAAAAATCATGAAAGTATCAATACGGTGGTCAGTTATCGAAGCGCCGAAGATAGGTGACACCTTCGAGCCTAGCGGACACCTGTGCCCGAGAGGCCAGACATAGCGATAGCTCGGACACGAGAGGAGATCTCAGGCGACTTGACGTGACTGGCTGGCGTGGAACTTGTTGCAGTTCCGTGACAGCGGCAAGTTGTTGCATCCTCTTCCTCACATCCTCAAGGTCTTCCCACTTCCACTGCCCAAATCTCCGAGTCACATAAGTCACCGGGGGTTAGAGGTATCAGGAGTGTTCCTTGATGGTGGAGGAACTAGCTTCCCTTCAAGTCGACATGTCAAGCGCTTAATTGTATGCCCTTGTTACAACTGTTTTGCAATTGTAGCAAGGTTTTAATTTTTTTCACGAAATGGACTTTTAAGAAAACCAGTTTTCTTCTCTCATTTTCGTCTATCTTTTCTCCCATAATTTTATCATCATTTCTGCGTGCCTTTGCGAGAAAGCAAGGAATCTTTTGACCACGCAGTACGGTTCCGATCTTCTTCCTGACATTTTTTGTTGCACATTGTTCTATATATAGGCAGTCTTAAATAACAAAAAAAAATAACGAACGGCCATCTAACTAAAATCTTCCTTTTGAGGATCTACATACTCCCAGTATTATAATAACAATATTTAACGTTGTAAACGCATTTTATTTATTTTTATTTTATTATATGATTTTAATTAAAGTCTCCAATTATAATTGGATACAAACCTCAATAACTATTGGATACTAAAATATAGATCCAGTTTTGTTGCTGGGCAACGCCGGTAAGTCTTTGCGTAACAAGCAACGCCGGCTAAATGAGCTTTTTGATTTGAAACAATTGCATTTAATCACCACAAACCAATATTTTTATTGGTTACTAGCATTTGCCAGCGGCTTCGCTCGCATGGAATTTGGTCTGACACATAAAGATTCTTGACATCATCTTAAATAAATAATTTAATTTTTTGTTTAAATATAAGGTACTCGTATAACCAACATTTCAGATGTCTAACTTCAAAACTGACGGATTCCATACAATCTTTGAACCCTTACCATATTAAGTTGATTTATCCAAATTTCTTTCTTAAATTATACAACGAACCTTTCTGCAAATTTCAAGATGCTAAATTTCTGATATGCCTTTTATTATGTACTATAATGGATTCTCCACAGTACCTAAAAAACCGTCTGGAGGAGAGGGCACGTGCCCCCGTATCCTATGTGTTAGTCTGATGTATAACCTATATTATAGTAAAGTTTCATCGAAATCCATTCAGTAGTTTTTGCGTGAGAGACAAACATACAAACCTTTGCATTTATAATATTAGTAGGATTAGTAGGATATATAAACCATAGTTTCACCCATGTTCTTTCTGTTATTTGAACAACTATTATCATGTGATTTGCCTTTATTTATGTCTTATAATTTTTTTTAACTAAAAAAAAGTTGGGGGGGGGACACGTGTCCCCATGCGCCCCCCTAAATCCGCGCTTGCTATAGCCTATGTGTTATTCTGATGTATAACCTGTATTACTGTAAAGTTTCATCTAAATCCGTCCAGTAGTTTTTGCGTGAAAGAGAGACAAACATACAAACTTTCACATTTATAATATTAGTAAGATTAAAGGATATGAAGGAACTTGATTTAAAACAAGTTAGTTTTTAGTGTTTTATTACAAAATTGGACGTTGGCGATTTGATGTAACTGTTAAATATCAAGAGATTAATTAGGCGGCGCTGCCTAGTAACACAACGAGATGCCATTAAAACATCCGTTACCAAGCAACGAAAAGGGACTAGATTTTGCTTTTAAATTGTTACTGCGGATAAGTTTCTAAGTTAAGCACATTTCTAAGATAAGCAATCTCTTCATTCTAGTACAAAATGACTGACGACTCTGTATTAATGTTTGGAACGATGGTCAGATGGACATAACTTTATTGGGATCAACTAAAGTTCATATAACATACAAATAACAATAAATTGTGAATAATTAAAAATTCTACGAACCATTTAATTAGTTTTAAATCACACCATATACAACATTAATGTTTCAACTATAATTTTTACCTTCAGTACAAATATACCACAGTTCTCTATTTAAACGCAAACTCAACATAATCCTCAAGTTCTTTCAGTTACTTTCTCTTTGTTATCCAATCTACAACTCATCATTTTAGAAATCTCAATTTTTCAGTTAACCATTACTTGTGATTGAAGATCACAATAAATAATCAACATCAAATTTGAGAAGAGCGATGCAATGCTATCGTAAATGCAGTATAAAATAATAAAATAAAAAGAAAGAAAACGAAATAACTGTATAGAGTTGAGTTTTATATTCAGGGCACACATACAATTTCGGGTCATGAGAAGAAATAACATTAATAATTATGACCGGCCCATAACTTCTCAACAACCTCTTATTTTTCTATATTTAAAAAAAAAAAAATACGGTAATCGATATTCTCTCACCATCCTTCATGAATCATATTTTCCCATAAAGAAATAAATCTCGAAGGATAAATTGAATTGGTTCCATTGGCAGCGAGGATCCTTTCATGATATACTCAATGGAAAAAAAAAGACAAATGAATTGAGGGACTGAAAGGAAAATAAAAAGAAGAAATAATAAAAAAGAGGTGGAAGAACGAAATGCCAAGACGGGTGCAGAAGACAAATAGAGGTAGTTCCTAATGGGGATATAATTTAGTGGGTCGTGGTCATGTGAATGTGTATATTTGTTTGTTCACGGTTCTACTCCAGCCATAAATCTCCCGCAATCAGGGCGAGGACCGCCAAAACTTCCCGCCTCCCCGCTGCCTCCTATATCTCGGCTACAGTTTTTTATAATAATATTTATTTCAGAAGCAACCAAAGGCGGGTCAACGGACGAGGTATCGACTGCTAGCTGGCGCCTTGGCCGACTAATCGATTATCCTCCGACCTTGTGCCTCCTAGATATCCCTTATCTCGTAGGTTGGCTGCACTGAAGAGAACTGAACTATATAAGAAATAAATTCTCTGTAATTGGAAGTAGTAGTCTCTATTCTTGCACGTAAAGTCGCTGATAACTGTAATTGAATCTGAAATTTGAAAATAAATCTATGATACCATTATGAGATGAAAATAGTTGACTGGATGATCTAATGTAAAGGAGATAGTTGGGGGGTGCAGTCAATAAGAACACAGAATAAGTGAAGTACTTATATTATGTGCCGACGTTTCGACCTACAGTGTAGGTCATCTTCAGGGCGAATGTTGGAGAGCGTGGCCGTTACATATAACGGCTGGTACGTACTTATATGTAACTGCCACGCTTTCCAACATTCGCCCCGAAGATGACCTACACTGTGGGTCGAAACGTCGGCACGTAATATAAGTACTTCGTTTATTCTGTGTTCTTATTGACTGCACCCCCCAACTATCTCCTTTACATTATGATACCATTATGTTTATGGCAAAATATGAAACCTTTATGTATCTTCAAGTATGTTAATTAAAAAAATCTGTTCCACCTGTAACAGTAACTAACGTGACATTTCTTTTTTAACGATTTTTTTAAAATTAAAGAAAAATATCATTCTACCTCCTATTTGTTTAAAGGCTGGAAGCAAGTGAGCTACACAAGTACAAAACAGTTAATCACCGTTTAAACGATTCAATATCCTTGATTAGCCTCAAGAATAATGAAAATTTGTATACTAGCAATGTAACAGAGAATATTAAACACAATGTTTTTAAAGGATTGTCCAAGGGCACAACTGCAGGCATTTGTTTACTTCAAAATAATAATGGAGGTAGAACGTTGTAAATACTCACTTGGTGAGGGCTAGTAAAACTTTTCCCGTCATTTCCAAGTTTCAGAATCAGTGTTGTCATGAGGCCAATAACTAAAGTGAATTAACTAATTGGACAAATATTTTTCTTATGAACTGTTTCTATATACCTACTAAAACTTCAGGTAGGATTGCCCTTTTCAAACACTACATGCATATGTGTTGCATTTGGCATAAATGCATTCTTTCAAATATTGCGAGATCCTGTTTTATAAATTTAAATCCATTATCAATTATCAAATCCATTATGAAGTACATTTTTAAGATTTAGTGTCATTAAATATGAAAAAAATGAAATTTCCAAGTGTCATCATACTATATAGGTACTTAAGTGGTTAAGTCGGATTTTTTCCAAAGTGAATTTCTTGTACTTCGTGTACTTTTCATTGTGAAGCGGCTAAGTCAGGAATTGGCTTGATAAGAAGTTACTGCTTGCACTATAAATCCATTTCAAGCCAAAAACTTCAAAAATAACACAGGCCCGCTTCCCTCAACACAGTTACTTCCCCTGGACAAAATTAAACTAAACCACTTGTTCATTGAGGCTTTACTATATCTTTGTAAATATTGACTGAACATCAAGAACCTGAAAAACGTATAATATACCGTTTATTTATATATTTATACATACATATATATCCTTTTTATTGATATAAATAACCTCAACCATAGGAATTCACTACTCTCCCCTAGCCGAGCTGTACGCTGGACAGGTACTTCTTCACTGCCTTCGTACTGTTTACACTCTACAGACTATCGGCGAAGAAGGTGACGTGGAGGTTGTGAATGGAGAAGGCGGTGACACGGTAGGTGACGTGCCGGCGGTGAATGAGCAGCGCACGCAGGGCCAACCCAAGCACACACGCACGCCCCCATCATCAATGGCTTCGTCTTCGTCGGGGAAACGCGATACTACGAGGGTAAAGGTTCGACTCTCGCTGGTATTAAATAAGTTAATAGGTGTAGGTAAAAGTGTCTGAATAAAATAGACGTTGGCCCTATCTGCTACTCTTTATTTTAATTATATATACTAACGGACCCGAAGGCGTTGTTCTGTCCAAACGTTGTAATATTATTAATATAATGATTGATATCGAATAATTATATATTATAAATAAATTTCATAATATTATTAGGTTTGAATTTTATAAATCTTTTTAAATAGATGGTAATTATTTAACAGTTTTAACGAAATATATGTAAAAACGTAGGGGATTCGACAAACGTCCTGTTGAAACGTTTTGGGGAATATAAATTATTTTTTTTTAAATTAACTATCGAATCGAATTGTGAATCTAAGCCAATCACGAATCCACTTGAACACACGAAGAAAAATGTCATCTAAATCGGTCCAACTCTTTAGGAGGAGTCCAGTGACGTATACACCAACAGAAGAATTTTATATATTAAGATATACTAATAAAAGAATATATTCTCTTTTAATTCCGAATCTAACTGTTAAATCTAAAATATGATTTTATATTTCTATTGTATACTTTAATAGTACTCCATTTAACAATGTTGATTAGATTCGCTACCTAGGACTCAACTTAGACAAACGTCTTACTTGGAACCCTCAGACAAGACTGAAAAGACAAGAAACAGCTAGACCTTTCCGACTACTTCAACGCACACTAGACAAACGCTCAAAGCTTCAGATCAATTACAAAAGACTTATTTATGTGACTGTTATAAGACCTATATGGACTTACGGAATTGAACTATGGGGCTCCACCAAACCATCGAATTCCTTTCGCATCTAATCCTTGCAATCCAAAATCCTAAACGTTCCTTATTTTGTCACAAATAAAACCATCCATAGTGACCTTAACGTTCCCTATGTTACCGATTTACCCCGTTCTAAATATCTATCATTCCATAATAAACTCTTTTTTATTTAACGTCACTTTTTGCTTCTATGGCTAATCGGACGATACTGCATTTGGAAGCTCTAAATTATGCCTATCCAGGTTTAATCAGGATAGGGATTTTTAACGAGTACCTGACATCGTACAGGCTAGGGGACCCCCGTTTAACGTCCCTTCTGAAGGACGGCGTAGCTATGGATTTTTTATTCCCTTTGAAAAATCCTAGGGAAACCTGCCGGTCTACGAACCCGCGATCTTGGGAGAATCCTTAGTTACATCCAAAGAAGTCTAGTCAACCCCGCCATGGATTAGACAAGCAAAAATAGATATAAAATAGAACCATTGATATTATAGAGAAAAAAAGTGGTTAGTAGTGTCAGAGAAAAAGGCATTGTGTAGAAAACCAGGAACAAAATGGAGAGAAAAATAAAATTAAAATATGGAGAAATGATGAAGTATGTAAGAAACGACGGATGAATGCTTCGGGTGATCCTCCTCGGGCCATTCCATTATACTTTGTATTATATAACACTCAAATCTGCATTCAGGAAATATAATTTTATATTGAAGTAGTCAATTTTTTGCTATAAGAATGAATGATTGTTGTAATTATTTGTATGTATTCTTATATAGACCATACATAACATTATATATATATTATGTCTCCCAGTTCTCAGTAATTTCATAAACAATGCCAGTAATTTCTATATATTTAATTCATCACTGTATTATTTGAATAAAGTAATTTCCACTCACAAAATCGATTTATCGTTCGATTTTCATGCGTTGCTATTAAAATATATGCCTCTATAATTTAGCCCACAACGGCTGGTTTATCTCTGCAAGTTATCTGCGGAAATTCGCTCTTCAGATGGTAGATCGGCTTATCATATTCCATAATAGCGCTGCCGAAAATACAATAATTCAACTTTATATTTCATTCGTATCGTTTATTTAATTACATTGTTTTGGCTAATCGGACGAAGCTGCAGTGGGAGCTCTGAATTTTTCGTAGTCAGATATAATTAAGATTTAGACAGGGATCATTAATGCGTATCTGGCACCGCACATGTTTGGAACAATTTTATGCCCCTTGCGAAGTACGGTATAACCAAGCATTTTTTACTCCCTTTAAAAAAGTGTTTTATTCCTTTTCATATAGACAGAAACGTTTGAAATAAACAAAATTAAAGATGCTTAATAAAATTCTATTTTGAATATTCAGTATTCAATTCCTATCCGACTAAAGACGTTTACTAGTTGGAGTTTACTAAAACTTTTAAGAGCTATTTTCAAGAAACTTGTGTATAAAGAAACACGTAAAACAAGTAAAAGTAAAAAAAAATATTGTGAATAACGTCCCAGGAAAATACTTAGAGCTTTCGTAGGCTGTTCTTAAGTTACCGTTCAGATTTTTTTTTTCTGACTTGATACAACGAAGTTCTCGCGTTTAAATCCAGCTATGATACATGAATTATCTAATCTGCAAACATTCACGGATAGACCTTGTGAGATCTGGAGACCCAGCCTATATATATATATATTTATTGGGAACCCATAATTAGAGGAAAACTTAATGGTTGAGCGTAATCTCGAACAAATAAACTCCTTGTATAACCGTTGCCCTCGAAACAGTACAAATTCCACCGACTACAGTACTGAACCCAAAATTATTTATTCGTTCCATAAATTCTGGACCTGTCTTACATAAAGCAAGTTTGATTAAAATCTTTAGTACTGTTTCCACAAAATTTAGTAAAACAAAAAACTAAAAAATTTTGATTTTATTGAAAAAAAAATGGGAACTACTTTAAATTTGTCTAGCTTCAATACCTAATATAAGTTCAGTATAATTTTAAGAAAAATATTATTTTGGTATTAATTTTTTTTCTTAGTTATCGTTGCACAAACGCCCTTCTTGTATATATAAAAGGAAGTTGATCAAAATCCTTTGAACTATTTTCGAAATAATTGAGTAGAAAAATCTGTGTAGCATTATTGTGAATATTACCTCAGGCATTGTGTTTAATATGCAATACCTGTTTCGTAAGATTTTGGGTAAAATATTGCCTTGGCATTGAAATAAATAGTTCTTCTTTGAATCATTGTCGCAAAAATCCATCTCCTTATATTAAATTAAAAATAATAGCTGGGAGACAAACTCTAACAAGGTAAAGTTTAGCTCTAATTTACAAGTGGACTAAGGGATGTAACTAACTTTACGAGCGCCGCCAGTCCGTGTAAGAATTAATTTCTCAAAACTGCGGGGGGCACCCTTTATTTTAATGTTATAACCTCGCCCCGTTATTTAGTCTTTGTTTTTTGTTTGGCTCGATGTCTTATAATGGCCTCAGCTAGCTTCTGTATCGAGCAGATCTCCTTCACTCCAGTTTCCAGTTATATAATATCCATCCTCTGCTCGTATAGAATCCCTAATGCAGCAGTTTATTTTATTCGATTTATTTTCCTCGACGAACTGACTACTGAAGCAATATATTGTCATATTTACATTATTGAATCATTGCTAATTTGATATGGAATATAATAACCGGGAGCTGAGAAATGGCATGAAATATTGTCATTAGAGGTTAACGACCTATTTAGAGAAAAAAATAGTTGATGACGTCGCTATATAACCATTATTTTATATAACCTACTATATAAAAAATATTGGAATGCATCAAGGCAAAGATATCAGATACCAACATATTTAATAACAACAATAAAAATGAAAATTTTAATAACTGTGAAACTAAAAAAAAAAAAGAAAAACTAACCAGTCATACGCATTGCGATTTTAGAAAAAAAGGCTCATCGATAGTCTACACTATCGATTATGACCATCGATAGGCATGAACAACCGATATATATAGTAACTATCGACTATCTCCCAACCCTAGCACAGAGCAAAGAATACTCAGAATACATTTATACATATTTCCTAGAAGAATATAATGGGTGTCTTTTCCCAACCTGATTAGTATGAAAAACTTGGAAACTGAAAAAAGCAGACCTCAGAGAAGTGAAATTTTTATCGGGGGTGAAACTTTATTTATTTCATAAATTCTCAATAAACAACAATAAAAAGGATCTACAAAGCGTTGTGCCCTGTGAACTTTCACTACTCTGACTTAATTAATTAATTAAAGCTAATGACAGCATTGACAAAACGATAATTTAAAGAAATAAATTATGAAAATAAAGTTATGAACGTGAGAGAGAAAATGAATAAAGAAATTTATTAGTAAGGGACCTGCAAAATATTAATTATAACAGCTGTTGCTAGGAAGATTTAGATGTAAGAGAAAACTGTGATATTGACATGAAAATGACGTAATAACTTACTGTAGAAACTATTATGTATTAGGTACTTTTATATTTAGAGAAAAATTCTGCACCACTACATCCCATGAATGGTATCAGGTAGGATTAGTCATAGCAGAGTCTCTACAGTTTCTATGACAACGTTTGTGCAGGGAACTGTGATGGCCTCGATCACACTCATCCACAAGTTTTCTCTTCAAAAATAAGTACCCACATTATTGCTACATATTTAATAATTAACCTGCCACAGGATTGGAAGCCGAGGCCTACAGTTCAGTAGCTCAATTTCACTTCACACTGAATCCGATATATGTATAATAAATTTGATAAATATATTATTATATCAATAACATACAGTACATATTAATCTAAATACATCTGAAAATATTATCATCACATTAATATTGAATATTGTATATGTAACAGTATTTAAGCTCAATTACAAAGATACCTCCCAACTATTCTTGGTGATAATAACAAAAATATAGACACAGTCATCAAATTTCTAAAAAAATATAATCTTTTTAACAAAATTTAAAAAATGGTCAAGAATATAAAGAATAAAGAAACAAAGAAATAATATAGATTGAAGGACGGACACCGAAGACCCTTCATGTTGAGTGTCCATAAGCAATTCTACCTAACCTAACCTGTAACAGTATTTTATAAACTCTTGTTTTCTGCATCTACTATTTGGTCATTGAGAGATTTCCAAATTAGTTCGACATATTTGATATTAAATAGTCTTTCAGGTTTCCACGGCCATTATTTATACACAAAACCAGTGGTTTCTGGTTTAGACCATGTTGTTGAATTTTTCTTCGCCAACGTTTCGCCAGACATACTGCTAGCTTCTTCAAGGCTGGATCGAGAATGAATCATTCCTTAATTCATGGATTCATTCTCGATCCAGCCTTGAAGAAGCTAGCAGTATGTCTGGCGAAACGTTGGCGAGGAAAAATTCAACAACATGGTCTAAACCAGAAACCACTGAAGTTTTGTTATGTGAAGGAGATAGTTGGGGGGGTGCAGTCAATAAGAACACTGAATAAGTAATATACTTATAATTATGTGCCGACGTTTCGACCTACAGTGTAGGTCATCTTCAGGGCTAACAGAGAAACAGACAGAACAAAAAATATAAAAATGTACAGTAACAATAATATGGTAACAAGTAATGTGGAAAATTAAAAAAGTGGCAGATATGAAGATAGAAGATAACGAATATTAAAAAAGTGACAGAATATTAAAAAAGTGACAGAATATAATAAAATTAAGATATAGACAGATTTAAAAAAATTAATAATAATGAAAAGAAATTAAAATGGTGACAGATATAATAAAATTAAGATAAAGCCTGATATAACAAAATTAAGGAGAATGAATAGAAAATTAAAATAATGACAGATATAACAAAATAAGATAGATTTAATAAAATTAAAGAAAATGAACAGAAATTATAAATTATAAATAACGAATATAAAATAAAATACAGAAAATAAATGTACAGAATGGATAGTAAAGTAAAAATAATATAAAGGAAAATCAAAAAGGAGGAGGTAAACAAAAGAAACAAAATGAGAATATTTACATATACAAAAAGGTTGGAACATGAAGAATAAAGAAAAACTAGTAAAATAAAGGTATAAAATGTATGATAACGGACTTAAAGATGTTACATGTTACAGAAAAGTATGGAACTGCATGTACAATAACTAATAAATGTGAATAATAGAAATACTATTGTACAGTAACAACAGTGTACAATGACTGTTTTGAAAAATAGTTGATAGGAAGAATGAATTTGAAAAATTAAAATTAGTGAAATACTCTTGTACATTAACAATAGTGTACAATGTCTGTTTGAAAAATAGTAGATAGGATTAATGAATTTGAAAAATTAAAATTAGTGCTTAAAAATTTTGTTTGAATGAAGTTTTGTTATATTTGATATTGTTCGCCAATAAAACTGCATTTCGTGTCAAACATCATTCAAGGAACTATTTCGGGGTAATCTGTTTGTTATTAGTTTATTTTTACTTTTTTAACAATATCTATTCGCCCTTTTTCCCCAGGTGAATCACTCATTAGAGGGAGCCTATGCCATTAGAATATGGAATAACTTGGAGATAGATAAGCGGACTATAACGTAGCAGAGCGATAGCTATCTACCACCCACCACCTACTATCTACCATCCAGTCAGCTGAGGCCGTTATTAAACATTCGCTCGAGATCGCCTGTCCTCAATGACTCACCCTCGCTCGTCGAGACTGGCGTAGTCTCTAGATTAGCTTTCCACGGGAAACCCTCTGCGTTGTCGTAGTTTTCTTTTAGTAAAAAGCCCAGAAATATCGATGATTACTGAGCTCTAAGACTCTAATGGGGCAAATAAATTATTTAATCCATTAATAGCCGTAATTCGTCTCTGATCTAGAGATTCTCCTGGGGTTCACCCAGCCTTAAAAAACGTTTTTATACTTAAAAACGTAGAGAGTACAGTTTCTGTCATCTATAGAAAAAAATAACCTTCATTTGTTTCAGTGGTATATTTCTATCTCCGTGCATTCGTTTTCCACGAGAAAAAAAACCCTGCATTTTCAGGAATTTCTATTACTTATTTAATTTTAGGAAAATTCTAAGAAAAAAATATCACTATATTAAATACTTACAAATGTTAATATTTAAATAAACTCGTAGTGTTCTGAGTTACCGAGTTCAAGAACAGCTGTTACCGATAGTTATTTTGTACATTAACAGTATTTGTGAGGTCCGTCTTACTGAGGGAGGAAAGAGTTGAGATTGTTCTCGACCAAATCTCCTTCTTGCACAAACGTTGGATTTGAAACACGTACTGCATCCAGAAAACTTCATGGGTTGTTACGGCACTTGTTTTTGTCACTACATTAGATTTCCACTAACAACTCTCTACATTCTAATATTGACGACATGAAATTAGGCGGCTCAAAGAAAATGCGGTGTTGCCGTTTGTAACGAGGATGTGGGCGTGGTTTTACTCAAAACTGCCAATATTTGACAACAATGTGCTAGCAATGTTGCCTAGTTCTCCCGGTTTAAGTTATTTGGTCTTTACCCTTGGTACGCTAGTGTAGGCCGATTTGGCAACACCGCATTTTCTTTGAACCGAATAATTTTATGCCATCGACTATAGGTTTAGTTATTCAATTTTCCGAACGTTGATGAAAATATTAGGTAAAATCCTTATAGAAAATCAGAAATGTCGTAGAGTATTAGGTTATTGAGTTCAAAACCAGCTGTGGCAGTTAAATATTTGATCCATTAACAGCCGTTACTCGTCTCCATGGGATCTGGAGACCCTCCTGTGGCTCACCCAGCCTTTATAAAGTGTGTAATCTTTATTAGGGAGAAAAGCGTTGAGCTAATCACGGCTAAATCACATCCTTAGAAACAGTTAAGTCCCTACCGTCTACAGAACCCAAGAACCTTGATGGGTTTTTGTGGTACAGATTTTTCTCTCTGCATTACATTCGTGGAGTTTTCTGTTGGTTGTCAAATCACCACCCAAAAAAATAATAAACAATTACCAATGAATAAGATCAAATACTAAATTCGTCTTTTAGGTTCTTATGAGGCCACCCAACCTCAGTAAAGTGACTATGCTTATATTAAGCGTTGAGCATGATCTTATCTAATTACTCAAATTACTTCCTTGAGCTCAGAAAAAGTACAGTCCCTACCATGCATTGAACAAAAAAACATTCATGGGTTGCATTGCTACAGGCCCTTGATACCAGAAATAAACCGTGAGGGTAGTTGCAATTCATGCTTCGTTCGGAGAATTCCATTGACTACGGGGGAGTTTCTTAGAACATCTGAGTCACCTTAATGCAGAACATCTTCCTTGAAACACATACGTCCCTTTGAATAATGGCAAATTCCCATACATTACACAAATATTTCGTCAACAATTTGTAAATACCATTAAGTTATTTAAGTTTTTTTCAAATCAAGAAGGTCCTGGGTTCAAATCCCGCTCGTTCACATACTTTTATTTAACCTTTAAGCGGCCGGAAATGGATCCTGTGGATTCTAGGACCCGCCGGTGGCTCACCCAGCCTCTATAAAGTGTGTATCCTTAATTTTGGGGATAGTTGAGCTTGATTTCGGACAATTCACAACCACCCAAGAAACAGTACAGTCTCTACCATGTACTAAAAAAAGCCTATTTTTTCATTGTCAGGGCATGATTATGATAATAACATTGTCTCGAAACGTTAGCAAAAGATTTAGTGAATAGACTGAATCTCAAGAACGGAAGTAAAACTTATTTAATTGCAGTCAAGAAAAGGAGACAGCAATATATATACATATTGCTATCATCAGCATCGTCAAAAACAAACAGCTCTGTTGATTCATCTCTGCTGTTCTGGAGATCCTCCTGACCATCCTTTATAACGCGAGTAATCTTAATTATAACTTCGAACAATATCGCCTAAAACGGACAAAGCAGTAGGAGATATCGGTACAGAGCGGTCGAGGTGAGACCAGGTGAGCGGCCAGGTGAGGCGAGCTAATCACCGCTGGACACTAATTGGCTCTAAAACAATCGCTCCATCGCCAGCCCATATGCCACGCATCTGTTACCTCCCACCTCCACAACTTCGTCGTTATACGCCTCTTTTACAGCATAATCTTCAGCTAAATACTTACTGACGTGCAGGACTTTAGTATGTTCCGGAAAAAGTTACAAGAAAATGGTTGTTTATTCGTATAACCATTTAAAGTCTGGCTTATCGCACAATACTGTAGTGAGAATACTAAATTTTGCCTATCCAGGTACATTTAGGTGACATCACACAGGTTCGCACCCCATTTGACTTCCCTTCCAAAGGACGTTATAACCAAGGATTTATTACTCCCTTTTAAAAACTCCAATGACCACCTGCAGAGCTAGGAACCCGCAATCTTCGGAATATTAGGTTGTTATTCTACAACTGCGCCAAAGGTCCCTCAGGAGAAACAGTTTTATGAATTATTATAATGCAATAGAGAAAAACCACAATGCAAAGCCTTATGTTTCAAATCCAGTAATACACCCACTTACCAGTCGACGTTTCGCCTATTCAGGCATTACCAAGGCACAAAGACAAAACAGGGTTATGTGAATCACATCTCGAAGAAAAAGGTGCAATACATCCCAACGATCAACAGCCCAAACAGGCTCCAAACATGAGACGGCACCCCACCACCAAGACGTTCAACATACAACTGAAAAAGTTTTATAAATGTTTGGTGTTATTTTGTTAAGTAAAAGTATTTTATTTTATATTTTTATAAACTATATTTTTTCCTGAATTAAAATCCTGCATATAAAAGAAGATGGTTTCATCCATGTCTGATATATGTTATCCTCATCACGGCTGTTATTTTCTTGCAGACATACATTGCTTCTGGTTATAGGAACAGCCTATGTGGGTTCATTCCACTGTTTTTCGCCAACGTGTCAATTCACCAGTATTTTTCGAGGAAAAATAGGTCTAGATCTATGGATAATGGCAGTTCGAGATCAGCATGTGCACGAAGAACTATATTCCCGGTAGCATATCGTTCCTTTATCAAACCTTCGGGCGGCTATTGGTCTTCTGGGACACATCAAAATGCAATTTCCCACAGAAACACTCGGGATAAGGTCATCTATCTTATGCCCGGTCGTTGTAAATTAAATCCTGCAAGATGATGGGCTATAATACCAGAAAGAGTGTTAATCTATTAATAATCACAGATTACTGGGGTTGGGTCAATCGTTAACTTCTAAACGGCACAGTCCCTACCATGTCAACCATCACAAGACTCTTCGTAGGCTACAGTGGTACAGTGTTTTTTTTATGTTCCTGTTACCAAACCATGACTAATTTATAATGCTCGCCATTCATTTAACGTCGGAGTGGAACCATACCATACCATACCATACCATATCATAACATATAGTGATTACAAGAGACTAAGACTAACACGGCAGGCGACGGAGACTGAGCAGTTATTGCCAGATGCTAACCTCTTATTACAATGGCAGTCGTTTTAATTGCCACCTTTAGGAGGCGCCAGTATTGTCTTCACTTCCTTCTTGGTGGATGAGGAGGGAGAACAAGAAGTCGATGACACATTAATGGTCGTCTGGCTCTTAGCTATTGTCAGGTCAGAAGAGGTCATCATAAAGTTGATGTGGCTACATCCTGTCATCCTGATCGAGTCAACTAAATCCCATGCATCTTGATAACTACCTCATCACCACATCCAATAAATAATGGCGCTGAATTAATTTTTCCACCTGCGATGAAGACATTATAATTTCATAAAATAAGATTCATCACAAAAAAAAAAAAAAAATCCAGCCATAGTATCCATATATCAGTAACAGATAAAAAGCAGGGACAGACTTTAGTATCGTTCTTAACGACCTTCCGGTAGACAATAACTTTCGTTCGCCGATTTTTATTGTAAAAGTACAACCATAAAAGTTTCCTACAGAATTGTGAACAAGCGCTTCATTGTTTCATCTCCAAGCTCTGCGCAACCCAACAAAAAAATTGTATAATTGCTCGGCGCATAGTAAAATTGTCAAATGCGCAACAATGATTTTTAGATCTTCAGCATATAATATAAAGCGGCGCAAGTGACTATGGAAAACTATCGTATGGTCGTAAACCAAATATTCATCATTAACATTTAATTGTATGGAACACATAAATGTGTATAAAATCTTTTTTTTTGTTAAATGTCACTTTTTATTGCTATGGCAAATCGGACGATGCCACATTTGGAGCCCTAAATTTAGTCTATCCAGGCAGAAATTGAATAAGGACCTTAAACGAGTACTGGAAATCATACAGGCTCCACTATATTATGTACCTTCCGAAGTACGGGATAACAAAGGATTTTTTACTCCCTTTTAAATAATCTGAGGCCACCTTCCGTGCTGGAGACCTACAATCTTGGACATGGTAGGTTGTTATGATAACCATTATAACCTACGGAGGGTTTTCGGTTCAGCACGTTGTAGAGACTGTTCTGTTTCTAAGCCGACGGTGATTTGGTAGAATTCCACTTGGTGTGCCACAGAGGGGCTCCACATAATCCACAGCTGATAACAGAGTAAATAAATTGTTTATAATAGCCAGTTTCGAGCCAATGACCTACAGATCAGTAGCTCACTCTGCTTACTTAGTAGACTTTAAAAAAAAAATCATTTTATGCTCTGACAAAGTTCCTGAAATATAGGAATGGTTAAAAAATATTAAAAATCAATAGTATGTAAGAATTTGATGAAAAAATATGAAGCATATTTCTAATTAAAAGAAATACTTTAAAAGTAAAAATGAAAAACACAAAGCCTCTTAATAAGTTCAATTGAAATCATCAAGCGAATAATAAATGAAAAACATGAAACATTAAGAGATAAATGGATGTGTAACGATCTAGTAGTGTTAATGTACGATGTCCAGTGCAGATAGGCTAAGTAGCTCTGCCATGTGTACTCTAATGCTAGTCTTTCCTGACGTAACAGTTACCATGTACACGTAACTCGTTATTTTTATCATTTAATTGAATCCATTCTATTGTATTTTAAAATAAATATTCGTTATTTTGTTTTTTCATAATGAATTCATACTAAGAAAATAATGAATAATGAAAATGATAATAAGAAAGACATTAATAAAAAATAGGGGCGAAACATATATTTACAAATTATAACCCTTTAATTGTACTATAGTATGTACTTGACGTACTCCGATATCATTCTAGAAATTGAAGTACAGTCTAGTACTTATTTTGTACCTCACGTTATGAGCCTACTGAAATATGAATACCCAAATGGTATTGTTTTGAAATATTGAGTATTTTCGTTTTGTTTTATGGATAAAAACAAAACTTATGGTTAAGATAACTATCATAATTAATTGATAAATATTAAAATGACGATGCGGGTGCAGTAATAAGAACAAAATGGGGCAATGTGAAAGTAATGTGCCTTTGTAGACGTTCTAGCTCTGCTAGCAGAAACGGAGGAGGAAGCTATAAAACAGGTAAACAGCCTAAAAGAAATAGCTGAGAAAGCGGGACTACAGATTTCGTATAAAATGACAGAGGTTATGACAATGAATCCCAACTTTAGCAAGAGTGAACACAAAACCTGGACCAGTAAAAGTCACAACTAAATACCTAGTGGAGATAATATCTAAGAACGGCAGGGCATCGGGAGAATAAAGAATAGCCAAACTGGAAAGACTGAACTTTGCCACTGGAAACATGTACAGCAAGAAAAAATTGTCTTATAATGCAAAAATAAGGCACTATTGTACACTAGAAAGACCAGCAATAGTTTGGAAACAGTCAGCCTTCCGAGTATGGAGAAAATCGTGAAGATTTAGAGAAAAATTCTGAGGAGAATTCATGGACCCAAAGTAACACAAAAGATGTACAGAAATTTGGAAGATCTTGAAACAGTCATCAGGACCAGGAAACTGTAGTTCTACGCCCTCATGATCAGAATGAACAATAAGAGGCTGAACTAAAAAAAATTTCGACAAAATTTTAAGCTATAAGAGTATAGGCGGATATGTGAAACAAATAAAAGGATCTAGATAGGCTAAAAATCAAGGATAAGGACTGCTTGGGTAGAGAGCTTTTCGGAAAAAAACTAAAAGAAGTTGGAGTTCTTGCAGGAAGGAAGGAGAGACGAGGAAGAAAATGGACTAAGGAAGAGCGAGAGGAACAGTCCAGAAAGATGAGAGAGTATTGGAGTAGAAGGAAGGTGGAGAGTGTGAAGAAGATTTAAGTGATATCGTGTGGTCCTTGCTGGCCGATTCGTGGAAAAAAAAAAAAATTATTAATATAAAAAAGAATCAAGATTTGCCAATGCAAGAAATACTTCCATAATTATATGTACATACCTTATCAGGTAGTTGAAATAATTTTGTTCTGTTTGAAAGTTAATAAATTATTTCTACAAACACTAACAGTCGCCTATCTAAAGTAATGTAATTGCAATCCAATTCATGTTGCTAGGTCAAATGGGGCCTAAAGACATAAAAAAAGCTGTGTGACATTCACGTGGTCCTTGCCGGCCGATTCGTGTAAAAAAAAAATATTATTTCACAGAATTTCCTGTATTGAAATAATAGTCCTAGGTATAAGATGTAGCTTGTTTTTTAAATCAATGCATTCCATTTTTTCCAATTAAATTCAAAAACAGTGCTAGATTTAGGGTTACGGTTTAAAAAACTGAGATACAGTGACGTTGTTATTTACCAATTTTTAAAAATATTTACAATTTAACTGATCGAGAACGACAAAAAGTAGTTCCTCTATCCGTTGCTTAACATGAAACCGTATTATTATGGTAAACAAGAACATTCGTGGATTCTTAGATTCTAGTAGTATAGTGATTTTATTTGATTTTTTTATCTGAAATATTCAGCAAATGGGTATTTTTTTACGGATGTACATGTAATGAATATTCGAAGCAGCACAATTACATATCATGATTTGGAGTCGATGCCCTCAGTGTGTTGTGGATTCACATTTGTTTTTATTATTTTTAAACATTACGACATTCAGAGATATTTTGAATATTCAGCTCCCGAAAGTAATGAAAGTGATTTACATATCCCCCTCAAAAAATCCTTAATCAGATCCGGCCGTTACGGAACTATCAGATCCTGCCCCGATAACAGAAATATTTCGGAGGTCGCGTGCCCAGATAAGGACCCGGACGGACACCCGACATTCCCCGATTCGGGAGATATCTTAACCAGGGAAGAATGGGAGGAATGCGGCGGGCAGGTGAGCTGGGGGAGAAGCCAGGTAATTAAATGACTGCAGTGAACCCTGAGCAGATCAATAGTACTCTCCGCGCTCTTCGGGTCGAGGGGAGGATCCAGCTCTCCTATGTCTCCATATCTTATAATATTTAATATTATTTAATTAATCATATTATATTATAAAACTCATTAATATATTATTAACAGTTGAGTAAGAAACTCGTTTTCAGCTTAAACGATCCAATTCCATTATACATAAGATATACATCACTATATATGATTAATCATAGTAAAACAAATAATATATTATTACATCTTGGAAAATATAGGAAAATAACCGATATTTCGAATAAATGATAAAAAAAACTGTCCCACTACAACTCTTGGAGAGTCTTAGGCTCAGCACAAGATAGAAGACAATACTGTTTTGGAGGGCAACGATTGTGCAAGGAGGTGATTTCTCTGAGATCACTGATAGCCGCATTAAACCCCCCCTCCCGATTAAAGCTATCCACTTTACAGAGGCTGGATGAGCCCCAGGAGGGTCCTAGGTCCTGTAGGGTCCATCTCCGGCTACTAAAAGATTAAATAAAAGTCTGTCAAGCAGCGGAGTTGATACAGGGCCTCAAGGACGGATCCAGGATTTTTTTCTGGAGGAGGGGCACAACGGGCAGATGAGAAAAACAATCAACAATAACTTAAAAATTAACTTGTAGTATTTATAGAAAGATTTCAAAGGTTTATTAAAATATCAAAACAATAGTTTCACTGTTGTTCTTTCTGTTATTTTAACAACTATGATCATGTGATTTGCCTAGAATTATGTACTATAATGGATCCTGCACAGTACACAAAAAACTGTCAGGGACATCCCCCTGGATCCGTCCTTGCTGGACCTTCGGCACGGCAATTCACCGCGCTATCACTGAGCCACTCCGCTCCATAAGAAGTTAATGAACAATATCAAATAATAATAAATGTTTAAGACTGTAATAGATAAATTCCAATCAAAAATCCTTAATTCTCTAAACTAAAATATAGGAACAAACATTACAATACATTTAGGAATCTTCAGGACATAAAGAGAATAATATCAAAGAGAAAATAACGAATAAACCACGCACTAACCTCAAATGCAACGAGACTCTAACCAGAGGAAACATCCCACCACCTCCAAGACCAAAACCTTTTCCAGTTGGGGTATGGTAACCTTTATTATGATTCAATAGTTGCATTTGGGCCTTGGAGATGGTCGGATGTATCATCTCTAAATTTTGAAGTTAGGATGTGCTTAATTCTTTTTTTCCCTTTACTATTATCCTCTTTCTGCCCTGAAGATGTCCGTAAAAAATATTTACAGGCATATTTTTTTCTATCTTAGCTTAGAGACTTGAGGCTTTTTTGTTTGGAATTTTCCACTAATGTCTTAGTATGTACTTTGTATCTCTTTTGAACTTATTCTTTCTATAATAATAATAATAATAATGTTTATCCAATTAATCAATACAGATAGAGATTTATCTGTTTGATAGATATTTAAATATTGGATCCATTATGTATTCAGATACATAAATATATATCGAGATGCGATCGACTACAGGGAGGCTGGACCAATCGCCTGGGGCGGTAGGAGGGGCTGAAGGCAGGACGGAATGGCGGCGCTTTCTAATTCGGGCAATATTGATCCCTTCTCTCTCAGTTCTCTCTAATTCGAAACTTTTTTCATCCTTTTTAGTAAACACTCTCCCTCTCATGTTTGCCAGGATAAGAACAACTGCAATTAATTCTACTTCGGGTAGTCAGTCACTAATGATAGCTTTGCCGGGTGAATCCTATCGAATATAGTGCTCGTATTAATGTCTGGTTTTAAGAGGAAAAATAATCAAAATGTTACTATTAAATAATTCCGTAGGAACTAACGTTGTGAACTCAACAACTGTGTTGGTTTGTGAGTTCTACGATTTATCTATTTAAAAAACCATTTATCTTTTGCACGACCGTTGGATTCAGTATAAGCATTAGCGTAACGAAGGGGGATTATTGGGATTATATTGGGGATGTAAACCCTTCCCCCATTGCTAGAAGAAATTTAAAAAAAATTGTAAGTAACAATTTAAAAAAATTAAAGCTTTGAAGGATTTTAATTTTTCAAAGTTATTATTGTTCGATTACAGAAGTAAGGATCAATAATGCCAAAAACCCAACAAAGAAAGTGCAAACACAGTTGTTTTAATGAATAAAAAGTACACTAAAATGACAAACCAAAATGTAATACTGTTTATTTACAATTAATTATATTATTATAGCGGCAGTAGTGGAATCTAGCGGCAACAATAAGCTCGCGAATGTGAGAAGAACAGTTTAGACAATTCTTAGAATCTAGAAGTAAAGTCTGGATGGGTCTAGAAAGTTCCCTATGCAATTAAGTTATTATATACTAACTTATCAGTCACATTTGTCGATACTGTTTCATTTTTGTATCACATTTTAAAGTGTCATAATAATAATAAATAATTTATTTATAGTATTAAGCCAACAAATCCAGGGATATATTTTGATGGGGTTTACGGAAAGCTTCCATCAAGTTGTCTGCCCATTAATCAACGAATGTGCAATGTAAATTCATTGCTGACACTAAACGCATACCGTACATAGAACAAGGTATGACTTGAGTTCACTCAGAATAATTGGCTCGGTTGAGTTGGGCCAGATGCCGCCAGCTGTGTGTCATTACACACAACGCTACGCACCATTGTACCTTCTCTATGTCGTAGCTATAACGGCCTCTAATTAAAGGTATATAGAGTCTCTTATATATATATATATATATATATATATATATATATATTTAGAATATTCTCATTTCAGCTCTGAAGAAGTCAGCAGCATGGCTGGCGAAACGTTGGTGAAAAATTTATCAACACGAACTAAACCATTAGAAACCAACAAAGTCTTTTGTAATAATAGTGGCCGTGAAAACCTTTAAGAGTATATAAAATATCGATTTTTAATTTAAGACAACTGAGGCCAGAAAACAATAACATGGATAAAATAAGCTCCTTGATCAAAGCCGTAGCTAACTATATGTGAATGAAAAACCTGAAAGGTTTCGGAATCGCCGATTTTGGATGCACCCATTGAGAAAACTTTCGATACAATGAATAATTTTTTTGTGTAAAACGTGTTTTTTTCTTGTTGAAAACAAACTAAAATTCAGGTCTATATCATCTAATGAGAACTCTAGGGGGGACCTTGGGGGCCATGACCCCCCTCAAATCCGCCAGTCCAGCGAGCAGTAGCTACGCTGAAGATTCGGGGTTCAAATCTGTCTATGGTAGCTAAATTATTTAATGTCTTAACGGTCACAATTGGATCCTGTGGTAACTACATACATCCCTGGGTTTACCCAGCTTCTATAAAGCGGATACCCTTAATTGGGGGAAAAAGCCTGGAAGTTGTGCATGACCTCGGCCAATCACCTCCCTACAATCATGGTCTCAGAAACAGTCTCCATCACGTACTGAACCCAAGACTTTGGTTTATATAGGTACAGTTTTTTTAATATTTTTTATTTTGTCCACCATCCATTTCTTCGACAATTCCATTCTTATATTTCATAATTCATTCAACCCCTCCCCCCCCTATGTATGCCTATGTATGATTGTATTTCATTACTAAAACTAATATTGAAGATCTACTTGTAGCAGTCTAGATCTAAACCTAGTACGCTGCAATGGCTAATCATATGAAGCTGCAGTTGGTATCCTAATTGTTGCTTATCCAAATAAAGTTAGGATAGGGATTTTTAAGGAGTACCTGTTTTCAAATACAGGTAATGTATTTTAATATATAAAATATATAAAAAATTAATTCTCGCCCCTTTCTAGTTTTACATAAAAAATATATATAGAATGTCAAAATGGAAATTAGCATAGCATTTTAATTTCATTAGCATTTTAAGATTACATATCCTTCGACAATATCCATCAATCGGGTAGTCATAAAATGCGGGTTCGATCCACGATGAAAAATATTGTTTGTTTTATAAAATAAAAATCCCATTAACTAATGTCTCCACCTTCTGAAATTACATAAATTGAAAACATGTCGGGAGAGCTATCCTTTGACAGGTCTTCTTTATCAAATTATAAATTCTATTTATAGTACTTAATAACTGACTAATAGCTATAATATAAATTATTGTCCCAATTTATAGAAAGCTCGCTGGAATATTTAAATTATAAATATGAAAAAAGATGGAATTCGACTTCGAGATATTCATGAATTCTGGACTTGTTTAATTAAATGTCGACAACTTCGCATTGTGCGTGGGAGAAGGAAACTTTATAGTTATTATTTTCCTCAGTTTAGAGTAAGTTTATAAATTCAGCGATGAGCTCATCGATGGCATGATAAATACATAAATACAAGGCCCCCACTAAATTTATTGATAAAAAACCTACCAGATCGTACCTTTATTCTTGAATAAAGTGGACAGAAAGAAGTTTGCCATTTTGGTCTATTGATATTAGATTATTAATTTGAGTTATCTCATGAGAATGGGAGCAGGTTTCATCAGTGTGTAGAGTGCTAAGTTGCTGAGATGGAGTTTTCGGGTTAAAATTAGAATCCTCATACGACACGGAAAAGACAAGAAACTGCTCGACGTTTTCGCCTACTTCAACATTTACTGGACAAACGCTCTAAGCTCCCAATTAATTACAAAAGACTCATTTACATGACATCAGACCTATTTGGACATACGGAGTTGATCTTTGGGGCTCTACTAAACCATCCAATTCATCTCGTATCCAATCCTTACAATCCAAAATCCTTCGTAAAATCCACAATGCTCCTTATTATGTCATAAACAAACTCATCCATCATGATCTTAATATCCCATATGTTGCTGATTTGACCCAAACTAGATACCTATCCTTCCATGACGAGCTCCATACACACTTGAATCCGCTAGTCTCTCAACTTGCTTCCCATACTATTCCTGATAACCCTCCGAGGCTTCTGAAAAGAAGATGGACTCGAGACCTTCTACTATAGAATTTATTGGAGTCATACCGATGGGCAGTTTCTCCAAAAGTGTTTTTTTTTCATGTCATTTGTTCATATTAGCAAATGACTTGCCCTAGGTCACGCTCAACCGCCAGATTCCCTCCCCTTATTTTGGGTACCCTTTTGCTCTCATCTTACCACCTAACCTTCCAACACTGATTAACTATAATAAACTTATTTACAAATTGAGAAGATAGCTACTGGATATTATTGGATGAAGTATAGGTCCCTTCAAGTTAACCAATGGAGCTGTTTTATGATAAGTTTAAACCATAAAATGGTTCCCGAGTGACGAAGTTTAAAATCATAAAATAAAGTAATACAAAAAAATCGCCTGTTTCCGCAGTCATATTTAATAACTTACTAAACAATGTTCGTATTTATCTGAAAAAAAAAGGAAAAGAATAGAAAAAAAATGTACCACTACAACCCTTGAAAGATCTAGGTTCAGTAGATAGTAGAGACTGTACTGTTTCATGAACAACGATTGTGCAAGGAGGTTATTTATCCTAAATCACGCTCAACCGCCAGATTTTTCCCCCTTTTAGAGCCTGGGTGAGTCCCAGGAAGGTCCTAGATCCTATATAATCCATCTCCGGCAGACGAAATAAAAATCTTGCCCGCAGCGGGATTTGAACCAGGATTACCGGCATGGCAACTCAGTGCTCTACCACTGAGCAACTCCGCTCCCAAATTGTCGCTGGGGCTATTACTAGATTAAATAATTTAGCTATCGGATTCGTTGTTATTTCGAATTGAGTCACAGCAAGCTTTAACTTTTCATTCGTTTCCCTTGTAATATTTTCCAAAAATACAAGTTACCACGAGCTTTAGTATGGAAAAGGTAATGTAATTATGGGAAATGTTTATATTTCGGAAATCACGTATTCTAGAAATGAAAGTTTCAACAAACATATATTATCAATACTTCGAAATGTAGTAGAAACTTTTATTTCTTGATAAAATGTTTACTGAAATTACTACTCATTATCTATAATTACAATATTTTTCTCAATCTTAAGCTCTCGATAATTCGATGAAACGGTTAAACTTTTGTAACACATCTCGAAGCGACAACCTGCGGAATAATTACCTAAAAAAAAAAAATCTGAAGTGATAACCTCAACGGTTATTAATGACCACATTTCTGTTTATGTAAATGAAATAAGAAAGATCAAGATGAAAACAGACTTGCGGATCATGCGCACTTGAAGCATTACTAATTCAAGACAAAAAGCTCATGACACCTGAGTGATGTTTCCGTAACACATTCTACCGAGAAAAAATCGCTAAATGTAGATCGTTCGTATTTATTAATTATTTTTTTCTTCTCTTATCTTTAAATAAATTAAAACAATATCATGGACTCTATTGTGTTTACCTCTCGTATATTTAATTAATTGCCCATCTCTGAATGAGATGTTTCGAGATATCTTCTTCAAGTTATTATTTTTATTATTATGTTTTGTGTAGATGAAATCGATCTTTAATCAAAGCCTCATTGCATAGCAGTCGCCTGTGAAATGATAAATTATATTTAATTACTCGAGTAGAAAGTTATGTATGATAATATGATCAGTATGATGTATGATAATTTTTCACAACGCACACGTATCATCTCAAACATCACTAAGAGGTTATATAAAAGTTCTCAGGGAGGAAATAGCATTTCTTTTCTTTATGGAAGTGATTCAGCATATCAAGCTGTGAAGCTTAGGGAATATCATATTAAGTATAACGAATAATACCATCGCTAGGTTGAAGGAAGAAAATAAAATTAGGTAAAGTTTGCTGTTTTTATAAACTAATAACTATTTCTTATGTATATAAAATGTATTTTTTTATTTTTTTTTATTGTTTTTCGATTAATTATTCGAGCACTACCATTAGATAGTTTATCTACTTGTCATGATATATCGTTCTTATATTATTTACTTCAAGTATTATTATTATACGGTTGTAAAATTCCACAAAATTTTTTTTTAAATTAAATTAATTCTATGTATAAAATGTAATCAAGTTGAGCGTGATAACTTTATTTGCGATATTGCCAAAGGATATGTAATCTTAAAATGCTAACGAAATTAAAATTTATTAAATTTCCATTTTGACATGATGTGTGTGTGTATATATATATATATTTATGTAAAACTAGAAAGGGACGAGAATTTAATTTTATATATTAAAATGCTAACCTTCAGGGTTTCCATTAAAAAATGTTGACATTTTATGTGACTGTATTTGAAAACAGGTACTCCTTAAAAATCCCTATCCTAACTTTATTTGGATAAGCAACAATTAGGATACCAACTGCAGCTTCATGTGATTAGCCATTGCAGCGTACTAGGTTTAGTTCAAGACTGCTACAAGTAGATCTTCACTACTAGTTTTAGTAATGAAATATGTACAATCATACATAGGCGTAACGAGGGGGGAGTTATTGAAGATGTAACCCCCCCCCCCATTGCTTGGAAAAGTTTTTTAAAAAATTGTAAGTAACAATTAAAAAAAAAAATAAAAATTTGAAGGATTTTGCTTTTTCAAAGTATAATAATGCCAATAATGCCACAAACACACAAAGAAAGTGCTAACACAAAGAAAGTGCTAACACAGTTATTGTTAATGAATAAAAGTTACACTAAAATGAAAAACCAAAACTTAATACAGTGTTTATTTACAACTAATTATATTATTATAGCAGCAGTACTGGCATCTAGCGGCAACAATAAGATCGCAAATGTTAGATGATCAGTTTAGACAATTCTTAGAATCTAGAAGTAAAGTCTGGATGGGTCTAGAAAGTTCCATATGCAATTAAGTATAGTAAGTTATTGTAACCAATAAATAGGGTTACTTGTATTTAAATGCTATTTCTTGATTGCCTTTCCAAAAATAACATTTTTAATCTCCAAAATAACATTCATGAAAAATTATTATCTATTTATTTAATTTGAAGCTACATGAGTGTAGTATTAACATATTACGAGACATCTTTTTTGAAGGGAGTAATATGTTGGTGGGGTTGACTGGTGGGGGTTAACCCCCCCCCCCATGAGTCAACTCTAGTTACGCCACTGCAATCATGTAGAATTCTCGAAGAAATGGATGGTGTAATAAAATAAAAAATATTAAAAAAACTGTATATAAACCAAAGTAAAAGCGATTTTCTTCAAGCGATCATTATTTAAGTTAAATTTATTGCGATTCGAATATTTTATGTAAATTTCATTTTTAATTGCCGTTGAGGTTCGGATTTACATGATATATCTTAATTTAACACTTTACTGATTCATATGGATGTTAATAGGATTTTCTTCTATTTAAGTTAATACAAAACTGTGTATACGACAAACCATAAGGCGTCCTGAGTTCAGTACGGGTTGGAGACGGTACTATTTCTAAGGCAACCATTGTGCAGGGAGGTGATTGATCCGAGAACACACTCAACCACTTTTTCCCCCAATTTCGGGTATCCATTTTATAGAAGCTGGATGAACCCAGGAACGTATGTAGATCCCACATGGTCCATCCATGACCGTTAGGAGATTAAATAATTTTGCTATCAGAGCCAGATTTGAACCCCTACTAATTACTGAGCACTTTATAGCTACTATACGATGAACTAGTCATCGCAGCTTAATAGTTGTTAACATCAAGAAACTACATTTACTGAAAACCTTTAAATCCTAGTAATTATGACAATTCCTGCATATTCTCCTAATATTAACAATTAACAAAATCAATCTTAAACATATATATTATCAAATGAATTTAAACCTGTATCCTTTTCTGAAAAAGAGGCCTGGAGTTTTGTTAATTTGTAATAGAACATTGTGTAGTATGATTCAATACTTTTTTTTTTTTAATTTACCATATATTTTCTTCCATAATTAATTGAGAAGTAAAAATGCAAAGTCTTCGGCAGCAATTAAAGTCATCGGAACATAAAATATACCTTTTTTTTAGACACCAATAAAATCGTGAAACGTAAATAAAAACGCACGCATCATACCTGAATCGATAAAAAAGTATGAACTATTTATTGGCTGGGATAGAAGGCTATTAAATTAGCACTAAACCCACGTTTAATAGTTTTATTGATTGCAATAAATTCCACGCATCGATTCGTCACTAATAAGTCGATTATAATAAAATATCGAAGAAAGTAATCCCCTATATAGACTTTACATAAAGTAGTTCTATAAATAGAAGATTCGGTACTGTAATTTATTTATAGTAATTAAGTTATGGTATACCATCAATCATCTAATATGGAATGGATTAATTAAAGAGTAATAACTTTCGAACATAAATCGGTTATTACTCAACCATTGGTTATTATAACCAGCCTCGGTAACTTTATTGCCACCCTAACGAGCTATATATAGAGTCCTCTTCGTTTACCTTTTGCTCTCATCTTACCACCTAACCTACCAACACTAATTAGCTATAATAAACTTATTTTTTTTATCATTTATTTAATGAAATTTACAACTGTATTAAAATAATACAACAAGTAAATATAATTATTGGTACATATTAGCATGAAGTGCAAGTGTAGTGGCAGTACTAGAATAGTAAGTTCAACTTAGGAGGTCACGAGGCCATCTTCTCTTCAGGCGTCTCGGAGGATTATCAGGAATTGAAGAGCTTGCTAGGTTTGAAACTAGAGCGTTTAAGGTTTGTTATAAAAAGATTGATATCCGATTCGGGCCGAATCAGCAATAAATAGAACATTAAGATCATTATGGATTACTAATAAAGTAAATTCGATGGTTTAGTGGAGCCCCAAAATATTAAACCTATATTTAAAAAAATAAGGAGATAGATTAGATTAGATTTTTTTGGACGATCAACTTCTTGGGTAAGGAGATAGTTATTGGATATTATTGGATGTAGTATAGTTAACCAGTGCAGTTTTATGATAAGTTTTTGTTGCATCTTGTTTATTATTTATGAATTGGTCTGTACAGGAGCTGAAGATGGTTCCCGAGTCACGAAGTTTAAAATCGTAATAGAAAATAATAAAAAAAAAATCGCCTTTTTCCGTGGTAATATTTAATATTATTAAATACTAAACAATGTTCGTATTTATCTTTAAAAAAAAAAGAAAAGAATAGAAAAAACTGTACTACTACAACCCTTGAAGGATCTGGGTTTCAGTACATGGTAGAGACAGTACTGTTTCTTGTACAACGGTTATGGAGGGAGGTGCCTGTCCTAGATCACGCTCAACCGCCAGATTTCCCCCCCTTTTATGGGTACCAACTTTACAAAGACTGGGTGAGCCCCAGTTTCGGCATGGCATCCCAGCGCTCTACCCCGCTCCCATCTGTAAACATATACATACTAGTCAAAAGAGGTCCACTTTCGACAAAAACCGGTACTACACGTGAAGCGACTTATTTTTCTTTATTAAGAATTCGACTAATAGATTTATTTTAATTCTGTTCCTGTTCTGAACTGTGTCTGATTCTTTGATATTTTCATCATCATGCTCTAAAAGATATTTTATGTCTATTTTCAAATTTTGATTAGATACATTAATAAGGAATGATTTCAATTCGTTGGAATGCATCCTTTTGAATAACTGTAAGGAGGTGTTATAAATTATATATCTTTCGAAAATGTTTACCCGTCTATTCATCAAACAGATTAAAGCGGCTTAAAGAGGAGGTGACAAGGCTTCCGAATGAGGCCGACAGAGCGCAGATAAATAAATAAAATATCTACGAGGCAGCGGACATGAATGAGCTTCCTGTTACAAGATATAAATGGCAGCGCTAATAGCCATCCTGTCGCTATAATAAAGAATATGATATAATCGATGTAACAACCGAGAAGGCAGCGATCCGCCCACGCGCTGCTACCGGGAGCCTCCAGTTCCAGTTTATGTTCCCTCCCCACCGCTCCGCTGGTCTGACTGCTCTAATGAAGCGCTCCCGGAGTGGCTTATCTGATAAGGGCAGGGCTTTATAGTTGAGTTGTCTGAGAGGAGTGTGCTTGAGCTCAGTATTTATTAGGCGTTTGGTTCTATTATTCACTAGCCAGGCGAGCTTGTAGGAGGGAGGAATTAATTAAGCAATGTATTTTAATATATACTAATGACATATCAATATAAATATAAAAGTTTAGTAAATAAATTGAAATTAACTTTTAAATACATGTTCGAAAATAATTGACCAATAAAGGACTTTAAACAAAAAGCAACGAATAGATCCAAAAGATTATTGAATAATATCAAACATTTATATTTTTTATATTATTTGTTCATCTGCTAGTTGAGATGCGTGCAAATTTTCTGTTCTTAAATGGCCAAACCCGATAACATAGAATCCGGTATATGCATACAATGTACATACACGCGAAGCCAATGAAAGCTTTTTAATTTTTTTTTTCCAAAGGATTGATAACCCTTTTTTAAGTTTAAACTAAGTCCTTCCGCATTTACCTATCCCTTTTGCCGAAGATACTCGAACAAGATTACTTACAGGATATAGAGTATTTCTGCCACAACCATCACCCACCATGGACCACCGCCTCCTCCACCCCCGCCTCGATTGCCAACCCCAAGGAAGGCAATAGGAAGCAATGCCGAGGATAATAGCCCAGTGACATGGATCATTAGAGAGCTCGGAGCGGACAGCTGGCTAAGTAGCGCCCGCTATTGAGGGGTTCCGCGCCATTGAGCCCGCCCTACCACCGGCTACTTTAGGAGATAGTCCTGCCTGCCCTAGGGTCAATGCTATGTCCATTCTGAGCTCAATAACGTAAACATAGCAACAGTCCGACCATTATCGTTTCCTTGTAACGGCTGATCTCCTTTATATAATTAATTATCTTATTTTATTATATGTATTATATGTGTGTATGTATACCAGGCGTAATGTCTTGTATTAAAATAGGGGAGAAAAATATGTTTGAGACATGTACATCGAATGGATAGAAAAATGCTCCCAAAACAGATCTTGGTGGGACGGAGAAAGTGGAATAGGCAGGACTAGACTGCGATGCTGGACGATGTCGAAGCAGAGCTTAGGCTATTAGGGGTGAGAACATGGAGAAGGGTCGCAGAAGATTGGTCAGAGTGGAGGAAAATTGTTAAGTAGGCCAAGGTCCTCCATGGACCATAGCAATAAAATAATAAAGTATTATATGTCATATTATATCATAGTATAGGATCTGTTCACTTTAAGATAATAACTAACTTGGTGAGGCATAGCACTTGGCCATGGGATCAATAACCAATGCCTGTAACTATTTGGGCAGACGTTTTTCTTAGAAGTTATATCCTTAATCTTGAAAAAGAATTGCCCCTTCCAAATGCTACGTAGTTCTGTATATTCCAAAAAAGAAACTAAAATTCGTAAAATTTAAAAGTAGGTCATTCCGTACTAGACCACTGTCTAAAAATTGTAATTAGCTCTGTCCCAGTAACTAAGAGGACAAATTCTTGCATTAGGTTGAAGCAGCTTTCTCGCCAATCAGATCATAGAAATCTGAGTCATGATAATATTTATGGCTCAGGTATGCAGTTTATATAGCAAATTTAGTCGTTTAGGAATAAGCACTATTAACAGAAAAACAAAGATGATGGAAAGTGAAAGTGATGATGTTTTTAAAATGATCCAAATATGTTTTATTCTTCTGTTATTTCGATTATAAGAAAAGTGTTTCTTAAAACATTAACTTTATACCGTTTAATAATCATATTATTATCATAAATTTCTAAAGGGGCAAAGCAGGGGTTTATAACTCCTGAGTATGGCATTACTATAAGGACCCTAAATGTATTACCGTAGGACGAACGAGGAACTGATTACTATATTTGTGGAAGAAAATGGTCCGGATGGAGGTCAAAAATTTCTCTTTTTTATGTTTCGACCCACAATGCAGGTCTTCTTTTTCTTACACACACACACACACCTATATGTATATATCAATTATTATTCAAGATTACTATATTTGTATGTCATTATTATTATATGTTTTATGTGTATTTATTATACATATTATTTAGCGATCCCTACTGCTATCATATACGAGTATATAATATATAATGTTTATGTTTCAGTCCGACATCGTACACCAGAGCGTCTACGAGCTGGTGCACTCCGAAGATCGAGAAGAGCTGCAGAGGCAGCTGCTGTGGAACTCGTTCCTCCCGCAGGACTCGAGTAGCCTTCAGCTGCAGGACTGCCTCCACCCGGAGCGGGCACACCTCCTCGAGAGGTCCTTCACTGTCCGCTTCAGGTGTCTCCTCGACAACACCTCCGGCTTCCTCGTCAGTATACATTATACAATATATATCTTATGTAATCATACTACCACTAATCTTCCTCAATTACATATATAGTTCCGTAACCCATTCCTAATGTATAAAATCCATCATCTGTATTTTCCGTAAATGAAAAAACAGGAACCCATTTCTTGAAGTGAACGTTTTTAGCCGAGTTAGCGCTTTTTAGTAGAGGTAAACATCTAGCTTAACGTCAGCAACATGCTCGAGATTGGCGACCGCCAGCGGCCTCAGCACGAGTTGTACACAATTTCTTTTAATCAACTTTAGTTTAAAGGTTAAAATCCCATTGTTATAAAAAGAATTATATTTATATTAAAATGATAGAAAGTACAAATGACCTATGTATTGTTCAACTTAACAATGATAATAATAATGCTAAAAAATAAAATAAAATCTATGTAAATGCCAATACAAGGTATACATAATATAACTAATTACTAATTATTATTTTTATAAAATTATTGATATGAAGTATTGAGTTTTTGCATCCCATCATATATTTTGATTAAAAAATAAACTACGTTAAAGTTTATATACTTGTTGTTTGTAATATTAATAGGTATATGTGAAAATCAGATTAATGTTCATAATAAAAATTTAAAATTTAAATAATTCAGTCCTCAAGGTAGTATCCTTGGTCCAATCCTTTATACAGTTTATACAGCTGACATCCCAACTCATCCTAATACTATCCTTACCACGTATGCTGATGATACATGAGTATTATCAGTCAACACCTATCCAGTTATTGCATCTTAAAGCCTCCAATCTCATATCACTGATCTTGAAGAATGGTGTCAAAACTGGAGAATTAAAATAAATTCTCAAAAATCGCATCAAACCTTACCTCGTAAACCAATGACCTTCAGTATGCTTTAATAATATCCCTCTGGTGCCTGTAGAACAGATCCGATACTTAGGGTTGCACCTCGACAAACGATTAACCTGGAATCCTCATTCAAGACTGAAAAGACAAGAAACCGCTCGACTTTTCAAGCTACTTCAACACTTACTAGGCAAACGCTCTAAGCTCCCAATTAACTACAAAAGACTCATCTACATGACCATCATACGACCTATTTGGACTTACGGAGAAGAGCTTTGGGGCTCCACTAAGCCATCGAATTCCTCTCGTATCCAATCCTTACAATCCAAAATTCTTCGTAAATCCTCAATGCTCCCTATTTTGTTAAGAATTAAGTCATCCATAACGACCTTAATGTCCCTTTTGTTGCTGATTTGCCCCTAACCCGGTATCTATCCTTTCATAGCAAACTTAAACTACTTGTCATTCTCATGTCATTATGTATCACTTATCCTATTTACTTGTTGTATTATTGTAATACAGTTGTAAATATCAATAAATAAATTTAAAAAAAAATAAAATTAAATAATTCAGGCTATAAATGATTTATAAATTCAAAAAGGAAGTCACAGTTATTCCAAAATCTTAAGTTATCACTCCTGTCGACTGCTCCCATGACTGCTTATTTTAATTATTTTTAAATTGCTTGATTTTTTTTTATTTTAATATTTTAATATCTGGTCACGTGGACTAGAAACTTTTTTTGTTATACCGTTTTTTAAAAATAATAATGCCTTGTTTATTAACTCTCTACACTCTCTCCTTTAATTGTTTTGGAAACCCTTCTACGTTCATTAGTTTGAGCAATCCATCAAATATTATTTTGTTCAATCTATCCCGGTTCATTCTCTTCATACGTCCAAATAATTTTAGTCTCCATTTTCTCTTCGACTAATCTTTCAATAGTTTCATACTTTGGGTGACTATTATTTCTTAATTGGCATTCCTCACTTGTACTTCGAGTTCCATATATCATTCACAGTATCTTTCCAAGATACTTCAGATGATCCATGTTTGTGAATCCCATAATCTCCGCCCCATGGAGTATGACCGGTTTAATAACTGTTTCTGATTGTCTAATTTTGGTCTTCCTGGAGAGATTCATTTTGTTATATAAATTCCTGACTAAGAGCCTTAACTTATCCAATTTTACTTTTCTACTTCCTATTGCTTGTATATACTCCCAATTGTAGTTTACTAGCTACCCTAGATATTTAAAATCTCATCGGCTTGATATTCTTGTATTTAGTCTCGAAATATATCCGCAGGAAAAATCCAAATGTCTAAAAAAATCGTTTAAAATTCTACATTTCGAAATCCTATTTCCTTTTTCAACAGCTAATCGTTGAAGAACTATCAACAGCAACCCCAAATGTTGGGCAGGTCGGAGATGAACCTTTGAGATATCTACCTATTAGGGAGCAGCTGGTCTCCTTTTATCACTCCATTAATTGGTAATAATCACCCGGTTTTGTCAACCGCCTCATCTAGCCCCGCCTCTATTATATTATTACCTTATGTAAAGATAAAGCTAAAGATAAAGGAAAAAGCTCGCTAGCTGGCAAATTTATTACACTTTGCCGGCTGTTCCATTTGCCACGCTGCGCCGAAAAATGTGTTATTTGGCAGGTGCCCCCCAGGCGCTCTTATTGTTATATTTTCCCCTGATGTTGGTAATTAAGACTTTTATTATTAATGACTGGCAATTTTATTATCCCGAGATAAGACATCTGTTGTGGATCGCACGCACGGCCGGATTCAATCGTATAATAAAGATAGCCACTATATAATATTAGCCTTATCTCTCTCCAATTTATTAGAGCTTCTGGCCTGGTATTAACTAACTAAGCGTAATAATAAAGGGATCCGGTGAAAATTCATAAGAATGATATATCCATTATTTTTGAATTTTTAAAATCCATAAACTTCCGTACTTAACGGAATCACGATACGCTAATCGAAAAAGTTGCCTTTTATTTATGACATTTATGAAAAAATTCTAAACAAAAAGCCTTAAATCTCTAAACTAAAAGCAGGAAACAAAAATACCTGACGATATTTTACTTGTTCAGACATCTTCAGGACAGAAAGAGAATAATATTTAAGAAAATAAATAATGCACCGTTCCAACCTCAAATTATGAGGAAGGCTATAGGACAACAGCTGTAAAAAGTTAAATAAAAACACCTGATAAATAAAGAATTGGAAAAAAAAACAATCAATAAATTTCCAAAAACTACATAGAAAAATTGAAATAAACAAATAAAAAAAAAAAAGACATGAAGCCATATAAAAAAGAAAATTAAAGTGTAAGAAAAAATGGACATTATCATGAACCCTGTGGACATGTGTATTTACTCAAAATATATTAATATAGAAAAGCACAAAAATTATGTACGTTACCTAGGACTATACTTGGACAAAAGACTTACAGGGAACGTACATACAAAATTAAAAAGACAAGAACTGACTAGACGGTACAAACAACTATCACATCTTCTGGACTACAGATCTTCACTTGACTTGAGGAACAAACGACTTATCTATAACAGTATACTAAAACCTATTTGGACATATGGAGCAGAACTTTGGGGTTCAGCAAAAAAATTCACATACACAAGATTCAAATAACACAATCCAAAATTCTCAGAAAAATTCTTAATGCACCGTGGTATGTTTCGAATCACACAATACACAATGACATGAACATTCCTACTATAAAATCATATATTCATAACAAATACATAACATTCCACTTATCGACACAATATCACCCAAACCCACTCGTTCTTCCGCTTTCCTACTCCCTGTTACCTGGACTTAATAAAAAAAGATTAAAAAGACATTGGTCAAGAGATCTACTGAAAATTTCATTCCGAAACTCGATGTTCCTGTACAATAGCAAAGAGAAAAACATCTGGATCAAATTTGCTGGATGCGCAATTGCGCAGGTGCAAATGAAAATTAAATAATGATAATAAAAACATGAAACAAAACAATGCCTATTTTAATGTCTAATGATGCTTTTTTATTTATTACTTTTTTTTTAATAAACCAACCAGAACAAAGGTAATAAAGTACAGAGAATATAAACTACATTACTACAGTAACAAATAAATACTTGGACAATAACACCAGGAGCAATCTTTTAGTTTTTTTTCGTGGCTTAAAAAAAGGCCAAAATTTATAAAAATTATAAATTTTTAAATAGAATAAACCCACTAAAATTGAGGTATCTATGCTTTAATTTGATTATTTGTTGGACTATAAAAGAATTTATGTACAGCTTTATTTATTGAATTATTTATATTGTTACAATTGTAGAATTTGTGCTTGATTTTTACAGATGAATGAGTTATGGTCGAATTGTTAACCATATAGTAGGGGAAATAATGAAACAATTTAAACAGAGGATTGAGAATTGCCTAGGCCGAAACGTATCTCGATAAATAAGGAATAGAAATTTTTTTTACTGGAAATAGGTTTTTTTCTCCAATTTAAAGAACAAAATTTATTTCATTTTTAAAAATTTGGCGCCCTCTATATGCAGACGTCCTAACTTTAATTCTGGCTGTCAAATT
This sequence comes from Arma custos, assembly GCA_037127475.1. Lineage (NCBI taxonomy): Eukaryota > Metazoa > Arthropoda > Insecta > Hemiptera > Pentatomidae > Arma > Arma custos. Next base: position 100,422,709 of record CM073762.1, read on the forward strand.
ACATATATTGGTCATATAGTTACTGAATGTAACAAAGATGAAATGATATGTATACAGAGTATGAAAAAAGCTAAAAAAAATTTAAATAATAGTAAAAAAATACGTTATTAATACCATAAAATTAAAAAGCAAAATAAGAGTGTAGAGGAGATACATTAATGATGACACAGAAAATATTTCACAACTTAGGGATTAGATGCCTCAAGTATATGCAAACTCCATTTCAAGCCGAACTAAGATTATAGAATGACAAGAATGACACGATTCCACTACATTCAATACAGTTGACCTTTAGTGGGTCTCTTGACTAAATTCGACTTCATCCCTTATTTACCGGGGCTGTAGATATATTGCTTGACATATAGCAATTGTCTTCTGGCAAACAAGCTCTGAAGCCATGTTGATGCAGTTTTGATGAGTGATAAAGAGATACCCATTTCTTTCATTGTTATAACTCTCCAATAAAATCACCTTTATTTGAATCGTGTCACTTTAAAAATACTAGTCGCCGTTTCAGGCTACTTCAACATTTACTAGACAAACGCTCTAAACTGCTAATTAATTACAAAAGACTCATATACATGACAATCATTAGACCTATCTGGACTTACGGAGTAGAGCTTTGTGGTTCCACTAAGCCAGTGTTCTTCAACCGCCGGTCCGAGGCCCAGTACGGGCCGTAGAAATTTCCTGCCGATCCGCGAAAAATTTTGGTCAAATCGTAAATCACCGTGACGTATTATGTATAAAACTATACAAATACAATGTGTAATAACAATATAATGGCGGACATATTCAGTCTGCTTAATGAAGTTAATATTTCTCTGTAGGGTTCATATACAAATATTTTTACTTTAAGAAATAAAATGGATGCGTTCAAAAAGAAGCTAGTTCTTTGGAATAGTCGCTTACAAGAGGAATATGTAGAAATGTTCTCTCTTTTGGATGAATTTTCGATTGCTGCTGATGTGAACACGAAAGTCATATTTAACATAATAAAGCAACATTTAAGAGCATTAGCTGAAAATGAAGATCCTCGTAAAGGTAACCTCTGGATTAATAATCCATTCTTGGAAGACATAAACTCATGTGCACTTTTCTTTTTGATCTTCATGAAAAAGAAAAGCTGATCGAGTTGTCTTCTGATGTCACTCTGGTCTCCAGACATAAAATGCATTCATTGCCTCAACTTTTCATATCGCTAGAAAAAGAATATCCAACTTTGAGTTATAAAGCTATCAAATTATTAGTAAATTTTTCGACTTTCTATTTATGTGAAAAGACTTTTTCAGCCATGTCTGTAATAAAAACCAAACAGAGAAACCGAATAGATGTTAATGCAGCGCGTCGCCTCTCAGAAACAACCCAGAAGCCTCGAATATCAGCTGTTATATCAAAGAAGCATCAGCAGATATCGCACTAATAAATGTAATTGGATAACATATTCTAGAATAAAAATTAATATCTACGAGCTTATTGGTTTTTATTTGTCTTAGCTTTCAGTTGGTATTTTTACCGGTCCGCAGGTACAAAAAGGTTCCAATCCTTCCGTATCCAATCCTTACAATCCAAAATCCTTCGTAAAATCCTCAATACTCCTTACTTTGTTACGAACAAAGTAATCCATAATGACCTTAATGTCCCGTTTGTTGCTGATTTGACCCGAATCCGATATCAATCTTTTCATGACAAACTTCATTTTCACTCAAACCCACTAGTTTCAAACCTCACAACCTCTTCAATCCCTGATAATCCACCGAGGCGTCTGAAAAGAAGATGGCCTCGTGACCTTCTAAGTTGAACTTTTTATTTGAGTACTACCACTGGGTAGTTTCTCTACTTGCCTTTATCTCGGGACATGATTTATCTTTCATTATATTTACTTGACGTATACGGTTGTAAATTTATATAAATATATTTTTAAAAAAAGAAAAAAGAAATACTAGTGCGATATGTGTTTACATCAGCTGTTAAATGAAACAGTTGAATTAACAATAACTTAATAATTTATATTCCGCTAATTAATTAGCTCAACCAGACAAAATCTTCCTTGAGACGACGTATCACATTGTTATTATACACTATTACGAAAATACTAATACACCAATAAATATCCCTTTAAGGTAACATGTAATTTTCGAAGCCTCGCTGCTTCCTGTCCAACTTAATTAAAAACAATTTAGTGTTTTGAGCACCTGATGTTGGGTCCTGTCCTAACCAAAAATATATCGAGGAAGCCATCCTGTTCGGGCAGTAATTAGGAAAATAATTACTAATATATCGTGTTAAGAATATTTTAATTATGTGCATAATTAGCCAAATCAATTAAGTCATTAAATGGAAATTTTTGTTACAATATATTTCGCACTGTATAGTCATGAACACATTAAGAAATGGCAACTCATTCAGTAATATGGTAATGAATTAGATGGGGCACTATTCGTGTATTTATTTTTTCATTGTATCTATTTATTATTTTTTTAATGTTCATTTGAAATCAAATAATATTTGACTGACGTAAAAAAAAAAAAATCGGAACACCTTGGTAAAATCCAATCATTGGTAACAAAGGACAATTTTATTTTCGATGCCTTAGTTTCAAATGTCTTAAATGCAAATTTTTAAAAATGGGTTTTGTTATATAAATAATATTGTAAAGTTGTGATCAGGAAGTCATAGATCATATGTTGATATAAAATTAATAGAGAAGCTGTGAAGGTAACAAAAATGTATTGTATGCTTAAACTTGAACTGTGTTAAATTATTATCAAATTTGACTCTGTAAAATCTTGTTTTCGGCACTTAACACATACATGAGCTAAGGCATCGATTTAATAACTTGTTTAAGTATTAGTAATGCCAAATCAATTTCCTTTTGTTTTATGTTTTTAAATAAAATTTAAAAAAATAACGTGAGCATCTGCCTATTGATGTTCATAGTTTTGTTATTCAGAAATAAGTTTTCTGCACTAAATTTAGGATAAGATTTAAAATTTGAATGATTCATTTCATGGATACTTTACCAACGTTTTTTTTTTTTTGATATATTAGAACACAAAATTAATTTTATGTTTTATAAAGTTTTATCATTTTAAGCTACTTCTTGCGTATAAATAAAGTACAAATCGAAATAATGAACTCCATTGATATTTTTTTTATTAATTTATTGATATTTACAACTGTAATAGTATTACATCAAGTGAATTTGCTGATATGAGCAAATGACATGAAAACGAAAAACACTTGTGGAGAAACTACCCATCGGTAGCACTCCAATAAAGTTCTATAGTAGAAGGTCTCGAGGCCATCTTCTTTTCAGACGCCTCGGAGGGTTATCAGGAATATTATAGGAAGCAAGTTGAGAGACTAGCGGATTCAAGTGTGTATGGAGCTTGTCATGAAAGGATAGGTATCTGGTTTGGGCCAAATCATAACATATGGGATATTAAGATCATGATGGATGAGTTTGTTTGTGACATATTAAGGAGCATTGAGGATTTTACGAGGGATTTTGGATAGTAAGGATTGGATACGAGATGAATTGGATGGTTTAGTAGAGCCCCAATGCTCGACTCCGTATGTCCAAATAGGCCTGATAACTGTCATGTAAATGAGACTTTTGTAATTGATTGGGAACTTTGAACGTTTCCATTGATTTAAATTAATAAATTTGTTTTGATATATGTATGAATATATTTATTTATTTTTTAATTAATACGGATCTTCGGGAGCGGTTTAGCCCTGTGTACAGAGTGCAGAGTTGCTATGTTGAGCTTCCGGGTTCAAATCCAAATAAATTATTATCATTTAACAGGGGCATAGCCTATGAGATACACAGGCACTCCGTGAACCCACCAAGCCTCTATTAACTTTAATCTATATTATAAATATATTGAGTGTAATCTCGGATAAATCACCTCCTTGCTCAACTTATTAGTTAGAAAAAACATTATGGAAACAGTCTCTACCATGTTATGAACACAAGACCCATCATGGGTTGAAGCGGTTCATTTTTTTTTTTTTTTAATATTTTATAATACTCTACAACAATTGGTCCGGTTGACGTCAATCTCAGAAAGGTGTAAGGAATAAAATGGTGTAATTTTTTTTTTTAACAAGCTTATAAATTGAGATAAACACCTGTTTCATAATTGAAATAAAATCGCTAAAACGTTTATAATAATTACATAGAAATTATCACACCTAATTTATTCAGAAATACAAAAAAATAAAAGAAAACAAATACTACAAAGTAGTAATTAACTACGAATTGAAGGATATTAATAAGTAATTTCAAATATTTCCTTAACAACTGTATAATCATTCCAATTGTTTGTAATTATCCTTATTTGCTCAATAATATGTTTTATCTCCAGCTGGTACAAAAACATGTGTTTTTGGCTCACTTAATTAGGACTAAAGGACGTCTCTTCTCCTTGTGCATTAGAAATTGAGTCAAAAAGTTAAATTTATTCCCTAGGGAATAAAGTAAAAAGATGACAACCTAATTCGTCTAAATAATGTAGGTTTTGTACTGAAAAAGTTGAGGGTTAGGTTGGTACACCTGTCACACCGGCCATTAAAATCAGCTGTTGTTTCAAAACATTAAAGTTTTAAAATTAAAATTTTTAATTTATTAAAATTATTATTTTTTAATTTATTGTAAGACATAACACAATATAAACTATATTAGATATTATATTAGCGTATAGTTTGCCTTTTTACATCCCACCTGGAGATAAAATCTTGTAGGCCCCTCGGGACTAAATTGATCATTATTCGCAGCAATACTTTACTGTCTCGGCTTGGGCTCCTGAGTAAAGATAATTATTCCCTCGCATTCGCTCGGGAATAAACTTGATTGTTCGCTCGAGGACAAACTCGAATTATACCCTCGCATTCGATCGGGTACAAACTTACAGCTGAGGGAATAACGATCTTCTTGGGTCCCTAGGTCCATAAATAACTATTACATAAATAGTAACTTTAGATTATATAAAATATGGGTTCTTGTGACTTAGCAGTTCGCCATAAAACCTGCCTTCTCATCTAGCATAACTTATTCTTATTGCACGTGTTATTTGAGTTATTTATGTGTTCGTTAGTAAATTGTAAAAATAGTAAATATTTTTTTTAGTATTTTATTCTTGGTAATTTTGTTATTGCCTGCTTAAAATAAACAGAATGACATTTTACCATCTTCGTAAGAAGAAGCTGTGAAATACTTTCAGATGTTCGGAATAATTTCAAATGAAGATGAAATTATGGAAAAAGAGACATCAAATGTATTTTGACAAGGATGGAAATGGAAATATTTTCGTTTAAAGTGTTGCTATAAGAAAAAGAACTATTACGGGTATCTGTTCCGCAGGCTGTCGCTTCGAGTTGAGTTTTAACTGTTTATTCGTTTTATTTTTAATATTTTCCAAAAATACTAGTTATCGTGAACTTTAATTTGGAAAATATAATGTAATTATGGGTAATGATAGATTTCGGTAATCATTTCATCAAGAATATTTCGAGATAGATGATGTGTGTTTGTCGAAACGTTCATTTTAGTTGAAATGATTGCTCAAGTATACTAATTTCTCATAATTACATTCTGTTTTCCATATCCTGCGCAATAATTACCGTATTACATTTTGTATATTTCAGTATCCATTAATCATAAGGTATGTATTATATGTATTAGAAATATAAGTGTTCAGGTTATAAATAATGGCGATCTGCTAAATCATAAGTTCCAAAATATGATTACATAAAAAGGAAATTAATTGAGGGGAAATGAATTCTCACATATATTTCAGGGCGCTGCGCATTCTTGATATAGTAATTTGATTATCAATAAAAACTAAATTACAGAGCTCAAAATGATCGTCCGAAATTTAAAAGTTTTACAACCCATTTTATTCAGAATGAGAATATCATGATCCGTGATGTAGAATCACAAGTGAATCTCTCAACTTATTCCTTTGAATAATGGAATCCTCTGAACACGAAAGTGCCTCCTGTGACGTAGCTCTGCGACGTTAACCTGTGGATATCGTTCAACGTAATCGATAACGTTCGCGGAAACGTTTAGAATAAACCCGCACTTTTTTTTGTTATGTAAAATCGATATTGAAGGTCAATAGCATTTAATTGCTGTGATTTTATTTATTTTCAGTTTTCCCTTTTACATGTATAAGTAAATATACAGATATGTACATATATAACTTCTTTTTAGTTTATTTTTTCGAGACTATGTTGGTCTCATACACATGCCAATTGATGAAAAATGGGTATCAATACACTAATCAATTCAAATACCTTCCAATACTTCCAAGTAGTTTAAATATTTTAAAGAATATCATCAATGAGTAATGTTGCTATATTGGTAAAAAACCATCACCATAGCAACCCCTGCACTCAATACACTATGCAACTTCCCTACAAGTATTTAACAATAGTTTGCTATTTTATGGTAATAGATCCATAGTGGTTTTGATATGATAATAAAGTAAAATTTATATAAACAGAAGTAATTCTTATTTTAGATTAAATAGAAAATCCCTGGGCTCTCGGTAGAAAGAACTCAAACGAAACAGCTGATTTAAAATTCACGGTTGGTTTACGTTTTGAATAAACCATTCCATGAATTAATCCGATTTTCTACTTATTCCGGCATTTCACTTGTAATAATTTGCATTTGTCTCTTGTCTTGATTTGATTACAAGCATTCAATGGACGCAATTTAAAAGTGAAATTCGAGAGGAAAATAAGTTATTCAGTGCACTCTTACATACCCGAAAGAATATGAACATATAATTTCTGCGGATGAATATCAAAAAGTAGCAGTTCCATAACATGCGTAATATTTAGAGCGGAAAGATAAAGAAAATCCGAAAGCGGATGTATAGAACAGATGAAAAGGGCAATATAAACAGTGTATATATCTATATATATATATATATATATATATATATATATATATATATATATATATATATATATATTTGTTTCATTAAGATTCAGTTAATACATAAAAACTATATTTTATGACGACCCGAGAATTTCTTATATTCATAACCATGCCGTAATAGTGAAAAAAAAAAGCTTCTAGTGAATTTACAGTGAATATTTAAGGACATTGACATCACACTTTAGTTATAAATTATAATTAAGCAAAATTTGAAAAGTAATACACTTAATATACTATACTTTTAATAATGATAATAAAGCTGTACCACTGCAACCTGTGAAGGGTCTTGGCTTCAGAACATGGTAGAGATTGTATGATTAAAAATAATTTTGTGATTTTTTTGCCCAACATTTTTAAGATCTAACTCCACTATCATGAATCATTGGTTTATTCTTAACATAAATATGATTTATATTTAATTTCCCTTACTTTGTTACGAACAAAATAATCCATAATGACCTCGGAGGATTATCAGGAATTGAAGAAGTTGCTAGGTTTGAAACTACTGGGTTTGAGTGGGAAAGAAGTTTAATCATGAAAAGATTGATATCGGATTCGGGCCAAATCAACAACAAATGGGGCATTAAGATCCCCATTTGTTGTTGATTTGGCCCGAATCCGATATCAATCTTTTCATGATTAAACTTCATTCCCACTCAAACCCAGTAGTTTCAAACCTAGCAACTTCTTCAATTCCTGATAATCCTCGGAGGCATCTAAGAAGAAGATGGCCTCGTGACCCTCTAAGTTGAACTTGTTAATAGGGTGTATAAAAAAAAAAGACCGTTTTATCAAAATTCCTGAGTTCAAAACCCTGTAAATATTTTAAAGCAATTTATTATTTACCAACACTTAATAATCCCTTTAGAGCATTCTCTTAGCTTGTTTACTAACACTTGATTCTTCAAAAAATGCCTCAGTTTAGTTATTTATTTCAAAGAAGAAACATGGCAGTGTCCTACGAAATTCTCGTAATTTTAAGACATTACTTGAAAAAAACCGCTGAAGCAATTATTAAACATGAAGGTGAAGGTGTCCTTGACCAGCGCACTGCGCGGCGTTGGTTTGAAAAATTTAGCGGTGGAGATACGACGTTGAAAAGGAAGACGGGCTCCCGGCGACCATTATTGGATATTGATGAGGCTCTGAAGGAAGCTGTTGAGTCAAATCCGTCCACAAGTACTCGCGAACTTGTCAGGGAGTGTGGTGTGTCGAAAGAAATTGTTCGTCACCATCTTCTCTCTCTCCATGGGGAAGTTGAAAATAGCCAGTAGACTGTCATTTTTTTTTCTATGCATCCTATTATTTGAGTACTAACTTTCTCTACTAGTCTTTAATCATCACAATATGTACCACTCATTCTATTTACTTGTATTAGTATAATATAGTTGTAAATTTCATTGAATAAATTTTTAAAAAAATATTTTAATACAAATTAAATTCTATATTATTTTTTTGGGGAATTTTAAACCTCCATTACATTCATATGTCAATGAAAAATATTTTTAAAAAACAAATTGACATATCTAAATTTTTTCATTTAATTTATCAATAATGTTTTTTTAATTTATTTATTATTATTATTAATAAAGTTCATAAGCAAGTATTATTATTATGTTATATTATTACTTTCATAATTATTATTAATATTACTGGCTCAAATATAGAAGTGCATATATTCAGTTATACTTTTTTATTCTAAAATATTGAATATCATAAAAAAAAAAATATTTATATAAATGACAGATTATATCATCTGTACTATGGGAATCAGGTAGACACTTCGAAATTGAACAGAAATCGGTGAGTTAACAACACAAGGAACATAAGAAATAAAGAAGAAAGAGATAGGAGGTTTGGAAAGGAAACAAAGCATGTAATTTTTGTCATTAAAGGACCTGAAGAAAAACAGCTGGCGACATCTGTCAGCTGTTCTCCGCACCGGCTCTTACCGCTTGTTGACATTTAGATCAATCTTTCTCTCTCTCGCGCTCTCTCTCTCTCTCTCTATATATATATATATATATATATATATATATATATATATATATATATATATATATATATATATATATATTATATATAATTACGTTAAACTTAAACTTATCAGATCAAATGTAATGCCTTTTAAATTATAAATATAATTTATTCTATATGGTTAGAGTAATAATTTAATAATTATGGGAATAGTGTATATTTCGATAATCATTTGATCAAGAAATGAACATTTCAAAGTGTAGATATAACCTAAACAGTATGCTTAACTCAGTTCTTTAATCTATATACAGTCGGTAATAGTAACTTTAAACTCTGAGTAATAGAAATTTTTAAAATTTTCTGTAGGTGTTTTTTAAAATAATAAATGAATGATTATAATTTCCTTTTTTTCTTTATTTAAACTGGATTTATTGTAAATTTCATCTTCGAGAAAAAAAAAACCCTGCTTCCAGTCAATTATTTTATTCTTTATAAACAAAACGTTTCGACACTATGGTGTCATTCTCAATCATTTACTTTTCTGCATTTTTTAAACTTTAAATAAAATAACAATAATTACAATACTATAATAATTTAACATAAATGTCCAAAGATAACATACTATAAGTATAAATACCTGGAAAGTCAATACTTTTAAATAATTCTTAAGGAGATCTATAGTCCTCCATGGTCAAAAACTATATTGCATTATAAAACCAAACTTTGATCTTTGAGCCATCAGATCCTTTTTCTTATTTCTATTAGTCATCAGACTTTAGTATAAAATAACAAATTATGTTCTAAAACGCACATTAACAAAATAATACAAATTACAATTGTTTATAAAGAATAAAATAATTGACTGGAAGCAGGATTTTTTTTTCTCGAAGATGAAATATAAACTTTTTAAAAACAAAATAAAAAAACCTGATGTTTTTGGTGACATTTTTGTGAGAAAAAAAACCCTAGCGTCAAGGGGTTAAGGCTTATGAGAACAATATGGTCTCGAAACATTATATAAAAACATAGCCTTATATTTATTTATACAAACGTAATTATATAATTTTGTTATCATCCTGAAAGACAATTTTCTCCAGAATAAGTAATAGAATTGAGTTTTATAAAATAGATACCATTTTTTAGAAAAATAGAGGCTATACTCTATTATATGTTTTGAATTTATTTATTTTTTTAGATTTATAGGAATTTTTATATTATTTTACTTTGGTATTTTCTTTAATGAGTGTTATGTGAGTGTATTCCTTTGTCTTGATTCAATAATACAAGTGCCCATTGACAAGATGGTCCCACGAGTAAATGGGAAGCGAGCCAATGCTTGTGGGAAAGTTTCGAAGGTTGCTTAGGCTCCCACCTATCTACTCTACATTATAATATATAATTATCCTCAAGGAACATTTCTTTATTATACTCGATGGTTTTAAGCAATGGAATGGTTTTGCAATTGTTTTACAGGTTAGAATAAACCTAGAATAATAGCATCTTTATGAGTAGTAGGTACTCTAGTAGTAGGTACTCTAGACCGCTTGAAATATCCATAGCTATTAAAATAATTGGCATTAAAGTAATTACTTCTATTATTAAATCCATTGAATGAAAAAAAAATTACATTAATTGTTAAAAAAATGATAAAACTGCTTGTTTTTAAAATAAATGGATATATTATTTCATTCGAAGATTTTGTGATCATAAATTGGAAAAAATATCCTTTTTTTTATATTTAATATTTATTACATAAATATCCATACCGTTTAATAAAATCCCCAATGACTGTGGAACAAATCCGATTCTTAGAACATCTTGGCAAACGCTTAACTTGCAATCATACTAGACTGAAAATACAAGAAACTGATCGCCATTTCAGGCTGCTTAAACATTCACAAGACAAATGCTCTTAGTTCCCAATTAATTACAAATGACCCATGAACATGGCTATAATATGACCTATTTTAACTTAACGAGTAGAGCTTTGGGGCTCCAATAAGACATCGAATTCCTCTCGTATCCAGTCCAGGTATTATTCCATTAATACAAGTTTAATAAAAAAAAATTAGTCAAAGAAAGAAAGATCTTAAGGAAAATTCTTGGCCCAATTAAAGACCAAGGTGACTTCAGACGAATGCATAACAGTGAGCCTGTAAAACTCATTTTCCAATAATATTGAATGTTATGAGAAAAAGGAGAATTGCACTTTATGCCACCTTTATAAGAATGAAACTCATTAGACTGACGAACCAGATTTTACCTATTTTAAAGAGAATATTTTAAAGAAAAGAAGACTAAACCTGCATGGTTCGAAAGGATAGAAACAGATTTACAAGAGATGGATATTACCAACGAGGATGTTCTGGAAAACAACCGTCTCAGAATGAAATTAAATACTCACCAGGGTTTTCAAAAAAAAATCAAAGCTGAAGAAAGGAAAGAAACAGACGGAACAAAGAAGCAGCGGTGACGAATGAGGGAGTACTGTGCTAATATTAAGAAGAATTGCAATAAACAAAGTTGAAATGACGTGGTCCTTGGAAGGACGATATAGAAAAATAATAATAATAAATAATTAAATTTATATATAAAAAAAAGAAAAAGATAAAAATAATTACATTAAATACCATACGTTTTATAGTGACACAAAAGTTTTATTTAATATTACGGAAAAATGAGTAATAACTTTAATTAATATTTTCTCGTTTAAAAAAATTCCGAATTAAGGCTCTTAATATAAAAGACTAAGGAATATTCTAAACAGGATAAAGTCATTTCATGCAATATTCAAATAAGGAAAATATGGCACCAGCCATGATCAGATGATCGAGGATTCGACAGATGTTATTTTAAATATCAAGAATATTAATTATTTTATGAATTTTAATACATTTTTTTCTAATCTTGAGGTTAATAAATTATTTTATAACATGTTTCATGACGCGCGCTGAAGACATCTGCCCGTCCTTCGTGTACAGGAAAGTCGATTTTATCATTAATTTATCTACTCCAATATGGTCATAAATTTATAAAAAATGATTGTTTGAATTTTTTTCCGTGAAATGAGTAGCAAATGAACATCTTTTATTCTATTTTTTTTTTATTCTGGTAGTACAATTCCGTACTGCGGAGTAAAAGCATCTTAAAAACAACGAAAAGAATGATTTTCCAAACTTTTATAATGACTATAATGTTATATGACTGAAAAATTGGAAAGGGAAGCAAGTGAAATAATTAGTCATGGAGATGGACTTCTGGAGAAGGGCAGCCGGAATATCTAGGCGTGATATTCAGTACCCAATTCAGTACTCCGAGAGATAATGGGTACTCACAATACCATTCACGAAAAAATCAGCATAAAGCGATTAGAGTGGTTTGGACACCTCCTGAGGATGGAAAAAACAGAATTCCAAAAATGACGATGTACTGGAGCCCTGAAGAAAGAAGAAGAGGCAGACCAAGAATATCATGGCTGGACCTAGTCCAGAAAGACCTGGAAAAAATGTGGTACGTACCAAGGGCGGATCCAGGATTTTTTCTAGGGGGGGGGGCAAAACGGGCAGACGGGAAAAAATCAACTTGTACATTACTTGCAGTATTTATAGAAAAAGGTTTATTAAAAAATCAAAACAATAGTTTCACTCATGTTCTTTCTGTTATTTTAACAACTATGATCATGTGATTTGCCTATAATTATTTACTATAATGGATTCTTCACAGTACACAAAAAACTGTCTGAGTGGGCACGTGCTCAACTTTTGGGAAGCTCTCAATTATAAAAATAAAAAAGTTCTTGTAGGAATAGTCACTTTAACTTTTTTTCTTTACTCTAAAATCATTCTTAATTTGGTGATATCTGATTTAACTTATTAATTATATTAAGTTAATAACTTGAACTTTTTTTTAAGATAAATTTATTGATATTTACAACTGTAATAATATTACAACAAGCAAATTTGCTAATATGAACATATGATATGAAAAAAAAAACACTATGGAGAACTACCCATCGGTAGCACACCAAAACTTGAACTTAAATTCAAGAAACCAACTATAACCCATGAAGAGTTACTGGGTTCAGTAAATGGTAGAGACTGTACTATTTCTGGCAGGGAGATGATTTGGTCTAGATTATTTCCCTCACTTTAAAGAAACTAGCCCTAGGATGACCTCTAAGTCTCAGAGAGTCAATCCACTGCTTTTAACAGAATAAATAATTTATCATCCATACCTTGTATTGCCTGGACCAGTTCAGTACTCTCTTAGCTCCCTAAAAGCAAAAATAGTTAATACTTACAAGTTTCTACGTCCATTAATAACAAAGATCACGATCTTTGTTGGGATTGGAGATAGAAAAACTTATGAAGAGGGGGAGAATTACTGATCTAAAGGCGTTAATAGATAAAAATTGGTTTGACAAGCAAGCAACCATGTTTCAATATGTAGTGGCTGTATTCAAAGCAGCCATCTTTACGTTTTTTTGTTATAAGATGTGATAAAGGCAAAACCAAAAATGGAAAAAATCATGATGATGGCCTAAAAGTTAGAACGAAACGCCGGCACATAATAGAAAATCTACAAGGTTGCAGGTTCGCAGCAGGTAGCATTTTTTAAAGGGAGGTAAAAAATCCTTGGCAATGCCGTCCTTCGGAGAGGACGTTAAATAGCGGTCCTGAGCCTTTGCGATATCAGGTACTCGTATCCTAATTATAGCTTGATAGCCAAATTTAAGACTCCCACTTTATCATAAATAGCACCATAAATTGACGTTAAATGTATAAAAATAAATTATTGATAATTCGCATGTTGTTTGCTGGAGAAACTTCAGATTTTGTTTTAGAAATTTTCAATCATAAACACGAGTGGTCATTTTTTAAATTAAAAATAAGCAAAATATCATGTCCTGGGATGATGGACAGGAAGTCCTGCTCGACACTTCCTCGATGACAAGGACACTGCCCGCCAATTCTCTTCCGGAGACCACATCAACCAACCCCTCTCGACTCTCACCCTACCCCCACCCTCTCGATCACCGTGGTGACGTTATCAATTTAGTTTTATCAGTTATTAGGGTTGCCCCTATCTAGCAGGGATCTCGACGGACCGGTTTCAATTCGTTTAATTACCTCGACAAATGTTAATTAACCCAATTATGAGTAATTCACCTGAAAAGGGAGCATGAAGAGATGTCATTGGTAGATACAATTATAGAAATTAGAGCGGCCTGCTGCGTGTGAGGTTCCTGTTCAAATCCCATCATGGCGGCCTCCCCAACCAATAATTAACTCCATTCCATAAACAAAATTAATTCTCCATCTGGCGCTGATCGGGGTTGCAGAACATGATCATGCGTCACCCGCCTGTTAGAAATCTCCTGGAAGGAAGCCTTTATTAGGAGACATGTTCAAAGGTTTGGTCCATGGTACATGTTATTTTTTTTTAAGTGAAAACTTCTAGCCGCGTTTAGCGAGTTTTGGTAAGGAGTAAACTTGTGGGAAGAAAATGGTCCGGGTGGAGGTAAACAAATTCTGTTATGTTGGTAGAACTGTTTATTAGGAAGCTGAAGTAGAACTGCGTATTTAGAAGCTGACCAACATTGCAGGTTTGATGGCGGGTTCGTAGCCCGGCAGGTGGCCCTAGGATTTTTTTTAAGGAGTAAAAAATCCTTAGTTACGCCGTCCTTCGGAAGGGACGTTAAACTGGAGTCCCGAGCCTGTACGATGTCAGGTACTCGTTAAAAATCCCTATCCTAATTAAACCAGGATAGGCAAAATTTAGAGCTCCCACTGTAGCATCGTCCTTTTAGTTATAGCAGCATAAAGTGACGTTAAATGAACAAACAAACAACATTGCAGATCTTCTTTGGGGATTTTGTTGTAGCATCTCACATGACACTAGACTGAGCCCTGAAGAAGACCTGCAAAGTGGGTCGAAACGTCGACTTCCAATTAAGCAGTTCTACCTATATAAGAGAATCTTTTGACCTCCACCCAGATCATTTTCTTCCTCATATATGTATATATACATATTGGAGTGCTACCGATGGGTAGTTTCTCCACTAGTGTTTTTGGTTATATTTTTTGTTTAAATTTGTTTATATCAGCAAATTTACTTGATATAATAGTATTACAGTTGTAAATATCAATAAATTAATCTAAAATAAAATATATAAACGTCAACTAATATTATTCAACAGATAAACTTGTGGGTTCGCGTCAGCAACATGCTCGAGATTTAATTAATTAGCTTTAGTTTAATTTTAATTAGCTTTAGTTTAAAGTTTAAAATTCCATTGATATAATAATAATTATACTTATCTAAAATAGTTGTTCTATTGATAATAAAGTAACGTTTGTTCATTTAACGTTACTTTTTGCTGCCCTGGCTTATTGGACGATGCTACAGTGGAAGCTCTAAATTTTGCCTATCCAGGTTTAATTAGGATAGAGATTTTTTAACGAGTACCTGACATCGTACAGGCTCGGGACGCCCGTTTAACGTCACTTCCGAAGAACGGCATAACCAAGGATTTTTATTTCCTTTAAAAGTTCCTAGTGCCACCTGCCGAGCTACGAACCCGCGATCTTGGGGCATAATATAGTTTGTTACACTAACCACTAGACCACAGGTCGCCCCTTATTAAATAACTTGTTGAACTTTTCGTCTCCTCTGAAAGATTTTATCTGTAATTAATTGAAAGTACAAATGAGCTATGTATTGTTGAACTTAACGATGATAGTAATGCTAAAAATGAAAATAAACAGAATAAGCTTTGGGAATAACCGCATTTAAAAGAAGAAACTGTGTAATACTTCAGAAATTCAGAAGAATTTAAAAGATGAATTATGTGTAAAAGGTAATCAGATTGATTATGACAAAGACAGGAGTGGAGATGTTTCCGTCGAAAGAGTGGGGAAAACATTTATATAAGAAGGGGAACGTGGCTAGGGGGGTCTAGAATTAGCATTTTACTATCAAAGTTTGTATACTTGAACATTTATACGAATAACAAGTGCTTAGGTTGTAAAGAATGACGATAACAGCCCCTGGGTACCGACTAAGTCATAAGCACCGAGGAAAGTACTCAAGTTATGTGTTAAAAAATGAATATAAAGGAATTGGGTTGTAGAGCCAGGTAGGAGGGAGAGCAGTAATGTATAGCTTTCATAGGGCAATCTCAAGAAGGCTATGTTTAAAAGTGAACACAAGTTAGGAAAACCTCAAGATTCCCACGCTGCATCTCCAATCTCGCCTTTTCGAGAGCCTTTTATTTTTTCTCATCTCTACTTAGCTCTTATTAATTCTTTTTTCGAGCCTTTTATTGTTGTTTGTTGACTCAGTTAAACGAAATTTGGCTAATCGGATGATATCACAGTGGGAGTCCTAAATTTTGCCAAATATATTGAGGATCCCGCTGGTTCAGGACGCCTATTTTACGTACCTTTTGAAGGACAACATAAACAAGGATTTTTTAATCCCTTGAAACAATCCGAAGGCTACCATCTTGGGCATAGTATTGCTATAGGTGACAATAAGGGGCCTGGGCCAGGTAGAGTGAAATGACCCTTAGGGTTTATTACCTTTAGGTACCTTCAAGAAAGGGGAGTTGTCGGTAAGCAGCAGCCAAGCCAAGATGTAAGGAGGAGAATGAAGAATGAAGCCACATGTATCACCTAAGCCACCTATAGCTTCCCGTTTTCATTGTAAGTTGTGTATAAGCTTTATTAAGTCTGTAACCATGATCAGCACAAATAAATATAATGTTATTCAATTATTATTCTTATTTAATAAACAACTCCTGGTCAGTCAACCATTTTAACCTTTGGAGAAGTGTATATACATATATATATATATATATATATATATATATATATATATATATATCTTATTTATTAATAACATAAAATTACAATATATTAAGTATAACGATCTCAGGGTGGCATCCCATTTTAGTATCTAAATGTATTCAGATCAAAGGATCTGACTTTTCCCTGAGATCAAAGCTTGGGCAGTAAAGCCAATATAGCAATATGTTGTTTTGTTAATCACTAGACCAAAAGTCGCTCCTACATAATTTATGTTGTCAATATTTACAACACTTCTTTCGCGGCAATATCCAGTTTTCTTGGAAGAATGATACCTCTGTATCATATCTCTGTTATAGTAAGAGCCTAAATTTGCATCATGTTTTATAAATGTAATAAATAAAAATCAAAAAAGATGGCAAAACATACTCAAATCTATCAAATTTCAAAAGATTACAGCTCTGTTATATTTTCTCACCTTACCACTAGTGGCATCCATGCAAGAGAAAAGTATGTCTTACTTAATAATTGGTAGCAACGAAGAATAAAAACAAAAAAAAATAACTCACCATGGCCTCAATTCAGGGATTTCCGAATACCTTCGGACAAAAAATATTGTAAATAATCGAAGCAAACGAGCGAGGAGATCGACTGCTAAAGTATTCACATAGAAGACTTATATATTTCAAGTGAAGACAGATTTTATAGCTGATTGCGGTTGTAGTATTTGATTTAGAGAGAGCGGCGAATGATATGTAGCCCGGGTTCATTTGTTGCCGGTACAAATCGAGCAAAGGGACAAGGCAGAAACTGCAAGTCGGCTTTTTGTTATCTTTCCAAGACGACTTTCATAAATATTAGATCAACTAAGTACTAGCATGGGCGTTATGATGTTAATAAACGGAATGATATTGAAATGGAAGTAATATGAGAAAAAAATACGGTTTTTATCAATCTACTAAGAATTTTATCGAATAACGAATAAGGAATAACGAATTCCTTACCTCACAGAAACTTCATATCTTTGAGGAACGCCTTGTGTACAATAATGAAATGGAAAGATGTGGCTTGTCTCCGCAGGTTTTTAAGACACTGGTCAATAATGAGGAATAAATTCATTAAGAACATTAAGATATTGTAAATAGTTTAAACATATTAATATTCGACTTAATTTTTTTCTATAAACCTGTTTTTAACTTCTCTCCCCCCCTCCAAATAAAAAAACCTGTACCACTACCACCCATGAAGGGTCTGGGGTTCATTACACGGTAGAGACTCTACTGTTTCTTGGATAACGGTTGTGTAGGGAGGTGATTGGACCTAGATCACACTCAACTGCCAGATTTTCCCATTATTTTGGGTATCCACTTTATACATCCAGAAGGTTACTAGATACCATATGATTCATTTCAGGCCACTAAGATTAAATAAAAGTCTGCCAACAAGCACGATCCCCTAAATAATATAATATTTAAAAAAAAGAAATATATTCGACTAACTTTTTTGCTATAAACCACTGTTTAACTTCTCCTCCCTCCCCCTAAATAATAAAAAATATAAATAACATAATAATGAAAAATAAAATTCTAGAATAAATTTGGCATGAAAAGAAATATGTAAAAGGATACAACTCTCTATAAAATACTAAATGAAGGTGAAGGTCATGAATACTTCAGTAATTATTAGTTGCATAGTGCCCTAAACACTTATGCACTGAGATACCTACCTTTAGAAATGAAATAGTAATAAAATTATGCACACCACTATGAACCAAAAAAATAACATCAAACTAAATAATAATGATTTTTTTAAATTAAAATTTTGTGAATAATAACAATAAAATAAAATTTAAGTTCTGTTTTAATTTGGTTGACATTTAAGTATTTGCCACTGTATTGAAAATTTGATTATATATTTTTACAGAATTTAGATACCTAGAGGTATAAATATTACATTATATTATGGAATAATAATTTGATCCATGATATTTCCCATTACCTACCCACTTTTCCAAACTCAATATTTCCTCTTACCTTTTGAGAGTAATTACATTTTTTTAATATAAATGTTATAAGGAATTTATTTCTCTGATATTTTAATATATTTTATTATGCATTTCATACTAAAATAAGCTGGAAAATAGTCAATAAAGCAAAACCACTTACATTTATATATTTCTTTTTTACTTTAGGGCAATTATTATATCTATTTTATTTTATATCTCTTATATGTATATTATTATATCTAGGGATTGAATTGAAAATAAAATTTTCAAACACATCATCTCATGGTTTAATTTATTTTTAATCTGATTGCTAATTTATATAAGAAGAGATATGTTCTAATTTTTCCCATTTGTTATTTATACGTTGATATAAATACAATAATATCTAAAATCTATGTAACAACATATGTTCAGTAAACATTGTATTGCTTTACTTTAATTTATAACACACTAAAGAGTAATTGGAATTTTTTAGTTAGAGCTTGATTTTTTTTAACTTTAAATCAATTTTTAATTGATTTTGGAAATTTATATTTTTGTTTTGTTCTGTAAGGATCTGAAGACAACATAACAGGGCTGCACATCGATATACTTTTATAAAATGAGCACCAATTCAAAAATGATTGTATTTTATTTTATGAAAGAAAAACATAATTTATTCTAGACACTTGCTATAGTTCATACTTTTTTCTTCCTAGATGCTGAATAATGACACAGAATATATAATCAAATGTGTTTCCTATAGATTATTGATTATTATTAATTATTTAATTATCAGAGACTGGACATTCAATATCTTTTAAGGATGAAAAATGTATTTTAATGATGAAAAAATACATGATTGAATTAATTAGCAATTTATAAAAGAAGAGATATATTCTAATTTATTTTTTCCCACAGCTATGGACTCTTTTATATAAATAAACTATTATTTACCACCTATAAAAGTATTCTATTAGCCTTTTATTACTCTTGATAGCACAATAATGAAGTATTTGAAAAATGTTCTAGTTAAAGCTTGAGTTGTTAAACTGTAAAATGAGTTGATAATTAATTTTAGAAATTTAGATTTTTTTTATTTTTAAGAGCCTGAAACCTTAACCTAAAGGTTAAAACTGTTTCCTTTAGTTTTGTTAATGCCTATAAACTATGTTAAATCAATCATTGATAATTATACATAATTTATTTTTCAGAGACTGGACATCCGAGGCAGGATCAAGGTCCTCCACGGTCAGAACCGGAAGACGGAGGAACCGCCTTTGGCCCTGTTTGCCTTATGCACTCCCTTTGGGCCGCCATCCCTCCTTGAAATCCCCCACAAGGAAGTGATGTTCAAGAGCAAGCACAAGCTTGACCTCTCGCTGGTGTCAATGGACCAGAGGGGCAAGATGCTGCTCGGCTATTCGGACGCCGAGCTCGCCGACATGGGAGGATATGATCTAGTCCATTACGATGATCTCGCCTACGTAGCAAGCGCACATCAAGAATGTAAGTATAAACTATCATCCATTTCAGAAAAATGTATATTTTGAAAATCTTTGCTTTTTTTTATTTTTTACTCATAAAGACTGATATTTTATGTGTGAGTATTCCCAATATCTGATTGTAACAGTGCTAAAATACACAAAGAAAATTAAATATGTTAAGTTTATCAGAAATTAGTTTTTTTAACCTGAGAAGAGCCCGTTAGAAATTCATAATTAAATTATTTTTTAATATTTAAAAATAATCGCAATTACACAGTTTTTGTAATCTAATCTAAAACCTGTGCTACTACAACTCATAGAGGGTCTTGATTTCAGTATAAAGTAGAGACGGTACTGTTTCTAGGACAATAGTCGTGCAGGGATGTGATTTGTCCAAGATCATGCTCAACCGGCAAGTTTTTCCCCCGATCAAGGATACTGAATTTATAGAGGCTAGCTGAGCCCCAGGAGGGTCACATTCCCATGGGTCCATCCCCAGACGTTCACAAATTAAATAAAATCTGCCATAACAGATTTGAACAATGTGACCTTCTGCACAGCAACTCTGCTTCCTACACACTGAGCTACCCCGCTTCAGAGCTATGAGGGAAAAACAAACAAAACAAAAATAACTGTATAAAAAAAAAATCCCAGTACCAAAAATATAATAACATATAAAGTATTAGAAAAGTAAAAAATAACGATGGATATATCATTAAGGATATATGAATAAAAAAATTATAGAATAATTGTACAGAAGGGTGATAATATAGGTGATAATGCAAACAAAATACAAAGAGAAAAAAAATTAGAAGGTAAAAGATAAGATACAAAATGAAAAAGTATGAATATAAAAAAAGGTGAGATATAAAAGTATGGAAAGCCTAGTTTAATTACAGATAAAATATAAAATGTATGATAATATACTCCTAGGGTGTTACAAAGGTAAAATGTATGAAAATTAATACAAAATATGATGCTAAAGAATAAATACAGAAGAAATTTGTAGAAGGTAATATATTGGAATCTCGTTGTTACAGGTAGTGATGTAAATGTTAGAAAATATAAGTATGGGATGTTATATAAATGTATATAATCAGAATGAAGTTATATTAATACAAAATATGATGTTAAAGAATAAATATAGAAAAACGTATAGAAATTAAAGATATAAAATTCTAGTTTGAAAAAGGAGATAAATTATAAAAATTTACTTACTTTATTTATTTATTTATACTTTATTTTTTTACTTTGATTGCATCTTTGTCTTAGAACATATTGGATAAATGTCCAAATAAAGTTTAGTCACTCGATAAATCAATCAAAATCAGTGTAAAATTAATATATACATTTAATTTAATAATTGTCTTCCCAATGGGAGAGTAATCATTCTTTTCACCATTAATACATATTCTACCCAAATTACCCTCATGTGATCAGTAAAATTTATAGAAAAAAATTAGGAAATGTATATACTATTAATAAAATATGAATACTAATTTTTTTATTGAGTTCCTAATTCTTAATATTGATGTTAATATGAAAAGTAAAAAGAGACCTGATATAAATGTTAAGAATGTGAAAAAAATTCCAACAAAAAGCCCTTAAGTCTCCAAACTAAAATAGAAATTGAAATTATCTGTCCAATATTTCGCCTATTCAGGCATTCTCAGGGTAGAAAGAGCAAAACAAATATGAATAATGTACCTAAGAAACATCCCACCACCTTTTTGTTGGAATTTTTTCCATGGTCTTAACTCAATATTGATGTTTATTTTTTATTCTAGTGTTGAAAACGGGTGCTTCAGGGATGATAGCCTACAGGTACCAGAGTAAGGAAGGACAGTGGCAATGGCTTCAAACCAGCTCAAGACTCGTCTACAAAAACTCGAAGCCCGACTTTGTCATAAGCACACATCGACCTCTCATGTATATAATTAGTACATTACTAAATTATTATTTAAATATTAGTTTTATATTTTTAATAATTTAGCTATGGAAGGGACCTATAAGAATCTTTCTCTATTGTACCCATCTGTTAAATATATTAACAAAATTTTATTTTAAAACATTTAAAAATGTTTAGCTGTAGTTCGAGCTGGTGAGTATTAAACTAAATATGCTTTTCCCAATCAAAATTAGAAGTGTAAATTTATATTAAACAATTTAATTTTTTAAAGTTCTTAATTTACCTTATAAAGCAAAATAAAAAATACTTAAAACTCACTAACATAAGAAGCAAATTGAGATAGATAAATTAATTCTAATTCTGAAAGAATTGGATTTTATAATTTAGGTTGACTAAAATATTGTTATTTTTCTGTAACAATTATTATCCATCTTTAAATAATTTTGTAATAATAATAAATTATGTTTTGATTAATTATATGCTTTAGTTTAAAAACAAATTATAGCCTTTCAATGAACATTTATAACTTGTTTCATTATATAATGAACCATTTAAATTATCAACATAATAAACTGTTAAATATTTTTATTTTGCTTCATGTTATGTAAAAAATATAAAGTTGTTAATCTACAACATTTTAAATTGAAGAGATTATGACTCACCACTAAAAAACGCAATTTCTTTTGGATGATTCTTAAATATCTAAAAACTCAGGATACCACTTCTCATGGACACAAAAAAACTCATCACAACATTTGACATGAACATGGGAAAATTCAAAACAACACTTTTTATGCTCACGCAAATACTCAAAACAACAATTAACATGAACATGCAAAAACTCAGCACAACACTCCACAAATTCACACTTATTTTTTATTTTGCCCACTTTTTATCTGAAACATATTTAAAATAAAAGTATATATATAATAAGAAAGAAATAATAAAAGGTTTCATAATCTGATATAATTGAAATGATTTGGTAAATAAAAAGTTTAATAATATTTATTTTAATTCACAGGGAGGAAGAAGGTAGAGACCTTCTAGGAAAGAGAACCATGGATTTTAAAGTGAGTTACCTAGATGCTGGCCTGACAAACAGTTATTTCTCTGACAGTGAGTTAGTGGGTTCATCAACACCAACGGGTGGCTCGCAGGCTCCAACACCGCAAAGGGTTAACAGGCGGTATAAAACCCAATTAAGAGACTTTTTATCAACGTGTAGGACTAAACGTAAAATTTCTTCTCATAGTACAGTTGTTTCCAATCCAGAATCTGAATTTATAGTGCCAGAATCAGCGGCAGCGGTTGCAGCAGCCTACACAAATCTCAACGTCTACAGTGGAACCTATCCCACGACAGCTCCTACAGATACCTATATGGGCCATTCGGGAAACTTCCACCAGACCCTCTACGACAACAGGTTTCTCACCTCTACAACGGACAACCTGTTTCATCAATACCGGCATTTAGGATCTTATTATCCGGATTACCATTCATCTGGAGGATATGTATCCAACGGATTTCTGGACATGTCTCCCAGAAGTACCACCTGCTTGCCAACATATGAGACAAGCCATACAGTCCATCAAATAGGCAAAGCAGACTGTGACAAACTATACACTTGTCACCAGCCATTAGAGCAGAAGTATGCAACTGTCATAGACAACACGAGGTATCCTAAATGTCTCGAAATGGGTGGTTATGCACCACCAGGAGTCGTAACAGTGCCACTTTGTGACATATCACACAAAAAGAGTGTTAAATCAATGGACAATCTTTCTTCGAGTAATTCTGCAGGTTCTTCACCGGCTGGGGTAAACGGTTTAGTGACGCCCAAAATCGAAGATATGAAAGACATGATGCAACACTATGAGCAGCCAAGGCAAACAGTGTTGATGTGGGGAGCTGCACATACGCCTACGTCCTCGAGTAGCAGGTCTCCTCAAGGCGGATCACCAGTCTCTTACCAGGACAAGAAGTTCGGAGACCCGCTGAAGTCGCTCGCAGAGATGAACAGCATGGCTGAAACGAAGTGGAAGCCGGAGACGCCACCTCACGTTGCGAGCCCAAAGTACGCCCACTATCAGTATAGTGAGACGGGCCAAGAGGTATTGCCTCACCAGATCTATCCTTACCACCAGTGAGTCACTTTGTCTTATTCACCCAAAGTAGACTTTTCAAAATGGAACCCTCCTAAGAAATCTCAAACTTCCCCTAAGTAATTAATTTAAAAGCAGCTTTATTCTAGTTATTTTAAACATTGGTAATTTAAAAGTGAATTACATCTAGTAATTAAAACAAAAATAATGCAGCAATAAGTAATCAAAAAATTAAGCTCTAATATAGGATTTATAATGCTAATACTCATGTCCAAATATACATTTTAATAAAAAAATCATAGTTAAAACGTTTATTTTCTAATTAAAATAAGAATCTAGAAGTTTCATAACATTTATATAAGAATACAGCCTATATTGTTTTGATACGTTAAATTCCATTTATTTTTTATTGTTTATTCAGTTCCTTGAACGGGTCAAAATCAAAATAATATATAGAAACTAATTTACTAAGATTATAATGAATTTCAAACTAAAAAAGAAAAGAAAAAGAAAATAGACCTAGTGCCTAGAATTCTAATATGTTTTGATAATTTGGTCACAAAATGTGTGCCACTCAAGTAATTTATAAATAGAATGTATAATAATAAATAATTTGTCATTTGGAAAATTCTTGATCTATTAAAATTATCAACACTGATAAAATTAATATGTTTCTCTTCTATAATTACTTCATTGATTAATAATAATTTGTTATTTCCACCATACAAATTTTTAAGCAGTACTTTAAAATTCAATTAATATGAATAATAGGAGCATGAGATATTAAATATGCTCCACACTTTGATAAAAAATGTATAAACCTAAAAGATCAAAATTTTATTGTTAATGTAGCATGAAATAATAAAAATCATGTAATAATTAGATCGGGTGCCAATAGATTTATTGATATTTTTTAAATCAGCTGTGGATAATGTTTTTAAATTACTTAAATATATAGATAAACTAACCAAGACCAATCAACGATCTAAATATTAAAACTATTGAAACATTCTTCAACAAATAAACATCCATGTAATATACTATCACTATTTACTAAATATTGTAAAAATGAACAAATACGACAATCAGGAGGGATCATTTCACAGGTTGACTGTTTTTGCATGATATTTTTGCACATGATTTTTTTATTTTATTTTAATTCTGTTGCTACACATATATTAAATTATCCTGCTGAATAATTAATTATATTAAATTCTAAAACTATATATACTTATATATGTTTTACTATATGCCGTCATGCCTCTATATATTGAACTTAAAGGGTTTCTGAAAAAGAATTGTTTAATAGAAATTATGATATACTTAAACATTTTCAAATTTATTTATGTATCACATACTAAAAAACCATGTACAGTTGAAATTTGTATGACTGAAATAAACTGTGCAAAAATGAAATGAGGGATACCGCTAATTTTGTTGTATTTACTTTGCCTGGCATTTTAATATTATTTTTATTATAAAAAACATTAATATTTATTAGAAATTAAACTACATTAAATATTGTAAAGTGTAAAAATTTCCATTAGTTAATTTTGTCTATCACAATAGGGTAAGAATAATTTTTTATTTTACTTTGTATAAATTACTAAGTGAGAACTAAAGGTGGAGAAAGTAAATATAGAAGTGTTAAATTGAAAGCATATTTTTCAGACATTCAATTTTGAGACAACCAAGCAATCCTAAAAGCTTTAAATTTATAAATATTTATTCACTTCGACTGGTAAAAAAAATGATTCTTTGCCTTAAAGCAAAATGGATAAATGCCCAACTCTTAGTTTAGTCACTCGATAAATCAATCAAAATCAGTGAAAAATGCGTTAATATAATCTAAATAAAAATATAATATAATATAAATGCTAGGTAAAGTATATACTACAAAATTAGCAACATCCCTATTCATTTTTGAGCAATAAATTTTACTTTGAAATATTTTTTTTGGATTTAAAATTTTCACTAAGTGGCTAAAACTTCTCCGAAAGTATAATAAATATATTTAAAATAATAAATTTTCTTTATAGTATATGAATTTTTATACATAATTTTTTATATTATGTAAGTTTAAAACTATTTTTTTTAGAAGAGCAAGAAAACTAAGTTTTTGTTCTTAAAATGTATGTATTGCTGACCTAAAAATAACTAAAAAATCAACTCATTATAAATCAAAACAATTTTCTTTCTCTTTTCAAAAATGCATTCTAAGATATACAACATTATAAACTGATATAAACATTTATTTATGATTCAGAAAAATTTCCTATAAAAATTCTAAGCTTCCTGAAAATAAAAAGATTTTTTTTAACCTGAAGTTTATATAGTTGCATTTATTATTAATTAATATAATTTATATAATATATAGGGGTTTGACTTTAATTATAGTGTAAGTTGCAAGTTATAAGTGTAAAAATATCATAATCGATTTTTTCCAATGTACTCTACTATCGATGCATTAAAAAAAATTGTATATTTCTTTCAGCAGTTGATTTTACACTATTTAGAGTATGTACAAATATTGATCATAAGAACTACTGCATTCATAAGGAAATATTCTAATTTTCAAAAATTAAGAAGGAAAAACCCATTATCCAGGCAATACATTCTTCATTTTCATGAATTAAGACATTTCGACTACAAAGTCATTTTCAATCACAACAATTTCTGGTTTTACACATCATAAGCCATACTGTACATAACTACAAAAGTTAAAAATCATAATTTTCTCTAAAAAAACAAGACAATAACAATTATATTAATTAAAAACATACAGATTTAAAATATTTATTGTACAAACAATAAATATTCTTTTTTTTACTCTTAAATAATAATATTTGCTATTAATGATCTAATTATGATAACCATGGATAATTAACCCTTTTCTTGATAATGTATCTGTGGAGATACATTAGAATTTAGCATAATGTATTTATTAATGCTCCTGGCAATGTATCCTCGACGATAGCAATGGCATAAGAGGAAATCAAAGAAAAAGAAGCAATGTATCCCACAAGATTTTTTTTAACTACCCTCATGACGTTTTTTTTTCTAGACATTCTTGGGTCATAAGGGTTAAGTGGTAAGAATATTATTTTGATATTAAAAAAATAAAATTCTGCCAAGTTAAGGGTTAAAATGACAAATAACAGATAGATTTTTAAAGCCGCTTAAGTCCAGGTTCTGTAAATTTGTTTGTTTTTTTAAATCCAAAAAATTAATTTAAAAAAGAAAAATGTTGTATTGTTAGAAAATCCTTCTTGTTCTTCTAACACACTTTATTATCTAAATTAGAAAACTATTTTCAATTGACTCTTCTATTTACTAGTTCATAATAATGAAAAGTTTTAGGAAAAAAATCTTTCAGAGTAGAGGTAAATACATTAAATAAATAATCTATTGCCTTGCACAATACCTCCTTACACAATCAATATTGCTGTGTCGGTATTATTGAAGATCATTGAAAGAGGCCCTCACAAATGTCAATATTATTGTAACAATATATCTCTCAAACTGATTACATATTTATGAAATTCATTGGCGTTATGATACTGTAAATAAATTTAAATGAGTATTATGAACATTTAGCAGTTCCTTTTATTTTGATTGCTTGGATAAACTGAGCCATAATAGATGGTTTCCAATGGGCTTCTTATTAATAATGGCATATTCTACTGAACTCTTTTTTAAAACCATTCCTTAAAATAAAAGATCAAATTGACATAATCAATATGAAATATAATAACAATCACGCTATAAAAATAAAAAACCTGTAACACTACAACCCGTGAAGGGTCTGGAGGTTCAGTAGATGGTAGAGACTGTACTATTTCTTGGACAATTGTTGTTCAGGGAGGTTATTTGTTCTGGATCGCCCTCAACTGCCAGATCCACCCTGATTTGGGTACCCACTTTTTAGAGACTGGGTGAGCCCCAGGAGGGCCCTAAATCCTATAAGATCCATCGGTGGCCGCTAAAAGATTAAATAAAAATCTGTTATCTAGCGCCTTCAGGCTATTAACCTACCTGTATTAATCCTAGACCTTCAGCATGGCAGCTCAGTGCTCCACCACTAAGCCATTCCACTCTCCTTGTGTATATATTGTGGTACAATACCATGTAAGAAAAAAAGACATGGTGGCAATATTCTGAACTTAGTGTCTTTCAGGGGTTATAAGGTCCCCCATTTGTTAAATTACAAAACATTCACATAATTTATAGATTTTTAAACAACAGTATGCAATGAATAACTGCAAAATTTAAAATTTTGTCCAAATAGAAAGAGTGAGCAGTTATCCTACGTTTCCACTCTCAGTGAATTACACTGAGAAAAAATTTAACTATAGTAAGTTTTATAGTAATTTGCCCTAAACATTTTTTATTGTTTCCAAATTCTTAGGATTCAATATTATAAAAATGCATTGGCTCTGTTTAATAAAACCAGAAAACCTATCTTTATTAGTCCAGAGAAAACTATATGACTACGATTAAATATAAAATACTGTAAATGTTTAAATTTTCATGCTTTTTATCTGAACATACTTATAATTAGATTTCATTGGGGTCTTCTAAAAGAGAAATACATCACTTGAAAATAAAAATAAACTGTGCAAAAATTAATAGGGATAGCAGTAATGTTGTTGTACCTAATTTGCCTAGCATTTTAATATTATTTTTATTTTATAAAGCATTAATATTTATTAGAAATTAGACTACATTAAATATTAATGTAGCTTTTAAATATATAATAATGTAAATGCTAGGTAAAGTATATACTACAAAGTTAGCAATATCCCTATTCATTTATGCGCAGTATAGATTAAAAAAAATATCAGTTTAAGTAGTTGAGAAAGTTTGTACCAAATAAAAAATTCTAAATTATTTTTAAATAAAAATATTTTAAAAAGAAAATATACCATTATTACTAGTCAATATTAGTTATGAATGCTTTAGTTCATATGAAATACACTAATTTTATTTTTATTTTAATGATATAATTACATTATTTGCTAGTAATGGTTGAAAAAAATAATTTGGTGAAATTGTTTATTTTTATAATTTTGCTTGCTTCTATTCAGTATAAATTACTTCACGCTAGCACAGCCATCACATTGTTTTTATTTATTTTACTAAGTAGAAGTTTGCATTATCTAAAAAAAAAAAATTGTGTGAAGTATTAAAAAACTATGATAAATTACATTTGTAAAATGTGTACATATGAACCAAAAACTGTAATTTATAGAGGATTAGTTTTTTCGCACAAGTAATCATTTATATACTTTTTTATATTCTGTGGCTATTTTTTAAAAGTATTTATGTATTATTTATTGCGTAAATGGAATAATGTAATTATATTTTTAGATTGGGCGGGGAGTGCGGGTATCCGCAGATAAGCAGGACGGGAGTCCTCTGCTGTCCATCTCTCAGGTGACTAATACACTCCTGAATCAATAGTCTACAGGTAAGTATTCAATAACGTTTTTAGTTGTTTTTTTTTAAATAAACATTTATAACATAATATATAGAAATTAAGAAAGGGAAAGAGGTGACATGTGGTCTATTGGTTAGCACAACATCCTACTAAGCCCAAGATCGTGGGTTCGTAGCCCAGAAAGTGGCCCTAGGATTTTTTAAAGGAATGGTCCCGAGCCTGTACAATTTCAGTTAATCATTAAAAATCCCTATCCTAATTAAACCTGGATGGGCAAAATTTAGAGCTCCCACTGTAGTATCATCCGATTAGTCCTAGCAGCCTAACAAGAAACAACTATAAACAAACAAACAAGAAGGGGAAAGTTGGTTGGCTATACTTTTCACCATTTAATTCTTAATGGAAGGCATAATTAACGTATATAAATGTTCTTGGTTTCTTCAGAATATTAATTTTCAAAAGTGTTGAACTCAGAAGAATCTCAAAGTCAAAAGGTTGAGCAACTAATTTCGCACTCTGGGATTGTTTAGCACAGTTTAGACATGCTCTCATGAAAGACAAAATAACAGCTGTGAAGAATTTTTTTTTAAAAAAACATTATTGGGGAACAGCAATCAATGTTATAAAAACAAAACAAATTTTTAGGAATATTACTATCTCAATCTTTTATTTCAAAGGAATTAGATTCCGTCTTTTTATTTACAATAATACCATATTATTAATATTCAAATTATTTTACCATATATTACAATACTATTATGTTTATTAATATTCACATTGCAAAAATGTTAGCCAAGTAAACCCTTGACAAAAAAAATCAAATATTCAGTTTAAAATTCTGTAAAAAAAAAAAAGTATAAAACTTGTGAGGTAAAAACTTTAAAATTAACATTGACTGAAAAATAACAAGAACCCGTTTTGAAGAAAGAAAAGTATTGAATACAATTGGAACAATGGAATGAGGTTGTCCGCTATCAGGCAGGCAGGGCCCTCCCTTAGTTTATATAAAAAATTATTACAGCGATTTCAAAAAATTAGTTACTTTTCTTATCCCAAAAAAACTAAATGGTAATACTTGCCAGAGGCTGTATTGCTACAATGCCTCCTACAGGTTCTTATTTGCTAAACCAGAGGTTCCAAAAAGTTTTTTTTATCACACCCCTCACACAATAAATTGTATATACAACAACAAATACTAGATTAGAATAGAATAGAAAAGTAACTTTATTCTGGGACTAAGTCCCTTTAGAATAACTAACATGAACAGAAAAAGAAACATAATATATATCTGGCCAGAATGGTATATGATACAAATCATAAAGTGTGTAAAAAGTGACAGAAAAGAATTTTAAAAAAAATAATTAAACAAAAAATAATTATAAGTAAATAAACAGTACGAATCTTGTCAAGATATTGAGCAATTAAAGAGAATAGATAAATCCATAGCATCTGTTCAATGCATGAGCTAGCATGAAATAATTTCTTCACATGATGTACATCTTTTTAAAAAACAAAATTAAAACAACTAAATAGCACAATAAATTATTCTATACATTACATTCTAAGCAAATTACTAACCTGCTTAGAGAGCATATTTTTTGGAAGCTAGGAGATGTTGGAAAAGATAGGATTTAAATGATGTTAGTGAGGGAGCATGATCGATGATAGGAGGGATTGAGTTCCACACTGTGGTGGAGGGAGCGAGAAAGGAAAGTTTGAATGATTTGGTTCTGGGAAAACGAATATAGAAATCAGAAAGGCGAGATTTTGTTTTATGGTGTTGAACTGAGTGAGGATTTGAATTGGAGGAAACTGTAGATATATGAAGGGTGCTGAGAGTTAATGGATTGGTATAAGAATGACCAGAGGAAATATTACATTGAAAACATAAAATTTATTTTTACTGTCACAAGATACAACATTATAAGTTCCAATTTAAGATAAAGAAGAACCAATAAGAGAAAAATAACCTAAACTAAGTGAGAACTTGGAGATGGTCTCCTGCTCCCCTGACTTGGTATCACGCCCCCATATTGGGAACCTCTGGGCTAAACCATCATTTCTTTATAATTAAAAACTAAGTTGAATTAATTGTATATTTCACATGCTTAATTAAACTGTTTTTAATTATTAAAATTTTATTTTAATCGAAAAAAGAGTTTCACACAAATTAAACACAAACTCTACTAGAAGTAACTTCTCAAAATAACAAAATATATTTTTAAGAACTTCATATTAATAGAATAAATACAAATTGTTATTTATTTATTTTTTTTGTTTCAGAACAAATATAAACTTCAAGGAACACAAAGATTTTCGAAATACGAATGCTTTCAACAAGAGCTTTTAATACTCATTCCTTTTCTTCTATAGAATTCCCAAATAATTTTTTTTTAATTTATATTTCTCAAGATAGTATAAATATACGATCATTATATGTGTGTTTTTCTGTGATAAGTGTTGAATTATTTTTAGTATTATTATTTTTATTAAAGTGATTGTATTATATAGTTATTGTAATTTAAAATGTATTTAATTTATGTGTCCATGTTGTAAATTTGTGTAGATTTAAAAAAATAATATCTTCCTGAAAGAGAAAATCAAAATATTCCATTGTCTATATTTTGTGCAATTATTTATAATCTTCAATCAAAGATACAAAATAAATTTTAAATAAATGTTGAAAGCCGGAGCTATAGTATGTATAAATCTATAGCTGAAAAGTAATAGCATACTTGGGCAGTACGCTTTATTATTATTTATGTATTTGTAATTATCGAAGTACAATAAAAAAATGTAAAATATTATTCGCAAAAATGAATTATATTTGCCCAAAGTTGCTGTAATTCGCACAATGCATTCAGTGTCAAAACAAAATGCATACTTATTTATACACTTATTAAGGCTTTCAACAGAACAAAATGTATTTTAAAAAATTTAAAAAAAAAATTATATATCCTATGTACATATTTCATAAGCTCTCTTCCGGTTATTTATAAATAAACAGTTGATTAAAACTTTCACTAATTACTTTCTTACAGACTTCATTTTTCTTTAATAAACTGAATGCTTAAAAGTCTATTTTTAATTTAAAACCTTTTTCTTGACCTCAATTTCTCAAAATCTTATGAATATTGCTACTACATTAAACTTACTAATAAATTCAAAACACCATTTAAAAAAATAATATTTGAAGATTATATTTAGAAGAAGAAAGATGCACCATGCACCATGTGGATTAAAGAATTCAACAGCTGACTCTATACCTCTGCAGCAACAAAAAAAGATCATATGACCATAAAGAGAAGCTGAAAATTTAGTTTTTGGGTTTAAGTTGTTACATTTTTGTTGAATATGAAATAACGCTTAAAAATAATGTTTTCTCTATTGTGAATTTAACAAATTCATGAGTAGAAGTAACAGACCCATGGCTCCTCTTCCATTGTAAACTAAATAAACAATTCTAGTTTAGGGTTCTTGATTACCCTCTCTTCTTCTTGAATGCTATGTCATCATTATCATCATCATCATCAGTAGCGCTACAACTCTGTTATTGAATGGTAAGTACTACACCTAAATCTAAAAACCAAGGGAACTCGACAATATCTCTTAACTTAGAGCCTCTTAAAATTTAAATCGTACACTTACTTCAGCTGCTGTCTGTTCTCAGGAAGTGAATAATAAACTCTCAGAAAAAGTCACTTTTTTTCACACTGTCTACTCAACAATCACACAACGTAGAGTAATAGTTGTAGTCTATTAAGGTGTGGCATTATTAAATAGTAATATTTTGTAATCACAACTCTAAATGAAAAAAAATTGAGAATGTTTCAAAATTGTTAGACCATCAAAAAACTTAATTGAATTTTCCTTAATAAAACTCATTACAAAATTTTAAGAAAAAATGTAACTGCTTCTAGGTTTATTTTGAATCCCACTACACACAATGACATGAACATTCCCTCAGTAAAATCTTATATTCACAGCAAATACACAGTGTTTCACTCTTCAAATCACCACAATCCTCTACTGAGATATTATTCAATGTCAATTAAGAGATTATTTTATCTTTTTATCTGCTTAAAATATCGAAGAGTAGATACTAAACAATAAAATCAAATTCAAGGTTTATTATTAAAGTCTATAATCTGACTCAATATTGATGGCTATCTTCAAGTATTTAAAAAATAAAAGAAATCATTTTAAGTAATATAAATTGTAGCAATCTTATGAAGAAAAATGATGGGAACGATTAAGTGAGACCAATATCGACAACATAATCAGGAACACACATGAAAACAATTACAGATTCAGTAAGAAATGGAAGAATTCAGTTCTATGGACACCTCAAAAGTAAAATGGCCAAAAGAGTATTCACTTATTAAAAAAAAAGATTCAATATATGGATTAAGGAGACTGAAAAAGATTTTGAAGAGCTCGACATCTCTCTGGATGGCATTGAAAGATGTTCACTTAGAAAAAGAAAGAACTTTAGAACACTTCTTAAAAAAGGAAAGAACTTTAGGGTGTTTAAGGCTTTCAAGAAAGACTAAAAAGAAAATTTGGAAAGAAAAAGAAAAGCAAAAACACAGAGAACAGATGAAAGAGATATGGAAGAGAAGGAAAGAACAGTTGAAATAAATACAATCCACAGTGACTCACACATAAAAAAAAATACAAAATGAAATAATTCTTTAATAAATGAATAAAAAAGGAACAATAATAAAAATTAAATAATCTTGCAGCATTAAGAGAGGGGACTAAGAAGAATACAACAATGGACTACGTTAATAAAACTTTTTATGAAGTGTTAAGAAAAATCATTCGATCTTAACATGGTATGTTGGCCTATGACATATGAAAATAAGTCGCAGTTTACATTGATTTTTTGGTAGCAAGAATGTTATGAAGTGCAGGTATGTATTTTATACATACAATGGTGATGTAGGTACAAATAATGATTTAAATAAACAACTAAATCTTAATATGTTATATTTTAGAGGAGAATGGAGATAGGGGATGCAGTCAAGAAAACACCAAATAAGTTAGGATTATTCATATTTGTGCCGACGTTTCGACCTACTTTGTAGGTCATCTTCAGGGCTATGAGAGAAAAACCAAACAAAACAAAAAATATAAAAAACAATGCAGAACCAAGAATATAATAACATATACAGTGAAGAAAAGTGTAAGAATGACAGATATATATCATAAAGTATAAAGAATATAAAATTACAGAATAAATGTAGAGAAGGGTGATAATGTAAACATAATACAGAGAGAAAGAAAAATGAGAAGGTAAATGGAAAGATACAAAATGAAAAAGATTAAAAAATAAAAAGGCGAGATATAAAGTTATGGAAAACGTAGTTTAATTAAATCAATAATAATAATAAATAAAATCTATTATAATAATATATTTTTTCCATAATTAAACTACATTTTCCATAACTTTATATCTCACCTTTTTATTTTTTTCATTTTGTATCTTTCCATTTACCTTCTCATTTTTCTTTCTCTCTGTATTATGTTTACATTATCACCCTTCTGTACATTTATTCTGTAATTTTATATTCTTAATACTTTATGATATATATCTGTCATTCTTACACTTTTCTTCACTGTATATGTTATTATATTCTTGATACTGCATTGTTTTTTATATTTTTTGTTTTGTTTGGTTTTTCTCTCATAGCCCTGAAGATGACCTACAAAGTAGGTCGAAACGTCGGCACAAATATGAATAAGTCCTAACTTATTTGGTGTTCTCTTGACTGCACACCCCAACTATCTCCATTCTTCATTATATCATCCAGTCAACTATTTTCATCACTAACATGTTATATTTTAAGTTGATTTGATTGTAAAATAGATTAATAATTGACCATTAAACTCAATAAAGGCTGTGAATAAACACATTTCTTTTAAATACGATTGGGTTATTAAGTAATTAATAAAGTATCCGATGAGGAAGCATAAAATAATCATTTTTAAACACCAATTTCACCCTTACTACAACTCCCACGCCTTTTCATTCTTATGGTGCCCTAGTGATATACGTCAGTTCAAGTTCAGGGATCATATAACAATATTCTTTGATAGTTTTTTAATTAATATTCATTAATTAATTAATGGCAAAAATTGCCATTATTTTAGTTATTTATTAATAAATTTACATTTGTGGCAGAATATGTCCTATGCATTGTATACTTATGTATTGCAAAATGAAAAATTACATAAATGAAAGAAAATTAAAATTAAAATAATATAATCATTCACAGTTCTCAGACTTAACTGAAACATATTAAATTTCATTTAGTAAATATTAATTGTTTCATTTAATAGGATTAACTAATGAAAAAATATATTAGTGTTTTATTATTTAGTAAGTTTCAAAAATTTGAAAATTTTTAAGATCTATAAGAGAAAGAAACATAATTTCTATGGATTCTACAAACCTCAGCAGACTGTTTAAATGGATTACCTAGCACTCCTGCGATTCATGTTATGGTTCAAACCAGGCAAGGCGATTCTCAGGCCCACAAACTTATCACACAAGCAGATGATATGGTAAACTATTTCATTGTCATAGTCACAAATACATGGGTGATTACACTAACTTAATATTAAACTTATTTATGTTTACTCGTAGTGGTTATTATTTAGCACAATAATTTTGTTCTCGGTGACTCTTTCTGTTTGAACGAGCATTTTGGTTCTGTTTTTATAGGGTCCTACTATGAAAAGCTTTGAGTTCCAATTTCATTCATTTTACAAGTAGTGTTTTATCTTTTCTTCATATAATGCCTTTAGAAGAAGGGATGGAAGAAAAACAAATAACTATATACTCTGATTGTTAGGCGGTGTTTGCGAATGTATGGCGCCAATAACATAGATGATCTATGAAATTAGTCTAAGCCGGAATAGATTTGATATGGCAGTCAAATATTGCTCCTGAACCTGGGCTATAAGAGTCATGTTTGGTTTGTAGTGTCAGAAATCGCTTGTATTTTTCATATATTTCATGTCCATGTTACTTTATCTTCAGTTACCTATTCTGATACAGATCTTACTGAAAATTCAATTTATTTAGCATAGAACTATCCTCACAATTACTTATTTCATTAATCGCATTAATCTGAGATTTATACAGGAGTGTAACAGAATAGTGTTATAGTGAATACAGTGCTATACTCCAAAAGCATTTTTAAAATATGTTAGAATAAAATGGATGACATGAAAAATACTTGATGTGAAGACAAAATGGTGTTTTGGAACTCAATCACTTCATGGTCAATAACCACAGACTCTCTTGATGAAAAAGATGATTAAAAAATAATCTTCCAGCTAGTGTACTATATTTTTTATATAGCCTGTTTGGTAAACTAAACCACGGCCAATATGTTTTATTAAATCTAACTTCAGTTTAAAATGTGTAAACATCAATTTACCAAAAAGGCTCCTAAGAGAATCTTGTTAACTGCAGAGAGGAAATATGTCCATGTAAAAAAAAATGAAAGCCTCTTACCATTTTTTGATACAAGATAAGAATCTTTATATGCATGTTATAGGTAATTGTAATGATATGATAAAAATAAAATGCTTAGAAACAATAACCAGTAGTTATAATGTATTAATTATTTTTTTGTCTCGCTTGTAAAATTTAGAAAAGGGAACTAATTGTGTTTCTGCAGGTAGCAGATTTTTTTTTACTTCACTGATTCTTTATGACCATCATTATAGGTTATTAAAGATGGCTGCATTTTTGAAGGATGTTTGTTTCTTGACAACAAATACATAAGGCTAAGAATTGGTAAATTTGAGGGATTTCCTTAGCACATTAATAATCTGAAATAGTCACATTTAATTCATGGCCAGATCTACAGTTCAATTAATTACAAAATATCACAGAAATTATGAGTCAAAAAATAAATTATTAAAGTTAAGTAAAAATTATTATATCATCTTTAAATATTGTATTAGTTTTAACTTTGTTTCAGATTTACTTTAAAGTTAGTTATAACAGATGACAGAAATTATGAGTCTAAAAGTTATGAAAGTAAGTTATTAAAGTTAAAGTTTAATTATGGTTTTAAATGGAGTCCCCTCTAGGACTCTAGCGGTGGCTTTCATTGAGGTTCCTTCCAAAATAAAAAATACATTTTAATTATTTTTAATAATAGATAATAATGTCCAGAAACAAAGTGAATTTAGTAAAATTCATTTTTAAAACACTTTATTGTCTTGGAAACCCAATTTCACAGTAGAGTTAATTAGCAATCAATCCCAAAAGAAACCTAGAATTCATATATACAAAAATTAAAGTTTAATAAAAGGAGGAGTTTACTGAAAGTGTGATATAGATTTCTGAGAAAATCATCCGCGTGTAAATTGTAATTTTAAAATAAACCATTTTCTTACAGTACCAACCAAAATTCCTCTTACAATAAATTAAAGTGTTCACTTAGGCACATGTACCCATACATCAGAACCTGTGCATATATATGTAGAAGTAAAAGTTGAAATAAATACATTTTTATACACATTATTGTATATGATACCCTATCATTCTCGTATAGGTAAAAGAAGACAACCTTAAAATACTATAATGTTTGTACCTAAAAAGACTTATTCCAAATGACAAAAATTAGTAGAAAAAACTTCAAACCATTTGATTGAAACCATTTTTAGATCGAAATACTGTGATATATTTTTTTCATTAAAACATTATTGTTCCTGTAATTACTGAAATTAAAAATAAATATGTATATAGGCAGGAATATATTATATAATATTATGAATAATGACAGAAATCTCCTTCTGCACCTCACTCCTCGGTATGAGTTCCTTCAATCCTGGATCCGCTTTGCTAAAAGTCATTTTCATATTCCGGTTCTATATGTGCATACTTTTAAAGTATAACTTTTGCTATAGCTTTTATTTATTTAAAGTATAGCTTTTATAAAAATTATTTAATTAAGTTCTTAAATGCTTATTCTAAAATGTCAAATTTTACTGAATATAAAATTAATATAGAGGTAGATTTATATAAACAAATATGAATCGCAAAATGTGTTGCTAAGCGCAAAACTCGAGAACGGCTCGACCAATCTGCCTAATTTTTTCCCCTTATTTTTCTTAAGACGCAAACAAGGTTCTTATGGAGAGAAAAAACATAAAAATTACGAGGGAAATAATAAAAACAACACTTTTCTTTTCCAATAAAAACCACTCTGTTCCCAGCTGTATATCTAAATAAATAAAAATGAATAGCCAAATTGTAGCTAAGCGCAAAACTCGATAACAGTTCGACCAATCTGGCTAATTTTTTTTTTGTTAAGGTCAAAGAAGGTTCTTATGGAGAGAAAAAACGTAAAAATTACGAGGGAAATAATAAAAACAACACTTTTCTTGATCCTTTAAAAAAAATAACAGTTCATGATGCAATAACAAAATACTCAATAACAAAATAGGGGTACTACTATGCTTTACCCCCCTGACAATTTTCAACTTTACTCAACCATGTCCTCATCAATCGAGTAGAGCGTATTAAAGTTATACCATTTCCTTCAATAGTACAACCATTTTCCCATCAAATACCTAAAGTTTATGGAGGATGGAGATAGTTGGAGGGTGCAGTCAAAAAAACACCAAATAAGTCTTGACTTATTTGGTGTTCTCTTGACTGCACCCCAAACTATCTCCATCCTCCATTATATCATCCAGTCAACTATTTTCCTCACTAACCTAAAGTTTATGTTTATAAGTTAACATAAAAAGATTGCATTAGACTAAATGATCTTTTTATGCGTAGACATTTTATTGATAGAAATCATTATTCATTAAAAAAAAAATCACCTTAAAATTAATTAAATTAAAAGAATTACCTGAACATAATTCCGCCATATCTCGAAATTTTGCTTCTTATAATATAGAGGTTCGTACATTTACTGAGGTAACGCAATTTTTTTAATCTTATTTCTTATGATTTCCTAGCAACTGTTTGAATTGTTTTAATATTTTGTGATCGCATTATATTATTTAATATAAATTAGGCATATTAAAAGCAATACAATTTTTATGGTTTCCTAGCAACTGTTTGATTTTGTTAATTTTTTGTGATTGAGTTTTATCTCGAAATATAAAATAGGTATATTAAAAGAAATAAGATTTTTTGATTGTGATTGAGTTTTCATACAAAGATACTTAAACATAATTTGAAAATTAGTTTTGTGTACAGATGCAGTTATAAAGAAAAGTATGAATTTAAATTTAAATATTTAATCTCTACATTAATGCAAATAATAGAAAAAACTAGAATGTGAACAGACACAGTTATAAAGAAAAGTATGTATTTAAATTTGAGTATTTAATCTCTGCATTAATTATGCAAATAATAGAAAAAACTAGAATACTAATGTGCATTTGACCAGTTTTATGTCACTTTCTCTAATTATTCCTTACTTATTAATAAGATAATTGAGTAATTTTGAAAATGGATTCGCTGAACCTTTTATTATAAAGCCACTGAATTATAACCTAGGGATAATATTGTTCTAGTAAAATTTATAATTATAGCAAAATTCTGCCCTGTGATACCATGTGCTTCTTCAACTGATAAAACTCTGCCCATAGTTAATAATGTAATTTTGTTGAATGTCTTCTAACAAGACAGCAGAGACTATTGCTTATACCTTTCAGT
Source organism: Arma custos (assembly GCA_037127475.1). NCBI lineage: Eukaryota > Metazoa > Arthropoda > Insecta > Hemiptera > Pentatomidae > Arma > Arma custos. The sequence continues at coordinate 100,463,079 of CM073762.1, forward strand.
ATTTAGCAAATGTCCACAGGAACATATGTTGGGGATATATGATATGTAAAAAATTATATGTATGGCCATGTAAATTCTTATAAGGCCCATTGTCCATAAATTATTAACCTTAAAAAAATAATTAATCTTTATAGTTAAAATACAATACTTTATAGTTTTTTTATCTCCCTCTGAAATATCAGGCTGACCATCAATCTGTTCTCATGCCAGTAGCAAATATATAGGAGAAAAAATATGGTAAATAACGGGTTTTGGTGTAAAATGAAGTGTTGAAATCATCAATATAAAAACATAAATTACAACTGTAATGAAATTTTATTTATTTATTATTATTTTTTACCAGATCGGCCAGGTGGGCCTTTACATGGTTGTTATAATAATTAAATTTAACAAAATAAGTGTTTTATAATTTTGTAAACCTGATTAAAACTCAACCATTATTTATGGGGTTCAATGGTTAAGTTGCAGGACTCAAATAAAGAAAATACTAAAAATTAAGATAATGATAAATATAGATTTGTTGAAACCTTTATATGCTTATTCATAATTTTTTCATTGGATTACTAATTACTCAGATATCCTGTCAACACAGAATAATCCCATAATTATACAAATCCTTCTTTCCCTATTCCCTTATAAATATCCACTGGGAATTCAAAATAGTTGGTGCTCCTAAGAAAAAATATATTTTAAAAACCTGTAGCACTTCAACCCATAAAGATTTTGGGTTCAGTGTAAGGAAGGGAATTTGACAGAAATCACGCTCTACTGCTAGGTTTTCTCCCGAATCAAGGATACCCACTTTATCGAGGCTGGTTAAGCCCCACGAGGTCCATCCATGGCTGTTAACATATTAAATGGTTTATCTGCAGAAGGAAGGTTATCTACAAACATTAAATATAAAAAAAGTACAGCATAATCCTGACCTACTTTAGGAGTATTCTAAAGTCTCCAAATACTCTGATACGGGACCACAAACCAGGAGAGAGGACACAGAAAGCATTTACCTTATCAGTTAGAAAATTTTCTCAGAGTGAGAGAAAATTTAATTAAGTAAAATTTTTTTTTCAATTTTTAAATCTATTGAACTTAATTAGGTCAATGTCGATGTTAGGTAGGGGGTGAGATATTAATTATTTGAATAATTATAAAATGTTAATCAAGAAATTTATTATTTTAAATATATACTACCCACAACAGTGTAACAAACTTAAATTGGAAGGCGGGGGTGAAAGAAAAGGTATCCAAATTGTGTCTGCCTCTTACATTTAATTTAGGAGATGCAAACATAACAAAAATCCTAGATCCCATCTCAAAAAACTTGAATTAACCCACTTAAGCCTCTAGCTACATTTAAATTTATTTATAAACATTTGATTTAATAATATATTATAAAATAATTTATTAATTAAAAACTTTAGTTGGTTTATTAATAGTTTTTTAATGAATTGGTATATAAATCTGCGTAGCTATGCTTCTTTTTTTTTATAGACAAACAAGTATTTCAGTGATTAGTAGTGAATAAAGAAAACCTTCCTACATTTTATTAATATTACAATAGTTGTTATAAATTAATTATATTTCATTTTATTTATTTTTTGTGAACCAGCCAACAAAGGACCACGCAGATATCATAATTTTTTTTAAAAGTTATATCTGTTTATTTTTTTGTCCTTGGATTTGAATATTTATAAGAATCTTAGACTGTACACTGTCCAAAATACAATGAACATAAAAGTCATGATTGTAAATATATATACGAATAAATGTACAATATAATTTAAGACAAAATAAAATAAAAGAACAATTCGTTTAAACAACTGAAATTTATTGAGGCAAATTCTAGGAATCAGCATAAATAATAATAGAAAGTTTTATTTACAATTTCTTAATGGCGCAGTCTTCATTCACCAATAATTTAAACAATAAATACAATATTGCAATCATTAACAAATACAATATTCATCAAGATAATGTCAATAACATAGATATATTTATTTTGTCATATGCAATGACACCAAAGTTATGTTCATTAGACGAATACACTAACTATTCAATAATCAGATTATAAGGATTGGCACCGATATCGAGCAAAAAGGGTTTCAGCCTCTGAGCCCGCAACCGCGGTATTTAAACAAAATGTAATACAGCAAATTCCCAATAACATGGGAACGGGTTAAATATACATTAATATAAAGTAAAAATTATATATGAGTAATACTGTAATGTGTACAAATGTGTTTAATGTATTTTTTTTTTAATAACCGATAGAACTTTTATGTTCGATATTTAAAAAAGAAAATAAATAAATAAAAAAAGTAACAATTAAATAATCAATTTTAAAATTAAATTATTCACAAATACAAAGAAATAAATAAGCAATTTAGCCTTACTAAGAAGCTTAGATTAATAAAAAATCATCTGAATAATTTGACTCCATTAACAAGATATAAGCTTCAGTTATAACAGGCCTATACGACTTATACATTATCACAAACAACTGCAGATGTGAATAACACTATGCTTTTGAATTGCACTTCAATATAACAAATACGCTAACAACATAGAGGTATGCTTTCAACAAACTCACATATGCAGAATATTAAACAATGACAAAACACTAATGAGAAGCTAGACATCAATTTCATTCTTGAATAAACAAAAAAGAATTGTACCCTAAAATTCTAAAATATGAGATACTATGATATTTTTTAAAATTTTATTGATCACTGTCTTTTTAATTAATATATTTAATTACTACTAATAAGTTTAGAGTATTATTGCATTGAAGAAAATGAACAAGAAAACAGTGATGTCATCGCTCATCATATTGGCTTAAGCTTTAAAACGCATTTTAAACCAGGTACATTATATTTTCAATACGATTCAATTATTGCTCGCAATTTCTCTCTTGTCAAAACATACACTGTACAATTTACAAATCGCTTAGGTGAATTCGATAACTATACATTCTCAATTTATTATAAGCCAATTATTATCTTATATATCTCTCAATATAATCTCTGTGTCTATGTATTTAAAATATGCTGTTAATATAATTCTAAAATCTTTCCCTACAATAATGGTCATCAATTTAGAAATCACATAGCCTAGGTAGCATGCCTTCCCAGTTAATATCACTCATGATTTTATTTTTTTGGTGGGGGTACGTAACCAGCCAGATAATAAATAATCAGGAATGTGAAAAATGACTAAATACCACCAATCTGGTAAAATGGGAACGCTCCAAATTGGGTATTGACCGGAGTTTTAGGGGACGCGCATACATACAAGAGATCATCCGATTGAAGTTGGGTCCTATTCAACAATGGTTCAGAAGTCGATCTATGGATTTTTGGTATGGAATGTAAAAGACTCTCGAGTGAGGCAAGAATTTGGGGAAATAATGGGCGGTCTTCCCTTTTGAATTTAATACAATCTTCAGACAACCTCTTAAGGGCTTTTGGTGTTTCAGGAGGTAAATTATTAAGATCAGGCCTAAGATATCCCCTACCAACTTTAAATAAAATTTCATCTTTATTATTGATGTGAGAATAAGGAAGCTGACCAGTCAAAAGTTCATATAAAACAATACCATATGCGTAGACATCCGATTGAAAGCTGTATGGTGTATCCTCTTGCATCCTTATCACTTCTGGAGCCATCCATAATATAGATCCAGAGGGTTGCTGAAACTGCTTTCCTCCAGACCACCTTGTTTTCACAGTTGCCAGTCCAAAATCGCCTATTTTAACTACCATATCATGAAGAAATATGTTATTACTTTTTAAATCTCTATGTATTATATTCTTCGCATGCAAGTAATCCATCCCCTGTGCAGTCTGTCGAGCAATATCAATAAGTGTTACTAAATTAAATTTTGTTTCTTGAACATGAAGGTGTCTATAAATACTAGATCCTTCACACCACTGGGTAACTATAGAAAGTTGTGGTTTACTTACATATCCCATAAATAACAGAATATTAACATGACGGGTCTTCCTTAGCACAGCCACTTCATTTTTAAAAGCTTGTAATTGCGCACTAGTCGGGTCCTTAACATTCAATGTTTTAATAGCTACAGATCCATGCCAGTGGCCTTTATAAACTGTTCCGAAAGATCCTGAACCTATTCGCTGTCCAGTCAATATTTCATCAGCAGGTATTTCCCAGTCTTCGATCGATTCTCTAGGACCATCTTTACTTATCTTCTTATTAGCACTCTCGTCCGCAGAGCGAGCTCTAGGCCTCCATGGTCGCAGGGCATTAGTCGGAGATGCTTGAGCACTCTGAGAATGTGAATGAGGGAGCCTATTGCTTGCCATAATCGGGCCAACACTCGATAAGGTTACTAATTCATCTAATGGATTCGAATCAACTCCACCAGGATTTACTAAATTAAAGCATACGTTGGGAGCGGAACTAGACCTTTCACCGTGTCCTAAAGCCCTAGGATGTCTTCGAGTAGACTGCCTAGACATGGTATATCCTTGAGGCATATGAAGTATACCAGCAGACTTTTCTGGATTAGATGCTAGCAGCATTTGATAGAAATTATCGATCATTCTTACTTGTTGACAGAGTGCAGGTACACCACCAGCACAACGCTGATGAAAACGGTAACCACATGTCCTACAATAAAAACCTTGAAAAAGTAAACGTCTACAGCATTCACAAAACACCAAAGAAAAAAATGTCTTACGAACAAAGTTATGAGAAATACTGGTAACAGGAAAATTGTCTATAATTTCTACTCTTATCTCATCTGTATCTATCGATGAAATGTCTGCATCCCAGGGAATTAGAATATTATTATTATTAGAATACACTGTACACATTTCAGCCGTCAGATTCCTAAGTTTCATCGCTTTTGCTAGGGCTTCTCGCACACTATGACCAGGTGTCACTTGAACACTTGTTCTTTGCTGGTTAGGTAAATGAGCTCTAACTACCCTCTTCAAAGAAGTTTGAAAACTAGGCCTGTGCCCCCTGTCCAAGTTAGGATATACACTATGATCACTATCACTCAAGTCCTGAGGTATTAACCTCAAATTGATCTGTTCATTCAACTGTTGCTCCTTCACCTCTAACTCATGCAATTTACTAGTTAGCTCTTGATATTCCGATAAATACATTGGAGGTGGGTGCTGCATACCTGCGAACTTGGCATTTAACGCATCTATATTTTCCCTAGTCAAATGTATAACGCTTTGTATGTTTTTCAATTCATCTTCTAATATTTCGATTTCGTCGTATTCCGAAGACATCTTGAAGCTATGACTTTGTAAAACAGAGGTTGCGTCAATCCCTTAATTATCTTTTCATTGATGATAATAAATTCATTAATACTAGGATTCTAGAATGGAAATTTGTAAAAGGATTGAGCCCGACAAGGGCGAAGAGCCGCCTACTGCTACCCTCAACCAGTAAACAGGTGCCTTTATCTAATTCCGAAAAGGCTGGATCGGATAAGGATTCTAACCCAATGGAACGCTATCAAAAATTGTTACACATCATGTTAATGCAATTGTATTTTACATTTGATTTGCAATTTAAATATTCCTACCATTTAAATAGAAATGATTCAATCAAATCGGCTTTTTAGTTCATTTTTCTACCGCTGTGTTGCAGCGCCTAGCAACCCGCTAAATACGAAAAGTCATTTAAACATTTTTAATTCGGTTTCATTATTAAAAGAAATTAAATTAGTTGAGATCATACAATTACCATTCTCATTATTTATTATTTACAACTCAAATATTTCCCAATATGCTTTTTTGTCTATTATTAAATATAAAAACAATCACTTTCAGTGTTTTTCTAACATACAATATGGATGATCTATATTATTTTCCTAAACACTTCAATTTTATTTATCTATTAGATCGATTATTAATTGGATTTTAAATTTTTTATAACCTTAACATTTAAAAACCCTTATGATAGTTATTTAGATAATTTTGAAATATAAGTACACCTTGCTTAATACTTAAAATAACAATTAAAAAAAAACTTATGACTTATAATTTTAAAAAACAGTTATTTTGTCGTTACTAACAATAAGAAACACATATTCAAAGAATGATTATGGTTTCATGAATTAAATCTTTCTGATTTTAAATGTTAAAGAACTCGATGTCTGTCAGTTACAAAAATATGCTATACCTCACTTTGGAAACTAAAATTAGAGATTTTATTTCAATCTATATTAATATAAAACGCAAACGATTCGGTCATTTTTTTAGACATAACGTATCTAGTTTGAAAAAAAATTTTAAAGGGAGTAGTTCTGTTCTAAATTTAAGTACTTCCTTGATTTTACGTGATGAAGACACTACTAAATTTGTGTAATAAAAAATTTATTTAAATGACTTGAAACTTCAGCTTATAAAATATCATAAAATTTATTCCTTAATGAAAGATTTATAAAATATAATATCAACAATAAACAACTTCTACCTCCTTCTTAATCACAAAATTTATTTTGAGTCTTCATGAAGTTCGTTTAAACAGTTTTTATTTTTTTCTTCAATGAAAAAAGGCATTTATTAAACATAAAAATAATATTTTTGCTTGTGAACCGTTAAAGAAGGCCGTATTTCTCATAAAATATAAAAATAAATCATTATGTAATAGTCTTAATTTTTCTTATTTTCCTTTATAAATTTAAGATATAAACGATAAGTTCCATCTTTTAATTATGTATATATATATATATACATATATATATATATATATATATATATATATATATATATATATATATATATATATATATATTTAAATATATTTATTAATATATAAATAAAATATTGTAGTATTGTTAAATAAAAGGGAGATTTGCTAAACGGTTTGAGAAAATTTGCAGAAGCAGCAGAAAGCATACGGCGGCGGCGGATGTATACAAACTCAATTATAGGTCAGACCTCTCATTCAATTGCCACATCAAAACAAAACTCACTTCCAATATTATCAATGCTCTAGTTCCAACCCACAGGTATTTGAAAGATAAAAAATATATAAGAAAAAGGTAAAATAATAAGAAACATGGCTAGGATTAATTCCAAAGTATCTGTTACATTTATGTTAAATGTTAATTATATAGTTGGGTTAAGAACGCAAAAAAAGAAAGAAAAAAAAAAGAAAGAAAAAGAAAGCAGTTTCAGACATTTTTCCATTCGAACAATTTTTTGCAGCGTACTCAGCATTCATTGTTTATTGAAAACCATTTGATTATAAAAAAAATAAATAGATAAATAACACCAATACTCATTTAATTAGCTAACTTCCCAGTGTTATTACGATCCAGAGATACATTAATAATTAGTTGTATTGTGATTTTTTTGGGGGAGGGTTCTAAATGTATGGTAACTGAGAAAGAAATAGTATAATTAATTGAAGCCGCCTAATAATATAATTGTTCATTATTTTTCCCAAGACAGCTTTTAAAAATTATGCTTAACTTAAAAAAAAAACTCTGTTCTGCTTTGAACCCAAAAGCAGCAATGATTTAAAATGGTACCACCATTTTTTTTGTGATCTAGATCTCTCAAGAAACATAAGACATCTAGAACAGAAAATTCAAATCCTTCAAGTATTTTTACTCACTCCTTAGTCCATTAATATTCCAAAAATGATAAAAAACTTCTACCACTAGAACCTGTGAATAATATTGATCAGTACATGGCAGTGACTGTATTGTTTATAGAACAAGGGTTGTGCAGGTAGGTGATTTGTACGGGATCACGATCAACCGGCAGGTTTTTCTTCAAATTAAGGGCAGGTACTCACTCTGTAGAGGTGAACCACAGGAAGTTCAGGAGACCCCACAGGGTGTCACCCCTGGTTGTTAACATATTAGATGATATATCTGTCGCCACCGGATATGTACAAAAAATGATAACTCTACTTTAATAGAACTTTGTAATCTGGTTGAAATAAGATAGTTGTTTGAAGAAAATATTTTATATTGACATTACAAGTTGTTGTACTTATGGAAGAAGGTTGAAACCAAACTCCCTCACATCTAAGATCTAGGATGTGAGATACAAGCACCTAATTTGTATCCCTCCCTCCCATAATTGTCCTATTAAATACAATTGCTCACTTAGTAATGTTTACAGATTTTTAATTCAATCTAGACGTAAAACTTAGTTTACAATAGCCAATCATCGTTGAGGAATTTATCACATAATTATTATTATGAGAAATCTTCTGTAATTTCCATTTGTTTCGAAATCGAAAACATCTACTTTGTCATGATGCATCGATCCTTCGAGAAACACAAAATCGTTAAATTTTACATTTTATTTTAAGGGTATTAAATGTATATCAATGGTTTTATCAGATACGACATAATCTTGATAATAAAATTGGTACTTTTCCTTTAGCCAAGCGCAAATGTTCGGGGTCATGTGTTCTATTCTCTGAATTAATTCAAAACAGACCACGTTTTCTTTTTTTTTTTCAGCCTTAATTTTTGTAAAAAAGGGATGAAAATTTGGGATTTAGTTAGAACTGAAAAAAAATGAAAAGTCACTTATTTGTAAGAGAAAGGTATATTGTAGTGTAAGCTCTCCTCTATCTCAACTATTTTTTCAGAACCACACATTCTTTGCCAATACAACTTTCTCTTGAAAAAAAGAGACTGCATCCTTTTCAGTCAGTTCTAGCTAAATCCCAAATTTTCATATTTTTATTTTTTTTTACAAAAATTAAGACTGAAGAAAAAAAGGAAGCTGTGCTTTGTTTTAAATGAATTCAGAGAATAGTGCACATGGGCCCAAACGAACATTCCTCTTATGATTGTAAGAAATTCGGCGGAATCCAACATTATTTGGTGATTTTTCGCTGACGCCCTGCCAACCGAAAAGTACCTTAAAATTTAAGTACTGATAACCATCTTCTCTAACAAAATAATTAAATTTTTCTTTTAAAAAATATTAATATATAACGGCAGATATTGAACAACGAAAAAAAATTGTCAGTGTGATCTAATCTAAACTGTTTCTTCCAAGACCTCAGTTAGGGATGTCAACACCAAACAAAAATACCGACAACACAACAATTTTTTTTTTCATTTTATTTGAATTTAATAAACTATATTATATAATAACTTTTATATGTATACTGTTTTATTATTTTAATTAATAATCTCACATTGGGGGGAAAGAAGAAGGGTTTTATTTTACATTAAATAATAGTTAATAATTTTTAATTTAATAACAAATTAAAATTTAAAATGCCCTGAAATTATATATGCTACACAAAACCAGGATGCTGTTGAGTTTTGGCTGGGTTTGGGTGGAGCACTTCCTGGTAGGAGCGGCCTTGATCTTATGCTACAAGAACAACGAAACCAAAACCCGCATCCGCTCTTTTTGAACTTTTTGGTCCTTTTGAACAGACTGGGTTAGAATCGCAAGACCCTCAATGAATTTCTTTATTATTATAAAATGTTTAAATATAAAGAAATACATGGGTATATAGAGAAAATTCTGTACTATAAGCTATTGGCAATAATGCGTACTTTTCCAACTTTTAAATAAATAAATAAAAGGCTTAGCGAACACGAAGGCTCGATGCCGATGCCACAAACCTCCGTCCACTTAGCACCACCACGACCCCGGATCTGCCAGAATTAACGTAATCCTCCCACCTACGCCTCGGTCCACCCCTCAGACGCTTCCCAGTCGGTACAGTGCCTATTAACATCTTAGGAATTCGTTCCTTTCCAACTTTTACCTATATAAAGACCAGTATTAAAACATATAGCCAAGGCATTTATTAATATTAATAAATACAAAGTTGTCGCTTTGGATTGAGTCACAAGTTTTAACTGTTTATTCGCTTTATTTTTAATATTTTCCAAAAATACAACTTATCATGAGCTTTAGTGTTGAAAAGAAGATGCGAATATGTGAAATGAGTAGATTTCTGTAATCATTTCATCTAGAAGTTAACGTTTCAACAAACATATCATCTATGCTTAGAAATGTTTGTTGAACTTTTATTCTTGATGAAATAATTACCGAAATATATTCATTACCCATAATTACATTCTCTTTTCCATACTAAAGCTCATGATAACTTGTATTTTTATACAATACTAGCTTTTGCCCGCGGCTTCGCTCGCATAGAATTTGGACTACCGCATAAAGTTTCTTGACAGTGCTTTTTAACAATAATTTAATTATTTAAATAATATAATTTTTTTCACTATAGGTTACTCGTACAAAATTTCAGATGTCTAACTTCAAAACTGACGGATTCCATACAACCTTTGAACCCTTATTATAATAAGGGAGGAATTATCCAAACTTCTTTCTTAAATCATAGAAAGGACCTATCTGCGAATTTCAAGATGCTATATTCCTGATTTGCCTTTAATTGTGTACTATAATGGATTCTCCACAGTTCCTATAAAACTGTCGGGGGGGGAGGAGCACCTGCCCCCGTGCCTCCCCCCTGAATCCGCGCTTGCTATAGCCCATGTGTTATTCTGATGTATAACCTATATTACTGTAAAGTTTCATCCAAATCCGTTTAGTAGTTTTTGCGTGAAAGAGAGACAAACATACAAACTTTCACATTTATAATATTAGTAAGATTAAAAATGAAACGAATAAACAGTTAAAACTTTTTGTAACTCAACTCGAAGCGACAAATATGAATATAATGTTAAAGTTTTTTAAAAAATCAAGCCAAAAATATATTTGAATTGAATATATTTGAAACCCTTCTAGGATAGCTACATTCAACTACTTACTATAAATATACTATAATAAATAGTATTCGTAATAAATAATTGTATTAAATATGTTCTGTAGTAAAGGTGTAATATTGCTCATGGAGCTTTCTCTACTTCGTTGAGGAAAATACCGATTACGATCTGAGGAATTTCCGATGAATCAGTTTCTGAATACATCTATCATTTGCGGTCGACTATCGCTTGCGAAAAACCTGTTTTCTGTTTACCATAAATGCTCGAATAATATAAATATATCTGATACCAATATTACAAGCTTGTATTAGTCCTTAAAAGGTTTTATTCAGTTAATATAGCATAATCTGATTTTTCGATGAAATGTTACTTCATGATACACACTCATTAGTGTATAATGCGGAACCCAATCCCTCCTAACATCCGCCATGCTCCCTCACTATCACAATTTAAATCCCTGCTTTTCCAATATCTAGCTTCCCAAAAAAATGCTCTATAAGCAGATTTTTCATTTGCTGAGAATGTAAGGTATAGAATAATTTATTGTGTATTTAGATGTTTTAATTTTTTTTTCAAAAAGAGGTATATAATGTGAAGAAATTATTGCATGCGCAAGCTCATGCATTTTAAAGATGTTATGGAGTTATCAATTCTCTTTAATTGCTTAATGTCTTGTCAGGATTCTTACGGTTTATTTAATTATTATTATTGTTTGTTTACGTATTTCCTTTTAAATTGTATTCTGTCACTTTTTACACGCTTTTTTTTTCTTTTTCTGTTCATATTTGTTATTCTAAAGCAGGGGTTCCCAAACTTCTTTGTACCACGCCCTCTTTTCTTGAAATGAAAGCTTCTCGCGCCCCCCTTAACAATAAATTGTGTGATCCTAGGAACAAAACAAAAACAAATAAGTATTACATTGAAAACAAAACATTTATTTATACTGCCATAAGGTACAACAATATCAGTTTTAATAAAATACAAAAATTATTAATAAGAGAAAATTAGATTAAGTTGGTTAGTGAGATGGATGGGCTTCCATTTTTCTTACTAGTATGCCTATTCGTGGCTGAGTTTTAGTAAGTGCACAATGCAAGTCACTAGCAACATCAAGTTTATTCCGATACTTTGTTTTAATTGCCACAAGTGATGAATATGCTTTTTCGCACAAATAGCTGCTTGAAAAAGGCAAATATAAACGAAGAGCTTCTCGTGATACACTACGAAATATTTTAACCAAAATGAAGGTTTGTCTATTATATCAAAGTGGTCAATTTTCTAAACATCATGGTTAATTTAGAATTTTAGAAAGACTACTTAAATTTAATTTAATGTTCAACTTGCCTCGCGTCCCCCCCCCTGACATGTCCTTACGCCCCCCAGTTTGGGAACCGCTGTTCTAATGGGACTTTAGTAACTTAGTCCCAGAATAAAGTTACTTTTCTATTCTAATAAATGTTGATTTGGCGTGATGAAGGATCCGGGCTCAAATCCAGCTGTGGCAAATAACTTATTTAATTTGTTAACAGCCAAGGATTGATCGTTTGGGATCTGAAGACCCTGCAGGGGTTCACCCAGTCTCTATAACGAGGGTACCAAAAATAGGGGAGAAACCTGGCAATTGAGCGTGAATTCAGATAAATCACGCCCCTTCTCCCAGCACAACCCTTGCCTAAGAAGCAGTACATTCTCTACCAAGTAATTAACCCAAGAATCTTCATTGATCGTAATGGTGAAGGTTTTTTTTTATATCATATTATGATCTACATATCACGCTATTTATTTTCTCATAAACATGTATAACAAAATAAACATGTATTTACGAATAAAAAAATTAAACAGTAGAGAAAATATTTCCACTCTTCATTGAAGATTTAAGCATTTTTAATAAATTTTCCTTTTAATTTTGGAAAGCGGCGAATAACATTTATGTATCTTCCAAAATATTTTCTCTCATCTAGATGTCGCTACCATGAAAAAAAGTCAGATATTCAGCTTTGAAAAAAAAATGAAATTTCATCAGTGTTTAATACAGTTTAATTGGCCAGTCCAAAAAGGAGCTAAACAGCGGCCTACGAGGCAATAGGTAGAAGTTTTGATTTTTTTAATTGTTTATACCGGGACTAACATGTGAAAACCTAAACGCTACCAGAGATTATCTAATGATATAACTTTTGACAGGTAAAGAACTCAAAAAATTATTGTTTTTTTTTTTCATTTATAAGATTATCCTCAATCTAAAAACTGATCGTAAAATATTAAATTCTGCTTCGAATGAGCACCACAACAAAATGACATAAGTGTGATTGAAATGTAAAATGTTTTAATTAATATATATATATATATATATAAAGATAATGTTCTATTGAAAGTGAAATACTATTAAGATTATAAACTAAAGAAAATTTTAAAAAATTTCGGAGGAGGATTGAAAAATGATTTTGTCAAAATCATTGACGACTTTTTTTTTTTTTTTTTTTTTTTTTTTTTTTTTTTTTTTCGGATCCCTCAGGAAACATGAAACAAGTAAACAATGATTAGTAACATAATTAAGTAATTAGTCATAATATAAAATTAACCGTATTCTACTTAATAGTATTGGAAGGTCTCTTAACTTGGAATAAAAACTAAAATTGTCCTTATTTCAGGTACAAAATAATCCGAAGGTGAGGGGCCTTCTCTATTTTAATTGACGACAATTTAGTGCGGCAATATAAGTATTGGGAGTATATACGTTGCTTGGACGAATGAAACTAGCGAAATCGACAGATTTAGCCTACTTAAAGCAAGAATAATTAAAATTACAAAAAGGCCTCAATCTCAATAAAAAACGATCTGTCGATAGGAATAATGATTTTAAATTATATCGAATTAAAACATTAATAATGTTAATGATTAAGAACTTTACAGTTCTATGCAAATCGGTTAGTTACCACGAATAGCACTAGATGTCTCTAGTGAGACGGAGGGAATAGATAAATAAAATTGGCACAGCGAATTCAAGAGTTCGATCACGACATTAGCAATGACTGTTCAAAAACCTCTCTTCGTCGAATTATTAAAATAGAGGTCAGTCCGCCGTTAGGTGGATTCATTAAGACAGCTGATTAATGAAACCAAGTTTTTAATTTATAGGATATAAATTTAATTATCAAAATATAAATATAATATAAACATGTTTTAAAAACATTATATTTAATATAAATGCTGAATAGAATGGAAGAAAATTACTATTGATCCTATGGTTTTGTATTACGTTGTAATTTTTAATATTATTTATATTATATATAACTGTCAATAAATATAGGATTTTAACAAAAAATCAACTCCTTATAATTTCAAATTTTAAATTCATAAAAACAGTACATAGTAATTTAATAATAAAAATATATTCATAATGAAGAGATGTGTTGGTTCGATTGCAACTCACCCGATATCTAACGAACTTTCAAACTAACCGCCAAGCGAATTTTACTCATAAACATTTCTTAATTTGATATTTTAAATTCATAATATTTATTAGTTTAATGAATTATTAAACTTGAATTGTTATCTAGCCAATAATTAACTTTCAATCTCGTCCTTTATTAAGTCCTTATGAGATTCTACTATAATTTGACAAGATTAATAGGTATCTGTTGCGCAGGTTGTCGCTTCGATTTGAGTTACAACAAGCTTTAACTGTTTATTCTTTTCATTATTAATATTTTCCAAAAATATAAGTTATAGCGAGCTTTAGTATGTAAAAGAGAATGTAACTATGGGTGATGGTTAAATTTCGTTCATCATTTTATCAACAAATAAAAGTTTCAGCTAACATTTCAAAATGTAAATGATATATAATTTAATTATATTTATTTTTCTTTTGATGGTGATCATTATTAAATACTTTCATTTTGAAGAGAAATGATTTGTCTTGATCGGGATTCGAACCCGCATTTCTAGCGCGATGCTCTAACCATCTGAGCTACCAAGGCTCGTATCCAAGCCAGACAAATCCATTCTCGTCACCGAACCTGTATCCCCGTGTTCTCGTAATTTTGCTATGTACAAACAAAAGAACAATAAATGAAAATAAATTATATAAATATAATTGACGTAAGTCAACGAGATCCCAATTAAAGTAATGTTAAATGAACATTCTTCCCCGTGTATACATCGCAAAATTGCGAGAACACGGGGATGTAGGATCGGTGAAGAGAATGGATTTGTCTGACTTGAATACGAGCCCTGGTAGCCCAGATTGTTAGAGAACCGCAATAGAGATGCGGACGACACGGGTTCGAATCCCGGCCAAGACAAATCTTTTCTTTTCAAAATAAAAATAATTGTAAATGATATATGCTTGTTGAAAAGTTCATTTCTAGATGAAATGATTACTGAAATCTACTCATTATCCATAATTGCATTCTGTTTCTCAGATTAAAGCGATAAATTGTATTTTTGGAAAATATTATAAATGAAACGAAAAAAAAAGTTGAAACTTGGAAATCAACTCGAAGCGACAACCTGCGGGACATATACCCATTAATTATATAAGCTTTCTACATTCGTTGGATATTTTTAAATCACTACTTCTATACCTTCTTACACTCAATAAAAATTAAATTACATTTTAAATATAACATCGAAAAATCGTCTCTTGTAATTAAAAGTCTTGAATATTGTCTACTCTTCACATCTCTCTTAAAGCTTGAGAAGAAAGGAAATAACTCGTAGAATAAAAAAATCGCAATTTAATTATTTATTTACTTAACAAAAGAATGGCAATGATACCAAAATAAATTATACTCTTAAAAAATTAAATTCCTATAATTAAATTTTATAAACGTTTCAAGGATATAATTAAATAATAATAAAGAATAACAGTAATAACGTTAGTCATTTCGTCGGTGGATAAAGATGCATTAAGATTGTTTCCATCGATGAGTTCAGAGACGACATAATGGACTAACGATTCCATCTAATATGATCTATGAAGTATCAGTTAAAAAAAAGAACAGCTATAGGTATTGGAAAAACTGTTAATCAAAGTAACCTGTTACAAATCGTTATATTGCTTCTTAAATAATCTGATAGTAATTAATATTCAAACATTTGTTTCTGAAAGAATACACATAGTCCTGTTCTAAATAAGGAATTTATATTAAAAGAAAATTAGAATAAATATATTAAATATTTAGTTAATTACTTGAAAAAAAATTACATGATTTCAAATTAACAGGATCTTATTTGGGTAAGGAATTAAAAAAAAACATTATACTTGTACATAATATTAATATAAATAGAAAAAAAGTAAGTTTTATTTTAAAATTACCTTTCTCACCAATTTCCATAACTACTTCAGGTTGAGAATAATAAAATGGCTATAACTGCTAACTAAAATCAATTGTATGAAATATTCCTCATTTTACTGCAGAAGGTAGAATCTAATAAACACAACTGACACGAACTTCCCGTGAAACTAATCCTGTCGCACTTGCTAATATAACTGAGAAATATCAAATTATAAAAAAAAAATAAAAGAATATGAATACAGTGACTCACTTCACAGAGGGTAAGCTCGTAACTTTGATGGCAAAACTACCAACTTCACTCGACAAAAAAACTAACCACTCGCGAAATATACACTTTTAATAAAAACTAATTATAAGAACTAATTAATAATAAATAAACTATTAAACCAATAACGAAATATAAATATAAAAATATTTATTACTAGCAAATAATTAAAAAAAATCAATTAACAAAAATATATATATTGATATGATATGAATGAAAAATTTAGAATATGTGAATATTTTAATGTTCTTTATTATTATACTTTATCAAATTAATGTTTAATTAAAATGTTTGTTAGAAATTTATATGTATTAAGTTTTATATAGTTTAAATTCTCCAAACAAGCCACTTAATATTTTTTGAAATATAATAATTTAAAATCATCTAAAAATAAATTATATTAATTGAAGAATGTAACTTAACATTAATAAATAAATATTACATAAAAATATATATAATTTTTCATTAGATCACCCAATCTTTCATTTTGGCGCTCTTCAAACCTTTCTACTGACCATTCCAATAAAGTAGTACTGTACAATAATGATGTGATGTACGGATGGGTTGTTTGAACCAATACATTTATATTTAAGGTTCGTATTGGAATATAATATTTATTTGTAGTTTTTATCCATAATATTTGTTAATAGTTTTATATATATATTTGTTGGTAGGTTTTACAAAATTTTAATGAGAATGCTTTTATGGATATATTTATTTTTTCATTCCATCTAAGATTTTATAAATACAATTACTTTAGTATTATATATATATATATATATATATATATATATATATATATATATATTGAAGTTTACTTTTTATATCTAAACAATCCCTTTATAATTTGTGTCAAATATGTTTTTTTTAATAATTAAATATAATAGAAATATATTATTTTATACAAATGATAACTAATATATTTAATAGGCCATATAATATCTATATTATCCATATATTATTATTTATTATTAATAAAAAACATTCTTTGATTAAAAATAGCCAAAAGAGATCGTACTTATAAATGTTTAATGGATAATTTTTAATTAGTTTTGTTTGAAATAACAAATCTTTTCGTCAACTTCCTATCTCCTTACCCAAAAACAAAAACTCGAGAATTATATCTGTATTTTTTCAAATCTGTAGATATATTTTCGGACGCAGATGGTGCCAAACGACCTACAGCGGTTAATAAAAAAACAATTAATTTTTCTCACTAATTATCACTTATTGTTTAATTATGCTAATTATTAATAAATATGTAAGAAATATTACATGGTTTTTATTAAACCAGATATCTTGAACGAAAACTAAAATTTTGGGGATGTAAAGCTAATTTTAAAGTTATTTCATGAGATCCTAGGGTTACACTGTTTGAATATAAGAATTTTAAAATTTAAAATGCTAAAGATTTTATTGACAATATAGAATTTCATCGAAAATAACTGAAACTTTCGTGCAAAGGTCACTCAAGGTAGTTGGTTGGGGCTGGGTGAAGGCCACGTTGTATGGCAGCTGTAACTGATCTTAGCATCTTGGAATAATTTTTCTTCCTGTTAGATTTAGAAGATTATTAAGTATTAAATTAAATGACATTATTAATCACATTAATTAATTAAGCAGTAAGGAGAAAGAAAGCCCCAAGAATAGACAATAATATATGGTAGGATGGTACCAATGGTAAGCCAACGCACATTTAAAATAACACCGTTCTAATAATAAAATAATAGCAATAAATAATATAATTAAATATATAAATTTTAAAACACCATGAATTTTTTAAAATGAGAATTATATGTTGGGAAGCAAGAAGGTTCACGATTAATCCCTAAACCACAAATGGGTCAGATATCCACGTTCAGAGGCTGGGTGTGCCCTATGGGATTCATATTTACTAAAACATAATATGTTCTATTAAATATGGTCATGATATCATATGATAATATATTATTAATATTGAAAAGGAAAGGTAAAAAGGTACCTTACATAAATATCTGTCCGAAAATTCGCCTATTCAGGCATCCTCAATATTTTCATATTTTCAATTTCTGTTTTAGTTTGCAGACTTAAGGGCTTTTCGTTGGAATTTTTCCACGGTCTTTATAGCATATTATGTTATTCTAAAATCGGGATAGAACCTCGGCCCTTTACAAATCTTACAATTACTGTCTCATTTATTTTAAATGCGTAATAAATATATTTTCGTTTTATTTATCCAGTAATACCGAAAGGTAATAAAAGGCTTTTAGTTTATATAGCAGTATTGCATCTATTTATTATATTTGTAATTTGAATATATTGTTAAATAATCTTGGAGGAATAAAACAAAAAACTATCCAGTTTATTATTGGATAAACTAGCACATAAGATTTCCAGTATCAGTTTTTTTTAATCTCAGTTACTAATCAAAGTCTCGCGTATATAGCGATAGTAAAAGTTCGTTTTTAGGAACATGTAACCTTGTTTTGACCTTGGCATTCAATTATTTTAACTTTGTTAATATTAGCAAAATATTTGGGTGTGATACTTAATTGAAGGAAGATTTATGTTGTTGAAATTAAATCTTAAAATATACTGCGCAAAAATGAATAAGGCATATTGCTAATTTTCTAGTATATACTTTGCCTAATGTAGTGTAATTTCTTACAAATGTTATTGCTTTTTATACCAAAAATAATATTAAAATGCTAGGGAAAGTAAATATAACAAAATTAGTGGTATCCACATTCATTTTTGTGCGTTTTATAAAATATACATGTAAATAATTAAACAATTGTAATGCGCAATTAGTTCCGTTCTAATCTATATTATTCTTATAATCTATATTTTTCCATTCTAACCTATATTTTGTAACATAACTATTGTTAATAATCACTTAAAAATAATTTAATTTAGATAATGAGATTATTTATATCATTTATGAGATATTTAATTATCATATATATTTTAACATCAATTATGTATTTAATGGTCAACGATACTTATGATGTATGCATTGAGAGGAAATATGTCAAAAAATTAATAAATATTCAAAATGTTGGTGTTGGGGGAAAAAAACTAAATCAACACTTTTTAAATAGCAAAATAGTAGAAAAACATTTTTTTCTGTATAGAATCGTTCTAAAAAAGCTTTTAAGATTTTGATGAAGCGTTTATAAAATCATCACATATAATCTCATAAAATTTTATTATTTAAAAAAT
Organism: Arma custos; assembly: GCA_037127475.1. Taxonomy (NCBI): domain Eukaryota; kingdom Metazoa; phylum Arthropoda; class Insecta; order Hemiptera; family Pentatomidae; genus Arma; species Arma custos. The sequence continues at coordinate 100,482,565 of CM073762.1, forward strand.
ATGCAGAAGAAAGAAAAGTTGGTGAAAATAGAAATTGAGTTGTACATAAATACAAAACTCGCCCAATTTTATGATTTTCAGATTTTAAGGGATCATTTTGACCAACCCTGAATCCATTTTTACTACTTTTTTTTTAGTAGAAGTAACGGTTATTTTTTATATTTTTTAATTATTCTATTGTAAGTAGTAAGCGATGGTTTAGATGGTTTAAAAATGCGGGAGTTTTTAGTTTGATTTAGGACCAAACTAAAATGGATTCATACTTTTTGAGCCATCGATTTTTGGTTCAATAGTTGAAGGAAGTTGTGCTTTGTCCTCATCAGATATTTCTAGCTCTTCAGTGATTGTACTCAATTGCAATGACCCTTCTCCCTAAATGATATAATATAAATATAATACTGTCCGTGCACCTAAAAGAGGAGAAAATAAGGCCAATTACAAACGAGGAACCCCAAAATAAAATATATTCTCAAAAAATATATATATATACATAAAACACTATAACATGCAATTACTTATTAAATTTGATACAATTATACAATTATTTCTAATACAAGCGTTATATGGATCTAAGATGAGATCCATTACATTAAATGAATACATTGTATATAATACCTAACAACAATCGATAAACTTATACATATCACTAATATATCACTAATTATACCTAATTAAACCATTCTTAATCATAATATCTTCAAATAATACATCACTCATCCATATATCTATGTGATCACCACACAATATCAACCGCTGTCAATCATTTCTTAAACCTCGGATGACACCCTTCACCTTCACCCTTCGTGTCTTGCCTCCTAAGAAAAGATCGCAGAACTCTTCAGAATACTGCGTTCTGCAAGTTTTAATCCCGTAGATGACTAAGACCCTACCGGATAGGATTGGCCGAGCTGACCGTTCTTCGGGGGCGGAGGACGATGACCGGACGGCATTGAAGTCTCCAGAAGAGACCAGAAGGAGCCTCGTCCTTCGCCCGAAACGGGAAGGACACTTGACGCAGCTGAGGGCGTGGTCTCCCTATATATACCCTCCTCGGCACAAGCAGAGCATTGATTGTAGTTCCACTGGAAGACATCAACACTTCATCAACATGTACGCCAAGGTAAGGATTGCTATTTGGTAAAGAATATTAGCAACAATATTATTTATTTTGCGATAAAAACGTTCTAAATTTATATGTAAAGGCAAAAACCTCTCACTATAATATAAAAAAAAAATTAAAATTGTCTTAGTAAAATATAACTTGAATAAAAATGACCAGCTAAAATAGCCTAATACAATAATTATTTCGTTAAAACTAAAGAGATTTATTCAATTACCTAAACATATTTTTACTAGAATAGAAAATTCATACTCTGGCAAAAAAATAATTTGAAAATAAATTTTAAAAATTATAATTTATCCCTAGTCACTATAATAGCATTAATATTTTATTGTCTATAGGTAATAGCCTATAATGATATCATAATAGTAAACTGAAAGATCTACACTTTGATTACAAAATTCAAATTTTAAAATATCGCAATATAACCAATAAAAAAAAGAAAGTATTTTTAATTTTTTCTTCGTTTGTATACCCAAATATTGTATATACAAATTTTCAAAAAAATTAAAGTAATAATTAATGTTTAAATTTACAATTCAAGGGCGTGTAAATAAAAAAGTTTAAGTAATGCCGAAAGGGAGCTTGGATACTAACCCCCATTACATACAAGTATTGCGTTGATTTCCTTATTTCTTTTTATCTCCAATTTTTTTTTTAAACTGTTAACTGCATTTTTACATATATATATATATATATATATATATATATATATATATATATATATATATATATGAATTTTAATATGTAATGTGTAAAATAGGAGCTTATTAAGTTGGCAAGGAAAACGTTTTGTAATTACAGTAAAATATTAATACTTCTAGTACTTCGTATGACCATGTAGAGTCATGGATAATTTAGGGTCTACGTCATAAATAATGTTTTTTTAGACCATTTTTTTATTTTTTTTTTTTTAGACCATTTACATTTTTTTTAAATAATAGTGAACAGGAATCTATAGAAGTGGTGTTTACTGCCATAAATAAACACAAATTTTAGCTTTTAAGAGCTTAAAACCTTTAAAAAAGGATGTTTCTATTGAATTTAGGATTCAGATTTGAAGTTCGAAAATTAGAAGCAACATAATTTGTATTGGTATATTTATTTATTATGTTTGTTTTGTCAGAAAATAATGTTGTTTTCAACGAATTATAAAATAAAATATATATATACTTAAGAGCCTCTTTTACATAGCAAATCGGATGCTCCATAATTTATATATTTAATAATTTACATTTTTTTTATATATTTATATTTACCTATTTATTAGTTACTACGATGTTTTTTTAGGTTAGATTTTTATTAGGTTTTGTTTTTAGCATATAGCAGTAGGGCTAAGCTTTAAAAGTATCCGATTAAGTGTGTTCATTTCTTTAACAAAATAAATAAACTAAAAAGTAAATCAGATTACATTTTGTCGATATTTAATTCTTGCAAATTTAAACCCATAATAATTTAAAATTAAGTTTACTTTTATTATCTGGATAATGTCAATGGTTTTTTTCACGAATAATTATTTTTTTCTCCAGCACATATAATGTTAAATCTTTCTATATATATATCATTTAATGAAATGTGCGCTTTTTAAGAAATCTATATTTCGCTTTATTTTCATTTATATTACAATGTTTCTCGGCAATTACCCGCGTTGTTCGACGTTAGCAGAGTATCAATGATAAATGTCTTCTTTTTTCTCTATCTTTTCGGGGCATGTTGTTCTGACCGACAGGGTGTGGTCGCCCTTGTCCGAAACACGACCTTGTGTTCGGATCTCGCGTTTCCTGTCTACCTCTTGACCTTCAGGCATCTTGAACCCTCTGGATCGTACATCCAACATATCCTATTTCTTCTTCTGTGTCTTATGTTTCTTTTCTCTTTCAGATCGCCATCCTTCTGGCCGTAGTCGCCATCGCACAGGCCGGACTCATCGCCCCAATTGCCCCCATCGCCGCTCCAGCTCTCATCCGTACCCCAAGCCACGACTCCGCCATCATCAAGTCCGAACGTCTCGGAGGCAACTTCGCCTACTCCACCGTCGAAGGACACGCCTACGCTTCAGTGCACCCAATCGTCCAGAACGTAGTCGCTCCAGTCGCCGTCTCCTACTCCGCTCACCCATACACCATCTCTCACCCAGGACTCATCATCCACTAAAATGCCAATAAAATAGTTATCACCCACTAAAAATGTTGTTTTATTTTTCTTTTGATTCGTCTAACGATCCCATAGACAATAAGGTGTCAGTCCCGCAGGTTGTGGCTTCGAGCCAATTCACAATAAGTTTTAACAGTTTATTCGTTTCATTTTTAATAGTTTCCATAAATACAAGTTATCGTGACCTTTAGTGTTGAAAAGAGAGTGTAATTATGGGTAATGAGTAGATATCGGTAATCATTTCTAGACGAAATGATTACCGAAGTACACACATGTCCCATAATTACATCCTCTATTCCATAATACATAATTTGGAAAATATTAAAAGGGAAACTTATGAAACTTTAAAACTTAAAAATTTCAGCTCGAAGCGACAATCTGCGGAATAATTACAAAAAATAAGGTCAGGTTTTAGTCAATCTATTACTTATTCGCATGAAGCATTTAATTATATCTATAGCAGTTTTATTTAAAAAATGAGTAAAATTTTATGTTACATTTTTAATATATTTAAAATATTATGATTTTTTGTAATAAATAATTGAGTCAATACTTTTTAAATTGAATTACAAAAAAGGGTAAAGTTTAACCAATCTCATCATTTTACAAAAAGAAATGTGATTTATATCTATTTTATTTTGTTTATGAGTAAGGAAAATTGAATGATGTACTTTAAATATATGTAATATACGATAGTATGAAATGATCCTAAAACAGTGAGACGAAAGACCTGAAAGTGTTATCTATTAAAAGTAACAGTTAAATATAATTGGATCATTTCTAATTGGAACTTCACTGTTTTATAACGTTTATTTCCTATTCACTGCTTGCTATAACTGGTAACACCTCATACATTACAATACAATTTAAAATTAATTTTTCAATGTTATTCTAAAACCAATATTCTGCATGGTTTTATATATTATCGAATTTCCACTAATGCCATCTCCTTTTTAAAATAAAACATAAATATGGGTTATTGTGGAGAAAGAGTCTCCCTTCGATAACCTCCAGTTTTGTGACGTAATTTTGACGTCACAGGGGGGGCCTAAGGCGATAACCAGCGTGCTCTACATTTCACTTCTGGCACTTCTCACTCGCCACACAGCGTTTGGGTTAGTAGGACCGAGCTAGACTTTTTTTTTTCGGCATTTTTGCATTTCTTTCGCCTAATTAAGTATTATAATTATAAAAAATGGTAATTAGCAACTGAATTTAAGAGGATTGCAAGGATAATAATTAGAAAATTAAAAGAAACATGTATAACTAAGACAATATATAATAATAAAACTGATAAAAATCCATATTTATTCAACTGGGACAAGTTTCTTTAGAATAGTGATATGGAACATAAAATATAAACTATAATCTCTTACAGTATACAATTACAATTTAATAAATATATGAAAATAAAAAAATAATGAATATAAATTAGGAGTTACCTCGCAATAACCAATTAAATCAAAGAAAAAATATAAATACCATAACAATAATTATAAAGAAGAAGAAAACTATTAACATTTACATACAAATATACATACATAATACAAATTTTATGGAAAAGAAAAAAACAACAAAATAATTTAAGAACGTAAAGATATATAATATATATATATATATATATATATATATATACTACTGCTCATCATTCATCCATCCAAAAAATTTTAATCATAAAACTAATTAAATTGGTTTTGTGGTAAATAAATGCTAAATAAGATATATAATAAATTGGAAGAATTCCTTGCCAAAATCATTTTTATTTTCCTTTCAGAGTCCTCTGTAATGTTTTCAAAACTAATTTTGGTTGAAAGCTACTCAAAGAGATAAGAGTTTCTTTCTTCCTTTGGCTGCATCAACCATTCTTCAACAAAATATCTTCTTGAAATAAAGTTCTCTAAAAAAATGTTGTACTCGAGCGTGCGGGCTAAAATGTGTCTTATTATTCATAGGAAAGGTGTAGCTATTAAATATAAGAAAATTAGTCCGGATGCAAAAGGGCCAAAGGCATTTTCATCACTTCAAAGTTTCAAAATAAGGAAAACTTCTCCGGCCATTTAAAAAAAAAATTAATATATTTTGATTATCAGACGACTTTTTATTTAGAAAAAATAGCACTTACTAGTACAATTAAATATCCATATTCAACAATTGGTTTGATAAAAGCAGTTGAACAATAAATTTTTGATATCCTACTGTTATTGTAACTCATATTATCATATTTTAAATATTTATATTTTAAAAAGAAATGATGATATTTAACTAAAATATTATATTTTTTTTGTTAATTGTTTCATTTTTTATCTATTTTTCTTTCAAAGAGAAACGATTTTCCCGGGCATTAGATGCGTTGAGGAGGCATCATTTGAAATATGATCGGTCAGTCGTCGGTCGTCTTGAGTCGTTGGTATGATTTGGCGATCAGATGACAGATTGTTAGGAGTCGTCGTATACCTGAAATCTGAACATTTCTTGAATTTTCTCAAGCTAGTTGTATCAAGCGCAAGTGGCTTGTATTTTTGCGACAAATTTGGAAATTGCAATCTGTGGAAAGATAAGGAGCTATTTGAGGTTCTGGAGAAAGAGATCCTTGAGAGTTTGTCGATATTATAAGCCGTGGTAGCTGTGTCTTGTGATGCGTGGGACATTTCTGATTCTCTCCGATCTGCATATTGATTGCGGATGCTTCGCACTGCGTCAGTTCATTGCGGATTGTATCAAAATCGGCATACCAAGCCTCGTCCGGCCAAGAGTCGGGAGATTCTGAATAGACTTGTAGGGAGTCTCTGTCATCCCACAGCTTTTGATATGTTTTCCAGTTGGTTGGGCACAAATCAGGTTTTCCTTGAAGAATGGAATTTTTGTTGAGTCATTTAGAGCATCTCTCGCGGAGGAGAGGATGCCTAAGATCTTGCACTTGAGAGTACGCATTTTGTTTTCACAGACCAGAGAAGTGGTCTTTACATCCAGTGAGGAGTCACGCATGATGTTGGTATAATAATAGGCGGAGTAGAGGAGGAGACAACAGCAAGCAGATAATGAGTGTAGAGACTAATAGAAATGAGAGAAAATCACCGAGCCTAATTAAACGTGGTCCAACGGGCCTAGATAAATGGCAGTTTTTATTATCCTGATATATGCTAGCTAAACAGGATAAAATTCTAATTACAATTGTGAAACAAATATAACAATATTGGTTGCTTGTTGCGTGAGTACCCAAAACAGTTATTTATCTCTGTGTAGTGACAGTGTTCCTAGTGATAGTGCCCCCAGTGCGCCACCTAAATTCAAAAAACCACCTCCTATAGTAGTTAGTGGTGCGACTAGCACAAGAAGAGCAGTAGAAGAGCTTCAGACCGCTGGGTTTCAGGACTTCAGCATTCAAAAAACCAAAGATGGAATCAGAATTTTCCCGGGCACCTTAGAAGCGCACGCGGGAATTGTGAATTTTTTAAAAACAAAAAATAACCCATTCCACACGTACGCGACATCCAATGGATCCAGAACAAATAAATATGTCATATACGGGCTAGACCTCGAATATGACATAGAAGAAATAAGTACATTTCTAAAAACGAAATTACAGGATGTTTTAGACGTGCGCCGCATGAGGAAGACCAACAAGGACGGAGTAAAAACCGAACTTCCACTTATCCTGATCACCACAGCAGCGACAGTAAAGCTGGCCGACCTACAAGCTGTGCAAGCAGTCAATCGAGTTAGATTCACTGCCAAGATATACAAAGGACAGACAGGCATTATCCAATGCCATAGATGCCAACAGTTCGGACACACTAAAGATCACTGCTCTCGAACACTGGTATGTGTCCGTTGTTCTGGCCCACATTTAGTCTCTGAGTCCCAGAGAGAAACAACCCCACTGAAGTGCTTCGATTGTGGAGAAACTCATGTAGCCTCATTCTCAGGCTGTGTAGTCAGGAAAGCTCTGCAGGCGAAACTGGAGAAACTCCGCCAAAGTACCAGGACCAGAAGCAAGCCTAATCCAGCAGCACCACCAGCATTTAACGAGAAAAATTTTCCCCATCCCCCAAACTAACTCAAAGACGGACTGACGGACCAATGAGGGACCGACCTCAACCTCCACCCAGGCAGACCGAATGGACTTCAGCGGAGAGGACCGTTGACAGGCCCTGTTACGATACTACACCCCCTTGGGTAGAACAACTTATGACAAATATCAACAATTTCACAAACACTGCAAACAGACTCTTAGAGTTATTTTCTGCTCTACTGACAAAATGAATAACCCATTGACGCTACTAAATTTCAATACTGACGGACTCATGCCTAAAATTACAGAGGTATACGCCCTGATAGCACAGACCCAACCCACTGTAGTGATCCTCACTGATACCAGAGTTAATTTCCAGCGCATACGCATTCCCGGGTACGATCTAACGGGAGACCATTTGGTTGAGCAAAAAGGTGGGGTCATGATAGCCATTCGACACGGTACAAGATGGAGGGATCACCCCACACCAGTGGCCATCAGATACCCAAAAATACACCACAAAACCATACAGGTTCAACTGGATAAACCCAACATTATTACAGGGTTATACAGAAGACCTAGATCATCCCATGAAGAATTCTCGAGACTACTCCACGCGTGCGCCAAGAGAACAAACCATTGGGTAGTGGGCGACCTAAACGCCCGGCACACCCTCTGGAACAATGCCACTTGCAGTGAAGCGGGAAAAATTATTTTAAAAACACCGTTTACAGTGGTTCACCCCGATACCCACACATTTATACATAGGGCTAATGTGGCATTCAGGTCAACGATCGACCTACTTCTAACTAGACAGCCCCATCGCCTTATTGAATGCGTAGCGCTGGATATTATAACAACGGACCATAGGCCTGTGCTTTACTCATTAGATGGAGAAACACCATTCTCACCTTCACCTACTAAATTTAAATATCAAGCAGCAGATTGGGAGTTTTATAAAGCACATGTCTACCATAATTTGTCAACTGTTCCTACTCTCCGAAAAACGAAAGACATAGACGATTACCTAGAATTTTTTACAAAAACGATCAGAAGCGCCGCGGATGCGGCCATACCGAAATTTAATCCACTTCCGCCAGCCCTGCGTCCCCTACCAGATCACATTCTTTCACTTATCGCCTTGCGCAATAAGTGGAAGAATAAATGGTACAGGACTAGGGATCATGAGGTAAAATCGGTAGTGAATTCCCTTACTACTTATTGTGTAAACGACGTATCTGCAAAGTGAGGAGCCTGTGGGGAATTATCAATAGTACACAAGAGTACAAACACAACCATTTACTGTTTAATAAACTAAATACATTTGATAGGTTAACACGCGCACGAGGCACAACAATCTCCGACATAGGGAATAGACTCACCGCTCGATCTCCCCTCCACCTGGAATCGATTACCACCTATACATCGATACACAACACTCTTCTCCCCTGACTCTGATTTTGACATGGGAACCAAAAAAAAACTTATAAACTAAGTTTACACAAAACAAAATCCCTAATACCTCCGTGTTAACCTTTATTTACAATTTTTTTTTTTCAAACTTTACACCCAACTTCCAATATTACAATTGACAAAAAAAAAAAACACAACAAAATGACAAAATAGAAAATAATAGTATACAAACTAATTACAGACTTTACATCTATTACATAGACTGTTTTTTTTTGTGTTTTTTTTTTCCACATATGACATGACTGATTTAGATATGATTTAATGAAATCAACTATAATACACACAAAATTTTACTTCTAACCCTAATATTGACAGTGACTAAATCTCTGTGGCTTTTTAATCACTCTACCAAACCTCGACATTTGACTAAGGTCTTCCGATACTTCTCCCTGTTTATCTCTATTTACAGCTGACTCTTGCCTGACTTTTAGACTTGACTGCTCTTTTGAGCTAGATACTAACTCGTGATTTGTCCTTTCTGTTTCTTGGTTTAACGGAGACTTACATGAACTGATGCCAGTTGGCAAAGGTATTTCTTCAGGATGATGACTAAAATGCAATTGACTTGGACGAATTTGATTTACATGAACTTTCCTAACCATCTCATTGACTTTGACAAGATAGACTAAATGACTTAATTTTGCACAAATTCTACCTGGTTTCCATAATTTTGCATTAGGATGTCGTAAATTGACTAACACTTTCTCATTTACTTCAAATGACTGACTAAGAACAACTTGTTGACATTTCGATTTAGGCTTATCACTTGTATGAAAATGCAGCTGGTGCAGTAGAAGAGATACAATCTATCATTAGTAATTTTTAATATGTTATTTTTTCAAATATTTATAACAACCAAAGGGGTTAAGAAAAAAACAAAAAAAAAACATCTATACGTATGAAAATTAATACCCAATACCTCCGGGTAAATGAAGTACCTATGATGTATGCATATATATTGATTTATAAATAAAATGTATATATAGTAAATTTATGTAAATTATGAAAATAAATGTAATTTGAAACAAAACATCTATATGTGCAAGTCGTCACCACTACCAAATTAGCACAGGCCTACGCACGATTAGCTCTACTTTATCCGATAATTAATAGAAAATCTAGATTAAAACCAGAAACAGCCTTATTAATTTATAAAACCATTCTTAGACCTCTACTAATGTACGGTTGAGAAGTGTGGGGTGCAGTGTCAACAACTAAGCGAAACAAATTACAAACTTTCCAAAATAAAATCCTACGAATCGCAGTAAACGCGCCTTGGTTTGTACGAAACAGTCAACTACACCGAAAGCTAAAACTAGAGACGACTGAAGAATTCATTATATTTTATTGTATTATAAAGTAATATTATATTCATTATAAAATAAACTTGAATAGCATGGGCAATCATTAAATTTTTATTTAAAATTTGTTTAAAAAGTGGCTACTTCGGGAAAAATAATGATTTACATTTTGGAAAGATCTTATTGTTTTTCTCCAAATTCCTAGCCAATTAAGTAATATTAATTTTTTAAATAATACTTATAAATAATGCACTCGTTTCCACACCACCGCAGGGGTAGAGTGCCGGGGTGCGTTTTTTTTAATGTGGTATCCCCAGTAGGCCTAGTCCACAATCGTCTATGATCTTCAAGGTATAAAAAATCTTGATGGATTTGGAACTACTATTGATCGTTTGAGATCTAGTAGTATTTGACGAATGAACCTAATTACGATGAATAAACCTAAATTCGACGAATGAACATTAAAATACATATTATAATTGTTTGTACAGGAGCCTTTTTCAAGAACCTTATCCAAACAAATACTATTACTACTTCTATGAAGATTTCGGCTAAAGCTGTTGGGGTCCATTCATATCACTTGGATACAACCTCAACTGACAACAGCTCTGATAAGAGTAGGAAATGACTATTTAATTGTGTACAGTGTTTAGTGTGTAAACTACTGAAACCACACCGTAAAATGTAAGATGCAGCGGCTCACATTTTATTTCTGAATGTCTGCGACTAGGCAAACCAAAATGCTTCAATTGCGAGGGAGTGCACGTCACTTCTTATAGTAAATGCTTCCATAAAAAAAAATAGAAGAAATAGCGACTAAAATTATATAGTATCTTAGTGTCCCTGGGCATGGAGCCTCTTCTAGTGGTCTAATCACTCGTAGGAGAGAATCATCGATTCAAATTCCACAATAATCTCTCGGATTAGGTCAGACACAATGGTTATGACAGAGCGCTTGAAAGGACATCTTATTTGGAACGTGGAATATAAAGACAAATATTAACTGGCAAAGATACTGAAATAGTGGAGGAGATGAAGGCCATCAGGGTAAAAATCCTATGAATTGGAGAAGATGGGAAGAAAGGGCAAGGATAAGTGAGGCTTGACAAAGACTATGTGCTTATTTACTCAGGAGAGGCGGCTGGACTGAGGGACATGGAGGGCGTAGGCATGATCATGTCTGAAAGGTTGTTTGCCTAAGTAGAAGACTGGGAGCCAATATCTTCAAGAATAATAGTGGCAAACATGGAACTATCAATAGGAAAAGTAAGTGTTATGCAAATGTACACCCCAACAGATGACGCCGATGTTTAAGATAAGGAGCAATTCTATGAGGATCTAGAGAGAGAAGTTATAAGAGGTCAAAACCAAAACAGAGCGATCATTATAATGGGCCACTTATTATGTATCGTATATGTGTATATATATAGTATGTAAATATTTTATGAATAAACGGAGATATTGAAACAAATAAAAGAACGACCTATTGTTCATACTTCCCAACACCAACACAGATCACTTTACGAATGATACAGAGATGAAGAAGACTAGGACTAATTTAGTTCAACAGTTTTGTGATTGTAATAATATAACCCTCCATTACATCTACGAACCATTCAAACTCTTAGGGTTACTTAACAGGGTACACCTAACATTGACCGAATTATTAAGACTAATTTCACACGAAAAGAAAAATTACACTTTTGAACAAAAATTAAGAATCGCAGTCTCGGCTTACAACAATACGGTAGATGCAAATTTAAAACTAATTCCAAACGAAATAACCTTCGGATTTATACAAGATAATAATAAACAAACTGATATTGATATTACAGAACTATATGTTCAAAAAGATCATAATGAAGTACAAATCTTGCACGAATTAACACGTGAATAAATAACTAGTAAAAAAGAAAAAGGGACCGATAAATTCAATAAAAATCGAGAGGATCCACCTCAACTAACACCAAAAAGTCCTCAAAAACATCCAAGCAAAAATTAAAATCTGAGACAAATTTAGAAAAATTAACGTACTAGTCCAAGGAGCGCGTCAATTAAAAACTCGTGTGGACAACATTCGAAGACCTAACAAACGTAGGCATATTGCGAGAACCTTCCAAAATAAAATCCCACGGATCGCAGTAAACGCGCCTTGGTGTGTACAAAAAAGTCAACTACACCGAGGTCTAAAACTAGAGAAGATAGAAGAATTTGCTAAAAAGCGTTACACTGAATTTAATAATTTAAAATAATAATTAAAATTTAAAAAATATGTTAATTTCACTCCCGTTGCAAATATAATCAATGTTACACTTTTCTGTGCAAATTCATTCATATCAAACCATTCGAGTTTCTTGTTCATCTCCACCAAAAACAATTTTTGGAAATTTATATTTTATAACATTTTCTTTCGTTCAATTTATCATCGAGTTTGCAGTCTGAAAAATACAGTATTGAAACATTCGTGCTTCATATCATTATTACACATAAAAAGAACTTATGTCTCAAACATATTTATTTTTGAATATGGGAAAATATTATTGTAATATAAAACTCGATGACGAATTAAAACGAAAGAGGAAATTAGTTAATGCATGCTTAAGAAAGCATCGTAAAAATAGTTTTCACTAAATATTTATACATAAAAAAAATTTGTTTACTTACGTGAATTAGCTTCGTGATGGAGTTGTAACTTCTTCTGCAATTCTCAAACTCTATAAGACTCTTCAATCATTGGCGCTAAGGATTCTTTGATATTTCCCGAAATTCTCTTATACTAATTTTCTTCTTTAAATTGACTCTTCCATAAGAAAATCAGTTAACAAATGAGAAAAAATTTCGTTCTTTCTTTAATCTAAATATAGTCAAGTATCATAGCAACAGAATAATCTTTATTTCATCGTTATTCGCTTAACAAATTTTGAAAGAAAATGTTAGGAATATTTTCAGCAATACGACCATGGGTTGCAGATCTGGGGATAGTTGGTGGAAATCCCTTGCAAGTTCACCCCGGCTAAGTCCGATGGAGTCACTGATCAACAATGTGAGCGCCCCCCCCCCCTCTTCTCAGGCTTGCTTGAGGGATGTAGCGTAGGTTGTAACGCCCTACTAACATTATGTGTTACTTAAAAAATATCTGTAGATATTTTAAAGTAATGGATCTTTCTAAGGTAAAACGCTCGTTATCCGAAGGTAAACTATTCCCCCGTTCGGATCTCCGGGTGGTGAATGCTTCAGGGGATTCATGGTGCAAGTGGAAATATAGACATTGACGTACAGATAAACTCACTAAGAATCACTTTTACTCACTTTTAAGCATTCACAGGTAGATAGGGAAGATCGATTTTTAATAATAATAATAAATCAATATTGATGAAATAAATGAAGTAAGAAAAAAAATGTTAGTTAAGATGACTAAAAGAGAGGTACCTAGATGTTAACTGTACTTTAGTGATACGTATTTTTATTTACTATACATATTTCAATATTATATCTTAGAGTACACAGGCTTGTAAGAAAATGTTCTTTTTTAATTAAGAATTTTAAATATTCTTTTAGCAAGAGGAATACCTAATAAACTCAACATCACCAATAATACCAGTAGTTATATTAAATTATAGCAAAACTAAGTTCACAGCATGTCCTGGAGTGAGCAACATCGCCTCTGTGACATTCTTTCATACTATAACTTTCAACGTACATATATGGCCTTTTACATAGTTAGAGTTTGTGTTTCGGTGAAGTGAAATGTGAAGTTTCGTAGTAAATTACTGACTCATAACTTGACAGTATTAATTAGAAAATTGAGTGATTCAAGAGACAGGAGTTCGTTATCTTGTGTATAGGCTGCAGCTGGTCCATTCCCACCCACAACATACGGTAGAAATCTTATCAGTTGCCAGTACGGCCCCGGCAACGAATGAGGTTGAACTGTGCTTTTGCCAGATCAGGTCTCTTACGAGCTTTTTTATTTTTATTTATCTTTTTCTCTCTGGGTTTTACCATTTTTCCTTTATTTATTTCAGCTCCCGTATATTGAATACAGCAAATATGAAATTCCACCACCAAGTATTGTCTAGGAGGTGCCAAGAGAAGCCGATCCCTAGAATCAACCTACAGAAATAGCCCCGCAAAACCTAAACCTAACACAAGGCGTAAAGTTGATATTCCTCCTAAGACTCCTAATTAAAATATAGAACACAAGCCAGGGCCATCGAATCAAAATACCCATTCAGGACCATATACCGAGTTGGTTGAAGACTCACCGTTCTATTCACCCAACATATTTCAGCCCCTGACAACTCTCCCTAGTGAAGCAATGCAGTCCACATCGGCTCCTAAGGTGCATAGGCCACCGCCACTTTTCGTACGAAGTATAAAAAACTTTAAACTTTTATGCACCAATTGAACAAGGCAGTAAGCTCTGGAAAATACTATTGGACTAGTAGGACAAATGACACCCATGTCCAATCAGATACGCCCGAGACATACCGGCGAATAGTGAAATATTTAATGGAGACCAAGGTTGATTACCACGCCTACCAATTAAAGGAGCAAAGATCCATCAGAGTGGTGTTCAGAAAATTGCATCCCACTACCCCCTGTTGACGTTATAGAAGTTCAAAGTTAGACAAATAACAAATGTCTACAAGAACAATACTGGGCATCCTGGGGCAGGCAACAAAATTCCAATCCCTCTTTTCTTCATAAACTTGGAACCCTACCCGGGGGACTTTACTATGCTCAGGTTCAAGTCGAAAAAACTTACCTGAAGAAATACATTGTGCAATGTCATAATTGCCAAGCATACGGGCACACTAGGCGCTACTGTCATCATGCTCCAAGGTGTGTCAAATGCGGAAAACCGCATAAAACTGGAGAGTGTGTCAACCCCCGAAAAACACCTACTGTTTGCGCATTATTTCTTCAAGGACACCCAGCCAATTATAAAGGTTGTCAAACCTACAAAAATAACACGTCGGCCCAGAGACAAAGTGAGAGCGTCATGAAGACAGCCTTCAAAAATTGCAGATGGAACTGTTTCCTATGCCCAAATGTCCTGTGGTCAGCAAATAAATAGTCTCAGGGCTACACTGCAACCCGAACCCCCAAAACCATAAATCAACCCTTTAGAACCACAATATTCCATGAATCAAACTCCAAATGACCCGCACCAAATCCGTCATATCCCCTTTCTTCAAATGCTACTGATCTCACGACACTTCTCACACCATTCCTCAACAAATCTTATCTCCCATCCCTTTCCTGTCCAACAACATCCTTAAATGACATCCGCCTTATCCATTCTCCTTTGGAATGGGAATGGTATTCGGAACCACACTGACGAACTAACATCATTAAAAAAATGTAGCCTTAATCACAGAAACTCGACTGACCAGTGAACGGCATCTCAACGTAAGACAGTACCAAACCTACCGGACTGACCATCCTCATGGAAAAGCTCACGGTGGTTCTACTGCCATAGTCTATCAATCCCTTTCCCAGCACTCATCTCCTTCAATCTACTATAATGCTTGTTTGTTTGTTCATTTAACGTCACTTTCTGCTGCTATGGCTAATCGGACGATGCTACAGTAGGAGCTCTAAATTTTGCCTATCCAGGTATAATTAGGATAGGGATTTTTAACGAGTACCTGACATTGCACAGGCTCGGGACCCCCATTTAACGTCCCTTCCGAAGGACGGCGTAACTAAGGATTTTTTACTCCCTTAAAAAAATCCTAGGGTCACCTGCCGTGCTACGAACCCGCGATCTTGGGCTTACTCTACTATACTACTGTTACAATCAAAACCATTTCCTTTTCCATCATCATAGCATCGGTTTACTGCCCTCCTAATAAATCCATCTCCAATTTTCAATTCAGCTCTTTCCTGAACTCCTTAGCGATCCATTTCCTTTTAGGTGAAGACTTTAATGCGAAACATCAACGATGGGGCTCAAGAACTACTAATTTCAGAGGCCGCATGCCTCATTTAACGCTACACTTATTTCTCCCGGGACCCTTACATATTGGCCCACTGATCTAAACAGAAATCCTGATCTCGACTTTTTCATCCATGCTGGTTTAGGTCTCCTAAACTACTCCATAGAACGAACGCCTTGATGAACTGTCCTCAGATCGCAGTCCTTTGATCCTAATTCTTTCTAAAGCCCCAATATCCAAACTTCCTCCACCATCATTTATTAGGGGACCAGTTGACTGGAACCTATTTCACCAGCTTGTATTCCCCACCATTGACCTCAGAGTTTCCATAAAAAAAACCTTAACAAACGAAGACTCGAAACTATGATACGTTTAAGGCGAATGGTACCTTCAAACTGAGAGTAAAATGGAAACAAAATTTGGAAATACCCAATAGACAGATACCTGGAATTGCCATCCTGGAAAATCCGGTATTCGTGACGGAGAACCGCCAAAACAAACCTTTTGGCCAAAACAAAGCTCATTTTGGCAATAAAATTACATCGTCTCATGGATTTAAAAAAAAAATATTGTCTACTAATAATAACGATAATTTTAATAATAAATAAATAAATAATAAGCAATAGTGATTTTATTACCGACGAAAGACCAATTTCCCCGCATCTCCCCTTAGTATTAATAAATAAATAAGTAAAAAAAATAGTGAACAAGTTTTGACTTATTATCAATATAATCTGTAATTAGTCAATTATCACATATGTAGAAACGAAAATAAATTATGAAATTAGTTAACAGTAAAGGGTGGTTGAAATAACATTTTCTGAGATCGCCTCCTAATACATGATTTTTCAGGAGCAACTTTGCAAAAAAAAAACCTCGACCAATGTTCGGGCAAATATAGGTTCTTTGATGGATATATCTACACCATAAAGTAAAGGCAATCGACGTAAATGATTGAAATCGGAGGGGAAAAAAACAGCTATAGCGTTTTAAAGAGTGTAGCGTGCGGTGGCGGACAGACATATTTTGTATTACAACCCAAATTCTACGTGTCTTGGAACGTGAATACCAAACGTTTGAGGTAGGGTTAAAATCTATTTTTTAATGCTCAATAATTCCATAGCTTTCAAAAAATAATTAATCAATAAAAACATGATTTTAATCATTTGATGTTTTGTGCAGGTTACTATTTCGGCGAATAACTTTTTCCTTTAAACATGATAACAAAAACTGATGCCCCAAGAAAGGCTTCTGTGTAGCGTATTAGAAGAGTAAGAGTCGGGATATCTGTATTCAACCAAAAAAGTATCAAGTAAAAGTATCAGATACGAAAAGAAAAGTATCAGTATCACTTGTATTCAGATACAGGAAAATCCAGTATCTACCCATGATTAGTACTGTTACATGGACAACGGTTGTGCAGGGAGGTGACATCCTAGATCACGCTCAACCCACCACGTATTCCCCCCTTATTTTTTATTGGAATGTGGAGTCAGCAGAATTTTTTTTTTTTAATAATTTATTCAATGAAATTTACAACTGCATTATGTTAACACTACAAGTAAATGGTATGGATGGTTACTAGAAAAACGCTTTAAGCTCCCAATTAATCACAACTGTGCCTACGGAGTTAGCTTGCTAGACCCCATAGCCGATCCCAAGCCTGGATAAAACAGGAGGGTTGGGCGTAGGGCAAAAACCCTACCCTATAAAACACAACAGTGGAGAAACCACTGACAGCTTTGTTCATGGAAAAAGTGCAGGTAAATACAATCCCCAGAGGGACCCGATCGGATGCGGGGGGGGGTCCCAACCAGCGCTTACTGTAAGCAAACTGAGAGAGGAAAAGAGAAGGAGAAGGAGAGAGAGGAAAAGGCGGATATTGCGAGTAGGAACATGGAATGGCCGAAGCCTTTTGCAAGCGGGAGCCAGCAAAGATCTGGAGACCCAATTAGAAAAGTATAGAGTGGATGTAGCAGCACTACAGGAAATTCGTTGGAAGGACAGTGACCTAGTCTCATTGAATAAATATATAATTATAAATAGTGGGAACAAGACAAACCAATACGGAAGTGAATTTATAATAAAAAATTCCCTGAAGCAGGCTTTGATAAACTAATCACTGGTTAGTGAAAGATTTTGTAGCGTCAGGCTCAAAGGAAGATTTACCAACATATCCTTAATCAGCGTGCATGCTCCTACAGAAGAGAAGGGTGAATCTGAAAAAGAGGAATTCTACAGTGAACTGAAAAGGGTGTATAGCTCAGTGCCCAAATATGATGTAAAAATAGTAATCGGAGACTTGAATGCCAAAATAGGAAAGGAAGAAGAATTCAGGCCCACGATAGGGGAACACAGTCTTTACAATACATCTTATCTTACAGATAATAACGGTGAAAGGCTAATAAATTTTGCAACGTCCAACGGTATGAAAATAATGAGCACAATGTTTGAACATAAAGAAACGTGGATCTCCACAGATGGTCTTACAAAGAATCAAATAGATCATGTGCTCATTGACTCGAGGCATTCATCCGCTGTTCTAGACTGCAAAAGCTACCGAGGTGCAAGCTGTAACAGTGACCATTACTTAGTCTTAAGCAAAATAAAACAGAGGATAAATTGCGGATTAAAAAAGACTAGTGAAAGACAGGCGGACCCGGTGGATATAGAAAAGTTGGTCACGGAAAAGCGAAGAAGAGAAGAAATGAGAAAGGAATTTCAAGAAGAATCTGAAAATTGTTCAGTAGACGAAAAATGGAAATTCTTAAAGAAGCAATGAATAATGTCGTCCATAAAGTAGTGAGACCAAAGAAGAAGGCACCGAGAAATGAATGGTACGATAACGAATGTGAAGAATTATTTATAATTATTTAAAAATAAAAAAATTGACCAATAATTATAAATAGTAATATGACGTAAGTCAATAAGATCCTAAAATTAAATTAATGTTCAAAGAATTTCGTAAAAATTGCGACAGCACGAGGACATGGGATCGGATAAGAGAAAAGATTTGTCCTCTGCCGGCCGGCGGCCTTGGTGGCTCAATTGGTAGAGCGCTGTCATGGAAAGACAAAGGTTCCGGGTTCAAATCCCGGCCGAGGGCCTATCTTTTCTCATTAAACATAAAAATAATTTAAAAATTGACTAATAATTATAAATAGTAATATGACGTAAGTCAATAAGATCCTAAAATTAAATTAATGTTCAAAGAACTTCGTCCTAGTGTATTCATCGCAAACATTGCGAGAGCACGAGGACATGGGATCGGATAAGAGATAAGATTTGTCCTTTGCCGGCCGGTGGCCTTGGTGGCTCAATTGGTAGAGCGCTGTCATGGAAAGACAAAGGCTCCGGGCTCGAATCTCGGCCGAGGGCCTATCTTTTCTCTTTAAAAATAAAAATATTTAAAAATCAAAAAAATTACCAAAATTAATAAAAAATTAAAATCCTTCTAACTTTTCTACTGCAGTGAGGCTGGCTGCTAGTTTGAAGGATGAATAACGTCTTGAGATATTCTAAGATAAAAGGTAAGTGGTTATGATTGAAGAGTTTATTAGATAATGCTGAAGTGATACATTTATTTAGTGCCAAATCTGAAGAAAACTGAAATCTGGATATCTGGGTTCTATCTTGGAACCTAATCTCGATTAAGGAGAATTTTTTTTTTCTTGTTCAATTACAAAGATTCATTATTGAACATACTAAACCAAATGATTTATTGAAAATTATTGAAAATGATGATAGGGATTTTTGGTGCTTCTCCGTTCTCTTGGCTCCATCCTAGCTAATTTTCGGGAAATTTAATATATGGTTTATTTCTTTCGGATACCATTGACAGGTACATTACTGCTATTGGCAATACTATTATTTATGTTTTGAACCATATAAATAAGTTATGTATTGCATCTTTACAATTTATGTAGAAATATTATTTATTGTAAAACAATAAGGTTAAAAAAAAATCTCCTTTTAATCATGCACTGAGTAGGTCAGCGATAAGTATTTTGTTATCGAAAGATAAGTTTGAACGGAAATTAGATGCTTCAAATGTTTTAAGGAATTATTATTATATTATATCAATTAGCCAGTGAGAACCTGATAAACTCTACGCAACCTTCATTTCATACTTTTTTGCTGCATCCTTCATTTTAATACAGACCTTTGGCGCCATTGGACAATTGCGTCATTGGACAGAGCACTCTTTTCCTCACCCCAGAAAAAATATTTTTTTCTGTTATAGAATGACAAGAAAGATAGAATAATAGAATGATAAACATTTGAAGGATATAATGTTATTTAAAACATAGGTACCATAATTATTTTGCTAGCAAGCTTTGATTTTGCAAGACAATATACCAAACTTCAAAGTTTGATGTTAACACAGTTTTATATATTTTAGTAGGTCATTAATTCAATTCAATTCATTATATCGAATAATTGAAGGCCATAAATCTTAGTAAAAAAATGTTTCGTACATAACAAAACTTAAAGTACGACTTAACTGTTGTTGTTTGTTCATTTATTGTCACATTTTGCTGCTATGGCTAATCGGACGATGCTATATTGGGAGCTCTAAAGTTTGCCTATCCAGGTTTAATTAGGATAGGGATTTTTTAACGAGTACCTGATATCGTACAGGCTCGGGACCCCCGTTTAACGTCCCTTCTGAAGGACGGCGTAACTAAGGAATTTTTACTCCATTTAAAAGGGAGTCTTCCGCGTCTTCGGTCCTTCCTCCTCCGGATCTTCTCAGAGACTCCATCTCAAAGTGGAGTCCTCGAACCCACTCTTTTCTTATCTCTTCGTCCACCTTAACCATGAGGGTATGACCCTTTTTGCCTGACCTTTTTCCTTTTCAAACCAAAATCGCTCACAAAAACATATTTGCAATTGTAATGCCGCCCGATACGATACATAGCATTATCTCCTTAATTTCTTCCCTTTCGGGAAGTAGCTCTTCATCTACTTCGCCTTCAGTACACTCCATTCTCTCTTTACCTTACCCCTCAGATAATTTCGGAAATCCGATTTTCTAGATACAACATTTTGTGCTACCACATCATTCTTTATATTTAACTCATTCATATTTAAAATTTTTATATTTCCCATAACCCAAACGTTGGCCTGTTCTTTTTTCATATTAGGGATGCACGGTATTTTCCTTGATGGAAATTGTTTTAGTTGTGGTCTAAAACACAAAGAGAGCTCTATCCGACACACATCTTCCACTTTTACATTCTCTGATTAATTTTTTATTTAAGTTTTACTAACCGTTAGTGAGACTGAATGATGGGTGAATACTATTTTTAAGTCATAATAATGGCGGATCCCTTATGAAACATTTTCTCTTTCAGTTTCATTCCTCCCCAAGGCATTTAAATGTTCACTATTTTTTTTTAAACTGTTTTAATTTCGTTATTATTTCATTGTCGTAAATAAATGCTAAATAAGATATAGATAGATAGATAGATAGATAGATAGAAAGAAAACTTTATTCTGGGACTATGTCCCTTAAGAATAACATAAATGAACAGAGTTACTTAAGTAATAATTTTTTCTCTGACCAGAATTAAATTAAATGTCTAATTAAAGAGAAAACAAGAGGAAAATAAGATAATACATAATTGAATGAAATGAGTAAATAAAAAGATACTATATAATTAAATGCAATAAGTAGATGAAAAGTATATAAGAATAAGAAGAGAATAAAACAAAACAAAAAAAAACACATTGCTAAGAAAAATTAGAGTCCTCGTTAGTTATATAGGAAATATATCCTTTGGAAAATAATATAATGGAATAGTTACAAACTACTTAAACCTGCTGCCAAATGAGATTTTCTTAAAATTTATACATTGTCTATATGTAACAGGCAAGAGACCTAAATCATTTGATAAAACTGTTCTCAGGGTTTTATATATGAATTCAGGTCAATTCAGGAGGCCACCATACACCACACAGCCATTATCAAAGTGGGGAAAGATGAGGGAGGAAACTAGGAGTCTGCGTGTAGGCTTGGGTAGGAGATGGCGAAAGCGATGGAACAGTTTTAGGGTTGCAATTGATCTTCGGGAGATATGGGAAATATGGTCATTCCAGGACAGGGTTTGATCCATTATGAGACCTAAGTTTTTAACTGAGGAGTAGAAAGTGATAGGGTGAGGTGAAAGTGATAGGGGGGTATATAATAAATTGGAAGAATTCCTTGCCAAAATCATTTTTATTTTCCTTTCAGAGTCCTCTGTAATGTTTTCAAAACTAATTTTGGTTGAAAGCTACTCAAAGAGATAAGAGTTTCTCTCTTCCTTTGGCTGCATCAACCATTCTTCAACAAAATATCTTCTTGAAATAAAGTTCTCTAAAAAAATGTTGTACTCGAGTGTGCGGGCTAAAATGTGTCTTATTATTCATAGGAAAGGTGTAGCTATTAAATATAAGAAAATTAGTCCGGCAAAAGGGCCAAAGGCATTTTCATCACTTCAAAGTTTCAAAATAAGGAAAACTTCTCCGGCCATTTAAAAAAAAATTAATATATTTTGATTAGCAGACGACTTTTTATTTAGAAAAAATAGCACTTACTAGTACAACTAAATATCCATATTCAACAATTGGTTTGATAAAAGCAGTTGAACAATAAATTTTTGATCTCCTACTGTTATTGTAACTCATATTATCATATTTTAAATATTTATATTTTAAAAAGAAATGATGATATTTAACTAAAATATTATATTTTTTTTGTTAATTGTTTTCTTTTTTATCTATTTTTCTTTTTTTTTTTTATCTATTTTTCTATTATATAAGCTTTGAGAGCCTTTTATAATAGATTCTATAAACTACATTTAATATGAATAATAGTTTTAAGGATTAATTTGTACTTTTTGTATTAAAATATTATTTATAAGCATATAATTCATTCTTAAGTGTTCATTAAGATTCGGTTTTTGTTATTTTTTCAAGTCTTAGCATAACAGAAGTCTACTGGACTAATCATAACTACTTTGGTCATTCTTGGTTTCTTCTGAGGAATATCTCTTATTTCATGTCAACTCGTTCTAACAGAATATTCAACCGGAAATAACTTCCCTTCTGTGCTTGGCTTATGTACGGTTATTAGAGCGATTTTTATTGGAGCCTTAGTTCCTCTGTGTGGTGAGTATCAATTATAAATTGTGTGGATTATTTTTATTTTTTTTATTGTCATATTCACAACTGTCAGATTACAAATATAACCTTAAAATGATGTACGGTTTTACATTACAAGCCCTGATATTAATGGTATTTGTTTGCTCAATATGGAATCTCCTACTTTTTTTTTCCTAGCCCCATGGCTTTTATAATTTTGTTGAAAATAAAATAGTAAGGATAGAAAGGATCTCTTTTACTGCACCAGGTGCATTTTAAGAGAGGAAATGTGAATAGGATGATTTTCTTGGATGGTAGGAGTGGGGGTCTGGTGATGGAGCTCACTAGTTCTGCATCTCATCCATATCTTTTACAGCCTTTTATGGGTACTGTCAGAGTTTATTTTGATAAGATTGAAGTTTTTTACAAAAGTGCAAAAATCCCTTTTTCCCAACTATTTTTTATTTTGGTAATTTATTTATTTATGTATTTATTATATTTTTTGGTATTTTATTTGAAAAGAAAAAATAACCAGGACCGGGACTTGAATCCGGGTCTCCCACCTATCCGCGGTGGTGCTTTAGCCACCTCAGCCATCCTGGTTCGCTTCTATGTCAGTCATATCTCTTCTTTTCACTGATCCTATATCTCTGTGTTCTCTGCTCATCTGCCCATACTAGTATATATTGATATATATATATATATATATATATATATATATATATATATATATATATATATCTTTACGTTCTTAAATTATTTTGTTGTTTTTTTCTTTTCCATAAAATTTGTATTATGTATGTATATTTGTATGTAAATATTAATAGTTTTCTTCTTCTTTATAATTATTGTTATGGTATTTATATTTTTTCTTTGATTTAATTGATTATTGCGAAGTAACTCCTAATTTATATTCATTATTTTTTTATTTTCATATATTTATTAAATTGTAATTGTATACTGTAAGACATTATAGTTTATATTTTATGTTCCATATCACTATTCTAAAGAAACTTGTCCCAGTTGAATAAATATGGATTTTTATCAGTTTTATTATTATATATTGTCTTAGTTATACATGTTTCTTTTAATTTTCTAATTATTATCCTTGCAATCCTCTTAAATTCAGTTGCTAATTACCATTTTTTATAATTATAATACTTAATTAGGCGAAAGAAATGCAAAAATGCCGAAAAAAAAAAAGTCCAGCTAGGCCCTACTAACCCAAACACTGTGTGGCGAGTGAGAAGTGCCAGAAGTGAAATGTAGAGCACGCTGGTTATCGCCTTAGGCACTCCCCCTGTGACGTTAAAATTACGTCACAAAACTGGAGGTTATCGAAGGGAGACTCTTTCTCCACAGTTACCAAATTAGTTTTGAAAACATTACAGAGGACTCTGAAAGGAAAATAACAATGATTTTGGCAAGGAATTCTTCCAATTTATTATATATCTTATTTAGCATTTATTTACCACAAAGCAAATTTAATTAGTTTTATGATTAAAATTTTTTGGATGGATGAATGATGAGCAGTAGTATATATATATCTTTACGTTCTTAAATTATTTTGTTGTTTTTTTCTTTTCCATAAAATTTGTATATGTGTAAATATTAATAGTTTTCTTCTTATTTATAATTATTGCTATGGTATTTATATTTTTTCTTTGATTTAATTGGTTATTGCGAGGTAACTCCTAATTTATATTCATTATTTTTTTATTTTCATGTATTTATTAAATTGTAATTGTATACTGTAAGACATTATAGTTTATATTTTATGTTCCATATCACTATTCTAAAGAAACTTGTCCCAGTTGAATAAATATGGATTTTTATCAGTTTTTATTATTATATATTGTCTTAGTTATACATGTTTCTTTTAATTTTCTAATTATTATCCTTGCAATCCTCTTAAATTCAGTTGGTAATTACCATTTTGTATAATTATAATTCTTAATTAGTCGAAAGAAATGCAAAAATGCCGAGAAAAAAAAAAGTCCAGCTAGGTCCTTCTAACCCAAACGCTGTGTGGCGAGTGAGAAGTGCCAGAAGCGAAGTGTAGAGCTCGCTGGTTATCGCCTAAGGCACTCTCCCCTGTACGTCAAAATTACGTCACAAAACTGGAGGTTATCGAAGGGAGACTCTTTCTCCACAATTACCACTAATTTTAGTTGAAAGCTACTCAAAGAGATAAAGAGTTTCTTTCTTCCTTTGGCTGCATCAACCATTCTTCAACAAAATATCTTCTCGAAATAAAGTTCTCTAAAAACATGTTGTACGCGAGTGTGCAGGCTAAAATGTGTCTTATTATTCATAGGAAAGGTGTAGCTATTAAATATAGGAAAATTAGCCCGGATGCAAAAGGGCCAAAGGCATTTTCATCACTTCAAAGTTTCAAAATAAGGAAAACTTCTCCGGCCATTTCAAAAAAAATATATTTTGATTATCAGACGACTTTTTTATTTAGAAAAAAAACCACTTACTAGTACAATTAAATATCCATATTCAACGATTGGTTTGATAAAAGCAGTTGACCAATCAATTTTTGAGGTTGAAATGATGCCTTGAATTCCACTGATCTATTCTATTGCTATGATTACTTAAGGCCCTAACCCTCAAGCTGTGAAGTGTGTCAGACTTAAACAAATATTAGATTACCAAGTTTTGTAGTATTGTTTACAATATAGTTACAATAGACTTTTGTCCTAGCTTGTACTAATCGAAACACAGTCCGCTGCTTTGATTTTGTCCGCCATTTATCAGAAATTTTAGAAGAATAGTTAGCCAATCTTGTTTTAATTTTCCTTTGAGAGTCCTCTGCAAGGTTTCTAACATTTCATTTGGTCGAAAAGAACTATAAAATATAAGGGTGTTACTACCATTAAAAAAAACAAAACCTTTCTTGAAAATAAGTACTCTAAAATTAAAAAAAAATATATATATACTCGAGTGTGCAGGCTATAATGCATCTTATTATTAATGGGAGACATGCAGCTATGAAATATATAAAATTTAGCCCGGATACAAGTCATTCCCATATCTTGAAAGTTTCATAATGAGGAAAGATCCATCATGCATTTAAAAAAAAAATTGATACACTTATATTATCAGAAGATTTTTTTATTGGAAAAAAATAGCACCTATGAGTACGTATATTATCGAGATTCAACAATTGATTCATATAAAATTAGTAACATTTTAATTTTGTGCGGTTGAAATGAAGCTTTGAATACAACTGATTAAGTCTATTTCTATGGATTCATTACTTCGGACTCTATTACTGATGAGATGAAGTGTGCCAGGCATAAACAAATATTAAACTTCTAGGTTTTGAACAATTGTTTACAATATTCCAATAAAAAATAAAATTTTAAACATGAATTTTGTCCAGCTAGCTCCTACTAATCGAAACACTGTGCGCCACTTCCACACTGATTATGTGGATAATCAAAGATCTTGTATTATAAAGATATTATCCAAAAGCTTTTTACTCTCGTGGAGATTAATACTTAATAAATTGGAACGAATACTCATAATTTTTGGATAAAAAACAATTAGAAATAAAATTACTCTTTGATTTACCATGAAATGATAAACTTTCCATGCCACCGTGTTGTTGCTGAACAGGAACAATGGCGACTTTGACGTCAGGCAGAACCAATGCTTCCAACTGCCTTATCTCCGTAAAATTAAAAGTTGTATTCAAATTTTATAATTTAATGGATTTTTACGAATTTTTAATGAAAATGATATCTGAAGAGATGAATAATGTAAGTGAAAATAGTTATATCCATTAGGGTATACATAACTTAGGAAATGTGTATACTTCTATGATCGTTTCATTTGGAAATAAACGTTTCAACAAACATATATCATCTATACTTTGAAATGTTAGTTGAAACTTTTATTTCTTGAAGAAATGATTACCGAAATTGACTCATTACCTATAATTACAGTCTCTTTTCCAGCTCATGATGGCCTGTATTTTTGGAAACTATTAAAAGGTAAACGAATAAATAGTTAAAACAGAGTTTAGTTACAACAAGTTTTAACTATTTATTCGTGACAACCTGCGGAACAGATACCAAAATTTAGTGGAGTCATTGTATTTTATTGAATTGTAGAAAATTTGTTTTTTATTTTTCCTAAAAACCTTTCAACAGATTTATGAGCTCTTTGGTATAAATAACAGCTTTCGGGAGGTTTCGAGATTGTTAGCAGCGGTATCGACGGAATGGCGTGCAGAGGATGAAGCCTCAGGTGTTGGTCGTAAATTACCAATGTACTGCCACTCCATTAGGAAATTGAAACTTAGATATGCTTTTTTAGGGATCTTATTACTCGCTCTTATAAATTTGTGCCTTTTTTATAACATTTCCTCTGAACAAAAACACACTGTTGTTCTTCAGGTAATTTTACATTGAGATTAATTATACTGCACATGATGTTTATTCGCTAATACCGGAGCCTTTTGTAGACTGAAAGTTCCCCAACACCTAAAAATGTCGCATCATATGGAAACACTACCTTCTTGGCTGCTAAAAAGATTGAAGAAGCCCTTCATGGTGTTTCCGCCTTCTTCAGCAGCTATGACACTTCTAATTATGAACATAATTTACGTTTATTAGAAATTACCAGCTCTATTAAGAATATTACTTACCTTTGGGAAGTGGCTGCTAAGGTATCGATCTTAATTTACTCATTTCAACTGCTTCATACAATATTTATTCCGGTATCTGTTCTGCGGGTTGTCCCTTCGAGTTGAATTACAACAAGTATTAACTATTTATTCGTTTAATTTTTAGTATTTTCCAAAAATACAAGTTATCATGAGCTAAAAGATAGTGTAATTTCAACTTACATTTGGAAGTGAAGTATAGATCATATATATTTGTAGAAACGTTCGTTTCTAGATGCAATGATTATTGAAGTATGTACATTTCCCAAAATTACATTCTGTTTTCTATACTAAAGCTCATGATAACTTGTACTTCTGGAAAATATTAAAAGGGAAACAAATGAAAAGTTAAAATGTGTGACTCAACTCGTAGTGATGACCTGAGGAATAATTACCAGCATTTATTCCTGAATATACTTAACATTTTCGTGTTATTGTAGTGGATAACAAAAGATCAGATAACCCCACCCTACTCACCATTGTTGTCGGCAATATTTAATACTTTAGAAAATTGTAAAAT
This sequence comes from Arma custos, assembly GCA_037127475.1. Classification (NCBI taxonomy): domain Eukaryota; kingdom Metazoa; phylum Arthropoda; class Insecta; order Hemiptera; family Pentatomidae; genus Arma; species Arma custos. The sequence goes on from CM073762.1 coordinate 100,510,896, forward strand.
AATCGGTGCCGATATTACCACAAAAGGTACACAATTGAAGGTTCTTTTAACTCTAGAAGGAAACCAGAAAGCCTTATTCAAGCCAAGATGGTTTGTAATAACACTTTCCTTTGCTATATAATGAAATTAAATATATTTCTTCCATAATTTGTGTAAATGTTGTCCATAGGTATGCCAGGAATCAAATAATAGAAGGGAGTGTTTATGCCGGAAAAGATAGACATAACGGTGAGGTTGCTGCTTTTCATGTCGCTAGACTTCTTGGATTGAATCGAGCACCCATCGTAACAGGGAGGGTTGTTGATTTGAGGAAAGAAATATTACCAGTGTCCAGTCTGGCTCTTAATCAAACTTTTTTTAAGGAAGGTGAGGTTTTAAGGAATTCGGGCCATTAGTTTTTTTAAACAAGTTTGTTAAATATGAGGAAATAAGCTTTAGTTCTGGTACACATGAAATTATGTTCTTTTATTTTTATTAATTTTCATTTTATGGTTAAATCTATCATAATTCTGTTCTATAATTTTAACTACAATTTTTCATTTGTTACTTTGTTTAAACAGTAGCTCTTTGTTATTATATAATTCAATCGCCTCTGATTCTTATTTTTACTACAAATAATATTATTCTATCAACAGACCACATATAATTATATATGTGGTAATTATATATATTATATATGGTAATTATATATATTATATATGGTAATTATATATATTATATATTCTTTACCAAATATTATTTTAATGTATTTGTATGTTGTATATTTGGACCTAAAGAAGACCTGCAATGTGGGTCAAAACGTTGGGTTATCATTCTCCGTATATAAGAGAATTTTTTTACCTCTACCCGGACCATTTTCTTCCTCATATATATATATATATATATATATATATATATATATATATATATATATATATATATATATATATATATATATATATATATATATATATAATATCAACTCAATTCAACAAATGTCCTTGCGATTACTATTCCAGAAATCCTAGAAATCAGAAAAAATATATAAATAAAAATTAAAAATAGGCATAGTTTTTAATCATGAAATTAAGCATTTTAAATTTCCATATCCATTAATTTTATTTGTTTTTGCTGATTTTGACGGAGAAGCCTTCATTAAAATGCCATGAGCTGCTGTAGTAAATATAGTGGATATTGATTTTCTGTTGCCACTTTATTTATTTATTCTTGCTCTGGTTTATTTATTTTTCTGAAAAATGATGTTGCCTTGAAGATGTAGCCCATAACATTTTTTTTCTTTAATCTCATTGAAAATTGGTTACTTCTGTAAATTATAAATTGAGTATATTCATTTTTCATATTATATTCATTTATATTATGAAATAAAACTGATGGAAATTCTATAATTATAAACTTATTAAAAATATAAAATATTTAAACAAAATATATAATAAAATATTTCTTTTTTAATTTTCGATGAATAAAGAACAAAAAAAGTATGATATATTATTTTTACTGGTGTATCAAATATATGTAGCACTTCAAAAATATTTATTCATATGGGTTTTGGAAAAAAAAAAAATCATACAGTAGAACCTCGATTATCCGTCAGGGTATGAGACCAAGATGGTGACGGATTTGGGAAATAGACGGATATGGGAGTGAGTCATATGTCTCATATATACACATAAATTGAACAATATATTTCAAACATTCGACATTATATATGTACTCATAACTTATTTACGTACTAATAAGGTATACATTTGTAGTAAAAATGTTTTTAAAAAATAATAATAATTACGTACATCGATGGCTAAAAGCACAATCATTGTATGTCCAATTTTTCCCTCTTGAGAAATTAATATCAATTTAAAGGTGGAGTTTAGCTCTTTCCTTGTGCACAAACATAGTATGATCATTAAATGATTATATAGAAGGGACATACTCTAGGGGTCCCCCGCACTTTTTATGTCATTAATTGTCGTCCGAGGAATTTCATAGATTTTGGCTAAGATTGAAGCATTTTCATCTTTTTGTAAACATTTTACAATTTCAAACTTAGTAGCGAGATCTAAACCCTTTGTCTTTTTTTCCGACTTTATTGTACGTACTTTTAAGAAAACGATAAGTACCCGTAAGACAAGAATGAAGACTGAAGATAGTTAAACTCCAAAAGCTACATTAGATAGAGATGAAAAGATAATTAATTTCTGAGAAATGTGTGCTAGGATGCCTAGGTTTAGAGTAAACAACAGATTCTAGAAAACTAAGTTGTCTAGACACAACGAGTGAGTCTTAGCTGGCGTCTATGACTTTAGCAACCAAACAATATATATACTTTTTTTTTTTTCCTCAAACTGAGGTGACGGTTAACAGAGAGTAACGGATAATAGAGGTTTTACTGTATTTACAATTTTATGAATAAATTCACTTGTCTTGTTACCAGTTACTAAATATTTATAATTACACAATTTTCTAGGCAGTCGTTTATTTTCTTCAACACGACTTTCTTGTATTTTTAATGTTTGTTTATGTTTTGAATTATTACAATTTTAAATATTTCATAAAAAAAAGGCATCAAGATCACCATTAGGATCATGTTGTCAATTAAATAAAATCTTCACTATTCTTTTTAATTGGGGAGCCCTGAGTTGTGCTGGAGGCCCTAGGTTCATATCTGCCTATGGCAGGTAAATTATTAATCTGGTAACAGACAGTTACATAGAGCTTATAAGACATCCAATCTCTCCTGAGGCTCTCCCAGCCTCTATTGAGAGGTGTAATAGTAAAGAACTTTTATTTACTTCTATTTATTCTCATAGCTCGTCAAGTCGAATTATAAATATTCATTTTCTTTTTTAAAATTGAGAATATTTTTTTACTTTATTACATGTCTTTAGATATGCAGGAAAACTTGGTTACTTATGAAAGAAATCTAAAACAAAAATTATGAAATATATTTCCAAACCCAGTATTAAAAATTATTGAAAGTAATGATAGTAATTACTGGCTGGGGAATGAATGATTTATGTGAAACTAACATTAAAAATACAAGTATTTTTGTTTTGAAGAGTACGGATTTGTCTGACTTGGATATGACCCCTAGTAGCTCGGGGGTTTAGAGCACTGCACCGAAGATGCAGACGACCCGTGTTCAAATCTTTTCGCTTCAAAACAAGTAATAAAAATAAAAATACAAGTACTTTGCAAACCTATGTGATAAGACAATCTCTTAACATAAGCAACAGTTAGGACAGTATGTTCTGTTTACTTATTTTTCAGATAATTTGCTTTATAATTTACCTGGTGTGTTTCTAAAAATCAGATTTAAAATTATTATTGCTGTTTTGAAAATTAATATTATGTGATGTTCATTCTAGTTCATCTTGAATTATAATTTTTTTTTGTTGTACTAATACATTTCAAAAAAGTTATAGCTTGGCAGCTTGATGAAAAGATGAGTTTGTAAAAGTCAAAATATATAATAATTCCGCCGCATAGTCTAACTATTAAGTCTCTTTGAACTTTGAATTAAAAGCATAAAATCTACAGTAGTTGTTTAGAGAAGTATGCGTGGCATTTTCAATTGATCAAAACTATTAATTGAGTGGTGAATCTAGCCCTGAACCTTAGTATGGTTTGTATTGACAAGATACGTTGATATTAATAGAGCAGAAAATATAAGGAATATCTCATTCTCTCATTGAAATTTCAATAACAATTACTTCCCTTTCGCAGTATCTTTTTTTTATCATATATTTCTTTTTAATACTTTTATTTATTTGACTAACAGGAAACAATACCTGCTTTTATGGAGTATGCAGATACTGTAGGCGTGAGGATGCAGTTTGTGCTGAAGGTGATTTGCTTGAAGGTTCTATAACGTTATGGTTTCCTGATTCTTGGCAGTTGAAGAGGGTTCGTCATCCGTGGCAGAGATCATATAGCAGCGCCGCTGCACCGTAAGAAATTAGTTTTATGAATAAAATTAACTTTTAGTCGATTTTAATCAAATTGTTGTAAGTTTTTAGCTGCTTCATCATATATACCTCTAGTTACTGTTTAGGAGAAGTATTTAAATCTTTAAAAAGTATACCAGCTTTCAGTTTATAATTTGATTTTCGCTTTTCTATTTATAAATCATCAGTAGGTAAGTGTATTTATAAAATTTAGAGCTTAAGACTTGGTCAAACAGGAGGCAGATTGTCCATGTAGACTGGACTGCATTGTATTATAGTCAGGCAGAATGTGGGTTAGTTAAACTGAACTAGAAAACAGTTCCAATTATGAGCGCACAGTCTCCTATTTCTCCAATTCATTATTTTTATTTTTTTCTTCCGGCTTTTTATTCATCAGAAGAAAAACCATTTAGAAAAAATAAAATGTCCTCTAGAACATATATAATTGGGTATCTTATCAAAAGATTAAACTACATACTGACAAAACCCTGGAAAAAATCTAAAATACATACTATATGACATTTATTCTTTTAGTTTATGGCAAAGATCTCAGATAATCAAATACATCTTCATCCAAAGATATTTGAAAAAAAAAAATGTTTTTCATCAAAAAGCTTTGTCAAAAAATAAAAAACCTTATGTTATTTTTTTTTTCCTAAAAAAAAAGGTGACATGTCCTTTTTACAATAATTTAGACTAAATAACTTGCCAAGCAGTTTGAAACAAATAATTGACAAACAAAATAGTAGATTAAATTTTGAGCTTATCTCGTCAGTCAAACCAGTTCTCAATATCCCCTATAATTATCAACATTTTGATAATTATAGGGTATGTTAATGTAATGTTTGTTTAATTATTCACCTTAAACGTAAAATTTGATTACTACAATCAGGTAGTTTCTCTAATTGCATTTATCTCATGCCCATAATATATGTTTCATTCTATCTACTTGTTGTATTATTATTATTATTGGCGAATTCTCCCTAGAAATGGAAGAGGTTAAGCAAGTAACTCGATCGATTTTTCTTTGGGTTCTTCATGTTCTTCCAATAGGCTTTCATTCTTTCCGCAAATGCTTGTCTACGCTCTTCCGACCACTTTGGCCTGTACTGTTTTTGTTTTGGTTGCTCTTATACAACTTCCCACTTGTCTACTTTGTGTCTGAAAGTGTCTCTTTCTATAATTTCAGCTGGTCTTACATTTGCATTTTTGAGGTTCTCTCGAATTTCATCTATCCATGGTATGGAATTCTTAAGAGAAGTTACATAATCTACTATCTTGTTGTATTATTATTGTTATTATACAGTTGTAAATTTCAATACATTTTTTTAAATTTAATTTTATTCAAATGTGAATGATACCAATAACAATATGTTCTCATTTATTTGATTCACATAACTTTAAATTTTATTAAATTTAATTTGATATGTAAAACAAAATAATTAGTTTTCCTATCAGTCATTATACTGTTTTTTCTAATTTTAGAACTTAATAAAGTTGGAATGCAATTATCTGTACAAATTGTTAGTAGAAAATTATTCAAATGGACTGTTTATTGTGAAAATACACTTACATAATTAATTGTAACATTATTATTAATATACTTCAGTATATCAGTGTGCATTGGGCCAATAGTGGCTGTGAGTTTTAATAGTGTCACCGTTGCAACGGTACTGACTGCTCCGAGGCTGGTTCGAAACCAGTTAGGGCAGCCTGATTTATTTCCTTTGTGAAATAAATTTATTAATTATATAAAAATAAATTTTAATAAAAGAATAAAATAAAATAGTAGTATGTAAAATTAAATTTATTTCCTTTGTGAAGATGATTATTTGTGGAATAATCTTCAAACTGACCATTGTGATGAGATAGGTTAATAACCTGTCCTGTTTGTCCTAGCAATAATTTATCTTATAGTAAACTAATAACATGCTATATTATTATTCTTTTATAAAAAAAATGATTAAATATTTATTTTTATTGAGAAAAATGTAACTGTCATTTTCATTCTTAGATGGGAAGTGTACCGAGATTTCTGCCAAATTGTGAAGACCGGGAAAAGCTACAGGGATGAATCTCGCCTTCTTGACTTGGTTGAGACATCAGTTTTTGATTTCTTGATTGATAATGGAGACCGGCATCATTATGAGTTGTTTTCAGTTGATTATTCATCTGTACTTCTAATTGATAATGCTAAGAGGTAATCAATGTTGAAATAACTTTTATTGAATATTTATATGTATGCATTATTAAAATTTAGCATGACTCAACTTCAAAAATAATAAAAATGTTTCATAACCCAAGCTTTGGCATATTATCCGGAATAGCCTGAGGCAACTCGAGCCTGGTGGCTTTTCCTTAATTTAATTAGTAACATGGCATAAAAAATTGTTACACATTATTGTTTTATGGTACCATTACGTTTTCAAACTTTAGGCAAGGTTTAGTGAGTTGTGAATTTCTGTTTGTTTGTTTTTTAATGTTTTTCAAAACAAATTTATTCATTCATTCATTTAAATTCAAACACTAATCAATGTTATATGTGCTGTTTTGTTCCATGACCTTTTCCCACTTTAAAACTATGATTCCGTCACAGCAGAACTTCTAAAGTTTCTGGACAAAAAACTAAACCAAATATTCATCAGGAGCGTGTGATATAGCTCTTTTGGAGCTTAATTTACATGATTAAGAGAGTTCTTTCCAGGTCGAAACAAATGATATCCAGATGGTGCGGTGTTTGCAGTGGAGGCCTTAAAACCTCCCAGCCAAGCTCTCTCAATTTTTGCCAAATCACTAAAGAAATGTTTGTTCTAGTGTTGTGATGAAAGACAATGCGTTTCCTAATTATAATTATTAATTAATCAATAATTATTGATTCTGTTGCTTTGAATTGTCTGCTTCAATTGCTTTAGTTGTTGATAGTAGAGTCGAATCGATGGTTTGGCCATGTTCGAGCAGCTCATGATGAAAATTCTAATCCCACTTTTTATAATCTTAATTCTAATAAAGTCCATTCTAATCCCTCCAAATAGGTGGAAATACTTTCTTTGGTGTCAATATAGGTTTTGCAACCATTTAGATGTATGAAGCTCCTCTCGTTTTCAGGCAAAATCTTTTTAGAACATTATTGCTATAACACTGTTTCTTCTTTGGTAATCATTAATTAAAAAAAAAAGCTTGTTTTTTTTTTAATTTCCTTCCTCGCTTGTTACTCTTCAATTTGTAGTATGGCTTCATTGAATAAGTATTACTTGAATTATGCGACTTTAAAGCCATCTGTTGGAACAACCCAAAGTATACTGTATCCTATTATAGTAGTAGAACCATAATTAGGTGGGCCTGAAAAATTATAGCATTGTCAAATTTTCCTTCACAATATACCTCATTATTCAATGAAGAGCTATATACAAGAAGGCTGTCGCTGATCGTGTCCTTCACAATATAACTCATTATTCAATGAAGAGCTATATACAAGAAGGCTGTCGCTGATCGTGTCCTTCACAATATAGCTCATTATTCAATGAAGAGCTATATACAAGAAGGCTTAACCGATCGTGTCGCTGATCTTTGAGGACTACTAAAAATATTTACCTGCCCAATTCCATACCCTCTGCTATATTTTTATATCTAATTAACATGGTTGGGTTTAAACATTTAATGTCAGAATAAATAAAAACAAAGATATTCTTGTGTGTTAATAGCCGATAATAGTTTACATCAAGGAGATTTCTTATTTATTTTATGACAAAAAGTGGAGGAAATGCTTAATATGCAAGATATAACATAAGTACAACTTACCATTAAAGCCTATTCACATGTGTGTAGAAAAGCTTATACCAATTTGCAAGACTTTGGTATTTCATTTCAGGAAACCTTAAAATGAGTATTTCCTTCGGAAACATAAAACTGAAATTTGCTACTACTACAATTATCTAAGCTATATATTTTTGACTTTTTTTCACTATCAATTTTATGTAAAACATAAACACTTGTTCTAATTGTTGTCCTAAGAATGAACATATTGAGGTTTATTAAAAAATAAAAATAAATAAACTGTCATGCCTGGACTGCATAAAATTGGAATGATTTTATTTATATTCTTAAACATAAGAATCTTTATAGAAGCACTTAAAAGAATGTAAAGAAGAATATCTAAAGTAGAATTGACCTAGGCTGTCGTTTAAGACACCTAGAACTATAATATAACTCATTAAACAATTAAAATATTAATATTTTGTACTGAATACTATGAATGTTATTTTTAAAATATTTGAAGAACTAGAATTTGTTGACCTTTAATTATCTTGTTTAAGTATATTCAGTAATAAATTAAATTGTTGAAAAAGCAGCCATGCTAAACAGATCAACATTTTTAAATAGATTTGTTAGTAACCATTTTATTAATCTTAATTACAAAAAATATAACAAAGCGGTATGTATATAAAAGAACAAAACATTTATTATTGTAGGGTACCAATTTCTTTTATTTCATTGTTTTTGTTTATATGTATATATATATATATATATATATATATATATATATATATATATATATGTATATAAGTTATTAAGAATGTATAATGTTACAATTTTTTTTTTTTTTTTTTTTTCTTTTTTTTTTTTTTTTTTTTTAATTATCAATTTTGTTTCTCTGTTGGAATTTTTTTTATACATTTTTTCTTTCATTGTAAATTATGATTCTGCAGAGAAACATATAAATGTGTACAATTGTTTTTTTTAATTTGAGACTGGTCTATTTGGTACAGCATGTAATTAAATAAAAAAGGCATCAATCTTACTTACATTCATTCATTTTCAGTTTTGGGAATCCTGATGTCGACCACATCGATATTCTTGCTCCGCTCTATCAATGCTGCAGGTAAATAATAAAATTTTATTAAAATAATGAATGAAAAATATCAATTAAGATGCTTTGTTATTTGACTGTTACTGCTAGATTCAAAATAGAAATACTAAAAAATTGAAACTCAAAGTGACAAATAAATCTCTCACATGCCAGTAAATTACTAACCCAGTCAACTTTTTGATGATTATTATCAGGAAAGCAAAGGATATTATAACGTAAAAACAGCACATCTCTGTTGTAACTGTGATCGCAGTGCTAATTCCACTGCGCTGTCTCTGGAGATAAGTGCATTTATGTGGTATCTTATTCTTTGCTAACATCTGATTAACAAGAGCGGGTTTTTCAATCGATATCTTAATTCTTTTCATAGCAATCTGAATTAAAAAAAAATCAATTTATAGCAGTTTTTCCTTTATTTAAATAGATTTTATTTAACTTGAATAATTATTAGTTGACCTATGTATACCTATGAAGAAAAAAATAATTCCTTAAATCATGAAAGTTTGAAACCAATGTTTCTATCCACATTGCAGGTGTTCTTCATAGCTTGTAATGTAGGTCACAAGTATGGGAGTGCAAATGTCGGTTTCTAATAAATAGTTTATCACTAGTTATTTTAGGATTTATTGGGTCTTTTCTTGAAGACTGTTGTAACCTAATACAATACAATAATACATACAATAATATTCAATCCATTGAAGGTATGAACTTGAGACATCATTCCAAAAATTTTGTGGATATACAAACTGGAGCTCATACTCAAGGAATCAAATCTCCATGGTCATCTCTCAAGAGGAGGAACAAGAGAAAATGCGGTACCCACCAGACGATATTAGATTCGTACCTGTGTGAATATATCTGGAGAAGGAAGTACGAAAACAGGGATTTATTTGAGCAGATCCTGAAGAATATTGTGGATTTTTGTCCTTCAAATTGAAAATGTATATCTATATTTGTCTTGGTTATTTTATTTCTATTAGGTTATAACAGTTATCAATAAAAGTAACTGGAGGGGGTTTTAGAAAAGATCTGATTTATTTTGTTGACCTCCGCACGGGTCATATCCTTCCTCAGATTTTATTTAACTTAAGTTATTAGCAACTTTTTATCAATGGAAATAACGTTTTTAATTTTGATATATTACTTGATAGTCTAAACTGATTTTTACCTCCTGTCACCGATAGGCATAGAAGTATCAAAGATCTTTATCATAATGACATTTTAGTTATCACTCCTCCACTGACTTCTTATATTTTTGTTTCTTACATTTCCCCTCACTCCCGTTCTTGTGACATTTCAGTAAGTGTTCGTTATACCTGCAGTCCTGATGAATAATTGGTTAAGTCGAATTTTGTCCAAAATGGGTTAATTGTACTGAGAGAAACGGAATTGTGTCATTCTAGTGATGTAAAGTGGCTAAGACAGGTCTTGGTTTAAAATAGAGATATATATTATATTATAACTTAATCCAAGGACTACGATAATGATACAATTCCACTTTTCTCAGTACAATTAACCTATTTTGGAGAAAATTCGACTTAACCACTTATTGATAGCTCTGCAGGTGTTAGCTTCCTTAACTAGCCAAGGGTGTTCCAGTTCCAGAAAGTAGAATTTAGATTTACAATTATTTTTCTACTGCTGCAGTTTTATCTATTTGCTTAAACATTTGTGATCCCTCTATCTTCTAAAGCAGCACAAATGACCTTTTTGGTTAAGATTCGTTATAACTTAGTCGCTCATGTCATTCACATTAGTGCCCCTATTTTTATAATTAAGGTTTGAGCCCCATTTTTTATATCGGTTCCATACTTACTTAATAAATAGCTTGTGTAATTTTCATCATGTGCGATGATCACCTGATCATCTGCAACAAACAAATGACCATCAATATTTAATGCTTAAAATTTGGTTCCTTGAATCTCTTGAAATTGGTGATTTTTAAAATTTATGAAGTTTTCTTAATCTCTACTTGTTAAGCTAACTCATCTTTTAGAGATTAAATCTTATCTGTTTCTCAAGTAGAGTGAAAAACTCTTGGGTGGCCATTTTATAATATTAAGTCTCAGTACTTTAGAATTTTATTTATATTCAGTTTATACTGATACTAATGTATCATATCTTTTAATGCATACATGTATCTAATAATATGCATGTGTGTTTTCTGGATAGTGTCTCTCTTGAAGATTGCGACAGAAGTGATTTTATTAAAATAGTTATAAAACTGTTTTTACGTTTATTATGTATTTACATTACATCTAAATACGAACTACTTAATTTAATTTCGTCATGCCTTCCATTTCATTTTGTATGATTTTTCAGTCAGCCAATCTGCTGATTGTCAATTACTTGTATTTGACAGGTGTGGATAAAAATATAAAGAGAAAAACAATTTTAATTAAATTTACATTAAATTTGAATACAGTTCATTTATTTAACAGTTCTTTGTTTTTATTTAGAATACGAGAAAAGTTGGTGGCGAGATTAGTCTTTCTGAAAGATGGTGCTTTGAGTTCCTGGTTGAAGAAGTTATTGAAGAACCACACGCTGGCTCCTGTGCTGTATGATAAGCATTACAAAGCCTTAAACAGGAGGCTGAGTATCATCCTAGCAACCATAATGGTCTGTTTCCAGGACAATGGCCGGGAGGCTGTCTTGACCTCTGATGATTGACTGTTGTTTTTAATATTTTAGAATTACGCACTTTTGATCGATTAATCTTTAAATCTTCTCTCATATCACAATAATTTATTTTGTACAGCTGTAAATAATCTATTTTACAAGTGCTCAATATTTTATATTTAGCTTTATGATATGGAAATTCTTCGATTAGGGACCAACGTAGAAAACTAGCATTGACTAAAGTCTCTAAGATGTTGTTTTAATTTATTTGGTTTTTATAATTGTTGTTTTCGGTTGGCATTACACTATTACTGTTTCCCTACAAATTATTTTTGTTTTAATTCTCTTGTTTATGTTACTGGATTACATCTTTTTGAGTCATTCATTCAAGTAAGTAAAAAAAACCTTTTCCAGTCAAACATTTTTTCTTTATTTAAATACGTTTCAACATTCTTCAGTCATTTTCAATTTATATCTCTTATAAGTCCCTTTTTTTATTTAATTTAAATATATTTTTTAAATACTTATAAATTTGCACATTTTTAATCTTTTAGTAGATTGTCAAATAATTTAAAATTTTTCTTATAATACTTAGAGTTTACAGTGTACTCCATAATCATTATTAACATTTATCTATTTATCTACTAAAAGGTTAAAAATGTGCAAATTTATAAGTATTTAAAAAATATATTTAATTAAATAAAAAAAGGGACTTATAAGAGATATAAATTGAAAATGACTGAAGAATGTTGAAACGTATTTAAATAAAGAAAAAATGTTTAACTGGAAAAGGTTTTTTTTATTTACTTGAATGAATGACTCAAAAATTATTTTTGTTTATTTTGATTTTTATGTTAGTTTTTTTTTAGTTTCTATGTGTTTTATTATATCACTCATTAAATGCTATAAAATCAAAACTAAAAAATAGTAAATTGTTGGGTTAAACCTTTTATCAAAACTACAAGCTCAATTTCTTATTTTACTTTTCCATGAATTTTATATATTTTGATGCTATGAATTACAATATTTCATTGCTGAAGAAAGATTGATGGTTAAGACTTTCATAATTATTTATAAAAGATGAATCAAGGAGAGTGGAGATACTGCTAACTCAAAGACACTAAAGCTCTAGTTTAATTTTCTGTAATATTATTGTAATCCGGACTTGTTCCAGAATAAATAAACCATTTGATGCTCTAACTATAAAATAATTAGATCTGACTGATCATGGTTGCTAGGTAACTTTAACATATGGCCTCCTTTCTCACCATCTGGTGGATGAAATGCTTCATGATAAGTTGGACTGAGAGTCCATACTTATTCTGAATTTAATGCCTAAGAGCTGCCCTGACAGAACATACTATACTGCCTTACACATTCACTATTCACCATTTTTATTATAAGTAGTTTGACAGATCAGTATAATGAATATATTTTTAGCCTTGCATTATATAATGTTAATCTGTGTTTTTTTATGATTTTTCTTTAGTCATAAATTCTTCTTCAATTGCTGCCTGTTTTGAAGGTTTGCTCTTCTGCATTTCATTTTATTTATTTATTTTTTTAGGCAGGGAGCGGAGTGGCTCAGTGGTAGAGCACTGAGCTGCCATGCCGCAAATCCTGATTCAAATCCCACTGCAGACCATGACTTTTATTTAGTCTGTTTGCAGCGGGAGATGGATCATATAGGATCTAGGACCCTCCTGGGGCCCTCCCAGCCTCTGTAAAATATTATAAAAATAGGGTACCCAAAATAAGGGGGGAAAAAATCTGGTGGTTGAGCATGACCTAGGTCAAGTCACCTCCTTGCAGAACCGTTGTCCATGAAACAGTACAGTCTCTACAATGTACTGAACCCCAGACCCTTCATGGGTTGTAGTGGTACAGGTTTTTTTAGGCACTTTTTATTTTCTAAAGCTAGATCATTTTTTCTCCAAAGAATTTTTTTTAAGTTGCTTAACATCCTCCTTGATCTTTACCATTACTACCAAAATTGTGGTGGCATTGTCCTAAGTTTTACTGGCAGCCTGGGTATAGTCTGTTGCTTATTAAACTCTGATAAAGGCCTTTAACTCCCATGTCTGAAATGTTAGCTCTCATTCACGCTGGGTTACATCTCTCTGTTTTTCTTTGCTTAAAGGGCCCCCAATCACTTTCTCTTGAATTTATTTTGTATGTTCCAATAAAACTTTAGAAGTATATCGGTGTTATTTGAGATTCCTTAAAAACAAAAAGATATCAAAATGTGTAATAAAAAATATTCTGAGATAGGTGTATCTACAATAACTTGAGTATGTGCTATTCTAAAAGTCCTTGTGCATAATTACTGTTCAGAGTAATGTCCATTGTTTTTAACTACTTTCACCCATCTTTTTGCCAGTAATTGGATTTGATACATATCATGGTACTTCTCACCCAGTTTTGAGGCGAAGAACTATTCTCATCTGATTTTTAAATCCTGGTAATTATTAAAGATTTTACCTTCTAAAAAATGAGCCATTGGTCTATACAAGCCATGATTTATTGGCAAAATATCTAGGCTGTAGGCAGGATCAGGCAAAATGTTTAATCCTTACATTTCTGGTAATTTTTCCTTTGTCAAATGAAAAGCTTGTGCAGGGTCATTGCTGTGTTGAGAAATCCAAAACTCCTTTGGAGTTCCACCAAACATAAAGAATATCTTTATCTCATATTAATATCCAGTTATACAGCTTCACCTGGCTGTGCCCATTGCATGTTTGCTGGATTTTTTCATGAATATCTAATTTTCGTCGCTTGTGATCTTTTTTCATCTATTTTCGGATTTTTAAGGAAAATTGTGCACATATCAGTTTTTATTACAGAGCTAGGGCTTTTGTCAAGTCTTTTGGGTTGGACCTTGTTCTTCAGTTCTGTACAGTCAGGTTATTGAGATGACGAGCCACTGTGGCCTTAGAAGTTCCTACACCCCTACTACAGTCAATAAATTACAAGTAGTTGCATGCATTTCCTGTTTACATATTTACAAAGAATGTAACCATCAATGACCGATTCATATCTAAGGGCTATATTCCTATTTTTGAAATACCTGAACGAATGTGGTAGTATTTCATACCTCGTATGTCTTCTAACATACTCTTTTATCCCCTACAGAATTGATGCTCTAGGCTTTTTCGTATAGATTATAGAACATAGTTCACTGTACGTCGGCACTAATTAAATATAAGTCGTACTTATTTGGTGTTTTTTTGACTGCACCCCCAACTATCTCCGTTCTCCATAGTTCGCTGTAATTTAAAAAACAATTTAATGAGTGATATTTTAATTAATGCTAAAAAAATAAGATTAGAAACTTTTTTTTTTTATTCTTTGTTCTTTGTTTAAACCTAGATTGTAAATCGCAATAGAAGTTGGCCTGTTGTTATAATTATAGATATGTTAGCTGTATAGTAAGTTATGAATTTTGAAAAGGTACAAGCTCATAAACTCATTTTGAATAATTATTAGATGAGTGTATAAATATCATTGGAGTTAAAAAATGAATTCTTAAATAATATTCAACTAATTATTTCACTAGGAATTGATTTTTGACCTCTACCTGGACCATTCTCTTCTTCATATTAACTCTTTATTACTCATGTTATGTTAAATGGTTCAATGTTCCATATACATTACAAATCATAGTTATGGATAAATTATTTTTATTGCCAGAGCATGTAAGTTATTAAATTGAGTTTATAGTGTCTGAATGAGTATAAACTAATTAAGCTATCAGATAGATTAAACTATGTTCTCAATTAGTGCCATCAATAAATTATCTTTATATATGTATAAAGATAATTTCTTATATATGTATTTTCTTCTTATTTTTTCATATTTCAGTACCACTTTTTTTGTTATAATTTATTTATGTGTTTAAATGTTGTAATAAATAGAAGTTTTATATGATACAAATTTAGTAGTAAGTAATTAGTATTTAGGTAATGTTATTATCAGAATGAATATGATGTTTGTCTCTGTAAAACAAAACACTGTTTACTTGTTTTGTTTTATTTCGTAATTTTTTACTTACATTTAAATTACTGTATTGTTAGATATTTTATCAATCAAATCCTATAGAGCTGTGGTGATATAATGCCGTCCTATAGAAAAATACATTTTTAGATATGACATGTTTATTAGATTAGTCTTCTTTTTCAAAGGAATATTGATCAATTTTTTTCTCTGTTTTAAATCAGAACTCTGCAATTTCCTAACTACACGTTATTTATTTTGAATTCACTGCAATATTCATTTTTAATATCTTTTTCACTTGCGCCTTATTGTAAATATTTACAAATGCATTAAATTAGTAATTATCTAGTCATTTTTTAGATAAATGTTCTTCTGAAGCTCAATTGTTGCTTATCTTTGAGGATAAGCACACCTTAGACCTTAGACATTTATCATCATTAGAATTATTTTGTAATTTTTTCAATGCTTATATTCACATTTGGAATGAAACTTGACTATATAAGGCTAGGGAATGAAGTTATTTTTGTTATGTTTGCATTTTACTAAGCAGTTTGATGTCCTATTCTAACCTTTATATTAATCGGCTGAAAACAAAAACTTTTGCTTGATTTATTAAATTTTGTGATAATAGAGTCGGTTTATGGCTCACATTCATCTATTTTTATACCTTTATAATTTCATATATCGCCACCCTAATTACAAAAACTAATAACTCCATTTAAATAAAAGGTTCATGGTTTTGTAATTATAGTGACGATATGACATATATCATTTCAGTATCTGAAAAATGTGATATTCTTGTTATATTGCTGTTTAATGATTATTTATAATACGTAAATTATCAATCGTCAAACAATTATCATATATTTATATGTTTTTTAATATGTTAAGGGCCCCTCAGATAGTTGATATGAATTGTTATGTGATATTATTAATAAAAGTATCTATCAAAATTAAAAAGAAAAAACCTTATACAATGTTAACAGATGCTTAAAAAAGTCTAAAAAGTAATAGACTGTCAGATTAACCCAAGGTTTTTTAAATTTAATGATTATATGTATCATAATACGCTAAATCAGATAAACATATCCTCCTGACTATGCCCAATTATCAAATCTGCAGACATTTAAATATGGTTTGTATCAATGTCTGGTCGTAGACAGAGACAAGAAATTTATAGATTTGCCACAATAAAATATATATATTTTGACTTTATTTATTGTCAGTTCAAATTTTATATCGATGTTTATGTTATATCTATAATTAATATAGATGCAATTTGCAGGAATATGAAATATCGCTGTGTATTTTTCTTTTTTTGTTTTTAAATTTGATTAAAATTTCTCTATATATATGGTTAAAAGTAAGAATATTAAAGATTCAGTACTAAAGTTTGATTTTTGTTTAAAATAAACTTTACGATCCTAAGTAATTAGCAAATATAATTGGGCAACATTTATTCATTATCTGAGGACCGCTTAAAAGGATTATGTGTCTTAAAAATGTAATTCAATCAAGTTTGAATTTTATAATAATGAAAGCAATTGTGATAATTAAAAAAAATTGGATTTGGAAGAAAAATAAAAGTTGCGAAATAAAAAATAAGATGAAGATTTTGCATTTAGGTGTTTTTGGATTGTATAATTTTTATAAAAGAAAGTATTTTTGAACATGATCTTAGCCATAAATGCCGTAAATTATAGATATTGATGTTATTCCATGTTTCTATTTTTCTGATATTGTTAATTAAATAATTTTCATTAAATGTTATTAACATTTGATTTTGTACATATGTTATTTTTATTTCTAGGTCCTGTATAGATAAATAAACACTTTGAATTAAGTTTTTTATTTGTATATTTTATCATTTAACATTTTAATATTTCATGAAGTATAATAAATTTATTCCCTTTTTCTGCACGTCAGGGTCTTGTTTGGCCCACGAAACATTTTAAATACTTCAATATTTAGTCCTTTGTTGTTCCTTCTTCCTACCCAAATTTTCTCTTTCATCCTTTAATGTCATTGGGTTAGTGAGTGACATGAAGAATTTCATATAGACATTTCCCGTAACACGACTTGAAGTTTCCGACTCTCAATCACATGGTAGAGGGAGTTAACAACTTCATTTGCCTTGATTCCAGTTTGTGGAACTAAGCTAAAGGGAACCCCACTCAAATTTGAATTCAGCCCATGAGAACTTCAATCTGTAAACAGTTGGATTTGTTTTAAAATGTTAGACACCAATTCCCTATCATTTGCATTTAATCCACTTTTCAAAATATTTTTCATTTAGATCATATTTATTTCTTAGTTAGTG
The DNA here is from genome assembly GCA_037127475.1 of Arma custos. Lineage (NCBI taxonomy): Eukaryota > Metazoa > Arthropoda > Insecta > Hemiptera > Pentatomidae > Arma > Arma custos. The sequence continues at coordinate 100,528,639 of CM073762.1, forward strand.
TAGCTTTCTTATAATTTTAATTAAATTTCAACAAATTCTTGCACTCAATGACCTCATATTAATATTAGTATGTAATATATTACACAAAATTAAGACAATAAATGGCTTCTTGTAAGGTTTGATGTAATAAATCTATAAATAGCTCTGATAATGCCATTTGATGTGGACCGAAACCTTAGCAGTATTTAAAGAAATGATCTGATGGTATGTATTTTTTCTATACATTGAGGAATCACCCTAAATTCTAGGCTTTTCAGAGTGTTAACTTAAATGCAACCACTCCCAATACCACTTAATATTTATAATAAAGAGGAAAATGGTTGACTGGAAGATCATAATGAAGAATTCAATTTGTCTGGGGGTGCAGTCATTAATAACACTAAATAAGGTTAACTTATTTATTATAAGTGCATACGTTTTTTCTTCTTAGCCCTGAAGATGGCCTACATTGTAGGCCGAAACATCGGCACTTATGATAAATAAGTTGATTTTATTTAGTGTTATTAATGACTGCAACCCCAGACAAATTGTATCCTTCATCACTTAATATTTACTTTGTGGATATTCCCACTATATTTATCTTGATATTACTGCTTTGGTTACTATGGCACAACGCCACTGTAAGTTGGAACAATACTTTCAACACTCAATCAACAGATTTGTTGCACTATTTTTCCTTTCCATAAGTAAAAGAACATCTACTCAAAATTCTATGTAAATAGTCAAACACGTTTTTTACATTAAACATATTGTAATAAAACAGAAAGGAAATCCTATTCTCATAAGGAAATAGTACTCATCATATCTAATGCATAGAAAAAAAAAAATTTCAATGTGCTGAAATGAAATGAACCAGGAGCATTATAGTATACTTCAATTATAAATGATTTTAAGAATCGATTGAAAGACACACAAACATCAATAACTTATTGTATTCATTTGTGGTTTTAAACTACAGAGTATTTTATAAACAATGTGTATCAAAAAGGAAGGTTTGTATAAGAGATAAGAAAATAAAACAAAACATACGGTTCCATGAGGTTTGATGATACTGCAGGCGTAAACAGAGAGATGGGAGGGTGAGAGCAATGAATATACTCAATAAGAAGCCAATTTGTCACCTAATTGTACATAATCAGCTGATCTGTACACTTAAGTGTAAGTATGAAAATTTTATCAAAAACCGGTTGTCTTTATAAAAATAATTTTTTTTTATATACAGATATATCCAGGTCCTTTATCTTACATAAGCCGCTGACAAGAAGACCAATCTTTATTTTGAAACAGATTATCTCTTTAAAAAAATTTATATCGAGTACCATCTACCACAACAACCTATACCATCTAAATAAATATTGAGCAAATAGTCTAGCTGACTTTTATACGATATCTATAAACTTCTACTAAATGATTATGGATTTTATAAATTATAGAATCAGTGTTATTTGAAGATTCTTTATAGGATGTACTTTTCAAAACCAATAAAATTAAAATCAATACTAAAAAAAAGATGCACCGCTTAAAAAAATTTGTTGGTCTAAGAAATATTGTAAGAATTCTGACATTAATTTATTGATAAGAAATATTAGGAGGAAATAAAGATAAAACAATAGAACATAAGATTTTTTGTGAATCATAACGAAAAGAACTTAAAAAGTATTACTCTCAGAAAGCAATATAGAGTTACTTTAGTTTGATAAAACTACCTGAGGTCTAAGAATATCCAAAATTAATTTATTAATTAAATAAACTTTATTAATAATTACTGTTGGAACAATGATTAACATGAATATTTTATAATAAAAGTTTAAGTGCTTTGTTATGAGCTATTGGATTATTTTTGGAACCAAAGAAAGCAAGTATTAAAAAAAAAAATCATTCTATTTTCAATTAAGTTAAATTTAGTAGTTGCTTACTTTCTTCCCTTACGATTTTTACCTGAAGTCAGTTCTATCCTCCCCCCCCATACTCCAAACTACAAATCATTTTAAAAGATATTAAAATATTAATAATAGATATTACCCTTTTTTAAATCAGTCTAATCTGGAATATTATCTAAACTTTAAAATTGACTTAATAAATATAATTCTCCACTGAATGAAATAAAAAAAAATTGAAAAAGAGCTATTTAAAAAATATTAAAAACTACTATAAATTTTTAAAATAATAACATTTATTATTTCTATATTAAATAATTTTTATGTTTTTTATTAAATAACTAAACTTGGTTTGAATACAAATGAATATAATTGGATCATTTAATTGTAATTTATCTTTCACCATTGGGATGAATCTAATATTGAAGTATAAAAGTATTATTAATCATGGAATTAGGTTAATAATTTATTTTATTAGTTGTCAATTAAGAATTAAAATTAACTCCTGTTTAAATCTTGAGAGATTTCATTTCATTATCACAATAACCAATCAACACTGGGGCTAACATATTCATATTAACATATTAGGTTGGTACTATTAATTTGAAATCTTAAAGTAGTGAACAATTTTGTACTAGTGTTATTCTATTACTTATAAAATTGCAAATAAAAAAAGTAATCTAAGAAATTACTAGGTAATATTTGTTTACTAAATACTTTAATTAGTATTACTATATTGTTATATTAGTATTTATAGATATACTACACATTAAGACTCTTAATTATACACTAAGTACTATATCCTTTAATATTACTATATATCAATTTATCTTTATTATTATTGATTTAATAGTTGTTTTTATCCAATTAATTTACTAATTTCTTGAATATGAAGTCATTATTAACTATGTAACAAACCTCAAGTCTTGCAATTTCAGATTTTCAGTGCTTAATTTTAAATTTTAATGATGTTTCAGGATCATGAATATTTTTTTTAAACATGAGGTGTGAATTCTAAATTTTAGAAATTGGAATTTTCATTGAAGTCTATTTTTGACCTCAATACTCAAGAACAGTATCACCTAAAAATGGTAAGCATCTTAGCTAATTGAGAAATAAATTGTTGAATGATTAATAATAGTAGAGTCAATTTTTATATAATACTTAAAAAGGCTCTATATTATATACATTAAGTTCAACATTCATATATATATATAGGATGACATAGATATAGGATGACATTCATTTAGGATGACAAGTTTTTCTACTGGCCACAAGCCTGAAAAACATACAAATATTTAGGGTGTCTTAAGAAAAAATTGATTGATTGAATAGTTGTTTTTATCCAATAATTTACTCATTTCTTGAATATGGAGTCATTATTAACAATGTAACAATACCTAAGTCTGGCAATTTCAGATTTTTAGTGCTTAGTTTTAAATTTTACTGATATTTGAGGCTTATAAATATTTTTTAAAACATCAGGTAATTGTAAATTATTAATTTTTGAAATATAAATTTTCTTTTAAGTCTATTTTGGACTACAAAATCCACAGAACGGTATCACCTATGAATGCCTGGCAAGCATCTTAGCTGATAAAGTTGAATAATTAATAATCATAGAGTCAATTTGTAGATAATATTTTAAAAAGCTCTTCGTTGTATAAACTAATTTCAAAATTAATAGTGGATGTCAAGTTTTTTACTGACTACATGCTCCACAGAGCTTATTAATTTTTAGGGTGTCTTCAAAAATATTTGACTGATTGAATAGTTGTCATATTACCTATAATAATCTAAATACGTTATTAGTAATATCTGAAACAGATAATTTTTCTGTAAGAAAAGGTGCTCTGATTCAAACTGAGTTCCAACAGTAAAAGTAGATTTTTTTTTTAGACAGTAGATTTGTTATAGGAATCGCTGGCATGATGATGATTAAAAGATTTAATGTAATTTGAAAGTATTGATTAAAGTTGTTTGATAATATAAATTTAGTTGAAAATAATTATCGGAAGGGGATGCCTATGTAAATGCCTATGAAGGTAATAGATGGGATTTTATTTAATGAATATAGGCAGAATGTCTTTTTTTAAAATAAAATTATTTTAAATAATGTTATATGTTCTATATTTCATGTAAGTTAAATACTAAAGTACTTTTTGTAGATTTTTAAAAGAGAAAAAGTAAAATAAAAATAAGTTATTTTTTCCGACAAGAGATAGCGCTCGACTCCAAGTTTTAGCGGCCATCTTTGCTCTGCGCGCACTCCCGTGAGAGGCAGCCATCTTTGTTGCCAGCTCGTAAATCATCTGTTTTAGTTTTCTAAAGCTATTTTTCTTCTATGTTTAGCAGCCAGTCATTATCCGGCAGTGCTCCAAGTCGTATATCAATAGTGGCGGCTATGTCCCAGCCTCTATGTGCCCTCAACACGTTATGCCTTCTTTGAATCGGCTCGGTAGGCGTGGCTTATACAAGCGTGATTTCTTTCAGTATCAGAGAAGCCATTGTCGGATAACAGTGAATTTTAGGCGCTACTCTCCGCCACACATTACTACCGGATGACACTCGAAAATCGATATACTTATTCGACTGACCGATAATAGTAGAGTAGCTTACTTACAGAGTTTTTTGTATTTAAAAGTTGAATTTAGCGGTTCGTTTTTGTAGTGTAGGTGGCGCTCGAGTTATTACCCAGGCAGCGGTCAGAAGCCAGGCGCATAGGTTGCTCTCCGATTGGCCGCTTTTAGTAAGCTCACTTCCCCTAATGGCTGTGAAGGTTTTATTGTGAACTGGCACAGTGAGAAGGGGCATATCCGCGCGTACGTTTTGTTTAGTGACATCGCGCCGTGTCCTCGGGTGCTGTCAATGGAAAAGCGGTTTAGTGCGTGTTAGTGGTGTGCAGCATGGACGATCAGAATCGCATGATGCATCCTGTTCCCGGCCAAGTTGGAATGTTGCCTCAAGGATATGGTATGCAGCCCGTGGACCCCAATCACGGGGCACCGGCCACCCCAGATCAAGAAACGAGGAAGCAAGACATTGGGGATATACTTCAACAAATTATGAATATTACAGACCAGTCCCTGGACGAGGCACAAGCAAGGTAAACAAACAGTGTATAAACATAACCTAACCCTTTGACAACCTAAAGCCTTCCTCTTAATTGTTAATTTACATGTTTCGAGCTCTAAATTGATGTTAAAATCCTTAATTTACATTGATAAAGTTGCCTCGTTTCTGGTGAGAAAGTTTTTATGTCCAGAAACCTCTAGAAAACAGTGATCAATTGATTGTCATCAGTATAAACAATAGACATGCTGGTTTGTTTTTTAAAATCCTGTTATTTGCATTATATTACCTGTTATTTTGTATGGGCAACTACCATGTTCAAAGCTTGAAACAGACTTTTAAGAGGTTACACTTGGCTCCCTACCGATATAACCTTCCTCTCATCTCCCCATTTATCATTCTTTTTCCCATTTTTCATTTGTTTTTCCTTCTTAAAATGTGAAGAATAACTCGGTGGTTTTCTTCCAGAAAACACACTCTCAACTGTCATCGAATGAAGCCATCTTTATTCAGCGTATTGTGCGAAATCAAAGAGAAGACTGGTGAGTACATATTTACAGTAATAATTTCTTTGTTCTCCTTGACTTGTTTTTGTAAAAATATTCTCAGTGAACTTTATACATGTCAAAAGTGTTAGTTTTACGTGGAAGTTTTTCAAATATTTATTTCTGTAGTCGTTGATTTTGTTTAAAATAAAATAAATTGAGTTCTACCCTGGTATAGCTCTGTAAAACATCAGTGATTTTTATTAAATAGCTGTAGTGTCTCGTTTTGTAAAAGTTGTGTTCATTCTCATATTTAAAATAATAGGTTTATCTTCACGCTACCAAAATTTATGTGAGAATTTGAGTAAAGTATATTAAGGTGATCAGTAATTATTCGTTGTGGCATAATTAAATCACACCTGTTTGTTTTATAGCCTGTATTGCTGGCAATTATGCAGAAATAGGCACTTATTCATTTCAACGCCCCCTCGTGTGCTTGCTTTCTCTGTTTTAAAGAACTGTGATATGATCTATGAAGGCTGTATATTTTCTGATGGGGCTGTTATCCGAAGAGAGGATTAGCAATATCTTTTGAAAATAATTTTTGTTTTGTCATTCTCCATTCCTATTTTTAATTTTTTATTATTGAGATATATCTAATCTGGTCGGGAGAATTTCCTTATTATTCGACTGGGTCTGTTCAGGTTGAAATCTCATGTGTTTAATTGGATGTTCCTTTTCATCTGAATATTTATGTGGTTATAAAGATTATCTTTGTCAATGCATTGAATGGGTCTAATACATCATTGCCATTATGTTTTCCATTTGCTTTGTTGAGCCATTTCCATTTTATTTTATTTTTTAATTTTTTTTTTTTACCGAGTACAAGCCATTTGCATTTTTCTAGGTCCATGAATAATTCCATTTTCCTTATCAGCATGAGATGCAGTGGCTTTAATTTGTTACAAAAAAAAACTTTTTGTTGCCTCAGTAGGGATTTTTTATTTTTATTGTGTTCATTCATTTAGTCTATTGTTCTATTAAATATAAAAATTATATTATTATTTCTGCTGTATTTTATTTTGGGAATAGTTTTATAATGTTTTAAAGGGCTTAACATTGATTCGGTAATTCAAATTTATATTTTTTATTTTTATGTTATCGAAGTAACAGAATTAAATTAATTTGAAATTATAAATTCAACTAGTCACTAGTTTCAAATTGTAGAATTTTCATTTCTTGTTCTTTCTAATAGATCAACCCTACCTTATCGATGATATATTTTATATTTTATAAAAAAAAGTTATTTATTGGGCGAAATGAATACCATAAGTTTTATTATGATTCATTTATTTAAACTATCAGTGTGTTAATGGTTATTTAAATTATCATAAAATAGTTATTCCCATAAAAAAAATTGTCTGATTTGTAACTTAGGCCAAGGGATACTTAAGTCTCTTTAAAAAATAAAAATATTTTTAAAAATTATTGCAAATTTAATATATTTTTATTATGGATTTCCTAAACTGTTGAGTGGTACCCTAACCGTTAATAGTCGCTGGAAATAGTACTTTATTGACTTCCATTTATTATTATTGGCCTGGAAAACATTTAAAAGATATTTGGAGTGAGAGATAGAAAATGTAACTGGTTTGTAAGTCAAAGTTTTGATTGACACTAATTCGGAATGGTGGCCCTATGAAACATGACACCTCCCCGCCTGTTTCTCGTTAGATATTGGAGCACCATCATTTGACATGGTCTTTTGGGTATTCATTCACTTCTTTCAAAAAGTTTCCCAAGTTCTCTTCTTAATGTTTTCATTATTTAATAATAATCGTAATAATTATAAGTGTTTTTCCGTAGGAAGGTAATGAGAAGCGAAATCAAATTAAATAATTTTCCGTTTTTCTCCCCAGTTTTTATGGAGTCATAAATCAGTGTCTCCAAGCCATTAAAGTTTATGACGGCAAATATTACGTTTCTTATACTGCAGTTGGAATGGGATTATTCCGTTTTGTGAATAACCCGTGTTTTCTTTCTTTATTCCTTTTTTTTTTAATATATATATTTTCAGTTAATTTTTTTTTAGTCTTCTCTTTAACCGCTTTCTAAAGTACCGTGAATGCATAAAGTTTTAATTTTCTGTTTAATTTATCCCGTGTAATTGTTTTTTTTTTTTTACTTCTAAAGAGCGGTTTCTCCTTGAAGCGTTTTATCCTTCGTGTAAAAATAAGCGATATACAATATCCCGACGGGTCTTATTTATTTTCCCGGCCATGATAAAATTTTAAATTAATTTCAAGGAGAAACCCGATATTGCAATTCGGTTTACATTCTTTGACGGCTAATATTCATATTTATTTATAACGACTTCTAATAAATAATAGTGATTCAAATATTTAAATTTAAACGTTTTAGATGATAAATTGTGCTATTTATTGTGAAAAAGTCTGGTGGAATAATTGTATTGGAGATATTGGTGTACTATTTTCCGCGAATTGGTGATCGTAACAGGGTTTTTTTTCCTTCCATTTTATTTGAGTTTTATACCCGATAAAAACTTTTATGTGGTGGCACAGATGCGCTGCCCATTAGCCAATGATAAGCCCGGTTTTATGTCTTTTAAATGTACTCAAGAGCCTATCCCCCTTAGGAATTGGATGTCCTTTTGATTTGTTGAGTCCTTAAAATAATCAGAAACGGTTATCCTTTATTTTTTTTTAAATAATGTCTCATTTTCCTTATTATATAAAAGAAGCGTGTGATTTTTTTTTTATTCTTAAAAATTATTGCATGGATCCGCTAATAATTGAGCGGTGTATTAGTATAATGATTTGGAAATTATCTTATTATGCGGTATTGAATTAATATTTTACAAGGCCCTGCGAATATCCTTCGATAATTATATTTAATAACGTGCATTGTAGCATTGTATAATAAGCGATAGCGGTGCTTGGCCTAGAAAACACTTTTCTGCTGCTTATCCTTTTTTAAAAAAAAAAACTAAGCAATTTTGCTATTTTGGTCGTAAGATACTTGCGGTTTTGTTATATGCTGAGACAAACCGCCGTCCAAGTTGGTATAGAGCCATTTCGCCTCTTGTAAGATTATTTATGCGGATAAGAATTGATTGCATTCGTAGAGCTCGTTTCCCTTAAATGGGGTTTTTGTTAGGGCATGTCATGAGCTTGCATGTCCGCCTCTTAGCTATATTTTATTGCCTTTATCGTAATCATTCCTGTTAGCCCTACACGGCCTATCTTAATAAAAAATAAAATAAAAATAAATAATAAATAAAAAAGTGGAATTCGGAACGATTTGTATAACAGGTGTCCTGTTGGGAAATAAAATATTGATCATTTTGGCATTGGGGAGGGCACTGGTGATTTATAAGACATTTGTATAGTTACGCATCCCCCAGGCCGCTATAGTTTGAAAAATGTTTGTTTACTAGCTTTCTGGCCACCCTCAACATTGCTTTCTTTCCCAATGTATTGGTTTGTCGAATTTTATTTTTACTATTAAATTGTCGGATATATAAAAAAAATTATTTTTATTTAAAAAGTGGGCTGTATCATATTAACATAATATCTAAAAATATTCATTGTGTGTGACTCCGTAAATATTACATTACTTTAGTATCGGTAATCGTTCCTGTTTCACCTTATTTTATATTTAATTTAAATAATTTTATATTTAATTACCACTAAAAATAAATAATTATTTATAACGTGGTTCTGTTAAGTGAATTAAAATATATTCTCTCATGCCTTCATTAAGGTATGTGTCTTAAAAAAATTAAATAATCAATAATTTTTCTTGAAAATATAAAAGTTAATTATAGGGCATAAATTATTATCGAAATCTTCCCATTGTTATTAATAATTACCCATTATTACATTCTCTTTTCCTTACTAATGCTCACGATAACTTGTATTTTTGAAAAATATTGAAATGAAAAGAATAAACAGTTAAAACTTGACTCGAAGCGACAACCTGCGAACTTTTTTATTGTTATTTAATGTTTAACGGCGTGAAAACTGCAATGCTCGTCAACTCCGATTACTATTTTTCTTTAAAAAAAAACAGTAAAAGTTTATTCATAGTTATTAATTTTAGTTATCTGTTAGTTGATGTAATACCGAGGATAGATTGGAATCACATAATTTAAACCCGATTGTCGTATATTATTTAATAATTGAAATCGTTTTATAGCTTGTTAACAATATTGTAAAATATTCGTGTTACAATCTGTTAGAGCAACGCTAACAATTTATCTCATATATTGATGTTATTAACTATTGTTCTTTATTATAAAATTTAATTATTTATATCCTGATTTGCTTTACACCAATATGTATTTAAATAACGACATTTAGTATTTTATATAAGAGCAGTTAAATTTAATTTATTTAATACATGGCATATGTAATTATATCGTGTTACTGAGTTTATTTATTTATCCTCTTTAGAATAAATTTCAAATATTCTTTATAAACATTGATATATTAAATGTTTTTAAACCACTCTTTGACCTTAAAAATATCTTCTCATGAGAAGTGATTCAGTAAAACAAAAAAAAAAAAACGATTCCTTTTGGACGATTACAAATAGAAAATAATAGCCATCCCGTCTATAGAATTTTAAAAGAAATGGTTTGTGCAAGCTAAGAGCCCATTCCTCCAGTTCCTTGTTTTGGTCGTTTTTTCCTTTAGAAACATGTCGAATACCAAACATTCTCCGGGTTTTTGCGTCGATTGTAATTTTCAGGGATCAAATTAATTTTTTGTTCAGATTATTTGTATTTATTAAAATTTTATTCCTAAAAATATGCCTTTTTAAAAAATATTTAAATTGTCACATTAAGCATCCGCACCAGTATCTTTTGGTATTTTCTTTAAATGCTCTAGAAAAGATTTTTTTTCTTATTTATATTGCTTTTTATAATTTAGTATATACGTTAGATCAAGGTTTTATACGCCTTCTGTTTTTTAAAACTCACTTTCCTGAGCTGTTTTGCCTTAGTTTTGTTTATTTCTTTCTTCTTGCCAAATCGTTTAGAAATATTTTCACTTTCGCTGTTTGAATTTTCGCTGGAGATCGTTTAAAAGCTAGACCCAGTAGAGGGAAACAGTTCTAAATGTTAGAAGTTATTTCTGATGCTCGCAAAGGGTTTGAGTTATCCCTCCCCGCCTTCAGCTCTCATTCCAATCCCGAGTTTATAAATATAAACTCCTTTCAATTTTTAAAGGCGGCCTTTCAAAACCTCTTCCAAGCTTTGTTAGCAAAAGATTAAACGTCAAAATGCGTTTATTGCTTATCAAGTGTCCGTCAGATCACTTTTTTTTTTTTTTTTAAGTTGAAAAATAAACTACCTTCATTAATTTATATGTTTTTTCCTCGGCTATTTAACTAGGTTTTTAAAATATCTTGAGGTTCAATCAATGCACACATTCTGGTGATGTTACGGGATTTTATTTTCTCTCACTCACAACCTAACGTGCGAATAAAAATTATGGTAAACTAGCTTTTGCCCGCGGCTTCGCTCGCGGAATTTGGTCTGCCACTTTAAATTTCGGGAGAGATCATTTTAAATAAATAATTTAATTGTTTTTAACTATAAGTTATTCGTACATCCAAAATTTCTGATGTTGTCAAACTTTAAAACTAACGGATTCCCTACAATACAATCTTTGATCCCCTATTATATTAAGGGAGAAACCCTTGGGGGTGGAATTATCCAAATTTCTTTCATCCAAATCCGTTCAGTAATTTTTGCGTGAAAGAGTAACAAACATACAAACTTTTGCGTTCATAATATTAGTAGGATAACAGGATATGAAAAGAATAGGTTCACTCATGTCCTTTCTGTTATTTTAAGAACTATTATCGTGGGAATTGCCTTTAATTATGTACTATAATGGATTCTCCACAGTACACAAAAAACTCTGGGAGGCAAGTGCCCCCCTACCCTCCCCCCCTAAATCCGTCCTTGTAGTCTATGTGCTATTCTGATGTACAAGCTATATTAGTGTAAAGTTTCATCCAAATCCGTTCAGTAGTTTTTGCGTGAAAGAGAGACAAACATACAAACTTTCGCATTTACAATATTGGTAGGATTTACTAAGAGCCTATTTTTCATTGTTAACACATGAAACGTCGTCGGATTCTAGCTATCTATTTACTGAAGGTAGCTCAGGCTATTTATTTATATATACTATCTGTATACCATTAAGTGTATATACTTAGGAAATAAAAGATATTTGTTCATCTTCATATTATTCTATACTGTCAAATTACACCTCCGATATAAATCTAATATAATTTTTTCTTATAATATAATTTACTAAATATTTATAATAAAACTATTTATATAGAATATAGTAATAGCGTATACAATAATGATTTATCGTTTTTTATTTAGTTTTATTAACTCTGTAATATGTCACATTTATAAACAATATAGGCGTTAAAATGTGTTCGTTTTTTTACGATTTTTTTGTTCATTCTCTCCTTCAAATTTTAGTTTATAATATATCATTGGACACATATGCTGTATATACATTTCAGTTATTTCTCACCAAAAGTTTGTGAACTTATACAAATGTAAGGAGGCACATTAAATATGCGTTTGGTTAATTTGGACTTATTAATGAAGACATTTATGGTAGATTTCTCTATTATAGCCAAAGAGGATTAATAACTAAGGAATTAGAGGTTTTTAGAATACTTTTATAAGGAAACTATAAAAATCACACTTCACCCTCCGGGTTTCCTCTTCAATAGGCTATTGTTTTTTTTTTTTTTAATGTGAAATAATTAATAATTAAATATATTATTGAGTAGCATTCAGTGGTAATAAATAAATCGGTTAGAAAATGAAAAAAAGCAAAAATAATAATTAAAAAATCTTTCATTTAGTGAAAAAATTGTTATCTCCAGTAACATCAGAAATTTTTTTTTCAAATTTTCCAGAAAATTCTCGTTGATGTTTAATATTTTGCTACAAATTTATACTTACTTATTGTCAAGTTGACTATGTACCAAAGGAGGATTCCAATGATATGTGAGAGGAGATGGTGGGGTATCCTGCCACTCTTTTGCCATATTGATTTTTGCTCCCTGTCACCATGGCTTGTTGTATTGTATTGTATTCATCCCTCCTTTATCATTTCATTGTCTCTATTCCATCTTTATTTCTCCTTCCAACTTGCAAATATTTCTCAGAATTATAAATCGTTACAGAAAAGTTAATAATAACAACAATCTTAACTTAAATTTATTGTAATTATTTCTTTTCTTTTATTTTAGCATTGGTATTATTTTTGCTGAAAATTCATAATACCTGGAGAATGTGTGAATTCGGGTATCTTTTAACTAAAGCATTAAAATGTTTAGTATAATTTTATGTGTGTTTTGGATTATAACTATTTATTAATGTTTTTTTTTAGTATGAAAATCGGTATAAAAGGTATGAAATAGTGGACTAATTGGTTAAGAAGGACGTGTAATTGATAGGATGAGCGTATTGTGACGGAAGAGGCTATGAATGATCTATCACTCATTGATAAAGGATTTATTGTTTTATGGAGGAGGGGTCGTCGTTCTAGCTAACATTGTAATTGTCTAAAAAGGAAGATGGATTTCATTGAACCGATCCAAACCGATTGACAACCTAATCAACCTCATATTTAGGTTTTTTTCTTGTCTGTCCCGTGGGAATTCTTTCTCCTTCCTAACCTCCGTAGTTACGAGTACCTTCGAAAACAAGCTTTAATAAAATAAGTTTTAATTTTTTTTTGTTAAAAATATTTAAAAATTATAAATAATATTATGCCCTAAGTCAACAAGATCCTAATGAAAGTAATGGTCAATGAACATTCGTCTCCTTCTATACATCGCAAAATTGCTAGAACACGGGGATTTAGGATCGGTGAAGAGAATGGATTTGTCTGATCGTGTTACGAGCCAGGTTAGCTCAGTTGGTTAGAGCACCGCGCTAGTGACGAGGGCAACCCGGGCATTAACTTAGTAATTAATCTCTCGGTAGCTTTTTCTATTCAAACTAATGTGGCCTTTTTTACTTTGTGTGAAAAATATCCCATACATTTTGTTCTTTTACTAACTGTAGATATGTATATTTTTTTATTTACAAGTTGGGAATATTAATGGTTTCAACTATATCGATAGAAATTCATTAAATTTAGGAGTTATAATTAAGGAGAATAAAGAAACAAAAATTACCCGGGTATAATTCAAATATAATAATTCAAAAATAAATTAAATTCTATTGCTATTTATAATATTTAATGTAGAAGTACGTTTTTCTCAATTAACAATAATGCTTTCAATGATTAAAAAAACAAAACAATGTATTACGTTTATGAAAATCAGTTAAAAATTGTGTGTATTAGTGGATAAAAATTACTTTTGAAAAGATTTGTTTATAGACTAATTCAATAATGATGAATATGCTTCGTTTTTTAAAAATAAAATATAAAATATCACATTAATATCAGAAAAAATAATTAACTCATATGCTTATTTATAAACGCTAATAATTTTACAATTACACCTCAGCAAAGTTGATATACATTAAATTAAATTAAATCCATTTTTATCGAATTTTTCTAATGCTAAATTCTTAAGTACTGATTTAACATTAAAAAAAATAAAAATGGTGTTTAAGTTATTATTACTATTTTGAAATAGAGAATATTGTATAAATTTATAATTAAAGCCTTATTTTATATACCATCATGTTATAAGTAAACAATAATGTTTTAACTTCTTTGGCATTGACTTCAATAGTCTTGCTATAAGTTGAACTTTGAAAGTTTAAGGACAATGCTTTATTATAGAAACTATTATCTGTTGTAAAGTAATACATGTTTTCTCTAAATTTAACTTTGATATGGATATCTTCCTGCTCATACTGATCTTTATCCGTATCCATATTTATTGAGTTAAATGTTTTCCAGTTGTTAAAATGCTTACATTTGCTTTCACTGAAATGTTTGTAAATACAAATTATATTTTTATGCCATTATATAGAAACTATATAAATTTAAATCATATAAGTCACTTTTTTATTTTAAAGAGAAAATATATCCTCCGCCCCTCCCCCGGCATTTCTCTTTAAAATAAAAATATTTAAAAATCAAAACAATTAACAAAAAATTATAAAATATATATAAATTACTGAATAGAATCAATCAGTTATATTTAACGCTAAAGTTTATTTACGGTCAATTTCAGAGATATCGTTTATTTCTCTATATTGCCTTGAGAAACTTCATTACAGGGGACTTCAATATCTCCATTAGCGGTGGTTTCTTGATTAATACCACTCCCTTTGGGACAACCCATTTCCTCCGACTTATACCACTGAGGACCATCACTTAGCAGTCAATCCTGGCCGCGCAAGAACAAGATCTCTTGGATGGATGGACTCTTTCCTCTTTGACCATTAATTTTACTGATCTTCTAAGGCGACATATGTCCAAGATATTTCTATTATCGATGCCTATTAGTAGTTGGGGTTTCGAAAAATTTGCAATGTATAACTAGTATTATCATTTCTAAACTAGGTTTATTTCTTATTTTGGTCATTTAGTTATGTTATAAGTATTTAAATTTTGATCCCGAGCGAGCCGGATGTAGCTGTGCCCTGGAGCCGGTAAAAGACGGCGAGGACTGGCGAGAGATGACCCGCCGGCTCTCGATAGAACTGCCCCGCTTCCCCCCGTTGATTTACAGTCAGTTCCTCCCTTGTGGCTATCATTCTTTCTCGTCATCTGTCTCTGTTGATATAATTCATTTGTTATTTTTACCATCTTCTCCCCGCCTATAGAAATAAATACTAAATCTTCAGCATTCCACAAACGCCACTAGTCTTGTTTCTTTCAGATTCTTTCGAAAGAAAAAAAATTTGTCTGTTATATTTTCTGCCTTTTTTATGATTCTATTTAATTTATTCTAGATTCTCTATTTAAGAATAATTTCCATATTATGTTGAACTTATCAATTTTGCTCGTTGGATAAGGCAATGTCTTTAAATTTTAACAATTGCATATATCAATTAATGATTTTAATTGTTCATTTAATTGGAAATCAATTCATTAGTTCGCTTTATTTTATAACTAATGTAACCTAAGCTGATATTGCTAGTAATCAGGAACCAAGTTTCTATTAAAAAAATCTTCCAATCATGACTTTTATATTCCATAAATTATTATTGTAAGTTTTATTTTTTAAAATTTAATCATGATTTGGAAGTTATTTGCGTTTATTTGATTGCGCTAAGAGGATTTTATTTCTACTCATAAAATTGATAATTATGATGATAATTATTCCGCCAGGTTGTCGCTTCCAGTTGAGTCACATAAAGTTTTAACTTTCCATTGGTTTTCCTTTGAATATGTTTCAAAAATACTAATTATCATGAGATTTAGTATGAAAAATATAATTTAATTATGGGAAATGTGTATACTTCGGTAATCATTTCAACTAGAAACGAACGTTTCAACAAACATGTATCCTCTATAATTCGAAATGCTTGTTGAAACTTTTATTTCTTGATGAAATAATTACCGAAATCTACTCTTTACCCATAATTAACTTTCTCTTTTCCATACAAAAGCTCACGATAATTTGTATTTTTGGAAAATGAAACGTATAAACAGTATAAGTTATTGTAACTCAACTGGAACCTGCGGAACAGATACCAAATTTATTTAAATGTTAATTTTAGTATTCTTTCTTATGTAGTTTTAATACTGTTATAGATTGTGATCGATAAAAATGTACAATATCAATATTTCTAATTTATATTTTTTATTGTTTAGTATATTGGTTCGTTTGATTTTTTTTTATTCTGGCCCGAGTGTCATCAAATTGTATTGTATGATGTTATTTAAGAATTTCTTTACATATTGGAACTGTTCATTAATATTTTTGTGGTTTGATGGGATGTATATACATATTGAAAAGCACTACAAACATTTATAAAACAGGCCTACCTAACAGCTGTAAGAGCGTTTGATTTACTAACCATACTATCGTTTTTTTTTTTTTGCAGTAAAATTCCTTTTATAGCACAAAACTCATTTAATAATTACGAGTGATTATTGAGGGAATATAAGTAAAATGGCATGCCGACGGCTACTAAATCATTGTTGAAGTGTCCTCAACCTATTGGGGAGATGAAATCGCCGAGGAATTGCTTCGATGCCATTCCTAAACAAATCATATTTATATTGCACTTGACTGATATCCTTTTTGAAATGTTATCCATTTAATCCTTCTATTAAAATTTTATGGCACTCTCATTTCCTTGAATATATCTCACTCAAATGTAAATAAGTTTATCTTTATTCCGTATGAGGCCTCTTAAGTTGAGATTTTTTAAGTATTGAATGATATTACATACAAACATTCGTTTTAAGATGAATAATTTTATATATTTTTTTGTTAACAGCTTTATAAGCATATCTAATTTTTTAATGTATATACAAAAACAATTTTTTAGGAGTAGACATTTTTTTTTTTTCAGAAATAAAATAGTTTTCATGATTGGTTGTTTAAATAGACTTTTTATTTATATTGCAATAAAAATATATAAGCTATTACAACCAGATATTTTCGTAACATGATTTTATTACTAGGAAGTGATTGAGTGAACTGGGGAAGTGTTTAAGTAATTAAAGGAAGTGACTGAGCAAACTTTTATTTAACTTTTTGTGGGATTGTCTATTCTTGATTTGTTTTTTATTTTAGTACCTATCATTGTGTATTTTTACATTTAGTATATCTAGATTATTAAATACTTTATAATTAATTATTCCATCATATCTTATTCACATCACATTATCCATCACATATTATAAAGCAAAGTCTTCGACCGCGTCTGCCTGTCTGTTCGCGATGATCTCAAAATCTACTGCACGGATTTTCATGCGGTTTTCACCAATAGATAGAGTGATTCATGAGGAAGGTTTATGTGAATAATTTGTCAAGATTTTGTGTAAATTGGTTGAAATATAACTATAATTGTCGGAAGTGTTGGAAAAAGTCATGCCGCCTGGGAGTTATCACCGAAGACGCCGCCTAATTATTAATCCTTATCAATTTAAACACTTTAGTTACCTTAAGCATTTCATGCACCTTATTATAATATATTACATCATATAATATATTCTTTAAATAGGAGAACAAAAAACCTATTTCCAGTAAAAAAAAAATTTTTATTCCTTATTTTCGAGATACGTTTCGGCCTAGGCCATTCTCAATCTTCAATTTTAATTGTTTCATTTTTTTACTTATTGTATGGTTAACAATTTGACCATAAGTCATTCATCTGTAAAAACATGCATAAATTCTATAATTGTAACAATATAAATAATTCAATAAAGAAACTGTACATACATTTTTTTTTTTAATATATATTGTCCAACAAATAACCAAAAATAAAGCATAGATACCTCAATATAAGCTGTTTTATTCCATTTAAAATTTTTTTCAAATTCAGAGGGAACCATATCCTCTATAGTCATTTAATAATAAGTCAACCTTTGATCTTAGTATATTATGATCTTTAAATAAAATAACAACTCTCAAATTAAATAAATGAATAAATAAACAGTTAAATAAAAACAAACAATCATATTGATAATTATTCTGATATTATGTTATATTTTAATTGTTTTAATAAATTAAATTACTATTGCTGGTTCAGGTGAAATTTAGAAGGCAATTACTGAGAAGGTTATTGTGACAGTTATGTTTTGAGCAGATAAAACCTATATATTATTTCTTTTTCAATTTTAGAATAACGGATGAATATAACTTACTAATTGTTAACCATATAATAAGTAAAAAAATGAAACAATTAAAATTAAAGATTGAGAATGGCCTAGGCCGAAACGTATCTCGAAAATAAGGAATAAAAAAAATTTTTTTACTGGAAATAGGTTTTTTGTTCTCCTGTTTAAAGAATATATTATATGATTGAGTCCAGTTGACATTTTAAAAAAAAATACATCATATAATTTAAATGAGTATTATAGGAGTAATCGCAACAAAAATTGATGCGCGTGAAAATAAATTTTATATAAAGAAATATTTTATTTTGTTTTTATGTTTATAATATCTACTTAATAAAATACATTAAAGTACTACATAAAGTGTAGAAATTATGTTACATTTTAATAATCCACATATTGGAGGCATCAAATTGATGCGATCCTACGACGGACTCAACATGTAGGCACAATATGTTCTGCTACTCGAGGTCGCTAGTCAATATAATAAATAGAGCCTGGAATAAATAATATTGATATAACGGAGGTGGAAACATGTTATCAGGTGGACCTCTTGAAGATCCTCTGAAACGTTGGGAAAAAATATAAGAAGCTTTGAAAGCTTAAACAGGAAATAATATATATTTACAAATATAATAGAATTGCTGCTTTTTCAGATTTGTAAAGTATATTATATTTTGATATAAATTATACTATATTATTTTCTAGAAGTACCAAACAGTTTTGTTGAAAAATATGGAAGCCTTTAGGTTTTTATTATTATTAATTGTCATACTTAATTTATTTATTTTTTTATAAAATTCAACTGGACTCAATCATACGTGTACAATATATTCTTTAATTAGGAGAACAAAAAACCTATTTTCAGTAAAAAGAAAAATTTCTTTGTTTCGGCCTAGGCCATTCTCAATCTTTATTCTAATTGTTTCATCATTTTTTTTACTTATTATATGGTTAACAATTTGACCATAAGTCATTCATCTCAATATAAGTTGTTTTATTCCATTTAAATTTTTTTTCAAATTCAGAGGGAACCATATCCTCTATAGTCATTTAATAATCTAAATGACTATAGGTTATTTATTTTATTATTATTAAGTTACTTGTTCAGGCCAATACGATTTATTAAAAAAAAATAACTTAAAGGCACTAATTTTTCGTGAAATTAGTTGAGATGAATTCTCTCGGTCAAATTGTTAATTTCCAATTATCATTCCTAATAAATTTATTCTGATTTAACAAAGTGGATAAATGTATTCAGTTATCTAATTTATTCAGTTATTGGATTTGTTGTTGGGTCGTGTATTCGCTGACATCATTAAACCAGGAAATAATTTTTTGTTTTTTTATTTTATTGAAGTTATTATTTTGGTATTGTAGTTTTTGTTATTATTTGAAACTCTTCTTGTCGTACAATAGTAAATTTATGACCGCTTTCATTTAATTTTTGTAATGTCCTGGGTTAAAAACATATTAGTATTATTTAAAATATAAATATTGTGACAGTATTCGTTTAATATATTATCTCGCTTTTATTTGTTATTGAATTAAAAATATGGAGTATTATACAAATATGTTATTCTTGTGAACATAAATAAACCATGGAATAACATGTATATCAGGGGTGGAAAGAACAAGATGCATGAAAGTGTAAAAACCCTCTGAAACGTCGAAAAAATGGAAGAATAAGACAAATGTTTGACGCTATTATAATTTCAATATACAATAGATTATTGAATAAATTGCTGCTTTTCCTAATTAAAATAAAATACATTACATTACTTAAATTTTTATGTTGATTTCGTAATAAATATTTTTAGTATTTGTTTCTAATTATTACAGAAATAATTATTTCTGATGTAGCCATTCATTAATATTTTTTATTTTTTAAAGGTATATTAATTTATACAGACACCTTGTCAATGTAAAGCCTTATATGGAATGTTAACTGTTCAATAGTATTTTGCGATTCTCAATTAATTGTTCCTTATCCATATCCAAAATGGATAAACTTCAACAGTTTGCAATACTAAGTATTAAAAAAAGGTCACCAGAATATATATAAATATAAAATAACAGATCGCTCTCAACTGCTAACTTTTTTTTTTATAGATGCTGGGTGAGCCCGGGTAGGTTTATCGTTGACTCCGATTTATGGTTGTTAAAATGGATTAAATAATTAATCTGTCATGGGTGGCCCCGAATCAAGATATTGTGATCAGTACTGGGCTCCTTAATATTACAAAAAATAAATATTATTTTAGGCACAGAAGTTTTAAACAAAATTCTTAGTTATATAGGTTTATTTTTTTCGCTTTGAAAGTAGTTCATGACTTCGAGTTGAGTTCGTTATGTCTTAATGCCATACCGCCTTTGAGTTACGTCGTAAAATCGTTTCTTTTTTTTCTTTCTTCCGTCTCAAGACAGGGCAGGCCACAATGAGAAAATCCGTTTGAAGCGGATCTCGTAACACTATCGGCCGGAATATTAACGACGGTTCGCGAAATCCATGAATAATTTGGTTGCTAAAACCTCTGGCGGCCGAAGGCCCTAATCGGCGATTCAGCGCTATTTATTCCCTTTGTTGGGTCCGTACTAAGGGCAATGAATTTTAAAATGGGCCGCGGAATGATCTCGTGGCTGTCAGGGAGAGGGCATGATGTATGGGGATCGGTTGAGACGCGAAAGAGTGAGAGAGAGAAAGGTTTGGCGAAATATCCCTGAGAGTATTGGAGGAGATGAATCCCATTGGCTGGCTCTTAATGAAGTAATGAATAATAAACGATTGGACGGAATAATATTGAATTAATAATATCGCCCCGGGGAAGGCACTCCTACCGGCTCCTTCCATTACCCCTTTAGGCATTTTTGGATTGTTTGTGGTCCATTGAATTCTACCTTAAGGAGCCAACTAGTTCAAATAATTATTTTATAATATTTCTATTCCTATTACAATATTTTTTTGTAATATTTGTTTCTATTATTCCTCCCAACTATAAATTATTTTATTGGGCGTATTTCGATAAACCATTGGTAGTACGTAGTTATTGTATAAAAGGCAAGGAGTTGCTACAATAGATTAAACAGGAAGGATATGCAAAAGAAAACGACGAAACTCAAAATTTGGCATTTTTTAGTTAATCCTTCAGTAGCAAGTTAAAGGTTTTTAATTCTGGGACATTTTTATATTCCATATTTAATATGTAGGATTAATATAGCATTTTTAATATTCCCTCCCCTTCGTTTTTTTTTTTTTAAATTTAATAAAGTAATAATAGAGTAATATCGTGTTTGAATTTGTAGTTTGTAGTTCGGAATAATGATATAAGTTAAAATCAAAAAAGTTTCAAGTTTTTAAAAATTGTCTAATGATTAATAAAAGGATTCCAATACCATAATTACAATTGGAGTGCTTTGGTTCACTAATATTCAAAATTTTATTATTTTTTAACTCACATGAAACTTTCATATGCCTCTATTGAAAAATTATATTTTTTTGTATTAAGACGTTCTCTTGATGGTATATATGATATTTATGGTGAAATATATATATATATATATATATATATATATATATATATATATATATATATACAAGTCACCTCCTTGCAAAACCGTTGCCCATGAAACAGTTCACTCTCTACCATGTACATAGGATATATAGTATGTATATGCATTTGTTCCCCTTTTTTTCTCCTGGTTTTGTAGGTAGAGATGTCAAATTGGGTTTTTATTTTTTTTTAAAGTTGCTTTATAATTGAGTAATAACTTTTATATAATTTGTTTTCCATCATCTAGCATTGCCTCACACAAATGAACTCGAAAAAATATGATTTTTTTTTTGCTTAATCAATGTTCATTATTAAGAATAATTATTTTTTTGAAAATTTTTAATGAACCAGCAATATTAATCGTAAACAATGTTTGTACTGTTGTAAATACTTTTTGATCTGTATTGTGTAGCCTTCTGGCCAGATATATATTATGTTTATCTCTAGA
The DNA here is from genome assembly GCA_037127475.1 of Arma custos. NCBI lineage: Eukaryota > Metazoa > Arthropoda > Insecta > Hemiptera > Pentatomidae > Arma > Arma custos. The sequence continues at coordinate 100,550,896 of CM073762.1, forward strand.
TTTTCTGTTCATGTTATTCATTCTAAAGGAACTTAGTCCAAAAATCAAGTTACTTTTCTATTCTATTCTAAAAACTTAATTAAAAAAATATTTAAGTATTGAAAAATAAAATTTCAATTTCTGTTTTAGTTTGGAGACTAAGGGCTTTTCGTTGGAATTTTTCCATGGTCTTAATAAAAAAATATTTGTTTGTTTTATTTGAAAACCAGAATTAAATCTTTTGCCATACTTCGTTATTGGTATAAAAAATATAAAAAAACTTTCCATATTGTTAAAAAATTCATGATTGAAAATTGAGAAGTTGAAATAGTAGTACTTATCTTAGATACATTTAAAAATAAATTAATTTACTAACTGAAATTAGTTCTTAATAGCTTTGAGACAAATGTATTAATAATTATTTCTTCTAAAAAACGTAGATATATACACTATTATTCCATCGAAACTTTGAATGATTCTGAAGTGTTATATTAAAATTACATGCAATTGCATTTACGCCATGTTTCTTAGCATCCGCTATCTATTTTGATTAGTCATTTGTTAATTCAGACATAAATTCTCTTCTTTTTTTTTTTTTTTGTACTCTCTTTGGTATTTATTCGTACGGACGAAGCAGATCTGGGGCGCTATAAAAAGGAAATAAAAGGTTAGGGAGTAAATCTTCTCTCTCCCAATCCACGAAAAACGTTACTAATAAATTTTGCCAGCGAATAAAATTTGGCATTTGTTGACTGCTTAGTATACATTATAATTTTATCTTCTTTTTTTTAAAATCTTTTACTGCCATCTTTTCATTTGGAATTCTGGTGTTGAGCCGTAGCAAATCTATGATTTTTTTTTATTATTTCAGTCGTGTTTTACGACCCCAGGCAGTTAATTAGAAGGAATCCTCGGGTATAATTATACACGAGCGTTATGGTTCTTAGAAGATTCAATATTTTTATTTCTAGATTAGGGATGCTTTTTTACAATTTTAACTCTGCGATAAATTACAATCCCATTTAACTCTTGTCGTTTAGTGCTCATTTACCGAGTTTTACTTCTATCGTTTCTTTTTTTTTTTTTATCAAATAAATGAATCTCTTGAAGGTTTGCTAATAATCTAAGATTGTCGAAGGTATTATTTTATTATTAAAAGCAGGATTAAATTTTAGTCTGCCAAACAATTTTAACAACTATATTGTTGTGTGTAAACTCTCAGTATTATGTAATATTATTTTATTTAGCTCAAAATAATTGTTGATGATTTATTAATATGTTTTATAATAAATAAAGCTAGAAATTTGTTACATATGATTACTATGCATGGTTCTATGTTATGTTATTTTGGTTCATTTATAAATCTGCTGCGATTCAATGATATTAGAATATACCTTTAAGTAAAAAAAAAAAACAAAAAAAAACTTGTACCACTTAAGCCATACAGTGTCTTAGGTCCAGTGGAATGATTCTGTACTATTTCTGTGACAATGATTGTGCATGGGGTTGGTTTGTTCCTAATCACACTCGACATCCAGATATTTCCCTACTTTATATAGACTGGGTGATCCTCCGAAGGGTCTCCATCCTTCACACAGGATCCATCCTTCGCGTATCGTTAACGGATAAAATAATTTATCTGCGACTGCCGATCCTATTTAAATATGATCCCGGGGCCTTGATCACAGCTACTCAGCGTTTTACCTGTAAATTGTTTATAAAAAAATATATTAAAACAAAAGTAAGGTTCACAATTATCGGTAACAATTTTAAACTTTCAGGGTGTTTGAATGATAAGAATAACAGTAAACCTTTTTCCATGATATGTGGGAATATTTCTACATGATTATTTTCGACAGTGCAAAATTGTTAAATTGTTAATAATAAATAGTAGGAACAAAATATTAATATTGAGTTTGTTGTACTTAAAATTAATTAAAATAATAATATTCCTTAAGGTAGGTATGGCTGATTTCCAGGTAGGCCAATACCATAGAAGTTGGTGTAGATTTAATTTAAAGTTTTGTCATATACGATTTTTTTCTCTAAATTTGAGTTATTTTTGTACATTTATTTAGTCCTCCAAATTGGATTAGAATTAGAATTTGAGTACTACCATTGGGTAGTTTCTTTACTTGTCTTTATCCATGCCATTATGTATCATTCCTGCCATTTACTTGTATTATTATAATACTGTTGTAAATTTGAATGAATAAATTCATTTATTATATATATTTCAATAAATATGTTTAATTTTTGTTGTGGATAACTTAAAATTTAAAAAAGTGCAAAGGGCGTAATAACCTAGATGTTGATCGCCCGAAGAAAAAACATGATCTATCTTAAAATTTAAAATACTATATTTGAGATGTAGCTGGGGTTTTTTATTGTGGGCTATTCCAAATACTTAACATGTCTTAAATTATTATCTACATTAATAAATACCCTGATTTCTGTTTGAAATAAATTACAATAGTGCTGGAAAATTTCATTGTATTTCAAATTGTTAAATATTCAAGATATTTTTCGAGTTTTTAAGCGATGTTGCCTGCTCAAAAGACATACATAGAAGGTATATTAGTCTAACGATTTAACAAGAATAAAATGAAGCGAGTTGTAAGGTGCCAACTACTAGTATAAATATTCTCATATACCTTAGTGACTACTCGACTGTATCATTGGCAGTCGACTGTAGATTCGGTCCTAACTGTTTAGTGGGCATTAAAAATAATCCGAAAGAGATTGTCGGGCGATAAAGAAATTGAATTAGTCGAGTGAGGGGGGGGGGGCTGGAAACGGCCCTAAAGCTGTTGCCCCGGGAGCCAAGGGCGGCCATTCATAAGGTGGATGGCGTGCGGAACCGTGAGGGGAAAAGAGGAGGACAGTGGATGGTAATGCGCAATAAAATAATTGCCAAAGAGGTCGAAATAAGCCGGGCTAGATAAATATACAATAAGAAACTAGTTAAGAGGAAGGTGATGTATATTGACTGGCTAGAACCTCCTCCTCTGTAATTGGACCAATTTGTCCTTTCCAGTTCTCTTTGGATTCCCGCCATCTCCTCTTCTTCCTCTCTATACTTTTCTCCCTTTTATCGCCTCTTATTGCTCTGCAGTTAGTATTCTTGTCTATTGTTTTATCTGATCTTTAATATTATTACCTTCTTTTGTTCTCTCCTCTCTAACTTGTACCTTTAATGTTATGAATTTTATCTCTTTGTAGCATAGTGTTATATTCCATGTCTATCCATCTTTATAATATTTATGAATATTTAGTGATATTCAGGAGCGAGCCAGATCGTGAGTAGGGCGCTGAGTTGTTATGCCGAGTTCGTTCAAATCCAGCTGTGATAGATAAATTATTTATTATGTTAACACACGTGGTTGGATCCTGATGGTTTTAAGGACCTCCCTGGGGCTCACTCAGCTTCTATAAAGTGAGAATCCCTAGGGAAGAAAACTGGGTGTTTAGCGAGATCTCGGACTAATAATCTTCCTGCTCAATCGTTGTCCTTGGAATAGCACAGTTTCAGCCATGTAGTAGTAAAGGTTTTTATTGTCATATTCTCTGTTAAAAGCCTAAAACATTATCTCCACCTAGGAAATCAATCTACAGAACATTGAAAACAGAATAAAAATAAGAGAATGTTTTAATCATTCATTAATCAACAAGCTATTGGGAAACGATGAGAAAATTCTAGGTTAAAAATAAATGATAATAATATATATTACCTTAGGATATAGGTACAACAGGACATCAACCTATAATAGAATAGAAAAGTAACTTTATTCTGGGGCTATGTCCCTTTCGAATAACAAATATGAACAGAAAAAGAAACATAATGTTTATCTGGCCAGAAGGCTAAGTATTACAAATCATAAAGCGTGTAAAAAATTACAAAATAATATAATAATATACCTAGATCAACCTATAATATAGGTTGTCATATAATGATCCTAAAACACTTCTATCCATGAATAATTTAATAAATATACTTTATATCCCAATTTATATTTAATAAATTTTCTCTCTCTTGGTAAATGAGCGAATTATAGGCTACCTCTACTATTGGTGACACAATATATTTTCGGTGGTAATGTAAAATTCCTAGGATTATAGGATTTGCCAATAAAATCAGAGATGATTCCAAATATTTTCGATTTTTCTGACTAATCGCCACCTTGTCTGGATTTTTTTGGAGCATTGTGGATTTTTTATGTGAAAAATGTAAAATAGGTTTCAGAAATGCTTTCAGTATTTGGTGATGACTGTACTGTTTCGAGCCAGCTGGTTTATAAGATTATTTGGGCAACATCACGCCCAACCGCCAGGTTTTTGTCATATTACGGGTATAATTAAATTTATGATAGCTGGGTGAGCCCCAAGAAGGTCTGTCTACTGTGTTCATAACGGAATAATCCATCATTTGCCACAGTCGATCTCGAACCCGTAATCTGGAGAGAGGTAGCATAGAGCCTAACGGTCTGTCACCACGATTTATTATTATTATTATAATATAGGGTTTGTATATGATATTAACATTTAATTCCGTTCAGAACTAATGTTCCAATGTTTCTGTTAGTGCATACGATTATTTTTTGAATTATTAAAACCAATCAACTAAACGTGTATAGTCATTAACATAATTTTTAAGGTTTTCATATAAAAGTTTTAGGGAATCCGTAATTCTCCAGACTAGAAATTTGCTATTCTTATTGGAAGAGCGTCGTCTTATATTGGAAGTACAGCTTACTTTATTAAAATTATGAATATAGTCGATACATTAGATTCTTTTTAGACCTTGCTTTTTCTCAAAATGTTCCTCTTTTATTATTTACAGAAATTCAAGTCTCTTCGATCGATTTAGCCTGAGAAATAGGCCAGCGGTAGCTTGCCATCCATTCGACACAAGTTTCATCAGTTTTCTGATGTCACCCCCGAACTGCTCGACACCACCCCAGGGGCGGCCGCTTCCAGCGAACTCAGAGCGGCGGAGAGCCATAATTAGCGAAGCGACTAGGAGCGCAGAAAGTTAGTTAAGCCCGGGGCTGGTGGAAGTTATTTTCCGCCCTCGAAGGCCCAATCCCCCAGGGCTGGAGCCGAAATCCCCAGTTCCCCCGGGAAGCGCAGCTGGTGGGGTCGGCCCGATGGGGGAACCCTGTGCCCTAGCCGAAGGGATCGAAATGAAACCGACCGGGAATCCCTTCCCTTCCTTGCAGTACATCCATTATTTCTATCCCCCTATTTTTTCCCCTGAAAAACCACATCACGTTATTTTCTGAGCTTTATGATAATCCTCGTCTGAAAAACGGGAAAAAAGAAATGAACTCTCCTAGTAGTACTCATGCATTTTTAAAACAAATTACTATCAGTATTCCACGTTCTCCAATATACTTTATATGAAAAGTAAATCGTTGAGATTGTTTTATTTTACACAACTATACGTTATATATGATCGAAAGCTGATAACTCAAAATTTTCAAAAATTGACTTTTTCGCTAGTTTAGCCAAGCAATTGGTTCATTATGTTCGACTTAACTAGCGAAGAAAAACGTGAAGAAGTTAATTTTTGAAATTTTTAAGTAACCTCCTATTGATTCTGAACGCCTCATATATATTTAACACTAATGAATAATTGACACAATTAGAAGTACTTTTATATGCATTTGTTTTCTTCGTATATCCAATATTTTTATTGCTTCTAAGAGAAAATGGTCCCGGTGGAGTCAAAATTAAATTCTCAAATTTTATATCAGAGATACCAATTATTTTTTGTTTTACTATTTTCTGTATGGCGTATATTAAATTGATTTCAATTTAGTTTTATGTTTTGAGGATATGTATATTTTAAATAAACTATTTCCACTTTTATTAATAATAACCATCACCAGCAGTTAATAAATTGCTTTGGATTAGTAAACAGTTTTTAAGGGAATAATATCAGCAATGTTTGCCCTTAAAATCTGAAATAATGTTTCTCTTTGAATGTAAAAAATTATATATCTCAATTCGGCTCATTGTTGCTAACCTATTTTTCTAGACATGGATCATTTTATACGAGGAAGAAAATGGTCTGGGTATAGGTCAAAAATTTCTGTTATGTAGGGAGAACTGTTTATTTGTAAGCGAACGTTTCGACCGATATTGCAGATCTTCAGGTTTGGAGTTGATGGGCATGGGGTTGACGCTAGACTGTCATGGATCATTTCATAGTCTAAATATGTAAAAACATTATTTTATGTTTACGCACTCAAACTCTGAAAAAAAAACTGAATTATTTCCAAACCAGCAACTCTTATGCCTGTTGTTAAGTAATTTGAGGTGAGAAAGAATCAAATGACTTGATATGATTTAAAAATTAAAATTAAAAAAAATTCGCTCATGCATCTGCAATATTACTTGTATCCAAGTCTCTGTAATATTTTTTGTTTTCAAATTTTCTTTCCAAGCGAGATTCAACTTCGATCCTTTTGTAATTTAGATTTTAATTAATTTACCTGTTCTCATTTTATATTATATTTTTAATAACCCTTATACTTTTTTTTAACGAAGTTTCATATGGCGGTGAAAGATGTTATTTGAGTGAATGCTAAGCGACAGAGATGTGCATATGCTATTGTAAGAGTAGGGGGCAATATCAATAAATTGACGTGTCGGCTGAGGGGGCTGACATGATGGATACTACCCCTAGCCAGCCAGCGGCTCGCTCTATAGGCTACGGGAGGAAGTAGCTTGGGCAAGGGAAAAAATTGATTCGTATCCGTCATCTGAATTTACCCTTTTTTATATATTTTTATTTATTTAGTTTTAATAGCCGGTAGGCATCTGTCATTTTTCGAGTGGGCAGAACTGCTGATGTTTAGCCTGGATATCTCAGTCTTATATAAATCATCCCTGATTTCATTGTCATTTTTTATCTTTCGTATAGGATTGCGTAATGAATTGTATGAACCTATGACTTGTTATTCGTTACATCGAAAGCAATTTAATTCGATATTTCATATAATACAATTTTAACACAGGAATATATTTCTTGATTTCGACAATGCAATTATAATATCTGTGGAAGAAAGTGGTCCGGGTAGAGGTCACAATGAATTTCTCGTAGAATTGGAGAAAAACTTTATTGATTAGCCAACGTTTCGGCCTATTTTGTAGGTCTTCTTCAGGGCTGTGGGGGAGGAAGGGGGGGGTTAGGTCCTCACTGGCTTGAAACACAACTGTTTTTTACCCGGACCGCTTTCTTCCACATATATTATCAAGGTCAACAATTATCATTCAATAATATCAATGTAAGCAAAAAGTAATTTTAATATAGCGGTTTCGACAGATATATTATTTATTGCAGATCATCAAACTTTTACCTTATTTTACAATAATTAACAACAAATCTATGAGTTGAAGTGTATATTCATCAACAAATCTTTCTTTATTAAATCAGTTCTATAAACGGGGTTTTTGCAATCAATAGTGTTTAACTCCGAATTTTCAAAAATTGTATTTTTCACAATTTTGTCTGACTTTGCCTCATTGTATTAGTTCGCTGCTGAACCCTGAAGTTTTGGGAGCGTAAAATTTCTCGACTAAATTAGCGAAAAATGTGAAAAAGATAATTTTTGAAGTTTGGATTTATCTCCCATTGATCCCTTAGTCCTCAAATATAACCTAGGTTTTTTATGGTCAATCATTTTTAATAGCAAATTTTACAGTGTTTACTCAAAATTTTTGACATCCATTTACCTTGAATCGTCCACTTTGTATCTAGATAAGTAAAATTTTAAAATGTATGTTTATGGTTACATTATCGTAATTAATGATATATAGGTAAATTCAAAACCACAGTCCCCTCCCGCAACACCCGTTCTCGGCTCTCTGATCTATACACAGCATCCCACCGAACTGCAGCTTTTGACAGAGCTTTCCTTATCCGATCCTCCTCCCTTTGGAACCCTATACCTTCTTCCATTCGTCGTTCCAATAATCTTCCAACCTTCAAATCCCGTATATTCCAGCACCTATTATCCCTACAATTCCCCAAAAAAATCGAAAATAGTAGGGCATCAGTTTTGACTTAGTGTTCTCTTTATTCGATGAATGAATGATGTTTTTTTTATGTACATTTGTGTGTGTTGTTTTGTATTCATATATATGAGTGTGTGGAATTTAAACCACGTACATATGTATTATTAATGCCATATAGATAGATATTAAAAAGGACAAAAAGGGATGAAATGTAAATCTCGCATAATATTGTTTAATTTTTCTTCACTTTTTTCTTTTTTTCTTGGCATAAATTTGATATATATGTGACCATAAATTTGTTTCTCTTATATAATTATTGTAAACTTATTTTATTTTTTTTCTTTCTTTTCTTCTAATATGTTTTTAAAATATTGTTATTGTAGGTAATTCGCATTTTTTATTTGTTCATTTTTTTAATTGTTTTCACTTATTAAATTAATTGTAATAATTAATTAAATGTAATTATTTTACACTCTAAGACATAATAGCTTACAATGCCTGTATTGTTATTCTATTGGGACTCGTCCCAGAATAAATTAAGACATTATTATTAATAAATTTATAAATATTTTTAAAAAAGTCGAGTATTAAAATTTAGCTGCTATTTATTTGTTAGTGGACCATTTGTAACTAGCCTCCATCTTTACTATTATGTTATTTCATGCCTATTCTTTTTTTTTTTAGGCAATTTTTTTTATTGGCCCGGTATACTTAATATTATTAGGCTATACTATAGTTATATAAATGCTATATATTCTTTCTAATATTGATATATACGGACTGATATAATAATAAAATGGAAGAAGGTAGATAGTGAGCGTGACTAAGTAAGGATGAGCGGAGAGGACTAAGGGAGCTCTCTCCGCACAGCTACAGATCAATATTAACTTGTCCTCTTTCCCCCTTCTCTCTCTTATATACCATCCTCTCTCTCTTATATACAACATTTATATATATATATATATATATATATATATATATATATATATATATATATATATTTATATATAGTATATAATTTCTTTTTGAACATTGTTAGCATACGGAAATATGCAAGATTTATTAGCCAAGTAGATGTTGATCTGTGTGCTACCTTATGATATTAATATATATATATATATATATATGTATATATATATATATATATATATGTATGTATATTTATAAATAAACTAATACCTAAATATATTAATATCATAAGGTAGCACACAGATCAACATTTACTTAGCTAATAAATCTGTGCTACCTTATGATATTAATATATATATATATATATATATATATATATATATATATATATATATATATGTATATTTATAAATAAACTAATACCTAAATATATTAATATCATAAGGTAGCACACAGATCAACATTTACTTGGCTAATAAATCTTGCATATTTTCGTATGCTAAAAATGTTCAAAAAGAATATCAATAAACTGTGTTTTAAACACCATATTCATTCTTATAATTTTTTTTCTTTTTTGAACTGGATTTATTCTTCCATTTATTTTGGGTAAGAGAAAATAAAAACCATTTTCCAGTTGTAGTTTATTCAGTTATTTTCACTCCTTAGAAACGTTTCGACACTGTGGTGTCAGTCTCAATCCTTTCTTCTCCTGCTTTTTTTAACTTTAAATAAATAAATTAACAATAATCACAATACTATAAATAATTTAACATAAATGTCCAAAGATAACATACTATAAGTATAAATACCTGGAAAGTCATACTTTTAAAAATTCTTAGGAGATCACTAGTCCTCCACGGTCAATAACTAATATTACATTACAAAACCAAACTTATGAGTCATTAGACTTTAGTATAAAATAACAAATTATGTTCTAACAGCACATCAATAAAAATAATACAAAGTAAAAAGTAGTTTTTTTTTAATTTTTTTTAAATTTAATTAATTTATTTATGTATTTATTATAGTATATAATTTAAAAAAAAAATATCAAATCAATTAATTAATTATGAAATATATGGAAAATTTTGTTATTTTTTAAAGATCTACTAGTAGGTTATATGGTCAGGTTATTATAATTATTATCTGATTTGTTTTCAAAGTATAAGTCATCTTATGATCTATTATTTTTTAATTTCAAAATTATGGATGAATATAATTTACTGATTTCTCCTGTTTCTTTTCTATCGTTTACAGCATTTTCCAATTTATCATTTATAAATAAAGCCTCTAAATTTTTTCTTTTAACAGTATTATCCTCTCTATGCAGAACTTTAGGAGTGAAAATAATTGAATAAACTACAACTGGAAAATGGTTTTTATTTTCTCTTACCCAAAACACCATATTCTTGAAAACAATATATCCAGGGCTTAAAATTTATTTGTGGAACACACGCCCCCTAAATGTGGATTATGATAGAGAGCCCTGATATTATCATGCTCCGTGTATTACAGCTGTTCGATCAGGGTCAGTAGTCAAAATTATTGATATTTCGACATCTTTAGAATTATTTGGCATTTACAGTATGATTTTGATATAGTCATATAAAGATAAGAATAATGTACTTTACTGTGCTGTAGGCATCGATTGCCTAACTGATGAACTAAAATTTGTATTTAAAGTTATCATTCGCCGAGTATTTCAAGAGGGTGCTGTTTTTTTTCTTGGCCTACAACGTTGGCACTATTGAAAAATAAGTTATTCTTATTTTTGTGTTATCTTTGACTGCACCCCTTGTCCTACTCTACCCTTCAAATAATAGTTCAGTTGTCCTTAATTTAAGTAAGAGAGTATTTTATAAGACAAAAAAAGAAAAAAAAAATTGACGCCCACAATTTTTCCTTACCTTAGAAATCGATACAAAAATACGTTATTATTTTTTTTTTGAGTTGCATATAATGAATTGAAATGACCGTCTCTATTTTAATTAATTAGTATCAGCTATTAATCATGAGCTGCTGTCATTCGAATTAATTATTAAACTATTTCTAATCCATAACATCTCTTTCTGAATCGGAAATGCCATGAACAGGTTTTGCCTTTTCTGATGTTTAAAATATTCCCTAGTTTTAGTTTATATTAAAAATAAAATCATTTTTTATTTATTTTTGTCTTCCGCCTATGTTTAATGTTGTTTATAAGTCATTGTTCAAGTACTAGAAACTTATATAACTATTAGTTCTAGTCAGTGCTTCGTTTTACTGCGTATAAAATTGAGCATAGATTTCAGTGAACACGGTAAAAATGATTGCCCATTCGGTAAACGTACTGATAAATCAGTATAGAAGATTCACCTTATAGTGTAAAACAATTTTAATGATTATTATTTTATTATTTTGTAATATTATTCTATAAGAAAATGTAAAATTTGTGTAGTGTTAAAATATTCCTCCTTTCTAGGTGCTAAGTGCTAAAAGGTATAATGTTTCCCCATAATTTTTAATTAATCCAAATGCAAACCCTTAAATATCTCGAAACATGAAAAAATGGACTTATTTAAAAAAATAACAGCTCGTATGCGTCATTCTTGATAATCTTCTGCCCAAGGTTTATCGGGACATAAACTTAATTTTTATTTCTTGTTTTTTTTTTCTTTGTGGAAGTGTTATTAATCTACGACTACCAGTTCCTTTAGATTTATGCCCTGTTTTATGGTTGATATTATTACTCTGTAATTAATCTATCAGTCTCTTCCTGTGATTAAAAAATTAGTAATGAAGAAAAAAATTGGAATCTCATGTGTTTATTAAGTGAGGTTGACGTTATTTGGGCTAAGGATTAATTCTAATCTAGGTTATAATTGGCGCTACGATAAATCATCCATCGGCCTCCACATTCTATCCTATCCTTTACGTCCCGTCCCGTCTTCTCTTTTCTTGATGGAATAAATATCGATGACAGCATTTTCTGCATTATTTAATAATAATTTATCCGCCTCCATAAAGATGTTTGCTAAATTGTTATTTCCATATGTTTCTGGATTGTGGATAAATGAAAGGGTCTATGTCTCATCCTGGCATGTTTGGGATTTCCTGATTTCGACAGAATTAAGCTTTATTTATTTTATGCTTGTGGTGCCGCTTTTTTTTTTTTTTTTTTTGTTTATTTAATTTACTTTCGTCACATAGGAATGTCTCTGAGAACCATTTTTAAAATAAATAAGTAATTATATCATGTTCATTCAAACAATTATTTGAGTGTTAAAAAAATCGATGTAAATAAGTGCCTTGTTTTTGTGAATCGAGTGATTCTTATCATTTTATTGTTTATATATAAAATGTTTAAACTGATAAACTTTTTACAAGTGCGATGTTTATTAATAAAATGACTTTTTAAGGAAGTCTCTCGTTTAAAAAGTAAACAATTAACGTGCATGGGATATTATATAACAATGATATAATATAGATAATTTAATATAGTATTTTCTTTATGTTTTTAGTTTTTTCACAATTATTATTTATTTATTCGGGTTTTTTTTACAATTAATGTATCCCGATACACAAAATCTTTTCCCGCCAAATCTCGCCAAATCCAAATCTTTTCCTATCGGCCCATTCTTCTTCTTGTTCTTCTCTTTCTATCATTCCTTCTCTTACATCTTCCATCCATTCCTCTCTTTCTTGTATAATTTGGTGTATATAGGAATAGTTTCTTTGGCCATCTATTGTCGTTCCTTCTCATCAGGTGGCCAAACCATTGAAGCTTCCTGGTCTCTATTTCGTATAATATATTTTTCTCCTGCCCTATAGTTTCTCTTATAACACTATTGGGCATGTGTCGGAGCTTTGAGATGCCGCAGCTACGTCTTAAAAAGTCCATCTCAAGAGCAGCAGTTTACGGGCATCTTGTCTTCTTACTGTCCATGTTTCGGCCCTATACAGAGTTCATTCCCAGAAGAAAATAATGATATATTTTCATTTTCATTTCTAACGAGAGCCCTTTATTCCAAAGGACTGAGTTTAGGATCTTAATGATTTGCCTTCCTCGGGATATCTTCATTTCTGCTGGAGTCCAATCTACAATTGACAATGACGTGCAAGGAGAATTAAAGGATATGTATTCCATCCCCTGATTTATGAGCGGTTCCCATTTAGAGTACCCCTCTTGGAGCTTCCGAAGCATACATTGTAAAATACACTTTTAATTCTTAATCATAATCATTAATCACTATATTTTTAAAAATATACCTTCCATAGATTTTTTAAAATTTCTTTTATACAACTAAAAAGTATCCATAAAGAAGTGATTAAATCCAGTTTCTTGAATAAAAAATTAAAGGATGTAAAAAAAAAAAAGTTTATGTAAACAAGTGTCTTGTTTTTTTGAATCAAGGGATTCTTATCTTTTTGTTTCTACATAAAGTTTTAAGCTGATAACATTTTTACAAGTACAGTGTTTATCAGTAACATGTCTGGAGATCTTTTTAAGGAGGTACTTCTATTAAAATGTAACAACTAAAATATTAAATCCCTGTTGTGACAATAATTCTCTATAATATAATGCATATTAGTATTTTTAAAAGTTATCATATTCATAATTCCATGTAATTTAATAAATTTGAAAGAAAAACTTACTTATTTTTTTAAACATAACTAAAGTCTGTAATTTATAAAAATAATGATGTAATTAGCATATTATTTAGAGGTTATGTTTAATTCAAATAAAGTGTATTAATATTTTTAACAGTCTTAAATACAAATGAGAGTAGACAGCCAGATATAGATTCGTTTGCATGTGTATTCTATAAAATAATGTATATCTTTATATATTTTTATAAACATTATTTTAATGTTGTATAATATTTGAGCTTGGTTTACTTTATATATGGTAACATTTTCAGTTCATTGAGTTTCCTTATCTAAAGTGGGTGTTCCAAACACATGGTGGCATATTCCTGATAGCGATTGATCAGCTCTAATTTTACATCATATTATTATAATTTTCATAAAGATAATATTGTTTAAGAATTAATATTACATAATAATATTATTTGTAGTTCATAATTTCAAATAAGGAAGTCTGATTAACTTTTTAGTTTTTGATTGAATGTTTCGTAGTGAGGTTGCTGTCCCTGATGAATGATTCTGTTAATATAAGATTTGTCGCATTTGATATTTATTGAAATGAATTTTTATTTTGCTATATGTTCTTGAATTGGTGAACCGTTGATATGGTACTTGTTTTTCCAGTATGTTTGTTTGTTCATTTAACGTCACTTTATGCTGCTATGGCTAATCGGACGATGCTACAGTGGGAGCTCTAAGTTTTGCCTATCCGGGTTTAATTAGGATAGGGATTTTTAACGAGTACCTGACATCGTACAGGCTCGGGACCCCCGTTTAACGTCCCTTCCGAAGGACGGCGTAATTAAGGATTTTTTACTCCCTTAAAAAAATCCTAAGGCCACCTGCCGGGCTACGAACCCGCGATCTTGGGTTTAGTAGTTTGTTACGCTAACCACTAGACCACAGGTGACCGTGTTTTTCCAGTATTTCAGAGACTTGAGATTTTTTTAAAGTATCAAATTGCATTATATCAACTATTCTTTGTTATAATTTTTGATGTTTCTTCTTGTGTTTCTGTTTTGTTTTTTTAAATAGAAGTAATGGTATTGCAATAAATAGTATAGCTTCTTTGTTTTTTATATGAGTTATAGGTTCTCATTATGATATTTTTAAAATCTAGTATAACAAGAAAAAACCCTTTATCTACTTAGTGAATAATGGGGTTGAAATGATGAGGTTGGAGTTGTATTTAGGTCACTCATTAACGTCCTGAGTTATGATTATTTTTCTCGTAATCAATGGTATAACATTTCCTTATTGTTTCTTTTAATAATTGGCCATATTTGGAATCAATTTAAGTGAATAACTGAGTAAGCTAAGTACTAGTATTATGCCTCTAAAAAAGTATTTTAATGATTCTTGGATGATTTTCAGTCCGTTTTATTCCGGATTTTTATCTTGAGACCAGTTTAGTCCAAGGATCATCACGTTAGTTGAGTATACGAATAGGATGATAAAATGTTCAAAGTTTATTACTATAGTTTATTATACGTTGTTATTACTTATTAGTATTTGCCTCTATTACATGTTATCCTATTTCATATTATATATTATCGATATGCCCACTTTTTAACTATTTTCCACCTTTTTAAAATATTTTATTCTTATTATTTTGGAGATGGTTAGACCAGTGCCTAGGAACCTGAGTCTCAGGTTTTAATCCAGCCGTTGCAGATGAATTGATGTTAACAGTCAAGGATCTACTCTGTGCGTGGGTGTGCAGACCCTCATGGGGCTCACCCAGCCATTATTTAATTAGGGAAACTAATGATCACGGACAGATCATCTCCCTGCACAACCGTTATCCCTACCATACATTGAGCCTTCATGGGCTTACATCGATGCAGTTCTGTTTTATTCTTTTTGTTTACACTTTTTGAACTTTTTTGTTTCTTTTTCGCTATGATTATGGAGAGAGGGAGAGATGTGAGAAGAAAGAGAGAGAGAGAGGGGGCCCCAGCTAGCTAGGACTGCTAGGGTTTTGGTATTGGGTGGAGGGCCTGGCGCTGGGATTGCTTTTTCTCGATTGCTTCTCCTTCAGGAAATTGTATTCACCTTGGGGCCTTATCTTTCCAATACAACGCTCTCTCCTCCCCCCATCCCCCCCCTCTCTCTCTCTTTCTCTCTCTCGGGCTTTCTTTAATCTTTTAACTTTTTTCCTTCTCTCTTCTATTTCTTTATATCTCTATTTATGTTGAACCATATATATATATATATACTAGCTTATGCCCGCGGCTTCGCTCGCGTGGAATTTGGTCTGTCTGCCACATAAAGTTTCGTGAAAGATCATTTTAAATAAATAATTTAATTATATTTTAAAAATACCAAAAAAATACGAGTATAAGTTACTCGTAATTCCAAAATTTCAGATGTCTAACTTCATAACTGACGGATTCTACACAACCTTTGAACCCCTATTATTTTAAAGGGGAAACCCTTGAGGTGGAATTATCCAAATTTCTTTCTTAAACTATACAAAGAAGCTATCTACAAATTTCAAGATGCTAAGTTCCTGATTTGCCTTTAATTATGTACTATAAGAGGGGAGTACATGCCCCCGTGCTCCCACATAAATCTGCCCTTGCTGTAGCATATGATGTGTAACCTATTTTACTCAATAAGTTTCATCCAAATCCGTTCGGTAGTTTTTGCGTGAATGAGAAACGTGAAGCATTTATAATATAAGTTGAATATTAAAACAATAGTTTCACTCATGTTCTTTCTGTTATTTTAACCACTATTATCATGTGATTTGCCTTAAATATGTACTATAATGGATTCTCCACCGAACCTAAAAAACTGTCGGGGGGAGGGGGGCACGTGCACTAATCCGGTAAAGTAAATCCGCGCTAGCTATAGCCTATGTGTTATTCTGATGTATAAACTACATTACTGTCAAGTTTCATCCAAATCTGCTCAGTACTTTTTGCGTGAAAGAGAGACAAACTTTCATATTTATAATATTAGTAATATATATATATATATATTGTTTATGATTAAAACTACCTAATAACTTTTTATTTTATTATGTTCTAACCTGAAAGTAAAAGTTATAAAATTAGCATTCTTCCGCAATCTGTAAATGATGATGGTAAAAAAACAATAACTTCTGGCTAGAACATCAAATGTTCCGTGACTAAAAAAAAGTTAGGTTTTTACAATTTACAGAACTAAATACTTTTTTTCGGCATGCAGTTATTTTTTTAAACATAAACATATCGCTCCTTCAAAAGGACTGCATTACTCAAAAATTCCCATTTTTATCTGGGAATAATGACGTATATTAAAATAGAAAAGTATCAAGCTTTTAAAAATGTTCTAATGGCTAATAAAAGAATTTAAATACCTTTTCTTTGCTTTTTTTATACTCAAAGTTTTTTTTTTTATCTCACGTGGAACTCTAAAACAGCTCTATTGAAAATTAGGTTTTTTGAGTTATGACGTTATATTCCAGGTCAAATACAAATATTCGTCAAAGGAGTTTAAATGGATATAATGTTCTTTGAATCATCGCATTATAATTGTTCTACTGATTTGTGCAAAGGAGAAAAGTCATTTGTTTTGTTTATGGACTGTTAATAATGAAGTGGTAGTGGCTTTTTACAGTCGGTACAATAACATGTAAGGATGTAATTATATGGACTTCGGGTTTTATTTTTTCTACTTAATTAAGTATGAGGAAGGTGACTTTATAAAGTGGAAATAAAAGATGGTGGGCTTTAGTATATAAAATTACGATGGTGGAAAGGTAAATAAATAAAGGAGGGTGGAGGGGGTGGTACAGCCCCCCCTCCGCCGCCCCGGCAGGTGACAGAGGATATGACAGGAAGCTGATGAGGACGAGGCGATAAATCCGGCCCAAAGAGAGATTTTGATGGAAGGAGTCTCGTTTTATTGCCACCAGGGGGCACTTAGCTCTCTTTTATGTCCCCCCCCCCCGCGTCTCCTCTGCTGGGCTAGCTTTTTGATGCTCTCCGCTCCTCAGTCACGATCCCTCGCTTACTCATTTATTTATTTTAGGATGTACGAGGGGGGTCTAACCTTCGGCCTAGTAGTAGTAATAATAGTAGCTGCTAGTCGTCGGTAGTAAAGCTTCCTCGGCAATAAAACTCCTATAGAAGTCGGAATAGGTTCTGTCTATATCTAAGCATGTATTTCTTTTTATATGGCAAATGAATACAGATAAGGTCAGAAATCTTGAAATTTAAATAACGATAAGATAATGTTATGGGATTTTTTAATATTTATGTTATAATTCCTGAGGCTTATCCAGCCTTTATAAAGTGGGGAGGGGACTTGGCGGTTGAGCGTGATGGCGGAGAAGTCGCCTTCATAGGTTGTAGCAGTGCAGTTCTAATTAATTTGAATATTATTTCTATATGTCGCTCCTTAAAACTTGAATAGGTTTTCGTTGCATCCTCGTTTTTGAGGGCAGAGATTCTCAAGTTCTTGTGTCACTTCTTTCTACTTCCACTTTTAAACAAACAAAAAACCATTCGCTGCCTCCTTTCATAATATTGAGGTGAAAAAAATAATATTGCTATTAAAAACAGTAATTGATTCATATTAATTTATTTAGCGTAACTTTATGCATTAAAGGACATGGTAGTGTTCACATGTCCTGTTACCAATCTAAATAAAATTTCTTTTTTTTTTAAGGAAAAAGATACGCCCTCGGCCGCGATTTGAACCCGGAACCTTTGTCTCACTGTGACATTGCTCTACCATTTGAGCTACCCAAGGCCGCCTGCCGGCAGAGGACATATCTTTTCTCTCATCCGATCCCATGTCCTCGCGCTCTCGCATATTTTTCGATGAATACACTAGAACGAAGTTCTTTGAATTGTAATCATCGAAGAGCAAGAGGACATGAGATCGGATGAGAGAAAAGATATGTCCTCTGCCGGCAGGCGGCCTTGGATAACTAAAATGGTAGAGCAATGTCACGGTGAGACAAAGGTTCCGGGTTCAAATCCCGGCCGAGGGCCTGTCTTTTCTCTTTAAAAATAAAAAAATATTTAAAAACTCAAAAAATTGACCAATAATTATAAAAAATAATAAATAAAATTTCATTTAAATAAAATCATTATATTAATATATAATGACGTTAACAGACGTCAGGTGGTAGAGCATCATGACGGAAACATGGAAGACCTGGTTTCGAATCCCTGGACATATGTTTTTCCTTGAAAATAAAAATATTTAAATAAAATTTCGCTATTTTTAATAAACGTGTATCTTAAAAATAATAATAAAAAATATCGACAATAAGAACATCAATATTAGGTGATTTTAAGTCTATTTTGGCGCAGTGATTAACTACAGCAAATATCGTGAATTATTTTTATATAGTGTTTTCGTCCAGCATCTTGTTTTCAGACCCTTACTGAATTCTTCAGCTAAAGAATCATATGTAATCCTTATTTTTTATTGAGATATCCTCCTGAAATCTACTTAAAATTTTGGATTATATTATATATATATATAGTCAGAAGTCTCCAGATTTTTCTTTATGGTGTGTCTCCTATTAGTTCCAAACATTTGATCTTGATAGGGTTTCTCCATTCTCTTTTTCTCGATCGCTTCGTTAAAGCTATGTTGTGAGAATTCCAAGTTTATAATTGATATATATCAGGTTACTTTTTCCTCCTCCTTATTTTAGCTCATTTTGGCTTTTCGTTAAAACAGATATGTATCACAGACAAGTTGAGATAACGAAGCGTGTTAGCTAACTCTGTTCGATATCGAAGCGGATGTTCCGGGTTGTCCTATTTTTCGGGTGATTGGATTTAGGTGTGTATATATTTGTCAACTGGTTACTTGGCCGCGGTTTTCGAAACCTTCCAAGAAGGTTATCCCACCTAAAGATTCCCCCTCCTGTGAGAGCAAACATTGCTCAACCTTTTACAATTGAGATAACACCTATCAGGAATCTTTTGCCTTTACAGGACTCAACGAGTGAGTGTGTCCATGTCGACCTGATTACCCTCATAAATCATCCTTTGTTTACTTTAAATTAAAAAAATCACAAAAATGCTTCAACAGAAACGTAGTCAAGTGTCATAGTCTTTTTTTTTTTTTTTATCGCCAATATGTACCATAACTCTTTGCTTCTAAATATAAATCTATGAGAAATGAGATCAAATTTATTTTTTGAGTATGAGTGAAATAGTTTATTTATGATAAGGTATAGCTTAAATAACACCCCACTTGATTAGTTTTGGTTTGGTCGGTGCTGATGCTAAATATCTTTCGTTCTTGATAAATATTTCTTTTTTTTTTTTTATTAAACAGTTTATTCAGACATCACAATCTGCCACTTGTGGGCAATAAGTAATGGTGCTAAGTAGCTACAACCATTCCATAAAAAACAAAAAAGTGTTATAAACAAAATAAAATAAGTGAATGTAATAAAATATATACATACGCAAACATATATACATGCTGTAATAAAAAGAAATTAATGCAAAGATGATAATAAAATAAAATCTAGATAAAAAATAATAAAAATAAATAAAATAATGTACACATTCAAACCCTATTTACAATTTGCCAGGGTCCCCGAACGAAGCTTCTTCCCCAGGAATGAGGGCAAAGCAGGAGTCTGGTCTCTGCCTTTTTTCCCAGCCGCGTCACTGGCATTAAACGCCAATGGAAGCTGGTTAAGGGCGCTTCACACACATAAGTCGTGAGTGGAGAATCTGGCCAGTGCCAGTACTCCAAATAGCATTTCTTGATAAATAGCAATCGATTTTAGGATTGGTACTTGATATAAAATTCATATATCATATAAGGTAAACAGTTTATTTTTCATTCTCCAGAAAAGCGGTGTTTTTCATTTTGGTTAGTTTAGTATGATACCTTTAAGGGGGCGAACAGCTATTGAAAGTTAACCGTGTAGTTACTAGTTAAGAATGTCGGATACCCTGATCCTCCTAACCCCCCCCCTGACTTATGTGGCAGAGCGATGTATGTTATGTACCTCTCCGGTCGCAAAGTCATCCTCGACCATTATCTTCGGGATAATCTCCTCCCGGCTCTAACGGCGACGAGGACTATCTTAATGAACTGTAGCCTCCTCGATTTCGTAATTCGACACCCATCTATCTCATTCCCTCCTTTCTCTCTCACTCCCTCACCTCTTTCTCTCTCTATAACCCCTTCACTCCCTCACCTCTTTCTCTCTCTATAACCCCCTCTCTCCCACACACACACATAAGGGTAGCAAGTACGTGTATTTCCTGTGCTGAAGGTGCTGGATTAAAAACCGACTGTAACAGATCAATTATTTAAATTGTTCTACTGCCTGTTATCCTCCTGGGTATTAACAGCCTCTATAAAGTGGGTACTATTAATTGGCGGAGATACCTGGCGGTTGAGTACGATCTCGGGGTACTCACCTTCACAACCGTCGACTTGGAAACAGTTCATTCAGTCTATATCTACTGTATATCTTCTTGGTACAAGTTGTATTTTATTAGAGAAAATATACTTTCTCTATTTAGGTCTGCGGAAAAGTAGACTTAAATGGTCTTTACTACTTATTATATAACATTCAGTTTTGATAGAATAATATCAAAACTGAAAGATATTTTTTGCGAACGAGCCCGTTAAGATTAATGCAAAGTACATGAAATTGTGCTTTTGCCTTTCCTTGTAACCATACTTCTCTCATTCTTTTGCTGTGGTTGATACTAGATCTAGTTAGATCATGCTTTAGATGATTCTAAGGCCCACGTACGTAGGTAATATATGTTATTAAGATTGACAATTAGCTTGAATGTTGACCGATGTGTTATCGGCATTGGAAAATAACTTGAATGTTTGCTGCCTAAAATACTCCTATAAAAAAACTTTATTTCAATCAAGATCATCAGAAATATATTAATTATATTTATTTATTTGGGTTAATTGTAATACCTAATTCATTGGACCTTTATTCCAGTTTTGAATGTTTTTCTTGACTGTATTATCATATAATTGCGTTTTAATAATCACAACGAATTCTGGAGACCTGTGATGTCTACTGTTAAAAGTTATTTAAGGAAGAAATAGTTGGGGGTGCAGTCAATCAAAACTATATATATATATATATATATATATATATATATAAAATATATAAAAGTAGCAGTAACAAGAATATATAAAGTGGTACAGGAGTGGAAATAAAAATAGTGACTAGATATGATGAAATAGTGACTAGATATGATAAAATAGTGAATAGATATATGACAAATAAGAAAGAATATAAGACTGGTTACAGAAAATAATAAACTTAAAATAGTGATAGATATAATAATACAAGAATACGAATATACAATAGAAAAAATACATGTCAAGAAAGGATAAAATGTAAACAATAATATAAAGGGAAAGAAAAATGAGGAGGTAAACGGAAAGATACAAAAAGAGAAGATTAAAATATCTTAAAATTAGAAGATATAGTCGACCAATTCTTCTCTAACGTTAAAAGTTATTGGATTGTGGAATTCAAAGGATCTTTTAATTGTTTAATATATTAAGTTTAAAGGTACGGGATTTAAATTGTAATTATTGAAATTCCGCTAATAGCTATAAAGGCTTTAGAAGTGAGCCGATAGCCGAAGCGATACGGCTAATGATGGAGCTATTAGGCTAAGCAGGACATCCTTAGTGTGGCGGAGAGCTCCTTTCGATAACCTCACTGATAGCGCGCCTCGGCAATTTACTATATGTTCTGTCCCTACCTAGCCCTCCGACCGTCTTTGGTCATATTTAGCGATACAGTCTAATGCAAGGCTAACTAGGACCCGATGAAATATAATTGACATACCTTCCATGTCACTGCGATAAAAACGTCAATTAATATTGTCTGCTTCGACATTCAGGTCGAATCAAGTGGAACAAGTTTTCTGTTCGGTAGCTAGGTCTTTTGATGAACTTGAGAATAGAACAATAAACAGTAGAGAAGCTGGGTACCTGTTCCGCAGGTTGCCGCTTCGAGTTAATTCACACCAAGTTTTAACTGTTTATTCGTTTCATTCTTAAAATTTCCAAAAAATACATGTTATCGTGAGCTTTAATATGGAATAGAGCATTTAACTATGGGTAGATTCAGGTAATCATTTCATCTAGAAATAAAAGTTTCAACTAACATTTAGAAGTATAGATGATATAAGTTTGTTGTTCATATCTAGACGAAATGATTAGTGAAATACACACATTTCCCATAATTACATTCCCTTTTCCGTACTACAGCACATGGTAACTTGTAGTTTTGGAAAACATTAAAAGGGAAATTAATGAAAAGTTAAAATTTGTTGTTACTCAAATCGAAGTGAGAACCTGTGGAATAATTACCAAAAACAGAACAGAGGTAAAAAAAAATAATATGAGGGAGTCTCTATATTAAGTATTTTTTTATAGAGGACCCTGGCTGATCAGGAAGCTAGTTTCCTTGTATGATCAGCTCTCTCTAGTAAACTTTATTTTGCTCTAACCTTTTCGTAACTTCTTGTTACGGCAAATAGGTGAGGTTATTCCTACAGATTACCGAAATATTCTCATCTTAGTGGGAAGGTCAAAATTCATTCCGTGGATCCTACATGCAATAAATTCCATTAGAAGAGAGTGTACCGCAGACGATTCGAGGCTTCTAAGGTCATTCCTTAAACACTCTCAGCCACCACGATCTTATTAACCTGAGATATGCTAAGATTTTCGTTCTTGAACTAAACGAGCCTTAAAGGTTAAACTTCTTTTATAGAGTTTTAGTATACAGTACTCAATTTGCAAATAAATCAGAATAGTATTTAGAATGATAAGTTGTTTTTAAAAAAATAATGGCAAGAACAGGAACTACTTGTTAAATGGATTTTTCCCTGACTTTTTTGCTTTCGCAATTAGAGGAATATATTCGTTTTTAAGGCCTGCTACAACAGGTGGTCTTTAGGTTAACTTGTACAAACTAAGTGTTGACTTTTGTGATTGTCTCTTTAAGTTGCTTCCCGTTTTCTTTTAAAATATCGTGGCAACAGTCTCTGAAAATAAATTTAAACATATTTTTAATTTTTTATTTTTTTTATTAATTTATTGAGTTGTACAACTGTAATACATACATCTAGTACAATTGCTATAAGAGCAAATAATACATGATAGGACATGTAGAGATACTACCCACTGGCAGCACTCTAATAAAGTTCTATAATAGAAGGTCCCGAGGCCATCTTCTCTTCAGACGCCTAGGAGGATTGTCCGGGATGGAATTGGATGCAAGGATGGAAACTAGTGGGTTTGGATGGGTTTGAAGTTTATTGTGGAATGATAGGTATCTGGAATGGGCTAAATCGGTAATATATGGAACGTAAAGGTTAAAATAAGGAGCGTTTAGGATTTTGCGAAGGATTTTGGATTGCAAGGATTGGATACGAGAGGAATTCGATGGTTTGGTGGAGCCCCATAGTTCAATTCCATAAGTCCATATAGGCCTTATAACAGTCACATAAATAAGTCTTTTGTAATTGATCTGAAGCTTTGAGCGCTTATCCAGTATGTGTTGAAGTAGTCGGAAACGTCTAGCTGTTTCCTCGAACAGCGAATCTGTTCAACAGGGATAAGTGGAGTACTATTAAAGAATACAGTAGGACAGGAATTGATTGTTAATTTTGAATATTTTTAGTCGTTTTTATTTGAGTTTCACTGTTTCCGAGTTGTTGTAGTGTTGAATTGATTTATGTTCAATTATTTTTCGAAACTATACATCAGGAAGCGAAATAAAAATGTTTAACCCTTAAACCGTTAATCCTGAAATATATTAAAACAAATGTTATAAATAACATGAAAAAAAAAAAACAGACTCGTGATTATACAACTGGCAATAATCCGCCGGCTGGCTATAGCGAAGAAACCAGTCCGCCGTATTTTCAGCAAGATCCGCCTCGAGTTGAATTCGGAATAGCCGGGCTAAACCTCGCCGAGAATAATAATTTATCGTGTTTACCATGAATTAGGCGGTTGTGAGGAGGGGGCAGGAATCCTGTTCTGGTGTAGTGAGTGGAAGACGAGATATTGGACATTTATAATGGCCTCGAGGCGTGAGAAGGCCAGGGGCTCATCCCCCTCAGGTGACCTCAGGACTCTACAGGAAGAAGCTAACCTAATGGCTCTTAGCCGCCCCCGACTGCGCCTCCTCTATCACAACAGATAACATTTATATCTTATGGGGGGCCAACAGCCCCAACCCTCCCTCGGTATATTTTATAAGAAACTTTTAAAGCTCTCGAAATAATGTAACTAAGACTTATGGCCTTCTTTAATACCCCTTTTCCCTTCCAACCGGCGCTTCTCCTAAATAATAAATTATAAAATACTCAAGGAAGTCAATAGGCAGATAATGGCGGATAAATAACAACTTTTAAGTATAATTTGTTAAAAACTTTTTTCAAATTTTCAGCACCCTCTTATTTTTTTAGATCATTTATTTTTTCTTAATTTCTACTTTTATGTCATCTTATATTTTGCTTACTTTCTATTATATAGTTTTCATGTTGAATGTTTTTTTAATTCCTTTGGAGTAGCTTTGTTTGTTTTTAATTCATTTAACGCCACTTCAACCCTTGAAGGTTCCGGAATTCAGTACGTGGTAGAGACTGTTTCTTGGTCAAGGGTTATATAGGGAAATGATTCGTCCTAGATACGGTCAACTTCCAGATTTTCCTCCTATTTGGGTAGCCATTTTGGGAGGCTGGGTGAGCCCCAGGAAGGTCCCAGATTCCAGAGGATCCATCCGAGGATGCTAACAGGTCAAATAAACTCTGCCAGCACGGCAACATAGTGCTCTACTACTGTGGCTAATCGGACTATGCCGTTTACTCTTGTTCTTTTTATGTTTGAATAATTTTAGGGCGAAAGTTGGAACTTTGTTCCAGGTTTATTTTTATTGTTTGATTTATTATTGACCCTTTGGGCATTTATAAATTATTTTGTTGTCCCTGATACATATTTTTTACTACAAAAAATCCTACTCTGTGCTGTAAGGAGATTGCAAAATTAGTTTTTTGCATTGTAGCGGAGGTGTAATCTGAATACAGCCCCGGCCGAAGGGAGATACATACATTATATTTTTCGTGGAGACCGTAGGGAAGGAGGAAAGGGCCGAGTCCAATAATAAAATCCACCGCCCGCCCCCCAGTTCCGCCATTTCTTTTTTTCTTCTCATGCTTTTTTTTCTCTTTTTTTTTTCCTTTTCCCCTTTTATTTTCCTCTCTTTTCCTCTCTCTCTCTCTCCGGTCCCTTCTTCCTCCGCACTGTTTCCCTCCCCGCTTTCTCTCCGGCGGAGTTCTTTCGAGGTATTAAGAAGCTATTGCAATTACTTTAAGTGGCAATAACTCGTTGGCTCGGGGGCCATTTGAGCAGAAAATCTTTTTTTTTTTTTATCTTATAAGGAAATGAAAAGTGGGATCAAAATATATTGGCCGAAAACAAATAATATATCGGCTATGCTATACATTTCTCAATACTTCAATCATTATTCTGACTGAATTTGAGTATCACAAATTTACATAAACCAACTATAAACATTGTTCAAGAATCTCATTTTAGAGAAGATTTGACTTAACTTCTTCTTCACCGGGACTGTAGATACAATTGCATGATTTTTCTTCTGTTGTACCCAATTCAACAAGTATTTTAATTATTAGTATGTTCAGTAATTAATCGCTATTATTTTCTATAAATATTTACTATATTTATTCTCTATTGGCAGATTTTAATTTGAACCGACATTATTTTATGTTTAAGTCAAATGTTATCCTCATCTTCGCTTTATGAACGGCCTTTGTGTATATATTACGAATTTTCCATAATATTACATACTTCGTTTTCATTTCATAAGTTCATTTCAGCAACCGTACACTGATTTTTTTTCATTTATTTATTTCTTGTACAATTTGCTACATTTCACAAAATAAAAATGCTGTACCAATAGATCAGTCTCAAATAAAAACGATACAAATTTAAATACATCTGTGGAGAATCATAATTTACAATGAAAAAAAAATGTATAAAAAACTTTCAACAGGTACATTGAAATAGATATTATCTAACTCAGTGTGGATTCGGTTGCGTATTAACGGTGTGATAACTCCGCATCCAATATAGGCTTGGATCTGAAAATAATATGAACATTTTCTTTTTTATCTACTTCAGTTTAAGTAATGGTCACAAAAATGACACTTAAAAATAAATGTAGAGGCGATTCTGTGTTGGCCATTTTGTTGCTGAAACATTGCCTCGAAGCTGCCTATCTCCTTCACCATCCGACTTCGCATTCGGGCTTTTTTTTTTTGTCCCGAGACGGGATGATAAGAGCGTTAGTGCTGGCATCTGGTAGAGGGCTCTCCTACTAAACCTCGTGTACTATCTGCCTCAAAAATCTCACCCAGGTGTACTGCACCTTCCGAATCAATTAACGCTCCCAACAGAGCACACATTGCCGCCGCTAACTCGAAACAAATTTATGGAGCCAAGGTAGTAGAGGGTAATGGATCATTAGGACATGAATGGAGAACGTGTTTTATCTTGAACAGAATTCCTTCACACGTTGTGCCCGGGCTTCTTCTCTAAATATGAACAGGAGGGGGGGCGCTGACACGAGTGCGCTTCTTATCTCCCCGGTTATATATGGCCCCGCATTAATCAGCTCTTTGCCGGAAATGATTTATAGGGCAATTAATCGATAGGTCCGCCGTTTTATTATCGATATTTTAATAAGCCGTCTTGTTTGCGCTGATGTACGTGTGTAGTCGAATCATCGTCGTTACGTAACGGCTGGATCAGTGTAGGCGTTCCTCCGGGTCCAGTCATTAGGCCCATTGTGTTATATAGGTACATACGGGGCGTAGGCTAGCTATGTGATATGCAATGCTAGGAGGTGAATAGGCATATATGTCTTCTATTGTAGTAATATCATTTCTATTATTGTTTAATGTTAATCCGTCTTCTAGGTTTAGGTTACTTTAGAGCTGGGTTACTTTGTTCAAGGCCCCATATTGCTATGGCAAATATTTTATTTATTTTGTTAACATCCTTGAATATACTCTTTATTATCGGGACATCCTCCCAGGGCTCACCCGTCCTATATAAAGTGGCTTGATCAGAGAAAAACCCCAGGCTGTATACAATATGGTCTCTACCATGTACTGAATACAGTATCCAAGGGTTGTAGAGGTGCAGGTTAATCCAGTTTCCGCTTTAGAGGGTAATGTGTTTAGTCTAATAATTTGTAGGCATGTTAATATCCTTTGGCTCAACCAATTACTTTTTTTATTTTTTTTTTTACGAAATTCGCTTTTAAGATCACGCGAATATCACCAATTTTCTTTTCTCCTAGTATTTTCTCATCATTTCTGCGTGATTTTCCATCCTTTCTTCTGACCACGCTTCCATTCTCTTTTATTCCTCAAGAACATTGATTTCTTTTCAATTCTTTCCATAATGAGAGACCAATGAGAGAGGAAGCAATATTTTATTCAAATATTTTCTTTTTAAGTCTGCCTTGGTCCCTTCTTACAATGTGCCAATAGAATCTTTGTCTTCCGATTCTTTTTTCAGTTTCTTTCATTTCTCTGTATATTTCCTGGTTGGATTTTAACCTGCCTGAAATCTTATTTATTCTATACTTCCGTCTTTATTGTATTTGATTTGTTTATTTTAGGGAATTTTGCGTGTTTTTCAGCTAGCTGATCTTCCTACTTTTAAATCAGATGGCTCTAAATCATCTTCTATGTTCTAAAATAATGAGAGTTCAAAATTTTAAAATTATATCTTTGTTTGCATTTCTCTTTAATTTAAATTATTTGCTTTATTTTTATTACTTCATGAAGACTTGTACTAAAATAGACGGGGTGAAAGGACACTCCGGGTATGTGTGGCTCCTGCGTGCAGGCCTTGGAATGCGCGGATCCTAGGCCGAGTGTTCGCTCCGGCTGTCTAGGGTCGCCTTACTTGAGTCGTTGTCCCTTTTAGAATTGTTTCGTTCAAGTCAAGTTTAGAGCCACTGCCACTTATGTATTGATTATTTAAAAATTATACTAATTTTATTTTTATAACTAGATAATTATCTATTTTGTGAGAACATTTAGTAGGCAATGAATTAAAATTCTATTGGCATTCAATTCATGATTAACAATTTAGATTGTTATAATATTAAAAAATCATTTGCTAAAGTGACACTTTTTAAATTTATTTGTTTTTTTGTTTAGTTTTAAAAATAAACTCGTACTGTAAACAAATCAGTTTATGTTCGGCTGCCAGGATAACTCCTTGTTTTAAAAAGATCGTATATTCCGAGTAAAAGATGCATTGAATGTGTTAAAATGGATCATTGGAGCGATAAAGAGCCGATGAATCGGGTCCTTAAATAAAATAAACGAGGACAAAAATGAAATAAAAAATAACTGGTTATTCTGCCTCCTAAGGGGATCAGGTTGGGGCAATGTTATCTGATGCGGATCCGAGGGCCGTCCCGTGGAGGAATAAAGTTATTGCTGATTAATGCCCTAACCAGGTCTCTGCAAAAAGGACAAAAAAGTCAGAGGAACTTGAGGGCTGGGGGAGAGGAGAGCCAGTGAAAAGGACAAAAAAATAAAATTGTAAAAACAAAGAAAGGACGGAGGGAAAAGAGAGGAAAAAAATGAGGAGAAGGAGGTAAATGTGCAAAAGGGGCTGACAAGATGCTAAGAGATAGGCGGGAGAGATAGGATCTGCTCCGGCTATCTATCCATACCTGCCCCGATGTCTCCCCTCTTCTCGGAGTCCTGGCATTTCCTCCAACATCGGGATGAAAGTGAAAGCCTATAATGTTCCTCAATACTAAATTTCCTAGAATTAATGAATCTTTTTATTGTTCTTGCGATACAGACATTAATTTTGTACTGGCCATCCTCCAGAAAGTGGCAACGCAAGTTTCGAAATCTCTATTTATCCTTGTGTTTCTCACGAAAGTCGGCCTTATTTGTACATTTTGGAAAAAATGACCAATATTTAAAGGGGAGTAACTTAGAATCTATTAGAGCTACAGAATTTCGGTTGGATTCAAATCGTAGCAAATGTAATATATATTAAAAATGGTTACCCATGTTTTTTTTTATCAAAAACGCACTCATTAGGAGATAAAGGCCAAAAACTGAATTAACTCCGAAAATCTCGAAAATCTTTCGGGGACATAAAATTTTTCTATTCGATTTTTCGGTTGCATACTTGGATTTCCATCGTTCAGACATGCCCGTAGAACCACTTGCGACCTAAAGCTTTCTTTTGGTACCTGGCCGCTGGCCTACATTTAAAACGTCACTGTTTGCTATATACTGATTTATAAAAACTTTTGCTCGTTTACCCCTATTTTTACTTTGATTCTAATGGAAAACTTTAAATTTCGCTAATACGAAAAAAAAAAAATGGACTTATACCAGTTTCAAAAATAACAGCCCATATCATCAATCTAGTTTTTTTCTTTATAAATATGAATTTACTTTTTAATTTTGTACTTACGGAGTAGAGCTTTGGGGCTCCACTAAGCCATCGTATTCCTCTCGTATCCAATCCTTACAGTCCAAAATCCTTCGTAAAATCCTCAATGCTCCTTATTTTGTTAAGAATAAACTCATCCATAACGACCTTAATGTCCCTTTTGTTGCTGATTTGGCCCGAACCCGGCATCTATCCTTTCATAACAAACTTCATTACCACTCAAACCCTCTAGTTTCAAACCTAGCTTCCTCTTCAATTCCTGATAATCCTCCGAGGCGTCTGAAAAGAAGATGGCCACGTGACCTCCTTAATTGAACTTTGATTTGAATACTACCAGTGGGTAGTTTCTCTACATTTCATTATATATCACTTAGCCTATTTACTTGTTGTATTATTGTAATACAGTTGTAGATATCAGTAAATAAATTTAAAAAAAAAAAAAAAATGTACTAATCGTTTCCCAAGGTCGATACACTACTTTCGAAATCGCTATCTAATCCTTGGTGTTCACAAACGTCCATATTCCAATCACACCCTGGAATTTAGTAACTATCTGTATTATCAAAAAGGTTATCATATAGAAATATTAAGGCTATGGAATAAAGGGATTTTAATTTACAAGTTTATGTTTTTTAAATTTGTACCGTATATATATATATATATATATATATATATATATATATATATATATATATATCGATTAAGATTGATTAACAGCAATATAGAGCCTTTTTTCGACTCCATTGACGAAAAACGTGAAAGATAAAAGACTCGACAGAAAGTGACTCACTTTTTCCTTGGCTTAACCTGACACTTTGTCATTACCTGCTTTCTTTGTAGTGCGACTCCATTGTAATATCTCTAGTCATTAAGCAATAAATCGACTATTATAGTAATCAAAGAAGAAAAATAATTTAAATTGAGGAAAATACTATAATAATATATATTTTACATGTAAAATTCACAATAATAAGCAATTACACACAGACACGGGGCGAGGTGAGCCTTCTAGACTAAACGAGGTTGATGCATATTCTGTTTTAGTAATAAAAATTACCATAACAATCAATTAAAAAAATCTGATTCGAATATCAGTCCTAATTTTTTCCTATCTAGGTATAATTAGTATAGGGATCTTATACCTGTAGTGGACATTGCACAGGCTTCAACTCTCTAGATAACTGATTAATAGCTCCTAAGGAGTTCTCTTCGACATTGTCTTTTTATAGGATCCTCGGGTGACATATATATTTTAGGATATAATAAAACAATCCCAAAAGCAAAGGAATCTTAGGTCTATTGAATGATAATAATCAAAACATGAATATTAATAACCTACATCATCCGTACGTATAAGTATTAATTGGCGAAGCGTTGTCTGTTTATTTGCTTATTGATTTTGGAGAGACGGCTATATTTCGCGTCAATGCCAATATTGCTGCTGGTATCAAGGGTTTTAATTGATTGTACTGTTCAGTGCAATGAGGTAATATTTTATTTCTGAAATTATATACAAATAAACTCTCATGATCTGGAAAGAACAAACTTAGCAGCCACTATCCCGCTCCAAGTGGATTGCCGAACAGTTGAGGAGCTTTAGCCGTTGGCTTTTGCAAATCCTGCAGAACGGGGAGGCTGATGGCCGTGGAGGGTATTCCCATTTCACGGCTGGAGAGATATTCTATAAGAGGAACTGGGTCTTCTGCACATCCTTAGGGGTCGCTTATGGGCTCCATTCCGCCCTGTTGCTCCTCCAGAATGACGTGGGGAGGCATCTGGGAATCAGTGCTAGCTGGGCTATCATGTCATTCCAGCCTTGTTTCTCGGCTTATTTAAAGCTCCTCCACATCTGTCAACTAATATAGGTGATCATACTAACAGTTTTTTTTCTGTACACTGTAATATTTTTTATACTCGTAATAATAATAAGCTTAGCGAATCCTAAGGCTCGATGCCCTTAAACACCAATCTCTGCATACGTTCCTCCATCCACGGGATACTGCCCTTTGCCAAATCCGTTAGTTCAATTTTAAAGCAATCCTCTCACTTACGCTTCGCTCTACCATCAACATTTTAGGAATTCATTCGTTAATAAGTCTAACAACTTTAAAAGCTCATATCAACCTTAGTCTTGTTCTGCGATTTGTGCGTTGTGTAATATCCTAAATTTTACAGTGGTCCCTTCCTTTTTCGTACCGAGGATTCTACGCAATACCTTATTGTCGAATACCTTAAAGCGTAGCTTATCCTTCAACGATTTTGTCACGTTTCATCATCCACATTGGAACAGTCGGAAGGATGATTGTTTTACAGATTCTTACAGAGGCGTGAGCTTCGTGATGGTCTAGACCGACAAAAATAACTGAGATGTATGCCCTAGCTAAGTTTGTTACAATTTTAGGATGTTTGTATTATTCCATACTTTTTATCTATTTATTTTTCTTCTACAACAAATTATATGCTGTTCCACAGAGGCGTGCAAGGAGTAGAGAGGAAAACTCTTTGTTGTTTCCTAAATATAGTTGTTCCAAGTTTGTTCGAAATCTGTATGCAAGGCGCATGTAATATTTTAAATCTTTTGCAAGCCGTAACATTCATACCTAGCTAAGAGGAGCCATTATAATTGTCATTCATCGTTCTGCAGGCGGACGGGAGTGGTTGTGTTGACGAGTTAACTCGGTGGAATATTGAAGTGCCCCGCTCAATGTCGAGTGCCTCTGTTTGACACGATTAAAAGATTCATGTGCTAGCGCTCAAGTCTGTCCGTTTTCCAGTTGTAAAGTTTTATACCCTTCTCTTATTTACAACCGTTTTTAGGTTGACAAAATTGTTTCATTTGTTAGTTTTTAGAGAATCCTTCGGGTGCTGTTCAATTCATTTATTTTAATATGTAAGAATTTTCAATTGAAAAAAAAAGAACATACATCTCTCTTGGATTTAATAAGTGAATAATACATTAAGTAATATAAATAAAAATGTATAAAAAAAATTGTAAAATCATAGAATAGATTTTTATAAAATTTAGGAAAAATACTCTGTAAACAGCAAATAATCTCGGTAAACATAATATAATGAATATTGAAAAATAAAAAGAGAGCTCACATAAATGTTAAGACCAACAAAAAACCTCCAAGGCTCAAAACTCATGAGTGAGTTGAATTTGAGCTTTGAAGGTGGTGGGATGTTTCTTGGGTGCATTATTCATGTTTTGTTTTGCTTTTATTTTCTTTCTACTCTGAGGATGCCTGAATAGGCTAAATATCGGACAGATAATTTCATTTTCTGTTTTAGTTTGGAGACTAAAGGGCTTTTCTTTGGAATTTTTCCTTTATCTTAAAATATAATATAATGAATATTTCGAAGCATAGCAAAGTATGATATCGATACAAATAAACTTATAAATCTTGCCAAATTATGTGTCCTCAATTCATTAATCGTAGGAGTTTAAAGGAAAAAAAGAATTAAAAGAAAAACTTGGTCGAAAAGTTAACATTATGATAACCCTCTAATGTGGCCTCAGTCTTTAAAAAGTTTGTTTTGTTAAATGGATTTATTCACTTAAGTGTTTGTTTTGTAACATTTTTTCTTGTTTTGGTTAAAGAAGTAATGAATTAGTTTCACTTTTTTGGTTCACAATATCGTTTTATAAACATATATCTATTATATAAAATTGTCGTGTCACAGTGTTTGTTACAGAACTCCTCCGAAACGACTTGACCGATTTTTATGAAATTTTCTGTCCATATTCAGTAGTTCTGAGAATAGGATGTAAACTATTTTTCATACCCCTAAGTGATATGTGTCATCCATTATTATTGATTAAGTGTAATTTGAATCCACCAATTATGGATTCTAACACGTTTCGTCAACAAAAATATCACCGGGAATGTTATTGAAGCAGGAACGTTGACAGGTATCTTTTAAAGACAAGTCGTCCTATTGTCATGCATTCCAAAGATACCGTCAGAACCCATTATACCGTTCAAAAGACTCCAATTTGAAATAAGCTTGGCTTTTGCAATGACCATCAACATGTTTCAAGGTCAGACAATATCCATTTGCGGTTTGGACCTAGAACATCCATGTTTCTCCCATGGACAATTATTTGTTGCATGCTCACGTATTAGTAAACCATCTAATCTTTTTGCATTAGCAAAGGACAGATTAAAAAAATATATTGTGCATCGATTAGTGCTCAATATAATTTGAATAAATGTTTATAATTTAAAAAAATAATATTATCCATAATTAAAAATCAACCATGATTCATTAATCTAATGTTTATATTTTATCAGTTAGGAATTTTGTATTTTATTGACTTATTATATACTGTCCTCAGATATAAGATGAATTAAATTTAAAATCAAAAATATATTTAATTCATTTTTTCCATTCATTAATTGTTTCTTTAAAATTCAAATTTTAAAGTAATGCATTTTTAAAATTATTACAGCAGCCACAGCAACGAGAGAGAGAGAACAAGAAAGCTCCAAATACAAGGCCAAAAGCTCTCAAGTTTTCCAAATTAGATTACATTTCTTTTCCTTGCTATTTGACAAAACGTTTTGAAGTAAGGAAGCTGTGGATGAATTTGTTAGGCTATTGACGGGAGACCTGGTGCTTTTGATCTTCCTGTGTGTGAAAACTTATTATTACGTTCTGATATTGCCAGCTTTGGGTGGTCGTCTGTGAAACTTTGAATATTAGTTTAAAAACAATAGGTTTTTGTGGGGTTGTCCAAATGCGTTCCAATCATTATTTCATGCTTCCCTTTTATTTTTATTGATATACATCGATATGCTCTTAGAACATGGTTTTAGTTACATCTATATCTTAACTGTTTCTCTCATTTCCCTTTTTTAAATATTGTTTGTTAAAACAAAAAAAAGTCGAATCGAGAGAAGAGTGAAAATGAAAAAGTAAAGTTAAAAAAAAAGGAGAAAAAAATGGCCTCTTGATGGAAGAAGGGTAGCCGTGAAGAATTTTAATTCGAGGGGCCGAATGTAAACCGGCCTGGGAGGGGGTTGAGGGGGGAACAGATGATGTATCGCCCCCCCTCTCTGGAATTAATTCCGTAATAAGACGGTCGTGACCTCTTTGAATGGTCGGCGAGCACACGCGGTCCGAGTCCTCGCGGCTCTCAGGGAAAAAGAGACGACTCCGGGAGTATCCCGCTGTTCTGTAATTGGTCGCTCGGCTTGGACGTTGCTCTAACAAATGGGGCCCTCTGCTCTAGGCGGCCGGAGCCCCCATTGTCGGGGCAGATCTGCTCGGGCCGGATCTAATTATCGTCTGGGTGGATTGATGTAAAGATGGAAGCCTATGGAAGGTCTAATTAGTTCGCAATGAGATTCCTTCATTTCATTTTGCAATCTCCTCTTAGCAGAAGGTATAATGTACTGTAAGTCACTGGGTGATTTTTATTGCTAGCTGGTACTGCTCTTTCTCTCTCATCTACTGCTTGAAACTTTTGAAAACGAGATTTTGTTGATAATAAACCAGAACAAAGCTTTTAAAAAGAGATATAAATATGAGACGTTAGGGGTCGAAAGTGGATTACTTCGCAACTTCAACAATTGACTCTTTCACTCGTTTAGTGAATCAATTTAACGCTACTGAAACTTCAGGTTTTGAACCGGACTTAAACGAAGAGAAACATCCTGTTGTTGCAAAAATGATCCAATTTCTTTTCTGTTTGATATGTTATGATATAAAATGGCGATAAATTGACTGTTCCTGACAAGATTTTTTTTTTTTAATATATGCTGTCATACAAAGCATTGAAGACATTTGATTGGGTCAAGGCTCAGCTTTTGATATTTTCAGAGTTTTACAAAAAGCTTATCTCATAATAACAGACAAAAGGATTAAACGTTTTTCCCTGTTTTAATGAAGTGTTGAATGTCCTTATCGATGATTTTCGTTTCTTTCCTGTTTTTTTTTTTGTTTTTTTACATACTTATATAAGCGTCTGAAAAGAAGATGGACTCGTGCCTTCTAAGTTGAACTGTTATTTGAGTACTATCACTGGATAGTTTTTCTACTTGTCTTGTCTCCGTACCACTATGTATCATTCCTGCCAATTGCTTGTTGTATTGTTATAATACAGTTGTAAATTTCGATGGATAAATTATTTTTAAATAAAATACTCTCATACAAAGCAGCGATGATTGGCTTAAGGCTCTGCTTGGAATATTCAGAATTATAACCATAAATCGATTGATCCTGAAAGTGAGGCTAGCCCTAGGCGCCCTCTTTGATCGGAGAGGGAAAGTGCATCCAATTGATTGCTCCGAGATGCGTTGAGGCTATTTGCATCACCTATTTTGAGCAATACGCCTAGTTACTCTCATACTAAGCTATGTAACTTGTAGATTATTTCAATTAAAGCACTAATGTTTACAAATATCTTAATTTCTGCAATTTATTATCACAAAAAGATAATTATTGAGATTAGTAACGCTTCAATGGGGGACACATAACTCATTCTGATACTTTTAAAATATAAATCTTTTTTCTTTAAATATGAAACAAGTAACCTTTGATATTAATTGTTTGTTTTTTCTCTTCTCTAGGTAAGTTGCTGTTCCTATTTCTTATGAACCGTTTATCGTGAGTAATCATTTCAGAGTAATAATAGTTTTTAAATACATTTTGTTTTTATGTCTAATTAAATAATTTGAATTATAGTGACACATATCTCAATTAAATATGTAGCTTTTCTTCTTTCGATAATCAGATTTGGGAATTGAATTGTTGCTTAAATACGTATAAAAATAATCAAAGATAATTATTATGATTAGTGTAATTAATAGGTATGCACAATTACAAAATTTTATCTTTAATAAATACAATATTTAAAATTCAATTTTTTTATGTATCAACAGAGTTATGCTGAAGTTGTAAACAAAATAATAATAAAAAAGAAAGTAAATATGTAATTTTCCTAGAATTTCTATTAGTAATTATTCCTAGTTTGCTTTCTTAAGTTAATGAACGACAAATGG
Organism: Arma custos; assembly: GCA_037127475.1. Classification (NCBI taxonomy): domain Eukaryota; kingdom Metazoa; phylum Arthropoda; class Insecta; order Hemiptera; family Pentatomidae; genus Arma; species Arma custos. The sequence goes on from CM073762.1 coordinate 100,587,945, forward strand.
CATTTTATTACTTATTTTTAGATTAATGGCGTAGTTGCGTCATTTCTTATTCGTGGGAGGATTGGATAAGTTGGTAATGATACGCTAAGTCGATTGATCGATCAGATCGTAATGCTATCAATGCCTCGAATCTCAGCGGCGATTTTAACAAGCATCCCTTTTTCTTTTTATTGGTTAGATGTTTGGCTTTCTTTTACTCGAAAGGGTTCGATCGTATATAAACCTGAATCACGTTTCTAAAGAAATTTGCAATACATTGGCTTCATAAATTGTTACCCGAAAAACTTTACACGTCCATCTTATTTTTCGCGATGCGATAACTTGATATTACAATCGTGTGTTAGCTCCATATATTCTTCAGAATGGGCTCGTTCTTTTGCGGACGAAATGTTCTTATTTTCGAATACCTTAAGACCTTGCTCATTCTACCACGTTCTGGATTCCTTTCACTTTCATTTCATCGAAGATGATTGTTTTATAAATTCAGTAATTTCGGGACTAAAGACACGAGCCAAGTATTTTGTTGAGACCGAAAAATTGCCGTTAGCAGCGCTGTTATTTCCTCTTGAATTTCTTTTTTTTTCATATATCCTAAAACCTGTTCAAGTTTATTTCCTCCTGCATCGATATTACAAAAATCCAGTTCATTTGTGATTCATCCATTACGGAAATGTTTAGCTTTTATCCGAATTTACTCCGATTCCTACTTAATTACTGGCTTTCTTCAATCCTACGATTACTGGTTTAAATCTACAGACAATACTTTTTTATTTTTTAAACAAAACTATTGTGTTTTATTAACCTATTTTTGAAATTTAATAAAAATAAGATCTGTAACGCGACCACCCATGAAGAGTCTTGGCCCTTGGATTTACGGATTTACGGATGGATTTAGTACGTGGCAGAGACGGGTTTTTTCCACAGCCTTTGTGCAGAAAATGATTTGTCCGAAATCGGGCTCAACTGCCAGGTTTCCCCTTATTTTGGGTATCCATTTTCTCTAGTTTGGATGAACCTCTATAAGGTTCTACAGATCCCAAAGCTTTCATCTCTGGTTGTTAAAATATTATTATTTTTTTAAATTTATTTATTGATCTCTACAACTGTATTACAATAACACAACAAGTAAATAGGCTAAGTGATATAATGACAAGTAGAGAAACTACCCACTGGTAGTACTCAAATCAATGTTCAAGTAAGGAGGTCACGTGGCCATCTTCTTTTCAGACGCCTCGGAGGATTATCGGGAATTGAAGAGGAAGCTAGGTTTGAAACTAGAGGGTTTGAGTGGTAATGAAGTTTGTTATGAAAGGATAGATACCGGGTTCGGGCCAAATCAGCAACAAAAGGGATATTAAGGTCGTTATGGATGAGTTTATTCTTAACAAAATAAGGAGCATTGAGGATTTTACTAAGGATTTTGGACTGTAAGGATTGGATACGAGAGGAATTCGATGGCTTAGTGAAGCCCCAAAGCTCTGTTAAAATATTAAATAAATTATTTGCCGCAGGTTGATTTGATCCTTTGGCCCGACAATTCAACGCTCTACCGCCAATGAAGGCATCTTGGTATACTCAGGATCAACCCTGTATGTTCCGTCCATTCCTCCTCAGTTTGTCTAACTTACTTTATCTGGTCTCGAAGAACAGAATTTTAGTTAGATTCTCATCCTTGAAAAATATAAACTATCTCTTGTCCATGCTGTCGAATATTATTGAAACTAAAATAGAGCCAAAAACTCAAAAAGAAACACTATTATTTATTATAATGCAATTGGGAAAAACCACAATGCAAAGCCTTATGTTTCGAAAAATACACCTACTTACCAGTCGACGTTTCGCCTATTCAGGCATTATCAAGACACCAAAATCAAAAAGGGTTATGTGAATCGCATCTCGAAGAAAAAAGTGCAATACATCCCAACGATCAACAGCCCAAACAGGCTCCAAACATGAGACAGCACCCTACCACCAAGACGTTCAACATACAACTGCAGTTGTATGTTGAACGTCTTGGTGGTAGGGTGCTGTCTCATGTTTGGAGCCTGTTTGGGCTGTTGATCGTTGGGATGTATTGCACTTTTTTCTTCGAGATGCGATTCACATAACCCTTTTTGATTTTGGTGTCTTGATAATGCCTGAATAGGCGAAACGTCGACTGGTAAGTAGGTGTATTTTTTGAAACATAAGGCTTTGCATTGTGGTTTTTCCCAATTGCATTATAATTATTGAAACTATATCATTAACCCTACATTGTAAGGACTCCTTATCTACTGCTGAAGTTCCTATCCAGTGCTCCCTGATTGGAATATTATTCGAGAGGAGCTCTCGACTTGGGATCGACCGCCGACAGTAGTGGGATAAGTTATTATAATCCTGCCGAGAGAAGCGGAGGAGATGGGACGGTTCGATAAATGTGCTTGGTTATTGATCTGTTGTGGAGCGCTAACCTTTGCCCAGGGCTCTCTTCTCCGCTCTGTCCAAGCCTACCCACACAATTGCCGTCCATTCTCTATCTTCAGAGGAATTATCTTTCCAAGCCTCCTTTCAGTTGGCATAAATATCCGAGTCCGTCTCGGGCGTTTCCATGTCAAGTAGGTAAATAAACGTTCAAAGGCTTTAAGATATATATAAATTACTAAGGCTTCGCTCGCAATGAATTAGGTCTGCCAAATAAAGTTTCGGGAAAGATCATTTAAAATAAATAGTTTACTTATATTTTTAAAATATAAGTTACTCGCACATCCAAAATTTCAAATATCTAACTTCAAAACTGACGGATTCTATACGACCTTTGAACTCCTATTATATTAAAGGGGAAACCCTTGGGGTGGAATTATCCAAATTTCTTTCTTATACTATACAAAGAACCTATCTAAAAATTTATAGATAGTAAGTTCCTGATTTGCCTTTAATTATATGCTATTATAATATATTCTCCACAGTACCTAAAATACTGTCAGGGGGGCACGTGTCCCCGTGCCCCCCTCATTAATCCGTGCTTGCTATAGCCTATGTGTTATTCTGATTTATAAACTATATTACTGTAAAGTTTCATCCAAATCTGTTCAGTAGTTTTTGCGTGAAAGAGAGACAAACATACAAACTTTCACATTTATAATATTAGTAAGATTAGTAGGACATCAAAACAAATAGTTGCACTCATCTTCTTTCTGTTACTTTAACATCTATTATCATGTGATTTGCCTTTATTTATGTCCTATAATGGATTCTCCATAGTTCCTAAATAACAGTCGAGGGGAGGGGGGGCAAGTGCCCCCGTGCGCTCCCCATAAATCCGCGCTTGCTATAGCCTATGTGTTATTCTGATGTATATCCTATATTACTGTCAAGTTTCATCCAAATCCGTCCAGTATTTTTTGCGTGAAAGAGAGACAAACATAAAAGCATTCACATTTATAATATTAGTAAGATTTTCCTCAACATAACAGGTTTATGACAATAAGTTACACTTATTAAGGTATTTTTATTGACTGCACCCCCAACTATTTCTTTCTTATATTAGAAGTTACAGTCAACCAATTCTTCTCTAGCATATTATTATTATTATTGAGTTACGTTGAGGCAGTGGTAGTTCTGTTATTGTCATCTTACAAAACAGTTATTAATTCATAGTACAGTTTAGTTTACAGTTTCCTTTGGATGAACATTAGTTATATTCTACACACAGTTTTGTCGGCGTACTAATTTTTGTAACGTTTTAATTAAAATGTATTTGAAGTTACACTATATGTTACCAATAACTTAATAGATGGGCAGAATATGTCAGTTCGTTAATTTAAAAATTAATAGTCTTCAATTCTTGTTTTGTTCAGATTGAAAGCTAATGCTTTATTTGAAACAATAAATTTGTTTATTTAACGGTTTCGCATTCTTGTTATACTATACCATTGGATGTTTCTTGAAAATAAAATGACATTTTGGACACAGTTTTAGCCCAAATAATGTATATATAATAGTGTGAATATATTCACAGATTTCTCAAATTGCAGTAATTAGTAATCTATTTTGTGTTTAGATATAGTAAATTATGGTTACTGAAAAAAAGAAGGATCTTTCATGGAATGTAGTGGTGTTATTTTTTCTTCCCTCTTTGATTTCTTACCTTAAACTAATATAATTGTATATAAACTAAAAAGAAATATTTATACATATCAATAATTTTATTCTTTCTTTATCCAAGGTTATGTATTTATATAGACATTATGTCTAAGGGTTTGGAATTATTTTCGGTTTCGGTTGGACGATTATGGAATATTGGGTTCATGGTTTATTTTTTTAAATTCAAAAACATGGAGTATTGAAACTCCTTCCTTATGTCTATGTATTTTCATGACTTGTATCTTAGGTAGGTACTGAAAAGCCAGAAACTCTCAAGTAACAAATTAAAATTAATTGAAGATTTTAATTTTGTTTTCTCGATATTCACTAAGCTATGTTGGAAGGCATTCTAGTAAAACGGTAAAGAGACATGTTTATTTTTACAAGATACGGTCACGTATAGCATAGGCGAGGAGTTATGGAGTCCTGTACCTGAGGAGGAAGGCCAGCTGGGAGAATGGCGGGGAAAAAACAGGGTGAAACTGTTTAGAGGAACGGGCTAACATACAGCCATCATCTCTGTACGGTCCCTCCAACAATATCTTCTCTTATAACATAAACCATAAGCCACGTGTGTGTGTGCATCATCCTCTCTACCGTCGCGGTGGCTTTCTACCTACCGTACAGTCTTAGTAACACGAAGGTTTTTAGAGTTTTTTCATCCCCGTGTTGAAGAAAGTTCCGCTAGTGGGATCTGTAGAGGGTGATAACGTGCAAACTGATAACGAACATAACTAGTGGATCATAATTGGTAGTTGCAGAAGGAAAAAAAGTGGTACTCCAGATCTGTCACTGTCAGTAATTATGTTATGGCGATGTACCGTAACACAAACATAAGTTAGATTAGACATTTATATCGTTATTATATTTACTTTTGGCACATAACTATTTCTTATTTTTTGCGGTTTTTAAATTAGATCGAGTTAATCTCATCCAGTGTATTTTTGTTGTAAATGCGTAATCGTTTTTTGAAATCTGGATCCTGAAGCTTATCAATTCAATGCTACTGATTATGTAGCACCTTTCAACTTCTGATCAGATGTGTAATTGATTTTCTTGCTGTATTTATAGTTTTGCGATATTTGGAACTTTAGAGGATCACATGAGGAGGGGTGCTTGTGGATCTCTGTTATGATACTATTAACTTACGCGACAACTTATTGTTATAAGAAGGAAACTTCTTTTTGCATTTGGATTGTGTTCCGTATTCTATTAAACTTTTATCCAAGTTTTAAAATGTTTATTTCATACGACGTTTCAACTTCTTCCCCCTTAATACATTAGTACAATAATCCTCCAGAAACAAATATTTTCACGCAACCGCTACCTTTTGAATAATGCATTATATCCTTCAGATAGACAGATATCTTGTACATAATCCCATTTAGCGGGGAAAAGTGGATTCTAAGTGCTACTAAATTAAATTATAATCTCATCTAAATGGACGTGGTTGAAGTTGAAGTGAATGTAACGCAAATGTATAAGAAACATTTTCAAAACAATGGGATAAGTTGATAAATAAAGATTTTCCGGTCCTTAAAAGCCGATTTAACCAAGATCTATTGCGCACTTAACTCGTATCACATTATGGTATATATAATAACTTATATTGAGGAAGTATCGTAACCCCGTTGTGCATTCCGATAGCTGCTTTATACAGTTGGTATTATCTCCGCCAGAGACCGCTCCGATCGCTGCCATAAAACATTTCTCTCGTGCGTATCGCTCCGCGGCGATCAAGTAGCCACGACCCAGTTTAAATAGCTCATTGTCTTTATAGGTCATGGTACAGCTGTGGTGGGATGGCGGGCTCGTCTGGTCCGGGTACCGGTCTTGTTAATAAAACATTACCTTCTCTACGTCTATGCCAAGCGATCTGTAGAAGGCTGGGAGCGTATACGCGAATTACATAGGATATAAAAAAAATACTTTATATTCTCTACAAATGGTGAATATAACATGTGCTGATAGATCTGTGGCATTTTGCTATTCCCTCCAGTTTTATAAATATGTGGTAATATTCTACGATAAGATCTAAACGAGCCTTGCTGGAAGAACGTAGATTCATCTTAGTAGTGGTCGTAACCATAATAAGTAGTGTTTAATAGTGATTTTTTCCGTCATTTTAAATGCTAGCCCCAACATGCCCTGAATCCTGCTACTAACTCAAGATGGCAACAAACCAAATATAATAAATGACGTGGTAAATCTGAAGACTCGATAAAGGTACCACCACTTGACCTTCACCAACTTCTCCTATTGGACTATTACTCTATATAATGAAATATTATATGCTCTATATATACTACTTTATAATGAATATTACAATATAAACTTATATATTATATAAGAAATAAAGCTTTCGGAATTCAATTTGCATTAATAAGCAATAATATTAACTTTTATCGCTAGGAAATAGGATACCCCTATCCTTATACCATGCTTTTACGTACCTATTAGTGTACAATTCCAAATGCAATCCTCCCACCAACACCTTGGTTCGTCTCTAGACTATAAAATAAAATTATCTTTAAATGAGAAACAAATATTTAATTTTTTATGTCAAATTTAATTTAAATTGAATATCATTTTTATTGTAACAATGTAGTAAACCACCATTAACCGCAATAGTTTTATATTTGATTGTGGGGAAAAAAGGAGCTTTATCGTTTTATTTATTATTCTTTTATTTTACATTTTCACCTGCGTAAGTACACTTTAATTATATGTTATATTTTCGCATCAACCATAAAATTTGTGATTTTTCTCCTATATACGCCGGAATATAATTTTTTGTATTAATGATTAATGCTTCCTTGATTTGGTTTACTTTTTTAAAATAAATAAATGCTTCAGTATAATTTTATATTGCAGGTACTAATCTACTTAAAAGTATCGGTATATTTATTATTTATTTTTATTTATATTGCATTTGGTCTTGTTTTTTTGGATTTTCCTGAATATAGTTTTTTGGATAAGCGATTTATGGTTCCCAAGAAGGTCTAAAGTATGGTTTACTTTTAAAAATTAATAAATAAATTTAAATTATTGATATAAATCTTTAGTTTTTTTTCCGCTTATGATTGCACGAATATTACAATATATTTGCCTCAAGAATCCTTTCTGAATTACGTGTTCCTTTAAACAGTAACCACTGATCATAATAAAACATGTTTTTCGGCTGACTCCCTTTCACGTTGAACCTATTTAATTTAAACAATAATGCGATATTGCCTTGGCATGTTGCGCACATTTCCAACAATGCCTTTGCGGGTAGCGTGATGGTACTCCCGATCCGTTCCCATATTTCCGGCCCGGGGATATAAATAGCCGGGATACAGACGGAATAATAAGAGGAATCGGGCCGCGGAGAAAGAGGAGCTAGGCGATAAACTAGGAGAAATAGAGACCAAAGTGGATTATAAAAATCCGCCAGAGCCGAGGGAGGGAGAGAGAGAGAGATAGAGAGAATGAAGGAGGGAGAAGGGCACATATACAAGGCTCTCTCTCTTCCCGGGCCGGGCTGGGCTGGAAAGCGGATAGAGACCGGGGAATCCTTTATTTTATACAAGGCATGTTATATAATTTTATTTATTTCCTTTAGAAATATCCTCGTGAAGGTCTTTGAGGTCTTTTTGTCCCCCTCCCTCATCATTTTATTTGTTTTTACAATACTTGTAAACCTGCTATGTGTTAGTCCATTCCTTATCTTGTTAAATTGGTAGTAATCGTTCCACATAGGCTGATATAGGTTCATGAAATATCTTCTAAAGCGAACTATATCCGTGAAAAAGTATTCATTGTATTTATAACCACAACCAAAAGAAACTTTGAACTAATCGAACATATTAGAGATTTTCATTTGATTTTTTGTTGGATGAAAAAGTTCGCTGTAAGTGGCAATATTTTTTCAAACTACTTATAAGTATCCAGCTTTTTAGCGTTAGTTTCAGTGTTAGTTAATAGATTTATTAGGAGAAATCCCCAAAAACAAAACCTTAAGTTCACGAATACTCAAAATACTGGAACAAAACAACCAGTTGACGTTTCACTAATTCCGTCATTATCAGGACAACACTTCACAAGGAAAGCACATCAAAGAAGAAAAAGAAGCATACCGAAGCACATCGCATACCAACAGTCCAAACAGACTCATCAGATAAAAACCAGAACCTTGCTCCAAGACGCTCCACAAAAAGTTGTGAAGTATTGCCTAGAGGTTGTCGGAATGGCGAAACGTCGACCGATTGTTCAGGAGATTTTTCCTATTGCAGCTCATTTATTTTTGAAGCTATTTAAGACAAAATGGCGAAACAACTCTGCACCATTTTAAACAATAATATTAGTACAGTGATGACTAAAAACACTTGACCACTACATCCCGCGACGACGATTGGACTTGCTATTATTAAACCTTACGTTTGTGCAAGGAAGTTATGGTCTTATGTAAAGATCCATTTTAACTGCCTGACTTACCTTAATTGAAGTTTTCATAATTGTGACTGTTTTCTTATAAATGAGATATATTTGAACGTTGTCAGAAATATAAGACTATGGGAGGAATGTGTATTACGTGTTTTGAATGCTTTTCATTTTCGTGCATTTGGCGATTCTACAAAGGAGATGGTTAACTAATGATTGTATCGAATTATAGATTGAGTTCAATACTTTTATATTTCCATATCTAATCTCCGATATGATCCCTTGTTTGAGGTATCTCATAATTTTTTTTATAGTTCTATTCATGCATCATGAATGGATTTCACCCGATTCTCGTCTTTTATTATATCTTTTAGGGTTTTTTATTTTATTTTAGCTTGCCTTCATTGTGTGCGTCTGGGCTAAAAGATAGGACGTGCTCGGCAGATTTTGTAATTTATATTAAAACGGGGATTTAACGGTTCTTGGGCTAAATGAATCTTGGAATATTCATTGGAAAAGTGGGGTCCTATAAATTTCCATATTAATCGAGAGGGGGGGGGGGTGGTCCCTATGGGTTAGTTTAATACTCTTCCACTCAGGGGGTGGGAGCTCTAGCGCCTCTCCTCAATGAATAAACTCAGCCCTTAACAGTTTTAGCCTGATCCATGTTGTAGCCATTGCTGTGCCCTGTAATTTTTTTTAGGGTGGATTGACTATTCTTATGTTCTTTATTTAACTAAAATATTAAATTCTGTTTTTTAGACAATGAGAGATAAAATGGGCTGTAATAATGAAACCTATACTTGTGTATTTTTTATCCTTGTAAAACGTAAATATATACAAAATTTGTCTATTCAGAATTATTATGAACTAAAAAGTCTATTGGTTGCCATCAAAAAGGTATATTTAATTTAAGTCTAGAATAATATTCGACAAATACTGTAAACAAGAAAGTTCGATATTTAAGTACTCAATTTATAATTCATTGAACAAATAGATTTAGGAATTTTTCGGGGGTGCCACAAAGCTAAGATTTTAAAGGGTCTTTTTTTGTTCGATATTGTAGGCATCTTGGTTCAATTTTAATACAAGAAATCTTTTAATGCTTTATATTTATAAAAGATTATAATTTTCTTAGGGAGTGAAGAATAACACAGCTTATTGAAGGTATTATCAATATCCTAGTCCTATGGTGTTTGGCCTAATATCTGTGGCACCTGTGCATAGTGGGCTAAGTCGAATTTTGTTAATTTCAAGCTATCTACTGAGAATCGTAATTTTTTCTCTTTCCTTGCGTCTAACACGCTAAGTGTTCCGTCCATTGCAATGAAGGATGTTTCTTTGTTAATCGTGGGCTGATACTCCAATCTTGAACTTAAAATAAGTTCAGAAAAATTAAGATTCTAAGTAGATAGCTTGAAATTCACAAAATTCGACTTAGCCCACTATGCACAGGTGCCACAGATATAGAATCTGTGGAGGTGTTGGGGTTCGTTTACTAAATAGAAGGTACTTAACTGGGGTATTGGAATCCTATATATAGTTTTTTTATGTTTTTTTTTGTAGTTTCTTCTATCTTTATGATATTCTCGTATATCAATGGTCAATGCTTATTCTGTTACTTACTCTCCGCACATTATCTATTCATCTTCTTTGATCTCCTCCTACTCATTTGACAGTTCGCTTCCGTTTCGCCTAAAACCTCATCTTCTTGTTTCGGCAGTTCTATCCCTAAGCATATCTTCCGTAACCCCTAGTTCTCTCATGCCCTCTCTGCTTCCTTAAACGAATTCATTTTATTTATTTTTATTTCTTAGGAATTCAAATATTCTTTTCGTCAGCCTTCATTTGCAGGATATGCCCTATCAAATTAACCCGTGTTTTCCCCATTGTTTCGGATATTCTTTCTGTTATTTTATAAAGTATATAATTTCGCGTATATAGTTTTTATCTTGCGTAACTAACGTTTTGAATGGTATAAGGGCACATTATGTAGACTTTTAATAGACGCAATTTCAACATGGTAAAAAACGCTGGAAGGCACTCTATCTTCAATGTTTTTGTTTCCTCTCATGAAAGTTTGTGATTTTCATATTCCATGATTTAGCATGGAAACCGCTATATGACGAAGTTTATATAAATGTAAAAAGCAAATTATTTCGCCTCATGAGGACCGTAGAGAATTCCGCAACGTCGCGACCAAAATCGAGTATGCCACACCACTCCATCCTTTCAGCCAGTACCACTTATACCCCTCATCCTCAAGACCGCGGTGAGCACTTCTTATGACACCTGTCCCCGCAAGCGTATTACCCAAATGGCCCGGGCGTAGAGAAATGCCGTAAGTGGGAGGATACCAGATTATGCTATCGTTTCGCTATTGTGCACGGTGTGAGGGCCACTGAGCGGTTCGCGAGAATCGGACACGCTCTACCTTAAGCCTCCGGACACTAAGAGTGATGTCTTCTTGAAGACAACCTCGAGAGGACTATCGATTCCGTCTTTAATAAAGCTAATGGCCGGCTAATAATCAAAAGTCCCATTACTAGGCGGTGCTGATGTCAAGATTGTGGCATCAATTATTGGTAGTACTGTTCTGTTTGATCTCTTTCTGATATAATTTCTCAATAGGGTAATACGCATGAAAGCAATGGACTCGCCAAAAATTATTTTAGATTGTCTTTGATCCTCCACTAATTGTCCTTTCGTTGTAATCCTCAATTAGCTATCGATCCCAGCGATCGTTTAAATATAGAATAGTTTGTGGTTCCAAACAGATTGTTACTGTGTTGTCCTTTGCCTGTGAGTAGCAGCCATATACCAAGGACGATAATTTAACCCTTTGCACTCGAGGGCTCCGGAGCGGAGCCATTTAAAATTGGTCTTCAAACTCGAGGGCTCTGCTACGGAGATAAAGCTAATGATTTTCAGTTTCAGGTTCAGACCAAAAACAAATCTTAAAAACTATTTATAGGATATTTCGCTTTTGGTAAATAATTACATTCGCGGGTCACGGATTATTTGGCTCTCGATATCGGCAGACAATCGAGGTTTGAGCAACATTAAACTTCCGCACTTGGATGCAAATGAGTTAAGTCCTGTTATTCAGCAGTATCAGATCCGAGTTTATTTAACTTTATTTATTTATATTTTAGCAAATCCATCCATTCCCTTCAACAAAATCTTTAGTTTATGGCATATATTAATTCTTTGTGTTATAATTTGAGGACACTTTTTTATAAAACTGTTGTAATTGTCAAGAATAATCCGATGGTTTATTGGGGTTTGTAATTTTGAATGTTTTTTTTTTCTTTCGGGACTTAAGGTGTATATTTATTGATTTATGTGTATAGAGGGGATTAAGCTTCATGTTTAAAGAACATATCAATACGGTTATATATAACTGCAGTCTTTTATACATAATGTTTTCCCAATTCTCCGATCGCTCAATCCTACGTAGTCTTGATCTTGTTGTTTGAAACAGGTGATTAGGTTTCGGTTTCCCTGGGCGGGAATAAAGGTGCGCTGCTAGGTTGTGGAGAGATAAGGCCCAATTGCTACAGGACGACCTCCGAGGCGATGAAAAATGGTTTCTACTGCTCTATCTTTCTTTAGATCTCAAACGAGTTTCGTTGTTTTAAATGATCTCCCCTCCGTTCTAGGTCCTTCCCCAACCGCACGTGTAACTGTTAAAGTAAGGCCAGCTTAATTGGAATTGCCTTGTATCTTTTACTTTACTTGAATACTGAGTAACACGGTTGTATACGGTCCTTTTATCTTTTTTGAAGGATAGTAGAATGTGTAAATATTTAGGTATGATGATGATATCAGTTTGTAATGAACTCATCGGCATTTACAAGCTGCTTGGAGTGTTATAGGATCACATGATGAGTAAAGGCGGACAGGACATATGATTTGTGAGGGAGAGCTGTCATTGAGTGATGAGATAGATAAGACGGCTTCCCCTCAGACCCAGGTCACGGTGGCTCAATCACAAGTCCTCCTCGCACGGAGCCATTGTCCGCCCTCCCCCGCGATCGCGGGACATGGTCTTGTCCAGGAGACCAGGATTCGGAACGTTTTCCACGACCGTTGTCCTCACAAAGCGCACCGTTAGCTTCCAATCAGGGCAGTTTTCAGGAGAAAATCTCTCTCTGTCCTGGGGATCCTGGTCGAGTTGTAACGGTATCTTATAGTCGGCTCTAATGTCTTCTTGTTGGATTTGGTCCAGTCTTTAAAGAAATTGAGTTGGGTCTTCTCGAGAGAATAAGCTTTTACTACCATTTTTTAAAATGTATTGTTTATTTTTATTTATGTGTTATTATGTGTTTCTGTGTTATTTTGCGTGTGGACGCTATAAAAAATAATAACTCAAAAACGGTCATAGTTATTCTGATTATGAGGCTATTCTGTCTGGTCTAAAATCAACAACCCTAAATCAGTTCTCTCAATTTTTTTCTTTTTTGTAAGCATATGTTAGAAACATGTAACTTGTAGCTAGTTTACAAAAAATTTCAGTTCAATATTTAAAAAAATTATGACTGCAACATTAGCGTGGTATCTAATATTGAAAATATGTTCCTATTTTTTTCCCTCTCAATTTTTAGTTATTTTCTTCTTTTTGTTTGCGGTTTGGTTTTTGTTCTAGTAGGTATATAATATTTCAATTTTATTAATTTATCCATTGGTTTTTACTCATTTTATTGGCTTTGTTTTAATTTTAATTATTAATATTAATTTTTGTATGCTTTTAAAGTTTCTCTGTTAACGTTTTACAAATGTTCATGAAATGCCAGTTCTAGGTGCTCCTAAAGCCAGCCCCTTTATTTATTAGGTTTCTATAAATTATACAACAGAACATAGTATATATATCTAGTTATATGTATAATAATAATGATATAATATGTATGATGATGTAATGATATATGGATAATATGTACAATGAGTTATATGTTTTTTGTGAATAAAACTAAAAAAATGCGTTTTCAATTTTTCGATTTTTTTTATTTCTAGTTACGTTAGGTTCTTCTTTTAAAATATTTGTATATAATTTGTTTGAATTATTTTGCCGTTGTATTGATTTATTGTTAACAATTTGTTTTTGTTTTTGTTTTCCAGGTAAGCTCTTATTTGCATGAACCTACATTAACGTTATAAGGAATAGCAGATATGTTTTGGGTATGTGATTTTCTTCTATTTCTTATGTTTTAGATTTATGTGATTATTTTAAGTTTATTTCCTATTTAACTTTTTTTTAGATTGATTTGACATGAATCGTAAAACAAAAAACGCCTCTGATCATCGGAAATGTATTGGAATTTATTTTTGTAGAGCCTGGGTTGCGAAAGCAAGGGCGTAATAGCCCCGCTGTTGATCGCCCCACAACCTGATCCTAATCCTAAGCCTAGATCCTGGGCTAGCTTTCCTTATCGCCAAGCAGTGCTTAATATTTTAATAATAACATTCATAAATGAATTTCGTTTGCACATTAATGTTTCTGACACTTATAAATCGGACATGTAAAACACAAAATAAAAAACAAAACATACTACTGCCTTTCCGCCGGATCTGTATAAAAATGAAATTAAAGTCGCTTAGCGAACACCCTGGATGAGTTATAGAGTAATTATTCGCCTAATTCCGTGTAAAGAGGTTTAATTAAAACATGACGCCTCTGATGGTTTATATCCATCGCGCTATAACATCCTCGGAGGGATCATGGCACCTTCATAACTCCTAAGAGTTGTGTAGTTGTGAATATTCATGTTCACTTTTTGTTAGTAATGGATTCGTACATTTTTATTGGTCCGCTTAAGAAGGGAGGTGGGAGGGAAAAAGCTGGCTGCATTCATTATAGATGAGTTGTCGTAATTAGCCCGTCTCTAGTCTTAACGCTTTTCATCTTGTATGGCTTTGTCCGAGTTCTGCTCAAATGTTTCATTAATTATTCAAATGTTGAGCAAGATGTAGTTGCTATTTCAATTTTTATCAAGCAATTAATGTAATTTGTAATTGTACTAATAAAATGAAGAAACAAATGAAAAAGCTAGAATCAGAATCTTTTCCTCACCACATCGATCTCTTAGAATGTAGAAAGTACAGAAGAAGAAAACCTTTCCAAACTCTGTCGTAGAATGACAGGTTCCCAGAGTTCATACTTCATCTCAAGGGGTTAAGAAGAAGAAAGGAAAATTATAATTATAGAGGTTCTTCAATTTTATGTGTTTTTTTAAACCTTCAAGTAACGCTGAAAAGTTAAGAATTTTTATGACGAAAATTTTCAATGTGATTTATTTTGATTGTTTCGAGGAATTCTTTCATCCCCTTCCCATCTCAAAAAAACCCAAACACTCCCACGCAACTCTTGAAGGGTTTTGACTAAGTTCAGTAGTACATAGTAGAGACTCTATTGCTTCTTAGATAACGATTTTGCTGAGAGGTGACTTGTCCAAGAACACATTCAATCGCCAGCTTTTCTCCCAATTAAGAGCACCCACTTTATTTAGGCTTAGTGAGCCCCAGCAGGGTCTACTTGTCCCTCAGGATCTATGTATGTCTGTTAAAAGATCATTTAATCTATTAATAGACAAATAATAGATATTAGAGATATTAAATTAAAGTCGATAATACTTATTATCTTTAAACTTCCTTATTTTTTACCTTAGTAATCATACCTGTTTTCTTAAATTTTTTTGTTCTATTCTGTAATAATACGCAATTTAGTAATACCCGAGGAATTTTTTTTTTAAGTCGGCAAGTCATACCGTTTATATATTGATCGATTTATCGCGGTGGATATCGATGTCTCCTAGAGTCGATTATACCCCCCCTTGTTGACTAGATGACCTCTGAAGAGGACTAAATTAGGCTGGGAAGGCTCGAGAGTGGAGCCGCGGAGGACCTGCCGCGGGGAACGGAGAAGAAGAAAAAGAGAAGGAGTAGGCTTTTACTTTTTGGATCCAGACATAGAGAGTGTATGTGTGTGTGTGTGTGAGAGAGAGAGAGGGGGGGGGAGAAGACTGAATACTTTATAGCTCCTCACCTCGAAGCTCGGGGCTACCTCCCGCTAGCAGCGCGCTCTTTTCATGAATAATTAAAATCCATCCGTAACTTATTAAAATGACATCCTCAAGTTTTTCGATATTTTTTCCACTGTTATTATTATTATTTTTTTTCTTCTATATGCCCACTGCTCCCTCTCGCTCTCATTCTCCTCTTCCATTTCCGATTTATTAAATTTATATTCAAATGCGGATGTTATTTATGGAGGCGGCTCTGCGGGCGGCGCGGTACCCCGTACACCGCTACCTGCCCGCTCCAGGTATTAGTGTCGCCCGGCAAACAGATAGTCCTCCCGTATTGCATATGGAATCGGATATCTCCCTTTTTATTGCTGTCATTATGTTAATGTCCTCTCTCTATCCTTATAGTAATTTCATTTAATAGATGGGATTACGGCAACCCTGGTAGCCTGTAGAACCATAAACATTATCTGGCCTATTGGAAGCTAGCTGCGTCGAGTGAGAACTGGTTTGTATTCTTCGGTAGGTCAACGTTAGTACTGGCCGAGCTATGTGGCAGGAATGGTGCTTTGCTTGGCCTAGTAGTAGTCCCATTTGTTTATGTATTATATTTTATAATACTGTGCATAGTATTAGTACGGCCTTGAGTATAGGTTGTTGTTGTTAGAAACATCAGTGACGAAGTAACAGAATTTAAGAATTTTTGAGTAAATTAAAAATTTGGGAGTAGGTAGAGGAAAGGTGATGTGAATCAGTCTTAAGATTGATAGTGGAGGAATCTAAATTTATGTGGATAATTTACTCAAAAAACCTTAAATTCTGTTACTTCGTCACTGATGTTTCTTTTGTTATCGCACTATTGACATTTACATTTTTTTGTATTAATTTTATTTATATTAATATTATCCATTTATTCACTTTCCCTCTTTTTTCCTATACTCCAGTATGGTTACCTTCTATAGTAACCTTTTTGGCCGCTAGAGATCGCTGCTAACTCTTCCGCCTTGCTCCTTAACTGTTTTTGTCATTGCTAGCCAGCCGTTACACCCAACGACTTCGCTCTCCAAATCGCCCTGAAGATGATCTACACTGTAGGTCGAAACGTCGGCACATAATTATAAGTTTATTACTTATTCAGTGTTTTTTTTTTTTACTGCACCCCCCAACTATTTCCTTTACATTAGATCATCCAGTCAACTATTTTCATCTCATACATGCTTTAATAATTTTTAATTTTTTTCACAAATTTAGCGTCCTCTATGCGGTGGGACATGGTTCACCATCAAAACATGCCAAAGCCTAACTAAATTTTCTAAAAAATATTGTCTCAAATAAATATTCATTTCATAATAACCTGAATTATGCATATTTTTGTGTTTCCTGAAAAAAATTTTAAATTTGGATTTATATTCCATCTCAACGCCTCATATGCAAGCTTTAAAAAAAAATGTATATTGTTAATAAATATAGGCGAGGCTCAAGTCACGCTAACTAAATATTTTAAACCTTGCTAATCCATCAACTTCCTTCCCTTCCAGTTTATTATTTTTTTTAAATCTGTTTTTATTGACTCTTGGCGAAGTGGTGCATTAAGATTCCTGACATGATATATTTCATCTTGATCTACTCTCCTGACCCTTTTCGATGCCTCCTTCTTGCGGCTAATAAGTTCGTATCTAGTTGACTCCGTCGACACTTGCCCACCTGCGAGAGAGAGAACAGCTGCCCTCCTCACCGCCTACCCGATGGCCGGGAGATAACGTAGCGATGTAGAGGGTACGATAGCCCCAGGACGGAGGGGTACACCCCCGGGCAGCCTGTCCGGGGCCCCATCAATCATACTCCTCATCTGCATATCCCCTTAGAGCCTTATAGTCCTTTCATTAGCTCTCTTCAAGGAGTCTTTGGAATGCTTTTAAAAATTGACTCGAGCCGCTCTGTAACCTTAGCGAGGTGTATTCTATCTCTTAATTTATCAATACTTTGTACTACCTATACATTGTCGTAAAAAACTTTTAATGGATAGATTGACATTTAGCCAAAAATCGTTTGTTAATTTGTTTTTTGCTAATACGTGCATACATTAGTCATCATGGGTCACCGAGCTCTAGTTCTTTAGTTTGAGATCGGCTGTGACAGATAATTCTATAATTATGTTGACAATGAGCGGACATTCCTAGCATTAATAGCGGTAAAATCTGGTGGTTGAGCGGTAAAATTACTTCCTTACACAATGGCTGTCTTAATTCTATTAATAATTATTTGTTACCCGATCGTGAGATCCGAAGTACGAAATTTTTTGTTCATTCTTTCTATAATTTTCTATATTTCTTTGTTTATTCTATCAAATCTGTTATATATAAGTTTCTCTGTCAAAGCCTTATTAACAACTTTGAATTAAGGCTCATAAGGTTTCACAAGATCAACTTAAAAGGTTGTTTTCAATAATTTGTTCTGAACGATTAGTTAGATAGAAAAAATCTTTTAATTAACAAAAAAGATTATAATGTATTTGTGTTATAGTTATTGCTAATGTCCCGTTACTATTTTAGTAAAACTGATGTATTTCTTAATGTAAACTAACATTTCCTAATCGTGCGCTTGATACTTCGTGTGTGAACATTCTTACTTATCCATGTCGCGTTTTTTCTTTCAAGATATCGGTCCCCAAAAGCATGTGCATGCGTGATAAAATAGCCGAAAGTAATGTTGTGTCGCTCTTATATTAATTAATTTATTAACGTTATAATACATTTCATTTTGTACATTTCAAATAATGCGTTTCGTCCACACACTTCTATACGATCGTAGGCGTGAATATAAATATAAATGTTGAATATATTTGAAAATAAAATAAATTCTAAAAATGTGCTCACCTAGCAACAGATTGGAATCAGGTTTGATTAAGATTTGGACTAAGGGATCGCATGATTATGCGGAACATAGCATGACCCCAACCTGACTGGTTTATTGTTAGCATTTTAATTGTTCTGTGGGGGCGATAATACTGCTCTGTCATAATCCATGCTGCTCCATATAAAATTCAACAGATTCTATCCTCCCTTTCTCACTCTGGGCGGTGAAATTTACGCCTTGGTCGCATGACTGTTTGGACCAATGATGATTCCTTGTCTCGATGACTGCTCGCTATAATAAAGGCAATAATAAAACCTTATTACTTTATATTACGTTTTTATGGTCACCTTTAGTGGCTTGGGTGAGCGTTCATTCGTTTGCGGCTATGAATAATTTGCAACCATCAAAGTGAGAGATCGCCAGAAATTGTTTTTGTAACAGCACTCGAACTGGCCAGCCCAACCCCCATTCTGCATTTGAACTGTTATTTTTACGCTCTAAAAGAATCGTTTATTCTTTTAAAAAAGATTAATGATTATCATTTCATAGTAAAATTTAAAAGATGCATAGTGTAAAAAAAAATTCTAAGTGCTTAGTAATAAATAAATGTACACGTTTGCCCATATTTTTAAACTAATTCAAATGAAAACTCTTAAATACATAAATATTAAATGCATACCTGGAAACATGATATAGTGGAATTATTTCAAAAATAACAGTTGAAATGTTTCAATCTTTTATTTATTCTACCCGAGGTTTTTCGGAACATAAACTTAATATTTTTTTTCGTGGAAGCGTTATTTATCGAAACTATCAGTTCTTTTAGAGTAGACTAATTCAAATGGAATCCTTTAAATATATATAAATATGTAAAAATCACGAATACGAAAAAATGGACTTATATCATTAAAAAATAACAGCTCATTTATTGAAATAATTAATCTTTTACTGTTAAAAGTTGAGATATTAAAATTATAAATAATAGTTAATGTTAAACGATTAATTTTACTGCGGGTTTAAATAAAAATGATTGAAAATATAAACTAAAACTGAAATAATTTGTTGTTAAATGGGCATGCATGTGTAAAATCGGTTAATTGTATTTATCGAATAAGTTATGTATGCATTTGTCAAATATATTCTTACTTCCTTTGAACATGAACGTATTCTAAATGAAAAGTGCTTCCGTTGACAGATCCAATCAATCTATCTGAAGCTTTCGTTAATGACTGCTCCGCCAGCAACGAGTACACAGTTATTACCAGTGTAACAGCGGCATTATTTATATTCGTTGTTGAGAGTATATTAACGACTTTTGTATCGACGAATGTATTTATTGTATTTATTAATTAAAATTAATATTTTTGTTTTAGATGTCACTAAAAGTTATTTAGCTCTTTATGATATTTTGATCTCTGTTACTGCTTACGGTAGGTTAATGATGGGAGATATACCATCGTATTGTAAGGGGAAATAATTAAAAAAGGTTGTTAGTGTTAAAATTATGGTTATTTATATTCGGGAGGTGGAAGGTGGTGGGGAGGTTATGCCTTGTTACCGGCTTATCTATGCCAGGTTATAATTTTTTTATGTAAAGCCACTCGGCCCGCCGGGTAAGTGGCACTCTAAACGACACATCGCGTGGAAAAAATCCCTTTCAATCCTTTCGGGGTACATGTGTCCACCGAGGTACACGTACGCTGAAAGATACGGTCTAGCTGTAGAGAGCGAGTTAGTGTTGGGCCTGGAGGCCTGTTCCTGTTGAGATGTGGATGTGTGTGTAGCAAGCAGTGACATGCGAACATGGTGTATATTACATTCCGGTCCCACCTGGCCGCTATCTCTGCTGCATTGGCAGCTAATTTCTCTATGTATGATATTGATGATTTAGTTTTAATATGTTTATTTATTTTTTAACTATCCTAATATTGGATAGTTGTTGTTTTTAAAATTGTATAGCTCTCAAAAGATCCCCATTTACTTTATAGGAGAAGAAAAAAACTGGTTTTAGAAATAAAAATGAAAGTTTCAATTGGAAAATAGTAACTGAAACCGTTCTTAGGAACTAAAACAAGCCCAGTTTTGACTTCTTCCTCTTGTTAGGATCAATTACTGTCTCCCAACTCGAGGCCTCAATTATTCATGGAAATTTAAATTTAACGTTATAAATGTTCGCATCTAATGCAAAAGCTCAGTGTGCATTAAAACATAAATATTTTAATCTTACTAATATTATAAATGTGAAAGTTTGTATGTTTGTCTCTCTTTCACGCAAAAACTACTGAACGGATTTGGATGAAACTTTACAGTAATATAGGTTATACATCAGAATAACACATGAGCTATAGCAAGCGCTGATTTAGGGGGACGCACGGGGGAAGGTGCCCCCCCCCCCGACAGTTTTAGAGGTACTGTGGAGAATCCATTATAGGTCATAAATAAAGGCAAACCAGGAATTTAGCATCTTGAAATTTGCAGATAGGTCCTTTGTATGATTTAAGAAAGAAATTTGGATAATTCCACCCTTAATATAATAAGGGTTCAAAGGTTGTATGGAATCCGTCAGTTTTGAAGTTAGACATCTCGAATTTTGTACGAGTAACCTATAGTGAAAAAAATTAAATTATTTATTATTTTAAATTATTGTTAAAAAGCACTGTCAAGAAACTTTATGTGGTAGTCCAAATTCTATGCGAGCGAAGCTGCGGGCAAAAGCTAGTATTATATAAAATTCTAACACACGTGTCTCTTATTTATATTGAATTATTTATATATTTATATCTCTTATTTAAAAAATCCTGAAAATGAAAATTTATTTCAATATATCTAAACATTGTCGAGAAAGCTAAAACAGGATACAAGTAGCGTTAATATATATATATATATAGAATAGAATAGAAAATAATTTTATTCTGGGACCAGGTTCCCTAAGAATAACAGAGATGAACAAATTTAAATAAATATTTATCTGGCCAAAGGCCTACATCAAAATAAAACAATATTTACATAATATCTTGAAAGTAAATAACTAAACCGGTATGTTTTGGTAGAGAATCAGAAAATGTAATAAAAAAAAAAAAAAAATTTATAATAAAAAGAAATAGGCTTATGAAAAAATAAGTGAATACATGATAGCATCTAACAATAAAAAAGTGATATCATTATGAGTGAGGAATATTTACAGTAGTTCAATCCATCAAGTTTATCTATAAATTATTTATTGATTATGAAGCATTTGATTGGTGTGTGTGTGTGTGTGTATATATATATAAGAGGTTAATCCTGGATGTCAATAATTACGAATGAGGACCATTTGCCTACAAGCGGCCGCCGCTGGCTTGGAAAAGAGGAGATAGGACGGAGCTCTGGAAATAGAAGCGAGGCATGAGGCCAATATCTCGTCACTCTTAGCCTGTCACTTAATTCTGGATCGCTCTAATTTATATAAAATATTGCCGAGCTCGTCGGTGCGGATGTATCTTTAAGGTGGCTTCCTTGCCCAACCGTTGACACGTCGGTCGTTAATCCGGTCCGTACTGCGCTCTTGTTTTGATTAGGGAGGTTTAGAAACTGCAGAGAGCACTAAAACCGAAGAAGCAGTAACATCTGCTCGCCGATTGAAGTGTGTGTACAGTTCTCCTTATTGTGGCTATTTGTTTGTAGGGATCTGCATCGCGTTTCGCAACTTCAGCTTGTGTATCCGTCTTGCTCTTGTTAAACCGCTAATTCGTTACCGGATATGTCTTGGTGTATGTATTACCGATTACCTCAATTTTAAAGCCACCGCGATTCTTCGGCATTTCTCAGTTTCACAATTGTTAAGAAATGCCAACCTGGTTTTGGATCGACGATATTACTGAATGAACTGCTATCATTAATTTGTTTTTTATTTTCGCCATGTAATTATGTCCAGGGTACAACTATACAACTAGTTGATTTCTTTGGATGAAACTAATCACGCAGACGGATTTTAATTATTATTATTTCGCCTCATTATAATTACTATATCCTGGATTCCTAAAAGGTTTTCCTTGTGTTTTTTCCTGTTGGCCCAGCTATTATAAGGGCATGTGTTTATTCAAATGACTGCGATTATCATTTGGCTAAAGGAACATGTAACATTAGATGTTTAGCTTTCAGACATAATAGATTTATGCAGGAGCTACCGTAGGCACTTTTTAATTCCCGTTCCGTGACAAAAGAAAAATATGTTTTCTTCCTTTAACATTATTACCTACTTACTCCTTTTCTTAGCCGTCGCTAAGCATCCGAAGGACAGAAGTGATCATTTTTGTCGGCATAGATAATGTTTAGTCTGGTTATGAATATTTAAAGGTTTTAAATTTTTTTTATTTGGCCAAGTATTCTTCGATAATTGTTTAGTAGAGCTGCAGTGTAAGTATGATATGAACTTGAGCGTTTTAGGCAGTTAATGTAATGAGTTTTTACAAAATTATTTAATTAACCTATTCCCCTTGGATATTCTCTATATTCACCCATATCTAAGGTGATTTCTAATTGATAGGTACTTCTTTTCGCTATCAATTCCACAGGTCGCTTCCAGTTAAGCCATGACAATTTTTCATTCGTCTGCCTTTTAATATTCTCGAAAATAAAAATAATCGTGAGTTTCAGAGTTAAATTGTGGGAAATATTTATATTTCGGTAATTAATTCAGCAAGGGAGCGGAGTGGCTCAATGGTAGAGCACTGAGTTGCCATGCCGGAAATCCTGGTTCAAATCCCGCTGTAGGCGATGACTTTTATTTAGTCTGTTTGCAACGGAGATGGATCACGGGACCCTCCTGGGGCCCATCCAGCCTCTATATAGTACTATAAAAATAGGGTGCGCAAAAAAAGGGGGGGAAATCTGGCGGTTGAGCGTGACCTAGGACAAGTCACCTCCTTGCTGAACCGTTGTCCATGAAACAGTACAGTATTTACTTATCTACTTCTTTACTTATTCACGTGAATTAGTGTTTTTTTTTTTAATTCAGCAAGAAATAAATGTTTCAGCTAACAATTCGAAGTATAGAAGATATATCTTTGGCACCTGTGCATAGTGGGCTAAGTCGAATTTTGTGAATTTCAAGCTATCTACTTAGAACCGTAATTTTTTTCTCTTTCCTGGCGTCTAACAC
This sequence comes from Arma custos, assembly GCA_037127475.1. Taxonomy (NCBI): domain Eukaryota; kingdom Metazoa; phylum Arthropoda; class Insecta; order Hemiptera; family Pentatomidae; genus Arma; species Arma custos. The sequence continues at coordinate 100,611,507 of CM073762.1, forward strand.
GCCAAGTGTTCCGTCCATTGCAATGAAGGATATTCCTTTGTGAATCGTGGGCTGATAATCCAATCTTGAACTTAAAATAAGTTCAGAAAAATTACGATTCTAAGTAGATAGATTGAAATTCACAAAATTCGACTTAGCCCACTATGCACAGGTGCCACAGATATGTTAGTTAATACATTCATTTGTTGATGAAATTATTACCAAAATATATACATTTATACTATTTTTTTTTTAAATACTAAAACCATATAAAACCGATTATTTTTACAATCGAAAAAATTAAGAAGGAAATTAATGGAATGCTGACACTTGTAATTTAACTCGAATCCTTCGGAACAGATACCAAAATAACCTCGAACTTAACTTATTAGCTAACTAACTATAACTAATTATTTAATTTAAGCTCATCTGTCAACTCTAGCCAGATCCTAAGTCCTGGATACTTGGGCCGTACCCTGGTACTTGCTGTTGGAACAATTAAATCCGATGGTTGGAAATAAGTTTGAACGACTGGCTGAGGCGACGTAAATGTTTACAAAGAGGCTAAATCGGCCCCGAAGCAGAGCGCTACAGCCGCCCCGGCTATTTCCATCTCACTGACTCACTCGGTGACTGCTTCGTCTCGAAATATATCAGCTGGGATTAGGAGGGAGTCTATTCCTCGGATCTAGCTAGCGAGATCTAGATAATTAATAATACTTAGGAGCTAAAATAAGTTGAGCTGCGAGAGCTATCGGGATTACAGTTGTCACTGATCTTATTTTCACTGCAATATTTTTCAGTAATCCATAATCATTTTTTCTTCATAATTATAATTTTTCAAACTTGTGCTGATTTATAAATCAAATTCAATGATGAATGCTCTGCATTTTGTCTACAATTTTTCTATTTTAAATTTATTGAAAATAAATAATATTCCACCGTGTCTTGTGTGGAGTACATATTAATACTAACTTTATTAACTGTTTATTTTGTAATCTTAAGTCTCGTTTAAAAAAATCATTGGATCCTCGTGATTACTGTTGTTGTTTATCAAATAGGATATAACTGTAAAATATGTTTATAGTCTTTAAAGTCACGTGTGGATTATTACAAATGTTAGTAGGCACGTGCTACTGGTGTCAATGTAACTTATGAAGACTCCCATGTCAGTACGTGCGGCGAGACATGAGACATTTCTTGCAGTACCTACCTGCCCTTAGGCACAGATAAGGGCTGTTGGGACCTCCCTCGGGTGAGTGGCTGAGTGTTCCTTGAGGTACCATAGCGACGCCTGCCGCCCCAGCCACATGGTCAGTCATTTTCATTTTCCCCTTTAACGTCCAGTGATTGACAGCGTTGAGTGCATGGCTAAGGTCACGCCCGAGGAAGAGACAATTAATTGGCTGACAGATATAATTGTCGGGACTCTACTCTCGGTCGTGTAAAGGAAACCCGCTGAGGGAAATCCAATCTCGGATTGCTTTTCAAATAAACCTCTCCCGTCCTGTAAAAGGATATCTTACCAAGACCATAAAGACCTTGGATCTCTATCGCGGATTTAATTATTTATTTATATTGTATCGGATAACTAAAACATTTTTACGTCTATGGGCAGTATAAATAATTTATCCTTTAGTTACTCCAGAGCCATATCGTTATTTAAAAAAATTCCTTGCCCGGAGCCTCTAACCATCTGAATTGTATTTTGCAATGTTGTTGGAAATTTATGGTATTAGGAACGAATAATGTTAACTTATGAGATAAATTAAAATTATCAATATAAATAATTACATGTTTTATTCTGATAGCAGTGACAGTGAGTCGGAGCGCTGCTGTCGTTAGGTTTAGGTTCGACTCTGTCACTTCGAGTATTATCTCTGTCTTTAGCTTGTCATAAGATATCTCGTAAGGAAAATTTAACTCTTATCTTCCGCTGGTGTATTATGACTGTATGTATTATTAAAGTGGAAAATAGTTTACTGGTATGAAATTACCTAAGAGTGTTATGAAATGGCCTGGGAACGCAGTCAATAGTTACAAAAAATAGGATTGACTTATTTTACTCTCTCTCTCTCTCTCTCTCTCTCTCTCTCTCTCCTCTCTCTCTCTCTCTCTCCTCTCCCTCTCTCCCTCTCTCCCTCTCTCCCTCTCTCCCTCTCTCCCTCTCTCCCTCTCTCCCTCTCTCCCTCTCTCCCTCTCTCCCTCTCTCCCTCTCTCCCTCTCTCCCTCTCTCCCTCTCTCCCTCTCTCCCTCTCTCCCTCCCTCCCTCCCTCCCTCCTCCCCCCCTCCCTCCCTCCCCCTCTCCCCCTCTCCCCCTCTCCCCCTCTCCCCCTCTCCCCCTCTCCCCCTCTCCCCCTCTCCCCCTCTCCCCCTCTCTCCCTCTCTCCCTCTCTCCCTCTCTCCCTCTCTCCCTCTCTCCCTCTCTCCCTCTCTCCCTCTCTCCCTCTCTCCCTCTCTCCCTCTCTCCCTCTCTCCCTCTCTCTCCCTCTCCCTCTCCCTCTCCCTCTCTCTCTCTCTCTCTCTCTCTCTCTCTCTCTCTCTCTCTCCCTCTCTCTCTCTCTCTCTCTCTCTCTCTCTCCCTCTCTCTCTCTCTCTCTCTCTCTCTCCCTCTCTCTCTCTCTCCCTCTCTCCCTCTCCCACTCTTTCTCCGCCCTTAGTAGATCATTTCCTATTTTTAAAATATAATAAATAAAATAGCTTTTGATAGATTCCATTGAATTTATAAATTTCATAACAATATGAATGGAAACTTCCACCCTGGAGTTATATGAATACAATTGTCTATAACATTTGTTAATAGCATGTTCCCTGCTGCAAAGAGCTCATATTGATTAAGAATTTTACATCACTGAGAGATCCGGAGAAGATAAGTGCCCGAACTCGCAGACAAGACGCGTTACGTAAGTGGGCGAAGAGGAGATGCAGCCATAAAACGGTTGAAACAGATCGCCCTGCTCCATCATCTCCTTCCTATATCATTATCCCGATTTACGAGCTGCCTTTTATATCCCGTATTATGTACCCGTATTATACGCTGTTATTATTGATATTATACATATTACGAATTAGCCGTTTTATGTTTATTGGAATTTTTAAAGAGACGTTACCGCGTCACAGGTTCTTCCTCATCAGCGGCCGAATTGATCCATTTTTAAAAAATTTAATTAACAGGCGATTAAATTTTACTACTCGATGGAAACTGTCATTAATAAATAAATTCGTATAGTGTTTACCTTTAACTATGACCAATCAACGAGCTACTGTAATAAAATAATTATGCCCCAGTTGAATAATAGCTATGATTTGGTAAGTGAACGTTTATTATGGGGTGTGTGCCTCCTTTGGGATTAGAAACCTTACCCCTGAACTAATTTTGTCGAGCTGGATTGGAGAGGATTTTACCAAAATCTCTACTACGTAGTGCCCGTTTTATTTTTTTTTTTTTATTCTTTAAATTAAAATTTATTGGTTGGAGTCATAAAGTCGAATGAAGTAATAAAAATTGAGTCATAAAGGAAACTAATTCTTCATTCTATGTTTCATTCATTTGGAAGCAGGACCAGATTTCTTATTTCGTTAACAACAAATATTGCCATCCACTTGTGAGGCTGGGTAGGCGTTATATATGGTGCTTATTGCTTTTTTGAATTGTTTCACTGTCTTTAGAACTTATTGCAAGTGATTCCTTTTATTTAATTTTTCTAATGGTATCTTCAGGCGGTAGGCTGTAATACGAGCATCTCTAGTAAAATATTACATTGATTTTTTCAGTGTTGTCTTACGAGTTTTCAATAAATTTATAAACTAAAAATCAAATAAAATGTTTATAAATATTTAGTAGAGGAGAGGGTATATTTATGACGCCCGTATATAAATAATAATAAAGTTGTTGGGTTTAAAAGGTAGAATTGAGCCGATGGTTGTTATTGCCCTCATAACGAGAAACAAAGTCATTTATTGTTGTGTTTTATATTTATTGTCCATCATATATTTTATTTATATTGTATTTTACCGAGTTATCATTTTATATGAAGAGGCCCTGACTCGCTAAGCGTGTCTTAGTGCCAATGATAATGATGATGATTATTTTACTTAATCTATTATTTAAAAAATTGTAAAAAAAATTTAAAAAGGTTCAAAGATAACAAATCAAAATATTTATGGATTAAGATTAACTTTAGTATCCTGATTTTTTTTTTTTTTTTTTATAAATTTCTATTTGGCATTGTTGATATATTGTTCGTTATCGCCCAAGGCCTGTAGTACTTGTCACATCTTCCCATCTCACCACTGTTCCTGAGGCGTTAGATATTGCGCATATACAGTCCCTGGCCATATTAATGTGACCACCAAGAAAGATTATTTTCTTTTTGTTTCTTCCTAATGTTTTTTATATACTTTCGCGTGTCTTAATAAATTGCTGTTTTAAGTAAAGGTAACACAGTTATAAGTTTTTTAAAGTATTTTTTTTTTTAGTAATGGCAGTATTGGTTTTAGTACAGCCATTTTGTTTCACAAGTGACGGCGTGCATATTTTTTTATTTCATATTATTATCGGATAACTAACTTACCCATAAAACTAATATTTAAACTCGATTTAAATCATTACGCATACAAAAAGATAATGCAAACATGTAACAAGAACGAATCTATCCAGTGGTCACATTAATATGGCCAGGTACTGTATTGTTTGGTTTGTGTCATCTGATTTGAGAAGCGATGGAGAATGGAGGTAGTTGGGGAGGGGGGTGCATTCAAAAAAACAATATCAAATAAGTACAAGACTTATATTTAATGTGTGCCGACGTTTCGACCTACCAGGCAGTCCATCTTCAGGGCTATGAGAGAGAAACAAACAGAACAAAAAATATATAAAAATGTTACAGTAACAAGAATATGGTGACATGTAATGTAGAAAATTTGATTTGATTGAGAAGCGTTATTACTATATTTGAAGTTTAGTTCTGCAGGATTCTTAGTTTCTCCTCTCTCATCGATTAGAACAAGTCGAATATTTAGAGTTTTAATTTTGATTCCCATTGTTCTGGTCCATGTTATGTACAAGATCTTTGATTTTGTTTTCTCTTTTGTTAGCCAATCAGATTTGGGGATATTGATATAATATAAAAGAGGTAGAGGGCCGCAGGTGACCAAACATTATAGACAATGCCCCCCCCCTAGATTTATCGATTCCTCGCCCCTTCCCCCCTGTCCGTACCCAAAGCCTCCCCCACTCCTTTTATTTTTTGTTCTAAGGATGGCTATTGGCTCATTGTGTCTCCTTCTAACGTGTAGCGTGTAAAACCAGGCGGTGGCGTGTAATGACTATTATCTAAGTAGCACGTAGCACGTAGCCGGCTCCTCTTCCATGTGCCCTTCCTTACACACATCAGAGCCCCTGATTTACTGCCGTTCCGTGCGCTCAGCCTTTTGTTTCGAGCCTTCAAGGTTTATGTCCTGTTTTACCAGAGGAAGGAATGCCCTGCGAAAATCCAATCTACATTTTTAATTTTATGTCCCTTCACAGCTTCAGGCGATAGAACATTAAAAATCTTAAGTCGTGGATGATGTGTCAGTGGCTTCAACTTCATTAACCTTCAGTATTCCTAGTACAATAGTAATTAGAATTCTGTGTGGGTGGCTTCTGGGTACAAATAGGTCAAACGGTAATCATTTTTCGGGCTAATTTATTGTTTGAAATAATTATAACTGTTGTTTAATATGTCCAGAAATTATTATAGACGTAATTTGTGAGAGATTTTAGCTTTTATTTTAGCTTGCTGGGTGAGCCCTCGTGGATCTGCTGAGGATTATGCGTACTTTGCTACCTCTACTTCTTAAAAATTACTCAACATTTCCGACACTGTTTAGTTTCTACAATATAAGAAGAAACTTAAAAGATTAAAAAAAAAAAAAAGAATTGCCTGTGATATATTGAATTTTAACATCTCCTAAGCACTCGTCGTTTGACTTAGTAGCTAAAATTAAGAAAAATATTACAGTAAAACACAAGTTCTGGTCCTTTTGGCCTCCAATCTGTCTCTATTATACCCCACCATATGTCACTCGGCACACTTTTTCAAACGTGGTTTTAGCGTATTCCAAGCAAAGGCTGCAAAGGTATAGAAGGGAAGAGAATCTGAAATAAGTAATTCGAATAGTTTTAATTTATCAGGATAGTATCTGTGTTGTTTATTCGATTTCACAACTTATCAATTTGTTCAAACATTTGCATTGGTTTTTTGTTCTAGCAGGAACATATTGGACTGCAGTCGTATCGTCGACCGAGTTCAGTTTATGTCATCCTTCACGATACTAGTTGTTGTTGATAATGAACAGCCTCTCTATTGTTTTTGCGACTTCCTCTTAATGCTCAACGTCGTTGTCCTGCCTCACCTCCTTGGTATTGCAGTTCTTGTTTTCTTCGTCCTATAATTTCCCTAAGAGACAAGGACAAACAATGGCGGTAGGATTTGGCAGAAGGCCCCCAGTTGGCGTGCTCCTGGGCTATTAGGGGCGGCTAATCGGAGGATCGCGGGGCGGGAAAGGACCGCCGCCTCCTCAATATGGATGTTCAATTAAGGGCGGTATCCCGGCGCCTGATAAGGTTGCTACGCTACGGTCCTCTCATCTCGGAGATGCTTGTCTCTCTTGTTAGCGCCTCGCTTATCGGAGTCGATCCGTCAAATGGTTAAGAGATGGTAGCCGTACTTGGCATTTATCATAATTGTCTGTTAGAGTCATAAGAGTTAATATTGTTAAAGCTAATTTTCCAAAGGGTAAGTTAATGGAGAGGATACTTCGAGCAAAATCCATTCGACCGCAGTTTAAAAATATGATGTAGTAGAAAATGTCAATTTAATTAGTAATTTGCTTAAGGGACTCGTAACTTGACATTATTGTGGGTAATAATTAAAATACTTGCAATTACCTTAGAACAAAATAAGACTTAAAAGCGGACATTTTATGTGAGAGAGATAGGTATACTTGATTCTGTGTATAATACAACAGAATCTGCAATCCCGCGGGCCTGTGAAGAAACACAAGATGCAAAAAAATATTTATTCCTTTCATCCGGCGTTTCAGTCTTCAATTTTAGATTCTTCTCAGGGATAGGTAAAGCATAATATTAAAATTAACAATATAAATAACACTAACCTCAAGGGTTATGGTTTTGACTTCATACTGCCCTTCCGTCAATACGGCCAATACCACTTCCAAGAGGCATATGAATTAGGTAGAAATTACCTGTTTTATTTACATTAAATTAGATTCGGGGAACGTGTGATTATGTATTTTTCGTTCCAAACAGTAGTAAATATTTTTTTATCATAATAAATCTTTCAAGTTCATGATAATATGCCGTCATAGAAACTGCTGAAACCACTGGACTGGGTATACCAAGATGATGGTAGGTATAGCAAGGCTTGCAAATGGCCCGCCTTAAAGAGGAATCCCATTAGGACGCTGCTGTGGCCCGGGGCTCCGTGGAGATGCTCGCGGTTTCTCGATTCTTCCCGCTTCAGCGATGGAGGACATAAATTGCCTGAGGCGGAGGTACCATCCTTGGGGCAGCTGGCTAGCAGGCAACTCCGCCAGATGGCTCTGCAGTACCTGCCCTTCAGTTCACTTCCTCTTCAACCTCACCATCATTTCGGCTTCTTTCAGACCCGATAATTAAAAATTAAAAGCCTCTTTTTCTTCGTCTGAACCTTTCCATCTGTTATTACCATATTAACGAAAGGGTTCCTCCCTCTCTTTCTTTTTTCTGCTTTTCCCTTTATACCTGCTTTTTTATTTATTTTAGTATCTTCCTACCTTGCAGCAAGTAGTAACAGCTATTGCGTTACAAGAAAAGTAGGTAGTAGAGGGTGGATTGTAGAAGTCGGGGAGCACATAGAACGCTCTCGAGATGGCTAGACAAATGGTCTACGGTAAAAAGAAACTTGAGCAGCCTTGTGGGTAGGTGGGTGTTCATTACTTGAAGGTCTGCTCTAGCAGTTTATTTGACCGCTTCAGAAGAAAGTCGTGGCGCTGAGGAAAAGTTGTGTCTAGCAATAATGTCTTCACATCTAGTGGTTAACGGGATTAGAACTTCAAGGAGCAGGAGGAACTAATACAAAAAGAAAATGATAGTTATCACTTCTTCATTATTGTTTTTGTTATTAGTAAAGGATATTAACAAGGCATGGATTAGGGGATAAGGTACTAATTGGTTACAGTTGGTTATGCTAACTCTAACTCGAAATTTTATTAGTTATCTCCCTTTTTTCTCGTGAATTTCTGAGCTTTGTTAAAAAAAAAAAAACGTTATTTGTGTGACAATGCAGTTCTCATAGGACGAATCAGCAATATATGTGCTGTAAAACATTATGGAATAATTCCCATTCTTAAATTAGATTGTTTAGAGTATTTTAAGATCTGGATTCACTGATCTCATACAAATATAATTTTGACTATTATTAAACTGTTAGGCGCATGCGTAATACTTAATTCTATCTTATAAATCATTTATTCCACAAACAAGTCACGAAGAAACATATTTACTTTATAGGTCCATTTTAATGTGTGGATTTCCTTTTTTTAATGCCCCAAAAGACTTAATTGTACATTTGACGTACAAGTATGTTTGACCTAAGTATGTAAAATATGTTCTCAGTTCGCACAACTTCAGGTAACATTAGATACTTTTGCATAGCAACGACTTTTTCATGCTGCTGTAGTTGTTATGTCGCCTTATCAGTAACTTGCTTTGACTTCACTTATTTATTTTTTGCATTCTAATTACTTAAGACTGAAACGATTTTATGTAGATTACTCTTTACTTTAAATTATACCCTTTAGTGCCCCAGCTGGACCCATAACGCGCCCATTTCTCAGATGCTGCGATAACCGAACCGCCGCTATTCAGAAATATCAACTGTCACTGGCCGAGACGTAGACGGGTATCTCTGACAGAGGTGTGAAAGGAATCCATCAGAGACCATTATGCCCGCTACGAGGTGGAGTACTAATTGCTTCATCGAAATTCTTTTGAATATTCCTACACCGGCCGCCCCGATTAGCAGTCTGTTAAAAGGTCGACTGCTATAATGCTCGAGGAGTAGACTAGGCGATAACTCTTCGCATGCTAAACGATCCGATACTCTGGAGCCTTCGGAATAAATTTTCCATTTGGTTTCTTGATATGAAACTCCGTGAGCAAATTAAGATAGGAGTCTTAATTATCATTTATATTATATTTCAGGCTCTATGTGTTTAAGTTTTAAGTTTATATTAATACTAGGGCGAACGGAAGTGTATTTAATAATACAAGTGTATTTATCTATAGTATTGGATAGCGTTGAAAGCACTGGAATGTTTTCTAGATTGTTCTTTTTTTCCAACCATACAAAGATAAGGCAGCCCGTGGAGAACGAAAGAGTAGCGAATATTATTCAATCGTAAATCGGGGCGGGCAGTGGCGAGGCAGTTATTAAAGTAATAAACTTTTGCCGGGTCGGTAATCAAAAGCCGCGAGAGCCTTTATTTACTTTTGTGCCGGTTGTTGTGAGTTGTAGTCCTCCCCTCCCCCCTCTTTCCCCCCCATCTCCTATATTTCTTCTCTATTGCCTTACTATTCCCTTTTCTTATACCTTCTTCGTCTTCAACATTAATTTTCCAGATAAAACAATAAGCTAATAGTTCTTGTATTAAGGAAGGGCCATCTTTTTCCTTTCTTCGTCTTGCCTGATATCTGTAAACTTTCTGATATATTAACATGGTGTTCACTGCCGGGGAAATAGCTGACTTCTTTGTATCAACTAAAATCCTCATATGGACATGGTAAATTTCACCAGTTAGACTAGGTCATGACTATTATTGCATAGCTCTTTGGTGCCATTGTTTGTTTTTTTTTTTGTAAGTTTTCATGAGAGATTGTTTATAGTAAATAATCAGAGTTAACTGATTCAATGCGAAGGATGGATAAAAATAAAAGGGTGCTTTATAAAAGTTCAGCTAAATTCGTCAATTCGGAAAAAAAAAATGGTACTATCTATTGGTAAATCTTATATTGGTGATTATTTTACACTGACATTCTTTATAATAGTGTCCACTAACTACACTAAAGTACACTGACTCCAGAATAGTTTCGCTTTCTATCTAGAGATAACCGATATATTTGTATTCAGGATTCAGGATGTAATCACTCGAAAGATGATACGATTTAAAATAATTGTTGCTGTCGGCTTGTGCTGATTTGAGTTTGAAGATGAAGTAGACGGGAATAATCATGTCAAATTAAAGCACTGAGCATTGCGATAAAATCATATTAATTTGTACGAATGGGTACGAATTTTAGTGTTAATTATAAAGCAGTTTTAAATACTGAAATAGTTGTATATTGTACTGCCTTGAAGCAAAGTAGCAATGTGACCTCGAATAGGGTTCTATTTTTTCTTATTATCTGCTAATCCATATTTTATATATATCGCTGCAAAATATATTTTTTGAGGCTTACAGCTAAGCCCCAGAGCCCCTGGACGGAAGCTGATCCCCTGTGCCCCGCAACTCACCCACACATGCACAGCTTTACGATCTGTTTAGATACGTGCGGTGAGCTGTGTGTGTGAGGGCATGCAGGAGGCCCTAAAAGGCCCGATAACGTTCGGGCAGAGCGTGTCACGTAACTGCTACAATTGTCCTCTTTCTTCAAGTGTTCGCTTCTCTTGTTTAGGCCTTGTTTTGAGGCTGAGCATAGTTGTCCAAGTGTTCTTTAAATGTATATATGTGTGTTTAGGTAGTTATAAAATGCTATCTTGGCCATTTTGTTTTCATTCTTTGAGTTGTTAACTAATCTATAAATCTGTGTATTGAACTACAAAACTTATTTTAAAATATTATGCAGTGGTTAATATCTTTCCGGCAATTTATTAGATTATATATATAATCTAATTGTATGTATTTATGTATATATATATATATATATATATATATATATATATATATATATATATATATATATATAATAAGTTTTTTAATCATTTTTTATGCCATTCAAGTTATAATGCTTTGCTTATGTTAAAATAATAAATTGATTCCAGTTAAAATTTTTATATAAAAAAAAAAATGAAGAATATAGGTGAAACCCATGCACCAAAATCATCTAGTTGAAGAAAACCAGAAGAAATTATGAAAATATATAAAGAAGAGTTGTTTCATTGTGTGGATCATAACAATATGAATGATTTATGGTCAAATTGTTAACCATATAATAAGTAAAAAAAATGAAACAATTAGAATAGAAGATTGAGAATGGCCTAGGCCGAAACGTATCTCGAAAGTAAAGAATATTAAAATTTTTTTTACTGGAAATAGGTTTTTTTGTTCTCCTATTTAAGGAATATATTATATGATTGAGTCCAGTTGAAATTTTTATATAAAAAAAATGAATAAATGATATTCAATAAATCTCAATAGGTAGTTGTTGAGATGGTTTACATTTTAAACAACAATGATTAAATGTGGAATAAAGTGGTCCGGTTAGAGGTCTCTACCTCTTCCTTTACCCGGACCACTTTCGTCCACATATATTATCAAGGTCAACAATTATCTTTCAGAACTCTGCTTAAAATTTCAGGATAGTATCCTTAAATGAGTTAAAAAGATACTGTCTGTTTTAAATAACCGAAAATTATACCAAATAATAAATGGATTTTTATTTAGAAAGTAATTTTTATTCCTTTGTAGAGTTTTTCCAACAGACATCAATTCTATTAATCTATTGATTAAAAAATTAAATCTCTTTTTTTTTTTAATATTGGGTTCAAGATGTACTTTTTAATAAACCTTATCTAACTGCCATATTGTTTTTTTTCTACTGTAAAGAAAATATATAAATAACATGAGCCCATTGGAGCAAAAAATTTGCTCTTTTATCCCTGTATCCAATCACCAGAGAACTTATATCAAATAAATATTCGTTCATATTAACATATATTTGAGAACGGTTCGAGACCTATACCAATTAAGTCATTTATTTTGTTACACAGCCGTGAATCGACTCTTTGGGATCTGTAGACCCTCTTTGGGTCCAGATAAAGTGGTTATATGTATATTAAATGTGGTTAATAAGCCTGGCAGTCTTGGCCAGATCACTTCCATGCACTACCGTTGTCTAGGAGCAATATGGAAGCCAACTGATCCCAATTGGTTTCTTGGGCCTTAGTGGTGCATACTTTTTTTTTTAATCCTATTTTAATTTTGTAACTTTTTAGTAAGATAGTTGGGCTTGCTAGTATTGAGCTATAGACAGAACTGCCTAGCCAGCGAACTAATAAGAATGGATGAGGTATTAGAGGGGCATATGCTACACCTCCCACGATTACCCGAGCGAGGCCTTTTATATGTCCATTTGCCCGGAGCTAATGACCCATTGTCTGCTTTGTTTTCGTCAATAGTCAATATCGGCTCCCTCACTGTTTTGTTCTTAACCATTTCAAAGGCTTCTGTTAGTATCAATTATGATTCCGTTGCTACTGGCCGCTGAAACCAGGTGCAATGACTTGTGATGTATTGAACACTATATCGTTGTATACTTCTCCTAGCAAGTGACTTAGAGTTCTAAGATTAGCGCGTGGATTCATTCGGTCGCCTGTTCCAGTTCTGGTGGGACTGACAGGGACTGAAATATAAATGTTTGTTAGTCTATTTCGGTTAGTGTTAACATGTTCCTAATATCTCCTTGATGATATTTATCTTTGGCGTCCATTTTGTTGTTTGCTGTCTCTATGTAGGTTCCCTGACTCAATCGATCACGAAAGCCCAAGGTGTTTCACGATTTCACTCCCTCTTTCGTCTTATTTTATAGGAGAAATCGAAAAGAGATCGATTTACCTAGCTGTTCTGTTTGGGGATGAGATGACCCCGATTTGAAAAATTCATTCATCTAGTTAAAGCATGCTTGTATTACTGTTTTGTTGTATTGTTTTGTTTTATAATGATCTGTTTAATGGTATCCATGACAACTTGCTATAGGCCATGGATTTTAAGGTTGAAATGTTTCATCTACTAAAACAAGACATCTTTATATCGCACATACGGTGCTCTAAGGTCACTTTTGCAAATGATGTAATTTTTCGGGAGAAGCATTCGAAAATTCAACATCCTATTGCAACGTATAATTCTTCTCGACTAAACAAATAAAATAATATTTAAACTCCAGCTTTAAACTTCATTTTTAAGTAAAAGTGTTCAGTTTTGACAAAAATTGCATGAGACGTTATTGCAGGTTATATGTGCGATATCGTCGATACTAATACAATTTATCCGACATTGAAAACACAACATTTCAGTAGAGTAAAAAATTTGTTTGTAGGTTCATTCAAAATGAGCTTCTCAAGCAATCGCTATACATTGAAGAAAAATGTGTTTTTGTCATATTCGCAACTTTGGATATAAAACGGGTACTTTTCTGTAGCATCCATAAAGTTAGTAGAGGATTAGGCTTTATTGTAGATAATGATTATAAATTATTTATTTTATAATTAGTTTTCCATGTACTACCTCACGTAGGCGCTAACTAGAATCAAATCACAATTTACCTTTACTAATGTTACATTTTTTTTTAATAATAGTACATTATATATATATATATATATATATATATATATATATATATATATATAGAGAGAGAGAGAGAGAGAGAGAGAGAGAGGGAGAGAGAGGGAGATATGTGTATATATACACACACATATAAATTACTCTCTTTACCCCACCTTTTTGCTCCCTTAACGCTGAACCCCTCACCACTGGAGATATTCTGGTCGGTTGACGGACAGAGGGAGGAGAATGGTTAGGATCTGTTTACGGCCATTAGTCCATTTAATTTTTGTTTACTGGTTGGCTCCCATTTTATTGATCTATAAAGGATAGTGCTGTATCTGGCATTTTATAGTTTTATGGTCATGGGCTATTAAATTGTCATTTCCCTTGTCCTTTACTGTTAATTTTATCGTTTTTTTCTTCTTTTTCTATGGTTTATGATCTCCCAACTCCCTTGCTCTGCAGGATTCGTCTCTTATTTATTTTATTTTAACTATTCTTTATTATTTATTAATGTTTTTCCCCCGAAAAGAACTTAAAGACTACGTGAATATCCTAACTAATGCTTCTTCTTCACCTGTTTCCTCTTTTCACTTATGTCCTTCATGAGCTTCCAATTTCATGACCACGCAAGACCCTTTTTGGGGCGTTTTTTCCCCGCAAGAACATTTATTCCCTTGATTGCCTTTCTGTATTCATCTCTGTCGAAACAATCTTGGTCTGTTAGCCCCCACTTGGTCCATATCATCCTTAAGTTGTTTGAAATATCCTGTTGAATTTTTGTGACAGTGGATTCGGTGAAAATTTTTATGGTTATTGCTGTTTTATTAAATAATTAGTATTTTTTATAATATTTTTTGTTAAATTGTGCAATAGGTCTCTAATATTATTTCTTATATTTTATGTAAGAAAATGTATTAATTACATGATTATGAAAATTATAAATATTATTATTGATATGTTAATAAGTTTAGAAAAATTGTTTATGGTTTCATAGAATTATTTTACATTTCTTTAGCTTCTCAAGAACCGCTTTTAACATTTTGTTTATTTTCTTAATTACTCGAGTTTTCTATTTTTTGTACATCTCTGTTGTACGATTTAAAAACATGTAAACAAAAATTCAGATTCATTTAAAAAACGGAAATTATATCGAAACATTATTATTAGATTTTTTTTCAATTAGTTTCCACTGATAGTGGGTTTCCTTAACCTATTGATTCAATGGCTTCCTTCCGTGATATCCTATCCAAGCTCCATTCTTCCCCTAGACCATGACCCATCTTGGATTCCTCCACTTCGTTATCCCAGGTCCCTCTTGGTCTTCTTCGTCTTTTCAATCCCCCAACTTTCCATTGGTGGACTACTTTGGGTAGTCTTCCTTCAGGCATTCTTGTCAAATGCCCGAAACATTTCAGGTGTTTTTCACTATATTTTTTAAAAGTTTTTTTCAGTCTCCATCTTTTCTCTAATGGAGATGATCTTTTCTCTCGCACTTCTTATTTTGTCCATCTGGACATTCCTGCCGCTCGTCTTCAGTAGTCCATTTCTGTAGTTAGGAGTTTTTCCTGAGGTTGCCCTTCAACTTCCAAGTTTCTGATCCATATGTCATGAGACTTAGTAATGCTATTGTATATATTTTATTTTGGGGATACTGTTTTTATTCCATAATACTGAGTTGAGCATTGATATGGTCTTTTTACCATCTGAAATTCTTCTTTTTATTTCCATATCACATGCACCATCAATCTCAATTATGGAGCTTAGATATTTGTAAAGTCTATCTCCTTGTAAAACCCCTCCTGGGTTCATTTCTAAATCCTCACTATTGGCTGTCATGTGTTCCGTTTTCTCAGTCTAACTAACTAGCCCCCATAGTTAGTTAGCATAGCCCATAGCATATCTCCAGCATCTTCTGAGTCTTGTGCAATGATGACCTGGTCATCCGCGAAGGATAGGTTATATAGGAACACATTTTCGTTCAACTGAATCCTCAAGGGTTCGCATTTTTTTGTCTATGCTTTTAGACAAATATCAAGATCAATCTTGAACAGAGAAGTAGAGGCACAACATCCCTGGGGCAACCTACTCTGGTTGGGAAAGGCTCAGATAGATATGGTCCATATTATCCAATCATTAGATGAATTTTTAAATACGTTCCCATTAACACATCGGTTACATTATACGACTGGGAATGAAGTAAGTTTTATTATATCGCTGCTCCGGAAGTATAATGACGCAACTGAAAATTTTTGTGAAATTGACTTATTGTCTTTGTGGGCTCATAAATGCATGATGTTTGTAAATCGACGTAACAAATATATGTTTACAAACTACTCTAATAGATGAATTAAACCTATCTATATGCCTTTCTATTTAGGATAATTGGAATTACATATTGTTCTTTTGCTTGTCCTGTAAAATTTCATTTTTGCAGTTGTTCCGTTATACCTTCGGAGCAGCGATATACGTGTTTTAGTCTAGTGTTTAATTTTAACAAATACTTGCCGGCTTTGCTGCAATGGATCGACGGATTAGTTGTGTCTTGCTCGATGAGTGCCCTATTACTTCTATTGTAGTTTAATGATCTATGGTGTCATTAGGTTTACTACGAAATCTCAAGGAAGTACTTAACTTTTTATATTATATATTTAAATGTGTCAGTTCCTCAGATTGTAACTTCTTATAATAATAAGTTATAACTTTAGTTAGAGAAGAGTTGGTTGACTGTATCATCTAATTTATGATGAAAAATTTTTTCATCTACTGTATTTCTTTACCTATTTTCTATATGTTTATGTTATATTCACATCTTATTTTGCATTTATGCCACTTCTTTCTAACTGTATACAGTTATATATTAACTTCCCTTACTTATATTTTCTTTTTCTTTTCATTCTTCATAGTTCATAGATATAATACCACTATTTTCAATGTTTAATTTTTGAAATTTATCAAGCTTTTCTTTCTATTTATGCTTGTATTATTACACTTTACCTATGTAACCCCTCATGTCTGGTATCTTATCCATATCTATAATTAAACTAGTTTTTTCTAAATCCTTCATACTCAACCCCCCTTTTTCTATATTTTAATCTTCTCTTTTTGTATCTTTCCGTTTACCTCCTCATTTTTCTTTCCCTTTATATTACTGTTTACATTTTATCCTTTCTTGACATGTATTTTTTCTATTTTATATTCTTATTCTTGTATTATTTTATCTGTCACTATTAGAATTTCTGTTCATCATCTACAATTTTATTTTTATCTATCACTATTTTAAGTTTATTATATTCTGTAACCAGTCTTATATTCTTTCTTATTTATCATATATCTATTCACTATTTTATCATATCTAGTCACTATTTTTATTTCCACTCCTGTACCACTTTATATATTCTTGTTACTGCTACGTTTTTATATATTTCTCTTTGTTTCTCTCTCTTAGCCCTGAAGATGGCCTACATTGTAGGCCGAAACGTCGGCACATAATAAATAAGTTATGCTTATTTTGGTGTTTTTATTGACTGCACCCCCAACTATTTCTTCCTTAAGTTATAACTTTAGCTTTTCATTCCTTTCTTTTTTGATATTCTCGAAAATAAAAATAATCGTGAGCTTTAGGATGAAAATAAGATTATAATCATGGGAAATGTTTGTATTTCGGTTATCATTTCATCAAGAAATGGCCTTTCAACAAACGTTACGAAGTATAGATGATCATGTCCCCTAAACAGTCGGTTATTAATTCTAAATACAGACAGTAACCAATTAATAAAGAAAAATTGTATTTATATGCCTAAGATTTAGTCTATTACAATAACTATTAAAATAATTAAACTTATACTGCTTGCCTTATCGAAGAAATACTTACTATCTTGGTAGTTCCTATATTATTTATGGAAGAAGCGGATTTTACAGAGTGGACGAAGTTATCGATTGTTGTGCAGCTGCTTTAAATAGCAATCCTTAAAAATGTCACTCTTGCCAATCTAATTTGTATGTAGATTGGTCGGGGTTGGGGGGGGGATCAATTTGAGAGCTTGTTTTTGTTAATTACGATAGTCTAGGATGGCTGCTTGCTGGATCGGAATAATTACGCTCATCATAGTTGTTTTTGAGCACCTTTTTGTTAATCCTTTAAAGACTAACTTTGTATGTAGTAACTAATGAACACGTACTTAGCATAGTGTTTCTTAAAATGAGAACAAATACATATGTTGAACAAGATTTACAGAATTTAACAATTACAAAGAGTTAACAAACGGCGGAAAACTTGTAATTCTAATAAATGTATTGAGGTATTGAACATGTAGTAAGTACCTAAGTAGCTATAGAACAATGTTTACATCTCCTCTCTACTCTGCTATCCTAAACGAAAACTAGTTTATAATATATATTTATATACACTAGCTTATGCCCTTGGCTTCACTCGCGTGGAATTCGGTATGCACATAAAGTTTCGTGAAAGATCATTTTAAATAAATAATTTAATTATTTTTTTAAAATATAACTTACTCGCACATCCAAAATTTCAGATGCCTAACTTCAAAACTGACGGATTCTATACAACCTTTGAAACCTTGGAAACCCTTGGGATGGAATTATCCAAATTTCTTTCTTAAACTATACCAAGAACCTATCTACAAATTCCAAGATGCTAAGTTCCTGATTTGCCTTTAATTATGTACCATAAAGGGTGGGGGGTCACAAGCCCCCGTGCCCCCACATAAGTCTGCCCTTGATGTAGCCTATGATGTATAACCTATTTTACTTAATAAGTTTCATCCAAATCCGTTCAGTAGTTTTTGCGTGAATGAGTAACAAACATTCGCATTTATTAGTAGGATATCAAAACAATAGTTTCACTCATGTTCTTTCTGTTATTTTAACAAATATGACCATGTGATTTGCCTTTAATTATGTACTATAATGGATTCTCCACAGTACCTAAAAAACCTCTGCTCTTGCTGTAGCCTATGTGTTATTCTGATGTATTAACTATATTAATGTAAAGTTTCATCAAAATCCGTTCATTAGTTTTTGCGTGAAAGAAGGACAAACATACAAACTTTCGCATTTATAATATTAGTAGGATGTAAAAGAAGAGTGGATCTCAAGGAATATACATTGCTGACTACGCGGATGATATTTCTTAACTTTGGGGATTAGGAACCCACAAGTATATACAATATCCCTAAGCCATCAACCCAATCCAACTATTCATTACCTAAAGAACAATCTGGATTATATATATACATTTTCCTCCTTTGTTTATAATGTATATTTTTATTTATTGTAAATATATTTTATGTTATGTCGTCAAAAATATCTAAGACTCGGAGTTATGTACCTAATAACATTTTACTTTTTACATAAATCGACAGCGGATGAAAATACAACAAGCATTAGCGTGAAAGCGGTTCAATCGTCCTGGATTTGAATATGAAAGATATTCAGAATATTCATCGCACTCTAAAAGTTATTATTGGCCGAATTGATAAAGGATCTGAATATTGCCAAGGATTAAAAATTTACATTTGGACAACAGCTGGATTCTGTTGTAGAGCATGAAGTGTTCTTTGGCCTGACTTGAATCCACAACTCGATACATTGACAACTTTTATATATGTAATTCATTGAAACTGCCTAACTGATTTAAAATAGAAAAATTAAATTTACGTTAACACTTTTGTATTCGGAATTAAGGCTTGTATTTATAATAAAATAACTTCGTAAACGTTTATATAAAATAATTAACGGTTACTGTTTATATTATGCTTTTATGAGTTGTTGGCAGCTGAGCGTTATGCATGTATCAATTGTGATTGTTATTATATAGCAAGAGATAGAGGTGGGAAAGATGAGGGTAATTATGTCATTAAAGTGTGGTTTATTGCATGTAAATATTAGAGTGACCCGTGTAGTGTGTAGTGATTAGAGTTGCTAACTGCTAATAGCTACTTCCCTATCTAATTAATTGTCTTCGCTTCCTTTGTCTCTTCTAACTTCTCTCTTTTTATCTCTACAATAGTTGACTTTCTTCTTGTTAGTCATAACTGGATATCGAAGTTCTCAAAGCGTAAGTTTCCCAAGTTGAAGAACAGAAGACTATTTTATTTATCTTTCTATAAATTAGTTATATTTTTTACGTAGCTATTCAGTTGTTCGAGGGCCAAATCTTCCTCACCAGCAGTTAAAGTTAAAAAAAAAAACAGCAGTCTTTCATTTACTGAAATCCAATACCCCTCTTGGGATTTAGGGCTACTGTTTTTTTTTTTAAATGTTGCATGTTCAATAGGTTTAAATCTTAATCTCTCTCATAGACTTTAAGATTAGGTACAAACACGTACAAAACTGTATACCCTACTATAAATATGTATCAGCAGACAGCCCTTTGTTCGTAACATACCATGAGATCTAATGGCCTGGGACGTGTATCGATCATAGGTCTACAATCGATTTAACACATACGCTTGTATCGTAATTCCTATGTAAATTGTATTAAGATATAAACGTATTCTCAGTATTGTGAGCCTCAATTCACGAAGGCGGTGCGGTGTGCTTCCTATCCTTCAGATAGTTGCACATTCTCCATTATCCAGCTATGGCTTATAAATATTTATTCTTGAGTTTTTCTTATTTCTAATTCGATAAATAAACCATCGCTTCTATGAATTAGTAATTTCAATTATTGACCGGCGTCAAGACGTAACCAATTGGCTTAATGGATGCTTTTGTTTTTTCAACGTATTGCGTATTTATTATATATTGTATGTTATGCTTGTATGTATTGCAAAATAGGTTGACTAATCGCGGTATATAAGTATATGATAATGTATGTGATAAAATGTTATCAATTGTAGTACATATGATTGTAGTTCACTACAAATAATTGCCTTTATGTTTTTGGCGTGTAGTTTTTGCTTAAGAGATAGGTCTATTGATTAAATACTGTTTATAAAATTATACACAATAGTATTTCTATTATTCACATTAGTTATTGTACATACAGTTCCATACTTTTCAGTAACATGTAACCTCTTTTAAGTCCGTTATCATACATTTTATATCTTTATTTTACTAGTTTTTCTTAATTCTTCATGTTCCAACCTTTTTTATATGTTAATATTCTCATTTTGTATCTTTGGTTTACCTCCTCTTTTTTATTTCCCTTTATATTATTTTTACTTTACTATCCTTTCTGTACATTTATTTTCTGCATTTTATTTTATATTCGTTATTTATAATTTATAATTTCTGCTCACTTTCTTTAATTTTATTAAATCTGTCTTATTTTATTATATCTGTCATTATTTTAATTTTCTTTTCATTATCCTTAATTTTGTTATATCTATCTTTATCTTAATTTTATTATATCTGTCACTATTTTAATTTCTTTTCATTATCATTAATTTCTTTAAATCTGTCTATATCTTAATTTTATTATATTCTGTCACTTTTTTAATATTCGTTATCTTTAATTTTCATATCTGTCACTATTTTAATTCTCTACATTACTTGTCACCATATTATTGTTACTGTACATTTTTTATATTTTTTGTTCTGTTTGTTTCTCTCTCATAGCCCTGAAGATGACCTACACTGTAGGTCGAAACGTCGGCACATAATTATAAGTTTATTACTTATTCAGTGTTGTTTTTTTACTGCACCCCCCAACTATCTCCATTACATTTATAAAATTATATATTTATTTTCCATTCCCGCTTGTTATCCTTACATCATCGCCCAGTCAGGATCTTATCCGCTACTGTAATAAATTCTTTATTTAGCCCTTTCCTGTGAATATTCGGCTGGCATAAATTTCTCTTAGCTCCTTGCAAACACGACTCGTTTTGTTATTTATCGTTGTCCGGTCGGAATGGTTGAACCATCTGCTCCCCCCCCCCCCCCCCGGCTAAAAGATACGAGATATGATATCCTCCCGTTGTCATTATCGATATAAATTTATGATATTTGTCATTGGCCAGGTGCCTTTTTCGATTTAGCATTCACAAGTTCGATAATTTGTGAGCTTTTCGGCGGCTCCTGAAGTCTATATAAAAATAAATGGGAATATATTGAGTGCATGCTGCTACTTGTTTTATTTTTCTTAGGGACCAATTGAGCTGTCAATCCTTTTTTGAGGAACCACCTTGAAATAATCTTAAAATTCAGTATTCTTTGTTAATATTTTTGTGTGTAAGTTGTCAGAACTTATCACACTTTTTATTATTGCATGATAGAATTGGCACATATAATTTAAATAATTATAATAAATTATTTCTTCATTCTTATGTCACTACTAAACATAAATTTAAATTTTAGATGAAGCAAGTTAGTATATTAAAACTTATGGTTTTTATCATCTCTTCTGTATTAGGCTTCCAAGATTAATTTGTTTCGATTGTACTAAACGGGCTAAACTCCGTAATATATATTTATATTTGTCATTCAAATTATTATAAAGAAAAACAACAACTTTGATTGGAAGTTTGAAATGTTTAATGTTAAGATCTTTTTAACTATTTAAACTATTTTAATTTTTGTTTTTTTGCAAGTCAATATAATATTTATTTAAAACCAAATGTTTATGAAAATTGACCAAAATATAAGTAAAAACTTCAATGGATGTTTATATTGTGAAAGATGAAAAATTATAATGAAAAAGATTGTTATATTTTACATTTTCTCGTGGGGTTCAGAAGGCAGTGTTGTTCAGTCCACTGTTGTTTCTTCTTCCTCCATTCCCGACACTTTTATCGCAAAAATATCTTACTTTTAATTAAGTACTAGACTTTCATTCGCGTGCAGGCATAGGCATTCTGGCATGATTACTGTCTCGCCTGTATTTTCAAGTTTTTAGATATACACATTTCGTTACACGCATTCCTGGTAGTACCCATATGCTCTTTCATTTTACAATTAATTAAACTTTATCGTTTCCTAATGTTTCAGATAGTAGTCAATCATTAAAGTTATGATTAAAACAAAAAAAATCGTGGTTATCTTATGTCTGCTGCTAGGTTTAGTTAATTTTGAACCTTAAATCTATCTCATAATTTTGCGTATTTTTTCCATTTCAAATTTGTTGAGGGGTGTAAGTCTCGCATAAAGTGCTGCTGTTTTAATTACTGTGCAGTAATGGAAATGCATATACTATATACGCGCATGTAAAATAAATAGGTATATTTAAGTTTTCCTGATGGCTGGTGATAAATAAATTACTGTTGAGCGGATTGAAAACATCATTAGCAGCCAAAGCGGGGGCATATGCCGGCAGAACAATGATCGCGTTGCGGAATGCGGCGCGGCGTGGAGAGCGTTCGCCAGTGAACATAACGCTCTTTTCGAGGGGTGACAAATTTTTGGCGAGGAGGATGATTTGTGGAGGCCGGGGAGGAGTGTAATGAGTCGGGAGGGGCCATGAAATAGTCATGAGGATGTGAAGAGGGAAAACATGTGTGTTGTTGCTCTTCACGTCCCAGCCGATACAAAACACGTCCGACTTGGGACTTTGCAGTCCGTCCGCCTCGCGTCTATGAATATCAAACCTGGCCTGGTCCCAGATAATTCCGCGGATTTTTCCCTTCACCCTTTTATTTTTTTCCTCCTTAATTGCTAGGTACAGAACAAAAAAAGAAAGACGTATTATTGGCCTCTTCTGTTTTTAGCATTCTCAGCTCGCCTTCTATACTGATTAAACCTTACTACTGCATTCTTATTTAGCAATCAAATACGTGTTATGTTAATTGTTATTGCAAATTAAATCAACATATTATCGAAGGATCATGCTTTGAGGACGTTTATTCGCATTAAAACGTTCTTTAGTGCTAGGGGCAGAGCGAGGTAGCTCAGCCGTAGAACGCTGAGTTCCCGGGTTGGAATCCGGCTGTGGTAGATAGTTGATTTAATCTGTTAACATCCATGGATGGATCCTGTGGGATCTGATGACCCTCCTGGTGCTCACCCAGTCTCTATTACCCGGGAGGTTGAGCGTGTTCTTGGATGAATCACCACCGCACAGTGTGAATAAACAGTACAGTCTCTACCGCGTATTGAAACCAAGATGTCTTGTAGGTTTTTTTTTTTTTTTTAGTCCCAGGTTTCACAAATAAGAGTGCAATTAAACTGCTTCGAAAAATAGTATGTATATTAACGTGGATAGAATAATCAGGTAGAAAACGATTTACTATGTAAGTTGTATTTTAGCAATAACTAATTGTGGAATTTTCACTCAAGGAAAAGAGTTGAGAACATGCTATATGTATTATAGTTATATTCCATAGGCTTCGATATGTTGCTCAATGGCGCAAAGTATGGAGAATATTCATCCTCTACTGCTTGGTTTCTGGGTCGTAGAAGTCACCTGACCCAGGTGCTCTCGCAACAATACGCCTTAGGGCTAAGGATCTTGGTCAGGTAGGGGACTGTTGGATGGTCACTTGGTCCTTGCTCACAAGATTATGTTTGTACCATTCTTACAGTTTTTATTAAAGTACATTGCAAATAAAACAATAACTGTTTCAAGTGTAATAACTGCTTCTACTTTCTCACTTTAACATTCATGTGATTTTATTTTTTTGTTGTAAATAAATCACCCCGATAACTAGAGGAGGGAGTTGTTATTTAGGAATAAGTACTATAGAGAGACTAAAGGACAAGAAGTTGACGGGAGGATGACGAGTGAGACTAAAAACTGCCAGAGATATAGGAAGGACAGCGGCCCTCTAGAGTTGAGTGGCGTTGTGTTGACTCTGGAGAGGAGGCGACCTAATATGTTGAGATCAATATGTACAAATATGTACCGAGCACTCGTCCCCATCCCTCCATCTTGTCCTTGCTTCACTGGATAGTACTAGAGCAGTCTGCTTCGAGTGGTCGGCGTCAGAATACTTCAAGTTCAGCGGAGGGGAGTGGGTAATACATCAATAGTAAGTTAGTACGGTTTGTAATAAACATTATGAAGTATTTTTATGTCAATCACATAGTCGGTAGCATCTTAACCCAATGACCAGAGGGCTACGAGATCCATAACCAATATAGATGGGTATGTTTAGGCCGAAACGTAGCCTTTAAATATAAAAAAATATTTCATTGACTGCACCCTGGATTATTTTGTTCCATTATATAGACAATATATGTGATCGTACATTTTATCTGTCAACATACCATGTTTATGGAAAACGTGCATCCAAATGTGTTGCAATATATTTATTAGGAATATTTATAATTTCCATAACATCAGGTGATTCACTGTTATTATTGAATCCATTAGTACGTCACTGTCCACTACATTACCATGCGGCCAGAAGCTCGGGTACATCACAGACTAGATCCCTTCGTATTTGGCTCACGTAGCGCCATGTGTTCTTTATCCATTGTCTGGCCTTTTATGACATAATAACGCTCCCATTTAATTACCCCCCCCCCCCCCCCTCACTAGGCATAGCTTCCCTTTCTTCTAGCTCTTCTTTCTACTCCCATCGCTTTTTTTTTTCTTTTCTCATTTAGCCCCTTTATCCGTCAATTAACGGTGTTGCTTTTTTACACCTTTCCCCGGCGGCCTCAGATAAACAGATAAGGTCGCGGCTGATGTCTCCATCCTATCTTCCCGGGCCTTTTTGTTCTCTTCTCTTTACATTGCATGGCTGATTTTTTTCCCTTCCTCCTTTTTATAATTTCTCCATTTTGTTGTTTTGGTGTTTACATTTCTTAGTCTTGTCACGCCGTCGTTTGAAGTTGGCCGCTTATTGACAAACCTCGTCAGTAACTAATTCCCTTTTATTAGAAATATTTGAAGTTACTCCTGATAAATGTCGAAACAGACAGTATCGGGTTTGACTGAATACTACGTGAGCATTTAGTTTATCTTCTTATATTTTTTATGTAATGTATTTTTAAGGCCTGTCCCTTGTTTTTATTCCTATTAGAACCAAGAAAAATGATTAAGGTTACCTTAATTAATTTCAGATAACAAGGTTTAAATAAGATGTACAAAACATTGTCTTATTATTCTTTTGTTTTTTCGACACTTTTTAAATTAGTTCTATTTGGCACCGCTACTATTCTAAATTCTAATGATGGATTGATGGAGTCAGTGGGTCCAGACAAAGATAACACAAAATAGGTGAAATTTATTACGCCAACGTTTTGGCCTACTATGTAGGCCATCTTCAGAGCAAATGTGAGTGCCTGTTCTGTGGTGACTGGTCGGGTGAGTTTGAAAAATATGAAAAAAAAATACTTCATCAGTATATAAAGACAATTTGATACTGAAGTAAAAATTGAAAAATTAAATAATTAATTATTTTTAAAAACAGATACTTAATGAATTTCGTTTCTTTCTAATGTATAAAATTGTTTTAAAGGCAAGATTCAGCATTTATTTTTGGCTCTACATATATCTCTCTTTAATCTATTT
This sequence comes from Arma custos, assembly GCA_037127475.1. Lineage (NCBI taxonomy): Eukaryota > Metazoa > Arthropoda > Insecta > Hemiptera > Pentatomidae > Arma > Arma custos. The sequence goes on from CM073762.1 coordinate 100,637,497, forward strand.
AATTTTTTTGTGGAGTTGTAGAATGTTCATTCGGAATCTGCCGCCGGGCATTTCTACAGGTCGTTGACTACATGGGCGATGTACCTTAATATCTTTTACTTTAATGACTTTCTGAAGAGTTGACTATCACATCCGACCTCATGAAGTGAAACATGCCGGTGATTAGGTTTAATGATTCAACATGCCATTTCCTTCAGATAGACCGCTAGAATGTAGTGTTTACCAGTTCAAATCGTATGTACGTGGATGGCAACAGTGTCTACATGCCTTATATACAGTTCTTTACATATAGAGGTCTTCGTTGAGTCCCACCGTTTCGGCCTACTCTCATATAAATCTGTAATAGCAATTAATACTTTTAATCGTAGGCGTCACCGGACACCCAGCGAGAAGAGGGAGAAAAAAACCAGTTTGATTTTCCCATCATTAAGTTTTACTCTAATAGTGCTCCTATTAGCCGCAGCGATTAGTGTTTCCAATTAAGTAATCAATAAATTAAAAAAAAAATTGTTCCAAAGTGAGCGCCCGGTGGAGCTTGCATGTTCAGTTTGGATAAAGAAATAGTTTTTGATTATATACCTGTCCGTCATCTAGGTTCAACCTCTGTACGCTATCTTTATCAACTTATCGTTATTTAATGGAAATAGTTGGGGAGTGCAGTCAAAAAAACACCAAATAAGTCAAGACTTTATTTGTGTCGACGTTTCGACCTACTTTGTAGGTCATCTTCTGGGGAGAGGCGGTTGGTTCAACAGTTAAAAAAACCTGTACCCCTACAACCCGTATAGGGTCTGGAGTTCTGATCTGGATTGTGGACAAGGAATTGATATGTCCTAGATCACGCTCAACCAGATTCTCTCCTCTTATTTCGGATACCCACTTTATAGAGGCTGGTTGAGCCCCAGGAGGGTCCTAGATCCCATATTATTCATCTCCGGCTGCTAACAGATTAAACAAAAGCCTTGCCAGCAGCGGGATTTGAACCCAGGACTTTCGGCATGGCGACTCAGCGCTCTACCGCTGAGGCACTCCGCTCCCATGAAACTCTAAAATTATTTACATTTATGGAAATCGCTTGGAACGTATTTCCTTACAGTTGTTGTTCAGTTGTACCGAAAAGAGTTTGTTCCCGCAAGAACATATTATAAATACTACTAAGGATAGTAAGGAATTATCGGCGAGTACACAGCAAGAGGAGCAGGAGCACCATTAGCAACTCTATCGGGGCAAGATCCAGAATGGCTCCTTTCATTAGCGAGCCGATAACTAACTGTTTAACCTATAGTTGAGAGGATCTACCTGGGTCCGCGGATAATGGCCGATATCCCTCCATTGTTATCCCTCCATTCCACAGCTGATAGCGCTTCGCTGCGACCGGGTAGCTTAATAAGTAGAATAAAGAATGGGGCAGTCACAACTCATCGCGGTGGAGATAAAGGTTCGAATCCGAGTAGGGACAGTAAATTTTCATTATGTTCTTACCTCCTGGCGGGAATTAAATTGAGAATGATTAAGTGGCTGAGTTGACCTTTAGGAAGGAGCCGGCTCACCTTTAGAGGCGATGTGAAGCGAAACTATTCCTGATTATTAAGAAAAATTATACCTTGGCTTAAAAATAAGATTTAAAAGTTCAAATTCCATAAAAAAATATATATTATAAGTGATAACGCATGGTTGGTCTAAAGTCAAATTAGAGTAGTTGCAGATTTTGTTATCTTCGAAATGACATACTCATGAATTATGGATCCAAATACGACTTATCTTATTAAAAAGTTGGCTATCACAATATCACAATCCAAATTTTTTCAGATAAATATACACATTATGTAAGGCGATTAGTTCAGCTATATTTTTCTAATCCTACTACCGTAGATAGTATCAATATCAATCGATCAATTTTAGTACTCATCCTTTTCTCTATAGTCTTGTAAAGAATCCTTGCCAATTACATATTTCAAAAAATGTAATTTCGAAAAAGGTCGTTCCCAAAGTTGGATAGAATGTTGGACTTTAAAATAAATCGTTCATAGAAAATCAGTAATAATTTATTCAAAAATAAATTAATTTTTTTATGCAATATTGTTTTGAATTTTTCTCGGTACCTGTAGTTCTCGAATATATTGTAATATTGATCTTAACAATGAATCTAGAATAATTGTTGCTCATTATTTACACTATTGATTAATATAATATTAGTCTCAATTATTAATTGAAGGGATTGTTATTTTATTTTATTAGTTGTACCCTTTAATAAAAAACTTTTCAATAAGATTCTTGAAGGTGTTACCTACATGGTCCGGACGTCCTCGACTCAAGAGCTCGTAAGGTTTGCATTGAATGGCCTAGGTCATCTTTATTCCGATGCCTTCTTCCAACACCGTTATTCTGCTTCTGCTACAGGTTTACCAACTTACCTAGTACAACATCACCTCCAGTGTATAAGTGCCATTGTCTTGTATGCCAGGGCTCGTGTATTGCAAAACCAGGTGCTTGTAAGTTAGACCCCAGATCCCTTCCGATTTTTCATTTTGTATTTTCAGCTTTTCTTGTTTTAAAATCTACAGTCCCGGTGAATAAGTGGTTAAGTCTAGTTATCTCAAAAATGTGTTTCTTGTACTTGAGTAAGCGGGATCGAGTTATTTTCTTAGTGAATAAAGGGCTAAGTGAGGCATTGGCTTGAAAAGGAGTTTTTGCTTATATTACACCTCCATTTTAAGCTAAAAACTAAGAGAATAACATGATTCTGCTTCCCTCAATACAACTAAATAACTCACGGGTAGATATAGTGTTCATATGATTGCATAGAAATTATTATTATTATTAATTTTCATTTGCAATTGCGCATCCAGCAAATTTAATCGAAGTGTCTTTCTCTTCGGTTTTCTACATGATTATCCAGTTATTTTGGGGAAAAATATATCAATTGTTGAGTTGGTCTCTTGGCCAATGTCTTTTTAACGCTTTTTTGTCAAGTCCAGGTAACAGGGAGTAGAAAAGCGGAAGAACGAGTGGGTTTGGGTGATATCGTGTCGATGAGTGGAATGTTATGTATTTGTTATGAATATATGATATTATAGGGGGAATGTTCATGTCGTTGTGTATAGTGTGATTCGAATTATACTATGGTGCATTAATAATAATTTGTCTGAGAATTTTGGACTGTGTTGTTTGTATCCTGTGTATGTGAACTTTTTTTGCTGAACTCCAAAGTTCTTCTCCATATGTCCAAATAGGTTTTAGTATACTATTATAGATAAGTCGTTCCTCAAGTCAAGTGAAGATCTGTAGTCCAGAAGATGTGATAGTTCTTTGTACCGTCTAGTCAGTTCTTATCTTTTTAATCTTATTTAAATTTAAATTTATTTATATATAAATAAATTTATGTATTTGAATCATATTCATTAATTTAATCTTACAATAAAAAAAACCAATTACCTTAAGGTGCTATCAGTAATACTACGGAAAAATAAAAATGATTATGAAAGAGTTATTAATGCCGAATTCGCTAAACGATGGTTCGCGATTTGGTCGGAATGCGTTAGATCTACCTTGAACGCAATCCTCCAACCTACGCCTCGGGCTTTTATCATTCGTCTCAGCACTAATTATCGTTTTAGAAATTCGTTCGTTACTAACCTCAAAAATTTTACGAGTTCATCTTAATCTTCAATTATCTGAATGTAGAAGCGTTATATTTTTAAAATATAACTGTATTTTAAAATATAACGACATGAACATTCCCAATATAAAATCATATATTCATAACAAATACATAATATTCCACTCATCGACACAATATCACCCAAACCCACTCGTTCTTCCGCTTTCCTACTCCCTGTTACCTGGACTTGATAAAAAAAGGTTAAAAAGACATTGGGCCAAGAGACTTACTACACAATAAATATATACATTTTTTCCAATATACCTGATGATCAGGTAGAAAAGCGAAGAGAAAGACACTTCAATCAAACTTGCTGGATGCGCAATTGCGCAGGTTCAAATGCAAATTAAATAATAATAATAACAGCTGTATTTAATGTATTTAGCATGAAGCTCGCATTGGTAGTGTTGGTTGAAAGGCATCTGTTATCGAAGCAGGATCGTCCTTGCCGATGACTTAACTGCCATTAGGATTCCAGGCAAGCGGTGCCAGGATCCAGGTGATTGCCTGCGGTCGCCGTTGAAATAATAATAATCTTATTGTTCATTCAATCCCTTCCTTAGATTAAGTTATACTACAAGGTTATTAAGACAAATGTAATAAAGTAGAGGCGGAATATCATTATCATATTCAATTCTAATAGGCGAATTAATTAGTCAGCGAGGTTTTGAATATTGATCTCAACGGGGAGGAGCGTCGGCTTGTTTCTTAGGACTCTTACTATTGTACTCTTTTATTAATGGTGTTTATGAGTTTATTATTACATCAATTGAAGCGTTGACATTGAAAAGGAGGCAAGTGCCAAAATTGCCGATTTGTTTTTCTTCACTGAAACGATTCTATGTTCCACGGCCAATAGCGTTGAAAAGGAGCTAAGTTGCTATCACCTCTCGTTTAGTTTTGAGCGATGTTACAAGTTGCCGCTGGTGTCAACAGAATGACTGATAATTCTGGTTCAGTAAAAATAAATGTTCGGCAATTTTGGCAATGTTTACCTCCTTTTCAATGTCAACGCCTCAATTTATTTGTTCATTTTTTATGTGTGTTTTTTCCAAATGATATTATACGAGTTTAAAAAAATTATATATGTACCATTACAACCCGTGAAAGGTAGTGGATTAAGTAAATGGTAGAGAATATATTATTTATAAGTCAACGGTTTTGGAGGGAGGTGATTTGGTCGAGACCACTCTCCCTTAATTAAGAGTACCAACTTTTCGTTTGTTCATTTAACGTCACTTTATGCTGCTATGGCTAATCGGACGATGCTACAGTGGGAGCTCTAAATTTTGCCTATCCAGGTTTAATTAGGATAGTGATTTTTAACGAGTACCTGATATCGTACAGGCTCGGGACCCTTGTTTAACGCCTCTTCCGAAGGACGGCGTAACTAAGGATTTTTTACTACCTTTAAAAAATGCTAGGGCCACCTGCCGGGCTACGAACCCGCGATCTTGGGCTTAGTAGTTTGTTACGCTAACCACTAGACCACACGTGACCGTAAGAGTACCAACTTTAAGAGGTTGAGTGAGGCCCTCATAAAAGTTTCACGGCTATTAATTGTATAAATTTCTCATCTACCACAGCCAGATTCGGATCCGTGACCTATAGCTCAACATCTCAGCGCTCTACGCACTGAGCTACCTCTTTTCCCCACTCTAGATTATAATGAAGCTATATCTAATTCCTGTCCTATTTAATATTTCTCTCTGATGGATGAGAGACGTATATATATATTTTTTTAATTCTGCGCAATAAATGCCGAAAACAAATGGTGGAAAGGACCGACTAGCCGTGGCTAATCGATTCTAGTAATGGCTAGTAGTAAATCGATGTTAGTAATGAGGACTACTAAAGCAGAGAGCCGTCCTATTGTAATCCCCCCGAGCGAGCCTCTTGCTATTCCGGCACCGTCTGTGTCCGCACCGCTCAGTAATTGCTTTTTCAACTTTAACTCCTCATTACTTTCAATAATTAATTCCGCCTCGGCCCATTAGCGCTTCTCTCTCTCACTCACTCTCTCTCTCTCTCTCTCTCTCTCTCTTTTTTCTCTCTTTTTCCCTTCCCTTCCTTCTTCTCATCTTCCATCTCAGTCTCGACATTCGGCGATTCCCGGAGAGGGGAATTTTTATTAGAAATATATTACAATGGCAATGAGATACGAGAGGCTGGAGTATCAGAAAAACTAATTAATTAGAAGGAGTAAGATGATTTAGGACTGGATGCCGGATGAGAAGGGAACGGGAGTGGGAATAAAGGAGGAGGCAGGGGGCACAAGAAGTTCCCCTTCACTACAAATATACTTTATATTTGCATGTTACATTTGTTTAAATGAGTGCCCTGATTATAAACAAATATTAGAAAAACTGATCTAGTATATTGAATTTGTATTCATCGTTCTTGTTTAGTATATGTGTGCATCTAGTCTATCAACTTCTCAAATTCACTGTTTTAGATATGACAATAATAAAATGAAGTATAAATACATTTGTTAGCTAAACCCATCTACATCTATGTACTATATCTATAAATAACCATATTATATGCGTTCAATTCTTCATAATTATTATATATTTAAAAATTGTATAGATAGTTATTTTAATTAGTAATTACTTATGTATTTTTCTCTCTTTGTTTCAGGTAAGTGCCTCTGTTCACCTTCCCTATTCTTAAGGATTGAGGTAAACTAATAACCATTTTACTAATTTGGGTTAATATTGTGATAAATATAATTGAGTTCGGTTTATCCGTTGTTATTAGAATTGTTTTCTGTAATATTTGAAGAAAAAAATTCGAAATTGAGATTTATGTTTCTTCGGATTTTTTAAAGGAGATAAATTTCAACCTAGAATATTCATCAACAATTTCCTATTTAAAAATGATATATTTTATTTTTGAATGATAATTGTTGACCTTGTTAATATATGTGGAAGAAATTGGTCCGTTTAGAGGTCACAACGAATTTCTCGTTTAATTCGAGAAATTCATTGTGACCTCTACCCGGACCAATTTCTTCCAGATATATATTCTTATATTATTACAGATATATTATTTTAGAAAATTCATTAAATTGCGAATAATTACTTATAAACCCCACCATTCATTATTGAAATTGAGTCCATGTTTATATTCATTTTTAATTTCTGCTCATAAGTGTTTATTTTTACGTCAATTTTTACAATAAATTTATATTTATATTTTTATCACATATCTTAACTTCTAATTTCTAATTATTTCTAAATAGGGATTAATATAAATAACTACATATGCATTAACATGCATTTATAGCTTTATGTGTGAAACAATTACAAATTATAAAAAAATTACAAATTACACATGCTGTAATTTTGTATTAGAAATGAAAAGCTTTGCGTTCCTAGCATCTGTACGTTCTAACATAACCGTCACAAATATATAAGAATCATTATATCACATAAAACAAGAGTAGTTTTTTCTATGCATACATTAATAAAAACACACCTAATATATCTTTAACACCCGTGGCTGTTTGAAAGGGTCGATATATTTGTTGTTGCCCGGGATTTCATCTAAATTGCCCGGAACCACGCAATCGTGGCCGGTTATATAACTTTTACGCCCTTTAAGGAAATATTCCGTTCAAACGGGAATTAATATTTCGTGTTGTGGATACCGTCGTTTTTGAAGGAATTGAAATAAGGCTTTTTGCATTGACCACGGACGTAAATGAAGACGTTGCGGTTGAGAAGAAGAGTACGCCGAGATCGGTGTTAACTTGACGACCAGCCATAAACGTGGAGGGACCGCAAGTTACCAGACCGCAACATCTTTGTCGTCTCCATTACCTCCGGGTCAGAGTCTTTATCTTTTCCTTTATTTTCAGCATCTCCACCGCACTCTGCGGGTAAAAAAATGTGTGTATACATTTCCTCCGAATAAGGCGAACCAAACTGTTTTAATTAGTTATCACCTCGTTTTATGATTCAGACGAGGGATTGTTACATATCTTACCAACAGTACATATCTGCAATTCCCTTTGACCGATGTAGATATAGCCACTATCTTATGTTAAAGACTCCTTTTTCAGAAAATGGTAACATTTTTTTCTTCATGCTTTGCTCACTTCAAGAACTTCTCCAAATCTCTTGAGTGAGCTGTTGAAGCGCCCAATCATCTTCGGAATATTTCGTTTCGGCACCCCTGTGACGGTTGTTAACATTTTTAGAATCTTATTGAAAGTACGGTTTAAGTGACTGTATTTTCAATATATGCACACCCACACACTTATACACACATACCAAGAGATCTACCGCACCATTCCTCCTCCCAGAACAGCTGCTATAAGAGCTCCGGCGGCACCCCCTCCAGTAATGCAACTCTTCTTCTTTAATTAGGATTTATGACGTCACTAATTAGGCTGTAGAGGCGATCGTGTTCCCTCCTTACACCGCGGTGTCATTCTCTTTTTGCACCATTCATCAAGGTATTAGTAGTGCGCTGGTTGCTTAGCTAGTGATGTATTAGTATTGTTACCTGAGGCTCTAGCAGCTAACCTGGGGGTTAACTACCTAAGGCTAAGGGCGACTAATCAACTATTTTTTTATGAATTGAGTAAATTGGAAATAGTTTATACTTGTAAATATTAGTGAATATGTAGAAATTGATCATCAAACTTCACCTCGCTAAGTTGATAATCGAATTTCACTTATATAATTATTAATTATTCATTTTGTGCCTACAGCAGTGCTGTGATAAAATTGTTAGCAAACAGAAAATACCGGTATGATTAAATAATAGAATATAAAGATCAAAATGTAGTAGATAAAAATAATTAACTTAAAATTGTTTTATTGTTACCTATAATTTTATACATTTACATTTTGTTCTTTATGTTTGACTAGCTTATGCCCGCGGCTTCGCTCGCGTGGAATTCGGCCTGCCACATAAAGTTTCATGAAAGATCATTTTAAATAAATAATTTAATTATTTTTTTTTAAATATAAGTTACTCGTACATCCATAATTTCAAATGTCTAACTTCAAAACTCACGGATTCTCTACAACCTATGAACCCCCATTATATTAAAAGGGAAACCCTTGGGGTGGAATTATCTAAATTTCTTTCTGAAACTATACTAAGAACCTATCTACAAATTTCAAGAGGCTAAGTTCCTTATTTGTCTTCAATTATGTACTATAACGGGGGGGCATGCCCACGTGACCCCACATAAATCTGCCCTTGATGTAGCCTATGATGTATAAACTATTTTATTCAATAAGTTTCATCCAAATCCGTTCAGTAGTTTTTGCGTGAATGAGTAACAAACATTAGCATTTATAATATTCGTAGGATATCAAAACAAATAGTTTCACTCCTGTCCTTTCTGTTATTTTAACCACAATTATCATGTGATTTTCCTTTATTTATGTACTATAATGGATTATCCACAGTACCTAAAAAACGGTCGGCGGGGAGGAGGGGGGCACGTGCCCTCCCCCCTAAATCCGCGCTTGCTATAGCCTATGTGTTATTCTGCTGTATAACCTATATTACTGTAAAGTTTATCCAAATCCATTCAGTAGTTTTTGCGTGAAAGAGAGACAAACATACAAACTTTCACATTTATAATATTAGTAAGATTATTTTATTGTATTATAGCAGTTTTATTACGGCCTTTGCTGCTGCAGAGGTTACATTATTAAGAATAATTGTTATAGTGATAAAGCACTTTTTACTATTAATAATACAGTGTGTGTATGTTGAATATAATTGACTGCATTCCATTACAGTTTTGTCATTCAGGTTTGATTTTTGAAGTGTCTCAGATTTAAACTCCATTGTGCATGTCTGCAATGTCTAACTTTTAGCCATCTCATTCGGAATTTTTTTAAACACTTCAAGCTAATAGGCTTTCGGTATTATATTTACTATTACTGGCATTAAATATACTATTATGGGAGTTGTGATAGCATTGACAGGGTTGTGGTTCGTTAGATCTTTACAGACTTTTGTGTTTTTATTTTTTTGGTAATACTAATTATTTTGAAAATGGATTTAGTTTCTTTAGGAGAAAAAGACATTTTGATGATGTTCATTAAAAAGAAAATGTAACTACTGTTCATAAAATAAAAAAAAAATGTCAACCTGTCTTAGAAAATAGTTTTCTGCCTGAAGAATTTCGAAATAAGTAATCTGTTCTTTACTTTGATTTTTAAAATATCTTATTTTTCTTATTATGCAACTACGGCAATACTAATTGGATGAGAGGATATTATGTGGGCTATGTTGATTTAGCCTTGGTGTAACTCTTTGATCCTCGATCCATCATTCGGCAGACATTATCTCTTGAGTGCCGGACTTCTCTCCTTCACTTATCTCCGCATTTGTTAATTACGAAGCTGTTGAAATGTTTACATTGGACTCGCTAGGGTCGACTTGAGTTCTGGCGGAGCTTCTAGAGCTAAAGATATTGTCGCAACTCCGGCTCTTGGGCCAAGGCTACCTTCTGCCTCTGGTTTTGATTAATAAATGTCGAGGATTAGTACGCAGTCACTATCTGCCTAGCTGTAGCAACAATTCGAACATTATTCTTGAGGATCAAATATCCTAGCTCTGTTGGATTATGTTTTTTAAAATTATAGTTTAATAATACAAATGTTTAATTCATTTGTATGAAAGATTTAATTCACACACGCATTATTCATTTATCACAATTATGAAATATCTCAAAATATACATAAATTTAGAAGGCATTATTAATTATACTATGGCAGTTTAATAAATATTGTATCATCTGATTCTTAAACCGCAGATAGTTGGTTATAAATTTCTACTATTAAACAGTTACCGAATACCATTAATAATTACTTTAGGTGATTTAATAATTATGTTATAATTAAATATGTTAAATAATAGAACATACAGTGCCATAATTTTTATCCAACTTTTTGTTTCGTCTCGTGATTTCACTAGTGCCAGGATTTTAGATATTTAGTGGTAGTATCATAATGTATTTTAATATCTTTGAACAATCACATATCTCGGCTTATTCGAAACACTTTTTGATCTGTATATTTTTTACTATTCTCGTAATGGAATTTCATTATTTCTTATATGCTGTAATGCTTTGTGTTGAGTAGTACATCCTTCTAATAAATATATAAATTATTGAACTTAATCCTAGCGATCAAGTATAATTCACTTCTTCCTTCACTACATTATGTTCATGTTATATTGTTTCTATCAGTAATTAAAACAAATAGAAAAAATACATGTTCCTTTTTTCTTCTTGTTTAAAAAGAACAAAAACATTCGAAGTTACTGAAATGATAGAGCAAATGTGGAATCAATTAACTTAATAATTAAACGTTCGGAATGGGATACATAAAAATTTAATTGAAATTTTATTTTATTTGAGAGTTGCATTTGAGCCTTGGAGATGGTGGGATGGTTCTTGGGTGCATTATTCATGTTTTTTTTGTTCTTTTGTTTTTTATCTCTATCTACCCTGAAATATTGGACAGATAATTTCATTTTCTGTTTTAGCCTGGAGACTAAATGGCTTTTCATTGGGATTTTTTCCACGGTCTTAACATATAAAAATTTAATTATTTCATTACATTGCAGGTACTGTTATCAGGTTGGTAACTTATATATTTTCAAATAATTCAGAGGTGTAAAACCCGAACCAGTCTTCAACCAGTATAGTAGTATTAGGAGTGTATTCTATATTGTTTCGAATTAAATCTTTTGCGGCAGTACGACTCAAAATGGGGATTGTAGCTTTGAAAACAAAGAAGTGGGAAGAGAGTGACTATATTTAGGACAATCGGGCTCAGGTCTGGTCCAAATAGGGGCAGGCTAAGGCCGCCTCTACCAAATCTCCGATCTGCCTCAGGGGAGTGGCTCAGCTCGGAGGCTACTGTACCTCATATATGTTTCTAACATGCAACAACTTTCTATAATATGGTTATAGCTAGATTAATTTAATAACGCGTAAAAAAAAGGTTATTGAGGAGGAGTAGACATTTTTCCATTGAAGCCTCTCTTATCTGGGATCCCACTGATGACTTTTAAAACCGTAATGTTAATTTTGCTTTAAAAACCCGAAAAATAATTTGGACAGAAATTTAATGGTGGCGATTAATACTATTTGATATTAATACTCTAAAGACAAAACAATAAGCTTACTTGCTACACGATAACTACACAACTTGCGGAAAAATTGTAATTTACCATTGTTTTTACCTATCAGTTTACTTATCATCAAGGCAATGTCACATTATTTCCTTGCAAATGTTTTTTTTTTTTAAATTACCTAACAATGATTAACTGTTATATTGTAAATTTCCTTGTTTTTATCGCAGTTACCCTTTTTTCGCCATTAATTACTTTAAATTTTCTCTAATCCGAACCTGCTTGGATTTAATTGGTTCCCTGATTAGCGAGGATCTAATGTATGTAATTAAAGGCTGGTTAGGGTAACGAGGGGCGAAGTAGATGCCAGTCCGATTCCGGCTTGTAGGAGTAAATATTTATTTAGCGCTGAGATGTGTAGGCATACCAAATCAGCTAGGAAGAAATAGATTACTTTTTCTAATTATTCAGGGCATTTGCATGAATAATCGAGGGATAGGAAAAATGGAACGTGTATTTTATTTTTATTTGCTTATAAATGCTGACAACAGTGAAAGATAGCAAAATTTTCAAATACCGATCTTTAAGATAATTATTCAAAATAATTATTTTTCCCTCTCTCGAATTATGTTATTACTTTAAAATGATGGTCATAAGGATGTATAATTGAATTCTGGAATAATTTGACCGTTTTTTACTGTAGTATTGTCTGTTACAGTAGGAGTCCTAAAATTTGCCTGTCCATATTTAATTAGGAACAAATACCTGGCACCGTAAGTAATATTTTACGCCCCTTCCGAAGGACGATATAACCAAGGATTTCTTTTATTTTTCCATGGAGGTGGCGCATGAAGGAAATGAAGCATTCATTCATAGCTTGGTGAACACATTGATTATGTATACACTGCATTGATGAGGTGAGAATTATAGGCCGGGATGAGAAAGGAATGACAACTCAAGTGCGTGCGTGAACATTATTTGCGGATGGAATTAGTGAGATAGCTCCAAGGATATAATTGCTCTATTTCCATCATCACCTCGTCATCATGGCCCTGTCATTTCAAGAAATTAAATAATGCCGCTACCTGATCCTTCAGAGTATAGAGGGTAGGTCTCTCATGGAGCATGCTACTTCTTGCCGTCTCGTGAATAATTTCGATATTATTTTGTGGACTCACTGATTATAAAAGGTCTTAAGTTTTTGTTATAAAATGCTAGTTCAGTGGAAAAATAATCCACAATGTATAACAGCCCTCTGTAAGCACATCCTTACTCCCTTCATTTTCCGGTCTACAAGCTTTAAACACACACTCGAACAGCACATAATATTGGTTTCTCGTTGATTTTTTAGCTAAGAAAGTTCATTAAATATAAAAAAAATGAAACAAAAACAAGATCCACTTTAGCAAATAAAGTTTAAGCCTAATAATTAAATGTAGCTCAATGTATCTATTTCCAAGATAAATATTATTCTGCGAGGCCGGTTTAATCCTGAATTGAGCAATACAAGGGCAATGTACCATGCTAAATAGGATCGCGAGTACTCCTTTCTTATATATTTGCTGTAATAATTGGGAGGCCCTGTTGTGCTGTTGCGCCCGCTGCGAGCCGAGGCAGTATATTTAAGCAGAAAGGGAATAGCTGATTAAGATTTGGCTGTTGTTTTTTAACCTTGGTGTGGTTGGAGGGAGATCTGAAAGGGAAATGGCGGGCCGGCTCTCTGCCTACATTATACGGGAAACAAAATAAGGTCCCTCTGCTGATTTGCATCTTGTCCCGTGGGTTCTCTGCTAATGCTTCGTCTTGCTTCGTCCCTATATATCTTGTGTCCCTTCCTCCTGGATGGGGCCCCTATCTCTTAGCGGTCCCTCTTTGTATCTCTCTTCCACATGTACCAAATCATTAGTTTTCTTTCTCTTTTATTTCTCTAATGATCTCCCTTCTCTCGAACGAAGGAACTGAAAATGTATTTTTTATTAAAGTACTGTTTTAATGTTTATTGCAAGTATTTACGAATCACCAAATATGTAATAAAATACAAACAAAATAACTAAAAGCCAGAATGATAATACTTTGGAGGGTACATATAACCAAATTATGCTGACTTATGACCCTTACTTACATAAAGGATCTGAACGAGAAACCCCTGATTATTCTAGAGATTATAAGTTCATTCGTGTGGTCATTTTAAAAGACATTTTTTTTAGATATTATTGTAAGATAGATATGCACAAAGATGCATTTTCCCCTCCAAAATCTAAAAACGAATTTTCCAAACTGAAATTAGCATCTTGACAATGTGGTCGCCGAAATTCTTCTCGCTCTACTCAGTCAGTGAAGACAGCCGAGTAGCCAAGAAAGAGAAGAATAATAGTGATAGCTTCCTCATATAGCCTTCTTATGTAAGTTTGTTACTTAAACCAAGTAGGATCTTTATTTTTATTTTTGAAAAAGTGCGGTACATTTTCACCTTGTAGTTTGATGAAATTTTTCCAGAAAAGCTTGGAAGTTCAGAATTGAGATTTAGAATCGTGAATGTAAAACATGTAAAAATAATATGATATTAAGTTAATTTCAAAAGCCTGATGGATTAGTTTGTAACGTAGACCAGATGGGATCAGGCACTTCCCCATAGTATACAAGTTTTTTATTTATTTTATTTGCGCTTGGTATAAATGCTTTATTTTTTTATTTTTATTTATTCGAAGTTAAGCGTGCATTTTATTACACCGTTTTATAATCTTGAATGCGCTCAAGGTGAGAAAAATGAAATAAAATGTAAGTATTCCGTTGTCTACTGATGGATGGGGTTGCACCTCGAGGCGGAGCGATGTGCTCCCTCAACGATATAATTACATCCTCATTGGAATCTCCTTCGGGGGATGTGACAATTGGGCTTCTAGTTGTCTCACTTGTCGCTAACTGAGGAAGTGTCATCCACCAATCACTAGCCAGCTTTCAATAGCTCCAATCCCTCTCTGTATCGGGCTCTCCTATTGCTCCGATAACGACTAGTTTAAACCATTCCTAGGGGCGTAGACCTGTGTATTAGAAAGATTTATTATAGGGGACAAAGTTATTAGCAATCACCATCTATGTTATATTTTTTAATTTTTCCAACATTATTAAGGGATATTGGAGCATTTCTCAACGGCAATCGTTGGTTTTGGAACTTTCACGAACCTGATACCAATGTTGATTGTTGATGACAATGGTTTTATTTTAGTTTAAACAGCATTAATAAACCTTCCCATTTATTAAATGTTATCTTTTATTTTAAATTTTTTTTTCTTTATTTTTTTAAATATGCTCCCCGACATCGAAAATTTATCAACATTTTAATTTTTTTAATGATTCAGGTTTGCGTGAAAGGACGTAAATTTTTTGTTTGTGTCTAATATCTTTTTTTTTTAATCGTTCTTACCATCGCAAAGTATCGAATGTGAAAAAAAAAACATATTTTGTTTTCGACTTAAAGCAGTTGCTAATTGATATAAAATTCATATAGGGGCATCTATCAGTCACAAAAGCAATATAAAACGAATCCTCTTGGTTTGACTATAGGCTCTAATTTTTATTGAACCTTGAAACTGTTTTTTTTTTTTAATTCTCCTCAAAATTACCGATTTTCACATTCGATAGTTGGAAATGGCAGGGACGATATCTTCATCTCAGCACTTCTGGACATTTTTTTTTTCATTCAACTGTCAAAGGATCGGTTTAACATTATTAGGATTGTGTTTGTTCCCATAATAATTTTAATTCTCTTTCCTGCTCGTTCCTCTTGTATCCTCTTTTTCTATCCAGATTAGAATTTCTGTCCTTTAATATATCTTTTGCGATTCTTAAAATTTCAAGATATACTTCTTTTCTTTTATGATTATAGATTAATATTTCTTTAATCATTCTATTACCTGTCATTTATTATGTTTACAAAATAATTTATTTCTATTTTTACATAATGTAGGAGGCTTGGGTATAAATATGGAAGTTGATGAAACTGGAGTCACAAAATTAGATCGGATTGCATATGAAGGATTACACAAAAGTTGGATGTTAAAAAAAAAAATCATGTTTAAAAAAATTGTAGATAAGATGGTTTAAGCTTAATCCTCTCGACCGGATTACCTTTTCGCTACCCTTACCTTCTGGTTTTCATTAGGATTCATCGTATTCCTTCGCAACTCGAGGGACGTTGTATTGCTTCGTGGGGATATGAATTGGAAATAGTCGCCAGCTATAAATATTCTATAGTTCGCAGTTGGTCTCCTTGCGGCCGTTTCCTAATGAACCCTAACCTGTATCCTTTAGAATGCCATATCCTTTCTGTAATTTTCTTGATTCTATTAGGTTTTCGCAGTACTTAGTGGTACTCATTTCTTTTTACAAGTATGCATTTCTAAAATAAAAATATAAATTTTTAACATTCACTCAATCGTATAATAATTACAATTAGGCATAGCGAAACCGATGGCTCGATACCGACAGCACTAATCTCTGCTTACATTCTTCCGTCTAACGCAATCATCCTATTTTAGCATGGGTCTACCCCCCCAAATCCAACAATTTTAACCTTCCGACAATATCTCTTCATTACATTCACCGGTTGCTCTGCAATTCCGTGTTGTAAAAATCAATATAATAGTCACAAATTATCAAAAAACAACTCGAAAATAGGAACTATAAATGGTTATTTTAGATTGATTTGTACTCTATAGCGGAATGTGCGAAAAGAAAGAACACATAGTTACGTTTTAATAATGAATGCAACGCTATGAAAAAGTCTAGATTTTTTTATGATTGCCGTTTAGATTCAGATTGAAATTAATTGCATTATCGTTGCTCATGCAATTTCCCTCGCTTGGACTCCAGGGCGCACGACCTGTCTTCGCTTTCCGTCCCCATGGAACTTTAAACATTCCTTAGATATGTTGTTTTAAGGTTGCTTTGAGAGTTGTGCTTGGAATTAATACAGCCTACCTGAGTGGTGCGTGCAGTTCTTGCACTATGTAATATGCCGTTGTACGTGATAGTAAATTGCGAATTTTGAAGGCTGGCGTTGCAACTCGCTCGATCTACTGTGCAGCCTATGATTTCTTTTATTTACTTTGTACATGTTGAACGTTACGTTCTCCGAATAACAACAATTAAAGTTCTAATGTATCATATATCTGTAATAAAATTAGCTTTACATGATTTTTTTCTCTGAATTGTTTTGTAATTTAGCAGAGTCAGGGCCCTCCCAGATGACCATTTTGTTGCATTGTACCATTGCTATGAAGGAAGATGCCCTGATGTGTTTTTTATCCTCCCTAATATTTAATAATGTTTAAGGCTGCATCTAGTTTCATGCGTTTTATATAGTGGTTTTGAATGAATGGTTCATACGTATTAATTTTAATAACTTGTGGTCTTAAGGAGGCCGGCCTCTGAGTGTACATTGTACAGTGAAGCCTCTTAATGTTTTGACTTACATTAGTATTTCTTGGTTGCCTAGTTTATGTTATTAATGTGATATTCTCAAATAATTTTAAAAAAAATTAAAATATATTAGCAGCAGTATTAATTACTTACAAATATATATATATATATATATATATATATATATATATATATATATATATATATATATATATATATATATATATAATGTATACAATTTACTTTAAATTCAACTTTTAGCCCCAAGGTCCTTTATGTTATCAATATGATGCTAATAATAAAACATCTGCTTTTAAAGGATTTTATTGTGGTGTAAAATAGTATTTCGTATTTTGTCCTCAATTAATGTATTTACACTCTTAAATACAATTTTGTGTATAATTTTACTCTGTATACTTTTTATTTTACTAGAGAAGCCACTTTTTTGGATGGTATAAGTCTCAATTTAGTCTCTACAGTAACGTCGCTAAAAGATAATTTTATTTTTATTGACTGAACTTGAGGAAGCTGAATTAAAATTTTGTTGTATCTTTTAATGAATATAACAGAGTAACCTATAATCGTTGGCTCTTAAATCCCTCGGGTGTTATAATTCTTTCGCTTGACTGAGACTCGGCTGTCATACTGGAGCATCCTTCATCAAGCCCAACCTACCCTCCGACGTTTCGTCCCAGCACTGTGAACTTCCTGGCTACTTGTTCCTATCGAGCCGGCGGGTGCTCCGGGTGGGGACCCGGCAGTGACGATGGAGGCTAGATCAATGGAAGAGGTTTCGGAGTTAATGGTTCCTCCTGGCAATAATATTGATCCTCCCCACTCTCGTCCACCTCCGCACTGTTTTTCTTAGCTAGCGTCTCTTTCCTTCCAATCGTCTCTCCAACTGTCTGTCTGCAATGGGCTGGACTTAGCTGGCTTATTCCTTCCCTGCAACTTCGTAGGTTAATTAATAGTTTTTGACGGCAAGAAGGAAAAGTTATAACTGACGGGCTGAATGTTATTTTAAGTTATTATAACTATCTGTGAACTCAATTCTTATAAATAATTCTCTAGTAAGCTTTCACCTGCACAAAATTATAGAGAAAAGTTAATCGTTGTAATATTCGTGATTCATACTTCAATATACTTCAAATTTATTTTTTCAATATACTTCTATATCATGGTTTTACAGGACCTTGGCATGATACAATTACATACATATATAACTACTAGGAGGAGAAAATTTATGCAACCAACCAAAAATTCTCAAATATAAAAATACTTATATAATCACTTGCATAAATTACCACATCACGAAACTTCTCCCAAATACTGTTCTGTATTGATTGGCTGAAGCTTAAAGTCCTGTAGAAACATACAGTCGAGTAAAGCAACATAAAACAACACATTCAATATATTTATTTACATACAGGCCGTTTTAATGAGCTTGTGGTATTCACAATACAAAGTGTGCTTCCTGAGTTCATATATTCTACCATTTAAATTATCATTAAAAAATCAGGGTTTATCGCCATTCTAAACTAAACGATAAAAGATTGAATGATTTTACAAACAATCCTTACAAAACGTCCTTACAAGTTGATAATTTTAGTATATAAATATAAATTGTATACCATTTTAAATTAATAGATGCAATATTAATGGACTTTGTTGACAATCTTCGTGTAATTCTATTATGGTTATAATTTTTAAAAAATTATCTGTTAAATACTTTCAAAAAATATGTATTAATCATGCCAATAAAAAGTTTATAAGATTTTTTCCCTTCCAAAAAATGGGATTTTTTATTGATAAGCTTTCTTTTTGGCCCCGGTGTTGATAAATAATTCATATTGTAGCTATGATTGGCAAGAATTTCCGCCTTCCTTTTGTTCTTTTCATTTTCCTTCGGGGAAATAGAAGAAAAGAGAATAGTAGATTGCGGGGGGGGAGGGGGGGGAGGTGGCCGACAAACTTTTCCACGGGGCTATTAGCGTGTTCCCCTCCAGGGAGCATTATTAGACAATTAGTAGGGCCAATTATATTTAAATGCGGCCAAATTGCCGCTGGCTGCTCCAACTTCCTCCTCCCGGGTAAACTCATCCATCGCTTTTCTACCCAAATTGCTCCATGCTCAGTTTTTTTCTTTTCTTTCTACCCGTTTCCTCGATTATGCCAAGGGTTGATTGTAATGGGTATCGGGTCCTTATTAAGATATAATGGAGCGATTATATTCATCATGCTCTATAAGCAACTTATCTCCCATCAAAATATTTTTCAATTAAATTCACCAGAAACCTTCAGTGGTCTTTTTGTTTTTTCCGCAATCTAATAGGATGGGAAATGGAATCTCGCAGGATGGTTACACAAGATTATTACAAGGGAAGAAATTATATTCCAATCAAAATAATTATTCTGTATAAATATACTAAAAATAGATTATATATAGATAAGTATATAAATATACTAAAATAATCTGTTAGACGCCATAGATATATCCTGTGGGTTCACATACTCTCCAGTGCCTGACCAAGAGCCTATAAAGTTGTTACCTTTAAGTAGTTTGGGAAATCTGGCAGTAGAGGTTAAAATCACTCCCCTATTCAACACTCGGCTTAAATCAAGAAGTATAGTCTCTACCATACACTGAACTCTGATTCATAACCCATAATGAAACGAATATTTGTTGCTTGTCAGTTTGCATTAGTGTTTTCATCAAGGCTTTGACTCCCTCGAGGATTGAATGGCCTTTTGGGACTTGACCCGGCACGCAAGAGCACATCGGGTGATAATATCAACTCGGCGGTCCACGTCAGGAACAGAGCGGTAATGGCTTCGAAAGAGGTTTGTGAGGTAAAGGCTATAAGGAGAGAGAGAGAGTGAGGGAGTGAGGGTGACGGAGAGAGGGTGCGAGGGAGGGCGGGGGAGAAATGTGTACAAATGAGAGAGGGAAGGAAGGAGAGGAACACGAGAAGTCCATCTGAGCTGGATGTCGTGGTGAGGGGGACCAGGGGGGGGGGGCTGACCAGTGAGCATTCCTCCCGGGGCTTATAAGGAGTTATTTGTTTATCTTTCTGCTCCCGAGTCTGTCACTTGTTTATATGAAGCTCCTCTCTCTCATATCTAAATGGCATGGGATCTGAATCCATAATGAGCCTCTAAGTGCGCTACGGTTTTAAGGTGTAATGGAACAGGGCCGAATGCACTAGTTATCTAGAGGCCCCGCTAAGTGGAATCCACTCTGTAGGATGGGTGATAACCTTATTTATGTATCGGCTTGAAATCCTGGAATATTATTTCGTTATAATATTAAAATAGGCGATTGTTTTTTCCCAGAGATTTATATTGTATGAATGGGAACAGGTTAACCAGTATAGTTGGAATATGAAAAACAAGAAGTTGAGAAAGATAACAAGAGGTACCTCGTAACATAAGAAGTTGCAATGTAGAGATAGATCTGTAGGAAAAAGTTGTTGGAAATGAAAAGATTGCTTATGAGAAAGGGAAAGAAAGCATGATCAAAATGGTCCTCTGGTAGAGGTACACCCGCACCACAAGTTCTAATGAAAGAATATTGAAGATGGAAGAAGGCACGAAAAGAGATTGACATTGAAATTATCTCGTGGTACCAGAAGAAAAATATGTATAATAAAATGGATAAATAAATTTGTATAACTTTTTAAAAATTGGGGTAAATCTTGTTCACACACTTCTGTGAAAGGAACATATAAAAAAAAAAAAAAGTAATTGTATGTTTATTTCTTTTAAAAAAAACAAGCAAAATTATTAATCTCACGCTTGAATAATTATAGTGCGACATATTTTTTAGGCCACTTAATATTTAGGAGAGTGTAAGAAATTGTAGTAGAGCGATTAGGTTGAGCAAGAGCCCTTTGTGAATTATTTATAGCCCTTAGGTGAACAAGGGCCTTCTTTCAGGCCGGCTCATTACACCGCTTTATACGGATTTTATGCTAATATCACCTCCCCTGCCCTCTGTGGCGAGCTTAGGGCTCACCCAGCCTCGTGTATCTCCTATCAAATCTGTATTTAATGACCGTCTGGGCTTCGATAATACGTGGAAATTCTATTCAATTAAATTCTTATGAGATAATGACATGGTCAGATCAGATATTAATTGTATTACAATTAACTGATTTGAAATATATTCAATTTTTACTATTATGGTAATATGATAATTAATTTAATTTATTATTTATTTAATTTAGTTAATTGATTGTAATCTTTTGCATTTTGTGCCTATCCAAATTGATCTTACACAAAAATAATTTTATTTTCCATCATGCTTTTAGCTTAAGATGTCATTTCTCTGCAATTCTGGTCTGGTTATCTACTGCTTGCATTGCCAACCTTATTGTGGGTTGTAATATTCCATAACAGTAATTATTATTCTTACAGCTACATCAATTTGTTTTTATTTACTAACGAGGAAAACAAATTTCTTTAATACTAACAGTTCGGCAAATCTCGTATTAGACTCAATTTTACGGGAAACCATAAAGTTATTGTCTTTATGCATTTAACCGCGTTTAGCGTAACCGTTTTTACGACCCTATAGCAATAAAATATAATGGTCATGCCGGTTCACCGGAATCCCCCGGCAGTTTCGCAAGAGCATTCCTTAGACGAGCCGCGACAAGCCGTGATGGAGGACAAGACACCGGATCGGTGTTAGCACCAACAGCTGTAACGTTATTGAAGATTAATGATGGCGTGGGAGGTGACAGTTCGCTCATTGGCCGCCGATGATTGCGCTTCGCTCATCCTCTGTCCTATCGCCTATGTCCCATCCCCTATTGCCTATTGCTTATTGCTTATTGTCTTTTACGACTGGATCGGGCTGTACTTCACGGCTGACACCTGCAGCGGCGGGTCCACCGATGGCTCTGATCTACGACCTGTCATATAATCCCGGGTTATTTCCATTATTTACTAACGGTATGCATCGCTCATGAACACGTACCTCTCGGGGAATGTTCACCATCATTATGGTGTGTAAGTACATACATCATATTATTGTTCGGCGGAAGGTTTTTTAAAAATATTTATGGATTGTTATTTACTCGTTATCACTTTTACTAATCAATACAAAACAAAAATACTAATAGTAGAAAAACATAAAACAAAGTTGCAAGTCTCTGGGAAATAATCAACCAGCCTATGTTTTCCCTATTCAGGCACTATCAGGACATACCTGAAAAATTCACACCTATAAAGATCAAATGTAGCCTCTCACATTAACGGTCCAAGACCCAAGTATCAGAGGCGACGACTTCCTCCGTGCCTTCAGTCAAATTAAATGTCGAATAAATGTTCAAAATATATAATAAATTATTAAAATTACATGCATTGATCTGTGAATTCCTGCGATCGTGTGATCAAACATTTCGGCAGTAAAGCAATTTTAAAAGCACTGTAAAAAAAAATTATCCTTGTCGACTTTGACCACACTTTACAAAACTTTTTACTAGTACAGGTAGATTTAATGTTGAAGAATATTCTTTATCGTTCTATAATGGAATATAATATTACAAAGGCAATCCTTTAAATAAATATTTTACGCTGGGTGTGAATAAATTGGTATAGCAATAATCTGCTCGTATGGGGCCACCAACACATGATAGGGACTGAGATGTGTCTAAATTAACGTTTGTGAGTTATGGAGGTATGGTGAGATTACGCTTGACCACCATACAGTAGGGCATTATTTTTGGGTATAGCAGGGGAAAAATTGTAAAATAAAAAGCTATTTTGATTTTCATATGTTATGGTTTATTTTCATCCGTCGTAAACCAAGGACTTCCTGCCCTCCTGCATCGTTTAGCAACATCCCACTGATTCCTGTGGAACAGGTCCGCTGCTTAGGACTACACCTTGACAAACGCTTAACTTGGAATCCTCATACTAGACTGAAACGATAAGAAACAGCTCGCCGTTTCAGGCTACTTCAACATTTACTAGACAAACGCTCTAAGCTCCCAATTAATTACAAAAGACTCATATAAATGACAATCATTAGACCCATCTGGACTTACGGAGTAGAGCTTTGGGCTCCACTAAGCCATCGAATTCCTCTCGTATTCAATCGTTACAATCCAGAACCCTTCGTAAAACTCTCAATGCTCCTTACTTTGTTACGAACAAAGTAATCCACAATGACCTTAACGTACCGTTTATTGCTGATTTGGCCCGAATCCGATATCAATCTTTTCATGAGAAACTTCATTTCCACTTAAATTACTAGTTTCAAACCTCGCAACCTCTTCAATTCCTGATAATCCTCCGAGGCGTCTAAAAAGAAGATGGCCTTCTAAGCTGAACTTTTTATTTGAGTACTACCACTGGGTAGTTTCTCTACTTGCCTGTGTCTCTGGACATGATTTATCTTTCATTATATTTACTTGATGTATTCTGTATACAGTTGTAAATTTCAATAAGTATATTTAAAAAAAAAGTTTATTTTATAGTCATCTGAAGTAGATGACTGTATATGCTATTAGAGAGTTTTCTTTAACAACCACTTATATATATATATATATATATATATATATATATATATATAGAGAGAGAGAGAGAGAGAGAGAGAGGGAACGGGAAGGGCTGAGCTCACCCGGCTCGGTTGGTTCAGTTAAAACGGAATTAATTAAACCTCTTCAAAGGCATGTCAATCTCCCGTCCCTTGTTCTTCCTCTCTCTCTCTTTCTATTTTCCCTTCTTCCTTATCCCTTTTTTTTATCTTTTTTAATTTATGCTCTCTTAAATTACTTACCCTGGCTGCCTCCCCCCGACCCGGGGCTCGCCTACACAGCTGGGCTCTGCGGCAGGTGGGCATATACCCACTCCATCCGAAGCCCTGATATATGGCTTTCTGCTTGCGCTATACCTACCGGCTCCCTTCCCCAAATTTATTTATTACAGTGGCCTATGGATTAATTACCTCATTAAAGGTGTATTTTTCATAATGCCCCTCAGCATGGACATTCATACCCTTTTAAACGATGTTAAAAAAAAAGAAATTCTTGAGCAGTTCATCTGTGAGTTTCGTTAGTTGATTGAAAAGTCTATTGGGCCTAGTTGAGGACTTACGAGAGCTGATACAAACATGATAAATATTATTTATTTGTTAATTAAATAAGCGCGATGGGATATGTTTCACATTAAACTTTCGACTTATAAAACTCATCTCGCATTTCTGTGCCTACAAACCTCTTAAGTATCAGCGTAATGATGTTTAAAAACAAATATTCACTGTTTAAAAAAATCAAAACATACTCATTGTACTCATATTAACTTTATTTATTAAATGTTTACCAATTATTTGAACTATTTTGCATTTTTTTAAATTTATTTAATATTTATCTGAATGTATATCGTAAATAAGCAACGGTTTCCCATCATTTATCTAGTGTCGATTACATTTTCCATATTCATCATTTTCTCCTATGTTGAAAAAAACAGACATAAATACATATTAAATTCTTAAATTTCGTTTTAGATAGCAATCCGTTTTATTTTGTACACTACATTAGAATTTCTTTGTTTATATATAATTTCTTAATATTATATTTACTATAAATTACATCTTAACAGTCCAAAATGTAATTCATCATTAATTGCAATTAAGCACTGTAACAATCTTGAAGATGGGCGCTGTCTAAAGCTAAGTTTATGGCAGTTAAATTGTGTTATAGAACATGTTAATATTTTACTAATAAAAGATTAAATTACAAGAATGTACAATGATAGTAATATGTAATGCTCTCTTCATCTTAATGAATAGAAGGCGTATTACTCAATTTAAAAAAATGATTGTATTCTTAATATATTAGTAGTACATTAAAATTCATCAAAATCCAAATTACTTCATATATTTAATTAGTGCAAAGCTTTTAGCCATTAGATTAATGAGGCATAGATATTTATTACTTGGAATTAATACATCTGCATTATACCTGTCCGCTTGAGCGGGTCACATTCGGGATAATGTTTAATGCATTTAATTACACATGTCTTCATTTGGGCGATTGGACCTGGAGCCATCGGGGAATGCTAAATGAGAGGTAGAGCTATGCCCTGTCGAAATTAATTTAAAATACATAGCTGGCTGTGGAGGCAATCGCTCGCTGGGGTAATTCATTTGGTCGGAAGGCTAGCTCTAAATGACGGGCGATAATGTGCGCTGGTGACAGTGAAGAGATGTCAGCTGTCAATCGCTCCTCTCTTGTATGAATAAGTTTTTGGCGGCGGCGTTACTGGCTTGTCAGTATAAAGCGGTTGTTCTTTGTTTTGTAACCCGTTGATAGATCGCCTAGCAGTCCGGTCACTTCCTCTTCGTCCCCGGCTAATATAGTTCTCTTCTCCTTCTGACAAAGAACTGGGCGATTTGTCACCACGTCGGGGATTAGCCCTTGATTTGTGTAATATCGGCCTGAGGTGGCACACTTTGGAAAATTTATTCGCGTTGCAGTTGGCACAGAGGTGATACCTAATTATTTAGCCCCTTTGGGTTTTGATCTATGGAGTGCATACGGGACAATCTTAATATTTAAACTTAGCTCTCTGCGAAGGCATTAGTCTCCTTTTCGCATTTGCCTGTTAGGAATATATATTGTGGGGAGTTGCGGCGATTAGTTAGCCGAGCTCATTCATGCTTCGTTTCTTCACGTAGTTTCTTAGAAATAGATATGCCTTGTTACTCTAATAGAATTTTTTTAACATATTCTTTATCTGCTTATGATATATCTTCATATCAATTTTGGGTTTCAATTTCATATCAATGAATATTGATCAGTTCTGAATACTTAATTCTACACATAGTCATCTGTCATAGATTGTCTCAAACTTAAATTACTACAACATTGATGATATGATAAGTACATACCTTGTTAAAATAGTTGTGTATCTTAATGTGCTGACCTACCGATCTGCAGGACAGGATCAGATGACAAATAAATTATTTAAACTATTATCACCTCAGGATAGATTCTTCTGGCTCCAACCTGGGGCTCATCTAGGTTCTATAAAGCTCTATTTTATGTTGGTCAATGCCTAATCATCTTCTTGAAAAACCGTTGGATTAAAAACAGTACAATTCTTACAATAGATTTATTACATTTCATTATATAACTCTAATAATATATATTTTCTCTTTTTATCAAGGCCTGTAACTTAGACCTTGCACACTATGTTACTATAGGTTAGGTTTTATTGCTTATAGATGCACAACATCTATGATCATCAGCGTCTTTCTTCTTTTGGTTCAAATATTTATTTCATTATTTATTCATTCATCAGCGTCTTTCTTCTTTTGGTTCAATATTTAGTCCTCTATTATTTTTTGGTTTAACTTTTATTTCCATTTAACCTATAATTATTATATTTTACTGAACATATTATTTTCTTTAAGAAAGGTTTTCACTTTGTCTATATTTGTGGTGTTATTACCCAGGATAGTCGAGGTTTTCCTATCAATCCCCAAGCCATGAAAATATGTTTCATACTGGGGGCAGTCTTCCAAGATGTGGGTGATAGTTGCACCCTGCAACTTCAGCACTTTGGTGGTGCATCTTTCTCAATCAAATATCCGTGTGTCATCCGCGTGTGGCCGATTCTTAGTCTCGTGATGACTACTTCCTCTCTTCTGTTGCTGCGGCAAGAACTTTTCCACGGTTTTATTTCCGCTTTAATACTTTTCAATTTATTATTATCCTCCCACAGCTGTATCCACGTCATGAGTGCTTGGCGTTTTAGATATTGCGTAATGTCTGATATGGTATAAACATCTGTTATGGCTGGTGATGATGCTGCTTTCTATGTTACTATATATATATATATATATATATATATATATATTCTTCATAATGATATCTAAACCTTGTTTCTGTTTTAATTTTCTATCTCTTTTTATTACTGTTTGTGTATTGCATTTCATGTCTGAAGCAATCTAAATAATACAAGATTTAAAATATTAATCATGCCTGGACGGTATGTGGGCGCGTATGTATAGCTCCGTTGAACAAATAATGCTTTATGCAGGAGCTCAAACCCGGGACAGGCGAGGCGAGGTGGCCCGTCAGTGCGCTCAGCTGACATCGTCCCTCCCCACCGCGTTTATTAACAATGAGTCCAAAGTAATTAACCTAATTCCCAATTATCAATTATGATATTAACTAAAGCTTATTGATCAGTTGCATTATCATAAAGTAATCAACATCACATACAATATAGCACAATTTTATTGTATTGCGTTATATAGTAAAATTGTATTTAGCGACAGCTATTCTACTAATATACACACGAAATAGTAATAAAGAACGGAAAATTTAGTTCGGAAAATCGTTGAAATAATTTAGTTATGTTTTTCCGTATTATCCTGTTTATTTTTCATTCCATTTCCAATTTTCATCTATTTTTCACCTGTTCCTGATTACTCACCCGTTAAATATAATTAAAATTAAATCATCGTTATAGAGTATTTTTAAATTTGTGTAAAAGTTAGTTGCTAAAGCAGGCGGGGGTTAAAGAGGACGACAATGATACAGCGCAAAATAAAAGAAAGAAGGGAGTGACTAAAGAGAATTAATTAATCGGGAGAGAGTCAAAGAGACTTGTGCTTGAGGGGGGGGGTCCGTTCCCTTTATTAATGTTACTGTCCCCTACTCGCTCCCTTTTATTTAATCTCTCATTAATTTAATTGCTATTAAGTCAATAGTACGCCTCTCTTTTCATCTTTTTTATCTCCTTCTTCATGTACTTACAATTTACTCTTTTATTTATTTATTTTTTTGTATATAATGCGAACTTAGCCAAGGCTCGCTCGATCCAGTCATCTCTGCCATTCTCCAAGATGGAATGTTCTGTCTTTTTCCCTCCTCCTTTGTTCGCAGATAGAACTTGTCATTATTCATATTTTTTGAAAAGGGTCCCTTTTGTAGTTTTTTTCTTCTTTTAATTGTGGTGTTTTCAGAACGGGGCTGGAAAAAAAGTTTACATTTTACTTCTGCTTGAAGACCATTTAGTTTGCATATGTCTATTGTAGATTTTCTCTTTTTGAAAAAGTACCTTTAAGTTCATCACATACGCTGTATAAAAACACACACACACACACACACACATATATATATATATATATATATATATATATATATATATATATATATATATATATATATATATATATACCTACTTATTTATTATAGCATTAAGGTATTATGGTACTTTAGTTTATTATTCCCAAAAGTTACGAATAACAATTGATCGTTATTAGTTCTATAGGAGCTATTTTATTTAATTCAACTTGTTGTACTTTTTTTTTAATAATTTAAAAGTTTTTTATTTATTTTTTTAATCGTTAGCCTTCATCGCTATCATCTTAGATACCCATATATATATTATTTTCTTTTTATACCCCCACCCGATACCCCAGCTCCACACAGCCATAGCTACACGACAGAAGGTACCTGAGCCAGCAGACCTAATGATACCCCAGCTGGACAAAGCCTATGATTAGAAATGACAGCCTCTGTAAATAGCCTAATGAAGCAGATCATTGCTGGCTCTATTGTCTTGTCCATCTTCCATCCTCTATCCTCTATCCTCTCGCATCCTGGGCCATCTTCTCCTTTCATCGGGGTATTTGTTATGTTTATATTTCTTATCATTATCAGAAGAAAAATTCGTTATTTTTTTTTCGATAATCTTGAACCGTATAGAATTTATTTTTTCCGAGTTACATGTCAGACGTTTTTGAATCCAAAAGACACTTGATAATACTTTTTCAATCGTAACCTAAGCTGTAATGAATTTTTCTTTTGTTAAGTTAACTTTGATAGAATAGTTTTTTAGTTATAGTTAGTTAGAGTTAGAGTTATTGTGTAGGTTAATCATAACTTATTAATTTTATAAAGGAATCTCCAAAGAAACGATAGGTTAAAATTTTTGAAATCATTTTATTATTATTGGTATGAATAAAATATTTCATTGATTCTGTTAGATGAAGCTGAGCTTTTAACAATAATTTTGCACTTGTTCGTTATTTTTTTTTAGTACTTTCTCCGAATAATTATATATGTTGTTAAGTTAAACCTCTTGCAGATTTAGGTTAGAATTAGAAAAGTTTTTTAAAGAAGTTCACATCTTCATGATATGTTTTACTTTT
This sequence comes from Arma custos, assembly GCA_037127475.1. NCBI lineage: Eukaryota > Metazoa > Arthropoda > Insecta > Hemiptera > Pentatomidae > Arma > Arma custos. Next base: position 100,666,869 of record CM073762.1, read on the forward strand.
AGTATCTTTCATAACTCATTTATGGTGTTAGAATATTTCCATAGGCTGTTTAGAATGATAATAATTATTATTAAACAGACACTGTTTTATGCTTAAGTGAATGGAAGAGCAGATTACTAAATTGATACGGGTTGGTTGGAATCGGCCAAGATGGAGTTGTGTAACAGGAAGGCGTGCGGTGGCCTTCCACGAGGCCCCAGCCCCATTCCGATCCCCATATCGGATTCCTATATTTATTTCGATTTTGTTTTTTATTGTTCTTTTTATTCGTCTCGCCATTTTATTGACCGCGTTTCGACTTCACCATATACCCGCGATTTCCTCGAGGATAATCTGCTGCTAGTTAAGTATATTTATGCCTATGGAAATAACATTTTAAATAATGGTGTCCACCTTAGGAATCATGTGAGAATTGTGAATGAGAAATTTTTAACTAGCAGTTTTTTGCTAATTAATGTGTTCTTTTTTGGACAATCTCATCCTTATGATAAGAATAATAGTTTGATCAACTTTTCTTTTATATATATGTATATATATATATATATATATATATATATATATATATATATATATATATTAGCTACGCGGGTTGAGAACATTGTCGAAGCTCTTATCGCAATAGAACAATCCCCGTGGCTTTATAAACTAAGCCATTCCATTCTGGCATTTTATGTTTATTAAACAGAACCTGTGTGGGGGGGGGCGGGTATTTTGGGGTCTTGTAGAGTTTTAATTATCCGTGTGTGTTAGCAATTAGTTCAGTAATCTATGTCCCTCCTCGCTTCGCTGCTCTTGATGTTAACAGAACCGAAACCTCGGCGCCGAAAAGGAGGGGAATTAAATCAGTAATCATAGTCGTGTTAAAGACTAACTTTAATGATAATTAAAATAACTATCCTACTCTCATATCTGATGAGTTTTTTCATCTTTTTTTTTTAGTTCATTCCTCTTCGGGATATTTTTTTTTTTTTCCTGTTCCGTCTTTTGCTCCTTTTTGAGTATTTTATGGCGTGAATAATGTATAAGGTATGCCAGAGGAGGGAGCGGTAACATGATACAAGAGCTGGAAGAGGCTATGTCGGAGGCGGAGATAGGGATCGCACACCCTATGGCGGTATAAATACTGGCCAGTAATCCAATGCCCTAATTAATTAGGCTATAGTTTTAGCCTATCGCTTCCTAAGAGCCTCAGTTCTTTTGTTCGTCAACCTTTTTTATTTTTATTCTGTTGTAGTTTGATTTTTATTAAATTATAGGTGCATGGGATATTAGTTAATGATGAGACAGGTGTTAAAACGGGCCATTTTGGTTTAACAGGCTGTAAAGCTGGGATAACATATGTACACCCCAGGCCTCTTGGAATCTGTGAGCAGTTCTTGGAGTCAATTTTTTACCTTTAATATCATCCTGACTTTTATTCTGTTATTTATTATTATTTCCCTTCCCCCACTCTCTCTCTCTCTCTCTCTCTCTCTATATATATATATATATATATATATATATACAGATTGTCTAGCTGGAATGCGTGCCTTGGTAGCTCAGTGGTTAGAGCACCGCGCTAGAAACGCGGGTGACCCGGGTTCGAATCCCGGCCAAGACATAATCTTTTCTCTTCAAAATAAAAAAAAAAAATATTTAAATAATTAAAAAAGAACCATAAATAAAAAATAAATTATGAATATAAATTTGACGTAAGTCAACGAGATCCCGATTAAAGTAATGTTCAATGAACATACTTCCCCGTGTATACCTCGAAAAATTGCGAGATCACAGGGATATATAGGATCAGTGAAGAGAAAGGATTTGTCTAGCTGGAATGCGTGCCTTGGTAGCTCAGTGGTTAGAGCACCGCGCTAGAAACGCGGGTGACCCGGGTTCGAATCCCGGCCAAGACATAATCTTTTCTCTTCAAAATAAAAAAAAATATATTTAAATAATTAAAAAAGAACCATAAATAAAAAATAAATTATGAATATAAATTTGACGTAAGTCAACGAGATCCCGATTAAAGTAATGTTCAATGAACATACTTCCCCGTGTATACCTCGAAAAATTGCGAGATCACAGGGATATATAGGATCAGTGAAGAGAAAGGATTTGTCTAGCTGGAATGCGTGCCTTGGTAGCTCAGTGGTTAGAGCACCGCGCTAGAAACGCGGGTGACCCGGGTTCGAATCCCGGCCAAGACAATCTTTTCTCTTCAAAATAAAAAAAAAAAAAAAAATTTAAATAATTAAAAAAGAACCATAAATAAAAAATATATATATATATGTATATATATTTATATTATTATTATTATTATTATAATTATTGGCGAATTCTCTCCAGAAATGGAAGACGTTCGATCAATTTTTCTTACAATATATATATATATAGGGAGCGGAGTGGCTCAGTGGTAGGGTACTGAGTCTCAATGCGAAGGTCCTGTGCTCAAATCCCGCGCTGGCAAGACTTTAATTTAATGTGTTAGCGGGCAGAGATGATCCTTTGGGATCTAGGACCCTCCTGGGCTCACCCAGCCTCTATAAAGTCGCTTCCCTGGTTATCTCATTACTAACCCCGAAGGACATCTGCGATGTGGGTTGAAACCTTGGCTTGAAATAAACAATTGAACCCTAAAAGAAATGCTCACCTCCACCCAGGCCATTGTCTTCACCCGGCGGATATTATTACCTGGTTTCGTATTTAATTGTTTATTATTATTTTCATAACTTCGTCTTTTTTATTATCTAAGCCTTCTTGTTTATTATCAAATTTAAAGTGATGTCTTCTCAGTTTTCGGTCCTTCAAATTCCACTGTAAACCACTTCAAAGGTTATTAGGAATTAACCGACCTTTTTATTTGCATATTACTTAAGTTTTGATTATTATCGTTGTATTTCATGAATTTATGTTTTACATCTCTTGTAATCAATTTATTTTACGGTATTATGATGACTAAAAAACTAGAGACGAAATATAGCTTTCAGAATAAAATATTTGAAATTGACTACCCCTTGATCATTTATTTCATCAGATCAACTTTAGCTATAATTATAGTCATATAAAATATAAAATCATTATCATTGCTGTAATGATAAATAATTTGCACTAGTTGTACGTAATTTAGTCATGTTACAGCCAATCTACAAGTTTCGATAGTTTTGCTTTAAGTGAATTCGATGAAGGTCGTGTTTAACACTGAAACTATAATTATCTACATACATCAACCGAGTGGTTATGTAGATAGGTAGCTATGTAATAATATTAATTTTAATTACCTTTACATTCTCTCGTTATTACTTCGTTGAGTAGGGTCGTTTGCAATTGTATCTGTATTATATTCACATTATATATATATATATATATATATACACATTAAATTTGTTTTGAGAAAATTAAAATGGTTAGATGTACACGACTGTATACATATTCATGTCCGTATGTTACCATCCTCGTTAGTATTAAGTAGCTCGACACGTGGACTGGGGCTGGGAAAATGCACCTGCTTCTTGATCAATGGCTTTAACTGTACATAGCTAATAATGGAAGGATATCCTCGTTTCAGTTAGTTGATTACTAGTTTCGTCTTCAACATGTGTTGTGGTCGATTATTTTCTTAGGCACATGCTCACATGTTTTCTCAATATCTGTCAACTTCTCTCTTGTATAAATCGGTATTCTTCAATGAATTTAGCTCAAGTGAAACAATGATCTTTATTTTATCTATTCACCAAAAGTAAAGTATTATTTTTTAATTGGATTATTGGAAGATATTTTAATGATTGTTTACTCCTTGTTATCGACCATCAAGGAGTAAACGATCGTACCTCTCTCGAAATTTGAGGTTGCAAGTTGTAAAATCCGTAGGATACACCAAACATCTCATAATAAAAATTAATAATAATATTAGTAATAAATCCATTTTTATTCCCCCGATACCAGTCTTCCACTTCTATTGAAAACATTGATTGGCATCGAAGTCATTTCTACAGCCCCAGTGAATGAGTGGTCGAGTCGGATTTTGTCCAGGGAGAGTTAACTGCTTTCAGATAACCGGAATCGTATCATTATCGTAGTTTTAGACTTTAAATGGGGTTGTTGTATAAACAATAACTCCTTTTCAAGCCAATGTCTGACTTAGCCCGTTATATCACGATTCCGCTAACTTAAGTACAAGAAGCTCATTTTGAAGAAAATTAGACTTAACCACTTATTCACCGGGGCTGTAGACTTATGACAATCGAAATTCTACATTGCTACCAGTCATTATAAAAAATTATATTTTAAAGTATTGAATCTGAACTACGTTAGATATCTATATTTTACGGTAAATTATATTATTAATTTATTTTATAATTGTATTAATGACTAAATATTTTTGCTTAATCAAATCAAAATATTGGTTTCTTAAGTCTTGATGATTATTCGTAATTTTTACTATTTTTTCTTACAAATTATGTTTAAAATGTTTAAGTGCCGCAAATTTATTAGTCAATAATGGATTATTGACTAATGTTTTTTTTGTTTGTTATTTATGATTGGAATCATCGTTAATAAAATCCTTTTCTCTTTCAAATTTTATTCTCACTATACATGAAAGATCATCAATGATAAATGCTTTGTCCATGTTCCTCATCATTGGTTATCATAACCTGTTAGTGTAGTACATTTTTGTGTATTTAGTATATGCATAGTAGTATATGCACCAATCCTCTTTCGTTTGAATTTTACTGATAAGGTTACTATGGCAACAGCTCTGAGGTAATTAGGTTATTCTTATTTGTATTTTTTTATTGAACAGTAGAAAGACAATGATTTTGTAATTAGTGTGTGAAATATTACCTTCAAATGGCGTTTCTTCTATAAAGAATTAAGCCGTATTTGTTTCTATCAACTTATATATATATATATATATATATATATATATATATATATATATATATATATATATATATATATATATATATATATATATATTTATATATAAGAGTTCGTTCTGACTGAAAAGACCATCGCAGGGCCAAAACGGCATAAGCTACTGACTTGAAATTCGGACAGTAGGCACATTTTATAAGGCCAACGCGCATTAAGAAAGGATTTTGGAAAATTCGTACCCTTTGAGGATGAAAAACGTTTAAAAATACAAAAAAAAAAACTTAATTTTTAATGCTAGCACTGAAAATTTTAGACTATGAAATTTTCAGTGCTAGCAAAATGTAGAAGCTAAATTTTAGATTTAGCTTCTACATTAAAAATAAAAAATACGTGTTTTTTGAAAATCGACTACGAAAAGTGAAAAATACAGCAAATCTTATCAAGTTATCTATATATGTAAACGAGTTCGTCCTGACTGAAAAGACCATCGCATAGCTAAAACAGAATAAGATACAGACTTGACATTTGGGCAAAGCCTGTTGATATTTTAATATAATAATAATTGTATTCAAGATTTTGCAAAATGAACCCCTAGATATTACACTTTTGGATATTACATGGTTGTTTTCAATAGAAAACTTATCCATAGTCCACAGTTTTGTTATTATTGCATCAAAAAAGGGATAAGTATTGGTAGGCTGGCTCAATTCACAAATGCTTTAAGTCATATGCAACTCAAAATTCACTCTCCGTTTAAATTCAACATCAATAAATTTCTATTTAAAATCAACGCGGACGAAGTCGCGGGCAAATGCTAGTTATTCGTATATTAACAAATGCTAACTAAATATTTTTTGCTTAATACACATAAAAAATCCAAGATGATTCTAATTATCTGTTAAATAGTATCAATTGTGTTTATTTTACGACGAATATATCCCAACTCGGATCCGATTCCCGGGCTGTTTTATATCCCTCTTCAACATGTTCTCCTTAATCCGGTTAAATCAGTTATTATCGAAGGAGGCTATAAATGGAACTGTGAATGGCTGTTTTATTGCCGGTTGGGTTTTGTGACAGGTCGTGTGATAAAGCAGGGCTGGAGGTGAAAAAAGGAGGAAATGACATAAAAGTAAAATGGACCATTCTAGTTCTCCTCAACAACAATCCAGGAGGTCTCGGAGGTCGGCTTCTCTTCCCGTCTTGCTGAGGAGGAATCAGTTCATTTCTGTCATACCTTCCCAAAGTATCGCTTATGTTATTAATTATTGTTAATTAGTGAACATTTTATCTGCTTCAATGCTTAATATATTTGCCTCAATTTAGTTCAGTCATTCAACCACGCAGATCGTTAAACATTTGAAATAATAAAATACGAAACAGATTGTAAATTGTACATTATACCTCTTGCGAAAAGGGAAAAAGTTCTTTATGTTTAGGGGAGTAACACTTTATTTTATTTTTGCGATGAATTTAAAAAATATATTTTCTGCAAACTTATGATACTTTGTATTATTGAAACTATAAATAATAATATGTATAATTTGTTGGTTAAAACTAAAGTTAAGGAAGATATTGAGTTATATAAGTTTTTTATGTCTTATGATTAATGTTGCCTGGAGTGCCTTGCGGAATCCGACTTATGGAAGTTCACTTAAAAGCAGGAGGATTTGCAGGACTCCAAAGGCCTCCGCTTGATAGATATTGATTGAATAGCGATTATTTATTAAGTAGCTAGAGGGGGATTAATAGTGGCCTAGAATATGGCGCTATTATTCCATTAGTGAACTGTGTAATTATCCCAACGCCAACTCTTCCTCTGCATCCTAACCTCTTATTACTCTGAATAATATCCCCATAACTGTGAGCCTTCCCTCCCTTACCCCCGACACTTTGTCAACTGTTGGTCATGATAGTAGTTAGTCCCCTATCTGCTCTTATCATCTTGTAATTGTAGTTATTTATCGTTTCGTGCTAGGTTAGTTTTTTTTTTCTTCTTAGTTAGGCGATGATTAACCTTTGATAATGTATGACATTGAGAAGTGAATGGGTTTAATAGAGTTGTTTGCCTATTAGGGATTTATTTCTTATAACCACGATTTTAATTATTTAGCATATTTTTAATCAGGGTCATCACATTTTCAAAGAATAAGAAACGTATAAATTAATAAATTTATGAATCATGGAATTTATGTTATATGGCATCTAATAGCTAAAACAAAGGAAGTTGCCTTTGGAATTTTATCGATACTTTTGAAATTCATCGAAAACAGAAAACAAAAATAGTTTTTATTTGTTTCCCTTTGAATAAATTATTGTTTTCTTAACTTGATTATGATAATAGAAATTTAATTTTAAAAAATTATCATTTTTATATCAAAATATTAATAAGTTACTGGCAAAAAGTTTTTAAAATAAATTATTATAATTTTGAATAATTATTGCCTGAACGTATAAATCATTCAGAAAAGTAATATTTCACGCACTGAACAGCCAAAGTAATATTTCATGCATAAATAAATAAAATAAAATAATACAATTATTTATTGAAAACCTAAGCTTGGAGTCAGATTAAGGGTTTATTGATGACGTGATAGTCCGCATTGGAGAAAACTATGAGAAACGGGATTATAATACAGTTGAAAGGGGAAGCTTTGTAGGTAGAAAATAATTATTCTAATTCTAATTTAATTAATAAATTAATATTGTTTAAATAATTAGTTACATATTAAAACATATGTGTTAATGCTACTATTCTTTATAATTTATTCTAAGACTCTGAAGCTCATATTTCTTTTTCGATAATATTATTGTAAAGGGACTTGTACAACAATAAATAACGAGTTTATTATTGTTATAATAAAAATATCTTCTGATATTCCCTCTTAGTTTTTCCCACTCTGAATTTATGAACAACAGCAATGTGCAATATAATTTCGTTTTCAATAAATAGTTGTTGTTTTTTTTCAGTATTTCATTTGACCGTCCCCGTCTGGTCTACATGGACTTTTTATAACATTGTAATATCGTCACTCCCATTTCCAACTATCGAATGTGAAAAGCGGTACTATTGAGAAGAATTAAAAAAAAAAAACAGTTTCAAGGTTCAATAAAAATGACATTCGTTTTACATGGTTTTTGTGACTGATAGATGCCTCTGTATGAATGTTATATCAATTATCAATCCTTTAGGATTTATTAGGGCTTTAGCAACTGCTATAAGTCGAAAACGAAAACTTTGTTTTTTTTTCAAATTCGATACTTTGCGTTGGCAGGGACGATATGTACGAACAGCTTATTTTTCATAATTTTTGTAAATATAATGCATAAGCATTTCCATAATATTTGTAAAATGTTTAATTCCTTAGTAACTCTATAAATCCTCATTAAAATTCCTCCTTTGCATGTGAAGATTTCAAGGTCCGTTTAGGTGAAGGGATTCTCGGTCCATTTTCCCAGGCTTGTTCCAGGCTGGGTACTCCTACCTCTTCTGGTCGGAGAAAAAGAAGTTCTTGGAAGACTTGGCCGAAGACAGCCGATGGCAATCATTTGCATTATTTGCTAATCCCGATCCTCGAGGCGGCCATCATGAGTCCTCAAGATGAGTCAGCCTTTGTCCCCACGAGGGGGTGAGGAGGGCGGCTGTGACGTAATTAAAATAAAATGGCGGGGGGCAGTTAGGTCCAGCGGCTGATTTAAATACTAGATCGCCAGGGGGCACAATAGCCCCCTCATTTGAATACTGCAGCCTCCTCCCTGTATACAATTGAATTGAAGCTGAGGATAAGGATGGACCCGGAGGAGGAGGAAGAGGAGAATAAAAAGAATAAGAAAATGGAAACGGGAGCTCCTTTGGGATCTCTTGTCCCCTAATGAGCCCTCTACTTGCTATAATTGTCATAAGTCATCGCCACAATGCCCTCGATCGTTAGCTCTCTCTACCTCCTCCTTTTCGATATATATACTTATATATTGTCTTATCTCTCTCGGTTCTAGGGCCTCTCTCTCATTAGGAGTTATCAGATATAGCTCGCCGCTGCGCTAATAGCGATAGTAAATTATAGCGCAGGGTAGCAAATCTCCCATCAACAGGTCCCCATGATATACACCTCTCGAGCTGCTCTTACTAGATATGTTTTCTTGCTACAAAAATGTTAGTTATTTAAATACACTGGCACAAACTTATTTACTTGCTCAGCTACCCAAAGTTTCGTAATATCACTTTATTTAGAGGTTTTAGGGTAATATTAAAAAACAGCTAACCATTTATTCAGTTCTAGAAAATTTACTAGCTTTTGCCCACGGCTTCACTCGCGTGGAATGTGGTCTGCCACATAAAGTTTCGTGACTGATAATTTTAAATAAATAATTTTTTTTTTTAACTATAAGTTATTCGTAGATCCAAAATTTCAGATGTCTAACTTCAAAACTGACGGATTCCATACAATCTTTGAGCCCATATTATATTAAGGCGGAAACCCTTGGGGTGGAATTATTCAAATTTCTTTTTTTAGTGCTCATTTAAGCTATACAAAGAACCTATCTACAAATTTCAAGATGCTAAGTTCAGGAGTTTCTGCTGTGCGTTGACCGCTGGGTGTGTCAGTCAATCAGGTTACAGTTTTATTTAAACTTCGCCTGTGTGGTGTGTTGATAAAAAGCAGCCCATGTTCTTCCCCAGGCTTGAGATTATCCATATCAAATTTAATCACAAACGGATCAGCACAGCCGTGAAACATATATTGACACTGATTAACAAATGGGACGGACAGAAGTTACTTTCGTTTACTGTTGTTCGTGTCAATAAAGGATTAGTTTGTAATGTTATTGAATTTATTGAAAAGGATTGCTTAGTATAACAGTTTCACTTGTCGTACGCCAGCAGCGAGAAATTAAAACTGAAAGGATTAGAATAATGTACATGTGTAGGTAATTTATCGATGTGTTTTTAGTTTTGGCCGTCCTACTTACCTACTACAATATACTCCTGTAAACTATGTTACTTGATTTGTTTCGTTAAGCGAAAATGTGTAGATTTTGCGAGTAAGAAACACGTGAGCGAGGTAATTAGGGGGGATCCCTGTAGCGATGCCAACAATATTTAACAATTAAAATAAATATCCGCGATTACCTACTGACCATATGCTGGAGGTAATATTGGCATTGTTTTATATCCAAGTATTTTTTAATGATATTTATAGTTATATTATGACCAAATTACACAAAATCATTATAAATTGTAGCCTATGTGTTATTCTGATGTATAACCTATATTAATGTAAAGTTCCATCCAAATCCGTCCAGTAGTTTTGCGTGAAAGAGTAACAAACATAAAAACTTTCGCATTTATAATATTAGTAAGATTTAATTTATATAGACAGGTCTCTGTTTTTCATTGCGGTTGAGAATCCCTCACTGAAACAATTGGTAGCTTAAGTTTAGCAAGCATTTATGTATTTTTAGTATTTAATGAACACGCATTCTATGTATTTTTTTTCTAAGGGTGTATAATAATACAAAAAAACGTTTAGTCTAAATTCATATATAATATCTATTTTCTATAGACGTTTCGACCTAAATGGTCTTTTTCAATATATAGGTTTTGTGATCAACAGTATACAAACTCTGTCTGCAAAAAATCAAAAAGAAAATTCAAAAATCATAAAATTTAACATTATAAAACATTTTTTTATATATTAAACAACAATTTTCTTATCTCCTAAATTATTTACATAACTATACATAGTATCGTTAATATGTATTCCACAATTATTATAATTTCTACATTGTTATTTAGATTTGATGTATTTTTTTTCAAATACATCTAGCACATGCTTTTATCCGAGGAATTGTGATATGATATTGGTCTGAATTAACAAAAATAAATTAATATCGCTGCTTATTTGTTGACGCTATTTCCGTATATATGCAATCTCTCCGTCCAGTGGTAATTTAAAATAACATCAGTACCGATAAAATAGTGTATAAATAAATTAATGTACATATTTGCAAAAATGATATGGGGAAAGCATCCAACATATCTTTGTATTAACAACTACAAATAAATAAATATATTGCAATTAGTTTCAATGTGGGTGGGAGTGGTGTTGAGTGCTTAGTTGTGCTAAATATCCGAAGTTCGAATCCGGCCGTGGCAGGTAAATTTGTTCATCTGTTTGCAGCCTTAGGTGGATAAAACAGGTACCCTTAATTGGGTAAAACCTAATGGTTGAGCGTGATCTAGTACAAATCACCTCCCTGCACAACCGTTGACTTATTAGCAATAAACCATATACCTTCGCAAGGCATCAAGTGTGTGTTCACGTTCTGATGAACTTAAAGCACTTCATGGGTTGTAATATGCTATAAGTTTTTTATTTTATTATGTGGACAAGTTTGTACATGACTAGAGGTATATTGATGTATGCTTATTGACGAGGACCAGACGTATAGAGTTATTCATAATATTTTTTGATAAAATAATAACGAAGAATTGGTATGGGAGGAGGACTCTGATATGAGAGCTATCCACTCGGGCGGTGGTCCTCGTCCTCCCATGGCACTTTAATAAGCATTAGCCCGAGCTTATTATTAAATCAGGGAAACCAGGAGCGGGCTAAAATATCTTTGCGGGGGCTCTATCGGATAAATATATAATTTAGCGGCGCCCCCTCCCTCCCTTCTCTGCTCTGGTCACGTTGGGGTCGATTAAACATTCAGCTTCGGGTCTCTGCGAGGAGGTGTCACAGCTTCGTCCCTCCGTGGCCAATAATATATCGCGTATGGTTCATAATGTACCACTGGCTAGGAAAAGTTTCCAAGGTTGTCTGCCTGTATAAGAGAGGATTAGGAAAGAGTCTTGTAGTTTGGTCGTGGGTTAATCTTACCAAAGTCCCTTGTTGCCATTAAGCGAGGAGGTGCTCGAATAAATATTTTGAGCGTTGGTTGAGACCACTCTAGAAGGCGAGAACTTGACTTCATATAACTTGTAACTCATAACCAGATATTGTTAAGTGTATCATCAATATTATGTTTATGTTACCTATCATTAATCAAAACAATTAATTGTCCCGGAAAATGTAATTAATAAGTACGATTTCACAAAAAAAAGGCATCAAGTATAGAAATACCTCACTCTAATAAGCTAGCGACTATACAAAATATGGTTTTGTTTTCTAATTATAATTTTGCTGGTTATTTATTAATTAGTCCAGTATAACTTTTATTTAAAAAAATATTATTCTCAGTGGTTTTAGTAATTCTAGATAAACACCAAAATACCTTTCAAATCATTCGTTGTACTGTTTAATTTGATTTTTTCTTACATTTTCCTTAAATTTTATTGATTTAATATAGTGAGTGTTGTATAGAACCATCTTAATATTTTTTTAAAAAACTAGTAATTCATTAAACAAGGTTACAAAGCTCTCAGCAATTTCCTTTTCCATTATTCTTAATCCTTATAAAATAATGAACAATTATTGGCGAGTGTTTTTAGATAATTTTCGTTGTATTATAGTTATTCTTACTTTATTCACCACTACACTATTTCATGTTTTAACTTAATTGTATTGTTGTTACAGGTAAGTTGAGCATTCCTTTTCTGTTTTCGTCCCCTACGGGTATTTAATACTTTATTTTCTATCTTGTAAATTTTCATTTTCTTAGCTTATTTTTATTTATTTACTGTCGGGCTAAAAGCTCTTTGACATATCCGTATATCGGAATTCCCAAGTCGGGTCGTATATTAGTTGAATTACATCGCATCCGATAAACTTGAATCAACGTTTATAAAAAAATCACTGAAGACATGGTCCTGATAATTCTCCAGACTTGAAATATTTTTCGGATTGGACTGGACTCAGGAGAGCCAAGGACCTCTTTTTGTCTTCTTTTTTCCTTTCCTTTTTTGTCCTTTCTTTTCCCGAGTGAGTGATTTGCATTTAGCTGGAGCGATGTCGATGCTGGAAGATGAGATGGAACGAACTGTTCTGGTTTTGATTGACTCTGATTGTTTTCTTTATCTCTTCTAAATAATGTTATTTCCTATCGAAATTGACACTTTGTGTTTCTTTTGTAGCTACCGAATTATCTTTCCTTGTTTATTATATAATTTTATTTTAAACATTGCCATAGGAACTGCTGTCACCGTTTAAATAAATAAATAACTACACCTGAGTCGTTTCAATCCGTAAGATATCTCCTTTTCGCCTCAACATTAATCAAACTTTGAACTCAAATTTGATTAATGATCCTAGTAAAGTGATTAACGGTATGATTAATACTTTGAGTGTTTTACATCAAAAGCAATTTACTTTTTAATATGTTTTCTAGTCCTCGTTATTATGTAAATTTCTTCTGATTTTTTTAGCGATAAATATTTGATTAAATATATTCTTAAAGGTATTGTTACTTAATAGAGTATGCATGAAATTTTGGACACAATTGAAATTTGGTAGTTTAAATTAATATTATCTGCTGTATTAAACTAGTTTACATGAACTGGATTTTGTCTTTTTTTTTTGTGAGAGATTATTTTAAAAAAATCCACATAAACTTCAAATTGTGTATACTGAATTAGAACAATTTCATTCCAATAATAACAAAATACCTGTCCTACCACAACCTATGAAGTGTATTTTTGGTTTAGTGCGTGGTTGAGACTGTACCGTTTCTTGGGCAACGTTTGTGCAGAGATGTTACGTGTCCTTGGTCACGCTGAGCCCGCCGATTTCCGGTACCTACTTTATAGAGACTGGGTTATCCCCAGGAAGGCCCTAGATCCGATAAGATCTATCTCCGGCTGTTAACAGAATAAATAAAATTCTGCAGAATAATGATAAAGTTCTGAAGGGACAGCGCCCTACCACTCAGCCCCTCCGCTCCTACAGGGTGGCCCAAAAAAGACTGAAGGATTAAAAATAGTTATATCTTTTTTGTGTGTTTAATAATTTTTTTTTTTGTCTTTTGCAGGTTATTTACTGGTTTTTGGAGATAAATCATGGCTACATATGATGTGCAGAAACGCGTCAAAATCATTGAATTTTTTTCTTTCTTCTGGAAGGTCAATTATTACAACTCAACGAAATTATCGTCGTCATTTAATGTCCGAACAGCACCCAGTGACAATATGATTAGGAACTTGGTCTCCCGTTTTGAGGAACATGGAAGAGTGTCAGATCTTCCAGGAAGAGGAAGAGATCAATCTGTGCGCAATGAAGCAGTTGTGGAGGCTGTACGGCAGAGTGTAAACGAAGATCCATCTGTCTCTACTCGTCGTCGTTCTTCTCAATTGGGAATCTCCAGAACATCCCTGCAAAGAATTTTGAAGCGGGATCTTAAAATGTTTCCGTATAAAATTCAAATGGTACACCAACTGCTTCCCCAAGATCATTTTCAGTCTTTTTTGGGCCACCCTCCACAACTGCTTCATTGCGCACAGATCGACCTCTTCCTCTTCCTGGAAGATCTGACACTCTTCCATGTTCCTCAAAACGGGAGACTAAGTTCCTAATCATGTTGTCACTGGGTGCTGTTAGGACATTAAAATGACGACGATAATTTCGTTGAGTTGTAATAATTGACCTTCCAGAAGAAAGAAAAAAATTCAATGATTTTGACGCGTTTCTGCACATCATATGTAGCCATGATTTATCTCCAAAAACCAGTAAATAACCTGCAAAAGACAAAAAAAAAAATTATTAAACACACAAAAAAGATATAACTATTTTTAATCCTTCAGTCTTTTTTGGGCCACCCTGTATATTGCTGTGTAAATGAAAAGATGTTTTCCTGTTATTGCTTCATGTCAATACGAGTACTATTTAGAATACGGGTAATATTTCCGGTTGTGATAGTGATGATCACTTGTTCAAACACTCTATTCCTTTCCTTTCTCGACCTGCCCTAAAGCCGGCGGTAATAAAGACGGTATAAAAACAGTAAAAGAGAACGGTTGGGGGCAAGAGGGGCGGTAAAAAAAGCAGACGTAGGTAAATTCTGTATTAAATTGGTGAGCCGAGACGACAGTACAGGGTACACCACCTGTTGTTCCTCCTCATCTCGGCCGCTCTAGCTGTTTACTACCGTCATCCTCATCCTCTTGTCTTCCATGTCCTTCCTCCTCAAGTGCTCCCCTCACTCTTCCAGGATCACCCGAGGATTTCCTTTCTCTTCTACTACTCTTTCTCCCTCTCCGTTTCTTGGCTATTTAGTACCTCGGTTCGGTTTGAGGATCTTGGGATTTGGATCTTTTTATTTCTTTTGCGGTTTGTTATGTAAAACATTACAAACTTACTTGTAAGGGAGAAAAATAGTAGTAATACATATACTATAAGGTATGCTAGAGAGTATACTATGATATATATCCACCACTTAAACATACCCCAAAAAATTGTAACTTGGAATATCAGCTTTGAGGTTCAGTCTGTCTATAAAATGGATTTCGAAATTCCACAGTAGGATTTTGTAATTAAGAATTAACTCTCAAGAATTAAAAATAAAACTTTTATTAATCAAAACGGCAAAAAAACAAAAAAAAGTCAGCTTTAATTAATATATCTCAAAGTTTATAATGATTTTAACAAAAAACATCATTTTAAATCATAATCCTGACCGAATCTCTTTCTTCCCCCCAAAAACAGTACAGGGCTAATGTAGTATTTAATTAGTGTTTGTTTTATTAATTTAAATATCATTTTATTTTAATTCTCTTGTTTATGTTACTAGAGTACATCTTTTTGAGTCATTCATTCAAGTAAGTAAAAAAACCTTTTTCCAGTCAAACATTTTTTCTTTATTTAAAAATACGTTTCCACATTCTTCAGTCATTTTCAATTTACATCTCTTATAAGTCCCTTTTTTTATTTAATTTAAATATATTTTTTAAATACTTATAAATTTGCACATTATTAACCTAAATAAAAAGAATAATCCAAATAAATACATAATTATATAAAAACCATGTCCTAAAATACTGAAAAAAAGCATAGATACCTTTTAGTAGATTGTCAAATAATTTAAAAATTTTCTTATAATACTTAAGAGTTTACAATGTACTCCATTATAAGAAAAATTTTAAATTATTTGACAATCTACTAAAAGGTATCTATGCTTTTTTTCAGTATTTTAGGACGTGTTTTTTATATAATTATGTATTTATTTGGATTATTCTTTTTATTTAGGTTAAAAATGTGCAAATTTATAAGTACTTTAAAAAATATATTTAAACTAAATAAAAAAAGGGACTTATGAGAGATGTAAATTGAAAATGACTGAAGAATGTTGAAACGTATTTTTATATAAAGAAAAAAATGTTTGACCGGCAAAAGGTTTTTTTACTTATCGGAATGAATGACTCAAAAAAAATTAAATATCATTTAAAAAACGAAAATCAAACTTATTTTATTTGAAAAAAACATGGTTTGTGTGCCTGTAACTTATTGAATTTTAATACAAAGGGTTTAGCTTTGTAGTACTAAAAATCTTTTATTGCATAAACTCTTAATTTTATGAAAGCATTTTAAACTGATTGTTTAAAGAATTCGGTTTGTGTAAAGCATTTAAAGAATATTATTATTTAAAAAAACTCAGTAATTGTTGTATATTAAATAAATGAACATGCTAACTAAAGAATCGTGTAATTTTAATATGTTCACTCCATATTTTTTCAATGAACTGTTTACATTTTAAATTAGTACATACTTTCCCCTACAGTTTTTTTTACTTGAGAGTTATTACGAAGACTTTTTTCTTGACTTGGGGCTCTCATCCTCAATTGGCCGATCACGTTACTTCTTTTTTTTTTTAATTGGCGTTCATCTGAATGGAAATATTATTCAGGAACGCTTGCTACAGCCCTCTCATATCTGAAATCAAAATATGTAATAAAAAACATAAAATATCTTAGGTCCATAAAAATATTCACCGCCTCGTTATTAGTAAGCATTCTTAGCGTACATAATCAAATTTGATTGGGGTGTCTACTACAATTCTGACAGTTTTCAATAACTATTTGAATTTTTTTTTATCCTACTGTGGAATAAATCATTTGAAAAGAGGTAAACTACCTACTACGAAGAAGTACTTGAAAAGATTTACATGACCAAGAAAATGTGTAAGAATTACCAAGATTAAAGTGTTGGCAGAGACTTGAGGAGGTTTGAGTGGGGGGGGGGGGGTGAGGTGGTATAGCAAGGTGTTGTTGGTCTTGTCTTGTCTTCGCATCTTCATCTTCATTATCAACCTCTCATCGCTTTTTTCTTCTTCCGAAATGTTTTCGCTTCCTTCTTTCATGTTCTTTCTTTTCATCTTCATCGGCTTCCTCTTGTAGTTTACTGCCTTTATCTTCTCCTCGAACGTGGTGTCCCGCGAATATTTATTTTCGTATTGCCGGGTTTTAATGTTAACTTTAGCTTTACCAATGTTATATTCCTGGTAGAATCATGGATTAAGTTGTAAAACGACGAATAGGCATTTTTTCACGATTTTAACAGTCCTTCAATCATGCAATTTACATAAATTAGCTTAAAAAGTATTAACTACAATTGGGGGGATAAAATATTTTATAATCAGGGTGACGATTTATAATATGTAATATATATAATAATATAATGTAATAAATATATTGCTATACAGTGGGGCTGCAGATGTTAACTATTGTATTCGATCAGTTTAGATTTATTACTTTCCTATGTTGCTAGTTTAATATTTATTAAATGCTTAATAAATTATTAAAGCATTAAAATATTTAATGTTTAGATAGGAAGCGGAGTAATAACTGGTTAGGCGCCTTTCTAATAATAATGATAGCGAAAAATTAATTTCCTCCAAAGTTGGTTCGATTTAATTTATAAAAACATGTATTTTATATTTTATATACCTATTAATTTTCTATACAATGGGTTTAATTAGGATAGGGATTTTTAACGAGTACCTGGCATCGGTTTCTAAATTAGAAAGAAATCTGGATGCGAAAGATAATTGCCGTGTATTAGATAGTAGAAGAGACAATGGTTGCCAATGATTCTTGTAGTGAATTACTATTTGGAGACCAGAGGTAGCTAATAGTTGTGGAACCTGGAGCCGGGACACTACACGTTGCAACCCCCTTGTTCTACATCCCGGTTAGCACTCTCTCTTCCAATGTGGTCTATCTTAAGTACTAGTGTCCTCTACCGTCTTGTTTTGTATTGCTAAACTTTTACCCTAGTTATGTTTTCATTGTGTCCTCTGATCTTGCTGTTAGTAGTTGGAACATAAAGGTTTAGTTTGATTTGTATATTTTCTTTTATTAGCTATATTGAGGGTTTTCGAAAATTATTTACTTGTTTTAAAACTGGTAATTTTTTTAAGGTAAGAAATTTAATATTTTTATACAATGTATATAAAAAAATCTTTGATTTACGATTCAGAAAGCAAGAATTTTATACACTCAAGTTTGATAGGTTGGTAACACAATTTTGATAATTATATCCATTGGGAAAGAAAGTTAATTTAACAATATTTTTCGCATTTGTGTGTACGTTTAGGGGTGGAATAATATACCTTTCATTTGCCTTTTATGTGTATGTTTAGGCAGATTTAATATACCATTTAGTTGCCATTTGAATTAATATTTGAAATGTTAGCTAATAAGTTTAGTATATACTCTTGATCATAAGGCGTGAAAAAAATATAATTTAAAGAAAAGGTATTGTATCTCTTAAAAATCTCTGTTTGATTGGACGAAAATTGATACAAAAGTACTATTTTATTATACAAATTTCAAAATATTATAAACTAGCTTATGCCCGCGGCTTATGTAATTCGGCCTGCCACATAAAGTTTCGTGAAAGATCATTTTAAATAAATAATTTAATTATTTTTTTAAAATATAAGTTACTCGTATATCCATAATTTCAGATGTCTAACTTCAAAACTGACGGATTCTCTACAACCTTTGAACCCCCATTATATTAAAAGGGAAACCCTTGGGGTGGAATTATCCAAATTTCTTTCTTAAACTATACAAAGAACCTATCTACAAATTTCAAGAGGCTAAGTTCCTGATTTGTCTTTAATTATGTACTATAACGGGGGGGCATGCCCACGTGACCCCACATAAATCTGCCCTTGATGTAGCCTATGATGTATAACCTATTTTAATCAATAAGTTTCATCCAAATCCGGTCAGTAGTTTTTACGTGAATTACGTGAACAAACATTCGAATTTATCATATTCGTAGGATATCAAAACAAATAGTTTCACTCCTGTCCTTTCTGTTATTTTAACCACAATTATCATGTGATTTTCCTTTATTTATGTACTGTAATGGATTCTCCACAGTACCTAAAAAACTGTCGGCGGAAGGGGGGGCACGTACCCCCTCCCCCCTAAATCCGCGCTTGCTATAGCCTATGTGTTATTCTGCTGTATAACCTGTGTAGTTTCATCCAAATCCATTCAGTAGTTTTTGCGTGAAAGAGAGACAAACATACAAACTTTCACATTTATAATATTAGTAAGATTATATAAAATATATAATATAAAAATATTAGTCAGAAATGAAAGAATGAAATATCATATGGTGTGTTCATAAGTTTATAAGTCTATGAGAACATAAAAAGTATTTTCAACGGTTGGACAGTCTATGCAAAATAAAATTACTTTCATCCAAGAAATGAAGGAGGGAGTTCGAAATAAATATAAAGCTAAGCCATCTCGAACAACATAGGACACATTTAATATGACCATTTTCGAAGCAAGAGCTCCCTACCCATAAATAACTTATCTGATATGTATAACTCGGAAATAAAGTCATATCTGTTCGTTATTTAATGTGTGTACACCTCATGTCAAGGGGTGGGTTTATTTTCTTTCATAATAAAATTTAATTAAATTATTTATTCATGCAAACATTTCGAAAATTAATATGTGATAATGTATGTCAGGGAGGAACGAGGTATGATTGCCGGCTGATAAAGAAAGGCAAGATGTTGGATGATATTAAATTAAGACGAGACCATCAATTTCCCGATATTTATGCAAATCCGCTAACTGAAGCGGTCGCTATTAAATATAATTTATGATAAGTTATACGCGAAAACCAAACCGGTGATTGGTGCAATTAGCGTTGCATGGAGGAGACGAGGGGGTGCACACCGCGCTGGCTGGCGGTGGTTCGGTGGCTCAGTGGCTCGGCTGTATCCTAAAGTCACATTCATCTCTATCCATCTCTCTATTTGACTAATGTCTTCTCTTTAATTTTATTTTATTTATTGTACAATAATTATTCAGCGTTAGCCACGCCATTGTTTGATGTCTCTCTTTCAGCTCTTCATTTATTTATTGCTACCCTATAACCGCCCTATAATCAATCCTCTGTCGTGTCCTTTCAAGCAAACATATGTCAGGTCGTATCGTTTGTGACATTAACTTAGAAATATAATGTATAAACAGTGCATGGTACGAAGCAAGTGATGCAGGTTAGCTAGAGTAGGGTGCCCTGATTTCTGGAGATAATTTCCGTGCTTCGAAAATTGTATCACACAAAATTTTTTGCAGTATTTTTCTCTCGTGTAACATATATTATATACACATTAAATTATTTAATCATTGCAAATCTAGTTTTGCTGATTCCGATTTTTTATGGTAATTGGATTATTCAGAGTATTTTATAAACATTGTTGACCGTTTTATTTTAAACCTATAAAATGTACAAATTTCTGTTTACCGTGGTTCTACGTCGTTAAAACCATCAACGCTATTTATTTGTTTATTTTTTCACGAACTTATTTCTTTATTCTTTCATACTTCTTTATGTATTTATATTTATTTTTTATGGTTTGTTTTCGTTCCTTTTTGAGTTTTCTACTAGGAGCTGCATAATAGCTTATTATGATTATATTAATTGGAAGAACAGTCCCCACGATACCCAAACCAATATATAAGAAAAGTCATAAGGATTTTTTTGGCAAAAACATTTTTTTTTTCGAACATTATTTTAGGAACCATTTAAACCCGAACTAAAATTGACTTTGTTTTTCAAATTATTTTTTTTTTTCTGAATAACTTGACGTTATTTTTCAGATATTCAAGCAATGAGTGAATAATTAACGCCCAAGAGCTTCATATTTTGATTTTTTAAACTCTACAATAACTATTTCTTAAGCTCATTTGACTAGTTTTTAAAATTATCTTGTACATTGTATTTCTTATTTAGTAAAAACTGAATTTGTTTTATATATATTTGAAAAAAAAAATTAAATGGTTAAAAACTGTGTTCTTTTTGGTATAAGGATTTAATAAAAAAATAAATAAAATAAAAACCACACATTATAATTGATTATTTTTAAATATTTTATTTGAAAAGAAGAGATATGACCAGAACCGGGACTCATATTCCTTCTTTTTACTATCCTATATCTTCTTGATGTTAATTAAATATTACTTTTATTTTTGGATCTTGTTGACTTAGGTCATTAAATATTATTATAATTTATTGTATTTTATTTTATTCTTATTTAAAAAATATTTAAAATATTATACCATGTAATAATAAAATAAAATAAAATAAATTATTATAATTAATTATATAAATATTTTTTTTTGAAAAGAAAATATTAAAAAAAATATCATATAACAATAAATTATTATAATTAATTATGTTTGTTCTGCTTTCGATTTTCGTTATAGTATAAATGGAATTTACTAATACAGTTTTTTGTTTTCCTATAACTTCTTATAGCATCTAGTATTGTCATAGGATTCTGAGCTTTTGACCTCTAAACCCTGAGTTTGGCTCTACTTGCGTAAGGTAAATTATTTATTTATGAAGACCCTTCTGGGGGTCTTTCTTGAACCTTATTGGAGCAAAACTTGGCGGTGTAGTGTGATCTTGATCAAATCACCTTCCCGTACAACCACTTATTGAGGCCCAGTACAGTTCCTAATCTGTAATGAACCCAAAGTAGTTTCATGGGTTGTAAATATAGGGTTTTTAATTTAATGTTTTGATCGGTTTCCATGCCGTAGTAGGCGACCCTGGATTAGCCTAAGGAAATGGTGCTGATGAATAAGAGAGTAATTAAATAGCCGAGGTTACAGCTTAGTGTTTCCATAGCTTTTGCCACAGAATGAATACATTTGGAGAAGTGTCGTATTGAATCGGAAGGAATTCTGATCGGATGATGACCCTGCTCCTTGCGTCCATCAGCTCACTTGTCGCCAGCCATTAATCGGCTTGATGGACCTCCCACCGTCAGCCAGTTAATTATTTAGTCAATTCTGACGCTCTTCAAAGCTGTGCGATTTATCGGTATCCAATCCCCAGTCGTATGGTTCTCAAGTTATATCTGTCATAAATAATATGCACTTTGTATACAAAAAATAAGGGGAATCTCTACACCTCTCCCTTTCAGTGAAAGAAAATAAGCGTTGAGGTAATGAAACGTTCCATTTATTTTTATTTAGCGATGGCGTTGGCTCTTTAGCCGAATAATAAATACGTATTAATAAATCTCGGAGCCTAGTTAGGCGCGCCAAGGCTCAAGCTATTTCCGAGCGCCGGTAGGGTCTCCTCCGCTGGGAGCGACAACCTCGTTCTCTTTTTAGAATCTCTCTTTCTCTATATCTTCTCCTTCTTATTCTTCTTCTACATTATAAATAAGGTGAGGGAAAACTGGGGGAGAAAAAGGGAGGACTGGGTGTTTTGGTTGTGAAGCCCTCCCCCCTTCCCAGGCACATCTGGAACTCCCTGATTGAGATATCCGCCTCTCTTGTTTGTTCGCCCCGTATCCTCTAGGATATGGCTTCTGGAAGGACATGAGCCTTTCCTGAGGAGGAAATTGCCGGAGTTTGGTCCTTGTATGTTAGCCATTCCTTGAGAGTCCCCTTCCCATAGTGTTTATTTCTCAAAAACTTTATAGTAAAGTGATTCCAAAACATATTGTTGTTTCTTTATAACAGCAGTAATGAGCTACTAATGTTCACCAACTCGACGATCAGGGCTGCAAGACATTGAATAATTAAATTTTATTATTAATTATATATTGAAGAAGGTGGATGAGGGATCTGCTATCGTAGGAAATTAAATGAGGCCACGGGAGAGGTACCGCTGGGTTATGTTCTTCTTCATACCTCTCATGTTATCATGTTTTATTTTTCTGACAGCCAATCTGCTGATTGTCAATTGTTTTTACTTGACAGTCGTGGATACAATTATTAAGAGAATAAACAAATTGTATATTTCAATTCCAATTCCTGAAACAGACTTACCAAATAACAATTGTATGCTACTTGTCGTTCACAAAATGGGCTGAATCATTTAGCATAGATCTGTTTATTTATTATATAAAAAATATAAACAACAATTATTCGTAGAAAAATAATACAATAAATAAAAAAATAAATAGATAAATAGAGCATAATAGATAAAATTAAATTTCACCGTTACTGACAGACAATTTTAATTATACAGGGTGTCCCATTTCAAGTGAATCAAATGTTTTTAACTTTTAAACGAAACAAAATTCAGAAAAACGATTCAGGTAAAAGTTGTTGTTATTCAGGCCTAGTTTGAAGAAATAAAAAAAAAACATTTTTTGTTTTTTCACTTTAAATGGTCAATATCGACCTTCAAAAAATGTAGTTTCCTCTTGACCCCCATTTGTTTTTATTTTTCTGAAATTTACAATCCAAAACAGGGAAAAAATGTATGTAACATTTGTTTTTATCTTTCATAGTTAAGTAGAAAAAGCGTTCAAAGTTGACTACTTTAGTATACCTCCTTTACGAGGAAAAGTAATGTAGCATTAAGCTCTTTTATTTAAGAGTTTTTAGTCGAAATAACTTACTAATCAAGGTATTTTGAATCTTTCAGAAAATGTCAGGCCATATTAAAACCTTCTGTGAAGACAGCATACTCAAGTAGTAGCTTCAGATACTTCTTCTACTTGACCAATGAAAGATAGAAAAAAATGTTAAATACATTTTTTCATGTTTTGTATTGTACATTTCAGAAAAATAAATGGAGGTCAAGAGGAAACCACATTTTTTGAAGGTCGATATTGGCCATATAAAGTGAAAAACCCAAAAATGTATTTTTATTTATTCAAATTAGGTCTGAATAACTACAACTTTTATCTGAATCGTTTTTTCTGAATTTTGTTTCGTTTAAAAGTTAAAAATGTTTGATCCACTTTAAATTGGACACCCTGTATATTTTTTTTAAATAAAGAAGGAAGTAATTTTAAAATATCTATCGCAAAAGATTTTGAGCAGTCTGATTGGAATTATAAATATCACTGACAAATGTCGATGTCGATATAGAACATTTTTTTTTTAAATAATTCATTCAATGAAATTTACAACTGTATTAAGTAGTAATGGTACTATTTAAGAATATTAATAAATTCTTTGGTCGTTAAATGGCATTAAAGAAATAGGAATATCAAGTTAGCTATAGCTTATATATAGATATGCTTCAAAATAACATTTGAACTATTTGATATATATACTGATAAAAAGCTGAATGGCGAGTGTTACTCTAACACCTCGGAGTTTTACTGCATTGCGTTCGTAATATCTTCATCACTAAGTGATGATTAATCATCTTAAGCCTGGTCACGAAGAAGGCTATAGAAAGAATATTATCAAAGCTGCTTTAGTAGTTAGTGCCTTCTTAATTACAATCAGTTAGTAATTAAGTAAGTAGTGTACATATCTACCAACCTCCTGCATCTCTAATGTCGGGGTATCCCCCCCCTAATCCTCGTTTAAGTTCTCTTGTATGATTCAACTCAGTGTTAATTTTTTATTACAGATTGTGATTAGAAATCATTATTCATTATCGATACATGTAATATAAGTTGATTATTAACTCATTTTTATTATATTAATTCAGGTGCGTGGTAATTCGGTGTTTAGAGCGCTGAGTTGCTGTGCTGAGGGTCACATACGGCTGTTGTAGATAAATTTTTTAATCTTTTAAAATGTGGTAAAGAGTGTAATCTGCAGACCCTCCTGGGGTTCATCGAGTTTTGCTAAAGTGAATAATGTTAATTGGGAGGAAAATCCAAATCATTTCCCTAGAAATAGTACAGTCCCTGTCATGTACTGAATCCAAGGCCCTTGTTGGGTTATAGTTGTACTGGTATTTTTTTTATTATATTAATTGCTACTATATGCACGCACATATGTATATATACTTGTTCTTACATATAGATATATATAGCTTATAACGATACAACAAAGATAGGGGAGAGTAGATAAACAAATGGAGATAACTGAAGATAAGGATTGAGAACTAATGACAGTGCGATATTTCCTGAGGGTGCTCCTCCCGTCATCTTCTTTTCACTACTACTCTTTCCTTTTTTTCGTATATTCCTGACTTTAGTGTTAATTTTTATTAAGACCGTGGAAAAAAATCCAACGAAAAGCCTTAAGTCTCCAAACTAAAACAGAAATAGAAATTATCTGTCCAATATTTCGCCCATTCAGGCATCCTCAGGGTAGAAAGAGAATAACAGCAATACAAAACATGAATAATGCACCCAAGAAACATCCCACCACCTCGAAGGCTCAAAAGCAACTAATGTATAGTAGCAGCTAATCCAAGGTTTTAACATTTATGTAAGGTCTCTTTTTACTTTTCAATATTAATAATTTTTATTTATGTGCTAATATTTCAAATTAAAGACTGGTTAAATATGTTTTTAAACTTTTTCTTTACATAGTTTTCCGCGGCACAATTCTTTTCAAGTTCTGAATCCGATTGTTGCAGCACTGTGCCTTTTTTTTTAAATATTTATGTTTTATGCGGTCTGATAAAATTAATAAAGAACGTTTTTTGTCTTACATATCATTTTTAATTAGCTTGAGCTTAGGGGAGGTTGTAATGCACATTGGTATATGTTGCATGTCAATATGTAACGATATTGGTTTTTAAATGCTTTTTGCTGCAGTGGCGGTAAATAAAATAAAATTTAACTACAAGTATATAAAAACTCACTTGCCAATAGAGCTGGTCACTCCACTCAAGTTAGACCAATCTCCCATAAGGGAAGGCCTTAAAAGAGTTATTATACCTATTATTACATTAATTAATTCAACAAGAAAAAATTATTATTATTTATTGTTATTTAAGTTACAATATTAGGTACTATACAAGTATGTATATGTTTTTGTAAATATTAGTAGTTTTTGTAAACCATCTTGTTTTATAATTCTCTTTATAATAAAGGCTTTATTCATTCATTCATATAAAAACTAAATAGTAAAATTTCAACGATTTGCCCTGTATTTTAGATTTTCGACTTATTTGTTGAGGATTGGTGCTGTAGGAAAAAAAAAAAAAACTTTTTTACTTTCTTAATTCGTAATGGCAGTTTTAGCCATTTTTTAAAGTGATCCTAGGTTGAAAACCAAAATTTTTAAAACTTTTATTTGCAAATTCAGCGAAAAAGAATTACTTTTTTCTTCGTTTTTACATTCATAAATGTTGGCTTGAAAACGTCAAGTCTTGATTGGTTTGGAAACAGATGGCGTCTATACACTTAAAAGGACTCGCTTTTTTTCGCTTTATTCGTTGTAAACAAAAAATAGTGACAATCTATATCCTAATATATAGCTTGAAATTGTACGAATCGAACAAATACGAATACACTTGGTGCGGCAGACGTCAACCTTTTCTTCTTTTTTTAAAATATATTTTTGTTAATATGAATCCCAAAAGTACAATTATAATTTTCTCAATTTTATAACAATCATTATTTACTTGGTTATTTGTATATTTTTTTGTAGATATTTTTCATAAGATTTTAACAAATATAATCAGCCCTAGGATATTTATTATTCATTTTTCTAATTTATATTTTAAGGGCCAGATATATTAATTTGTATATTATTTTAATTTTTTTTATTATCAGTTTTTATTATTTTAAATTTTTTATTATCCATTCTTTTATAATCCGCTGGAGTTATTCCCTTTAGTCTCCTCCAGAGCCGGGTGAAGACCAGGGCCTAAGAGGCAGGAGATACCCTGAGGAGCAGTGAGGTACTGAAGACGGTGGTCGTAAAACTAACCCTCATTACTGGCGAATCTCCTCCCCTCAAAGGCCAGCCAATAAAATCTTTATAGCGCCCTTTAAAAAATTTCCTTAAGGGTCGTCTCCTCTTTAGTGGCCATTCCTTGAGTAGTTGAGTGCAGTAACAGGTTCCTGGTCTGTCTTCATCTATATTTCATCTCTTTACCTCTATCATTCCCTCTTCTTCTTTATTTTTTAAATATACTACATCAACGTCTCCCTTGATTCGGTTTAGTACTCGTGCATGTACTGTCTCTTGGTTTTATTATACTCCTGGCGATAATAATTTATTAATATTTGGGAAAGAATGTGCATTTATTGAAGTCGAGATTTTCGAAAAATCATAATATTATAGTGTTATTTCGATTCTGTGTATTTCTGGTTGTGTGAAATGTTCCAAAACACAAAAAAAAAAACCAATTATAGTAGATATGAACTCTCATAAAATCTCGATTGTTTTCCAGAATTTTAGAAACTCGAATTTTCCAATTACATTTTAATAAATAAGTAATCATCCAATTTATTTTAATTTATAGATAGGCTCTTACATTATTCTTTTTGCTCTTCTTTCATGCTCAAAATCCTTGTCAACTTATCTAATGCAACGCTAACATGCAAGGTGCCAAAAGTACCTGACACCTCTCTCGAGGCCTGACCAATCAATTATGTTAACAGATATCTCACCTGCTTAGTGCAGTGCAGGTTAGGTAGGCCTCGAGGCAGGTCTTAGTATAAGATTAATGTTAGAAAAAAAAAAAGTTGCTAATATTTCTATTCTGATCGATTATAATGCTCTAACTCACTACCGGCTACCATATACGTATTAATACTGTAATTAATATACACATATATCAGGCTCACAAAAATAGGAGAAATCTGTTTTTGTGTAATTATGATCCAAGGAATGATCATATAATGAAAAATGATCAAGAAAGCAATAATATATATCCATCCTTTGACCGGAGGATGATAGCAAGTTTTTTTTTGTAGCAAGTTAAAAAAAATATAAAATCTTATTTTTTTTTTCAATATCATATCGCAATTTATTTAGAAGCTTTATTTTGCGAATCAGTTAAAGAAATTCTTATAAAACTTGTGGCACAGTTTATGTTTAAAGTAAATGTTTCCGATTTAGCTGTTTGCACATCCATCTATGGCTCATAATTTAAAAAAAAAAAAAAAAACCATCAAATTCATTGACCCCTTGTCCCAATACACGATATCATCTAAAAACTAATTAACGACCCGACGATCTACGGAACAACGGGTACATGATGGATGACTTTTCTGAAGAATGGGCGAACACGCCTGTGACGTAACGGACAGGGATTTCTTGGAGAAATCTTGGAGCACATCTACGACGGAGCGGTGTTAGAGGATGTTATGTCAGAAGATTGAGAGGATTATCTATGCAAGGAGATCCGGGAGGGACGTTTTTAAGAATTAATTTCCTCGTCGAGAGAGATAGATCCGGAGGACATGTATTAATGACACGGCGGGGTGTAGATTGGTTCGGCGCCGCGGATATTAGGGGAGCTTGTCTTTGCCTGCATTTCTGAACGTGTCATGTCATTGCGGCTCCATGGCAACCAGCCATTATCTAGCAGCATGAGCTGGCTGGACAGCCAAGGGGGTTGTGCTGCTGAGGCCTTCTCGATAGGTGTCGACACGTTTCGGTCAAAAGATGTGAGGTTATAGTTGAATTTAATGCTGTAATGTATGTCATTCAGATTTCATTTGGTTCTTCTCGGAAAATATTTTAATTCTTATTTCTGATAAATATTTTAGCCAATAGGAAAAATCCATGGTTAATGTTCATGGCGGAATTAGTAACCAGGATGCAGTCTGTCTAATATTTTTTATTCTGATATTCGATGTTTCGGTTCTAGTGTATATTTTCAAATACATTTGGCAAGTTTCCGTGGTCCCTCTGTGCATATTGTTTTTTTAAGCAAAACCAATCTATTGATATGAAGCCATTATACTTCAATACTCAAAATCTAGTTTACATTCAAATCTTTATTCGCAGTTTTTGAAGTTTTACAAACCGGTACAGCCTCCCTCAATGATAAAGCTTGTACTGTTGCACAAGTCTGGACCGAAATGTCGCTTTTCATAAAGTAAGAAATAATAAACCGAAAGCATTTGTAAATGATGAAGTTACATTTCTGGTTTGCCATTTTCTTTATATTTGGCTCGGTTGGAAACCTGTCAAGTTTAGTCTAATCCTGGCAAGCTATGAACTATTTTTCAAATTTCCTTTAGAAGCAAACCTTTACCCCTATAGCTACAATTTCAGAGATGAATAGGTTTCTTGTCGGTACATTTAAATTCAATGGTTTTATATCTTTCCTTTCCAGTGCCAGAAGTATGATGTTATACATGGTGGCGGGGTGTAGCATTGTTAGCTTTTCGGAGTATATGTAAGTAGTAGATGTAATAACTTTGCCATGATAGGGTAGTGTATGTTGTAATGTAGGTTAGGTTACATATACATTAAAGGGAGGAGTGGATATCAATTGGTGAAGGAGTAGCCCTTTGTTGTTGGAGACGACCCTTTGGAGGAAGGTTCTGGTAGCGGTACCGGTGCCCATTACTCAACTCCTGGTCGGGGAGGTGCTGCCAAAGTGGCGGTTGGCTCTAGTCTAGGGGCAAATAAATTATCTCTCCCTTGTCATCTCTCTTCTCTCCTTTCTGGCAACTGTCTTCTTCGTCTCTCTCTCTCTCTCTCTCTCTCTCTCTCTCTCTCTCTCTCTCTCTCTCTCTCTCTCTCTCTCTCTCTCAGTCTCTCTCAGTCTCTTCTGTGTTTCTACTCTATTTTCGTCTTATCCGTCTTCTCATTGTTCTATGTCATGGCGATACCTTGATCGAATCAAAGTAAAAATAACAATTTAGAAGGAATTTCTTAAACATGGAGTGGATAGTTCATTAGCTATTATAAATTAAATAAGATAAATAGAGCATAATAGATAAAATTAAATTTCACCGTTACTGACGGACAATTTTAATTATACAGGGTGTCCCATTTCAAGTGAATCAAATGTTTTTAACTTTTAAACGAAACAAAATTCAGAAAAACGATTCAGGTAAAAGTTGTAGTTATTCAGGCCTGGTTTGAAGAAATAAAAAAAAAACATTTTTTGTTTTTTCACTTTCACTTCAATATCGACCTTCAAAAAATGTAGTTTCCTCTTGACCCCCATTTGTTTTTATTTTTCTGAACTTTACAATCCAAAACATGGAAAAAATGTATGTAACATTTTTTTTTTATCTTTCATAGTTAAGTAGAAAAAGCATTCAAAGTTGACTACTTTGGTATACCTCCTTTACGAGGAAAAGTAATGTAGCATTAAGCTATATTATTTAAGAGTTTTTAGTCGAAATAACTTACTAATCAAGGTATTTTGAATCTTTTAGAAAATGTCAGGACAGTTAAAAATCTTCTGTGAAGACAGCATGAACTATAAAAGATAGAAAAAAATGTTAAATACATTTTTTCATGTTTTGTATTATACATTTAAGAAAACTAAAAATAAATGGAGGTCAAGAGGAACCCACATTTTTTGAAGGTCGATATTGACCATATAAAGTGAAAAACCAAAAAATGTATTTTTATTTATTCAAATTAGGTCTGCATAACTACAACTTTTATCTGAATAGTTTTTTCTGAATTTTGTTTCGTTTAAAAGTTAAAAACGTTTGATCCACTTGAAATGGGACACCCTGTATATTTTTTTTAAATAAAGAAGGAAGTAATTTTAAATTATCTATCGCAAAAGATTTTGAGCAGACTGGTTGGAATTATAAATATCAATGACAAATGTCGATGTCGATATAGAACATTTTTTTTTGTAAATAAATATGGTGAATATAGTTCATTAGCAAGAATAAAGAGACCAGTTGAAGTAAGATAGACAATTACTATAATTAAGTAATAGATGTTAGAGAAGAAATTAGTTTACTGGAACTTCTAATGCAAGGATAGAGATAGTTGGGGGTGCAGTCAATTAAAACACCATAATAAGTGCATACTTATTTATTGTGTGCCGACGTTTCGACCTACAGAGTTGCCTGTTGCCTTTCCTTGCAGCTCGGTATATTTGTCCTGAAGATGACCTACAATGTCAAGGGATAATCCTTACATTAAATAATAGACATATTCCTACGGATGACTAACAACATATCCATCTAATTTGATAGAAGAAAAAACAAACTTATACGGTTCATAACGATCTTGAAAGTTTAGAGATTTTACTAAAAGTTTAATAAAGGAAAGGGACAAATTTAAACAGTTAATTTGTGATGAAGGTTTTAAGAAAAAGGAAAATGCTTAGAAGAAAGGAAGGAGCAACAAAGCTTTATTCCTCTCAGGTACCAGCTTCCAATATCTGTACATTTCTTGGCATCTGATATTTTTTTTACTGATGATTTGACACCTATTTGCTTTCTATTATGTTATTGCATACCCTGCCACACCCAACCTTCTGTACATAAGCTAGGTGAGCCCCACGAGGGTGATCAGGTCCCACTGAGTCGATTCACATTCGAGTGTTATGTCTTTATATTTTTCTCATAAATTGCTCTTTCTGCATTCTCTAAATTGGCATATGAATGTATCTAATGTAGTTGTCTAACTTAACTTATATTTTCCTAAGTTTTTCCCTGTAGCGGGGATAGGATTAGAGGTATTAAGACAGTTTTTTTGATCAAGCTTTTGTTGATCAATCCGATCTGAAAATGAAAAGAATCACCAATTTTTTATGTTTTTTTTTGTCCTGAAACATTTCCTTACCTATCAACTTTCTTGATTAAATAATTGCATCACTAAAAATAAAAATAAATACTTTATTTTTACCATTCCTCACTTTTCTGTATTTTGTGACTACGTGTGGAAGGCTATTAGTATATTTTGTTTAACTCCACCCCCCCCTCTCTCTCTCTCTCTCTCTCTCCCCCTCATTTCATAGACAACAGGCATTTTAGAGTATTTGCCTTTATATTTTCCTCTGGCTCAACCCTCGATGGCCTAGGACGGTGATGAGATGCCTAAATATATATCGGGGCTGGAGAAAAACAACCAAAATAACAAGTGGACTAGAGAGAGAGAGGAGAGGGTAGGGCGTGGAATTACTGAGGCCGTAAAGTGTAGTCTTTATGCCCCGGGAGGTGAGCCTAATTAAATTTCCTGGGCTGGGGTGAGCTCTGTCGCTTCCAACTCCCTCTTTTTTTTTTCCTTTTCTATTTTCTCCTTCCTTTTTCTATTTTCCCCTGTCACTTCTATGTGTGTCCCTCTCTTTTTCTTTTTCATGCCCTTTTTAATTCACCGATGTGTGGCTGAGGGCAGAAATGCGAGATCAGATTTAAAGAATACCGTGCATTTTTTCCTCTTGTATTTATTCGTTTCAGTTGCTATCCTATTGGCTTGCAAATATATTAGGATACCACTTATTTTTACTTGCACCTATGTATCCAAGTAAATACTGACAAAACCGAAGCTATAATTTTCACAAAACGAAGATCTGAACTCCCCTCTACCATACTTCTTAACAATATCTCAGTACCTATATCAAACCATATTAAATATTTAGGAATTCCTTTAGACCGCAAACTACCATTCAACAATCATATCAATAATAAACTGAATAGCGCCCACAGAATATTATACAAAATGTATCCATACTTTAACAAAAACTCAAAATTATCTGAAAAAAATAAGAAAATATTATATAAGGGAGTCATTAGACCATGATAACTTACGCATGCCCAGTCTGGAGTTTAGCTAGCAAAACACACATTAACAAAATACAGATCTTCCAAAACAAATGTCTAAGAATCATAAAAAACTATCCAATATATACTAAAATCACCACAATGGACAAAGAACTGGACATCCCAACAATACAAAAATTGATACACCAACAAACCCTCAGATTCTTCACCTCATGCCAACTTTCAGACAACTCTCTCATACAAGAAATAGGAAATTATTCAAAAATTACAACTACAAAATCAGACACAAACGAACAAAACACATACTATTATAAATAATATGCATTTTGTATTATGTTATACATAAATTTTGTCTTAAGTAAATCCTATGTACGTTCTTTTCTGTTGGTTTTTAAATTTTACCAACAACAAAAACATATTAATCAGTAACCGTTGTAATGTGAACTCATTTTCATTGTAAGGGATTATCCCACCGATGTTTTAAAATTTGTACATATTTTAAAATAAAATAAAACAAAATATTAAAAAAAAAAAAATGTATCCAAGTATTAACTAGAAGAAACAAATAGCTCTAAGTTATGAAATAGTGTGGAGTTACAGTAGGGTATTCTGTATAACTTCAGTCGCAATTTGACAGCTTTAATATTTGTCATATCCCATATTTTCAGAAGGGATGCACTGTATCTCGGAATTTGATGTTTAGATCCACAGAATTTTAGTAACAATGTTTTCTATAATTTGATATTTTATTTCATTTGTTTCATATCCATGTTTTTTTTTATCGTACAGCTGTTTCATATATTTTCATATCCATTCCTATCATCTCCTATATTTTCTCTTTGACGTGTTTTTTATTTTTTAGATGATTTTTCTTTATGTACCACTTATTCTATCCGTGAATATTATAAATTATAAATATTAACGAACTTCAAATTGTAAATTTTATAAAGAATATTTAATTAAACTATATGGAATAATCGTCTTTGTGATCGATATTGGTGAATGTGACGATATAAGCTTTGTATCATTCTTATAATTTTTGTATTTTTGCTTCATCTTTTTTTTTATTTTTTAGTTTTTTTTATCATTCTTTTAAGAGTTTTCCGCTACAGCCGAGTTTTCGGAGTCAGATTCTACATTGGGTGGGGCAAGGTTTTTTAAATTAATTTTAATAAAATAATATGTAATCAATAATATATTGATTTATTAGAAATCATTTTCATACTTTAATGCACTTTTTTATTTTATATTGATTGACGGTACTAAACTAATTTTAATTTTTTTTTGTTGCAGGTGAGTACTTGTCTATTATCTTATAATGAATTGTTTAATAAAGAAAGTTTTCGAGAGCAGTCATTTCAGGTATTTAACTTAGTTTATAACTATCACATCTCTTTAATACCACCAGTTTTTGCCTACGCCTAGGTCTTCCCATTCGGCACAGCTTTTAACATTTTAGGAGTTCGTTCGTTACTAAGCCTATTGACTTATCAGGCCCATCCTAATCTTCGTGACGCTCTCACTTTAACAGC
The DNA here is from genome assembly GCA_037127475.1 of Arma custos. NCBI lineage: Eukaryota > Metazoa > Arthropoda > Insecta > Hemiptera > Pentatomidae > Arma > Arma custos. Next base: position 100,701,056 of record CM073762.1, read on the forward strand.
ATTTACTGGATGCATGCTTCGCAATTTCGCATTGTTTAATCCCCCATATTCCTATATTCCCCAGTGGTCTCATCCTTTTTTGGACCGAATATTCTACGCAACACCTTATTTTGGAATACCTGAAGACATTGTTCATCCTTTAGCGTTACCGGCCAAGTTTCACATGCCGTAAAGAAGAGTTGGAAGAATGGTTTTATAAATTCCGATTTTTAGATTTCGGGACAAATTTAATTTAAGACAAATAGATTTCGGGGGACGAGCTTAGTTATGTCGAGAGCGAATGGTCACAAGCGCTTAAACTTCTTCACAAGAACTTTAGTCACTCCTAAAACAATATTACTAAAATTTCCCACTTTTCTGTTAATAATGTTACTTAGCCTTATCCGAATTTACTTCCAGCCCTATTTCCTTACCTGCATTCATCCACGTTTCTGTATTAGGTTATATTTTTCACATGTTCAGCCAACAGTATTCTACTCTTTTGTGTACAATAATGTACCTCTGACTTGGATGTTATGTTACTAAGAGAAAAATGTTTAACTATGCTGATTGGTCCTTGATAGCAGTAAGATGTAGCTATGAGCGGTTAGCGGTGAGGAGTCATATAGGCACAGCACCGTCGCTAAATAAGGACTCCCAGGACCTGTTTGTACCTTCCTTTTTTTTCCTCCTCTCCTTAATTCTTCTTCCATTTGTTCTCCATCTCTCCTCTCCTCTCTCCTCTTCCCGACTACATATATACGGATCCCTCAGGTTGTCATTACCATATTTCGCCTCCCCGACCCCTCAGCCAGGACACGGTATTAGTCCCGTCCTAATCCGGAACGATAGCTCTCGATTGGAGGATTTGAATATCATTAGGCTCCGAGGCGTGTCCTTTGCATTATATATTTTATTTTATTTTTGTCATTTATTCTCCCCCGTCCCCCATCGTCCTTATTCCTTCTTATTTTATTCTCAACAATCTCCTCGCCTCTGTTTCCTTTGATTTCTCCTTCGGATCGATAAATATGTATCGGATTTTCGACCTTTCGAACGTGACTGGTAAATTTTAAATTACACGGTCCCGATTTTTTTTTTGGAATGTATTTTAATTTAAATTTTAATATCCACACCATCGGGAACTGGTTGAATTAGTAATAGTGTCAAAATCGAAAGCGTTTCATATTGATTTGAAATTTAAATTCGGCATTTATGTAGATTGAAGAGGTTTCACAAAAAAAAAAAAAATTCATATTTTGAACCTCGAGGTTTAAAGATCAACCACTAGGAGGGATCAAAATAACTTATGGATAGATTTTTTAATTTGGTTTTTATATTTCATAACAGTATGCAAAGGCCAAATATTACATTTTTTAAATGCTAGTCTATATAGAAAAAAATAATTGTATCAGGAATAATCTGACCTAAAAATTCAGTTTAAGAGATCACATTGTCTTATTATCCTCAGTGTGCAAATATTTAGACAATTAATCAAAACTCGTTGCTACATTCAGATTGAGTAGTTTATCCCTATCATCCCAAATAATTGTCCTAAAATATTAGACCAAACTAATAAACTCAATAGATGATTTAGAGAATCAGAGACTTTATCAATCAAGAGAATCAATGTTGAAACTTTACTTGCGTTTAATGTTTATAATAACACTAGCTTATGCCCGCGACTTTGCTCGCGTGTAATTTGGTCTGTCACATAAAGTTTCATGAAAGATCATTTTAAATAAATAATTTAATTATTTTTTAAAAATAAAAGTTGCTCGTCCATCCAACATTTCAGATTTCTAACTTGACAACTGACGGATTCCATAAATTTTTTGCGCCCCTATGATATAAAGGGGAAAGCCCTTCCGGGTTGAATTATCCAATTTTCTTTCTTAAACTATACAGAGAACCTATCTACATATGCAACCCCCCTAAATCCGCGCTTGCTATAGCCCATGTGTTATTCTGATATATAGTCTATATAAGTGTAAAGTTTCATCCAAATCCGTTCAGTAGTTTTTGCGTGAAAGAGAGACAAACATAAAAACATTTATAATATTATAGTAATTTTAGTAGGATATCAAGACAAATAGTTTCACTCATGTTCTTTCTGTTATTTTAACAAATATTATCATGTGATTTGCCTTTAATTATGTACTAAAATGGATTCTCCACAGTACCTAAAAAACTGTCGGGGGGGGGGCACGTGCCCCCGTTCACCCCCATATATCCCCGCTTGCTATAGCCTATGTGTTATTCTGATGTATGACCTATATTACTGTAAAGTTTCATCTAAATCCGTTCAGTAGTTTTTGCGTGAACGAGAGACAAACATACAAACTTTCACATTTATAATAGAGTAAGACAAGCAATTTTTTCGAATTTGACTTCTTTTTTTCTTCAGATTATGTCTATTTGGTTATAAATATGTCATCTTATTTGTAATAATTTTTGTATAGTTTTTCTAGTTTTTATCTATTTAAATAGTTTTTAACAAAAATTTCGGTCCAATCTTGCTTGGATGTTGAGGTTTTTGACGCCCCTTCTAAAGAAACATTGACTGCACTGTACGTTAGTATAATCCAAGTTGTAGTGTACAAGAAATCGACTATCAAATATCCATGAATTATTTTATATTTATTCTATTACAACAACTTAGCTTAGCCATATACCGTTTTATCATTTTATCTTTGGCCATTATGCATCTTTCATTATATTTACTTGTTGTATTATAATACAGTGGTAAATTTGAATAAATATATTATTTTTTTATTATATCCGGAATTCTGACAGAACTACAGGAATAAAGTAATTTTTAAAAGCTATTTTATTGAAGTATAAGAAAGACAACATTGTAGACAGATAAATAAAGATGAGGGATAAAGATTTTTTTTTTTATCCTGATTCGTAGCGGCAGTGGAAGTAAGCCGCTGCAACATTATGCAGGTGCAGTTAAAAAACCGAGGATGAAGTTATTTTCATCTGCATATTAATAATTAATTACAACTAAACGGGCCGCTCTGTCAAGTAGCCAGCCGTCTCATTTTATCTTTCTCATTTATATTTTTATATATATTATATATATATCCGCTTGTTTATTTTCACTCATTCGGTTCTTCATTATGTTTTATTTTCTTTTTTTCCCTCCTCGCTCTTGCGTGAACCGAGATAATTGGATCGCAGATAGCGTTTTCATTTCTTCCGAGAAGGTTCCGAAATGAATTCATCAACAGCAGATCACTGATAAGGGGAATCTTATCTCCAATGACAGATTGGGACCTCGGGCAATTTATGTATTTGTATCATGTAGCCTTTGCAGATAACCTCCGCTATCAGGAGTGCCTCGATTGCTATATGGCGTTGATATCTAAACTCAGGGTTTATATAAGAATCAATTAAAATAGCTCAGGGATGAAGGAATCTGAGCCTGTATGTCTTATTCATCTGACAGGTGATAAGGATATAAATAAAATATGTTTTTCGCTTCCTCGAGTTATCAATGTAGAATATTTATAGATCTTGCTTTCCGAGTAGATCTTGTAAGGATTCCCCACTCTTAAATTTAATCCTAATTATTAATTTATTGTTAGGGTATCGCAATCCGATAAATTAGGAGACATTTCATGAAGGTTTGCAAAAAATAATTCTGGAGATTTTGAGAATACAAAATAATTGGTTCTGTTCTCCGAGACTACTGCAACAATTTTCTTAAGAATTTGTTCCTCCTGGAGAATCCTCTTACCTCGTCTTTACAATTTACCTTAAAAATGGCGACCGATAAACTCTTTGTATAAAGTTTAGTTTATATAGATAAAGCGTTAACTATTTTACTATCAATAAACCGAACCTTTTTTTTTTAAATACACATATAAATAAATAAATTATATACAATAAATCTTACTAATATTATAAATGTGAAAGTTTTTAAGTTTGTCTCTCTTTCACGCAAAAACTACTGGACGGATTTGGATGAAAATTATTTTGTAAATTAGGTTATACATCATAGGCTACAGCAAGGGCAGATTTATGTGGGGGTATGGAGGCATGTGCCTCCTGTTATATTATATAATTAAAGGCAAATCAGGAACTTAGCTTCTTGAAATTTGCAGATAGCTTCTTTGTATAGTTTGAAAAAGAAATTTGGATATTTCTACCCCAAGGGTTTCCCCTTTAATATAATAGGGGTTCAAAGGTTGAATAGAATCCGTCAGTTTTGAAGTTAAATCTGAAATTGTGCATGTACGAGTAACTTATATGTCAAAAAAAATAATTAAATTATTTATTTTAAATGATCTTTCACGAAACTTAATGTGACTGACCAAATTCCATGCGAGTGAAGCCGCGGGCATAAGCTAGTATTAAATAAATTAAATGGAACTGCAATAGTTGAAATGCAGCATTTATGACTTCTTAGGCTTTTGTTACTTGCTGTTGGTATTGGCTGATAGTTAACAGTCGGGTGCTCTCAGTCCTGCCTGCCATCATCCTCTACTTCTACTTGTTTCTTCCCTGACTGAATATTCACAGGTGATTGCTAGGTTTATAACTCGTATTTATATAATTTTGGTTTCTTTCTTTTGATCTCAGTTGAAACGGTTATCGTGATATTTTCCTTACTACCCGGTTTTTACTTCTTTAACAAGTCGGTAAATTTATTTTATAAACTACTAGCTTTTGCCCGCGGCTTCGCTCGCATGGAATTTGGTCTGCCACATAAAGTTTCGTGACAGATCATTTTAAATAAATAATTTTTTTTTTCAACGATAAGTTACTCAAACATCCAAAATTTCAGAGGTCTAACTTCAAAACTGACGGACTCTATACAATCATTTAACCCCAATTATATTAAAGGGGAAACCCTTAGGGGTGGAATTATCCAAATTTCTTTCTTAAATTATATAAGGAACCTATCTGCAAATTTAAAGATGCTAAGTTCCTTATTTGCCTTTAATTATGGTACTATAATGGATTCTCCACAGTACCTATAAAACTGTAGGGGGGGGCACGTGCACCCGTGCTCCCCCCCCCCATAAATCCGCGCTTGCTATAGCCTATGTGTTATTCTGATGTATAAACTATATTACTGTAATGTTTCATCCAAATCCGTTCAGTAGTTTTTGCGTGAAAGAGATACAAACTTTCACATTTATAATGTTAGTAGGATTAGTAGTATATCAAAACAATAGTTTCTCTCATGTTCTATCTATTATTTTAACAACTTTTATCATGTGATTTGACCTTTAATTATTTACTATAATGGATCCTCAAAAGTACCTAAAAAACTGTCGGGGGGGGCGTGCCCCCACCCCATAAATCCACCCTTGCTGTAGTCTATGTGTCATTCTGATGTATAGCCTATATTACTGCAAAGTTTCATCCAAATCCGTTCAGTAGTTTTTCGTGAAAGAGAGACAAACATACAAACTTTCACAATTATAATATTAGTAGGATTATCGATACTATTTCACCGTTCGTGATGGATTAAATTGGTGAGAGGGTGCAGTCAATGATAACACAAAAATAAGGAGAAATTATTTTTTTAATTGTACCAACGTTTCGGCCTACGGTACCAATTCAATCCATCATTAGAATTGTCCAGTCAACTATTTTACAAGCAGATACTATTTCACCTTTATTTATTTAATAATTCGAAAACGCTTTATCTTTTGGAGCTTGTATTGTTGTTTATATAAATCATAATATATTATTATCAGAGCTCCAAATTTAGGCATTAAGAGAAGCCTTTGGGATGGGGACATCAGGTATTTTTATTTATAATTATTCGGAAATAACATGCCGTAATATAATAATTTTGTACTGTCCCTACACTATGCCTATTCCTTCATGGTTCGTACCGGTGTGTTTTATGTGGTATAGTGTTTTAATTAGAACGTGGTCTTAAAAGGAATGTGACAATGGTTGTTAAACACGGATGATGTATCTTAGTACACTTGTAGCGTAGAGTAGACTTGTAGAACTGATTGTATAGCTTTAGAGTAGAGAGGAGACATGTGGTGGTATGAAGGCTATTTTTTAGCTGGCTAATGACATGAAGAGGCTCATTAATAGTTGCCTGCTAATTGCTTGTCTCCTCGAGCTCTCGCTGTCATCTGTTTCTTCTCTAGGGTCGTCTTTCCGATTTCTGTTTCCTGCTCGCTCGTGCTTCTTCTCGTACTCTTAGGCCTGTCGTGATGAGGTTTAGGAATATTAAGGGGAACAAATGAAATTAGCGAGCTGGTTGTAATAAGTAGTATTGAAAACAGAAACAAGCAAATGCATGCATATCACAATTTAAAAAATAATCATATTGTATTAATTGATTGGCTATATAATAAAATAAAATTAGAGGGGGGTTAAGTGTTGTTGGTGAAATGTTTCAGCAGAATCACTGCGAATTATCGCATTATTAAATTAAAAAAAAAACTTATTATAATGCTAATTTCCGATAGTATAAACCTTATATCGTATGTCAGTGGTTGTGAGGTTAATAGAAATAGACATCCCGTATTTTAAAACTTGGGAATGTTAAACTTGTCAATGCTGCAGAAATGAGGTTTCTCCGTAGGATCTCAGGAAAAACGATACGTGACTGCATTCGCAATGAGAGAATCAGGGAGGAGTTGGGGACTCCCCCGATGAAGGATGTTCTTGAGACTCGGCAGCTTAAATGGTTTGGACATGTCGTCAGAATGGAGGATCACCATTGAACTCTATGAACTATGTCCCCGATGGTAGAAGACCCCGTGGCAGAGCGAGAATGTAAAAAAGGAAACAAGAATATACCCCAAGGAAGAGGAAACTCTGGAAATACTGGTTAGACGCTCCCCTACGCTGAAAGGCACAAAAGGGTGATCCAAAAGAAGAAGAAGGGAATGTTAAGAAAAGTTTATATTTCAGTGGTTAATTAGCAAAGAATAAAATAAATTACACAGACTGTAATTTAATTTAATGTATGTTACTTCCGTAAACAACAACAAAAAATAGTTGAATTGTATGTGCCTGGCTTAAATAATTTTCATTTTTCTTCAACGTTTTCCTTTTTCTATTCTCAATAATTAACAATTTTCATTTTTTTTTAAATGGAAACACTAATAATTTTTTGTAATTCTTGGTTCCTTTCTTCTCATGACTTAAGTAAGCCATTGTAATTATTTCTAATTACTATTGATACAGTAGGTTAATCCCGCCAAACGGTCCCTCCCTGTTTTGTATTGTATAAGTCAGCGGCTTTGAGTCGGTTTGAGTAAAGACCGCCTTCAGCGGACTCAGCCCATTCTAACGCCTTAAAATTCCGAAAGGTAACAGAAGGCTTTGGTTTATATTTGGGGAATTTCTGTAAATTTGTATCATATTATAAATAAATTTTTTGGAGGATGAGAAAAAAAAAAAAAAAAGAGTAGGTTAATGATTTATTGACTCAGGTAGACATAGAAATAGCAATTTTTTTTTCATTTTCGGTCCTAATTATTGGAATTAATTTCTACTCTTCTTGCAATAGACAAAGAATTTGAAATTTATATTTATACTCCACCAATGATAGGACTTTAAATTTTACCTTACTAACGGTCATACCATTTCCAACCCCCCAGTTATTTTTATTGTCCTGAAACATACTGTATTTTATTTGTATTCTTATATTATTCTTTTTTGGTCGGATAGAATTTTTTTCTTGAGGAAAATCAGTCCGTTTATTTGTTCATAAGGTTTTTTTTTTAAATGTAGTTTGTCTATTTTTTATTCAGAAAAGTACTGAGTCAACATTTCACTCCCGCCCGGTACACTGACTTCTACCACCATTCCAATTTTAATAACTTACTTTATTACTACATTTTTATTTCCCTCAAATTATGACCGGAGTAAGCAAAGGCACGGCTATCTGAGGTCTTTCTTTCTAATACCGAACGGGAAGGAAGCCATCGAAGGGCGGATCATAAATAGCCGGACTGGGCGGAGCAGAGCAATGGAAGAAGATCTGGGAGGTTTAGGGTTCTAATCCGAGCTAATAGGATGAGGGCAAGAAGAGGCGAGGGAGGTTATGTACGGGGGGGCTGGCTAGTTGTCTCTCCGGCATTTCGATAGCGTTATTTCTGCCCTTGTAATTCAGGTTCTAATCTAACGAGGCATAAAATAAGTGCAGACTTACTATATGTTGGCCATAAGTTACAATATTGAGGTTGCTATAAGAAATGTCTTCTATTAATGGGAAGTTTCATTGATCATCATTTATCATTTCATTTTACCGCATGATTATCAATAAAATAAGTTTTTTTTTTTTTAGATTAATTTATTGATATTTACAACTAACAATCGAATATCAGACCCATTCAATCCTTTCAATCCAAAATCCTGAGAACTATTGGCAATGCTCCTTATTATGTTTCCAACAAAACCCTCCATAATGATCTCAACATTCCTTTCGTCCTAGACCTCATCCCTACTAAATTTTCAAACTTTCACCAAAACCTTGCCTCTCATCCCAACCCCCTGGCTCAGTCATTACCCAATTCCACACATCCATATAACCCACCCCGCCGTCTAAACCGGCAATGGCCCCGAGACCTGTTGTAATAAAGTTATTAGCACTGGGCAGATTCTCCACTCACGACCTGTGTGTGTGAAGCGCCCTTAACCAGCTTCCATTGGCGTTTAATGCCAGTGACGCGGCTGGGAAAGGGGGCTGGGGCCTCCCGGACTCCTGCTTTGCCCTCATTCCTGGGGAAGAAGCTCAGTTCGGGGACCCCAGGCAAATTGTAAATAGGGTATGAATGTGTACATTGTATTTTATTTTTATTATTAGTATTATTATTATTATTTATTTTATTTTATTATTATTATTTTTTTTTTTACTTTATTTTATTATCATTTCCGCATTAATTTCTTTCTGTTACCGCATGTATATATTTATTTTATTTTGTTTATATTATTGTTTTGTTATGGAATGACTGTAAGCTTCATAGCACTATTACTTATTGCCCAGAAGTGGCAGATTGTAATATTTCAATAAAGTGTTAATATATATAAAAAAAGATATTTACAACAACTGTAATAATATTACATCAAGTAAATTTGCTGATATGAACAAATGACATGAAAACAAAAAACACTTGTGGAGAAAATACCCATCGGTAGCACTCCAATAAAGTTCTAGTAGAATTCCTCGAGGCCATCTTCTTTTCAGACGCCTCGGAGGGTTATCAGGCATAGTATGGGAATCAAGTTGAGGGACTAGCGGATTGGGAATATTTAGCGGAAGGATAGGTATCTAGTTTGGGCCAAATCAGCAACATATGCGATATTAAGATCATGATAGATGAGTTTGTTTGTAACATAAGGAGCATTTAGGATTTTGGATTGTAAGAATTGGATACGAGATGAATTGGATGGTTTAGTAGAGCCCCAAGGCTCAACTCTGTATGTCGAAATATGTCTGATAAATGTCATGTCACATGATAAATGTCTTTATAATTAATTGGGAGCTTAGAACGTTTGTCCAGTAAATGTTGAAGTAGGCGAAAACGTCGAGAAGTTTCTTGTCTTTTATGAGGATTCCTAGTGAGACCTTTGCCCTGATGGAGTTCTAGGTAACGTATCGACAGGGATCAGTGGAATATTATTAAAGGATACAGTAGGGCAGGCAAATAAGTTAAAACTATAATAATGATCAGCTTATAGCCATATACAGGTGGGCGTCAAATGTTTTTACCTCCAATAGTTATACTCACTCAGTTCAATGCGTAGTCATTATAATCATTATTAAGTGTCATGCATCGCTCTTATATTGAGATGCCAAAGAAGATATCTAGCATGCTACGTTGGATGTAGCCGATAGGGACTAGTACGACTGTAGCCAGGAGCCCTCTCACTGTTCTGCACAGTACAGACAGTTCACAGTACACAGTGCACAGCACAGTACAGTACATTGAGTACACTCGCAGTACTGAGAACAGGGAGGAGTCCACTCAGAGTACTCTGCGATAGCTGCTAATTAATTCGGCCATTTAATCTGTTATGAATCCATCGATCTGCGAGGACCAATCAGAGCAGAGCTTAGTTAATAACTCCGGCACGCCCATTATTCCCTCTGATTATCTTCATCTGCCCAGGAGTCTGTCTCTCATATCCTCTAGCTACCTCTCAGGAATCTATTATATACATACCTATTTTTATATTGCAAGTTGTCTGGTAATAGTTAATATCGTACATGGAATATCAATATAAAAAAAAAACATTCTCATTCTTAACATTTATAGACTCCTATGAACATTTAGGTTCCTCTAATGTTTAAAGATTTAATTATGGATATATTTATATTTTCTATCTATTGTAATTAACAAGTGAAACAAAGCTACAAGTAACTACAAGTCTTTCACATGAAAATAGATTGTATAAGACATATCCATCATTGTTGGCATGATAACTACAATTCTACATTTAGAAGTTTCTTTCATATCTTTCAAACGGTTTGTAATGTACTGAAGTATTTGTGATTAAATGTTAAATATTGGTTGAAGAAATCCCTAAATTTAGGGAAACCCTCTCTCTATAAGTAAAAAATAAATATCAATTTAGAACATAATATCCATCCATAAGGCATTTTGAAGGTTAAAATCGATTATTTTGTTTATGACGAAATAAGAGACAGTTTTTTATAGCTTTGATTTGTTAATATTTCAGAATTTTTGTTGTCTCTAGCTTAACCCCACATGTCCAAACAACTCGTATAATTACAATTAAATGAGCTTTTTTCATATCTGCTATAATGATCAATATCTGCTTAGTTCATTTTTGACATTTAATTAAATTCATAAAAAAATTGTCTTGCCTAGTTTTTTTAATTGTAAAAAAAAACCTTTTAAATGTATGAATTATTTTCTAGAATGTAAATATGAGAATATAATGTAATAATAGGTAAGTACATTATCTATCATTATATTAATTTTAACCTCTATCACTAATAAGAAATATCTCGATACCTCGAATTCCCTAAAAACTAGTCAAAATCGCTCTGGAATATTTTTGACCGAAAAAGGCGTATCATTTCAATAAATTTGAGGCATTCATGATTGGTTTTATATAAATGAAGTTCTGCCTAAATTTTATCGCAAAACAAAATCGGGTGTCATACATAGCATTTAAAAAAAAAATTGTTATTTTTACAAGAATATAAGTAGACTGTAAAGGATTCCGAATCGTTCAAAATAATTAGGAGAGTTGATTTAGTTTCAGAAGCGCCATTTATTAGCCCGCCTTTTGATGTGATGTTTGCGGATGCCACGCTCATAAAGATAACAATGTTTGCTCCATCTTGTTGTTCTCTTCGTCTTCATTCACTGTTTGTGCATTATGTTCACTGTTCACTGCTATCTCTACCCGCTTCCGTTTAGCAGGATTAATTGATTGCAGTCAGAGTACTGCTTAAATTCGTTCTCTACTTCATGAGCATCTATTTGGATTGGCTATCGGTTATTTTTCATTCACCACAGCTATGCATAATGGATCGATATCGAGGATATGAATGAGATTGACGCGGTGTGGAATAATGAATTGTAAAGGACGCCATGTAAAATTTCTGTTTGTACTCTTCCACATAGTAATTGCCTCTCGATTTTTTTTCTCGGTTAATTTTCTTCGGTAGATTCATTAGCTCTGACGGAGAAAAGAAGAACCAATTTATTTATTTTTTTCCTGGAGGTGAAGGCGATAGGCGATATAGCCATCCTCTCTAATGTATTACGTAATTAGGCGCTACCTGACACCTCTTCAATGAAAGGCAACCTTTCTGTTTTTCATATGAGACATTTTATTTCATTTCTTATTCTTCCAGAGTCTTCAGGAAATCTATTTGGTGTAACTTGTACGTTAAGGCCAGAAAGGAAAAGTCCCTTCTAAGATTTTTCATTTTATTTTTTAATTTCCGATAATAACGCGAAGGGATTAACGACTCGGGCCAGGCGGTGCATTCACTGCAGCAACTGCAGCCTTAACCTCGCCTCAGGTCATCAACTCGTTCAATTTTTTTTTTTGACCGTAAGCCTATGGTTGTTTATCTGTTTTTCTTCTTGAACCTTATTTCTTCTGTAGTAATTTATTACATTTACGGCCCTAACCGAAATACGGGTTTCACTCATTTTATTACTTAATGATATATGTTATTACGCTGAAGTATGGGAAGCCTTACATCTCATTTGACTCATTAGGAAGTGAAAATTTGAGATTCATATATTTTAAATTCTGCAAACCATCCTTTTTCTGATTTTTAAAAAAATATAGTTTTTTTTTATTTGTGCTGGTGGTAGAGTTCATATTTATGAACATTATTTTCAATTTTTAATTTTTGAAATTTATCAATCTTTTCTTCCTACATATGCTTGTATTATTACATTTTACCTATGTAACCTCTAGAAGTCTGGTATCAAATCCATTTATTTCTATAATTAAACTAGTTTTTTCTAAATCCTTCATATTCCACCCCCTTTTTCTATATTTTAATCTTCTCATTTTGTATCTTTCCGTTTACCTCCTCATTTTTCTTTCCCTTTATGTTATGTTTACATTTTATCCTTTCTGGACATTTATTTTCTGTATTTTATATTCGTATTCTTTTTTAATTTCTGTTCATCATCTATAATTTTATTATTATCCGTCACTATTTTAATTTTATTATATTCTGTAACCACTTTTATATTCATTATCTTTAATTATCATATCTATTCACTATTTCATCATATCTAGTCACTATTTTAATTTCCACACTTGTACATTACTTGTCACCATATTCTTGTTACTCCAACGTTTTTATATGTTTTTCTGTTTGTTTCTCTCTCTTAGCCCTGAAGATGGTCTACATTGTAGACCGAAACGTCGGCAGACAATAAATAAGTTACACTTATTAAGGTGTTTTTTTTTTTACTGCACCCCCAACTATTTCTTCCTTACATTATTATTAGTGGTTATTCCCTATATTTTTAAATTATTGTTATACGTTACAATGAGGAGTCAGATCCATCGGCCATTTTATCCATGTCACGGGTCTTTTTTTGGAGAATGGAGTATTCTCAATGAATGAAACTGTGTGTATGACTGCGGATTTTTACATTGAAAACCTTATTATATTAATAATAATAACAAAAAGTAAGGCTGAAGTTGTGTAAGGTGACGTAACGGAAGTTGGCCTGGCGATAGATAAATAAGCCTGTTGGTGAAACCTGTTATTATCTCCTTCCTCTGTTCTCTCTCTCACTCTCTTCCCAATGTATCATCTCTTACTCCTTCCTAGCTTACAGTTCCGTTTTATATCTATCCTTCATCTGGAACAGTTACTTTATAACGTTTCGCGGATTAGGTTGCTACATATGACATCTGACTTATTTCGTCATTCATAGGATTCATTCGAAGTGAAAAGTAAATTCATTTAGATGAAAAGGTTGTATAGTTTTCGTTGCTACTGTTAATACTGAATTGGAATGTCTTTAATTGAAATTTGAAAATAAAAATAGACTGGATGAAGTCATTCATTGTTTTCCTTAAGATATTGTAACTTTTACTATTGGGAGTGGGACAAAAATCGCTTATTAAGCAGGCTTAGAGCCGCAGACGTGTCTTTCTTTGCTCGTTTGCTCCCGGTTCACCGCTTAGGACCTCTAGGTCTGTCGTCACAAATATGTCAGAGGCCTCAGTGACAGACCCTGAATGATCGCTGGGCATTAACGAGTTCCGCAGAGCCACCGATCCCTACATTACGTTCTTCGCCACTCCGAGAGATATGGGGCATTTAGACATCCCTCGGCAATTCTTCACTCCTTCCACGGGTCGTTTCCTATGGACCCCGATGCTGGATGGATCCGAATGGTGAAGTCATGGCGTCATAGCCATTTCCTGTATGAAGTCATGGCTCGTTGGAAGTTTATGATGGGGCTGATTGCTTCAGCCAATTGGTTATTAATAAAATGTCATGTCTAGGGTATGTTATCCATGTAATCTGTAGGGAGAAGAAACCATACACCTGAGAATACTGTACTATGTACGCAATGTACAAATATCTTTCTCTCTCTTTCTCTTATATTTATTTATGTATACATATATACATATAATTCCAATTATTACTCGAGCCATTAAGTTAAGAGATTTTATTGTGGCATGGGAGAATTGGGCTACTTCATAAAATCTGACAATAATCTGCGAATTTTATATCAATTACATGTTTTTTGTATTAGTGATACAGAGACATTTTACATTATTATGCATGCACCTTTTAATTCATACTTATAATGAGGTCTGTTGAAGAAATTGGTCCGGGTAGAGGTCACTGAATGAAATTCTCAAGTAATTTCAGAAGATCTTTATTGATAGCCAACGTTTCGACCTAGGCTGTAGGTCTTCTTCAAGGCTATATGCAAAATACAGACAATTAAAGAAAACGGTACGAATATATTAAAACATTTTAAATAGAGATAAACTAAAAGAAGGTGAATACAGGCAAAAAAAAAAAAATTGATAAAGGTGTGCAGTAAAGTAATTATGAAGGTTAAAATGTAGAAAATAGTAATAAAACATGAAGAAAATAATAATAAAACAGAAAGTGTTGACAGTTAAAAAATTAAGGTATTACAGATAAAAAATAAAAACTGAATATACAATAGGAATGTGAAATGATATGGGTAAATTAGAAAGTGATAAGAATTACGCACTAAAATTATAGGTAATAAAAAAGAAGAAATAAAATTTTAAAATTATAATTATAATGAGGTCTTTTGAATAAACTTCGTGTTGCAACATCTTGTAACCTGGATTTTAAGTATTTTACAATAGGAATTATCTTATTTTAAACATTAATTATAATAAAATTAAAAGTATTTTTAAGGAGATCTATACATCTATTATAGGAGACACCCTTGTCTCTTCTCTGCAAAGTTCATCATGAGTGTGGGACTTTGCTACCGAGTTCCGCCGATAGGTAGAGTTAGTTCCTGTTAGATTACCGAATTGCGTGGAATCAGTTGTTTTTTTCGAGAGGGGGGGGGGGTTTATCGTTAGCCCTGTAAATAGAACACATCCAGGAAGTACCGGCCCTTGTTTGCCCACTTTATCAACGCAAACTCCACGACAAACCAAATAATGAGTTCCCTCGGTCGGGCAATTCCTTCCTCTGGGAATCTTTTTATTTATTTTTTCCCTTCTTTAGTTAAATACAATTATTATTATAATTATTAATAATTTTCTCAGGGAGATCACTTTCGTTACGAGATTTCTAGTTCTCGTTTCTACTTCTTATGGTAGCCCAGATAACGTTAGTGCCGCCTGTGACTAAGGGAGTAGGTAATTGGCTGATGGAACTGAAGAGCAGTTCACTCTTGCGTTTAATGTTTCAAGTATTGTGCCCGAATGAGGAGGAAGAAGGGATCCAGCAAAGAGGTTATATATAAATGAGAGAAGTCGAGCCAGGGAGGTTCCGTAGCCGAAAACATCGGCTTGGGGATGGATTGGGCGAAGGTGGAGCACTCGGGTAGTAGCTGGGGCTACCTGCCCCCAAAACCTTGCGGATTTGTCAGCCCAGCCTCCCTTCCAATCTTGCCCTTCCAATACTATAATTTATGGTGCGGTATTACCCATACCTTCCTAGCTCTCCTCCCTGATTATCGTGTTACCATGGTTATGGTCATGGATATTGTAGGTAGGTGAACAATCCCAAATGTGGGTACCAATATTCATGCACAGTTTAATCTAAACATTTTAAAGTTTAAAGATAATATCCCTTGCCAGGACCAATCATTTTATAGCCAGCTATCAGAATCTGTACTTTATAATATATTTTATTCAAGAAAGTAACCCCCAAACTTGTGAGCTGAGCTGTTCTAAGAGAATCGAAGACATGGCTTCGAAATCTGTGCTGTAACAGCTTACAAAATATTCTATATCTTGATTATCTATTCTGTCAAATACCTAGCTCTCGATCATCAAGCATGTAAACGAAAAAATCCACCTTCCCAAGAAAGCTTACTGACCGCAAGGTCCCAAGTGGTATCTGGAGATCTTCCTGGGGCTCACATAGGCTTTTTAAAGGAAAACACTTAGTTGCAACAACCTTTATGGGTTGTTGGCCTTTTTCCAAGAAAATACTAGCCAGGGATTTGCTTAGCAACATTGCATTAGGACGGACAATGTTGAAACCAGGTATAAATATCTATCAGGAGATTCCACGCCTCACAACAGTAGACTAAAAAATACTTATCAATCATTGTAATTTATTTACAAACTAAGTTTTCTGACGCTTCCAAACATTTCTATGCATTTAAAAACTTTCTCATTTTATTTTTTGTTAATTTAATTCGTAAGATAATGAACATACTCTGTACTAGCCGTACTATAATTTTATATATATATATATATATATATATATATATATAGTTCTTTTCCACTTTAGAACCAAACGCGCTGAAATTTACTATGTATTACGTTTAATAGTTTTCTTTCAAGGAAAAGCAATGTATTTTAAGTGAACCTGTGAAGCTTAGGTTGTTTCGGCATGTTTGAATTTTGTGATGATACCTAATTCTAATAGAAATCCCGAACCGTTAGATTATATCAAGTGATTTTAATATTCACCTCGTATTTCCTTCTGATGATACGAATTCATACAGCATGCCATGGAGACTGCTTGTTACATTCTGTTCACGAGAAAATCATTTTCAAACAATAATATGCTTGTCTATTGTTTATAGAGTGAATGAATGAATCAATGAATTAAGCCTTTATTATAAAGAGAATTATAAAACAAGATGGTTTACAAAAAACTACTGATATTTACAAAAACATATACATACTTATATAGTACCTAATATTGTAACTTAAACAACAATTATAAAATAACAATAAATAATAATGTATGAGAGGAAAATAGTTGACTGGATGATCTACATTGTTAGCCAGCCGTTACACCCAACGACTTCTCTCTCCAAATCGCCCTGAAGATGACCTACACTGTAGGTCGAAACGTCGGCACATAATTATAAGTTTAGTACTTATTCAGTGTTTTTGTTTACTGCACCCCCCAACTATCTGCTTTACAATAAATAATAATATTTTTTCTTGTTGAATGATAATAATAGGTATTATAACTCCTTATAGGCCTTCCCTTATGGGAGTATGGTTTAACTTCCCGGAGTGACCAGCTCAATTGGGAAGTGCGTTTATAGAGTATCTTCTTCTTATTCAGGTAAATCAAGTAATATGGATCTACTTTTTTATTTTTCAAAGCGCTGTCGGTGGAATTTTTGTCATATTCAGATATTTCAAAGACCCGTAAGACATAAACCATTGATTAGGCGAATGAGAGGAAGTTGATATAGTAGTGAATTTAATTGGGGCAAATTGTTAAGGACCGTTTATTGGATTAGCCGATGGTCCATTTTTCAGAGCGGCTAAGAACAGCTTTTAAGCATCGCGAGTAGATTGTAGCTATCCCAAGCGGGAGCGGCCACTTCCTCTCATTATTGCCATCTTGATCCATGGCTCCTCATCTTTGTTTTGCATTTGTGATTACCATTCCAATTCCCTAACCGCTATCCTTCCAGCCTTCTCTTCTCTTTCGGCTGTATTTTTTTTTTCATTTCTCTTCCACTGTTATTCGGAAGAAATTATAGTACTATAATAGAGCCTGTTTTACCTAATTATCTGCCGATGTTAGTAATTTATTAGAAAGTTTCTGGTTCGAAGAAACGTTTTGAGTCCGAGTTGATTAACCAATTTAATTATAACCTTTTCATTTAGGAATATGAATTGTTTTGTTTTGTTGGAACAGACAATTGGTATATTATGTAATTTTTACGTTGCATATTTTTTGAAGTTTTCAAACATCTTCTTAATTTTAATTATATCATGAACCTTTAAACCTAGTTTTACATATATATATATATATATATATATATATATATATATATATATATATATATATATATATATATATATATATATAAATTATATCATGAACCTTTAAACCTAGTTTTACATATATATACATATATATATATATATATATATATATATATATATATATATATATATATATATATATATATATATGCCAAACTTGGAGCCTAAATAATGATATATCTAAATCCCTAGCAACCACTCAGCATGCAATGGAGCGAAGTATGTTTAAAAAAAGTAGATGGGAGAAAATAAAGAAGACAGACTACGGAAGCTGACTGGTACGCGCGATATTCTCAAGACAGTATCTGATCATAAATGGAAATGGGCTGGACACTTTGCAAGAATGGCGTCAACACATTGGGCTAAGGCAACAACGGATTGGTATCCAATACACCGCACTAGGAGAAGGGGGAGACCAGCTACGAGATGGCGGGACGACATACAAAACTTCATAGGAGTATTATGGCACCGTTCTGCTTGGAACAGACGTAGCTGGGGTAAATTGGGAGAGGCTTATGCCCAAAGAAGGGCCTTTTTTTCTTTTTAAAAAACCTTGTAAATATAAAAAACATGTAAATAAAAGTTGTACATTGAAGAAAGAGGAAAAAATAAAGCTTATTATTATTAAATTCTACTTTGCTTTCAGGGCAGAACAATGCTATTTAGGTTGCGGCAAATCCTAGTAAATATTTTAATTTCTCAGCATTTGTGTTTGCTTTTTTTTTCTTGTTGATTGTTGGTGTATCCAAGCATCGGGGCCGCACCTTTAAAGATTGGTTATTTCGAGGATACAAAAAAATCTCGTCGGTACATTATTGATCTTTGTGATGTCCAATCCAATACCCTTTTATGATGTTAGATGTTAATTTCAAATTCTATTAATTTTTGCCATCTTTTTTACCTCCTCAATTTTTAGTGATTATTTTTTAGCGTAGCGTGGCCTCTTTGAGATGTTTCCGAGAAATAAACGAATGATACAACAGACTACTAATATATGTATTTATCGTCAGGTTTCTCCAGGAAGGAAACCGTTAAAATGCCGCGAATGTTTCTTCTGGTATCGCTGGATGTGGTAAAATTAAATTAATATTTTCGTTTCATATGATCAAAAATATATGAAATGATTATTTGTATTATTGCAAAATCATGTTTCTTTTGTAGCGGATCTTGGATCTGTGACATTGTTAACTGTACCTTTTGATATATTACGGGATGATTAATTAAGACCAATATGTATTGCTGATTGGTATATTTGCACCCCCTCCCCATGGCAAGAGAGAAGGTGTGAGGATATGGACATATATTGTAGTAACAGAGCCAAGAGACTAATTCCCGATAGAGCTGAACGATCGGATCGAGAAGAGATCTCTGTCATCCTTCATCTGTTATCGCCACATCTACTACATCATCCCAAGAGAGCGGGATGGCTCAATGGTAGAGCACTAAGTTGCCATGCCGGAAATCCTGGTTCATATCCGGATGAGCGTGACCTAGGACAAGTCACCTCCTTGCAGAACCGTTGTCTATGAATCAGTACAGTCTCTACCATGTACCGAATTCCAGACCCGTTCACGGGTTGTAGTGGTACAGGTTTTTTGGTTAGGTACTGTATCATCCCGGGTTGTTCCTTTTTTGATTTGGTGAATTAGAAGGTTGTAGATCATTTTTGGATGCGATTTTCGAAGTGATTATTTCTTGACTTAGGAATTAATTAATTGATTCGATATTTGGATATCCTTAAATTTTTCATTAGTTTTACTTGCCCCTCCCTCCCCCCCCTCGAAAATAGCATACCATAGGAGACAAGGTCATTTTATACATCCGTTGCAAAACACCTAAGATTTGCTTTGGGTTTTTTTTTTCGAGGTTATTTTAGCGCTATCCAGAGTTGGGTCGGAATGATACACCTTTCAAATAAGGTGCTAAGTGATTATGACACAGTTGGTAGAGGCTGCATTATCAATTATTGGCCGTTTATTGAAGGAACATGCGCTATAAATAGTTGTGTTGTGTCCTGCTCTCTGCTGGTCAGGCGCTAAGTAAAGAGATGACTGATGACTGGCGATAACGCCTATCACCATCGCTAATCGAATTAATATTCGATACATATCGATTCCTCTTTACTCCCGCTCTGATAGCTGTTTATTAATTTCCAATGATGTTTTGTCAAAATTAGAGAGCCATCGGTGCGATACTGTCTCGGGGGGCTAAATTATACATTTCGGCTAATTAGGCCTTTTAACGACATAATAGGGGGACATTTAATGGGAAAAGGCGCCGCGCAATAAAATATTAATGATAGCGTTTAGCCTGTTGTGTAAATTATTGAAGAGCGTTGACGTGAGGTGTGCGTACTGATTGATATGGGGCATCACTCTCCTTCCCAATCCATCTTTCTCACCTTTTTACAGATCCCACTGTGAACAAGACTATCTATAATGTATCTGTCCTCCGTTCTGTCACCTCTGTATTGTCTCACTTCTCCATCTTCCATTTTTTATTGCCTATTATTAAAATAGAGTATCCAATAAATATAATAAGAGTTTTAGGTAAATTAGTTTATTTTTTAGACTTTATTTCCCTTCCATTCTAGGATATTATTAATTTTTATTTTTAATTTGTTAAAAAAATCACCGTTAAAAAACAAAAACCCGAATAGTAAAAAATCTAGTATTCTCCGTGCATTAATCTTACTTCTTACTAATATTATGAATGTGAAAGTTTGTATGTTTGTCTCTCTTTCACGCAAAAACTACTGAACAAATTTGGATGAAACATTACAGTAATATAGTTTATACATCAGAATAACACATAGGCTATAGCAAGCGCGGATATATGGGGGGGGGGAGCACGGGTGCACGTGCCCCTCCCCCTACAGTTTTATAGGTACTGTGGAATATCCATTATAGTACCATAATTAAAGGCAAATAAGGAACTTAGCATCTTGAAATTTGCAGATAGGTTCTTCGTATAATTTAATATAGAAATTTGTATGATTCCACCCCCAAGGATTCCCCCTTAATATAATAGGGGTTCAAAGATTGTATGGAATCCGTCAGTTTTGGAGTTAGACATCTGAAATTTTGGATGTACGAGTAACTTATAGTTAAAAAATAAATTAAATTATTTATTTAAAATGATCTGTCACGTAACTTTATGTGGCAGACTAAATTCCATGCGAGCGAAGCCGCGGGCAAAAGCTAGTATTAATATAATCGTATATTACCATTAATATTGCACTACTTACTATGTGCAAAATCAATTTTGGTAGTAACTGTTGATTCAAATTTACCAAAAATTGCTCTGGTTTTATATTATGTACAATGGACAGAAACATTAAAGTCTTTATGTTATAAGTAATTCGGTGACTACACACTGGAAGACAATACCTTGTAGTTTGAACCTTGTATCAGCTGTTTCTAGCTCAACAATTCCCATCGAAAAAGATAATCTTAATTTCCTTTAGAACTACTTTAGAGGAATGGCGTTCTGCTTTAAAGTAACTTTACCATTATACAAAGCATATGCTACGATAATACTAATACATATATGCGACATCTCATTTTGATGTCAATGTGAGATAAAAAACACTACTTTGAACTGGAGGGATAAATACCGGTGATAGTCATACATTTTTCACGATTACTGGATTAATTTGAAATACCTTTCAAGTAAATACAATAAAAAAAAATAATTATTTTTGCTCTTCATTTCTAATAATTGATTTAATCCTGATGTTTTAAAACAAAGTACACATGTCTTACTACAAACGAGGAGTTGAAAGTGTTAGAAAGCAAGATGAAGGAATGGGCGATTATGAGAGGTGGAGAAGGTGCGATATATCTTATAGGGTTCGATAATTCATTATAAGGGCAAGGGCATTCCATATCGGAAAAGTTGAGTCGGTGGGAGGTGAGGGGGGGGTCTTAAGGTAGGTGACTTCCAAGGCAACAAGTTGCTCATCCCTTCTCTTCTCTAACTGTCTTTTATCTTATCCTACGTCACTATTGTTATCGCTCTGTCAATATAATAATGTTATATCCTATGTATGGGGTGTTTGATCGGGATAGAAGGGATGCTAAATAGGACCCTTAAAAGGAGGTGATGCTGAATAAGTATTTATGTTTGAGAATAGAAAACATATTTTTTCAAAAAAACAAAACAAAAAAGTTCGGTTACTGGCTAAGAAAGAGCCTTAGATTTATGTCTTCGTGAACTCTCCTTATTGCTATCTATAAAGCTGCGTCAGGCTTCTTATTGGTTTCTCTGTAAGGATATTAACATTAGACTAAAATTAGAATGTAATAATTTATAAAATGAGTGAGTACTTATTTACAAGAATCAGCAAATAGGAGTGTAACATAAACTAGAAAAAATTGACTAAATTGCTTAACATCAAATAATAATTAACTAAAGAACAAAATGAATTAACGACTACTATGCATCAAATTTCAGATTTTGTTGACATCTTTATTATTTGAAGAGGAAGAAATTGGTCCGAGTTTTTATTGGTAAGTCAACGTTTCGACCCGCATTGCAGGTCTTCTTCGGGCTAAATATACAAGATACAAATAAATTAAAATAATACATGGCACTATATGTAATTTACATTTTTATACTGTGACATATCCGATTGAAAATTACACCGACACATTTCTTTTAAAATATTTATGTTTTTCACTAACCTTCAGAAAGTCTTTTAAAGGAGAGGGGTTTTCTTTACACACATATATTATGATATAATTTTTTCTATATGTAAGTGTACTTCTCTACAAGAAATTTGTGTCTTTGATGTTTCCTAATATGATTTGTTACTTATTTTGTTAGTATGACTTGAAATAGATTTATTAATTTTTATGATAAAAATTATTCCCAAAAATTGTTGCATTTAACGCTAGTCATCACAGTATCATTTAAATCTGGCTTCGTATTCTTTAAAGTTTTTAATTAACTTTTAGATTTTAAATTAGTATTAAAAAATATTAAGTAATAGCATTTTTGACTAGTTCTATTGTAAATTCTTTAATATTCATTCCTTGAAAACCAACGGAGAGAAGAGAAGGAATGGATTAAAAGCCATGGAATGAATGAAAGGATTGACCGCCATGAAGAACAGTTAAGGAGATTTATCCTGAACAATGTAGCTAAATATATTAACATGGGAGTTGGCGTGATAGTGATGGGAGGAAGTGGTTATCTCATCCAGAGCTCCTAATAGGAGGGGTCTTGTACCTCCGCGGGGTGTCGCGCCACTCAGGGCTTGCTGCTTGATTAACTGCTTAGCTCTTAGCAGTCTACGGATAGCGGGTTGATTTTCGTAATCAGCATAAACAGTTCATTGATTAATTTTTATTTTTCATATATAGCTTGAAGCAGTGGGGCATATCATTGTATCAAATATCAAATATATTATATAGCAAATCAGCTCCATGAACTGCCAAGGGGGTTGCTACTTCAGAACCATGTTCCACTGTCACACTCTCAATTGAAACTAGAGCATATGATTATTCGAAAGAAGCTATAGCCTGGATGATATATCAGTAAACCTGGATATATTATAAGTTATCTTTTTGACTTTCATATATTAGTTTTCCGTATAAGAAATAAGTTTTAAAAAATATTGTAAAATTTTTTTTTTTAAATTTATTTATTGATATCTACAACTGTATTACAATAATACAACAAGTAAATAGGCTAAGTGATATATAATGACATGATAATGACAAGTAGAGATACTACCCACTGGTAGTACTCAAATCAAAGTTCAAGTAAGGAGGTCACGTGGCCATGAAGTTTGTTATGAAAGGATAGATACCGGGTTCGGGCCAAATCAGCAACAAAAGGGATATTAAGGTCGTTATGGATGAGTTTATTCTTAACAAAATAAGGAGCATTGAGGATTTTACGAAGGATTTTGGACTGTAAGGATTGGATACGAGAGGAATTCGATGGCTTAGTGGAGCCCCAAAGCTCTACTCCGTAAGTCCAAATAGGTCGTATGATGGTCATGTAGATGAGTCTTTTGTAGTTAATTGGGAGCTTAGAGCGTTTGTCTAGTAAGTGTTGAAGTAGCCTGAAACGTCGTGCGGTTTCTTGTCTTTTCAGTCTTGTATGAGGATTCCAGGTTAATCGTTTGTCAAGGTGCAACCCTAAGTATCGGATCTGTTCTACAGGCACCAGAGGGATATTATTAAAGGATACTGAAGGGCAGGAAGTCATTGGTTTACGACGTAAGGTAAAAGTGATTTGATGCGATTTTTGAGAATTTATTTTAATTCTCCAGTTTTGACACAATTCTTCAAGATCAGTGATATGGGATTGGAGGCTTTGGGATGCAATAACTGGATTGGTGTTGACTGATAAAACACATGTATCATCAGCATTCGTGGTAAGGATAGTATTAGGATGAGTTGGGATGTCAGCTGTATAAACTGTATATAGGATTGGACCAAGGATACTACTACCTTGAGGATTGTAAAAATTAAATAAAATAAACATGAAACAAAAGGATTGCAGATTACCCGTACTTCAGGTGTGAGGCTCTTCTTTATTTTGTAATATTATACCACATATTTATTTTGTAACATTGCTTTTTTAGTAGTTGGAGATCAAATTTGGAATCGCTAATGAATGATCAAAGCTAGTAATGGCCATAGTGTCAAGTTCTTTGGTATCTCTAACAATGGTAAGTCAGACCAAAACAAAAATATGGATAAAATACGTCGAATGTGTCCTCACATTCACACAGAACACAGAGCTTTGGTCTTTGAATCTTCTACCAATGAACAGACATTTTTGTAAATTAATCATTTTGTCTAAATAAGCTCGTTCATTAGTTAGATTTATTGTTTATGGGTGTTTGCAAATCATATTTAACAATATATCGAAGGAAGGCATTAGGATTCTTCTGTTTATTAAATTTTTATGGTAATAATTAATATCTTTGATCAACGATAATGTATTTATTGTTTTGCTGTTGCCAGTTTATTTTAGGTTTTTGAGTGAATAAGAAACAAGTTCTACCTGCAGGCGTGAATTTACAAGATACATACTCATTACCGAATCGTAAGCTGTATGCTTTTAATGGGGATTGGATCCTTTATTTTCAGTATTTCGCTAAACCTGCCTTTATTACCGATTTAATTTGAATTAGTTATTAGTTATTTCTACATCATACGAAGCCCAACCTCCCATTTCTTCCTCTCGGCAATATAACCGTAGGATTATTGCACTTGTGAATTCGTGTGCGTTGAAATTGATTGTGTTGCTCCCGACCAGAGAGAGAGAGAGAGAGAGAGAGTGAGAGAGCTATTGTATTTACAACAAGGGCCGGGTCCCCCATCGCCCTGGGGAATCGACCAAATCCCATTATCGAACGTGTGCCCCGAAGGAAGGGTTAGGGGGGCGTGTAATTAGATATACGTGTACCCTCCATCCTCCCTCCTATCGATAGAAATATTAGCTATCGATTGTAGCTCGGCGGCTCGATTATTATTAGCGATGGAGCAGGTACCCATCCCTGCATTATTAATTCCCCGCCGCGGTGTCGTGGGTGACATAACGTATCCATTTGATCTCGACGGTCCTGTCGCTCTTAGCTTATTATATGTTGATATATGTAAGGTTTATTATATTTGTTTATCAACTTCATGCTCAAGAACAACTTTACTCAAAGTGGCTTAATGAAGAATATTGGTTCTCCTGACGTCAACTATTTTTTATTATTGTAGTGGCAGATTTAAATGATATGTACACATTTTTATTTTCCCCATAATATTATTATTAAATATTAAATTTTCATTAAAAAATAAGGATTTTTAGAAGACCTGAATAATGTGATATCCGTTAACGAGCGATCTTTTTTAATTTCTCGAGATTGCCAATACAATGGCTTGTCTATCGACAGCTGTTATATAAGATCCCTCCATTTTTTTAAAAGATCTTTGGGAAAAATTAAGTTAATATCTAGAACAGTCGTTATATTAACGGTTCTGTACTTTATGAAGTGAAATCTTTGTAGCATTGGCGATTACGACCTTTAAAAAAAAAAATAGTTCAACAAGTTTTTATTATCTGGCTTTTGACTTGACATTCCAGTTCCATCTTTTATAATTAATTAATTAAAAGTTACTCGAATTGCCATATTGAATATATTTGCGAAATATATCAAACGATAATACGTCCACTTTTGCGAACATCGAATTTTATCAGCGACAATGCGAATTTTTATGGAGAATGTTGATTACTTAAATTTTGCCACTATAAAATAATACTTTTTATTAAATTTGGTAATAATAGCCTTCAAAAGTTTTTCTTCGCTTATGAATTATACATTGAGGCGTATCAAAGGAATATCAAAACTTAATATATCCCCTAATAGAAAATTATTAAAAACTATTCTTAATGATACGTACTATCTCATTGGCAGGAAAAAATGTAAGATTTGTAATAAACTGAATAATTTTAATAATTTAATACACGTACGTATATATCAATAAATTAGAATATGATCATTATTTATTTGGAATGTATATACTAATTTATATGACAACATGTCACATGAAAATTTAGCAGCTTATGAATGTGTTTGAAGTACGACAGCAAGTCAATTTGTGTGTATATATATATATATATATATATATATATATATATATATATATATATATATGTATGTTTTTTTTGTTCTTTTTACGTGGGCAGGTGGAAATCTTCAAACGACGCGGATAGGCCCGTACCTATCCGTGTGTGGGATTTTTACTCACTAAAACCACCTCCCTACACCTGTTTTCCACACTCCACGGGACCGCCGCTAGTCATTATTTCGTCAAGGGGAATGGCTATGTGCCGCATCATGGCCTTTTCCATCTTTTAGCTTCTTAGTCTAAATTCCTCTTCTTCAAGAAGGTACCAGTCTTTGCTGATTTTCTATCCTTGTTCTTTCCTCCTCTCTCAGTCTTTTGAGGACCCCTGTGGCCAATTTTTTCACCGCTGCCCACTGTTCATCCGACTTAAGCAGGCAGCTCACTAAATTTTCAGGAGTCACCTTCTTTCTGCAGGCCAGCTCCTCTGCTCCTCTTCTCTCCTCTCGTCAATGAAGCAAGTACATTCAAAAAACACATGTTCCGGTGTTTCCTCCACTGCCGTACACGTTGGGCATTCAGCACTGTCGTCTAGTTTGAACCTGTACTGGTAGGCTCTAAAGCATCCATGTCCAGACAGTAGACAGTAAAAATCCATCTCCACATGCCAGGCACCAATCTGTAGGTCCATCTTCCAGCATTAGCTGAATTCCAACGCTGTTATATATATATATATATATATATATATATATATATATATATATATATATATATATATATATATATATATATATATGTTTTTTTTTTTACGTGGGCAGGTGGAAATCTTCAAAAGACGCGGATAGGCCCTTACCTATCAGTGTGTGGGATTTTTACCCACTAAAACCCCTAAAACCCCTACACCTGTTTTCCACACTCCACGGGAATATATATATGTGTGTGTGTATTTATTTATATTATAGTTGTAGTTTGGATAATGACGTAGAGGAAGGGGCCGTTCGCCATGTTGTTACAATGGAGGGTGGGAGCAAGTATTTTATTTATGTATGCATTTTAGCCATTCCTTCTTCCTCATTTCTTATTCGGGGTTTTATTGTTCGGAAATTTGGGTCAGTTCCTCTCCCCATTGTAACTATCGTACGCTGCTCTCAAAAATATTCCCTTTTCATATTATAATTCTCAACTAGCCTCTGCTATCCAGGAGATATATCTCCCTTCATTTTCCTACATCTTTTTCTCATTCCGTTCTTTGTCAGGAACGATATCGTAGTCATTGATTTTTATTCCTTAGTTTTAGCTGATCTTCCTTCAAGAATGCCTTAGTAGATTTGTTTCTTGCTTCTGAACTCAGCTTTAGCACAGGTCATTTGCAATTTAATTCTGTATACTAATATATAATGTGTGCAACCCTAATAAATAAATCGGTCCCTGTTCCGCAGGATGTCGCTTCGAGTTGAGTTACAAGTTTTAACTGTTAATTCATTTCAGTTTTAATATTTTCCAAAAATACAACTTATCGCGTACTTTATTATGGAAAATATTTAAAGGAAAAGGAAAGAAAAGTTAAAACTTGTGGCTCAACTCGGAGTGACAACCTGTGGAATGATTACCAACAAATTTCGATATATTTATATACCTAAATGACGCTCATTCATATAAAACTTGATTTTTATGAGTTTAACATTCGCTAACATATGACACAAATGGTCGCCAGGTTCGTGTAAATGATGTAACACCCAGGTAAGGGATGTAAGGAACTCTAAAATCTGAATCTTTTTATTTGCTATTATATTTTTTTTCTGAACCTATTTACTTGTCTAAACCATTAATTATATTTTTAAGTTTTTTAATTATATTGTAGTTTGTTAAATAGTGGTGACTGGTATGTAGAGGTGTCTGAGATGTCTGAGATTGGTTGGCGTGTACTAGTTTTAATTCTTTCATTCTAAAAAATATTTAAGTTTACTTATTTATATAATAGCTTTTATTGACAGTTACATGTGTTAGATAAGTTTTCCGATTGTTTATTATCTCTATTCAGTTTTTATAAGCAGTATAAGCTGACAATTAATATGGATGACTTGCAATATGTTATCTGTTGGGATTTTATACAAGAAAAAAGTATAGTGAAATAAATTAACCGTAATTGAATGGGAATACATAAATACGCAATATAATGAATATAGTTGTGAAATAGAGGTCGGTTCCGCCATTGTTAATTTTGTTTGTCATTGCATGTGATGGCTTGCCATTGGTCGGAGGTGTTGGATATGTTGTTTTTTCTCTCCCTCACTTGCGCAAAACATATTATGATTACTGTCTATAAATCTGCATTATCTCTTTTTATCTCGGGACATTATATTAAATAATTGCACGGTAGAATTGTCGGCCTCATTTTTTTTTTTTTAAAGTAAGCGCCATTTTGTAAACGTTTCAGATAACGAATGAAATGGGTTTTTTTTCCCAAATGCCTATAAATATTTTTTGTATTTTACTGTTCATCTTATCCTAATGATAGGTTTACAAAATAAGAGCAAATTAGGCTTCATTCAGAGTACCTATATATACATATATATATATATATATATTCCCTTCCGTTTTTCTTTATTTTTCACACGAACCTTCACCTGTTAATATTTTTTCCATATTGCTCTTTATCTAGGCTTCTTCCTCTCTCATTTGTTTTACATACCCTCCTACGCTCTTGTATTCATGGATGTTGTCAAAGACTATCTTGCTTTCTCTCCCTTGGTCCATTCTTACCATGTGCCCGTAGAATCTTAGTCTTCTGATTCTTATTTCGGTTTTCAGGTCTTTCATCTCTCTATAATTCTCTTTTTATTAACTGACCCTGAAGAAACTTTCAAAATGGTATCATATAAACAGTCGAGATATTAAAAAAAAAAAAAATCTTACATATTGTTAAGATTATTTAAATCAGTGTATAAGATGGTTTTATACCACCCTATTGACAAGTTAATGCGTCATGAAGGAAATTCCATAGTGACAGCCGACATCTTCGGCGAGCTGCCCGTGACGTGGATGGGAAAAAAATGAATCCCTGACATGGCTCAGGTCATCCATAACTCAAGCATCCGGTGGAGGTCCCGCAGGATACCTTAGCCATGTCATGTCTCTATCCTGATATCGTAATTATCATATGGTGTAATTAATTTAAAGTATTTTCATTATTTGATATTATCCTATTGCGTTTTTATGCATTAATAATAGCTATATTGAAAACTACCTCAAATAATAAAATTAATAATTATTTTATTTTGTCCATATTTTTGTATTATGATGTAAACATTTTGTTACTCTCTCGAAAATACTGAAAAATTCTGAAAATATAATTAATAAATAAATTAATAACACTAATTAATCAATCGTTTAGTTTAAAATCAGTCGAATCCTAGGTTGCTTTATACTGATTGAAGCTAGGCAAATTCTCATTCCATTGATATAACACACGTTTTAAGTCCTAATTTTATTGGTGGATATATCAAAAATCGTTTCTGATTTAATACAGATTTAAATATTTAACCAGAACTTTGATGTATAATAAAAAGCCTGTATTTTAGTATTCAATTTGACAAGCTAGATTAATTAAAATAGCTACTGCCCAATGATTGATTTATTTTTGATACGCGTTGAATGAGAAGAAGAAGACTAATCTAGACTGAATTTACTAATATTTTTCTTTGATTTTATTTCTAATAGTCAACTTTCATTTCTTATTAAACGATTTTGTTTGACGAGTTTGTTGTAATTATTATTTAGTATTATCCCTTTACCCCTTTACCTTAAACCCATCAAGTCATTTTAGGTTTATGCGTTGGTTGTTTCTCCACGGAAATTTTTTTTATGGGTTATGGGGGTTCTCGAATAACCTTTTAATATTATTCCCTATTTAGGGTTGTAGGAAATCTTTTAACAATGCGATTGAAGGAAAATATGTAAATTTTATTCGTCATCGAAGACCAAAACGTGCTGCGATACCGGAACGGTATATGTCCAT
This sequence comes from Arma custos, assembly GCA_037127475.1. Classification (NCBI taxonomy): domain Eukaryota; kingdom Metazoa; phylum Arthropoda; class Insecta; order Hemiptera; family Pentatomidae; genus Arma; species Arma custos. Next base: position 100,731,563 of record CM073762.1, read on the forward strand.
GTGAAATGTGTTTTCTAGAGTAAATAATAATTTGTCCATCAATGCGAAAAGAATTCTCCTTGGCTAGTGATATTGTCTTAATCCTCTGGTTGTTCACGGTTCTTGTTCTCCGAAACTTTGTATAGCATGTTACTAAACGTTGTATAGCATGTTATTTCGCTGATGATATAGTATCACAATATCGCATAGGAGGTTATTTTTGCGATATACTTTACATATTATTCCTCAGCCGTGCATGCCCACACTGCCAGCGATGAGATAGGCTGTAATAATTACGACTGTAAAATATTTAAAGCAGGCCCCGGAGTAAATACTGACAACCCCCTGCGGGACAATTACCCCCTCCTTCACCGACTTAATGAGAGGTTGGCTATAATTACCTCTAGTAGAGCTCTATCGGTCGCCATGTTCAAAATGGCGGCCTCTCGACGAGTGGGGCGCTGCGTTTCTTATCTTATATCTCGCTCTTCACCCCTCCCCCCTTCTATATAGAGGCCTTTTTACTGTAATATTGTTATCCTATTTATGGGGAAATTCGTCGGGAATATTTAAAATATTATATTATAAAAATCTTTGTTACCTTTATTATATATTTGGTATTATTTCCGTTATGAACATTTTTTAGCATTATAAGATTTATTAAGGTATATATTGTTAATTGATCAAATAACAAAATATTTCTATGTTATTAAGTTAAATCAAAATTAAATATTTCGCCTGATTGTCGCCTTTCGTAGTTATTTACCCGCCTTAAGCCACATATTGTATCATTTGTTTTTTATGATTGAAATAGACTCTTATTTATGATGTATTGTTTTTTTATGTTTAATTTATCAATTGTACTTATAATGTGCATATATATTGCGCAAAAATTAATTAGGTATATTGCTAATTTTGTATTATATACGTTACCTAGCATTTATATTATTGTGGAAATTTTTAAACTTTTTATAATTAAAGTAATATCAAAATGCTAGTTAAAGTAAATACAACAAAATTATTGGTATCCCTTGTCATTTTATATTTTAGAAATGAAAGAGTGTTAAGAGTAATTTCAAAATCATTTTACTTATTTTATTAGTATTATTTTTTTTTATGTTTGGAATTTCTTACACACCGCCTAATTTTGACATTTAATTTTTATCCCAAGAATATAGGAACATATTGAAATCATTCGTCCTAATTTTTTCAAAGAAGCTTTTTAGATTCATTTCTTTTAAAATATTTATATTTAGTATTTGTTATATTTTTACATTTATGCTAAATATTATTTTCCTTATTTACGTCACCTTTATGGATTTGAAAAACATTCTCAAGTCGAGCGAAAATGGATTTAATTAACATAATTATGGTACTCCATCTTTTTCATTTTGTAATATTATCTTCAGCATTTGATATTTAATATTTTTAATTTTAAAAAAATAAGTTGTTTGTTTTATCTGGTTTAAAGGTTAGAAACCTTTATGGGACCATATTTTTTCAGTTTTAAATTATATTATGCTTGTATTGTCTTGATCATAAAAGGTAATGAGTTTATTACATTTCTCGATATGGTATTAATAATAATCATATAAATGTTTTGCAATATAGATTAGTTACGCTCGAATCTATTCGGATTAGAATTTTATATTTTCTAACAAAACTATTTAAATTTTTTTATAATTATTGGTAAATTTTTTTGAGTTTTTAAATATTTAAGAGAAAGGTTCTGGGTTCAATTCCCGGCCGAGGGCCTATCTTTTCTCTTTAAAAAAAAAAAAAAAAAACTATTTAAAATTTACTGATTTTATAAAATACAAATTCCATAAATTGAATTAAATATCATTAATTTGTGTTAATTATTTTTTAATGCATTTATGTTCTATAGAAATTAATGGAAGATTTACTTTATTGTTATTTTATTTTTGTGTTAAAGATAAAGTTATTCTTTTACGGAATTTGTTTTATCATTACCTCCCTTTTATCTTAGGCTTGGAATGATGGCGGTAAAATAATAAGCTTTACCCTGATTTTATTGCCATCGCTGAGGAGGCGGATAAAGTCCGGGATTAACGACTAATTTCATGGGAGGGTCGAAGGCGGGGAGATTTTTCAGTGACATTTTGAAAGGGCTGCTATGACGTTATGCCTCGTAAACCCTCCTCCCTCCCCCCTCTCTCTCTCTCTCTCTCTCTCTCTCTCTCTCTTTTATTTACTCATTCAATCCTTACTGCTCCCGCAATCCAGGTTAATTTATAGTTTGTCAGTAATTATTTATTATAATTGCCTTTGGGATAATGAATATTATGTATTACTAAACTGGCTACGTTATAGCCTACCCCTAATAGAATGTCCACAACAATATTTAGATATAGTGCTTAGTTTTTTAGCTTAATATTAATTTTATCAAAATTTTCTAATTCATTTTATTTTTTCGTTTTCAGGTAAGTCACCTTAAAAAGTTGTATTACTCATCCGAGCTTAAGGTAAAATTCATCATTATTTTAATCGTTTAATATTTTATTTGCATGCCTTTACTTCTGTAGAATGTCATTTTTCTGTGTTAACTAGAAATAATTCTAATTATTGAACGAAATGTTAAGAACAGAAATTAAATGAAGAACATTAAAACTATAAAAATAAACACTTATAATGTATACTATAGTTATTATGTTTATATGATGGAAAAAATAATTTGTATCAATATCTGATATGGTTATGCTATGTGTTTAGTAACCTCACGCTATCGGACAGAACTTTTATAATTAATATGTTTTATTTATTTTTTTTATCACACCTCAGAAAGGGGTCTTGTGACTTAATTTATTGCCTACGCTATGTCGGGAAAAAATGGTTCTAGCCCGAAATATTGGCGAAGTGCGGGCGGCTTCATTTTGAATCTTATTTTTTTATTTACTTACCTCTAATAATGTTTTGAGTTTAAGTTCGACATGGATTTTAATTACGTATTATATTTATTATATTACAATCAATCAATTATAACTATAATTTAAAAAAAAAAATGAGAATAACCCGGGTTTTTTTTTAATAATACTGGAAGAATTCATTTATTTTTTAAAGCAATTATTTAAGAAGCGATCGATAATTCAATGAGATAGTAAAATATTTTCAAAATTTAAAGTTAGCTTCGATTTTAAGCCATGTTGTTATGCACTTGTGGATGATATGCCCAACACAGGCCCTGCACTAGAGACTTGCAGTGTTTGTCCCTTCCCAGAATTTATACCCACTTTCCACACTATCTACTATGGTTTATGGTTTCTGCTCCCTAATTTATCTCCCACCGAAATTTTCCTTTCTAATATTCTCACTGACTTTTGAATTTCGGTTACAATTAGAAGATACAAGTTTTAATTCGTGAATAAAATTACGTATAGTGCAGTTTATGTGGAACCTAATTTGGAACTTAAAAACAACTAAATACATGTATAATTTATAAAATATGTGAGTACCTTCATATTGGTCAGATAATTTTAGTAGTATGTGTTCGCCTTTATATGAAATTTCTATCTTGATTAAAAAATAAACACATAAGTTTTATTGAAAAAAAATTAGAGAATAATTTACAATAGTTACTTAATAGTAATAATAGTTACATAAATGTAACTAGTGAAGGAAATAAAAACGTAAAAAATAATTAAGATAATATATTGAAAATATAATTGGTATTGTCTGTGATAATATACTTAACTTGATTTACATAGCATATTTTCGATAGATAAGTTTCTGAAATAAGAAAAATGGCCATCTAAATACTATAAGACAAAATGTGGTTCAAAACTATCAGGGTAGTTTCCAGGATTACCAAAGATGTAGTAAACCGCAGTAATGGAGGATTTGAATTATTTTTAGATTTTTGGAGCAGATGAAATAACGAAATTTTATTTTTTATTTATTACAATTTTTATTGAACTTTAATGTTAGCTGTCACTGTGAGACCAATGAATAGGAGGCTTAGTGTTTAAGTCTAATTTTCTCCAAAATGAGTTTAAGCTGAATCGAGTTATTTTTTAAGTGAATAACTGTAACTTCACTATAAGTGAAGGGGCTAAGTCAGGCATTGGCTTGAAAAGGAATTATTGTTTATATTACAACTCCATTTCAAGCCAAAAACTACAAAAATGAAATGATTTCTGTTATCTGTTAACAGTTAACTCTCATTAGGCCAAATCCGACTGAACCACTTATTCACCATTACTATAATATATTCACCACCGGAGCTGTATATATATTAAAAATAAAAATAAACGAATATCCAAGATAAACTATATTAAACTAAAACAAAATTAAAGTGGATTGTTTTGAATACATTGATTTCCCCAAAAATATTACCTTAGCACAATGTCGTGGTTTATAAAATTGTTAAATATCTTATAACATTGGCACAGGTCCCATTAACGTTTTCTGATTATCTGTTTTCATTCGCGAGGACATATTGTTGATTTAATGTATATTATTAATAAGTGTCCTCCCGGTTGTTGACTATAAACAAAATGCCCGTTTTAAAAAACCATTGGTTATAAGGAAATGGTTTAGTTTTAGCCGACATTGACCCCGTTAAATATACACACACAGCCTAGGGATGTGTCAGCTGACAGACTAACGAACTGAAGCCGTAGGATATAGTCGCTAAATCATTGCTGCCAACCTAAAAACATTTATTATCCCTCCTGCTAGGAATGAAGAGAAAAGCAGCTTTATATAAATTGGGACTGCCACGGTTAAAATTTCGGGGCGATTGCCAACAATTTGTGTGTGTGATAGCCCTGCTTCTTCTGCCCGTACACAAATAGACCTGAAACTTATTTAAAAATACCTCTCTCTCCCTCCCTCCTCCAATGTGTGTAGTTGTGCTCGCCGTTGGGTGTAATATTGTGTCTGATTTAGCTCGGGGGTTGGGCCCCGTTAATATTAGTTTAAATTGGTTCGGTAATCATGTTCCCTGGTTAGCCAGCCCGCCTTCTTCCCAGTCGACTTTGTCATTCTCCTCCCATTTATTGCCGTCTCATCAGCTCTCATTCTGAGCACTTCTTTCAGTTTTTTTTTTTACGCTTCAGTTTTGACGTGTTAATTGTTTCTTTGATCTCGTCGGTCGAGACACCATCTCTCCTTCCTTGTCGTTCATCATCTCTCTTGTTTTCTTTTAATTTATTTATTAATATCTTGCTCGAGCGATGAACTTTTGAAAAGAGGAAATATTAAAAAAATTAATTTAGAATAGCTTCCAGTATTTATAAACAAGTTTAAAATATGTTTGAACTTCCTATGTTTGCTTTACATTAATAAAGAAAATTAATGACAAGGCGACGAAAGAAATTACTTTAATGTCATAATTTTCTCCTGAAAAGTGTTTATTCAACATACAAAAGAATTGAAACTGATAACAGTTTATTTAAGTAAAAACAAAATTATTGATTAAAAAATATATAACAAGAAATAAATATGGCACATAGCGTATGTGCGTTGACACAGAGATGTTCAGATATAATATCTTGATTCTTTTGTAATTTTCTTATGCCTGCCCTCTTCTCCCACCCCCAGCTTAAGTCTGGGAAGCCCTAAAGCTACTGCTCCGTTGATGCAAGTGTGGCCGAACAAATTTCCGATTTTATGGAAAAAGATCTTTCAAAAACTCCCTGTTCTGACTTAAAACAGGAGCTACTTAACGAATTTGAGGAAACTAAAGGACGCTTCATTGCGATGTTCTACGTGCTGCGCGAATTCTTAATAAGGAAAAAAAACCCACACCTCTCTGCTCCTTCTCGCTAGTTAATTACGGAAAGGCCAAAGATATTTTTGATATGACTAATCTATTTTCAGCTATAATATCTGTAGAACCAAAAAACAAAAATCAAGATATACGCATGTGTACCAACTAACTGTCAAAGATATCGTCAAACAAAAAATTACTGCCATTTAGAACCCAGGTGTATTAAATGTAAGGAAAACCACCATTTTTCAAAATGCCCATTAAAATTCACAGACACGCCTTACTGTACCAATTATAAAGGTTGTGCCTTATTTAATACCAAAGTATTAAAAATAATAATAATAAACTCACCTCCAGTTGAAAATATGAAACTGAAACTGATGTTAACCGCATGCCAGCCAGGAGAACTACATTTGAAGAATTCGAAATATCCTTCCGTCCTATCGCCTGGTGGGGTATGCTTCAGGAGATTCCTGGTGCAAGTTGAAATATAGAGATAACTCACTAAGAATCACTGAGTTTCGTAGCCCGGCAGGTGGCCCTAGGATTTTTTTAACGGAGTAAAAAATCCTTAGTTACGCCGTCCTTCGGAATGGACGTTAAACAGGTGTCCCGAGCCTGTAGTATGTCAGGTAATCGTTAAAAAACCCTATCCTAATTAAACCTGGATAGGCAAAATTTAGAGCTCCCTCTGTAGCATCGTCCGATTAGCTATGCAGCATAAAGTGACGTTAAATGAACAAACAAACTTAAAATCACTTTTACGATTTTTAATAATAATAAATCAAGATTGATGAAATTAATGGAGTAAGAAAGAAAATGTAAGTTAAGATGACTAGAAGAGAGGTAGCTGGATGTTAACTGTACGCTGTATCTGACCAGGCTGAGTGTATTAAGTGTCATACGTATTTTTATTTACTATACATATTTCAATATTATATCTTAGAGTACACAGGCTTTTTATTTAAATGTTCTTTTTTAATTAATAACTTTAAATATTGTGTTAGCAAGAGGAATACCTAATAAACTTAACATGACCTATAATACCACTTGTTATATTAAATTAGTAGCATAACACAGTTCACAGCATGTCCTGGAGTGAGCAACATCGCCTCTGTGACTTTTCTTATTTTTATCTTTAACTTTCAACGTGGCCTTTTACATAGTTATAGTTCGTGTTTCGGTGAAGTGAAATCTGAAATTTCAAAGTAAATTACTGACTAATAACTTGACTGTATTAATTAGAAAATTGAGTGATTCAAAAGACAAAGAGTTCGTTATCTTTGTTCTAGTCGCGGCAGGTTCATTCCCACCCACAGTATAAGGTAGGACTGACTATCAGCTATCACTGCGGCCTCTGGTACCGAATGAGGGTGATCTGTGCCGTTTTCAGATCAGATCTCATACGCACTTTTTATTTTTATTTAGTTGTCTTTCCTTCTTTACTCCTATCTACTCCAGTAATATAATATTACAAAATGAAATTTTACCATCAGGTATTATCTAACAAATCAGATGAAAAAAGGAAATACAAAGCGAAGTCGATCCCTAGAATCAACTACGAGAAATAGCCCAAGTAAACCTAAACCTAATATAAGGCGTAAAGTCGATGCACCTCCTACTACTCCGAATGATAATGACGGGGAACAAAATTCCATTGCTTCTCTTCTTCATAGGTTTAGAACCAGCACCCGGAGAAGAAAAAATCTATGATGTAAGGAGACTTTACTATACCCAGGTTCAAATCGAAAAACCATACTCGAAGAAAGACATTGTGCAATGTCATAACTCCCAAGCATAGGGACACACTAAGCACTACTGCCATCATACTCCAAGATGCGTCAAATGCGGAGGACCGCATAAAACTGAAGAGTGTGTCAGGCCGAGAGAAACATGTGTGTTGAGCACTATGTCTTCAAGGCCATCCAGCCAATTATAAAGGCTGCTAAACCTACAGAAATCTCATGTTCTGGCAGAATGTCGGCCCAGCGGCGAAGTGAGAACCTCAAGAAGACAGCCTTCTAAAATTGTAGATGGAGCTGTCTCCTACGCCGAAATGCCAGGTGGTCAACAAACGTATAGTCTCGGGGTCACGCTACAACCTGAACTACAATAATACCCCTCTAAACCACAACCTTTACAACCACAAAACCAGCCCCAACAACCAATATATTCCATGACTCCAAATCCAAATACCCCACATAAAATCCCTCATATCCTCCCTCCTTCAAATGCTACTGATCTCACAACACTACTCACATCATTCCTCTCCAAGTTCAAATCCATGGGCACACTACTAATATCTCTCCTAACAAATCTTGTTTCCCATCACTTTCCTGTCCAACAAAATCCTTAAATGACATCCACCTTATCCATCCTCCTTTGGAATGGGAATGGTATTCGAAACCACACTGACGAACTAACAGCTTTAATGTATGATAAAAAAATATATGTAGCATTAATTAGAGAAACTCGACTGACCAGTTAACGGAAGCTCAACATAGCACAGTACCAAACCTACCGGACCGACCATCCTGATGGAAAAGTTCATGGTGGTACTGCTATCCCTCAATCCATCCCTCAGTCCATCAATCCCTCTCCCAAAACCCATCTCCACTCCCATCGACGATATCCTTCAGGCTACAGCTGTTACAATGAAAACCTTTTCCTTTCCCATCACATTAGCATCGGTGTACTGCCCTCCTAATAAATCCATTTCCCATTCCCAATTCAGCTGTCTCCTGAACTCCTTAGGAATTTCCTTTTAAGTGCAGACATCAACAATGGGGCTCAAGAACTGCTAACACCGAAGGTCGCATCCTCCTCTCTGCACATAACTCCCATAATTCCAGTTTTATTTCTCCAGGCACTCCTGCATATTGGCCCACTGACCCAAACCGAAATCCTGTTCTTGACTTTTTCAGGCTTAGGTCCCCTAAACTACTCCATAGAACGCCTTGGTGAACTGTCCTCAGATCTGAGTCCTTTGATCCTAACCCTTTCTGTTGTCCCATTTTGTATTTACGGTTGAGAGGAAAATAGTTGCCTGGAAGATCTAATGTGGGATATAGATAGTCTGGAGGTTTAGTAAAAATACCCAATAAATAAGACAAAGTTATTTATTGTAAGTTGCTTACAATAAATAAGTTGATCTTATTTGGTATTTTTTTTTTAATGCACCCCCAGGTTATATCTCACATTTTGTATTTACATTTCTTTATTTTTTTAAAGTATATTTAAATTATAATTATCAGTAGTTTTAACATTTTAAAAATTTATATTCGTTTAGTATTAATGTTTAAGTTCTTAAAATACCAGGGTGTTTGAAATTTCTTAACTAACTTATTTTAATTTTATAACTAACTTATTCGTAACTTATTTTTTCTTTCGTTTTCATGCAAAATCAACCTATACAAAATTGGATATATTGACAGTTATTTCTTTTTTAATTTAGGCCAGAAAGTTTAGATTGCTTGATACAACAAACACGTTTCGGATAAATATATCTTTTCTCAGGTAGCTTTATTACTATTTTATAAAAATATTTTTCATCCAAATGATAGATGACAATTTAATGCCTATTAATATTTAGATATTACACTAAAATAGAGCCAAAAACTCAAAAAGAAACACTATTATTTATTATAATGCAATTGGGAAAAACTACAATGCAAAGCCTTATGTTTCAAAAATACAGCTACTTACCAGTCGACGTTTCGCCTATTCAGGCATTATCAAGACACCAAAATCAAAAAGAGGGTTATGTGAATCGCATATCGAAGAAAAAGGTGCAATACATCCCAACGATCAACAGCCCAAACAGGCTCCAAACATGAGACAGCAACCCACCACCAAGACGTTCAACATACAACTGAACCTAGTTGAACTTAGTTAGTTGATAATGCCTGAATAGGCGAAACGTCGACTGGGAAGTAGCTGTATTTTTGAAACATAAGGCTTTGCATTGTGGTTTTTCCCAATTGCATTATATTAAGATATTACTATTTTTATTTTAAGTTGAGATTTTTTTCCATAGTATTTTACTCACTATTTTAGAATTTAATCTTTTAAATAGGCGGGAACATTTTCAATTGAATTTAGTTCAATGACAATGTATTTTTTGCCACTTTTTTTTTAGCTGTATTTTTTTACAGGATATGTAACGTAACTATTTTGGAATCGAATCCCGTACGAGGCAGTAAGAGGGGGGGGGAGTAAAGTTGAAAGGAAATAGTAAGCAACTGTTGGGTCCTCATAAATTGTCCCTTTTCTCATAAATTAGCGGCGATAACTGTTATAGCCGGCAATAACCCAGGGACGAATTTCCGCCTCCGAGTCAGCCCGGCAGGAAGTGGACTCGGCATTTCTTATCCCAAGGGTTGAGGTAACTAATTCTTATGTAGCCGTAAGGTTTATATTTAGGGGGGCTCCTATGGATGGCTACTTGCGTGGGGTGATATTCCAGAAAATGTAATTGTCTATATAACTGTATAGTAATATGCAATTATTGTTATTATTATTATTAGCAATGATGATTTTTATGTTTGAGAAAAAAAATGTCGAAACACTCGATTTTAATTATAATGTTTTTATTTTTGGTTCTAAAGTTTAAAAATTCTTTAGTTTCTCTATTTTGTACTAATAACTATTTCGTTATTTATTGTTTTATTTGTTAGTTTATTCACTAAGTTCATTTTTCAGGAAATATAATTTTAAATTTAACTCAATAAGTTTTTTAAAAGTTTATCGATATTTTAATTATAAGTTTTTATATGTTTTATTAAAATATATAGTTTTTATATTTGGATATCAAGTAAAAAAAATCCTAGTCTCTTAATTTTATGCTAATGAACTGAGCCTATTTTTTTATTTAATAAACTTATTTTTATCAAGTCCATTAAATCAAGAAATGCTATTTTAATGATATTTTTAGTCATTAGCTCTATTCATTATGATTACTATTGTCTTAGTAATTTTAAGTTTAATAACCTAAAACTTTAGTGATACGTAAGCCACTATTTTATATTAAATAGAGTTTTTAGATTATAAATTATATTGGTTTCATTTTTGGGTCTCATGCTAAAAAAATAATCGTAGTCACTTAATTTATGAAATTACAAACGTGTTCTTTAAGTCAACTACTTCACATTTGAAGATATTCTTTTATAGCTATAATCGATCCTCAATGTCTTAACAAGCATGTTTGAACACTTTTTCGATATTTATGCAAGTTTTTATCTGTTTATAAAAATTGCATAACGTTATTGTATATTGTAGGTTAAAATAATTCTTTAATTCCTTTCAACTGAACCTATGTTTTTTATTAATAATCATATTTTTATTGTCCTTAAAATCAAGTAATGTGATTTTAAAGATTTTTTTTTTATACATAATAGGATTTTTTCAGTTATTAATTTTGGTTATTGTTTGTTGTTGTTTAAAGGCGTTAAACCGTCGGGTCATCAACTCCTGTGGTTCGCTTTATAAAGTGTTTGTATGCGTATATTATTTGTAAGCAATAAACATATGCGAAACACACACTCACTAAAACTGGACGTCAGATGCATTTTGAGCTGTAATTGAGACAGTATGCGATATGATTTCAAAACCTGAAAGACCAAAGCGATGTTAGCTGACTTGTCTTCTAGTCCCTCCAATAAATTTGGTTATGGGCCTATTTTTTTTATTGTTGATATGTAATAATTACATTATTGAAAAATATATGTAATCGTTAGAATAATGTTTAAATTGGAGATGGCAATTAATTTTTGTTTGATAAGAATAAATTAGAATAAGAATATACTTGCGACTATATTACTAATGCAAGCCATCATGCCGAGTTGCACAAGTCAGAGTTGTTAAATCGAAGTAGATAATGGGGTAATAAAGTGCAACCTGCGGTGTAATAAATCATCCAGCTATTTCTGTTCATAATGCTTGGAATGGATTCGCTCCATTCGGCGCGACTCCATTCATCCAGTCACATTTATCGGGAAGCTGTTAAGTCAACTTAGGTAGTTCTTACGACGATTCCTCGCTCTTGATAAGGTTTCTCCTGATCGCCATTGGAAGCGTTGCCATCGTCTGAATAGGGCGTGATAAATAATAATCCTCTTGGGTCTATTTGGTTTGGTTACAATATAATTTTATGTAACTATATTATTTTTTTATTTGATTTTATTCGGTATTATAAAATTTCTAGAGTAATAATAATAATATGACTTAGCAAACCCGAAGGCTCGATGATGATACAACCAATCTCTCACAAAGTTCTGTCCACGGATCACTAACCAAACCCAATCACTCTTAACGCAATCTACCCACCTACGCCTCGGCCTACCCCTCAGACCCCCAGTCGCTATATACCCTATTAGCATTTAGGAATTCGTTCTTTACTAAGCCCAGCTACTTTACAGGCCGGTCTTAATCTTCGAGACGCTATCACTTGAGTAATATTAACTAGATAAATGCTTCTCAATTCCGAAGCATGTATTTCGTAGATTAATAAGATACTAAACCACAAAAAATACCAATAGTTAGGGCTTGGATGAAAAATTTCAAACAAGAAACCTTGAATATTTTAAAAAATAAATAAATAAAATATTCCTGTCAACATTTCACCAATTTATGCTTTCTCGGGACAGATAACATAGACAGAGAACATTAACATTTAAATATATTAAAACTATAAATAAATGAATGAACGAAACTAAAAATATTTGAGTTGATTGGATAATTCTAATGATGGATTGAATTGGCCTGGGGGTGCAGTTAGAGAAGGGGAAGTTAAATTTATTAATTATTAATTTTATATTAAATTTATTAATTTATTAATTTGCTATAGTTTATTTTAGTGCTACTTTTTTGTGAGTAGTGCAGGTGCATTTTATAATGTTATTGATTATAGCCTGATCCATACATATATATCAAATATATTGTTTTTAATGTAAAGGAGATAGTTGGGGGGTGCAGTCAATAAGAACACAGAATAAGTGATGAACTTATATTATGTGCCGACGTTTCGACCTACAGTGTAGGTCATCTTCAGGGCGATTTTGGAGATACTAAATCTAACGGCCTCGCTCTCCAAAATCGCCCTGAAGATGACCTACACTGTAGGTCGAAACGTCGGCACATAATATAAGTTCATCACTTATTCTGTGTTCTTATTGACTCCACCCCCAACTATCTCCTTTACGTTAGATCATCCAGTCAACTATTTTCATCTCATATATTGTTTTTAGTTTTATATACTTACTATTATATTTACTTTCGTTTAGGTATTCCTGTGTTATACTTTCTGAAACAAAGAGATATTATTGCAAATATATAGCAGTACACTTTTTTTGTGTGTGTGTGAGAGGGACGGGGGGGTAGTGTCCCGGGGGGGGGAGGGGTGTAATTATTCAGAGGTTTCCACTGGTTGCTATTCATACCCGCCGCCTCATTACCGCCGCCATTGTTGTTATTCTCCCATCTCCGCTTCTTATCTATCTTCCCTCTCTCTCTCCTTCTCTCTTTCAAGGATAACGAAGAGAGTGCAAGATAATAAGGCTCCATACTGTATTATGGACCCATTTTAATGCTGGTCCAAAACTACATTACTTGCTTCGACCAAAGTAGCCTATGCTAAAGTCAGTACATAGTCGAGGCTGTGCAGTTTTTAGCCAACGATCGTATTAGGGTGGTGATCTGTCCTAGATAAACCGTCAGATTTTTCCTCAATCGAGGGAATCCCGTTTACAGAGTGAGCCTCAGGAAGGCCTGGAGATCCATAAAGATCCTGTTTCATCTTTATGACAGGCCAGCCCTTATCAGTTAAGGGTTCCGCATTTAATGAGAAGGTGGTGTGCCTGCTTCGCATTCATTATCATGTAATAGACGAATAGTAGTTTATGAATATAGAAAATATATTAAAAGAATTATAATGAATCAGAGCATGTAGAAATGATTCGAAAACATTTTTTTAAAAATCTATTGATATATTTTATTATGATTTGTATTAAGGTGATTTTCTTGTTCTAGTCAGACCACTTTTATAACTTGTATCTTGAGGGTTACTCGAAATATTCAAATTATAACAAAATGACGGAAGCTTTTAAGGAAATTCCTAAGCTAGGTTTTCGAATCCAATGCTACATTGATTGCCAGAAAAATAACTTTAAAAATATTTTTCTCCATTTTTCTTAATTATTTTTAATACCTCACCTTCCTTCTTTTTAATTTTTAATTTTAATCATGTAGGTCTTTGGGAAAGGAATATATTTTAAATTGAGATTGTTATGCTATTAATAAATTATTAGTTGGTGTTCACTTTAGTTGGTTTCACACAAATTAATAGGTGGTGTGAATATGTGTAATTTAATTAATTAATGAATGAATTATATAAGTTAATCGTTTTAAAAATTATTTCCTGTTAATCCAACAGGAGCGGAACCACGTGACTAAGCTGCTCAGTAATAATGTTTTATTTAATGACAATAGCAATGTGGATTTATTAAAGTACAATGGACGTAATTGTTTTTCATTTTTAAGCTTTTTTTTTATACTAAACATTTAATTTATTTTAACCAGATAACATACCCGGCACTCGGTATTTATAATGATTGGGTATAAAAACTTGGGTATTAGCTCTCAGTTATTTCTGAAACTAGTTTGGTGAGCAATTATCTCCTCGCGGGTAACCCGACGGCCAATTACAATTGTCTATCCCTTGGATTTAACTTTATAGTTCTCGGGAATTATCTATATTTACTGTTATTCCATCCAAAGGTTGGAGGAGGGAAAATCGTTAAAACGTGATCAATGCCATCCATTAACCCACCGTCGCTGGATTAGTTTCCCGATTACGCAAACCCTCTTCCTTGGGTTCGAAACCCGTCCTCTGATTGTCATTTTATGGAAATATCGACTTGTTCATAAAAGTTGGATGGAAGCCGGGGGTGGGGCATGAAGTAAATGATATTTAATGCATGGCCCCAAAGAGGGGGTGGGGGTGAGTATAATGTGATTTTAATGAGGCTCGGGGGCAGATAAAATGCGCTCTAGTGGGAGAGAGAGAAAAAAAAATCTGAGAAGAGACATTGTTACAAACAAAAAAAAAAGTTGAGGGGAACTACAGAGAAATAAAAGAAAAGAAAGTGGCATTAAGAGAGCGGAGGATTTTAAATAACTGGGGACAAATGGAGGGTTCGATTCCTGCCATTAGGTTAACGAGATTCGGATGACTTGTCGCCTCTCCGGGGGTAGATACCTCATCTTCTGTCCTCAGCCGGTGTAGGGCTCCTCTGAGATAGGACCGTTCCTTATATAGGTAGGTACATGTATAGGTATATATGTCGCAAAACAGTAACTATAACCGCTTGCCTTTTAAAAGAGTACCAACCCAAGTTGGTACTTTTCCTGAACTTGAAAAGGTAAGACGCTATTATAGAATATATCAGTGAGAGATTAGGTAGAACGATCTGAAAGAAGATAAACGGAAGTGGAATACGGAAAGTGAGGATGAACTTTATATTTAAGGCGGCTTTATTTCACGTACATTAGGACTTAACCGAAGTTGGCAGCATGGTTATACTTGAGTTTGAATCATTTCATGATTCCTATATCATTTAGTCAAATTTCGTGGAATTCTTCTTGAAAAAAATCTAAAACTATATTCTGAAAAAAAGTCCATATGTTTAAGTTATATATATGTACACACAATATGTCATATATATATATATATACACACACATGATATTCTAATAATTATAATGATATTATTTTTTTACGACGTTGGATTACGTCTGTTTTAACTGTTGTTTCATTTTCTTCCACACCTCTTTCATACTCTCTTCGTTCTTTTGTATCTCTCCTGCGTCCGAATTGTGCCCACCTTATAAAATTTAATTTACGTTTTATAATTGATTTAGGTCGATGCAATAAGATTCCTAAGTCATTCAATGTATTTATGAAACTGCTAGCTTATGGCCGCGGCTTCGCTCGCATGTTATTTGGTCTGCCACATAAAGTTTCGTGAAAGATCATTTTAAATAAATAATTTTATTATTTTTTAAAAATATAAGTTACTCGTACATCCAAAATTTCAGATATCTAAATTCAAAACTGGCGGATTCTATACAACCTTTGAACTCCTATTATATTAAAGGGGGAACCCTTGAGGTGGAATTATCCAAATTTCTTTCTTAAACTATACCAAGAACCTATCTGCAAATTTCAATATGCTAAGTTCCTGATTTGCCTTTAATTATGTACTATAACGGGGGAGGCACATGTCCCCGTATAAATTCGCCCTTGCTGTAGCCTATGATGTATAATCTATTGTACCAAAGTTTCTTCCAAATCCGTTCAGTAGTTTTTGCGTGAATGAGTAACCGACATAAATACAAACATTCGCATTTATAATATATGTAGGATATCAAAACAATAGTTTAACTCATGTTCTTTCTGTTATTTTAACCACTATGATCATGTGATTTGCCTTTAATTATGTACTATAATGGATTCTCCACAGTACCTAAAAAATTGTCGGGGGGGGATGTGCTCCCGTGCACCCCCCCCCAATATCCGCGCTTGCTATAGCCTATGTGTTATTCTGATGTATAACCTATATTACTGTAAAGTTTCATCCAATTCCGTTCAATAGTTTTTGTGTGAAAGAGAGACAAACATACAAATTTTCACATTTATAATATTAGTAAGATTTAATCATTAAAATAGCTTGAAAAATATTTTTCCTCATTTGATGTATTGCATTGAAACAATTAACCTGGATTGACAATAACAATCTGAAATATTTTTTAATTTAGAAACTTTTGATAGGGTTAAAGGATTCAAAGGCGAAGATAGAAGTTAAGTATTGAAGTTCTATAGGTGTGAGTACACACAGACACAAAGAACTTTAAAACTGTCCCAAACTGCATTTGACACTATCCTTCTATGCCTTCCCTATACTATTGTATAATGCACATGGAGAGTATATATGATATAGGCGTATAGTAATTACGTGCGGAACGTGTTATTGTGGAGAGCAGCTGCAAGTAATACTAGCAGATATGAGTGGATGTGTTGGCTGCGTGTCCGATCCTATGTCAGTGCATTGCTAAATTGTTTGCATATATATGTTCCTCATCTACATGTTTAGTTTGAGGATGGTTCATCTTAACGTGGCTAGGATAGGAATAGCACATAGTCTTGTCCGGTGCGGGTTATGATCTGGCGTAGGCAATCAATTATTAAGTTCAAAAGCTGACTAGAGGATGCTTGTATGTAATGAAATACCCGAATTACAATAATTTTTTCCGTTTGAGACACTCTTTTCTTTAAGATTATCTATATTGTACTTCTTGGTAGTTTATTCGGCTCAAAATTTTGCAATCCATTTGGTGTTTTTATGTATTTATTGTATTATATCCAATAAGCCTTTTTTATTTCACTTATGATAAATTAGAAAGCAAAATTAAAGGTTACTTCTATTATGTCAGAGCTAACAGAATAATAAATTGAAGTACTTATTACATTGTTTCATTGATCTTATCTATTGCAAATAATAATTAGTGGAGCCAATTTTCACTTTTTGATAGTAGGTTTATGTCTTTTGGCCATATAATATATGTCATAATGTATTATTATTATTTATGTGTGACCCTTATTACTATGCACTTCGGCCTAAAAAGGCCCATTGTGCTTGAGTCCTAAAAATCCCTAATATAGGTCTAGACTTCTGAGAAATTTTAAATAGTCTTTAAACCTCAGTTCTTTGTCCTAATGTAATTTCTACCCGACTTTTAACTGTCTAAAATTGCAAACCTTTTTTTTTTTTTTTAAATATTATTTTATTTGAAAAGAAAAGATATAGCCAGGACCGGGACTCGAACCCGGGACCTTCACCTCTCCGTGGTGACCCCTTATCCATCTCGGCTATCCCGGCCTCGCTTCACTGCCAGCCATATCCCCTCTTTTCAATTGATCCTACATCTCCGTGTTGTCTTTGCGATGTATACACAGGGAGAATGTTAATTTAACATTATTTTATTTTGGATTTTTTTTTCATCTGATCAGTACGTTATATTAAACTAGATCAAGTGAGACATTGAGGAAAAAAAAATATATATATTTATATATAATTCAATCCGATTAAACTAACGGTTAGTGTGAATTAGATAATTATAGTTAATTTGTCTTTAAAGCTGACTATAAATGATTCTCCATCAATTGAAGGGCTTGTTGGGCTTGCTGCCAGTGCCGGCTCTATCTTCCCTATTTCCAATGAGCGACCTTCTTCCATCTATCTACTGCCTTGTACAGAGTAATTTACAATCTCCCGTATGTATATATTTGTTTTTCCTCCCATGGAAAAAAAAAACTTTATTTAATTCCGTCCATTAATTACTTTACAGTAACAAATTAGCCGCATCAGTTCCTTCGCTTCGTCTTTTCGTACCCCTGAGGTTCCAAATAGACCCATCAGTTGCTAAGTGAAATGAATCGAATATCATTAGGCATTTATGAATTATTCCTTATTTTGTATGAGGTAGTTAGTTGGATTGTATCGGCTGCTTGTCGTGCGATTTCAGCTCCAGTATTATTTATCGTCTTCGAATGTTGTTAGAATTTAGGTCGTGTTTGGGAGCGGAGTGGCTCAGTGGTAGAGCGCCGAGTTGCCATGCCGAAGGTCCTAAGCTCAAATACCTCTCGCTGCCAGACTTTTATTAGATCTGTTAGCTATCCTATAGGGCCCTCCTGGGGCTCACCCAGCCTCTATAAAGTGGGCACCTAAAATAAGGGGGAAAATCTGGCAGTTGAGATTGATCTAGGGCTAATCACCTCTCTAAACAACCGTTATCCAAGAAACAGTAGAGTCTCTACCGTGTAATGAACCCCAGACCCTTCATGGGTGGTAGTGGTACAGGTTTGTTTTATTTGGGGGGAGAGAGAAGTTAAAAACAGGTTTATAGAAAAAAAGTAAGTCGAATATTAAAATATTTATTGATTTATTGCTTATTATCGACCACTGTCTTAACTTGCCGAGACAAGCCACATCTTTCCATCTCACTATTGTACACAAGGCGTTCCTCCCTGCAGAACCGATGTCCAATAAACGGTACAGACTCTACCATATACTGAACCCCTTCACGGGTTACTGTGGTACAGAAAAAAAAAGTATTTATCGATCTTCATCATCGAGTGTGGCCTTGAATAATTTACAGAATAGATTAATTAAAGTTTTATTATTGTTATTAAAGCAGATTGACCTTTCTGAAATCCTTTTAAAAATAATTAAAGTTAATATGTTTTGGTTTACTATTTCCAATAATCTACAATTGTAATGGACCATGATGAAGATTTTATGGTTTGAGGTTTTCCCTTTCAAAGCGGTAAGGTTTCAAGTTAAGTCATTATACAATGGTTTATACTACTTAAAGTAATCATATTATTACTTTGTTGAAATTATTCTCATTTTTTTTTAAATCTTTTTTAATAAATGGAGTTTTGTGCTAATAACAGCAATCGGTCCCAAAATTGGTGGAAATGACTGTAACGGGGTCTCACTCATTTCTTAAACTACAGTTTTGGAATCTTGGAAACCCATAAGACCATTCGGTTAAATGCCGAACCATACACTAACTACAGAATTTCATTGGTGTTATTAACCTGAATGTATTATTTATTTACACTTGATAATAATTTTAAAACCTACTGCTACTACTGTATACCTTGTTACACTTCTATGTTAACTATCAACATTTGTGCTTCTGATATTGTGTAGTTTCTTTGGTATCTGATGGTGAAATTCTATTTCCGTAAAATTGGTCCATGTTTGGCCATGTTATGGCTAATGTAGCCGGTCGTAACTCATTGTGGCATAGCGATCTTATCTGGCGCGGACAGTGATTATCCTCCCATACATTTCTCGGCCATCCGGAACGAGGCGGCCCGTGGAGGAGAGAGGACAGTTAATGTAGCATTTCGGTTCTAATTACGGGCACCTCATTTACCTTCTACAGTTCTTCGCTCCGCTAATTTTCTACACTTCTCTTTTTACCTCCTTCTTTCTTTTTTCCTTCTCATCTTATTGTTCTTCTGCACGGCTCTAATCCCCCTTCTTACCTCCTTTACTGCCGCTGGAGTTGTTGTTTTCTTCTTCCGTCAACCTTACTAATTTCTGTTTTGATGAAATTTGAGATTAAAGTATACATTTTTCAAGTTGACTTTTTCTTTTCTTTGTGATAGAAAGTCATATTTAATATAAGTCATATTTTTCTTAATGTAAATATAAGTATAGATATAAATAGAAATCGCTGGATGGTGTGGTAGAGGATACCCATACTCTACTTGTTAGAAATCGGAATCATGCAGGGCTGTGTAGGGATGACTGACGAATACGATTAAGGGAGGCCAAGGCTTTATCAAAGGGCTGCTAATATAATATTAATTAATACATATAATTACAGTTTTTATAATTTTCAATATTATATATTATTCGTTTACATTATCTACTCATCTAGAGGTAGTAAAAAATAAAGCTATAAGTATTGGTGATGCTCATGAAATTGTAATTCATAATCTATTAATTCACTCGTTATGCTTAGATTATTATTTTAATTATTTTTGTGGAGAAATACATCTCTATATTGTCATATTTGATTCGTAAGAAAAAACCAGCCCAACCTCACAAAATCACTCCAAAGCTGAACCTGGATATCACATCTAAGCCATACTATGTGACTACCAATATGTGGTAAATAACTTAGCCTAGCTTCCTCTGCTTATTAATGTGTCCTCCGGTTGCGAGATCTGTTTTCTATCGCAATTGTTGCTTCCAAAACCCTGGATGTTGAAGTTATCTTGAAACTAATCCAGACCTTCAATGAGTATTAATGCCTAAACCACAAGATGGGATATAGAACATTGTCTTAACTTTATCAAGTTCAGATAAACTTATGTATTTTAAAAATGAGTTTTCTAGAGCATTCGTCTACTCTTTTCCCCCGCCACGTAGCGGTAACTCGAGTCGGCTGAGATGGCGGAGCGCAGTCGCAGATAAAAATGATAATATCGAGAGCTATTCCTTGTAAAGTGTAAATGTCTTCCTCCCAACAAGTATTAATCTCCTACGTGGTTTTGATCTCAAATTTGAGATAGGCCATTTCCCTCTTGCCGCAGATTTATACAGGCACACACTGGTACGAAAACGCTAAAGAACGCTTAAATAACCATAAAAATCCTCATGAGATTGAAGTATAGCCTAGAAATTTGCCAGACTTGTTTGTTGAGGAAGCAATTGGTAGATACTTAAGTGACCCGCTATTCAATGAAAGTGGGGAGAGAATGATTAACTTCTGCGTTGACAATGAACTCTTTATTGGAAATTCTTTCTCCCCTCATAAAAGAATATACCAAATTGAAGGTTGAGGAATGAAATCAAGAAAGCACAATTGACTATTTTGCGTAGGTACAGCAAGCCTTCGGCGAGGTAATGGATGTAAAGGCAATATGTAGGGCAGAAGTCAATTCTAATCCTAGACCCTGGAATCAATATCCCAAGTGCCAGGAAAAATAAAGTTTATGAGAGGATTGCCACAGAACAACTTAGGATACAGGATAAAGATAGCAGTACGAAAATAAGTTGGAGAGAACTCGAACGGAGGAGAACTCATTTGACCCTTGGACAGTTAATTTAACAAGGGAAAAAGTCAAGAAGGCTGTCTAGGTATTGCAGAAAAAGTGCTTGGAAAGAAAAAGATCAACACTGCATTCAAAAGAACGAAGTGGTGGGGAGAAGATGTGAAGAGCAAGGCCAAGAAAAAGAAACAAGCATGAAAGAAATACCGACAAATAACCCATGTGAAATGACCATTAATAAAGAAAGAAAAAACGAGAGAGGCAAAACGGGCGGTGAAATTGGCTAAGGAGATAAGCTGGTCTGAAGATGGAGAAGAATTGCAAACAATCTATGTTCAGGACAAAAGGAAGTTTTGGAGCACCGTGAAGGGATTATGTGGAAAATAGGTTAGAAGCATCAAGAACGGGATAGGATACCTGATTACTGAGGAGGCTTCTTAAAAGAATGGAACGAGTTTTTCAGTAAGAAGTTTGGAAGTGGAAGAATTCAAGGTCCAAGGATGGAACATGGAGAAACATTGATAGGACAACATGTTGATGAGGATGACCTTATCGAGGATTGGGAATTGGAACTTGCCATGGCAAACGCTAAAAGCAACAAGGCAGCTGGCAACGACGGAATTACGTCTGAAATGTTGAAATATGGTGGATACCAAGTACAAAGGTGGTAACTCCAAATTTTCAACAAGGTATTCCAAAAGAAGGAGATTCCAACTGACTGGGAAAATAACATCATCGTTCCAATCCATGAGAAAGGTTTCACGGTAAAATGCGAAACCTATAGGCTTATATGCCTGTCATCGGTAGATCTGAAGTTGTACTCCAGAATATTAGAAAGAAGATTAAGGAATGTTGTCGAACATAGGCTTCAGGAAGAACAAGCGGCTTTCAGACCTGGACAGCAAACCCAAGACAACGTTTTCACTGTTCGATGCCTTTTCGAGACGTTTATAGAAAAATAAAAGATTCATCTCGCTTTCCTTGATCTGCGTGGGGCATTCGATAATGTACCCCCGGTTGAACTCTAGCCAGCACTAGAAGACAAAAGAGTTCTATTGTTATTATTAATCTAACTCAGGCGATCCTTAGCGTATGCCGAAAAGTACACGGAATATTCAGGCTCACTGGCAAAAATCTGATGGATTTGAAATGGAAACGGGGACAGCAAGGGGACAACCTAAGCCCATTACTATTTGTGATATACATGGATAGGATAATATGGGGAGCTAAACTAAGGAGCCCCAAATTAAAAGTTGGAAATTGGAGAATGCATCCCGTGTTCATTCAAAATCTAATATTTGCTGATGACATCCTCATTATTGCAGAAAACAGAGAAGCATTGAAAGCATGGGAGGAAGCCCTGAGTCGCAAAGGAATGACAGTGAACTCAAACAAATCAAAATGGTTGTCCCTAAAAGTGGTTCTAGGGAACCAGAGGTAGAAAAGCGGGAACATTTGCCTTAAATTTATTAATAATACTCAATCTTAACATATCTTCAATTAACTGTTGATGAAGATTGGACAGGTGAAATTCATCCACTAAATATTTAAATAAAGTGTGTGCATTTTGCTCCTTTGACTTCAATAATTCTTCCACAAGGACACGGATTTTCACTTCTGTCGATGACACGGTAAGCGTAATCAAACACATAAACGACAACTGACAAAACAACAAAACTTTGTAGTGGACAAAGGGGTCTAAAATTTAGTTCCGATTGCCTAAAAGGTAGGCCTATGCAAATTTACTAATCCTCAATTGAGTGAATATAGTAAAAAAGAAACATTTTTAAGCGCTTTTTAGCGATTTCGCCCCACTGTGAGGCGCCTCTGTCCTCCTTGTTTCAACTCCTGTTTCTCCTTCTGTTTTTGTGAACCAGGTAAATGCTCCATTAAGGACTTAGTCATAAAACAGCAATTTAACCGAATAATGTGACACTGAAGTATTTTTTAACATCATTAGGGTATAAACTTGTCGGAATTAAGAATCCTACCACATTGTATTGCTTTTCGGTTTTGACGTAAATTTAGAAATAATCTATGGGTATTATGGGTAGAAATAGAAGATTTTAATTACATTAATAAAGTGAACAAAATAGTAGGATGGATAGGAGCAGTGAAGGAAGATGCCAACAGAATAGGTGTTGCAGAAGAAATAATGTGACAGGAACCGCTTCAAGATACTTATAGAAAACGCAATCTATGAAAAAGACAAGCCTTGTCCAGAGTGTGGACAGATGAACAGAAGCAGAGATGAGCGGTTGGAGAGAGAATGAAGAAGTATTGGGAAGAAAAAGAAACACCACAAGTCTGAAGTTGTAAGCGGTCATAGATGGCCAAATTTATAAAAAAAATAAATAAAAAAAGTGGTAGAAATAATTAAGATAAGATATGCCCGGTAAGAAGAACATACCGTGTCCTTGGTGTGGTCTGATGCTCCAACCTGGGGGAGGAATTATATATATGTATTATTATGTATGTTACCATTATCTATTTATGTGTACATTTGTGTATTATATATACACAATGTAGTACACCTCAGCATTCTACTGATGGATTCCTGATGTACAAGAGAAGAAGAACAGACAGAGAGAACAGGATGAAGTAGTAGACTATCACCTTTAATGGGAGCACTTGCTAAACCTTAAACCAGCTTCTGTCCTAACTTAGCTAAGCCCGTCTAATTGCTGTTAGGGTCAGTCCACTTGCCTTCCTTGGCAACCATTAATCAAAGCCATTATCATCTAAGTGATTGAAAGTATTTATCAATAACAATTGGTAATAAAAAATCAAAATTACAATAAAGTCTTGTAAAACCAGGTGTATTGTTAAATATTGCGCTAGTTATAGTTATATAAGCGTGTTAATCGTTATTTTTCAGTTTGCCTGATTATATTATAAAACAAGAATGACCAACATGAGTCTCATTGTTGTCTTTTTGGAATACAGTTTATAGTCCAGGATCCCTGGTACATTTTTGCACTTGATTACTATCAAGCTGAATTTTCGTGAATTAGCTTCGTTTGGATGAGACGCCCAACAATTTCCTTTGCGAAAATTCTCGATTGTGGTAGCTAACAGATTTAGCTACTCAATCGGCATGTATCGATAACGACGTCATCAAAAATGATTACTAACCAGCTGATTTTTTTTTTTTTTACTTTGTTAATATTTATATAATTTAACAGTCATATTATCCTACAAATTGCGTGGTAGGTTATCCTTAAATTTTGGAGAATCATCTAATCGACATATTTTATCCCTGCTACCTCTGTTACCTACCACAATCGAGAATTTTCGCAAAGGAATTTCCTTATGCCCTGTCCTAATCATACCTTACTTGCGACAGGTACTTTCGTTTTCTGTTATTTTAGAAACTTAGAGCAGCACATTGTTTAAAAATTTTGCAGTGGTGACTTAAGAAGTATTTTTAGACGCTTCAGATTGATTAGAAAATGTACAGCATTGAAGTTTGTCCTCTTTGCCTTCTTTGTGTTTTTCATCTTACATAGTTTAATTATAGTATCTTAATAGCATAATAAAATTATTCTAAACAAAAAAATCGATTTAATATATTTTTCAATTTTTGGTACTTACCCTTATTTAAACAAGTTTAAATGAGTCTAAGGAATGTTTAGTATAAAACAGGGGCTTTGCAGAACAATCGAAATATTTTTAAACATGGATTTTTTAATGTTTATATATTTTTTCTTTATATTAATTCAAACGGAAAGTTGAAGTATATTAAGTATATAAAAGGGAGATGAAAGGTAATGAAACCACCCTGCCTAACTACTTTTAAAGTTTGGATTTTTTATTTTTATGTATTTTTACGCAATAATAAAAGTTTAAAAAAATGCTATAGTTAATATTCATTGTTGACTAAATCATTGGCCGGAGCCAATCTGAGTAACATAGATTGGCTCCTATACTTCCCAGACCTCACAAGTACTCCTTGGAAAAAAACTAATTGCTCTCAAGTATTCTTAATGGATATCGGTTCCCACCAAGGAAATCATTCTCTCAAATCATTAACTCATTCATTTCAATATTATTAATTTATTGTTAATTGAAAGATCTTTGCTCTTTGCAATAAGGAATGTACGTTACCTAGCAACGTCATATGGATTTATTTAACGACTATCAATTATACTGCAATCGTTTAAATTAACGAATGGCTCAGTAATGGAATGATAATTCCCTAATATTTTAATCGTTCGTCGTGATTTGGTTACAAATACTTTCTGAGCTAGGATTTGGTGAATACCCAAGCAGCATGCAGTTGAGTGGAACACCGGCCTCTATCCAGTTTGGGGTTATCACTCAGGTTTGTTAAGCCAGTTTTAGTTTAGTTTAGTTTGAAACAAAATAACGTATGGATCGTCGTGTTATTTAGTATTAATGAACTGTTTAAATTGTTTCTTTATCCGATATATGTTTGTATTTTTTAAAAAGTTAAACCGTAATACTTAATTAAATATTGTAGTTGTATAAGGGCAAATAATTGTTAATAGTCTTCTGAACTAGACCAAACACGGACTAGTTATTTGTTCTTTTAAAAAAATTAAAAAAAAAACCTGCCATATATATATTTTTCATTTTATTTCATTTGTAATTGAAAATTAATATATTTTTTCTTTGTTGCAGGTGAGTTTTCGACTTTTTGGAGTTACAAATTCTTACTTTTTGACGGTGCCTAGAGGTGATGTATGCTTTTTTGCCGTTTTGGAATATGATGCCCAACTGATGTTATCATAATAAAGGAATTTTTTTTTTCGTCTCATAAAATTACTGTTATTTGAACAATAACGTTGGATAAATGGAAGACCTTGGTTTCTTGAAGTGAATAAATAGTTAACTGATGATTCTATCACTGTTTATTATTAATATCATTAATTATTAATTTATTTATATTTCCATCTGTTCTACTATATTGAATATAATTATCAGTATATATCATAAATCACAACTTGTAGGTGTCTAGTGCTAATAAAAAGTATATATTCCCACCGTTCTTGCAAAGTATTGATAAAATATTATTTTTCTTATTTGCTATTGAAGCCAGAATCTTGAGAAACTATCTTTTTCTGAACTTAAAATATTTTTATAAATTAGTTTAATAAGCATGGCTAAAGATGATAAAATTCATAGGTTTTCGGACGGCTGAAAGATTCCCGAAAGGAAATTTCGTCAGTAAACTTCGTTTTTTGTAGAAAAAAAATCTTTTAAATGACCAATTCAAAGACAACGGTCCATTTCACATATAATTAAACTTATTAACTTTCCTTAAGTATTTAATGTTTTGTAATATTAAATATTTAATAAAGTAAGAAAAACTTATACAATAGTTTTTCTTAACTTCCTGTTTCGACATCTGTATGTTTGTGCCCTTGAGGGTTAAAATACATCTTTGATGTAAAGCTAAAGTTACTTTCAAAACTTGTTGAATTAAGAAGGCTGGGTTTGAAGAATTAAGGTAGCTCAATTGTTAATTAAATATGTCGTATTTCGGATTCTTAATGAGCGCAGTCAAGTCACATATTGATGTATTTTTGGCATTACTAAGGAAATAGAAAACTACAGGTTAAAATCTGGCGCTTCAAAATAGTTTGGTTTTCGCATGTTTTACGTAATTTTTGGTCTAGCTATACGTTTTACTCATTTAACTGTTGGTTTTAAGGTATAGTATTTTTATTACAGCCCTTAAGTATGTAGTTAGGAATCTTCCTGAATACTAAGTTCCCTTTAGAAGGGACCTGAGTACAGAATAAAGAAGGGATTTATACGTTTTATAGTTTGCTGGTAGGTACGCCACTCTGGCTGTTTGATTGCCTCCTTTCCGTCTCCTCCTGATTCAACTTGAAGCTGAGGCTATAAAACTTGGGCCAGTGGCTAGCTGAGTTACTTACCTCGGCTCTCCAGTGCCGTTAGCTATCATTTAGCATATTTCTCCTCCTCAGCAGATGGTCTCGGTTCGATTCTCACAGGATTAGCAGTTCCTTAGCGGCTCCCTAACATCCTCCTTTATTCCTTTTCCTTTTAAACTTATACAAAGTACTTTGAATGTTGTGAACCTATAGTTAAATCTCAATTAGGTTAAGCAGCGTTTTAAAAGCTGTAACCCAATACATTTAAATGGGAAGTTGACAGCAAACTAGATTGCGAAATGCTAGACCGCGTTATAGTAGGAAATAGGTATCATTGCTCACTGAGAATAGTGTTGTAGTATAGAACCTAAATGGTTACATAAATGTAGGAGATATACGACCTCGAACTTTGACTTGCCAACTTCTTATGGAAATATTGCACCTTGAAGGCATTCTGCCTCTCATTTGAATCCTTATTTAATTGCAAATAGCCTCTCTACTACCTCCTACATAATCAACAGTTGTCGTGAGGCTCCGTGGTAACTCTTTGTGCAAGTAGAATTCCTCTGTACTGTTCGTTCTTGCAAGGAGTAAGTGATGTCTTCTATCAATGGGTCTACTTAAAGCATAAACAGGTTTATTCATATTTCATAGGCAGGAATTTCCATATAATCAAAACATGTGTGTCAAACTGCGAACACTAATTGTTTTAAAAAGATATTTGCCTGGTATGGCTAAGTTTTCTATTTTTCTCTTCACAAGTA
Organism: Arma custos; assembly: GCA_037127475.1. NCBI lineage: Eukaryota > Metazoa > Arthropoda > Insecta > Hemiptera > Pentatomidae > Arma > Arma custos. The sequence goes on from CM073762.1 coordinate 100,759,528, forward strand.
TGATGTTGTGTCGGACTTGCTACCAAGAAGTGACAACTGCGCCCCCCCTTGTTTAATTGTATCTATAATATCACCGTATCACCCGATATTACGAAGAGGCTTTACCCTTTCTAGTACATCTCCGACCTTAAATTCAAAACCTCGGTGCACTCTCAGACCTATATACAGCATTCCACCGAACAACTAATTTTGATAGAGCTTTCCTTATCCGATTTCGTCCCTTTGGAACTCTATACCTTCTTCCATTCGTCGTTCCAATAATCTTTCACCCTTCAAATCCCGTATATTTAATCACCTTACAGTTCTCAAAAAATCGGAATTAACATACCAAGTTTACAGATTAAAATTTTCTAACTGATAAATGAATTATTTATATATAAGCATATTTATATCATTATCATTATAAATTTATTATAATTTTTATATTATTGACGCTCCACTCATCCAGTTAGATATTTTTAAAAAACAAGTTATATTAGTTGATATTGTTCATATTTTTGTTTCATTTTCTGGTTTCTTAGTTTCTACTTGACTTTGTAATTTGCATATATATGTAATTATCTAGTGTTTATTTTTATATACCTAATTATTGTAATCTTATTTCTGTTTTTTTTTTATTTCTTGTACTCTGTTTTCTTTTTCTTTTTAAATGTTATCACTGAAGGTAATTCGCAACCTCTTTTTTTTTCTTATTCATTCTTTCTCATTTAGTAAGACATGATAATACCCTGCATAGAAACCTGTATTGTCATTCTAAAGGGACTTGTCCCAGAATAAATAAAGAATTTATCATCATCATTATTATTATTATAATTGGTTTTTGTAAACTCAATTACAACAGAACTGTTTTGGAAAAATTGAACATTTCGAAATAATTTAACAAGTTGCTAATTTTATTCCACTAGGAAACTGAAAATATTGAGTTGTTGGACATTTTTCATGAAATTGAAAGTCGAATTTTTTAATATTTTTTAACTTCCATTTTTCATAGAATCCATTTAATATCATACCTGGAATCAAGATATTATATTTCATTGAAATAATTATCATCAATTCCATTCATAATTACCTCTATTTAATTTTGGCATATTTTGTGCCCTCCTTCTTGCCAAATACTGCACATTTGTCTCCGTGAATGTTGGATTACATTCATTTCAGGTTTAAATAGATTATTGAGATCGAGATATTAAAGGGTAATTACACCTTTAGAATTAATGTGATCTGATGATTGTTTTCTCCAAAATTTCTTGTACTTAAGTAAACGGAACCGAGTAAGTAAGGCATTGTCTAGAAAAGGAGTTATTGTTTATATTACAACTCCATTTCAAGCCAAAAACTAGAAGAATGATACGATTCCGGTCATCTGAAAGCAGTTAACTCTTTCTTGACAAAATCCGACTTCACCATTTATTCTCCGGGGCTGTAGAATAATAGAATAGTATGGACTAGACTTGAAAATAATTGTGTGAAACTTCCCTATTGAGGTATTAGCTGTCGGAAGGATGCCGGTCTTAGAACTGCGATAAAAAAAGAGAGAGAAAGAAGAAACCGCGGTGAAGTTCCCACACTTTATCCGATGTCTCTCTTTCCCTTTTACTTGATGTCTTTATCCAACCCATTATGCTTCCGATAGCCTTCCTCTATGCGCTGGTAACTATGCTAGGGAAAAAAAGAAAACGATGTACCAAAAAACAAAAAAAAAAGTTCTTAAACGTGCGGAAAAACGACATCACACCACGGATTCACTTTCTCGGGCCATTTTTCTACCGTCTCACATAAAAAAAAAAAATAGTCAAGGAGTATCACCTTTCGTGTAGGGAAAAAAACACATTGTATTGAAAAGCTACGTTGTCTAAGGGAAGCGTTAGGCATTTACCAGGATACCGTAATCCCTCAAGGAGCTCTGAGCTGGGATGGAAGGATCGATAAAAAAAGAATGAAACGTGTTATAATTGCGAAAAGAGCCGTGACAAACCTCCTCCGTCGCGTCTACACAAATATCTCAAAGGGCAGTTTATCCACGCTATCATCCTCCTCAACAGGCCCATTTCCATGCCCTCGAGTAATAGCCGTGGAATTAGGGATTGTTGTCTCCATGTGTCTATCCAGTGTGTTGTGGGGGGGGGTCTGGAGAATGTGCTAGCCCTTACTGATAACAGCGAGAAGTTAAGTCTTGAGCCGTTCACACTTCGTAATGAGTGGACTGCTGAAGATTTTGCACTGCAGTTATATAGGGAATGTAGGACTACTTAGGGCTTGTATGATGTATGTTGTATTGTATGGTTTGGATCCGATCGAACTACAAGCTATCCCCAACCTACTACCACCGTTATAGCATCACACAATTTACTTTACAAATACGTCATTAATTATTATCAATATTTGTTTTTATTAAGTTTATTTAAGGGGTCTGGTTAGCTCAATGGCCGAGCTCTGAGCTGCTATGGCGAAGGTTCCTGGTTCAAATCCGGCTGTTGTAGATACATTTTTTTAATCTGTTGACATACGTGGGATCAGAGATCCCTCTTAGGGCTCACCGAGCCTTGTTGGAAAAAGCAGGCGGTTGAGCGAGTTTTCGGACTAATCACCTCCTGTGCAACTGTTGTCTTAATATTAGAGACAGTACAATCTATTCTACCAAGGTTTTCATGGGTTGTAGAGGTTCGGGTTTGGTTATTTATTTATATATTTTTTATCCGCTAATATTTTCAATTATGTTCTGTATTTTTAGTTATTTATTGTCTAATATTAGATGGATTCATCGTTTTTCATTCAATTAGAAACTAAAAACTAGATTTTTCAGAAGAAATAAACATATTATAGTATTTGTTTTTGCAAAAAGGTTTTTTTTTTTCTCTTGTATTAATGCCGTTGCAAGACCGAATACCTGACAGCTTAAAGTAGTGATGCACGATGAGGGTTCTTATTCATTCTTGCACATTGTTAGGACGAACGGAACCATTGACCGTAGTCCTTCTAGGGAGTGTCCATAATAAACAACTTTTTAGTATTGTAAAGTTCTTAATGTTTTGGCTTGATAATGAATGTTCTACTTTTCAAAGGCCTCCAGCAAAAGTTATACTAGACTTGTACAAATATTTTCTATTTGATCTATAGGATTTAACATTCCTTTGCTGGACTTCCTTAGACTTAGAGGAGGTTATAATGAAGACAAAGCACTCACTACAGGAGAGGGACGGGAAGACCCCAGGTGTTGGAGGTCCGAGGTGGGCAACAACTTGTCCAGTTTAGTGAGAGTGAGCTCTCTCCGGGTCCTGAGTGCTAAGTTGGCTCTTCCACTCAGACCTCTCTCTCTCTCTCTCTCTCTCTCTCTCTCTCTCTCTCTCTCTCTCTCTCTCTCTCTCTCTCTCTCTCTCCTTGGTCTAATTATCTACTCACTTTACTATCTTGGGCCATCGGTTTGGGCACGACAGTTGTTAGGCTTCAGATGTGCGCTTTATTGTCTAGACTTTATTGCATTAGGATGGTTAATTTATACTCATCAACAGCACTATCATTTCAATCTTCTTACAGGTACCGGGTAATAGAATAATTGGGTATTAGGAAAGAACCATAGGTTGTAGTAGTAAGTGTTGCGTGTGAAATTTGGTGAGTTCGGAATGAATGTTGGTACAATCTTCATTGTCTGTAAATTGAGTACATGAGTTAGTTTTGTTAGAGTACGTTTATACATACTCAATTTGGTCTTAGTAGATCAGTGCAGATAGTCGTTTAGTCTCTGTAAGTGCTTAAATTTGGTAATTCAGTTTTCATGTTTTTATGAAATATTTCATTTGAAGGTAGGGGTTCAGTATGTAGAGCGTTGTGCTGTTGAGCTATAAATCATGGGTTCAATCGGATAAATTATTATGTTAACGACTATGTAGGATCTGCCTCCTGCTCTCCTCTAGACTCTCTCGGGTTCACCTAATCCTTCAGTGGGGAAAATGTAGCGGTTGAGGTTCTAAGGAAATCATCCCCGAGGACAATATTTAGTTTAGAAGCAATACAGTTCTAACGCCCAAGGCATTTCGTAGAATGTAGTATTTTTGTAACCAGTTCATTATTTTTATATATAACAATGATAATATCCGCAACACCGGTGACTAAGTGCTTAAGATTTTTTTACAAGGAAGACAACTAGTGAGGAAAGCGGGGTCTAGCCATTCTCGTAGTCTTTGGCTTGAAATGGAGTTTTAATATAAATAACAACTTCTTTTCAAGCCAATGTCTGACTTAGCCCAATATTCATTGCGAAAATGACACGATTGAGCTTCTGTATTTACAAGAGATCCGTTTTGGTGAAAATTTGACTCTACTACTTATTCACGGGGGCTGTAGATATCTTAACATAAATTTACATTTGTTATTGATGCCTGTTACCTTTTCCTGTTATCATTTTCCCACTCTTCCACACTGGAAAGGTTACGCAATGACAGGTTACACTAACCCCCCCATTACACTCGGAACACTATAAATAGCCAAATAGCGCTTTATAATGCTTCAATAATAAGTAATATTACCTACATGAGATTAGAACTATATATAGTTAGAGGTGGTTGTGGGGGGGGGCCGGAAAGGGGTGAAGCTGGACTTTATTCCGCAATTAAACGGCCGGCGCTGCTCCCGCATTCCTCCCAGCGGTCCGCTTTTATTAAAGAACTCCCGCAATACCTGCCCCCTCTTCTTCTGTTATTAATGCTATTTTATCATATTTATCTTCCTCCCGTTCTTCTATCCCGGAGTTCTATGGTTATTAAATCGGTTAACCATCATTCTCCGCATTCCTTTTTGTTTTTGCCCCGGCGGCAGTGGTCTCCTATTGGAATTTCCTCCCCGGCATTCAGCGAATTTCTGCTCGTACTTGCCTCCCCCCCCCCTTATCCTCATTTTATATTAAACAAAATTCCAATTTGCGCTGAATTTGATGGCGGCGATATTGAGGTCGCTTACGGTATTCGGCAAGGACGGGAACGTAGCTTATGACATCGTATTGAAGTTGATTTTACCAAAAATTCCTAAATGAAATTGTTGAAGATTCTGAAATGAAAGGATTTTTTATCCTCTTTTTTTAAATTTAAACCTGACGTTGCGACCCATTTTTTCCATCTTCAGTCCAGAACAATGTCCAACAACATGTCACAGAAACTGAAGGGCGACAAATACCTGCTTTAAATAAAGCATAACATTTTTATAATATATAACATAACGTTTTTATAATATATATATATTTATATTTATATAAGGAAGAAATGAGCCGTTTATTTTGAAAGTGACCTAACTCTGTTTTTAAAATTTTTGCCTAACTCCATTCTTGATAAGAAAACATACATTATTCACTTAATAATTGTTAACATTTTAGTTGGAACCATAAATTTAACAGCCTTAGATACACTTAAGCAGTATGACTCATTAGTATCCTATACGTATATTTTTAAATTCATCGAAACGCAATCCCTTAAATATTTGAAGATAAATGGAGGTAGGCCACTTTCAAAATAAACGGCTCAAATAAGTTACACTTATCAAGGTGTTTTTATTGACTGCACCCCCAACTATTTCTTCCTTATATTAGAAGTTACAGTTAACCAATTATTCTCTAACATTTATATTTATAGGTTAGGTACATTTGAAACCAAAGTAATTATATGGTCGGGATTTCGCAGAAAGGAGCCAACCGTGAAATATGCAAAAATGAGTCGGAGGAGGTTTTGAATACAATATATATTTCAACAGAAAAGTTTAACCTATATGATTAAAGGGCCTTCTGTGGCAACAAAAATATATCAGAATTTGATTGAGACGTGCCTATTTCGCTAAAAATCATTGGATCAAATTGTAATAATTTTATTATAATGCAATTGGGAAAAACTACAATGCAAAGCCTTATGTTTCAAAAATACACCTACTTACCAGTCGACGTTTCGCCTATTCAGGCATTATCAAGACACCAAAATCAAAAAGGGGGTTATGTGAATCGCATCTCGAAGGAAAAGGTGCAATACATCCCAACGTTCAACAGCCCAAACAGGCTCCAAACATGAGACAGCACCTTTTTGATTTTGGTATCTTGATAATGCCTGAATAGGCGAAACGTCGACTGGTAAGTAGGTGTATTTTTGAAACATAAGGCTTTGCATTGTGGTTTTTCCCAATTGCATTATAATAAATAATAGTGTTTCTTTTTGAGTTTTTGGCTCTATTTTAGTGTAATAATTTTATATTGTGGAATAAACATATAGCTCCTTTTCGAAAAATGATTTTCATTTTCCATTGACTTGCAAGTAATACGGTCAAAGCGACAATAAAGTTTCACCAATTAGGATCTCACACTTTTCTCTGTTGATCTAATACTCAAGTTGTGCTTCGAAGATGGGAGAGTAAATATTTGACTTATATAAAAAACTCTTTCAGTTTCTCATTTATTAGGAACATGTTTTAATGTAGATTGCTAGGGTATTATTTCATGCTAAAGAATTTAACGGTTTCATCTCCTAAAGCAAAATTAGGTTTGCGACAATGAATTTATTTCAATGCCTCCAGACTTTTGCTCTTTGGGCTCACTACGCCTCCAAAAAGTGAATCCTGTTAATTGGTATAAAAACCTGGTGGTTAAGCATAGCCGAATGAGCACTGAATGAATGAGTACTGAATGAAATATTATTTTTGGTTAATAGTGATGCGGGTTATTCTATCGGTATATAGTAATCAGAAAGTTTTACCGGGTCGCCTAAAATATTTGATACTTATTTAGGTATGGGAAGACATCCTATCCAAGGCATTGCTCCACTTTGAATAAAGGCACACCTTGTCCCTTACCCTCGAGGATCTCTGCGATAATAAAAAGAAGCGATTACAATGACCAAGGTCCTCTAGAGGACTCACGATGGCTGTTCCGTTCTGTCCCAGGACGTGATCTTCTCCCCTTCCCCCTTGTTCGCACTCCTCCGCGCCTCGATGGCGATCTATAAAGTCCTCCGGGACTACCACGGACAATCGGAATCTAATGATCGGGTCATGGAACCGTTAAATCTATCCGATGAAAACTCCAAAGCGGAACAACAGTTTCGAAACCTTCCCTGGTTCTGCTTCGTATGCCTTAGCACAGAACGATTTAACCTTAATAATCATTTGATTTTATAGGGGGGGATTAACTCAGTGGTGGACACTGAGTTGCCATGCCGTAAATCCTGGTTCGAATCCCGCTGCTGACTTTTATACATGAGATCGAGGAGCCTCCTGGGGCTCACCAAGCCTTTATAAAATGTTAAAAGATATGGTACCCAAAATAAGGGGTTAAAACCTGGCTGTTGAGCGTGATCTAGGACATGTCACCTCCTTGCAGAACCATTGTCCAAGAAACAGTACAACCTCTACCATGCTCTGAACTCTAGACCCGTTCACGGATTTTAGTTGTACAGGTTTTTTTTTTTTAAATCATTTGATTTTAAATTTAATATACAGTCCAAAATTTTAATTTCAAATTTATTTGTGCTGGTGTTGTGGACCCTTTTAGGAAAAATAGGACGTTGAAACACCGTCGAATTAACTCACGCCGCAGCTCCTCCACAATGGAAAATTCTTTTCTTTTTCAAATTTCACATTTTTCTTGGAAAACCGTTCATTATAACATTGACAACAGGAAACATGATATAATAATCGAATTTCAATTGCACGAGGAATTTCTAAAGGGCGTGGATGGGTGGATTCGATGGGGATAAGACCTGATACCCAGGTGCGCTCCACTTCAGGAAATTCTTGGGTTCACCAGCGGTCTGAAAAATTAAATAAAATGACAGTCCTGACATCTTTTTATTTAACAAAAAAAAAAAAAGAAAGAATAGAAATGCTTCTCTTCTTGATACCTTTATCGCATCACCCCTTCGACTCTCATTTATAAATATAGAAAATAAGGACACGTCGGATTCCTATTGTGCTTTTGAAAAGTCTTGGTCAATTGTAGTTTGTGGGTGTGTAATAACATACACACTTACATAAAACATATAAATAAGTCTAGATAAAAAGAAAAATATAAATATATTCTCAAGCCATCAACATTGCATTTCTGCAAATGACTGTTGATTAAAGTCGACATTTAAGGAAAGCAATAGATCAATCGAGCATAAGTTACACTCCTCCTGTCTGTCAGATTCAATACTAGGCGCATATAATTATCCCACTTTGCCATATATTATATCTGTATATAAAAAAAAATAAAAATATATATATGAAATGCAAATAAAAAAAATAAACATACTAAAAAGGGGGAGAACTGGTTGAGATTTACATGTGGGGGGGACAAGACAGCCGGGTGCCTTCCCATTAATTACGAATGACATTCGCGTCCCGTAGGCGAAGGGCTCCCATTACAATTGCAAATACATTTAGCCATCAAATATAAACATATATACGCTTAGTCGTATAATAAAGAGATAAAGTTGGCAATAATTATTATATAATTTCCCTTAGTAGCGAGATAAAACCAAATTTTATTGTCATCCGGGGCTCGGCGATAAAATGTAAAAGATGAAGATGGGAATAAAGAGCCAGAGGAAGAAATAAAAGACACGGATGAGCGACCACATTTCCCGCCATATCTCATAAAACTCCTCCCCCTCCCCCTCCCCCCCCCCGCAAACTCTCATTATTTAAATTAGCCGGACTCATGAACGGATGCTCGCTCGTATAAACTCTAAAAGATGCTGGATTATCTTGTAATACAATATATATAATGGTGTCAATATTTTATTTCTAATTAAGGTTCGGATTAATCAAAAGCTGGGAAAACTCTCTTACTAATTTAAATCCGACAGAAATATTAATTCGGAGTAGGCCAATAATTCATGGCAACACTGCTCGGCTCTAGGGTGACGGGGTTCGTTAGCAGGGTCCCGCCTCGAGGTTGGTATCACTCCATCTGGTGCCGACTTAAATTATCATTTGTGGCACCCCCTCTCTCCCCCCCGCCCTTTCCTGGGGAAACAGCAAGCGCTTTGGAAGTCCGTGTTCCAAGGTTTTAGGTTTTCCATTATTAAAATGGTAATAAATTAGCTGTAATTAGCACAATAGCAATACACATAGTTAATATGAAATAGATTATAAATTTAATATATTACAGCAGTGGTGGCCAAGCTCCTTGGTAGTCCGAGCCATTTTTCAGATTTTGAAATTTTTCGCGAGCCGCAGTTAAATACGTATTTAAAATAAAAAAATTTGTTTACCGAAATTATATTTATATTAATAAGTTGTAACTAGATAAACATCTAACAATGCAAAAGAAATTAATGTCATTTGGAAGTTCTTCGTCCTTTAATTCTTCAAGTGAATTTTTGAATTGTCGATGATTTCTTGTATTGGTGCGAATGTAATTTACTATGTGTAATACTGTTTTCATAGGTAACATCAGGATATTTTAAATATTTTGTAACGAGATGTTCTCGGTGAATTATTCAGTGAATCTGTATAAATTGTGGAATTTGAGAATAATCTCTTAAAAGCCGAATAAGTCCAATTTTTTTACACAGCATTGCCGGAACTTCATCAGTTACAATGCTTACAGGTTTATTAAGTGGCATATCAAAAGTTTTCATTGTGGAATCTAATGCAATTTTAAAACACCGCGGGTTGACTCACAATACAGTTCTTCAAATAATTTTTTCAATTATATGCAAGATATGTATTAATTGCAGTTATGCATCGTTCGGTTGTGTGTCTCGAGATGGGAATTTGTAAAACAACTTTGTGTAATGCTGCATTAGTTGGATCTAAAACTTTAAGTACATTTTCCAAGTTTTTTTTTAAATGAACTCTCTCTCCATACGGGCGTTTATCACGAGCAATATTCCAGGAAAGAACAAAAGTGGCTTCAGCCACATTAATTGCTTGATTGCTAAAGGTCATCAAAATTGACTTTTGTGTATATAAATTTGATGCTAAAGAAGCAAGTTCATCTGATCATAATTTGAAATTTGGTGGATACTAATTAGAAAACTGAGGATGATTGGTTTTATGTAGTCGACGTAAATTGCTAGTCTAATAATTTTTGCCCGTAGAATTACAAATAACACGTAATGCTTTTCCCTTATCGTCAATAAAAAAGAAAGCTCCTCCCACTCATTATCAAAACTTCTATTTTCTTGCTCGTATTTTATTTTTTTAATTTCGTTCTCTGTCAGTAGTGGTAGTATTTGTCTATTTTTTTGTGAGACTATTGCGGTAGATAAATTATTGTTGTATTAACAGTGATGGAGGAACTCTGCGGGATCGACCCCCCCCCCCCCTCCGGGATTCACTCGACCTTTATAAAGTGGGTACCCCTAATAAAGTGGTTATAAGAAGAATAAACTGTTGGTTAAGTGTCATCCCGGCCACACTTTGCCTTAAAAACAGCACTGAGGAGTACTAACGTTTTTTATTGTAATGTTTATTAAATTATTTACCACTCAAAAAGCTCGTTTTAATATTGATTTAGATTTTCATTGAACACCATTGAAATTAAATCAGTATTACTCCGACCCCGCCCATTACCGCCTACTAGGATCCATGATATTAACATACGCGAAGCGGTGTAATAGTTTATAGAGCAACTAGCTGCCGCTAATGGTTCTGTCGCTATCGGGACGGCCTCCCGGAGTGCCTTATTTCGAATTCCGTCACGCTCTTCCCAGCTGTGAGTGGAATTGTCGTAAAGGGGTAAGGGTCGTAAATCAGGGGATGGGAAGGAGGGAAACGTTTCCTGGAAAATATTTAAGAGAGGGGAATATTTCCCTCTTGGTCGGGAGTGCAGGCTCCAGGTATGAGGAGTTCCAGCCTGGGCTGGGTTATTCTGTTCCAGGATAGTTTCAACTACTTGGTCGTTGGAATAGCGCCAGGAAATACGATGTAGTCGGCTGGGTACTTATTTTGATATCTCCATACATTACAGAACTATCCTGCGTTTATTTCGATTTTGTATCAACATTATTATTATTATTATTCTAATGTCTTTGATAAACACTGTTGCTGAGTTAGATCCGAAATATTTACCAACATTTTAATGCACAACATTACGATTAAGTTATTTACACAAAATTAAAGGATTGGAATTTGTTGTGAACCAATTGAGTATAAAACTCTGCCTATTCCATCATCGACTATCGACTACCAAACAGGAATGTTCTCAGTAATGATCTACCAATAAGGTAGATTTCAATATAATACACAATTAAAAGTATATTATGCAAGTATAGTATGCGTAGGATACTTATGGATTTATTTCCAACCCAACTCAATGGTAAGGACTCCCTTAATTTCATTTCGGACTTTTTGCTTACTTTGTTTTCATCTTAAAGGTTTTTGTAGCTTGTAATAATCAGAAGGAAATGCCAGTTGCTATATTATGACACATCAACTTCAGAATTATATCAACGATATTTAACAGCCTCATGTTACCAGCCAAAATCTACCTAAACTAAAAGATTGAGAGAGGGGGATAGGACTCGCAATTGGAGCCAATAGTGAGCTAAGAGGGCCTCAACAAATCTATCCCTCGCCTGACGAAATATTTCTTCAAGTCTTGCGTCAGTGCTTTCAGCTATTCCGTCAGAAGGTTCTCCCTTTGTCGATACGTTTCAGATATTAAATTAAAAGTGTGCTTCCTTCAGTCCCTTGATCGATAGCTTCCTTTCATAAATATACTATTAGGCGATTTGATGACATACAAACAGAATTCGTACCTTTCTTCTTGTCAGGTTTTTTGTACGGTTAGATGAATGAATAAGTTAGTCGAGTGTTGGTTTCATGGAATGGAGCATTGTGGTGACTTGCCAGAAGTTGATGGTTCATTTTATGTCGTTGCTGTAAGATGTGTTGTGTTTTGTCTGTTCTGGTGCTTACTGAATTGTATCACCTCCTGATTTATCGTTACCCGCAGCTTCTTAGACTGAAGGCTTTTTTTAATCAAAAAGGTTCCATTTATTATCATCTTACAGTTTTTAATATATATATAAATTGCAATGATCTCAGTGGCTGAATTAACTTCACAAGTAAACCTTAACATAATGAGAATCCGAAATATACAATGAAGTATTAGGAGGTGTCATTCTGATTTTTTTGTTTACTGGAATTAAGAAAGCAATGTGGAAATCTGACCTTATAATTGGTCGAATGAAGGATATAATTAGTCTGGGGGTGCAGTCGAAATAACACTAAATAAGAAAAAACTTATTTATTATAAGTGCTGACGTTTCGGCCTACAATGTTATAGGCCATCTTCATGGCAAAATAAGGACTGCATGTATATATATATATATATATATATATATATATATATATATATAATCGGTCGTTAAGTTCGCTTGAAGAATCGTAGAAAAATGAACAGGGTACACGTCAATCTCAAAATATTCTTCTTTTTTTTTTCAAATATTTAACATTCTTAGAACGTATGAAACTTTAAATCGGACGAGCCATATCCGAAAAAAACGTTACTTTATGTTTATACAATGCAATGTGTACTACATATGTATAAATACATGTACATACTATTACATATATATACTCAGCACTAGTATGTGTATACATGTACATACCTATATGCAATTTGTAAATAAAGGAGGGCCAGGAAAAAAAAAAATGCAGTCGGGAAATTTTTTTTTTCTTTTAAACTATAAAATCTTTTTAAATATTAATTATTACATTGCTCCCTTCCTCTGCAGACTCAGGATATGTTATATTTGCTATATTCATTGTCATATATGCTATTTTAGTATAATTATCACGTTTAGTGATGTATATGATAGATTATGTATTTGAATCCAATTAGTATCTTTCCCTTGCATAATAAATGTAAATTTGCAATGAAGGCCATATTAATTTATTTAGCCGTATTATATATAAGCAAATTGATATAATTAATTGTAAATTAATTTCAAACTTAATATAAATTTAATCTAATTCATTATTATTAATATTATTAGCGTCAATTGTTGCAGGATCAGTGCCAGATCAATTAGTGATAATTTTCGTTATTATTTATCTTTACCAGATCAGAGTTTTTATATTTTTGTAAAAACTTGAAATATTTATAAATCCTATAATGAAAACATTTCTAAATAATCAATTATGTAGATATGTGTTAAAACTTTTAAGCGTTTCTTGCCAACGTTGCGTTAAATGATACAATAATCAAGTAAGTTTAATTGATATATCATTAAATTTATCTAATTGAACGGTTTCCTCTTAATTTGTCACCGTGTAAGAGACACCCGAAAGAAGTTTAGTAAATTTTATTTTTACTTCATTTTACTTCATTTTACAGAACCGCGAGTTAGATGACTTTTAGTGACCTTTTCAGTTTATACCACTAAAGTATTTGAGGCAACATAAAACTCCTATTTAGAAACTATGAGTAATTTCTATAGCAGATGTGAGTTTCTACGGTATGAATAATGTTTACAGTACATGAGAATTGTACACAAATAAGTCCAACTTGTAAATTATTTGTCAATGTTTCGGCCTAACTTAAAAAACTTATATTTATATTGAAATCTGAAATATTCCTAACGTAAGTGCCTTCGATACAGATCCTAAAGAGTTGTTAAGTAATATATCTTTACATGACTCAAAAAGTACATCTTTAAAGTCATTCATGGACTGGGGGTGCGGCGAAGGTAGTCCCACCAATTCGTAGGCTTAACATTAATGTTACGTGTGCTGCCGGTGTTGACTAGTTCAATATTATAATGGGCTTACGTTTCGGCCACGTTGACAGTATGATACTACTCTGTATCACTCCCACCCTCTTCTGTTGCTGCCTGGAATATTATGCTACAGTTGTATATTTCTCCCTCATTCCTTTTGAAACGTATCGTTTCGATTCACACTTAATTGAAGTCCATGATTGACTGTTTTTCTTTCCAATTATAATAGCCTCATGAGGACCCTCCTGAAGACCCTCCTCGGATCCATAACGACCCTCCCGGTAGGTCCCTAACTATACTTTTTTCTCCCCCCTCCTCCCAAGCTACTTCTGAAGATAGTTAATTACCGTAGAGACATGGGCTTGCTAACAAGGAGCGTTCCTTCCCTGTATGGCGAGCAGTTGTCATGTCCCCGTTGATCTTCCATGTCTGCGGTTGGCCCCGATGACGGAGGGTACCGGGTAGCTAATAGATCATGAGTATAATGATGATATGTCCCCGTCGTTAGTGCTCTCCCAGCCACCACTTTTTATGGTGCCGTATCCTCTCAGATGTTAGCAAGAGGGAAAGGATGCCTTGTATGTCGAGGGATGGGAACCGTCCTAACTGTCGTTCATGGTAGCTAAAAATAGAAAAAAAGTATTATATAGAAAGTAAAATAATTATATATAATTATCTCTTTCTCAATAACTCGTTTTAGCAATAATTATAGACTTCGCTGAACAAGACTTAGACGCAAAAAGAGAACATGAGTGATTTTAACTCGCAGCTTTCCTTTTTTTAATTTTACAAATACATTATTCATCCAAATTAGTAATTGAACATCAAGTTAAATTATCTTAAATTTCAAAAAGAAGGTTAATATTCACCACATGAATTTATGAATTATAAATGATCAATAATAACTTAAATAAATACATTAATAAGTCTCATATAGATGTTTCTCTGTTACAGGTTACTTATCGTTTAATAGCCTTAAGATTATCTGAAAAAATTAACGCGATAGTTGTGATACATATTATATTGAGATTTTGTGATGGTAATTTTTATTTAATAATTTAAGGGCATTGTTTTTAGTTCTTGTGTATTCTTGACAACTGCTTTTTTTCTGATTAGACACCGTTTGAATTTCATTACTTCAAACTTTAAACCAAAGTTGGGGCAACTTTGCCACCCGAATTCCTCGACGAAATAATTCTCTTCTTGCCTCGCTGAGTATCACTCACATCCTCCCCCTTGGAGAGGAATGGGCGCGATTAAGCGGCTATCGACGGTCGGATACGGGAGAGTGCAGAGATAGCGGAGGCGAGGAGAGGCTAGAGTGCGCTGGAGGTGGAAGAGATAGGCAAATAGCCGGATAGTGCTGAAATATGATAGCTACTCATTTAAAATTCATAAAGGTCTTAAGGTGAGGCCATTATAGCCAGCAGTCGCAAAGTGGACATAACTATTACCTCCGGGGTCGGAGTCTTCGCGAGTAGATGGATCTCCGTGGTACCCGGAGGAGTGGCGCTTCCTCTATGGGGATGGAATAGTGAAGTTTTAAATTTATTTTGGATATTGTGAATATGAAGGTGTCATTTAGAATAAACAACTTTAATTGGGAAATTTTAATAATAGATGTTAACTTTAGTTTTAAACTATAAGAAAAATTGTTGTATGTTATCCTAAAAACAAATTCCAGGTGAGTAAGTATTCCAAAATAGGCTTCCATATTTGTTGAGGTGAATTATGACTTCTTAATCCTTAGTATTTCTCCTCTGAATTTAATGTTACGATTTAAGAGAACATAGCTCTTACCATATCTATTTATTATTTTATTTTTTTATATTTGTTTGCTTGTTTTTTAATGAAATAGTATTTACTGTATTTGTTTTTTTTTGTTACAGGTAAGTCACATTTAACCTTTAGTAACTCAACTGCTCTCAGGTAAAACTCAGTATATTTAGTAATATGATTCAAACTTTTAGTTTTCGTTATATGGACATCTTTGGATCATGGTAGAAAACATATATTTATTTTAAATCTTCCAGTCTATCTATCCCTGAGGGGGTAGTTAGAAGTGAGAAGCCTACAACTGGCTGGTACTAGACCGACACAGTAATTTCAATGTCGAACAAGGATTTTTGCTTCGAGTCGCTGGTGGACAGGATGCTGGTCCCGCTGGTTTACACCCAGTCACCGGTTGTCCATCCTCCCACACAGCGGTGACGTGTACCTCTTTCTGTCGATTTAACGCCTCAAAGTTGATGTCGAATATATATCATTGTGTTAATCGACTGATTAGATTTACGTCAATCAGGAGTACCCCTCGCAGGAATAGTTTTTCCTGTGGGTACTTGTGTATTTACGCCCCCGCAGTTATATTTGCGTAAAGAGCAATCTTGTTCGCATGCGCAAGCAGTTATATTTTATAACAGTTATATTTCTAACAGCTGATTTGTTCTACATTTGTTGTTTGCTTATTTTTAGTGCTACGAAAATGCGTATTATGTTGGTCAACGTAACTTTTGGAAATGTCAATCAGGTGAAAGAAAATAGATACAGTTTTCAATCCATATTGAACTGTAAATCGTCCCATTTTCCTCCGAAATCCGATTGACTACATTTTTTTTAAATAAATTATTTTGATTTTTAATTGTTCATGATATATTCCATTATATATTTATTTACAATAATATTTATTAACTAAATAATAATTAATATATAAGTTATTAATATTTATTCACTTATTATATATTAATGATATATATATATATATATATATATATATATATATATATATATATATATATATCATTATATATTATATATTAATAAATAAAGTATATACAAGATACTTAATTATAATTGTTTTAAATAGATTTAAAAACGTTATCCAAGATAACTGTTATAAAATGTAACTGCAGTGGCGTGCTCTACACAAGTACCTTCCATCCATCGCTTTTGATGCCTTGTATTCCTTCGTCCAAGATATTTAAAGGTGTCTGGTCTGATCTCATCTTTGCAGTATGACTAGTTCACCCGTGCTGGCCAATGTTTTTAACTCTAATGTCCTAGTTTTTATGTATTCCTTATTCTTTTATGATTCTTGTCTATCTTGCGTTGATTTGGGTACTCTATACGCCACTAAGTTTTCACAATATACGTCGTACAAGTACAAGGAGATGGAGATGTGATTTTTGGGCTCTTGTTAGCAATTAATGTTCAGAGGCATAGATAACACGCTCGGGTCTTATAGGTGCTTTTCTTCGTTGATCAGGAGTTGGCTTTATTCTGCTCATGAAGAAGAATTTAGCATCTTCTCCAATAACATTATCTTCTATCAATGTTAATACTTCACCTCGGAGCCTAGGTAATGGTCACTCCCTCTAAGTTTTTTTATTCTCAATTCCTACTTGAAGGATGATTTGGGCAGGTGCGTGAATTCTTGTATCTCGCGTTTCAGTTGTTTACTATTCTTTATCGTATTTATTCTGTTGGCTGCTATGTGTTGCCAATCATCTGAAGTTGCGTTGCTGCTATTTGGAGAGGGCATGCGCAGAAGGCCTATAGCTGGCGGGAATCACGACTGCGCTGAAGGCGTCGTAGATTAATGACGAGATGGGAAGGCCGCGGTGGAGGTGAACGCTCTTGAGTCCAATCCTCATCCACCGCCAGCGATTCCTCCGCAGCTCATTATAAATACGCTCGGCCGAGCCGGTCCATCGGGATCAATGAATGTATTCATCCTCCGGCTTGCGGTGTAGTCATCAATCATTCCTCCACCAAAATATTTTGTTGCCTTTGATGGATTATCCCTCCAAGAACTAGAGATTTCGAGAGATATAACATTACTTTGATGGGGTTCACGTTTATTTGCAATCGAGGTGTGGGTTTTTTTTGGATTTGATTAATTTGGTTTTGGAATGAGACTCTTGCCCGAATAATGGATACATTCAATAGCACTAGTGTTTACTAATCAAAAGCTGATGAGAGCACGAGTTACGAAAGCTCATATCTTGGTTAATCACCCTGTGTACAGGTGAGAGGTGGAGATCTGATGAACTTAATGAAATTCTATTGTATTTGTATCGTACTCCGGTGCTGCGTCACATTCACACCTGTTTAGGGCGAATATTAAGATATATAGCTTATTGCCTTGCGTCAGATGTGAATGAGAATCGCCTTTTGATTAATGTTTATTAGGATCCTCTTTGTCTTGTTACGTCTGTTTTTCTTCGGCCTTGTACGTAGTAAAGAATATATTCTCTTCAAGCAAATTTCTGGTTTTGACTTGTTTCCTTGTGACACCTTTCGGTGCATTCTTCGTACATTTTTCTCATAGAAATTTTGAATTTTATTAAGGATAATCGTATCATCTTCCTGTTGCATTATCACCAGAATATGCACTATATTTGAAGGCCACTATACATTTTCATTATATCAAAACTGTGTGCGAAAATTGTCAAATTCTGTACATATACATAGTTGAAATAATGGATAAATAATAAATAATTAATGGACCTATCTTATCGGAAGTGGTAGTGCCGTATCTGAAATAGTACTTAAAGATTTTGGTATCTAAAAAATGGTTTTTGATGTATTACTTTTTTTTTTAAATTTAATATTTAATACTTAAAGGAAATAATGTATTTAAGTTTCTTTGCATGCAATATTCAGAACTTTAAATGAAGCATCATTTAAATTTAGAGAAACATATTTAAATGTATTTCATTATAAATTTCGTACTTGATTCAGTTTGGTGTCAATGTAACAAAGGTATGATTTAATAATAAGGCTCAGAAATCGTTATAAAAATTATTCAATAATTGAAATGAGATATTGTCTTTAGAAATCGTAGCTTTTATTTGTTTATATATTTTTCCATTAAACGGTAATAAGTGGTCATTTAATTATGATTGATACGATGCGTGCTGGTTTTAGTTTTAATAACAATCAGGATCAATTTTTGAAATTTGAACCACTTTTTTTTCAGTATGTTTGCCGGCATATCAAGTCGTTTATTGTTCACTTAACGCTTTTTTAGATTTTGGATGATCCAGATTTGTCAGCTGCCTTTATTGGTATTTCTTGTGATGAGTTAATTGGCGGGCAATTAATTAACTTTATTATTATTGTTTAAATAATTACTAATATGATTTCTTGTCGCAATGGAAGACGGCATTTGACCTAGTGAAGATGCCCTTGACCTAAGAATAGAGTTGCTAAGAGAACGATCATTTATCCCGAAAGAGGATGATGAATCGGTTCTCGAGCAGCCGCTGGTAATTGTAAGGTGTGTGTCTTATGATAACGTATCTTCCCTAAATTATTGTCAACGCTAGTAGTAGTGGCTTCCCCGACCTCTTATTGCTGGTCCCAATAACCTGTAATTATTGCTAGCATTGAGAAGGATAAACGTAACTAGTATAGAATATAAATAATTGTATTATTTATTCTGTAAAATTGAAAAAGCGGTTTGAAGGCACTAAAAAAAAAGCTTAATAACCTTCATTTGAACATGATTGAATATGTTATGTTATGTTTATTATTAACATTTTTATATGCATGAATATATTAAATATATCTTTATTTTTTATGCTACATTGGGTAGACCCTACCCCTTCTACCTAGTATCGTTTTCTAAGACAGAAAAACTGCATAGAAGTGGGGATGAATTTCACGTCTACATTTTGTTTATAAGGTTCTACATATTTTTATATATGTATAAAAATATACATACCTCCCCTAATACAGTTGAAAATTATCATGTTATTCGAGAATATTGCATTCGGATAAAAAAACAAACAGTTATGATAATCGACGATATTCTTAGTAGTTTTGTTAAAATACGGCTTTGTCGTAATCTAAAGTGTTAATTGATTCGATATTTTGTAATACATAATTTTGATACAAGATTTTATCTTTTTTTAGTTTTATTCCGCTTTGATTCCTCATTGTCTGTTTTTTATTAATATATAAAATATTAACAAATATGGATCATAGCAGCTTACAAAATTTAGATATCTATATTTCAAATTAATCTAGAATTATTCACGGCAAATCCCCGCTCAGCATCGAAACATTTTATTCTTCCGGATCCCTCCGGTTATTGGACTGAAATCCCTCTTTAAAAAAAAAAAAAAATACGTAAAATAAAGGTCAGTTTATCACCGAAAGAAAAAAAATCTTGGGCAAGCCTGAGTGAGTTACGATGTAGACAATGGAAAAAAAAGGCGGAAGCCATATCGATGAACCCGATTGGTGAGAAAATTTATTTAGCCATCCTATCCTCCAATCCTATGCTCCCTACAGTCGGCTTAGCTTTTTATACGTTGCCATGGTACCGCCTCTCCTCCACTCTGCCTAGCAGTTCATTTATCGGCAAATGTTTTATTTTTCGTATATTTAGCAATAATGGCATCAGTTATATCTTTGACTAGAGAGAGAGAGAGAGAGAGAGCGTGAGATACTTAGATACAAGAGGGTGGCCTGCTAGTGGTGAAGTAGATCACTCACTGCCCAACATATTCACTCCCCCTGGGCCACATCACTACATCACCAGAACACTAGCGATTAACTGCTCCCTTCAACATCTATACATTATATCTGCCATCTTTTGATTTATATCGTTTCATTTATTATGATCTGTCTAATACGGTGCTATGTAGGAATTACTAATAAAATTGTATTATTACTGGCCGAGACATACTGAAAATATATAGATTTTTAAATTGGTGCATACTTGAATTTATTTTTTTATTTTTTAAATTGATAGTTCGTTTGCATTGAACATCATTTTGTGCAATGCATTTATTTTTATTCACAAAAATCTAAATACACTTGATTGATGTAAATTTTTATTTTTATTAAGTTTACATTTCATATCAAACACGTTATTAAAAGGTTTGCCCGTTATTAGTTCTATTTATTTATTAGTTTTTAGGTAAAATATTCAACCTGGAGTATGAGTAAAATTTAAAATTTATATTGAATTATTTCAGCAATATGAACTTCACTGAATTCCAAAAAAAAAAAAAATCCCTGTGTTTAATATATTTTTTTCATCCTAAATGTCTCCAAAAGCAAATGTCTAGCAGTGCCAAAAATATTTGGTACTTGTGTGTCAAAGCAGCCACCCTTATTTTTGTTATATTTTGTTACTATCTTTTATAACAGCTATCTTGCACAACGTTTTTAAATTTATTTATTGGGGTTAGGGGTTGTTAGGGGAGGTTAGTGTTAGAAATATAACGTATAATATAATCATCTGTTCGAAATGTTGTTATATTTTATAACAGTTATAACTGCTCGCGCATGCCAACAGGTAGGCAAAAATAACGGTGGCTCCGTTAACACACAAGTTACAACAATTTTTAGTAAGCCGTCAAAATGCTAATAACCGAGAAATTTGTGGTATTTTCTTGAATAACCCACTCAAATTCCGGTTATTAATATAGTTCCAAAGCTATATTTCAAGTATATTTGTAGTACTCATACTTGTTGAAATGTTAAAATTTGAAAAACTAAAATATGTTCGTTTTAAATAAATTTTGAATTAAAAATACAACTTGACAATGTAAGCAATGAATTAAAAGTAAACTTAATCACTACAACAAAACAAAAATAATATGCAATTTCTTCAATTAAGATATCCAGTTATATTTGCTACATTTTAAAATCCAAAAGTAAATTATTTATTATTATTATAAATTACATGTATTAAGGAATAATGTATTATTTGAGTATGATAATTGTATTAATTCGTTAAGGACTCTTAAAATTTAGTTTTTGAAATTAGAAAATGCGTGAAATGCCAAGTGGAGGGAGAGAGTGAGTGCCAGGGGTAGTGTCTTAAGAGTTTTTCTGGAAAAGGCAGGGAGGTCTCCGTTAGCTCAGTTCTATGAAAAAGCCATCAATTTCTTTTCTTACTTCTTAGTTATTGTCATTGTTGGTGTACCTGTGAACACAACCTTGGGGGAATAAAAGTTACTAAATTTTGCCAACAGATGTAATCTGCCATTATGCCAAGAAATTGGTATCAGAAAACTTAAGAATATACCTATACTTTCTTATCTTTCCCACTGTAGTACAAGAATTTATGATCTTATATTTAGGTCAATTGAATTGTATATGATTGTAAATTCTAGTGGTTAAACTATTAAAGGCTAACTATTCCCGCTATTATTATACCGATTTTCGGCCGTGAAAATTCAGTAACATTATCATTTAACTTTGTATTCAAGCTTAACAACCTATGTTATATCAACATTATATTTAAATATTTAATTGTTTAATTTGTCTTTTTTTTTTTTTTATTGGCAATGGGTTCCACTTAACAAGATAGATTCTATGTCTCAAGGCTTGACTCAGGTGTCATTAGTCTAAGAATTTCCCGCAAATAATTAAATATGCAAACAGATTTATTTTTGTGTCGTTCATTATCAATAAGAAGTTAATAATTTGCTCAGATTTTTTTCGAAATGCTGTTTTTATCTAGAAATAGTCGTTATTTATTGTTTTAAGAGTTACTATTCGAAGAATGTTATAACCAATTTGGAAAAAAATTCTTCCACTTAAAGTGATAGATTGAGGATATATATATATATATATATATATATATATATATATATATATATATATATATATATATATATATATATATACAATGGTTGGACAAATATTTCTAACAATTTCTATTCATAGGCGTCTTTTTTTTATTATTAATCCAGTTTTTTAAAATAAATTTATTATTAACTCTATGTTGTAAATATGATAGTATTGAGTTTTAAAAATTCCATTTCCATGGTGTTATATCGGGTCGGAGCGTGACATAAATTCCCTTGGAATCCGGAGGTGAATGGACTTGGAGTCCTACCCACTTTTCCACTATTGGAAAGGATAAAGCTCTTTTATTTTTCTCTTTTTCCTTTTTCTTTTCTTTTTTTTTTTTTCCTTTCCATCCTCTTAAAGCTGTTACAACATTTTTTCCTGTTAGGAGCCGGAGCCGGAGGTTTCTTGCATTAATTTAATTCTTACTCATGAGACAACTCATAAATTTGAGCCAGTTTAGAGTTTTTTTGTGCCACCCCCGCAGGCGGTAAAAAAAGAGGAGAGAGGAGAGAGAGAGAGAAGGCGGCCTCGTTAAGGGGCGATTCAGATTGGGCCGACAATGGGATTCTGCTCGGAGCGATCGCCGCGGGGAGCGCTAGTGTCTCCGCTGCCTTCTTGATTTGAATATGTGAGGGGGGTGAAGGTGTCCTCTCAGGATGATGTATACTTATCTCTACAGTAGTCCATAACTTTGTCGAACGAAAATTTAAGCAGTATTTATTATAAGCTCTCTTTATAACGGCTCTACAATTTTATACTAAAATAAACCTAATTTTAAATGTTTTAATTCCTCTGTATATCTTCCTTTTTTTTAAAATTAATTCATAGCTACTTTGTCAGTTCTTAAATTTTAATAACTTTGATGTACAGTTTCTATGGTCACACAGTTTCTTTACAGATTTGTATTTGTGGATTGCTGGTATAACATTTATATATAGATAGACCTCAAACAGACAGAAGTTTCGTTTTGCGTCACTTTATGTTGCTATGGTAATCGACAATACTCAAGTAGGAGGCCTACATTTTTCCTATTGAAGTTTAATCAGGTCCCCCATTTTACATCCCATCTGAAGGACGACATTACCAAGGATTTTTTATTGCCTTTAAAAAATCCTAGGGCCACGTTCCGTACTGCGAATCCGCTATCTTGGGCATTGTCGGTTGGTATGCTAACCACTAGACCACAGGGACCCTAGGATTAACTTGGACTTGCTTCCAACAGTAACCTCTCGTTATTAAAACAAAAAAGATGACAATTACTGCATATTATTGTTTTATTTTTTTAAATTTCTTTCCCTTTTCTCGTGTAAATGCAAAAGAGCAGGATTTCTAATTTCTACAAGTTAACAACCAATACTTAACACCAAGGACATATTCAAACCAACGCTGCAGCAAAAGGTCTCAACGTTTATTTTCATCGTTTGTAATGAACGAGTTAGAAAATGAGATTTAAATTATATATAAAAAAAAAAAAAATGTCTGACATTGTTAGAATATCATCGTCATTTAGTAATTTCTTAATCAACATATCAATTTTTTTTTAGTTTTGTATTTGTGTCCATTGTTCAATGTAATGATGGAATAATTATTAGGCGTGTTTACATTGTATGTTCCACCTCCATACATATTAATACATGCTTAGAAGCCTCTAAGCCCCGCAGATCGTCGACAGGGGCTATCAGCTACGATAGGGACCTGTTGATCCGTTGAGACGAAGCCAAATAAGTTGAGAAGATTTTAAACCCGGGTGACGTCCCTAAGTGGCAGGGTTGGGTTGACAGCGGCAGGTAGCGGAACAGCAACCCGCGGGTTCATTGTCAACTTCCCTTCCCTTTGTTAGCGAGGGGTTGTCCTACCCCAGGGCGATGGCTTGACTTATGTCCCACCGTATCAAACCGACGGCGAGCTTTTCAAAGAGTCACCGCTCGCCTTAGGTAGATAGATATAGCTAAGGTTAGATACCTAGCTTAGGTACCCGGATGAGATAATACCTTTAGAAAAAACCGCCGAGCGTGTTAAGAGATGCCTAGTTTTTCATGCCTGATTTACTACTGTTATGATTTGTGAAACCTTTTTGTCATTCGCTCTTTCTGTATAAATTTATTGGAATCTTTTCTTCTTCTATAAAGGATTCTTGTTCCTTTTTTATATTATAATTTTTTTTTATGGAATGGTGAAATTGTTATTATTTAGGGGTTTAGAAATTTTAAGCGTTTAAATAATATCATACTTGTTTTGAGGTATCCTTCTCTGAAGGTAACACTTCTTGTTGCTTGAAATATTGATACTTTTTTAATATTGAAGAAATTTGCTATTTACTTTTCCTCGAATCAATGTTAGACTGCATGATTGACAAAATGATGAACTTATTCGTAATCTTCAGTTAATCATTGAGAATTTGAGGAACCCTTAATAGATTGCATTCGTGCTGAAAACTGAGCTAATTATACATATATTAATTTACTTAAATCGTTGTATTTGTATTTGTTTTATATTATAATGGGCAATTCTGTTTCATTTTCTGGTCACTTACTCTTCGGATATATATTTCAAGTAATGCGACAAGGCTTAAATATGGAGTTCTAGAAAATTCCTTTTCACTTACAATTCACTAATGTATCTTTACTGTTATTTATATGAATCAACCGCCTAAAATTTTAAACATTTATTAAAAATAAATTTCTACTATGGCATAATTTCATAATTAACTTTATCAGGATAAATGCTAAGTTATTTGCAATCACATAAATGTTAATAATGACCATGGAGTACATTGTAAACTCTAAGTATTATAAGAAAAATTTAAATTATTTAACAATCTATTAAAAGGTTAAAGATGTGCAAATTTATAAGTATTTAAAAAATATATTTAAATTAAATAAAAAATGGACTTATGAGAGATGTAAAATGAAAATGACTGAAGAATGTTGAAACGTATTTTTAAATAAAGAAAAAATGTTTGACTGGAAAAAGGTTTTTTTACTTACTTGAATGAATGACTCAAAAATATGTACCCCAGTAATATAAACAAGAGAATTAAAATAGTTATTTGCAATATAAATGTTAGGAACTAAGGGTAAACATTTAAAATTTATTTCAAGTAATAAAATAAGTGGAAGTTTACTAGTTTTCGAGTGAGGCAAGTTAATATTTAATGTATCCTTAAGAGGCTTTGAACCTGAAGTCGATGACGCTAGAATAGGAATATCAGTCGGAGCCGAGAGAAGGTAGCGTGCGTGAGGCTAGCCGTGATTAATTTTCTCATTTGGATGCAAATTCTCCTCTATCTGCATCTCACCTACCTTACTCTAATTTAGATTACGGCCTCTGTAGTTCTTTCTTTTTGCTAAGGTTGGAAGGTGTGGTGGAGCACTGTCGATTTCTGTTTCCATTTCCTTCGGAGGTCTGTTCCGTCCTCTGCGGCTCCTCATCCGGTGCCGCGGGGTCGTTATCATGCCTATCTTAGCATCTGCAACGAGCTCCGTCATTACCGCTGCGGCCGACAAGGACCTAATTGCGGGGACATGCTGGACTGAGCGGGTTCGCGCCTCGCCGGCATTCCGCGTCTCCAGGGGGGAGGGGTGTAGTCGCATTCCTCAGCTTTGTAGTTTGTGTCCGTCCCTTATGGCTGAGGGGGAATATTTGAAATGTGTGTGCTGCATCTTTTGATCTCGTTCAACTGCCCGTAGGTCAATTAGTAGTACCTCACGAGCGAGGTTTGGAATCAATTATATTCCTATGCATTAGTCTCTGTTGATCGGAGCTATCATTACCAATCGCCCCTGGCCCCTAAAACCATAGAGGCGCTGCCATCGCTGCCTTTTGTACGTATATAGATTCTGTGGACAGTTAGGCAGTATCACTATGTGCGAGGCATATTTAGGTTAAATTCGATTAATTTGTGTGTTGATGGTAACTATGATCGATATCCTTCTCTAGTGAACGTATTAATGCTGTTTACTGGTAACTATGCATTTAGTTGGAGCTTCATTATCTCCACGTGTCCCTCTCTCACCTCCCGCTCCGACCCGGGGAATAATATTTCATGTTATATGTAAATAGCCGGGCGCCATTAATTCAATCTGGGACGTATGGCCGTCCGGACCCGAGCGGACAGGGCCCTATGTCGTCTCCATGGCGGAATTAAGTGTGGCATATGGCATCATTAATGGGTCGCTTCTATTATGTCCACTATCGATATTCTCTACCTGAATGTGAACCGCTCTGTGTTCTTCTGTAACTACTTTTTGAAGTGCATACTTATTAATTTATAATAATAATAATATATTTGTATATATATATATATATATATATATATATATATATATATATATTTCTAATATTAAAGCTATTATAAGAGATAGAGGAGCTGACAGAAGAGAGATAAAGAGGAGATGAAAGACAAGGATAGGAGCGCGGGTATTAGGAGCCCTATCGGGTACTCTCGGCGGAGTATTGTTCTTTTTCCTTTTGGCCTCCTCCGGACCACGATCCCGAGGACGCTATCTCTTCGGCTGTCGGCCATCTTCAGCTCCATCAGCGGCTGTCCCGGTTCGAGGTTCCTCGTCTCTAATCCGTTCATCTTATGTAACAAGGATCGTGTTCCTATTATATTTCATCCCGTGTTTGATTCTATCGCTCTGTCTTAACCGACGAAATACAGAACAGGAACTACCGGCAGATCCACATAGCGATACCCGAACTTTTTTATTTTATTTTTTTACTTCGATGATTTTATTCGTGACTAGGATGGATTTTGGAAGGCAAGAATTGGACACGAGGGAACACCGACGGTTCGATAAACAACCAAAGTTTAAATTAGTTTCATAATAAGTCACGTTAAATCAGAATTTGGTTTTAAAGGAGGAACTTTATTTTCTGTTTTCTGTAGTAAATGTTTGTAGAAGTTCAAAGTCTTTCAAGTTGGTGTCCTGATAAAAACCCTGAGAAGTTAAATTTCATATTACATTTGGAGCGCGAGTATGATCTCTGCCAAATCACCTCTTTACCCAAACAATATAGTCTCTAAAATGTACTGAACAAAAAAAAGTTCATTGGTCCTGGATTAAATTTTTAAATTAAAGTATGATGATAAGAGCTAAGCTGGAATGACCCAATGTTCATGAAGAGATAGTGTAATGTTTAGAGAAATAGGGACATTAAATGATCACCTGAGAGGACTTCAGTAACATTAAGCAAGTGTGTGTAAAGAGCTGATGGGGAGTTGTTAAACTAATCCAATTAACAACTAGTGCCCAATTAAATTGTTTTTGTTTCGAAAACCTGAAGCAAGCGTTGGACTTTATTAAACTTTTATCGCTAGCAAGAGCAACAGCAGCCAGGCAGGAGCAGCTGGAGTAGTTGCACTTGTTGAGCATAAAATTAACACTCCACCTCACCTCAACAAATTGCAAATAATTACATTTACAATTCATTAAACTCAAATTAAAATGTAACAGCGTTTACATATTCTCTCTCTCTCTCTCTCTCTCTCTCTCTCTCTCTCTCTCTCTCTCTCTCTCACTAGCATACATTATTATCATTATGTAGGGTGGCTGGGTACGACGTGGGAGGGAGGGGGAAGGCTATTTTTATCAGAGATAATAAGCGTAGAGGAAATTGTTTTATACCCCCGGCTTATTAACTTCAAATTATATTGAATTTAGGTGTGTGAGTTTAAAATTACCCAAGCAAAATATTAAAATTGATGAATATTTAAATAAAAATAAAAAAGAGATGGAGAGAGATGAAATTCTCCAGCTGTAATTGGGGTATATTATTGGTTGCTATGGAATCGATTACAGGAGCGCCGCCTATAACTGCCAATAAATAACATAATTGGTCCAGTTTGTTTAATAGCTTTGTGCCCTCCACGCCCGGACAGCTAATTTTCTAATCATAATCCCGTCCTATTCTCTTTTTATTTTCCTTTTTTCCTCTCCTCGTACTCGTTTGTAGTGAAGCGGTGTGTTTATTTTCATGGCCGGATAGTGATTTTTCATGAGGGTTTGATAGCGGCCTTCATGATCGAGGAGGGTCTTGTATCGCCTTTCGTGAGAACTTTAATACTAAGAGGATAGTTTGTAGTGATTTGTTTTTAGATTAGGAGCGGGAGGCTGCTTCTATCTGGGTTAAATGCTCCTCGATTGCTTTTTGATTCCTAATCGGTGATAATACTTTTTACTTTTTTTATTTCGTTGTATAGAATAAAATATTCAATGCCTCAGTAACCTTTTCGGAATTGATCTTAACTAAACTTATCTTCGCCTATAAATTTAATGAACGAGTATACTTTAATGAATAAATGCAGTTAATTATTTTTCATTGTTCTAAAAAAGTCTCCTTAGATTTTGTTTATAGTAATTAATTGTGTTATAAATAAATAAAACTAAATGGTTACCCCATGCCATACTTAATAATAATTTAAGTATTAATTTTACTTAATTTACCCGACTGATCGTCAACAAATAGCGATCAGCATATTTTTCAAGTATCGCATGTAATACTTTTTCAAATATTTGAACACGTTTAAAACATTTCTTATTTCATCCCAAAGCTATTAAAGTAGTGCTGTAGGATTCAACTGGAAGTCCCAAAAGCAGTAGACAACTAACAATGCCAGGGCGACCTTGTGCGTAGCGGTTATCACAACAAGCAGGTATGCTCAAGGTGGCGGGTTCGTTGCCGGCAGGTAGCCCTAGGGTTTTTAAAAATAAACTTTGGACAAGGAGCAAAAGAGGCGATAAGATCATATAAATGGATCATTATTATTAAAGCTCAAATAAACAGATAAAAATTGAGACAGTACAAGAGAATTAGTCCATGCTCCGGGTGAATATCCTAGACATCTAATGAACCATGTTAGTTTTATGTAAAAAATTTTATGGATAACTTTTCAACTCTTCTCTTGCTATAACTTTAGCTTGTTTCGTTTCGCTTGAACTATTTCCTTCTTCGCGCCCGTTAATACGCTCCCTTAGCGGTACCCCCCTCAGGAGGACTCCATCGCAGACCTACCTTCGGCTCGGGATAATGGTCGACCTGGGAGGAATTAAATCCCCCTGAGGAAGGAGTTTAATCTGAAGACTATTATAGGCTCTCTCTCCGCGGAGCTAATAAGCATAAGAAAGGGTGGATCGTGGCCCGCCCCGGCCAATGAATTATAATCCACTGACAGCCTTCTCCCGGCTAATGGTAATTGACAGTCCTCTCGGGGTCGTGATCCGTCGGCATTTCAAGAGTGGAGTGCTGGAGTGGAGGAGTGGGGAGGTGGAAGCTACGGTGAGGAGGAAGTTTATGTTGTGAGAGGAATAATATTGCTATTTATTATATCCAAGAAAGAAAGTTCTATGGGCCAAGTATCAATCGAAGCCTACATCTCAAACCGATAACTAACGCAATGGAAGTTGAGCGTTTTTCCCCTCAATTATATAAAAAATATATCATTATATACAAAATTTAAATTAAAATTTATCATTTTTTAAAGAGAAAAGATAGGCCCTCGACAGGGATTTGAACCCGGAACCTTTGTCTCACCGTGACATCGCTCTGCCAATTGAGCTATCCAAGGCCCATGCCGGTCGAGGACAAACCTATTCTCTCCTAGATCCTAAAGCCCCAGTGTGCTCCCGTCATTTTTGCGATGAATACACTAGAA
This sequence comes from Arma custos, assembly GCA_037127475.1. Lineage (NCBI taxonomy): Eukaryota > Metazoa > Arthropoda > Insecta > Hemiptera > Pentatomidae > Arma > Arma custos. Next base: position 100,789,459 of record CM073762.1, read on the forward strand.
CGAAGTTCTTTGAACATTAATTTTAATTTAGGATCTTATTGACTTACGTCATATTATGATTTATAATTTTTTATAATTATTGGTCATTTTTTATGAGTTATAAATTTTTTTATTCTTTAAAGAGAAAAGATAGGCCCTCGACCGGGATTTGAACCTGTTTTTGTCCTCGGCCGGCGAGGGCCTATCTTTTCTCTTTAAAAAATAAAAATATTTATAACTCATAAAAAATGACCAATAATTATAAAAAAAATATAAAATTTATTATTTTTGAATCTCATATATTTTTGGGAAATTTCGTATACTTCTTTGTTAAGAAAATATATCGAATTAATTTCTGCAAATTCCATTCTATATTCCACGCATTTTTATGATTTATACTGTGTTTATTTATTATAATTAACTAGCGACCCATCCCAGCTTTGCTCGGGTAATAAGGCATATTATGCCTACATAATCTTGCAGGTTAGATAATTGCATGGGATCCTGGTGAATCACTCTATCTATTGGCGAAAACCGCATGAAAATCCGTGCAGTAGTTATTGAGTTTACCGCGAACAAACGCGGCCGAGGACTTTGTTTTATAATATGTGTAGATGTTGTAAAGATTTAATTTAATGGAGGGGACTAGAGGGAAGAGAAGACAGGACCAGGCTGCCCAAGGTTGGCGTGACCCGATCGCAATTACCCCAACCTGGAATCAGTCGCTGGGTTCCCTTCACGTTTCTCCTCCAGCTATCGCTCACAGCAAGGTCAACAGCTTGACCCTTTTTGTATACTTTAAAGTCTTATTTCCATGTAGAAAGGTTTGGAGTGTTCGTGGGTTCGTGGGGGAAAAAGAGAAACCTAAACTGACATCTAGAAGAAAAATATGTAAAAAGGTTTTTGCTTAATCAGATTAGCTTAACAGTGAGTAGAGCGGTGAGTTCCTATGGCTAAGGTTCCGGCTGTTGCAAATCATCATCTCCTTGCACAACTGTTGTCCTAGAAGCATTCAAGTCTCTACTATGTACTGAACTTAGGACAATTCACTGGTTATAGTGGTACAGGTTTTTTTATTTTTTATTATTATTATTATTATTTTTTCATTGACTTGACAAACTAGCTTAGCATACTGTTGTTCCGATTGGGCAGTGTTGAAAAAGAAATTAGTGGAAATCGGTTAATTTAGATTTAAAAATAGTTAATTAATTTATTAACAAAAAATATAATGATTGTTTCTCAACTCATTTTAATCAGTCACTGTTTAGGATCTTCTGTACGTTATTTATTCAAAGTAAATTTCTTATATTGAATGATAATTGTTGACCTTGATCATACATGTTGGAGAAATTGGTCCGGGTAGAGGTCACTGAATGAATTTCTCGTGTTTGAGAAAATCTTTATTGATAGCCAACGTTTCGACCAACATCTGTGTTTCACAGCCAGAGAGGACCCACCCCTCAGCCTCCCCCCACAGCCCTGAAGAAGACCTACGACATAGGTTGAAACGTTGGCTATCAATAAAGATTTTCTCAAATTACACGAGAAATTCATTCAGTGACCTCTACCCGGACCAATTACTCCAACATAAATTTCTTATAGATGTGTAAATTATCATAAATATCTTTGTTCCTTGTCATTTTATTTCACCAAGTATATCTCTTTTAAATAAAAGAGAAGTACAATACACGCCCTTGCTCCACGATAGTATAGCGAAGCTGTACGAGTCTTTAGAATAGAATTGAGAAACATCTGAAGCGCGGTAAGTATCGGAGGCCCTTTTCCTATCGGAACGGACTTATCGGCCGCCAACTTAGTTATCAGTCGCAACTTCTCAATGGGCTGACAGTTACCGCCATCTTCATTACTGATAATGAGTCTCATGAAGCGGTATCAGGTGGGGGGAGAGTACCGTGGCAACTGATGGGGTCAATTTTATTCTGTCTCGATTGTATTTAATTGTCTCGTGGTGCTCTCTATAGGCTTGGCCCCAAACTGCGCTCGTCTCTTTCTAATAGACTTAAAAGACCAAGATCAAAGAGTTCATAATTTAGACCGATCGAAATCGAAATAGTATCATCTGTATCTACTCCTAGTTGTGATTTTCAAGTCAATGAATTTTAAATAAATAATAAGTTACGAAAATTCGACATTACTATGTACTAAGAGCTTGCGTTAGCCAATAACTTCGAATGTTGTGGTTTTTTAATGAGAAGATTACATGGAAAAGAACTGCATGCCGATTTATCGACAGTTGTTGAAATGAAGGAAAGGTATGTTACGGGGGAGGGGGGATTAAAGATATCTAAGGAAGGTATAATTAGAAATATTATATGTAGCCTTCTCCCTTTTTCGTATTCTCTCACTTCACAAATTTTATTTTTATTGTATTTTATATTTAAGATTTATTTTCTTTTATTTATTATTCATGTTAGAGAAGAATTGGTTGACTGTATCTTCTAATATAAGGAAGAAATAGTTGGGGGTGCAGTCAATAAAAACACGTTAATAAGTGTAACTATTTATTGTGTGCCGACGTTTCGGCCTACAATGTAGGCCATCTTCAGGGCTAAGAGAGAGAAACAAACAGAAAAACATATTAAAAACGTTGCAGTAACAAGAATACGGTGACAAGTAGTGTAGTAATGTGGTACAAGTGTGGAAATTAAAATAGTGACTAGATATGATGAAATAGTGAATAGATATGATGATTAAAGATAATGAATATAAAAGTGGTTACAGAATATAATAAAATTAAAATAGTGATAGATAAAAATAAAATTATAGATGATAAACAGAAATTAAAATAGTGACAGATAAAATAATTAAAGAATACGAATATAAAATACAGAAAATAAATGTCCAGAAAGGATAAAATGTAAACATAATATAAAGGGAAAGAGAAATGAGGAGGTAAACGGAAAGATACAAAATGAGAAGATTAAAATATAGAAAAAGGGGGTGGAATATGAAGGATTTAGAAAAAACTAGTTTAATTATAGATATAAATGGATTTGATACCATTTTATTTATATGTTTTTCTGTTTGTTTCTATTTCTTAGCCCTGAAGATGGCCTACATTGTAGGCCGAAACGCCGGCACATAATAAATAGTTACACTTATTAAGGTGTTTTTATTGACTGCACCCCCAACTATTTCTTCCTTATATTTATTATTCATGTATTTACGTTGTGTTTTTTAATGTCTATATATTATCTACTTATCACTAATATTAAATTCTGTAATCGAATAAACATAAATACAACCAACCAACGAAAATTCTACTTAAATAAATAAATAGTTTCATATTAAAGCTATTTTATCCACTCAAATCCGGGGATCTCTTACTCCCTTCCGCGTTGTTTATTGTTTATAACTAGCGATCATTGCTATAATACTGGTTTAATTAGCATATCCATTCTTCTGCGACTGAGGGTAATTGTATTGTATAATTGAACCGGTGCCAATTGAAGTATTAAAAGAACTCGTTGAAGCAGAAAGGTCCACCTGCCCGACCAGATGGCCCATTACTATATGTATGTTACTATATACCTGCCATATACTGACTCTAGGTATAGCGATGGCTGTTATATAATGAGGATAGGTTAATGATGCATTAGGAAGGAGAGGAGGAATGGCAGACTTGAGGGCAATAATTGATAAATCGGTGACGACCTGCCACCCCATCACCTGTGATATCTTCATTACCTTTAGTACCTCCTGTCCTGTCCTGCCTCTTCGCGTGATCTATCTCCTGCGCTGGTTAGCGAGTGTGTCTCTCCTCCTATATGTATTGGTATGTGATAGTCGATGAGGGCGGTGTGACATTATAAGGGATTACAAGGAATAAATCGAATAATATTTCTGTTTGGAAAATAATAGTGTTTGAGAGAGCTCGTTTATCCCTAGCACTCACTCAGTTTAATCGCAGCAAGTTCAATTCGAAAACAATTGTAAGAACGGACCTCAATGAAAATAATGAAGAAGCCGAAAATTGACTGGATTTAGTGACGAAATTGTATAGAATTAGGGGGGAAATAGCGGGCAATTGGGGCCGTTTGCCCGCTCTCAATAATAGTCCTCTGGGAGTCCGTACCATTAGCGGTGGCTAGGAGTGCTCCAGAGCTGTTAGCTTAGCTTATTCGAAATGTGTTAACAGGTATTAATAAACGATGATAGAACGAACCGTGTTGATAGCTTATTAAATTAAGAAAAAAAATATGATACAATCAGTGTAATATATTTTATTCTGAAAATGTGCCATCACCTCGACTTAAATTTATTTATTGAAATTTACAACAGTATTGTAATGATACTACAAGTAAATAGAATGAATTAATCGTAATGGTATTTTATCAAATCGACTGAAATTAATTCAGAAATGCAGTGTAGCTATCAGACATTAGGAATTATTAAAACGGGAAATATTTTACCCCGATTTGATCGATAAATAAAAAATGTATACATTACTTCCCGATCATTGATGTCATCATAAATATCGCAATCGACCAAATTATTTCGAATTCTTAAAATATTTTACATTGGTGTTCTACTATTCTATTTTGTTCCTATCTGCTTCTATATTTAACGTTTTTTTGTTTGTTTTACTGCCGTTTTATCGTTTTTGCCAAGTTTTTGATCCTTGCATTTTCCATCGAATTTTGAAGCTCTGAATGATTTTTGTGCATAACTGTTCTGGTTCTTTTATGAATGTTATACAATGAATACAGAAGCCCCTCGTGGTATTGGAAAGGATCACAAAGCATAATTTGTTCATGTGGACATCCACAGAGGATAGACACATGGAAGAATTCATTGCTTACTTTTGAGGAGTTTTTCTATGGTTTTTAACGTTTAGGAGGTATTACTCCTATTCTTCATTATATAAGCCATTATACAGATGAAAGCTCTTCCTATGAGACTATCTCTCTCGCCGCGAACTGGCAGCCAAGTTGTTGGAACACCTCCTAGACAATTAATCAATTGCCGGCTAGCTTTGTGATTAATTGTAACCCTCCTCTAGTCTTGTGTTCTCTCATCCAATGAGTAGCGTGTGTCAAGAGTTCCGATTGTTTGATTAGTTATTCGCCTTGTACTGTCCAGATCGGAGATGTTTCTTTTATTTCATTGTCGTCATTTTTTAACCTTTATTCATTGTTTGATTACTCTATGTTGTTTAAAAAAAGTAAATAGAAATCGGCAAGTTATGTTCTGAAGGAGTGATGAACTATCCGGAATATTTTTATTCTAATATGGATGGATTTATGCCGATATGGATTGACCGAAACATCGGATGTCAGAATCAACTGCTGCAAGTCGATTCATTGCATCGATATAAAAGTTTGCGCAGAACGTGAAATTTATTTTAGCACGGGTGTGATTTTTTGTAAAAAAAAATAAATAAACCCTATTTTATATCATTTTTTTTTCGTTTTTGTTCTCATATTGTGTTTTAATAAAACATATCTAACGTTAGGATGGATTAACCTTTCATTTCTGTTTATTGACATTTGAAAACTATTTTAATCATTTATATTTTTATTTGCTTTAATAATATACATGACAGAATAATGTTATTTCGCTAAATGTCAATATAATTGCTCTATAGACGACTGAAGTGACTGAAACTGCACGATGACAACACTACTGCCTGGACTGGATGGCAGTTGGGAAGCTATAGGCTACAGATAGGTGGGCACACATAGCACCTAGCACCTAGCACATAGCACATAGCACACAATGTAGGATATGTACTAATGGACTCTCGTCCGAGCCCTCTTACCGTCCCCGATTTACATTGTAATTACATTATACATTTTGGGTATAATTTAACAATTACAATACTATTTAGTAGGCTGGAGATAATTATACAATGTCAGAAGCTAATTAGCTATGGGTAATTTCCATTAGTGATATTAGGCGAGGGCTAACTGCTACAACCTCTCTACAGGATACACTTTTAAATCGTTATTATGTAAATAATTTAAATTATCATTTGCCGATTGCTTATTAATGATGAATATTAATTTTGGAATACATTATCATAAAATATTTTATAAATTCTACTGTTTTGACTTCTTTTTTTCCTCCTGATAATAATAGGCTTTAGTACTGTACTGTATTCTAATACTTCGTAAGAGAATTGGGATGTATATCAAAACTATTTCATGACTCCTAGGCCTACATCATCGAAATCCACAAAACGTGGTAAGTCTGATATGTTTATTTTCACTACTCCCACTTAATTTAAGCATCACAACAAATGAGCTGAAATTCGGCCTTTTCGGGGGCTTTAACTTACATAGCATACATGATTTTTTGACTTATGACATTAAAAAATATATATATATAGGGAAAATGAAAAACATTAGTAATGTGACCCTGCTGCTGACACAACTGCAATACTGTATCACACTTCACCAAAGCAAGTAATGTAACCCTTTAAACCCTCCCCCTCCCCCCCAAAAAAAAAGAATTTGAAATCTCTTTGTAAATAAATAGCCTCAGTGGAAAGGGGTTAAGTCAAATTTTGTCAAAATGAGTTTCATGTGCTTAAGAAAGCGGAATAGTTCCTGTAATTTTTGGCTGGAAATGGTGTAATAACTCCATTCCCATTCCAAGCCAATGTCTATGGGTGCACCTACATTGGATCCGATGCGATGAGACGCGATCCTATTCTATCACATAAGATGATGGGCTGAAAAAACAAATAACTGAAATCCGCAGTGAGTGCCTACACTGGATCAGATCCGACACGATTCTATCCTTTTCAATCCGATAGTGAAACTAGTCACTGCCTTCCTAATAAAATAGTATTAATTTTATTCTTTTATTTCTTATATTTTATATATATTATAGTGAAATATAAATATATTAAAAATAATTAATAAATAATCTTAATTTTATAAATTTAAAGAACCAAATGTTATAACAATGAGGTAATATTACTATATTAGAATATTTTTGTCTTGCTGTATGACTATAAATAAATAATTTAGTTGTTTTTCAATAAAAAAAATATAATTTATTGTTTTTTTTTTATATATTCGTGTTTTATATAATGATTTAATTTTCTCGATTGTGATAATATTTATTTCTTGGATGACACAATCAAGGCTCTTTTCGAACTAATTCAATGAGTAATTTTGTTGTTAATCTTTGCAAACGAGTATAAAAAATCAGAAAAGCCTTCACCTCCCAGTATTACCAACTGCTTAACAAATAAATTAAACATTAAGACGATAATTTTATCAAAAGTTAATGTTTCCAATTTTCTTTGACGAATTAAAATTTCATGTAGGTATATTTTTTATGTACATTTTTGATAGATTTAATTTTATTCAACGGAAAAATAACCTTCGCTACTATATTTAATGGTTCATGAAGATTAGTAATGACATATTTTAATGAGAATTGAGAATATTTAATTTTGATTTATGACGGATATTTATATAATAGTAAATTATCAAATTAAAATGTATATTTTTTAATAAGCATTTTAGACAATAAAGATTAGGTTGCCACACATGGTAACGGCTGACTTATCGGATTGAAAACTAGTGATTTTGAAATGTGAAAATCTCACCTGATCGTACAGTATCGGATCGGATCCAATGTAGGCACTTCCGTATAAATAAACTATTTTGATTCCACGATCGACTAAATCGCTCGGATTGTTCGGATAATAATGGATCGGATCGGAGCGGATCCAATGTAGGCACTCTCGATATATTTCAGTCATTTGGTTTGCTTCCGAATTCTGATTGTATCGCATCGGATCCAATGTAGGTGCACCCTATTTGCGTAGTAACTTGTGCACTAAAAGAATAGCACGATTCCGCTTCCCTAAGTACAAGAAGCCTATTTTTTTTTGGAAATGCGACTTGAGGCTGCAGGATTATGTCAGCTTTGAAGTCTGAAACATTATAAATATAATAAGTAACGTGAACAATAAATAACTGTCAACCCCTTCCTCGTACCGTTATTGGGCCTCATGATGAGATGAAGAAAGTCGTTAGGGACATCGACACTGATGATGATGATTTCCTGAGGTCCCTTCGGAGGGGGGTGGGCGAGGGGAGGAAGTCTGGGTTTAATGAAATCTGTGGGAAACAGCGACACACACACGGGCACACAAAAAATATATAAGGCCCTGGGCCTCTCCGCCCCTAACTCATGCCTATCTCGGCATCCTCAAGCTTCCAGCCATCGGAATGAGATTAATGGGCAAGGAAAACTGATTAACTGGTGTAAAATGTATATTTATGTGTTTGTACATATACGCATCATTGGTCATCAGCACTGTGATAAGCGACAATACAACTGGACTGGCAGCACGAGAAGCAGACCGTATTAAGGACTACGTGACTGCCAGCACACTCAGCTGTCATCCAGGACAGAAATAGCCAAGCAGCAAACTATTTTATTATACATAATTAAAAAAAAATACTTAAAGAATATACGAAAATGAGATATACATGATTAAATATAAATTATAGATTATAAATTAATTAATTATAGATAATTTGGGTATAAATGAGAATTTACAAAAATTAGGTACATGGTGAACGATTTTAGAGTTTAAATAAAAATAAACTGTTCTGTTTTTATCAACAATTAAATAATATCTGGGCAAATAATATTTAATAAAAAGTAGAATGAAGTTTTTGTAGGAAAACAAATGAATTTTTGATTTACAACTATTTAATCATCACGAGCTGAACATAATGTTTTGCTAGCCATGTTTCCTTAAATGAATGTTGGGGGACAAGGCTGAAAAGACAAGAAACTGCTCGACGTTTTCGCCTACTTTTTTTGGACCATTGTTCAAAGCTCCCAATTAATTGCAAAAGACTCATTTACATGACAGTTATCAGACTTATTTGGACATATGGAGTCGAGCTTTGGGGCTCTACTAAACCATCTAATTCATCTCGTATCCAATCCAAAATCCTTCGTAAAATCCTCAATGCTCCTTATTATGTCACAAACAAACTCATCCATCATGATCTTTATATCCCATATGTTGCTGATTTAGCCCAAACTAGATACCTATCCTTCCATGAAATGCTCCATACACACTTGATTCCGGTGGTCTCTCAACTTGCTTCCCATAATATTCCTGATAACCCTCCGAGGCGAGTGAAAAGAAGATGGCCTCGAGACCTTCTACTATAACGAGAACTTTATTGGAGTGCTATCAATTGGTAGTTTGCAATTGTAGTCAAGTGTTTTTTTTTTTTCATTTCCTTTGTTCATACAGCAGATTTACTTGATTCTAAACTAAACATACAGCAGATTTTATTATTCTAAACAAAAAATAGGGGGGTGCAGTAAACGCAAATTTGTTTTTCTGGTCGCTGACGTTTCGGCCCAAACTTGTTCGCTGACAATATAACAAAATAAAGTAGCACTCCTCCCCTGATAATATTTTTCTTGTAGCTCTGATTCAGTTTCAGTCCTAGTGATGGATCAATTGTATGGACTCAAACGTTGGCGTGCAGAATAATAAATTTATCTTGACTGCACCCCGACTTTTTATTACATCATAAATAAAACAATGGGCCATAAAAAATCTAGGTATGATTTGTGTTGTGTTATATTGTTGTTGAAGGACATGGACATGCTTTTCAATTTCTGAATTATTTTTTTATAACCTTTGTTACAGGTTTTTAATTGCGTTTTGGACTTGACTTTCTCAATTTATTACCTACCATTATCGCGTTTCTTGCTCTGTTAAAAGTAATAGTGACTTTGCGTTCTAAGTGCCTCGGATGCGGTCATGCTCCGTAAGTACGGAAGACTCCCGTAGGTCTGGCTGCCATACTTGGGACAGGTGCCAGGCCTTTGAGGGATGTCACGGGAACCCCTGACCGCTTTGCCGTGGCACTTAATGACTGCAAGTTGCCACGTCAAGTCCCGTCAAGTTGGCTAGCATCTCTGTACTAACTGCTGTAATTACTATTGTTCTGCTCTACCTATAAATCGTCGTGGGCTTCGAACCGTCCTTCTGGTCATTCAGAATAGAATTATAACTCTACAGCCCCGGTGAATAAGTGGTCAAGTCGAATTTTCTCCGAGATAGGCTTCATGTACTTAGGGAAGCGGAATCGTGTTATTTTCGTAGTGAATAAGGGGCTAAGCCAGACATTGATATGTCAAGAAGGTGTCGCTTATTACTTGTAATACTCCATGTCAAGTCAAAAAATATGATAATGACACGATTCCACACGTCCCTGAATACAGTTAACTCTCGCTGGACAAAATTCGACATATTCACCGGGGCTGTAGAATTATACATTAAGCTTCATTATAGACGCAATGTATAAAAAAAAACAGCTGTTTTTAATGAGTGGATTTTTTTTATGTATTCTAATCTTGAAAACCGACAAAGGGATGATTTTAAATTCCTATTAATTAATAATTTAAATATTCAAATGACCCGTTCGTTATGAATGGAAGTTTTTTTGCTTGCTATATTTGGGAGATGTGGAGAGGTAGAGGCCGGCTCGGTAGAGATGCCGCCGCCAAGGAGGTCTTGATAGAGCTACCCTTACCCTCAACATCTCGATTCTAATTAACCGAAACAGATTAATTACCTCCTTACTCCTTTTTATTGGAATGTATCTGCTATTATTACAACTTGTACAATCCCGACTAATTACATATTAACTTATAAATTACTAAGCCATGGGTGGTCTTTGGTATTACTCATTCCCTTTTATAAAGACAGCGTAACCGTGTAGCTCGGTGTGTAGAGAACTGTATTGCTATGCTCAAGGTTCCGGATTTAAATCCGTCTATGGCAGAAAAAGTATTTAATCTATCACGTAAATGACCCTGTTAGATTAAACCCTGGAGTGTACCCTGAATCAATTAAGTACTGATTGTTTGTTTCGTTTAACGTCGCTTTATGCTGCTTTGGCTGATCGGACGATGCTGCAGTGGGAGTTCTAAATTTTGCCTATCTAGGTTTAATTAGGATAGGGATTTTTAACGAGTACTTAATATAGTACTGGCTCGGAACCCCATTTAACGTTCCTTCCGAAGGACGGATTTTTTACACCATTTAAAAAACCTTAGGACCACCTGCCGGGCTACGAAGCTCTATAAAGCCCAGGTTTAGAGAAAACCTTACAATTTAGCGTGATCTCAAAAACATCAGCTCCATTCACAATCGTTGCCTTAGAAACTTGTACATTCTTTACCATGTCCTGATTATAAGTCCCTTCGTGAATTGTAACGATGCTACATTTCTTTTATTCTATATATAACGATCACAAGCTCTCATTGTAGCCTGGTCACAAACACATTCTTCGCCGACGGAGTGATGAGCTCGGAACGGTGGACGATAGGAAGAGAGATGGAGGGACAGAAATACAAGGATCGGGGCTATATTAAAATGTGGATTGGACGGAGGAGGTATTTGGATCCTAGGCGAGACCTGCCAGCTAGCCTTGCCAATGCTTGAATAGATTTAACGCCAACTTTATACCTTCACTACTGCCATTCTATTTTCTGCTTTCCGCCATTCTACTGCATAGGTTCAATTAAACTGTTATCAGTAGTCAAGATTGTTATCATTATTACTCCTTTTAATGACGAAGCAGGATCATTTAATGGTTTATTTCAAGCTTCTACATCCTTATTTCTGTTTTAAATGTTTTTACATCCTGTCTATTTAGCCCTGAAGTAGATTTGTAACGTTGCAACGCGTTGGTTTCTACTTAATCACAAATTTATCTACTATTTATCACAAATTAAAGATATATTTCTGACCTCCCTGGACCTTTTTCTTCTCCAAAACTTTAAGTAGTTCATTTATCCCTTATTTATAAATTCTTGGGGTTAATGTGTGTAAGGTATTTAGTAAAATACGTTACACACTTTATCTAAAATTCCTTTTAGCCTAATTTTTGATATGCGAGTTACATATTTAATAAATTTAAAAATTTAATTTTGTAATTTGAATACATTTGTTGAAATACGTAAATATACATCAAGAGGCCCGGGTACATTAAATTAATTTACTGCTTCATTCCTGAAATTTCTTCTGATTTCGTAAAATTGTTGGCTTGGTCTGTTTGACGTGATACGGTATAATTTGTCGGTAAAAATAATATACATTTATTTAGAACTAAACAACTTAATTTCGTAATTTTTTTTTGGGATGGTTCTTCGAAATTCTAAATTTAGCCTGGGAAGATTGAAGGCGATGGACAGCCGAGGATGACCTGGGAATGCGACCTCTGAAGCCTGAAAAAAAATGGTCATTCCTGGAACGCCTATAAGAGTTTTTTTTTCTCTAAAACTTTCTCGTGGATGCCTTTGGGACAGGTCCCAGGGAAAAAATAGTCTTTTTCATCCATTTCTTAAGGCTTCACTCTGCCTTGTGGAAATTTGCACGTCGCTGCTCAATAACAATAAGCCTATTGTTTACTAACACCATTCCTCTTTATATTGTTATTATAATAATATTATTTATGTTGCGGAAAAATATTGTCATTTCACCTTATTTATATTATCGTGTTATACAATTTCATTTCGGAAATATGGGCTTCACACTTGATGGATAACTTGGAATTAATTATATTAAAATATTTAAAAGTATTATAACACGTACAATAAAACAAACTCAGTTTAAAAATACAATGATTTGCTGTCTGTAATGCCTGGATCAAGGAGTTCAGGGTCGAAAGCGGATTATTCAAAATTTCAAAAATTGACTCTAAATTTAAGTCAATGCTTTATGCTCTCAAAACTTCAGGTTCAGAACCGGAATAAAACCAAAACCAAGTTTCTTGTTGGTCAAAATTGTTTGGATAAACTTGTGCAAAATGTGGAATGTTGGAATTATTTGCTTTTGATCCTGATCGCCTCATATAAAATGAAATTGTAAGAATAAATTTATAGATTAAAAAAAAAATTCTTTTTTAGTTAAATTAAAAATTATCTAACTAAATAGATAGGAATATCTTTATGAGCCTTGTCACCACATATAATGATTTATAGCACAACTGATAAAGCATCTGGATGACCACTTATTATATCTTGGTATGTGAAGAACTTTTATTGAGAAATATCGGAGTGTGACAAATTTCAATATTGAAACTATAAATGAAATATTAATAAATATAGAATAGAATAGGTGAGGTGCGATTTTCGGGTATCCACAATCTGGGGTTAGGAAGCAATAGGACCCCATACAATTTTTTTTTTAAATGATTTAATTTGAAATATTATATAGACAATGAAATAGATCCGTTAGATATATAATAGACATGACGAGCTGATCAGTCCTGTTCTCCATCACAAAACAAGTTAAACATTATTTCTTTTTGTTAAATGACTTCATCCTCAATATGTTTAGTTAACAGTCAGGATGGTAATAAAAATGAAATAAAAACCTTTTGAGTAACCGTGATACACATTTATAATTGACCAGCTTTTGCCCGCAGCTTCGCTCGCGTGGAATTTGGTCTGCCACATAAAGTTTCGTGACAGATCATTTTAAATAAACAATTTAATTTTTTTTAATTATAAGTTACTTGTACATCCAAAATTTCAGATATCTAACTTCACAACTGGCGGATTCCATACAATCCTCGAACCCCTATTATATTAAGGGGAAACCCTTGGGGTGAAATTATCCAAATTTCTTTCTTAAACTATACAATGAACCTATCTACAAATTTCAAGAGGCAAAGTTCCTGATTTGCCTTTAATTATGTACTATAATGGATCCTCAACAGTACCTAAAAAACTGTCGGGGGGGGGCGTGCCCCCACCCCATAAATCCACCCTTGCTGTAGCCTATGTGTCATTCTGATGTATAACCTATATTACTGCAAAGTTTCATCCAAATCCCTTCAGTAGTTTTTGCAAGAGAGACAAACATACAATTTTTCGCATTTATAATATTTATATATTAGCATTTATAATATTTATATATTAGTGGTGGAAATAGGAGTTGTATAATAGTTGTATAATTAGATAAGCTATTAGTTGGTGTTAATAGCAGGAGGGAATGATACAAGAGGATACACTGGATACAGTGGAATAGTCTAATAGCCCGAAGTCTGTAATAATTTATGTCGACAATCGGTGTATTAATATCTACACGGATAGTATTATATTGTAGTCTGTGTATTTGTAATCGTCAATTCCTACCGTCTCTCTATCATTGTTCCTCGTACTCTCATTTACAGTTATATTTACTAGTGCTCTGCAAATCTTATGATTTTAAGGGGTTCAGAAAGTATTTCAATGTACACAAAAAAAGATGAAATATGTTCTGTACTTAACGTTTATTAGGATTTATTTATTATGGTCTCCTAGTAAATCTCTATATTTTTATTTATTTTTTTTTAATAAAGATTTTTTGATATTTTCATAAATTTAATAAAAAATAATCAGGTTGAAACTAATGTAATACCTTATTATGAATTTTTGTAAAAATAAAAATATAGTGTTCTCTATCACATTATCATTTTATTCTGTATCTAATTTATTTCTGTATCTTTAGCACATGTGCCTACTAATCTATCCTACGGCGTGGTCTGTTTATGGTTCAGCAGCATTGCAATATTTTCGGTGTGGATTTTACCTTGAATCAATTTATATTAATAATGATATTTGTTTGTTAATTGATGTGACACTAATCGCTATTTATGGAATTAAAAAAAACAGGAGAACGATGAAGAAAATGTATGTTACCCCAGTCATACTCCGCTAGAGCACTATAAACTCTGAGTATTTTTTTATATGTCTAATATAATTGTCGCTAATTGAAGCAAAGCGTGGTCACCTGTGTTCTAGTGGTTAGCGTAACAAACTACTAAACCCAAAATCGCGAGTTCGTAGCCCGGCAGGTGGCCCTAGGATTTTTTAATGGGAGTAAAAAATCCTTAGTTACGCCGTCCTTCGGAAGGGACGTTAAACGGGGGTCCCGAGCCTTTACGATGTCAGGTACTCGTTAAAAATCCCTATCCTAATTAAACCTGGATAGGCAAAATTTAGAGCTCCCACTGTAGCATCGTCCGATTAGCCATAGCAGCATAAAGGGACGCTAAATGAACAAACACCAATTGAAGCAAAGAAAACTAACGTAGATAAAAAATTAACGATTATTTAATCTGGGATGATTAGTTTTGCGTTACTATTATGTATGCGCCTCGCGATACATTCATCTTACAACTGTTAAATAAAATATCTGTTGGGATCCTAGTGTTACTGCTCAGTTCTAAGGCTTTTTAGCACAATTTTTATGAAATTAGAGTTTGCGGAATAATTAATAAGTCTAAAAATTCGTGTTACACTAGTCGAAACATTTTTCATTGTACAAACTAACCTTTTTTTTGGTATATGTATCATTGGCATCAACATGGTGGGATTTGAAGGAAGCATAACATAACAAAACTCATTGCGTTGATATTATGGTACGGCATTACCATTATAATGAACCGTATGCTTGCATGTACGTACTAGAGGAGGGAGGGAGTTATGACAACCATAACAGGGGGCAAGTCGCACTTTAAAAATGTTGGGTATAGTTGTTAGCTGTGCTGCTCCTGCCCGCTGGAGTCATTAAAAAGCTTTCAACCACTGACCGAGCTTTAATGAATTTTTTCCACCCGCTCTTCATTTTTTTTCTCTGTCCTGTTCGTTAGGCGTAGGCACTAGGATTTTTTTGGTCGTGGTTTGGTATTTTTGGTTTACATTGGTCTTTATGATTGTTGGTCGTTGTTGCCATTGTATGGCTTAGTGAATGTGGTTATAAAAATCCTCCTGTATTTGTGATAATAGTCGTAAACCATCTCATTTGTGTTTAATTACAACTTAATTTCTAGCTTTGCATGATTATTTAATTTTTAATAATGATGCCATCTTTGTATTTTGACTAATTAATTTTCTTTTTTGTTTCAGGTGAGTGTTAAATACCGTTTACTAAGCAGCTGTTGTTCTTGTAAGGTAATGGAAATATATCGATTAGCTGCCTAGTTCCTAAGCTTTCGAGTGTTTTCTGTCTATCTATATGTCGAAAATTAAAAAAAACAATTAATTTAGATTGATTAATGTTTAATTTTCTCCATGGTCTCTAATGACCACAACGCATCGGAGACATCAAGATCTAGTTTAGCGGACGAAGTGCTTCATCATTAAGCAGTCCAAGACCAAAATGCTGGTCATAGAGAGAGCGATGGGGTCTTTCCTCCATCTCATTTACCATCACATTGGTTGTAGATGGTGCTTGATGCAATCGCTTTCTCGTGCGGTTATCAATTGAGCAATAAAATTTAATAAATTTTAATAAAAGTCATCCAGCTCAAAAGACTAAGATAGTTGGGGCATGTGGAGAGGATGGACCCAATGAGAACTCCAAGAGGTTTTTTCTATTTTGGTAGAAAAACCATCATCCAGTCATCAAGTATTCTTAAATTGTTTATTCTTTTCGGCACATATGTCATTATCAATCATTTAAAAAAACGTCTGCCTAATTCTAATAATCATAAATAACTTTAAAATTTATAAACTTAAAAGTTATGTCTATACATCTCATAAATATATATATTTATTACGCATTTTCTTGGTGATATATCCATCCTCCATGGTCAAATTATTAATTTAAAAATTAAAAAATGAAGGATTATGTATTAGATGTCGAATGAGGGCTCAAGATTAAGAGGGAGGCCTCGTCTCAGGTGGCACGACGATGTGGAGGGTGACCTGAAGGCGATGGGGATAAACCGCTGGAGGAGTCTTCCGGCGAACAGAGGCGAATGTCGGAAGAAATCAGTAGAGGCCAAGGTTCTTCAAGGACTGTAGAGATGAGTTAATTCTGTTTAAATATTATATTTGCAATTTAGATTGATCGATCTTAGTTGGTCGAAAACGCTTTACTAATCGATAGAGATGAAAATAAAACACTAGAATTTCGTGAGTCAACCTATTTATTACCTTGATGCAGCAATATTTTCAAAGAATAGAAAAAAGCTTTCTGCCTTGATTAGCTACTAGTGTATTAATACGCAAGTTCTAAGTGATAAAACCTTTAATATAAGAGGTTAGATAAACAAAAATAGATTATTACTGAACTGACAATAAACATTGCAATATTAAAATTATTATCTTATGTTCTGGTGGAAAGCTATAAAAAAATATCAATCAGGGCTTTAATGAAGACCTTGGGTGAATAAGCACTTCATCTTAAAGCTTATCCCTAACGGAATCATAAAATATCCTCAAAATACAATTTTAATTTAGTGAAACTTTTTTTTTTTTATGCTGTGATTGGAATATTCCAATAGCCTTTAAGTCTCTCAAATATCAGATTACGTTTCTATAACGGGCATTATCGTCACAATCATGTGCTGGGGGTGGGATAGCAACAGTAGATCCTTCTGGGGTTTAATTGGGAGGAAAATTTGACGGTTGGGCGTGATCTCGACTTCACCTCCTTGCACCTCGACCCCACCTGACTTAGGGTGGTTTACGTTTTGTTTTTTGTGAAATAGTTCTTTAAACATTAAACGTAATTACCCTATAGCTAAGGGTAAACAGCAATAACCATCTGACCTAGAGGAGTAAATTCCATCATAATAGGGCGAAAGGGAGGGACATAAGGAATGGAGGAACAGCCGTTTGAGGAAACGGCGGTTAATTGAAAAAAGAAAAGGGACTTTAAGTAATGAATTTGGCCATTTAGTTGTGAGTTACGGTCTTTGGTGAAAGATACTTTTTGTGCTTCGGTCGGCCCCGGCTTATAGATCCATCCAAACGGCGGGGGGGGAGGGTGTCATTGTTTACCCTCACCCCTCTCTCTATCTCTCTCTCACTCACTATTAGATAAGGATATCACTATCTCTCCCTCCCTGCCCCCTTCACCCTCCCCCCCCCCCCCTCTCTCTCTCTCTCTCTCTCTCTCTCTCTCTCTCTCTCTCTCTTGCTTTTATTATTACTCATATCTCTCACATCCTCTTCCGCTGCCCCGGTTGTTTATGGCCCCGCTCCCGGTCTTTTGTGGCTTCTTTGTGGTTTTGACTTCTGACCTCCTTTCTCCCTGTTAACTTAAGGGCTTAAGCTTGAGAGGAAAATATATTTATTTGTTTGTTTGAATTTTATTTTACAATCGTCTTCTCGTGCAGATAGTGAATATAAGTAATATCCAGTTCTTAATAATATTTTGACAGGATTGTAGAAACAAAAAAAAAACTAGTCTTGAAAATTGCCGACTGAAGTGAAAACTCGAGACTTTAAAATAACTGTGTTCTTTTTTGTATTTCTAAATCAATTATAGTCCGAATTATTTAAATTTCTAATCTGTAAATTTTAATTATTAAGATAAAGTCTGGTTTTTGTATTTATTGACACTCCGAACAATAATTATATAAATTTTCAATACAATAAAGTAGTTAGTTATTAATCAAAAGATATCATGGGCTGCACTAGCTCAATACAATATATCAATTATTTAAACTAAATAGTAATTAGTATATAGTTATATTACTTTATCTCGTATTTATGCTTACATAGATTTTATTTTCATTTGTAGCATCATTATCTTCTTTTAAGTTAATCAATCAAGTTAAACAATACACAGATAATTTATGAATAATTTCATAAAACATTTAACTATTGCAAATAAAATCTTTTAGGGAAAACTGGAATTTCATCCAGTTATTGATGTTGTTGGAGTTATTATTAGTATCAATTGAACAACTATTCAATAAACTTTTTAGATAAATATAATCATTCTTATATGATTTTTTTTAATAAGTCTAACCTTTAAATCAAAGTTTATTAAAATAAATTGTATAACTGATTCCGAGGCTGCTAAGTTTCGACAGTCTCGAGGATGATCTGCTTGTTAATTCCCTACCAAAAGTCGCTAAACGAGGCTAAAGAAGACTTCAATTCAAAATAAATTTACTCTTATAATATTTGGCATGTTTGTCGCGTCATTTAAAATGGAGAGGAGTAGTATTGATTGCGAATATATGAATACTATTTATAATTGGGTGAAATAACATCATCATCTTGATAACCGAAGCCTTCTGACGAATGCCGATGATTATGCTGTTGAAGGATGACAGGCATGACTACATGACTACATGATCTGTAACAAGGAGGTGACACTTCTGTGGGAAGAACAATCGATACTGATGAGGCGTGAGATGTTGGCAAAAAAGTGGGGGGGGGGCTGGAGATAAAAAAGCGAACCTTCTGTCAGATTGCTGCAATTTGCCCAGTTGAAGAGGTTTCAGTCTTTTAAAGAAGCATTCATCAGCCGCTAAGAGAGAAATTACAGGCTACGTAGGTGCCCACTTAGGTGGTAACCATAGCAGCACAGGTAGTGGGATTCAGCAACATAGGGTGACTGCTGATTTAAGTTTAGTTTTGGAAGTGAGGACTATTAGTTGGACGACCTACTAACGGTAAGGCAAGTGAGCGATATTATATTGCTCCAGCTGTCTCCTCTCCCAGCCTCTTCTTTACGGTTATGTCTTCCGAGGCCTTGTTCCCAATTGGCGAATGATCTCTTCTGCTCGAGGCTGGCTGATGAAAATGTACCTTCTAACATCTTGGGGTGGCCTAGATCGAGATTAGTTAGCAACGAAGTTCGTTGGACAAGAGATTTTAATAATTAATTATCGTTTTAAACATACCAGCCTTCCATTTGATCAGTGTTTGGTAAAAGTATGTCACGAGGCTGAGGTGTCATTTGAAAATAGTTTGATTAAAGTATTAAATTAATTACTATTTGATAAAAAATACCATTTTATTTTTTAAAGTTCCATTTCATTTAATCTCCTCGTTTATTATTACAGCTATCAAAGCTAATGAGTACCTTGGAATTGCAAATAACTTCGAAATTTTGGTATTTTATGTTTTTATTTAATAGTTAGGAAACTAATTTATTCACTCTAAAAATATAGTGTGTGCTGAAAACACCCTTCTTCCTTCATATAGTTTCTATTAGTTTCCTGGGACTCTTTTAATTCTAGCATACAATGAACTATACGATATACATATATATTTATAAATACAATATTATTTCTGAGTTAAATATAATGAAAAAAGGTTTAGACACGTTATTTTACCCATAGGTTAATAAGGCCTACTTTATGAGGATGGGACAGGTTTCAAATGGATTTGTATTTTTTTAGTGAAAAAAACCGCTATTTAAACACGGTTATATTTAGGACTAGCTTATGCCAGCGGTTTCGCTCGCGTGGAATTTGGTCTGCCACATAAAGTTTCGTGAAAGATCATTTTAAATAAATAATTTAATTATTTTAAAAAAAAATAAGTTACTCCTACATCCAAAATTTCCGATGTCTAACTTCAAAACTGACGGCTTCTATACAACCTTTGAACCCCTATTATATTAAAGGGGAAACCCTTGGGGTGAAATTATCCAAATTTCTTTCTTAAACTATACAATGAACCTATCTACAAATTTCAAGATGCTAAGTTCCTGATTTGCCTTTAATTATGTACTATAAAGGGGGAGGCACATGCCCCCACATAAATCTGCCCTGTCTGTAGCCTATGATGTATAACCTATTTTACTCAGTAAGTTTCATCCAAATCCGTTCAGTAGTTTTTGTGTGAATGAGTAACAAACATTCTCATTTATAATATTAATAGGGTATCAAAACAAGTTTCACCCATGTTCTTTCTGTTATTTAACCACTATTATCATGTGATTTGCCTTTAATTATGTACTATAATTGATTCTCCACAGTACCTAAAAAACTGTAGGGAGGCACGTCCACCCGTGCGCACCCCCCCCCCCCCCCCCATAAATCCGCGCTTGCTATAGCCTATGTGTTATTCTGATGTATAAACTATATTACTGTAAAGTTTAATCCAAATCCGTTCAGTAGTTTTTGCGTGAAAGAGAGACAAACATACAAACTTTCACATTTATAATATTAGTAAGATATATCTGACTAATGATATCCTGACATGATGTGGTTGCCATCTTGTTCCCTGACCATTCCTTTGCAGCGACAACAGTTTAGACGAGGGAGACTAAGAGAACAATGGAATAAGGAAACTGAGTGTAAAACTGGTTCAATACTCTGCCTCATATCGGGTCGGGTGGGGCCCTCCAATTCCCAGTAAGCGGAATCCTGGGGGTGGAGGGTGGAGGGTGGAGGGTGTAGGGTTGCTAGGCACCGCTCTCTCTCTCTCTCCCTCCTCATCCCTCCTTGCCCCTGCCTGTCTCCTCGATTCATCTCTTCGACAAATATTATGTATAATGTTCCGTCAATTGTATCTCTTAGTCTACTACACTTGTATCCAGGTTCAAGTGATCAGTGGCCAATTATTTGTTTGTAAGAAGTATTTAACTCTACTTCTGATCACAACGAAGAAACGTTAATTTATTTAATTAATATATGTTGTATAATTATATTGTATGCTTCTGCTGGATCACTATAATTTCTACTATCGAAAAAAAAAAAGAATTATAAATTATTGCTAGCCTTTATTGTGCGAATATTTTGTAACATTTGTTTTTTTTATTCATTTACCTTCACTGTATGCTGCTTTTGCTAATCGGACGATGCGACTGTGGGTGTCCTGAATTGTGCTTATCCAGGTAAAATTAGGATAGAGATCGAGTACCGGTCATCGTACAGGCTCCGGACCCCTCTTTTATGTCACATCCAAAGGACAGCATAACCAAGCAATTTATACTCCCTTTTAAAAAATCTCAGGACCTCCTGTTGGGGTACATACTCACGATCTGGGGTATAGTACGTTGTTGTATTCTCCGATAAACCACAGGTCTCTCCTTTTTAAACAATAGAAATTTCATTAATTCTAAATTCGTTAATATTCAAATAAATCTAGTTATCCTGACAAACTTCATGATATTATTTACAAAATGATAGTTTAGTATCATAAACACCTGTTAAAAATTATCTAATTTAATCGTCTGTCATAAATAAATTTTTTTGTGTTAAATTACATTTAATTTTTAGGCACATTTTGTTGTACACCGATGAGCTATTACTAAATCTTTTGTAACTAAACATTATCTTCGTATAATAACATGTTAAACAAAATCATGTCTTATTTTTGCTTCATATCTTATTGGTTTTACTCAATATCATATGCTTATAGCAGTATATATAGAGCACAAAGTCTAAATATTGTTATTTTTATAAAGCAAAGTATTAAAATATTAACATAAAATATCGTACTATGTAATACTTTTCTGTTTTGTACGTTTTCCTGCTCGAGAGTCCGGGCCTTTTTCATTATAAATACGATGTTGTGATTGGTGGATTGATGTATGGAAGTTGTGTGAATCAAAACTCATTGTCACTGAGCGATCTTGTTAACTTGCTCTGCATGCTCTGATCCCGGTCTGGCAGTTGTTACATCGGCTGGGGAAAAGGGAAAAAGAAAAAAGGTGTCCTTAACAAAATTAGCCGTCCATTGAGCTGGCCATCACGGGCCCATTGTGCTCCTCATTGTGTGCCTCCCGGCCCCACGCAAAATGTGACGACTTGCTTCTTCTGTATGACGTGACAGCTGCCATTGACCCAGATCTGGATCTCTATTCGAATACCATTTATGTGCCAATAACATCAATCAGCCATTTTGGAACTACAGATTAATTAATCAATTACATTAATCTGATAGCATCATTAGCGCTACGAAATTAGTATTCATGAGGTTTCGATACACAATGTGGGATCTGATCTTATAGCTCCACTGCATAAACGCCTGTTCATGTCAACTGTTCTTAGCCAACGATTGTGCAGATGATTTTCCCAAGATCTCCTTAACCGCTAAAATTTTCTTCTACTAAAGGGTATTCACTTTATAGAGCCTAAGTGAGCCCCTGCCTGGATATTGAGCATGTTCTACTGCTGTTCATAGAGTAAATAATTTATCTGCCTTAGTCGGTTTCGAATCAGGGGCCTATATTTTAGTAAATCAGGACTTACTTTGCTATTCCGCTATCCCCTTAGTACCAGTTAACTAAAATTTATATCATTTATAATGCAATTGGGAAAAACCACAATGCAAAGCCTTATGTTTCAAAAAATACACCTACTTACCAGTCGACGTTTCGCCTATTCAGGCATTCTTTAAAATTTATATCTTTTTCAAATTTATAATATATAATAATCAAAAGTGTTATAATAATAATTTTAAAGTTTTTACTTCAACATTTATTTTTAAGTCGTATACGTTCACCATGCTTATAACGTACCTTTAATTAACTAAGTGTATGATAATATATTGTTTGTATGAACAAAATGTATATTTTCCTCTCCTCAAGGCAGCATCCTCGGCCCAATCCTCTACACAGTTTATACAGCTGACATCCCGACTCATCCTAATACTTTCCTTACCACGTATGCTGATGGCACATATCTTTTATCTGTCAACACTGATCCAGCTATAGCATCCCGTAATCTTCAATCCAATACCACTGACCTAGAAAAATTATGTCAAAACTGGAGGATTAAAGTAAATTACCACAAATCCTGTCAAATAACTTTTACCCTCCGTCATAAACCAATGATTTCCTGTCCTCTTGCATCGTTTAATAACATCCCACTGGTCTCTGTAGAACAGCTCCGGTACTTAAGACTACACCTACACGCATTATAGGACAAAATATTAACTTGGAATCCTCATACTAGACTGAGACGACAAGAAAAAGCACGCCGTTTTCGCCTACTTCAACACTTACTAGACAAACACTCTAAGCTCCCTATTAATGGCAAAAGACTCATCTACATGACCATCATACGACCTATTTGGACTTACGGAGTAGAGCTTTGGGGCTCCACTGAGCCATTGAATTCCTCTCGTTTTCAATCCCTACAATCCAAAATCCTTCGTAAAATCCTCTTTGCTCCTTACTTAGTTACGAACAAAGTAATCTATAATGACCTTAATGTCCCATTTGTTGCTGATTTGGCCCGAATCCGATATCAATCTTTGCATGACAAACTTCGAACCCACCAGTTTCAAACCTAGCAACCTATTTTCCTGATAATCCTCCGAGGCGTCTGAAAAGAAGATGGCCTCGTGATCTGCTAAGTTGGACTTGCTATTTGAGTTCTACCATCGGGTATCATCTTTCATTATATTTACTGGATGTATCCTGTTATACAGTTTTTTATATAATATATAATATATTTTCCTGTAATAGTTCGATATCTAGATTATGGAGAAGTTGAATAAATATGAAATGCGACAGTGTTGGCAAGGTTATAGTATTCTGCGTATTTATTCAAACAGGCATAATAACTTTTAAAAAAAGTAATTACTTTATTTTAAGGAATTTATGGAATTGGAAAAGCAATTGTGTGTTTAGGCAGACATGGGAACTCTACATGCATATACGGTTTTCATTAGCCTTGCGATTTCTTGAATTATTTTTATCATTTTTTTTTATATCTCATTTATTTATTTTTTTGTTTCCGAACATTTGGGAACTCCATATAAAGCGAGAAGAGGCAATCGGAAAGGAACAAAAGGAATAATAAAAATGTCTGGCGGCGCCTCATGTAACCCTGAATTGATAATTATTAAAAAGTCGAACCCTCGCCGAGATCTTTCCCAAGGACCGGAGGGAATGACCTAGCAAGGTCTGGCTATGTTTTGTTTTATCTCTGTAATCTGAAAGGAGTCTGCTCGGTTTATTTATTTTTTAAAAAAAGAAAATATATATGCATTTGACATTATAATTGATATTGAATCAAAACCTAATAGACTCTCAGGCTGTTGTAGAATAGGAATATTTTATGAAATCTATCTCAAATCCCCCATCATCAAATCAGTGGAGGTTAATCGGAGTTAACTAACCAAATCTATCGGAACGGTCGGCCTCAGAAAACCGGTCTCTGTTCCAATCGGTTCAAACTTATCATTTTTACTTCAGAGTATCTTAATTGTCTAAACTTCTATGATGTGCATTTCTTTTATTGGGTCTCATTTTTTTTTTGTTTTTAATTTATTTGTTGAAATTCACAACTGTATTATAATAATACAACAAATTAAAGTTCTGAATGATTTATAGCGTGATAGACACAAAAGCGAGTCGAGAAACTACCTGACCATTTCAAATAACAAATTCAATCCTTCTTTTTAGACACCTTGGAGGATTATGGGGAATTGAACAGGGTGGTTAGGTTTGGAACTAGTGGGTTTGAGTAAGAATAAAGTTTGCCATGAAAGGACAGATATCGGGTTCGGGCCAAATCAGCAATAAACGTTGAAGTCATCATGGATACTTTTTCAAAGGTAAAGAGCATTGAGTATTTTACCATGGATTTTGGATTGTCAAGATTACTCCAGGTTGAGCACTGAGTTGCCATGGTGGAAATCCTGGTTCAAATCCCGCTGCGGGCAAGACCTTTATTTAGTATATTTGATGTAACATATAGGATCTAAGACCCTCCTGGGGCTCAGCTAGCCTCTATAAAAAATAATAAAAATAAGATACCCAAAATAAAGGGGGGAAATCTGGCGGTTGTGCGTGACCTAGGACAATTCACCTCCTTGCCGAACCTTGTCCATGAAACAGTACAGTCTCTATCATGTACTGAACCCTAGACCCGTTCACGGATTGTAGTGGTACATGTTTTTTTTTTAATAATAGACATGGTTTCTTGATATATAGTTTGAAGGTTTTGAATTATTGTGACTATACACACATGCATATTTTTAGAAACTGCGGAATCGCCAATGACTTCCAACTTGTTTGTTATCCATAAACTCAGCCACCGGGAGAGGATGGTGCAGAATGAAGACGCCCAGAATGAAGACAGGAGAGACCTGCGGCGAGGTGACCTGCCCCAACATTCCTAATTTATGCCGGCGATATTTCATATCCTCCGCTCTAACCCTTTCTATGTCCCACAGGCTCCTCTTTTTACTCCTGGGTTTTTGATTTAAATAAACACACACACGTAAGTTTATGTATATATATATATATATATATATATATATATATATATATATATATATATATATATATGTGTGAATGAACTATTAACATCCCCATTTCAATACTGTACATACTGCTCGCAGATTCCTGGTCATCTGGAAACGTTGTCCCTAAGCCATCTATGTATGTATGTAGATTCCTTGTCGTGTTTTGTTGCCAAAATCTGTTGCGGATTCTTCTACAGTTGTCTAACCTCAGCCCTAAATTATTATAATAGCTCCACCCCGAGATATATGAAACGTACGGCAGATTAAATGGAACGCAAAAAAAAAGTAAAGAAAAAAAATTGTGGGACATTGCAAAAAGGGGCTAGAAGAGGGCGGAGGGGGAGGGGTAAAAGGAAAAAATAAAACGGGAGCGGCGTTATCAGTAGGGGGACTGATGGGAATACCTAATAGGAACAGGTGTGAAGGGAGTGCTCTACGGAATAATAACCGACTCCAGGTCGTGCGCTACTCCTCTTTAACTACACTTCTTTTATTTATTTTTTTTTTTTTTGTATTTTACTACGCTTTATGAATTTCAAACTCCTTAAAACTGAGTGAGTTAGGTATCGCTAGGTGTGGAACCTTAGGGTGTGGTAGTCTATTGCTTGCATGAAATCTTGTCGTCCGGGCTTGATTCCATCTGGGATGGGTTTGAAGGATAGGGTTCGCATATCTATATCATGGCCAGAAATATTTCAATAAAGTGTATGCATAAATAAATGAAAATCCTCCTATATCCTTAATGTGGATATTAAGTGGAGTCGATGTATCTTCAGGAATAGAACAGGGGGAATGAGGACTACGAGTGGGAAAACGGGCCTGGACTAAGTCGTTAATGAATCTAAAGGTGAGGAGATGGGAAATCACAAGTTGGGTAAGGCGTAGAAATACATGTGTTAATGAAACATCATACTCCACCCATTGAGAGCTACGGTTGTTAATACAGTCCATGTTCGTTTGTATAGAGGAACCTGATAGAGACTATAAGTGGGACGGTGGGACAGTAGACTGGGAGGGTGGAGGGGAGAACATGGGTCACCACTGTAAGATAGGCTAGGCATACAAATACATAATACATTTAATTAACATAATCGCCACGAGGAGAGCGTACAATTGCTGAGAGCTGATTAGAACGGCTGCGGGAGTGATCCTTATTCATCGGCAATCCTCTCTAATATCACCTGCTTCCCTCGATCTTTTCTCTTTGTACTTCCGCCTTTAAGATCATTTATTTTTTTTGTGGATTTTATACTCCAATAAAAAAAAATATCCCCGATTTTAATGTTTCCAGTTATCCATTATAGGTCGGTGATCGAATATATTTGACTTTTTTCTTCCAAATTTATGTCGATATGGGCATAAAAAGTTATGAACAAGGGTATAATATAATTAGCTATGTATTAAAGTTTTGGTAATTGAAGCAGGTCTAATTGACGTGGCTAGGATTGGCCGAGGTTAAATAATTAACCCCGTGTTCACTAATTAACAATGGGATAATGAACTGGTAATTGTTATTTTATACCGCGTCGTGTTGGTCAGGGGTGGTTTTAATTATGTGTATTTAAATATTTCAGGAATTATCTGAACCTCTCTCTCACTTGCAGTAATTTTGAAAAAGTGTTTTTTTTTTTTTTTTTTTAGCACGTGTAATTTGGAAAGATCTCTTGCTCAAAATTACTTAATGTGTTTATTCAAACCATTGGATTAGGGATAATTGGATAGGTAACTGGAACTAAATTACCGTATGATTTTTTCCGCGTTTAAATAATAAAACATACGGGTTTATTTTATTGAAAATCAAACTGTAACTAAATCCTAATGTTATTATTAAAATAAAAAGACATTCAAAAACAATGGATATACTTCCACCCCTGCGTCTGGATGAAAGGTTGCAATATTTGATAAAACTACGTTAGTAAATAAACTATTAAAATAATATAAACCATAAATATAAAATGATTTATATTCAACGTATTTTTATTTATTATGTACGGTTGCATTTTTAGAACTAAATAAAGATTTCCACGAATTTTCTCAAAATTTAAACAAGAATCGCATAATTTCATTATTATCTTTATCATTCTTCCTTTATATACTCTTGGTTTTATGCCGGATTTAGGGTAATAAAACCCGAATGACAGTAAGGCAAAATAAGAGTTAATATAATTTTTAATGCCCTATAAGGAGGCAGGAGGCAGTGTACTCGCCCATTGCCGAGGTGCCATATAAACCTATATTATAATAGCAGTATGGAATTAGAAATAGAAAAAAAAATTGCAAGTGGATATAGAAAATGTCTTTTATAGCTTTGGAAGGCGGTCGGGTTAGTTTTATTACCTCCGTGTCAATTAATCGGAGTAATAAAGGGGGGAATCATTGCTCATTTTATGACCTTATATTTTTATGGAGGCTACACAAGGAAACCCCATGATCATAAAGGATTTTTTTATTACCTCATAAAAATATTGAATGGATTTAAACTTTTCAAAAAGAATCCGTGGTTCGGCGAAGAGGTGGATGGATTTTTCATGATCTTTTTTACTGTCTCCTTTATAGCTTTTGGGAGTTTTTTTTCTTCAGGATTTTGTTTTCTATTTTCTAATCTTTTTTTCGTAAGAGGGTTTCCTGTTTTCGATTCTGGAGGTTTTTACTTGTGATTTTTTTTTTTTTATGCGTTTTTATTTTATTTTAAGGAAGAAATAGTTGGGGGTGCAGTCAAAGAAAACACCAAAATAAGAAAAACTTATTTATTATGTGCCGACGTTTCGGCCTACAATGTAGGCCATCTTCAGGGCGAATAAAACACGAGGCAGCTAGGAGAGCTCAGAATGCAGTGAGAGCAATAATACCTGTTTTTATTTTATCATTCATGGTTTATTTCATGTCTTCATCGATATTGATTCAGAAATATTTTGCATTTGAATGTTTTTTAGTAATATATTTCAACTTATCAGTATTTTCAGTGCCTCGTGAATCATTTAATGGTTATGTTAAGTGAGTCCATCTTGTTAAGTGGGTGGTCGGAAGCGCGTGTTGCTAATTTGATTTACCTTATACTGATTTTTTAGCTTGTATCCTACTACGTATCAAAATTATAGTCA
The DNA here is from genome assembly GCA_037127475.1 of Arma custos. Taxonomy (NCBI): domain Eukaryota; kingdom Metazoa; phylum Arthropoda; class Insecta; order Hemiptera; family Pentatomidae; genus Arma; species Arma custos. The sequence goes on from CM073762.1 coordinate 100,818,513, forward strand.
TTTCCTAATGTTATATTCGGAATGAATAAAGTACTTTTAATATATAATTATTTAATATATGACGAAGAAAATGTGAAGGTAAAAGAAACTTCTCTTTTATACGGAAAACTATTCAAGTGTTGAGGCTTAACTGACCCGCTGTTTAACTCATTATAAGCCTGGAAGAAGACATGCAATTTGCAAGTCAAAACGTTGGCTTTCCAATAAACAGCTCTCTCTATTTAAGAGAAATTGTGTTTATCTCCACGTATACATATATATACGAATATTACGAATCCCTGTATATATATATATATATATATATATATATATATATATATATATATATATATATATCAGCATCTTCATGCATAATCCATTGCCTTGGCCTAATGCCTAGCGGAATATCTTCTAGGAGTTCATGAAGATTATTTTGCAAAAAATTTAATTAAGAAATACGTGACAGCCTAGGTGGCAAAAAGAAGAGGTCGATGATGTCGCCTAGAAGACCACACCAGACATTTTAAGAAAAGGTATGTTGGTAATGTCCAACAGCAGTTGTGTGAGGGTTTTCTTCAGCCTGAGTGTGGGTATTTCGAAAATTGAAATGTCTCACAGTATTCACTCACACGAAAACACACAGAACTAGACAAACAGATGAGCAACTGCTGTCATTGGTTATCGTTCATTTGTTTATCACGTTATTTAAACCTGTAAAACATGTAATAGTATTAAACACGCTGAACTTTGTACAGTCAGTTTTTATGTAATAAATAAATAATAAATCTTTAACCTTTGATATCTGTTTAGTATAGAAGATCGAGATATATGTTAATATGAACTTTTATGTTTATTTTGTGTTAGAGAACACATACCGTGCCATTCCGAAACACCCTGTATATATGTCTGTGGCACCTGTGTATAGTGGTCTAAGTCGAATTTTGTGAATTTCAAGCTATCTACTTAGAATCGTAATTTTTCTGAACTTTTTTTTTGTTCACGCTTGGAGTATCAGCCCACGATTCACAAAGGAATATCCTTCATTGCAATAGACGGAACACTTAGCGTGGTAGACACAAGGAAAGAGAAAAAAAATTACGATTCTAAGTAGATAGCTTGAAATTCACAAAATTCGACTTAGCCCACTATGCATAGGTGCCACAGATATATTGTTCATATCATCTATGGCTGTTCATGTTCGTAGATGTCATGTTTTTTTCTTTATCCAGAATATTTACATTCTGATTCTTTGTGGATCTTTCCTTTCTTTTGTCCATTTTCCATCCTATTTGGATTAATAAAGTATTTTATTATCATACTTATATATGCAATGTCACTTATATGCACTGTCACAACAGGAACAGGGGTACAAGCCCTGATTTATTAATAAATATTTCTGTAAATTTCTTATTAATAAAAGAGGGCAACAGTCGTATTGCAATATATAGTTAAATAGTTGTTCAAAGAATTCGTTTAAAAATTTATTAGTATATCTTACAGTATCATTTTTTAAATTAAGTTGAGGAAAACTTGAAGAAGCAGTGGGCGCCGGGGTGCAACTCCACCTATTTTAATTTTTTTTTGTTCCATTTTTAAATTAAGTCATTCTTGGTTATTTAATTGCGATATTATTCGCTTATTTTATTACTACAGACCGTATAATTATGCGGGTGGCGGTGAGCTCTCAAACAGGTACGAAGCGAATGCAGAATGTGACCGTAAATAGCCGAGGAGCGGTCGTAATGAGGGGCCTCATTAACATGTCCCCGTCCTCCCTTGTGCTAATTGTAGAATAAAGTTCCTTTTTAATTGCTCTCGCGACCTTCTCCTTTTACTTCTGATTATGAAAATAGTAACAAGAAGGCAGAGTGAGGAGGTATTGTATCGCCTCCAGCCGTTGAACTCCGGTGTAGGAGTGGGCTAGAGGAAATCTCTCTGATTGTATTTAGATTAGTCTTCTACGGTTGTGTGGGGCTATCTGATCCTAAGCTGCTCTTGCACGCACTCTATTCCGTATTCGGTTTAAAGGGATTCAATGTAGGGGCCGAGGCTGCCAGTATACATTGTAATTAATTATAGTTAAATTGACTAGCTTAGATTATAGAGATGGATAAAATAATCATATTTAGGCTTTGGCACGAGCCCAGTCATATTTCACATTTTAATGATAGCTGATTATCACGAATCTTGATGACATGGTTGAAATTCATAAATATTTCAGAATATTTTTCTTTTAATAAGTGTTTTAAAGATTATTTTTTACTAATAGTTTTTTATTTAATAGAATATTTTATAGATTGAGTATGAATATCTCTTGTGTTTTGGGAGAATTGCCAACTGTTTTATGTGACCGTTGATGAAAATCTTTGAATTTGTCATTTTGTTTATTTATATATTTTTTTAAACAGCTTGTTGGTTTAAGAGATTAGACTTTTCTTAGATTGTTACACTTGAGATATTTGGAATGAAAATTAATTAAATCCTGTTTGACAAAACTACATGTTATTTTATTTTTTAATTTTATAATGGAATCCATTAACCTCTGAAATACTCGTACTTTATTAATTGTAAATGATTATGAACCCAGTTTAAAATCCATCTTTCATCATTTTTTTTTTAATTAAGCATATTTTTTATCGAGATAACTATTGTGTATAAACTCAAATTCAAACAAATTTTATTGACGTACTCCACAAAGTACTTTGTTGTATGTTTTATAATTTAAACGATACATTTTTCTAAACTTTTTTTATAGATCATTTAAAAAAAAATATTGAATCTACAGTATTTATTTAGTAAGCAGATGATAGCAAAATACAATATTATTTTTTATTCAACCCGTAGTTGTATCATCAAAATTGATTATTTATTCCTTTAATTTGCATTGTGAGGGGAAGTGCAATAAATAGTGACTTTGGACATCAAAAAGTCTGTATGTATATATTAGCGAATATCGGAATGGAATATTCAAATCCGTGGTGGTTACAACCTTGCTGGAGGACGTACAATAAGAGAAGGTTGGTGGAACGAGGTCCCATGGGACAGGACCCAATATGCAGATGACGCTGAGATGTGCCGCGGGTACCAACTAGCTTGCTGGCAAGTTGGAGGAGGATGCGCTCACTGAATCCGAAGGGTGGAGGATCACGTCACTGTTTGTTAATGAGAGGGTCCTCAGAGGCAACAGAAGAGACGAGAAGAGGAGAAGAAGGAGAGATGGAAGTAGGTGGATGGAGGGTGTGATGTAGGATCGAAGGAAGGTGGTGGGGGGGGTATTTATTGTCTTACTTAGTCCTCGGCCATCGATAGTGTCTGTCATTAATGGATATGTCTTGTCTTGTCGGCCCTTTTTTATCCTCTCTCTTCTCTCTCTCTCTTTCTCTCTCTCTCTCTCTCTCTCTCTCTCTCTCTCTCTCTCTCTCTCTCTCTCTCTCTCTCTTGTCCTTCTCCTCTCACCTCTCCTCCGTTCCTTTTTGTTCCTTTTCGCCTGAGATCTGTCAGGGAGAGTGAATCGAAACGAAGGAGGTGTCGGTATGAAGTGGCCAGTCATCACGTGTTCCTTCGTTTGGCCTCTCTTCTAGTCTATCATCTCTTTTAATTTAATATAAACCATTTCTAGACATCGCTATTCTTTTTTTATTCCTGTTTACTGCGTATCATGTACTCTCATTAGAGTAGTTATATCTGTCAACTTACGGAACTAACGTTAGGTAAAGTAGAAATAAATTATTATACGAACGTAGAAATGATGGACAGTAGAGACACAATGATTAAAGTTGAATTGCCAAGTATACAGTTGATAACATTACTGATGTAATACTCGTCAATAAATATATTTGGATAGTGACTTTATAAACTAGTTATACTTATTCGTATGTATCATTTTGTCCGCACCCCCGCACTTTATTATCTACATTACTCATAAATTATTGTAAATTTTATGTATTTTTTTATCTTCATTTTATTGCAAATGTTGTGTTTGATTAATTAAATCAAATTAATAACCCGCATTTCTATAATATATTTTTAAAAATCAATAATTAAAATTATTCATAAGTGCCGAATGACTCAACATGTTTATTTACTAAACCATATTTAATTCATCTTAGTGATAAATTTTATGAAATTTATAATCATATTTACTCTAGCATTTTAGTCTCTTTTTTTAGTATTTTTAATTATTCTCTGTATTGTCAAATTTTTTGTTTATTCTTAGAAGCGATAGAATGATGCAGATAAATGAAACAAAATAACAAAAAATTATACTTTTTTTCATAAATAATAATAATAAACGATATAGGTAAGGAATAAATGTAAAGAGATTTCATTTCTTCCTTATTCCTCATCTTGAATAAACTGCCCTCGTATTATTTGTTGATGTAATGCCAAACAGAACGTGTAAGTAACTATTTCACGGAGCAAGTGCACTATAAATTATTTATTGTACATTTAGTTCTTTTTTTAACCTTTAAACACTATACCTTCATAATAAAGATATAAATACTGCTTTTAATTTAGCTGAGAACCTTGTATCTTAAGAACATGACTTGTTCGTGAATAATAAATTCTGCAACATGGGATTTATACTCTAGCCATTTGTTAAACAAATTTATCATATAATCCTATGTCATTTATTTTTAATCAAATCCAAAAAAATCAGAAATGTACGCAGAATTTTTTTCTCGTTTGTGGAATAGAATTCCATAAGTAGGCACGTTATCACGTTATGTACAATCGCTGAATACATTTTAATTGTCTGATTGATATTTATTGATACATTTTGTTCATTTATTTTTTTATAATCAATACAACGATAAATATGAGTGGGAGGGAATGTACAATTAAAAGCAATATGTAAATTTGAAACATGAATAAAATTATGGTAGAATGAAAACTCCTCCATTTTCCGGTTATATTTTAAATTTTTACATTTAATATTTCGTGTAACATATAATGTTACAGGATCGAAATCAGTGAGAGGAGATGAACACAGCCCAATCCCTGGGCAAATTAAATCAGCACAAAATACAGCGGGGATATGTTCAGTGCGGCTACTGACATGAAGTGTAGGGTAGCATTTTATCGAAAACATTTTATTCCTGTTAGTCATTATGTCCGACTCTTTTCATGAAACCTATCATTTCAATTACCACCATTCCGGTATTTCACTTTAACCCTTGTATTTTCCTGCATATTTATATTGTTTTGGCGGCTTTGTGAGCTGCTATGGATGCATTTTAAATGATTTTTATTGAATGATTACATGTTCACCAATTAAAAGACTATTGTGTTTCAATTTTTCACATTTATGTAAATTTCGAATAATTTAATTTATTCAATTACAAAAACACTGAAATATGCTTAACCATTAATGAAGCTTCTCGTATGATGATATTTTTGCATGGAGAAAATTTATTTCAAAATTTATGCAAATCGTATATTGCAAAACTTGTTTATTTGTTTTTTTTATGTATGTATTCTAGTTAAATTTGTATAATGGCTTTTTATTTTTAGTAGGTGTTAGCGTGACTACCAGTCGCCATTTTATGTTCAATTTTTTCTTTATAAATACTATAGTTTCATGTTTATATAGATCTCGTATCAATTTATTAATTGAATTTAACTCTAATGGAGCTCTTCTTATACAATTTTTTTACCTAAATTGTATTTACTTATTCATATTTTAGTTTAATTTGTTTATTAACGTTGTGGTTAGTGTTATGTGCTTATCAATCACCAGTTTATTTATATATTTCTTTTTATGGTGTAGGGTAGTTGTCTAATGTCCTTAAGATCCCTGGTTCAAATCGGGCTGCGATAGATAATTATTTAATCTGTTCACAGCTACTATTGGTGTAAAAACTTAGCGATGGAGTGTGATCTCTGCCTGATCAGCTGATCGTTGACACAGTACAAATTCTAACATGCTCAATACCCAATTACCCCTTTTTGAACTGTTCCAAAAATTCTACTTAGGCCACCCCTATAGTATACAGCAGGGGTGGCCAACCTGCGGCTCACGAGCCACATGTGGCTAATTGAAGGATTATTTGTGGATGAAGCCAGTTTTGTTATTGCCTGGAATATTGTTCGTGCAAAACGCACGTATGGAGTTCATTAAAAAAAAAACTTAGAAGATGTACTTAAAGTTTTAGATCCAAATAATCCAGCATTGCACAAAGTTGTTTCGCAAATTCCCATCTCGAGACACACAACCGAACGACACATAAATGAAATTAATACAGGTGTCACAGATCTTCCGCAATTGGCAGTTTTCATACGTTTTGTTTCACCTTACTTTGTTGTTAAAGAAGAATCAATATTAAAAATGCATTAGATTCCATAATGAAAACTTTTAATGTTCCTCTTAATAAACTTGTAAGAATTGCAACTGATGGAGCTCCGGCAATGCTGGGCAAAAAAATCGGTCTTTACCGATTCAGATTCACTGAATAATTCACCGAGAACATCTTGTTACAAAATATTTAAAATATCCTGATGTTATGAAATCAGTGTTACACATTGTAAATTACATTCGCACCAATACAAGAAATCATCGACAATTCAAAAATTTCCTTGAATAATATAAGGACGAAGAGCTTCTGAATAACATTAATTTATTTCGCATTGTTAGATGGTTATCTAGCTACAACGTATTAATATAAATATAATTTCGGTAAAAAATTATTTTTATTTTAAATAGGTATTTAATTGCGGCTCGCGAAAAATTTCAAATTCTGAAAAATGACAAAGACTATCATGGAGCTTGGCCACCTCGTTTATTATTTCATATAGTTTGTTTATTATTTCAGACCAGATATTACCTAACATGTTCCATTCAAGTTGTATTTAACTAAAGATTTTATATTTAAACTTTCATAATAAATGAACAAAACTTTCTATAGTTATTTAAATTGTAATTGACAATAAATTTATCTATTTGTATATATAATAATTAGGACGACTGAAGGGGAGGTGATGGACTCGGATAGAGGATAGAGCACATGGCCCAGATGCCGAGGAAGGTTTTTGCCCACCCAGCCAGCCAGGGGGTGGTAACATGCCTTTCCCCCCGTCGGTAAATTTCAATGCCCGAGGGGTTTTTCTTGTTCGTCCATATGTGGTGCCTCCTCTAGCCTGATTTGGTACTCGTATCATCTCACTAGTTCATAACCCTCTCAGCATGTTTATCTTGGACAGTATTGTTTATTAGAGTTCAGATCATTCTCTTATGCATCTATTTTATTAGTAGTCTTAGTCAGATTTACTATAATGGAAATATTATTTGTGAGGATAATATGTCTAGAATAAGAATATGTCCACAATATTAGGATATTCTAGGAAAATTGCAGAAGCAAAGTCCCGCAAATGTCAAGTTTTGGCATAACCAGAAACTCATTGTACGTGTATGTTGACCATTAAGATGGTCCTATTTATTATACACTTCTATAAGTGTTTATTGAATCAAACTGACAAGCGATTTTTTGACGGATTCATAGATAGTTCCTGCTATCAACGTTAAAAGATAATATCCAACCTGGAATTGAATTTTAAAAAAATTGAGTTTTAATCTGTAAATCCGTGGATTCGGAGATACAAGGTTTTACAGTTTTTCTTGGAGAAAGCAAGGCAATTGAAGGGTTTGCAGCAACGACGAGTTAACTCCAGTTTTTATAATTTATGGTAAAATAAAAAAAAAACTGTTCAAAAATAAAGAATGTATTTAAATCGACTTTGACTTCGTCTAATTATGTGTCTCCTATTATGTTTTGGCTAAATTCCATTGAGAAATTCGTCAAATTCGCAATTCTAGAGTCGATATTATTCTGGAGTTAACTCCTTTTTGCCCAAATATTTGAAAATTTCTTTCTTTTTAAAGTAAGGAAGCATTGAATAAGCACAATTTTTTGGAAAATTGATTTATTTCAAGAAAATTTAATATAGAATAAGAAAAATAGCATTGACTAGCAAAATATGACCATAAGTAGTTTTGCAAACATATTTTTTGTTACTTTATTATTAATTTATTCTTGAAATAAACCAATTTTCTTGAAAATTGTCCTTATTTAATGCTCTCTTACTTTAAAAAGAAAGAAAATTTCAATTATTTGGGCAAAAAGGAGTTAACTCCAGAATTAAATCGACTCTAGAATTGCGAATTTAACGATTTTTTTTTTAGCAAAAATTATTCCTTGTTGAACCAAACGAAATAATGATTTCCCCCCCAAGAAACGGTTGTTAACTCCGGCCTGAAAATGGAGTTAACTCGTTGTTGCTGCAAGCCCCTCAATTGCTAAAATAAGAAACTAATTCTTCCATTGTTGTACTTACTCCGATTGGTCAGCCTTTAGCTTGTTGATGTAAGATGTACGGTCTGTGACTGTATTTATCTTTTCTTTCATGTTTGGATCAATTAAAAAAAATGTAAGCTGCCTCCAAGGCTCTGTTTTCAATAACAAAATATTACTAAATAAATAATTTTTTACTTTTTAGTAGAAGTACTTTTTTTATCTGTTTAGAAAAATAGTTTATTTCTACTCATACAGAATTTCGATTTTCTTCATTGTAATTCATTTCTTCATTATAATCTCCAAAGTTCAGTTAAGCGGTAGCCCACCTAAAGAATCAAAGCTTGTGTATTTTACTTCACGATAGACCATTCAATTATGAAATCAATCGAACTGATTGTTGTTACCTTTTCTAGTTCCTTAATTACCCGTCACCTAAAGTGTTTTTCGTCGACATTCCTTCCTTCCTCGGACTAGTCACTTTCCGGACGAAGGGTCAGCACTGGCAGCGGGCACGGCCGTACCGAATCCCGGCTAACTGTCGTCCGGTCCCATTGTTTCGGCGCGGCTCTTGCTAAGTACGGAAGCGACGAAGAAAAAAGTATGTCGTAGCGGTGGAAGAGGAAAGAAAGCGGTTGGTAATGTCCTTCAATTGTTGCCTTATTATTTCTTTCCCTCCCGAGCGGGGCCCCGTTCTTCCCGCAGATTGCTCCTCAGTGATAGATGACTCTCCCGTGAAAAATGCCCCAGATCGTCGCCCGAATTAAACGCGTTTCTTCTCGTCCCTTCCACTGTCGGCCGCAGTCACTACTGGCAGCCGGTTCTTCAACTCGCTGAAGAAGTGGCAGGAGGAAGGAAGACTAATTGGCACGGTCACTCCCGATGACACATGGACCACTCCTGCAATTACCAGCCAGGAGGGACTTTGCATACATCCATATGTGCATATGGAAATGCAACTGGCAGTGCAATGTGTTTGTCTGGCTAAAGTGCATCTCTCGACGAGTTTCCTGCTTTAAATATTGCCCCGGATCGTGTTACCTCTCTCTTCGCTCTCCACCGTTCTGAGTATTTTTTTTTCTTTTTTTTTTGCATAAACAGGTTTTCTCGGTAAATAATGTTACTCGACTATCTACACTCTTCAACGTCCCATTTATTTAAAAATCTACCATCTTCCGCATCCTGAATGATTGTACGTCAGCTGCCTTAAATAACTTACTTTATAGGTTTCCAAAAGAGCATCCAAATCACACATACTCCAATAATCGCAAACCTGAATAACTTGTTAGTCAATGGTCCCAATGTTTGCGTATTCCGAAATAAAATTGTAAAAAATAAAACAATCGCAGGAGCTAATTTACATGCACTAGCAGGCTGGACTGGAGTCCGTAATCGTTTAATGTTCAAATTTTATTAGGTTAATATTAGTGAGTTAGCCTTCATTAATTGACTTAATTAGTACTTAATAGTGTTAACAATCATACAATATGAATTATCACTACCTTCCTATTATATTTAATTTCGCTTGCTCAGTCGTTGTTTGCTGTAATATGCTTTCCATGTTTTGTATCTGAAACGCACTGTTGATAGCCAAAAGCTATTTAATTTAAGATTAGTCTAAATTTTTTTGTAGTTAAACACAAAACTTTGAGTTGATTTTGGGTAGCTCAGTGCATGCTGAGTTCACTTCTCTACACATCTTTTGGCTCTGAATACAAAGCTGTAGCAGTAGTTGGATTTATCTGTGTTATCAGTTGTGGATCGACCCTGTGGGACTGATAAACTAAACTCGTGGGCTCACTCAGCCTGCGTAAGTTGGTAACCTTGATTGAAAGAAAATCTTGGGCTTATGAAAATCTTGGTCCAATTACCTGCTTGTGCTTAGAATCAATACAGTCCCCTGTATATGACCCTTCATTGATCGTGGGTTGTACAAGTATCTTTTTTCTTCGCGGGCGGGCCCTCCCACTCGTTGCTATAAAAGAAAGCGAAGGAGCTGGCAGCCGATGGAATCAGAGACCATGGGATGGAGGAAACAATGGCTCTCATCCATCAGGGTTGCCAATCGCTGGCCTGCCGTTCTTGGTGTGGAGGTGTGCGTGTCAAAGCCGTCCTGGCGTTCCAAAGTCACTAGTTATCAAGATATTTATATACTCTTCTTTATGTTCGGTATTATCATTTCAAAAACTATATAGAGTCACAGAGCATTGAATTATATAGCTGTTTAGTTTATGAACAATTTTTTGTTTGAGTTATGGCCTTGTTCAATTAATTTGCTACTGTTTGACAAAGCATGGCCATGAGTTGGTCGTAAGAACTGAAATCTATGGCAATAAGAAGTAGAGGTATTTTGTTATATTGTATATTAAATATGAATGTATTACAGAACGTATAATAGGCTAGAGTAATACATCTAATAAATTCTGGATGGATTGCAGAAAAAAACCGACTATTCTGTTGATGGGGGTGAAAAATCCGGTTCACTGATAAATTGTAAAAATCATTTATCTTCTGAAAGATTTATTTTGAAAGTAAAATTTGAGGGAAAAAATCTCGAATAACGAAATGCTTATTAAATTAAATTGTCCATAGCGTGACATTTTTTAGATTAACATCGCTATTTTAAAAATAAAAATGTTTCATTGACTCCGTTGTTTATTTTTTGCATTTATATTAATAAATATGGTTCAGAAAATTTCTTATTGCCGTGATACGATATTTATAATCAATGACAAATTACAAAAAAAAAATTATGTATGTATAGTCGATGGGAGTGGAATGAATTGAAGGGGGGAGGAAACTATTCGCTTTGAACGTGGACCGACCAACTTCTACTACGAGATTGATAGCTTTTCGTTACGATAATTGTACCATTTACATTTATATTAGCGGCTGTGATTACTATATTTAGTTTTGTTATATCCCGTTCTATTATTTCTTCTAATAATATCATCTTGTTTTTCTCTCTCTTTCACGTGAGTTGTAACTCTTTAATCATTAATAAAGTGAATGTAATAAGGAATGGAGAGAATGGTGATGTAATTGATGGATGAGGTGAGTACAAGTCGATTTGCATCCTATCAAATGATGATTTGTTTTCGAAATTTAAATATTTACCGTAAATTGTTTTATAAATTAAGTGTTAATGTCTATAACCGCTGTTTTGGGGAATGTTTTATGTGATTTTGATTATATTCACTTCCCTCTGCACACTGAATGATACTTATGGTTTTCTTTTTACAGAATGACCTCAATAAAGTATGATAAAAAAAAAAATTAAAACTTGTATCAGGATTTTTTTTTTTATTTAATTTATTGATATTTACAACTATAAAAATACTAAAATAAGTAAATCTGCTAATATATACAATAAGACATGAAAAACACTTGTGGAGAAACTACCCATCGGTAGCACTCCAATAAAGTTCTATAGTAGATGGTCTCGAGGCCATCTTCTATTGAGACGCCTCAGAGGGTTATCAGGAATAGTATGGGAAACAAGTTGAGAGACTAGCGGATTCAAGTGTGTATGGAGCTTGTCATGGAAGGATAGGTATCTAGTTTGGGCAATCAGCAACATATAGGATATTAAGATCATGATGGACGAGTTTGTTTGTGACATAATAAGGAGCATTGAGGAATACCAGGATTTAAAATGGCAATATGATAAGCAAGAGCGGATCCAGGATTTTTTGTGGGGGAGGGGCACAACGGCGGACGAAAGAGTACTCAACAATAACTTAAAAATAAACTTGTAGTATTTATAGAAAGGTTTCAAAGGTTTATTAAATTATCTAAACAATAGTTGTACTCATGTTATTTCTGTTATTTTATTCAGCTATTTTAACAACTATCATCACATGATTTGCATATGAGTATGTACTGTAATGGATTCTCCACCCGTCTGGGGGGGGCACTCTCCCCCCCCCCCCCTGGATTCGCCTATGATGATAAGCTATGTGAAAAATTTGTTTCAAATGCTGAGAATTTGAGTTTTATTATTGTTTTAAATATTCAGGAATTAATGAATGATATCTATACCTATAGTTCTGGTGTTTTTCTTTAATTCGTGGTTAAATAAGTTGGAAAGAAACAAAATAAAGATTTTAATTTTATCGGTATTTCAACCGATAAGTATTTAATAGTAATCATATCAAGATAGATGAGATGAGACATTCTCAGTACGAGTAAGTCTGTTCTCTAAATTCAAGGTGGTGTCCCTTAGGATCAGTCGAGGACTTTGAAACGGATTAATATAATGCATTTCAGGATTTTATGGTGTTTACATCTCTTATTTTGTCCTCAGTCTTAGTATTAATAATTAGTAAACGTTTAAATGCGTTTCTATTGATAGAAAGAGGTTTGCAAAAAACTAAAAAAAAAATAATAATAATGTGATTTAAATCAAGTAAAAATCTAAAAAAAAAAAAACGTTAGTAGTCGATGTTGGAGTTTAAAGAGTCTTGGATAACGTACATTCTAGTTATTTTTATGTTATGTTTTACTTTAAGTACGAAAAATGATGATGACATTAGAATTATTCTAAATCCCTCTCAATAAGATTATTAATTATATCCATCTCAATTAGTAGGTTTTAAATGCCTCAGCGCGGCTCCCCCGGTAGCTAATTCGGGTTGAGACGTTGACTGAAGAAGGTTTTATAGGATGGTCCATAAAGGAGGAAGGCGGGGGATAAAAGAAGAGGTGATGGAAGGCAGTAAAAGGTAATCGGCGTTGGGGTGTTGTTGTATTAGTGTAGTAGTGTGCTAGTGTAGTGGCGTCGTATTGATGTAGTGGTGTTGTGGTGTTGTGATGGTGGGGGGTGTCCTATCTCTTTAGTATGTCGTAAAGGCCCTTTCTGTTAGCTCTGGCTGCTCCCTCGATCGACTCCTTCCCTTTATAGAATAATCCTATTTCCCGATTTGAGCATCTGTCTCTCTTTGATACCAATTTCTTTTTTCCTTTACCACTTGTAACACATTTTTCTTTCTCCATTTTTGGCCGTAGCGTTAATATCATTTATTCCCGTGTTTCTTCGGTATTCCCCCAGTTGACCGAATGAAGAGAGGCCTCGGTAGTTCAGATCCCGACTGGGTTGACATTTGGCGAGCCCTATCCCCCACCATCAGTGCCCAGGACCTCGAGAACCACCAACCCTTCTTCTCATTGTCTCCTCTAACGGATAACTTTCCAACAGGTTAAGCAGGCAGCTGTCCGTATGTGTGTGTGTGAATATATTTATGTGTGAGTGTATGTGGGTAATTGTTCAGGCTAGTGTGTGATTCTCATGTCCATGACTACTTTCTATAAATTCATTTAAAGCCTGTTTTTTTAATGTTGGGGAAATAGGGAAACCGCCGATTTTTTTTGGACTGAACCATTCATTGATCCTCATATGTTGCAGTGAGGTCTTATCTGACTTTTTAATCCATGTTATGTAAGAAAATGATTCCTTTGAAAGTATTTTGAAAGCTCGTTCCGTATGACCTCTACGATCCTTATAAAAGAAACGGTACCTCCGTTGCATTTTTTAAAAGGACTTACTAATTAATCATTCCATTGGAGTGGTCACTTTCCCCCTTGGAGCAGCCCACACTCCACACTGAAGAGATCGTTGATTGGGAAGTGCGTGGGCTGTCTTCCCCAAATCGGGATTGTGGCTGATAAGTTTATGAAAGTTTTTTTATGTAATGGTATGTTTTTTTTATGCAATGCATACTGGAGGATGGCAGCTATGTTAATGGATGTATTCTGTCAACGCGATTCCTATCTCACTCTACGCCCGCTTTTCTAATTAAGTAATAGCCTCTCTTTTTTAATTTTTGTTCTCATTCTTCTTCTTCACCGTCCACCTGGATATCGTCCATTTTATGTTTCAAATTACTTCTGTACTAGTTTTCTATTACAATTTCAATTAATCTGATGGTATGTTGTAGTATTCAGCCATTTATAATATACATGTTCAGTTTGATACGGATTAGTCTGAATGTGAGATATTATTTTATTTAACTTAATAGTGAAAGTTAATATTGAACTTATAAATTAGAATATTTTTTTTTCTTGTCCGAACTGTCACTACATAGGGATTGGTTTAGTTTGAAGAACTTAATAACACCCACGAACAAGTATTTATGTATAGATTTATCTTCTTTGGATAGTTACCATAAAACAGCAATCATTAATTGTAAACAAAGTCAAGTATTGATTTTTGTAAGGATACAGAAAATGATCTTAATTTAATTATTAACTCCATTTTTTTAATTTTTTTTATGTAGTTTCTTTCTAGTATTTTTGTTTGGAATTATACTTCATTAATAGCATAAATATTCACATAGTAGACTACACAAAAAAAAATGGATTCTAAGGGCTATAAAAGATTTTCTCTATAATAATTATAATGGGGAGAAGAGAAATTTAGTATACATGCAATACAAAAAAGAGAAATTTAGTATGCGTATAATGGAATGGGATAATGTTTGGAATTGCATGCGAATTTCTATTCTAGTTATACTTCTTCCAGAAAAATGAATAAACTAAAGAAACATTTTACTTTTTAAGTCACAGTAAGTACATAGTAGTCATAGTAAACTTTCTTAAATGTCTCTTCGAGGACAATTCACTATGAAACAAATGTAATAATTACGCCATATGGTGATAATATAGTCACTGGTGACGGGAGTAAAACCTAGCACGTGAACTTACGAGATTCAAACTTATTAATGACGACGTTTATGTTTTTAATCTTATATTGATATGTTAATCTATATTTTGCCATTGTACTATTTGTTATAAATTATTTACATCGCTGGTCATAGAATAGTTAGAATTTTTATTTTTCTTATATCAGGTTCTTGAAATAATCAGTCAAACTCCGTTCCTATTATATACTAGTCGTAAAATTATGCGATACTTTTCTAATTACTTTAAAATAAACTTTTGTTAATGGCTTTATCTTATCAATTTATTATTATTATTATTAGCCGGTTAATGTGAGATAAGGGAGGCGTCTTTGTGTTCCTCCTCTGATGCTCTCAGCCAACCATGCAGAAATTATAAGTGCGCTGTAACGATTAACAGTGTGCAATTAACGGCCGGAACTATCATTTGCTTTATGAATATGTATTAAACATTATAATTATATTAATGATTTATAGAAATGAGATAAGATAAAAAACAAGCCGTCGTATTATTTATTATTGCCGCTAGCTCAGAGGTATCCTCACACATTGCTCTGATGAATGGCCTCAGTCTTCTCTTTTGTAATTCACTATTTTGTTTACGAAGACATTGGGTTTAATTAATTATGGCTGATTTATAGCTGCACCCGTTTCATGATATTATGCAGCCCTTCCTGTTTCGTAATTAAATAAAAAATAATTTATCGTGATAACGTTGCATTAGCTGTTTATTTTAATTTTAACGGGGTTACTTTTTATTAATAAATATGATATGTAACGATTTCTTATAATTGAAATTATTGGTTTTATGTTCGGGCATAACTCTTGGACCGTTTACGATTAATTAATTTTCACATTTCCGTTCATGTTTATGCAATATTATTATCGGCATCTGTAATTCTGTTTTTGACAGTTGTTGCAGAATTGAAAATGTATGTATATTTTATTACCATCTGCATTGATATATCTCTCTGTACTTATATGCTTATTTTTTAAAGCTATACAATATAATTCATCTGTTTATGAAATATTATTCACAAACAGAACAAATAACTTTCTGATTATTAAAAAAAACAACTAATTTATACTAATTATTCTTTTAGATTTCCACGGCCACTATTATTACAAAAGACTTTGTTAATTTCATGAGCTCATTCTCATCTCAGCCCTCAGGAAGTCAGCAGCATGGTTGGCGAAACGTCGGCAAAAAATTTATGTACACGGTCTAAACCAGAAGAAATTAACAAAATCTTTTGTAATAATTTATACTAGTTATTAACCGTTAAAACGGAATTAATCTTCCATAAAATCGAATATACTTATTATTTTTTTTTTTTTTTTATGACGATACCTCTTGATTTATTCCATTCCATAAGTTTTAAGAGGCAGCAAAAAATATTTTTATTACTTACTTCTACACTTCCAATTCATACCAGCGTTACCAGTTTCACATATTTTCAGAAATGCTACACGGGCTTTGGAAGGACGATATGAAGCACATATTTACAAAGAATTTTAATCTGCTTATTACATTTGTGATCTCGTTGGGGGCGAAAAATATTTAAAAAAAGAAAATATAATACAGATCTACATACGTTGACCTAAAATGTCTGCAATACATGGCTCCTATATAGTTTCCGTAGTTATCATTTGCTTCTACTACTTAATAGAATTAAATATTAATTTTAAAATAATACCGTTCTACTATAGCCTATGAAGGGTTCAGTACAAGATATACGTTCTGGCAACGATTGTGCAGAGCAGCGATTTGTCCGACATCACTCTCAACCGCCCGGTTTTCCCCCAGTTGAGGATACCTACTTTATTAAGGATGGATGAGCCGCGGTAGGGTCTGTAGATCCCATTGGAATTATACCACGAATAATAAATACTTAAGAAAGAGAAAGAATTTATTTACTTACCCCTCCCCACCGTCATTTCTTTATACGTGCGTTTTATTGTCGCCGTTTTATTGTTAACGGTCGGCTTAATTACATGTAAATGCCTTTACTAAAAAGCCCATGTAGCAATAAATTTTATTGCTGCAGCTATCGCTACTACTGTGGGTGTAAAATTTTATGGAATTAGCTTTTTAGAGGCCGCTAAGTGACAGTTTTAACTTACTATCAATTAGTAATTACTAATTAGTAGTGTAGCAGGATATTACCCGCATTCATCAATTACTACTCTTCACCTGATAGCTTACCTCTATACCATCATTGTCTTCTGCAGTTAAGGATGACCAATTCAGGCGCACTCTTGCGTAGATAATTCATCTATCTATTATTCACTTAGTGTATGTTAGATGACAAAGTTTGAGCGTATTGTTTAGGAGTCGTTAAATTAAAAGGTCATTTGATAGATTTATTGATCATTTGTGCAGATTGAATCGTCCGAATACTTAAGTTAAATTTGATGGTTTTAATTATGCCTAACTTCCTATTTTTGAATGATGCTTTTGTAATTCATAAGCTAATTATTTCATCAATAGTAAATAATTCAATATCAATAAATTAAATGAACTTATTTAAGAAAAGCAGTTCTCAACTAGTTCTCATCAGTTTGATGGAAATAAAAAGTGAAGTTCATCCAGGGTTTACTAAAAGACAATGATTTACCTAATTTTAATTATTAAATTGCCTTCAGCATTTAGTTTAGTAAATTCGAAAGCAGTTTTTTGACACAATTAAATCATGTTTATATGCATTAAATTAAAAATTCAACCTTACTCGTTGATGCTGATTGTTGACTTTTGTTACATTGATGGTTTTTTCAAAGTTTGATTCTATTTTTGTATACCATCTTTTCTATGATCATTTTTTGAAAATTACATAAATCCGTGAAATAGATAATTTCTTTTTCATTGATAATGTGAATCTAGCCCCCCCCACCCTCATCATGGGCTATAAAAACTCAATAAACATTATCAAGAATAATTGCAATTCAGGGTAGTTACCTTATACTTTTTTTGTCATTGCAAACGAAATTTGTAAATTTATAGTTTCTTTGACTTTGTGAGTTCTCTTTTCCTCTGCCTTATTTAGTAGTGTACTTTTACAAAAAATTTTTTTGTTTTAAAGAAAGTGCATTTTATTCATTTTCAGAAGAACTTTTAGTGTCATAATTATTAGTAGATTCTCACTGACTGATCATACCCATACTCTTTAAGTAACTTAGTACTACTTTCAAGGTCACCTGTGGTCTAGTGGTTAGCGTAACAAACTACTAAACCCAAGATCGCGGGTTCGTAGCCCGGCAGGTGGCCCTAGGATTTTTTTAAGGGAGTAAAAAATCCTTAGTTACGCCGTCCTTCGGAAGGGACGTTAAACGGGGGTCCCGAGCCTGTACGATGTCAGGTACTCGTTAAAAATATCTATCCTAATTAAACCTGGACAGGCAAAATTTAGAACTCCCACTGTAGCATCGTCCGATTAACCATAGCGGCATAAAGTGACGTTAAAAGAACAAACAAACAAACAACTTAGTACTACTAAGAGTTTAGTAAAAAAAAAAGTCCTTGTATTTCAAATTACCGTTTGTTTAAAGATAATCATAAAACGTATTACAACAGCGTTGTTAACTTTTTTTGAAAAACAGCTATTGTGCGACCCTATAGCATAGCTGTTGGGTTCCCCCAGCCTCACGTGAGGCATTTGGTGAAACTTGGCGGCTATTTATTGCCTCCTACCATTCGCTATCATAGCCTGCTCAAGTTGCTCCTTTATAATGACAACTGTCGGACGTTGTTTTTTTCTTTGGTCTTCCTCCGCGCCGCCTCCTTATCTCTCTCTCCCTTCCTCCACTCTTATTTACGCGCACCGCAATGATCTGAATTTATGTAGCCCCTTGGGCTGGTGGCAGGTGCATATAGTCGATAATTAATGATTATGCGCTTCATAAGCCCGCGCTCTTGTCTCCTACAGATATGATCTCCGATCCTCGCCCGGAATGTATATGTATCTGCGAGATTGTATTTCTTCCCATCCATCGAGGAATGCTTGGGATTTCCTCTTGGAAATAAGAAAATTGAGAAGGGCAGTTGGGCAGCGAAGTATACATGCTCGTTCGACTCAACATACATAAATACACATATAGAGAGATATTACTGGGACTCTAAGTAAACAAGTAGTGCATTAAGTTACCCTGATCACGCAGACTATTGATCTCATCTCGTCCATTCCTGCTTTCTGATCTTATCTTTCTTATTAGCCTTTTAGTCCATATTGTTTATTAGTGCATCGGCTATTGCTAATTTTCAACAATTGTGTATTTATAAGTGATATTGTTTTTATTTTTTTTTAAATATACTATAAACTCTCCCAATTATTCCTGTTTAAATGTCTCCCAATGTTTAAATAAAAGATCAGAAGGAATAGCCACTTTAACTCTTCATAAAGGTGGGACAATATTTCCTCGGTTCATTCATTTTCCAATCCATCAAATCTCAATACCATTCCTACATCTCCTTTAATTCTTATCCTCAATCTAGCACCATAAAACAAAATTTCATATCGTTCACTATTTCTACTAGTTTACACGAAACAACAGGATACAATCCTTTCTTGCTCGATCCTTCACGAAATGCACCACAATCCCACCTAATATCCGCAATGCTTCTTCCCTATCCTGGTATTTTTTCTTCAGTTAGTTTTTATTTTTTTCACGAAAGGAAATGATCTTTTGTTTTATTTTATTTTTGGAACTTACCTTAGAATAGTGTGATTGTGTAGTATTTGGGAGAGATGTATATTCTGTTGTTGTTTTTTTCTGTAAATGTTTGCCATTTTAATGGGACTTGGTCCCAGACAAAAATTATTTTTTGTATTCTACTCAATATAACCGTATAGTACATGCCTTCCAAGGATTGTATTTGTTTTACAATTAAAGGGCAGTATATATCCTGCAATTCCTTATTAGCTCCGGTTACATTAGGATGCAGGGACAGCCCCTCGGAGGGAGGACGCAGGCTGAGGAAGATATGTCAGAGCGGGGATATCGAGTAATTTGTAGCGGGCGGGGGCGGCACAGGTGCGCTCTATCCAGCTGCCTCCACCACATTTCATCTCGCTCCACTTCCTCCTCTCTTACTCTCTCTCTCTCTCTCAACCCCTCGGTCCTTGTTTTGTCGCTGGAGGGTAAGCCTCGTCTGGAGAATATGAACCAGAAGGAAATATAATGAGAGAACTACAAGCCATTCGAAATGCAATTAGTTACACGACCAATGTTGAATTGCTTGAAATAATACTTTAGTTTTGAACGCGTTTTAGTCAGTAATGGCCATTTTATTTATTTATTGAAAGTATATTCCGATCTCTAATGGATTGAGCCCTCTACTTCTGAACAATTTACCATACTTAGCAGTCCCTCCCGTTAGAGGGCAAAGGTTTACCCGAAGCGCTTGAATTCACTGAATGAGCGAGAGGCAGAACATTAGAGAGGCAGATCTGAGGGTTCAGTGATTGGCCAATGTCGATCTCTGGCCCGGCCGGGGGAGGGAGCGAACGACAGGCTCACGATCTGTCAGGACCGTGGAAATGGAGGCAATGTATCCGTATCTCATTTAGCGGTCCTTTCTATCTCGTGATACGGATCCTTGAGTGATTTATCCTATTCTCTACTTCGTCGCTCTTCAAGCTCAAGGCGTTGATATTCTGCAAAACCTGAAAAGAAGATCTTATCATAATCGAAATAGCACTCATGGTGGTGATGCAATGAATAGACTGGATTCAGTCGGTACAATATATTTCATCCCCATACCAGGCGTTCGCAAGATATCGGGGACGAATCCTTAGATCAGTTGCTTAGTCAATATCCTGCACTTGCATACTACGCAGTTTCAAATAATATCTTAAATAATTTTTTTATTATATGCATTATAGTATATACAATAATGCAAAATACAACAATATATATGAAATAATTAATGGAAATTTATTATTTTTAATATAACAATGATAGGTTACTAACATTATTCTAACTATTTCTTATCATTATCTCCAAGTTATTTTTAATCACACGAGTATATATAATACACACAAACCGCGTGTGTGTCGTGACCTTGAAAAATACTTATGCATTGTATTTCGTGACGTCTATAACAATTATGTATTTATTATGAAATGCAAATGAGCGCCAGTTTACTCAGAACTCATGAGCGCCGATAAAATTTAAAGCAAACAGTAAAAACTATATTGTATATAGTATATATAGAAATATTTTAATTAATATTTCTAATATTACAATATGTCTTAAATTTATCATTAGGGAATCGCCCTATTCCTTTCTAACTTTTTAAAATAAATAATCCTCAATATGATAACGTGAAACCTAATGTATTACATGACTTGTCAGGGTTTATCAAGTTTTTTATTTCA
Organism: Arma custos; assembly: GCA_037127475.1. NCBI lineage: Eukaryota > Metazoa > Arthropoda > Insecta > Hemiptera > Pentatomidae > Arma > Arma custos. Next base: position 100,839,831 of record CM073762.1, read on the forward strand.
TAATTTTTTTTGCGTAATAAGTACACGGAGGTTACATAATCGAGGACTCCTTCATTCTTCGTCATTATGTAATATACATGCCTTTTGGGAGATATGTTTTTAATTTTATTGCATTCCTCTCCCAGAGGCGGGCGAGGGAATAAATAAAGATGAAAAAAGGCCCCGGTACGGTACCTCGGCGGCGCGTATTATCCTCCAACGGAGCTAGAAAAGGAAGAAGAAGAGATGCCCGGGGCAGTAAAGATTTAACGAGGCGAGCTAGGCTCTGTTCCCTCCTGACGTATGTTGATCGCCGTCTTGGGCTAGGATGGTCGAGTGGAGGGTATCTACCATGCTGTGCATCAAGGAAAGGGTTTCCTCAATAATGCTAACTAGTTTTTGATCCTGCTGTATCGTTGCTATGGTTATGATATATGTATGTATAAACAAGCCTGTATCACTATTACCTAGTGATGAACATTAGGTTCAGTATAGGCAGGAGATGAAATCGATATATTTATATTTTTGCTGCTCTGAATTAAACCATTATTTAAGGTAGAAAAATAACGTTCTTTCCGAAAATGCTCTATTTCGAATCTTATCCGCAAAAGATGCTTTATTCTGCTCCAAGTTTGATTCAATCCCGACCGGAGCGAAATTTTTCCATCCTTTGAGGATTCGATCTGGGCCGGAACAATAAATATCGATCCTTCGTTTTTACTTCCTCATCCTTCAGGTGACGAAAGTATTGAAATCGCCAAAAAAATCTACTGAGATATTTTAATGTTTCTTGACGTTTCATAGGGTGTAGAACCCAAATAACATAAAATCTCAGTGGTGTCGGTCCGTCCGTCCGGAAAAGTTTGTTTCAACCAATGCTCGGAAACTACAAATCGGATTTCAACCAGGTTTTTTTGTTTGGTTTATGATCTAGTTGATCTTAAAGAAAACCCGATAAGGATCGGTTAAGTTTAAGGTAGTAAACAAAAAAAAATATTTTAGTTTTACTCAGATTTTTTTTTTTTAAGGATGAGAAAATACTATGCCTCTCTAGGCACAATTTTTTCATTCCGGTTTGGTATTTTCGTGTGTAGATAGGTAAATGAGGAGGGCAAAATCAAGGTTCAGAAAGAAACATGTGGAATCGGTATGTTTTTGCTCCGCAGGATCAAATCCTCAAGGGATCCAAAAATATCGCTCCTGGCGGATTCTGTTCCGTTTGGGAGCGGTTGTTTTATAACAAAATCATATCGTTCCAGTCCAGATCGGAACGATTTTCCTTATAAAATATTGCTCCTGCTCCGAACGATTTGAATGAGATCGGTTTTGGAACGATTCTTTAGGAACGAATCTTCGACCCCTGGTTTATGGTTTATTTGGAGATTATTACGCTCAACAACCGAACTCCCCCAATTGAAGATTGCCCACGTTTAGAGGCTAGGTGAGCCCCAGGACGTTTGTCAAGTCCTGTAGGGTTGGGGTATGGCTATTAACAGATTAAATGTAATCATTTATCTTCTACTGGCAGGGATACAAACTTGGGACATTCAACTCAGCAACTCTACTCCCTATATATATATTTATGCTGTGCCAGTAAATAATTACAGGGCCAATGCTTAGAACTATTTCATTTTTTTGCATTTACACGAGGTAGGTAATTTATATATTTATTATTATGTTTAAAATACTTTTTTTTTTCACGAAAAGGCCCTTTAAGACCACTGAAATACTTATTTTTATTTATTTATTATTTCACTTTTTTGTTTTGGAGTTTTATTAGAATTATGCAAGATTCTAATCGCATCGATGGAAATAATCCGACCGTATATATTTTTCATATTAAACCATAAATGACATATCAGTTCTGCCTACTGTTTAGGTCGATAGAAAAAGAGACATTACCATATCCTCATAAATTTCTCCATTTTAAAAATAAATAAAACTATTTCTGTATAACTAAAACGCTGTTCTTTCAAAAGTGATAAGAAAATGTATGCCTTTTTTATCTACTGACGGATGTTTTTAGCTACTAATGGAAACGTTTCCCTTGCATCAAATATGGTTTCTTTAATCTCTACTCGTATGGCCGTCCATCAATGGATTAATGCAATCCATCCTAATCTCCGTTGATGGAGTTATTGTTGATTTTGCCTCTTACAAATTTTTTACTTAGCTATAAAATAAATATATTTCTAAAAAAGTCTATCTATCCCTCAATATATCAAGCCGGGTAGTATATTATCGCTAGGCCGACCAGGTGACACCCAAAACCTGTTCAAGAGTACGAAAGAAGGTGGAGGCAGTTGGCGGTCGGGAGGGGACAAATCTGTTAACTTATAGAGCTCCTTCTGCCATAACCGTAATCGTAAAATATAATGGCCAAGTCGTAACTGGGAGGATGGTAGTGTTGTTTAGTCGCCGGTAATTGTACCCATCCACTTCTTCATCTCTTCTCGTCTTTATTCTATTCCTTATTTAGCAATACTTAATACTGTATTTTCGTTACGTTTGTATTAATAGTAATAATTGTCTATAATGTCTTTAAAAAATAAAATAAGGGTTTTAATGTATTCACTTGTTATTTTTAATGAAAATATTACTAACATGCTCGTGTTAATAAAAATTCTTTATTTGCTAGGAGGTGATGTGTTTGTATTGTAAACAGTTCATTTAGCAGACTCTAAAAGGCCTTGTTAAACGGTTAAAGAAAACGCACTGGACGCACGGCAGCTGCAATTAAACTAACTAGCGGCCTCATTAGAGAGCCATCTCCTCTTCCTTAGTGTTACTGTTAGTGCGCGTGTGAGTATATCGTTAGTGTCCATTGTGTTAATACGGTGTCGTTAACAATATAAGACATTATTATAGTATACACATGAGCTATGTATGTAATAACTTTGTATAATAGCTTAGCATGTACATTTTAAACTGGTACTGATCCATTACGATCTTAAATCATTGGTAATCATTACTATTTAATAAAAACGGCCCAAAAATGTGTGCAATATAAATTAAAAATAAATAAACTATTCCTCTACAACCCATGAAGGGTTAATAAATTCAGGAAATGGTAGGGAACGGGACTATAATGTTTGTTATTACTTAGCCAACGGTTTTGCAGGGAGATGCTTTTAACAGAGATCACGTCCAGCCGACAGGTTTTCTTCCTATTAAGAGTACTCACTTTATTTTAGTTGAATCAGTGCCAACAGTATCTCCAGGGTCCAGCCACAGCTGATAACAGTAAAAAGCATTTCATCTGTTACAGGCTGGGTCGAGCTAGGCACCCAGAGATCAGAAATCTAGCACCCTATTTACTGAGGCTCTATATTTATCTTACAGTTATTAATATACAGCAAACATCATTGTTAAGATATAATTCGTTATAGTAATAGTTTTCAAATATATCAAAGCCTCAAGTCTCTCTAAAACTGGCAAATAACTAGCCATTAAAGTTTCTTTCAAGGATAATTTAAATAAGATGCAATATTTATTGGTTATTAATTCCATTGTTGTTATCAATCTGGTCTGCTGATGTGAGATGTGCTCTTTTTGTATTTTCTTTATCTGTACTGCTTTTGTCTGAATTGGTGGATTGCTTGTTTTGTTTTTTACTGTTGGGATAATAGAAAAAAGAAGGTTTTTAACCTTTTGGAATTGTTCTATAATAATATTTTTGTTTTTCCTTTATAAGGTCACTATTCTATTACAATCTTGGTTGAATTACTGATTTACTTTTGTTAAATTATTTATATCATTTTATCTCAAAATTCATATATCTCGTACCAATCTTAAACATTTTTTAAAAAAAATATAATTTATTTGAAATAGGTCCCGTGGATGTCGTGACTCAAGAGATTAGTTGTCGAACAACAACTTTCATTCAGGATAACAAACGGAAAGAGTTCAGCTTTCGTCCGAGCCCGCGGGAGTTTCTCGTAGGATTTCCGAACCAAAATGCGTCCCTTTCCTATTTTGCATAAGAATTTCCATAAGTTGTGATGTTTAGCCATGACTTGACGGATTTATGAGGGAATTATCTGGTGTAGTGATGCCGAGTTGGAGGAGAGGGCGAATTTAGAAACCGTCCTGAAAAGAGTTTTTCTCCCTGAATATCCCGTCCTTCGCCCAGCTGATCTTTGTTTACGACGATTTAACGCAATGCTACCGAACGAACCTCCCGAGTTCTCTTCAGAATCCCGATTTTACGGGAAATCATTTATGTCAGCATTACATCTGTACCTTCTGTTATGTAGGCCAGTCTTCGAGCTTCCATGTTTGGTTAGGAAATCTTTGACTGGCATTTTTCTTTAAAATTGAAAGATAGCCATAGCCTCTCTCTTTAAGTAAATCAATAAAATAATAATTAAATGAAAAATAGCATTGTTATGAGCATGTTTCTGTCCTAATATGTTAATATGTTTTTAAAAAACCGTGAAAGAGCGGAGTATAATGTGTAAAAGTTAATTTGGAATTCAGGATTCAGCTACATTACGTAATAAAGTGTATCTTTGATTAAATGATTTTAATTATTATACGATTAATTATTGGGCTAATAAAAGCAATCAAATCAAATATGCATATAAAAAAAGGCAATAAAATAATAATAAAAAATATAAGGTTTAATAAAAATATATTTTTGGTTTTTAAAGGGTATCTCGTTGATTATTTACCAAAATTAATAATTATTATTTCATTATCAAATTGAATGACAGTTTAATAAAAGATAAAATGTAGGTATAATATGTAAAATATACCATCATATTTTGAAATGAATAATATAATTGCTTTTTGCTGTATTTGAGTCTTACGTCGATTACTAATTGAAATTGATTTCCATTGTTTTATGTCGTTTTCATACGTTTTATATTGCATTTCCTTAATATTAATATTTGATTTATATTTATAAAAAAATATCGGTTACTGCTCTTGCCAGATAGCCTAATTATATTAAAACCAATTAATGGATATAATTTTCATTTAAAGTATTATTTTAGTTTTTATCTATTTTTCGAGCTACGATCTGATTTTTAAAAAAAATTAACTTCGATAAGTTAAGAGAAAAAAATATGTATAATTAGAAATATATATATATATATATATATATATATATATATATATATATATATATATATATATATATATATAACTTGGAATATACATGACTCAACCAAAAAAGGAAATTGTTTCCGTATCAAACAGAATCTAAAACTTAACAATGTGGAGAAAACTAGTATCTCGTGTCAACAAATATTAAGACCGTAGAGTGGATAAAAAAAAAACGATCCCAAAGCTGATCATAAAGATATTTCCAGATAATGAAATAGGAAGATGGCCTGCGATGACAGGACGATTCGGAAGCAGTCCTTAGGGGGTTGCAAACATATAGTAGAGGATCGCTAGGAGAAAAGGAAAATCATCGAGGAGGCCAAGGTTTGAAGAACACTATAGCCCCGTGTGAAGAAGGAAGAACTTGGATAAGAACCGATCCTGATAATAATTATTTAAAAATAACTATATTTTTTAAACAAGCAATAAAAAAAATTAAATGTGCAATAAGAAAAATACCCAAAACAATGGTTATAAATTACAAGATGTAACATGGTAAGTTACGTTTCAGAACATACAGAAACAAATTCAAATCAATGAAAATCAACTGCAGCGGAAGCAACTTCACTTGAAGACACTCATTCAAGTGCTTCAAAAATAGACTATAAAATGAAGTAGTGTTTTTTTTTCCTGTTGGATTTTGGGAGGTGGGGGTGGGGTTAGATCCAAAAAAATTGATCAAAATTTCGTAAAATAATTGTTATTTTTTATACAGGTTTATTATCGCATATTTAGAAGTTTTTTTACTGGGTTGTAGCATTCTAAATTTAATTTGAAAGAAATATTTATAGAAAAACAGCTATATCCAACTGACAACATGGCCTAAGGTTTCTGGCGAACTAAGCTTTAAAGTTGTAGGATCATGCTCGAGAGAGAGGCCTTATGACTGATCCCATTGTGTTAGTATAATCCTGGAGGATAAGAGTTAATAGAATATTTAACGGGAGGGGACGGGACGCAGATGTGGATAAATCTGGAGATGGCCCGGGGGGGGGAGCATTAGAGATATTGGGGCCGCCCCCCCCCTCCAGCGGTTCCTGACAATTATTCACACGCCAATCGGCTAAGTGCCAGAGGGCGCACATAGTCACACTGCCGCTGCCTTAGTTATATTGTGATTGTGTGTCCTGGGCGAGCTCTTGGTCGCTCTGCGCAATCCTGTCCACCATCCGATCCCTCCCCCGGCAGTATATATTTGTTTTGTCGTGGGGCATGGTCGTCAATAGTGGATGAGGTCAAAGTTCATGCCTGTCACTAATAGGCTGTCTGTTTGTAATAATTAGCAGGATATTGTATACAACTATCTATGTTGAATTGTCACTAAGATTTATTTATCGTTTAAGCTCCCTTAAACAAAACAAATATATTAATAATGGTAAAGAAAAATGAAGGAAAATTCATAGAATAAATCAACAGTCATCACTTTGGACAATTCATATTTCAACCTTGGTGGAGGATTATAAAGAACCTCTGAAGTAAATGGGGATTTCCTTGTTGGATTTAAAAATAGAACAATGTTTATATATCTATTTAGAATGATTTAATCATTCATGTAACATAGCTGTGGGGTATGGAGTACCTAGGGCTCACTCAGTCTCTGTAAAATGGGTGATTGGAGGGTAAACCTGGCTCTCCATCGTGAAATAGGTGAAATTACCTCCATACCTGTTGGTTTTGAAACGGTTCTGTCCTTTCATGGACATATATTCTTCATAGGTAGCAGTGGTAATTTTTTTTTATTTACTGCATCCTTGGGTTGCTATATATAGTTTGATCATGTACCACCATATGTTTCACCATTCCAAATAGGGTAAATTAATAAAACTATACTATATGGTTCATTTCATTATATTCTTATACATAGCATAGAACATTGCCATTCTCCGCCTTGTTCCACTCATCTTTAGAATCCAGATCGAAGGTTGAAACTAGATTGGTCACGAGACCTTTAGTAAATTTATTCATTGGAGTTGTTGCAAAGGTCTGCTTTTACGTGTATTGTCCCCGGCCAGCCTTCCATGGCTTTCAGTATCAGGGGAAGAAGTGCTGTGATCTTCTTTAATCGTGCATTCGCTATGGCGAGTTAATTTTTTATATTTGTTTAAATATTTTTTATTGCCTGTGAGTATGGTAATTATTATTACTATCGCCTATCGTTCTTAACTTAAACATATCGTTACTATAGATCTGTATAATTTAATATATTACCAACCAACACTAGTTGGGGTCACCAACTACTGTGGTCTAGTGGTAAGCGTAACAAACTACTAATCCCAAGATCGCGGGTTCTTAGTCTGGTAGGAGGCCCTAGGATTTTTTAAAGGGAGAAAAAAAATCCTTAGTTACGCCGTCTTTCGGAAGGGACGTTAAACGGGTGTCCCGAGCCTGTTCGATGTCAGTTACTCATTAAAAATCCCTATCCTAATTAAACCTGGATAGGCAAAATTTAGAGCTTCCAATGTAGCATCGTCCGATTAGCCATAGCACCATAAAGTGACGTTAAATGTACGAACAACAACAACCAACACTAGTTGGCTATATATTAAATTACTTAACTTCCGAGGGAATGTGATCTATCGGTTTCAAGATGTATCCGTGATTTCAACATTTTATTGGTATCCATTTCCTTTAATATGATTGAAGCTTTTTTTGCTGTTCTTTATAATAACTGGAGTAAATATCTTATGAAAGAAAAAAAAAAGAAAAGAAAAAATGTGGTGAATGAAGTTAGTTTGAAGGTTAGCAGGTTTCACGGGCAGTCATAAAACTGCCTGAAGCACATCTCAGGTTTTATTGTTATATTAGACGTTTAGGGCCTGTAATATTTTAGCTGGGAGGCTATAGAACCTTAAATGCACTTTCTATTTCTGTTGAGCCTCTCCAGAACTTTTTACGAGCCTCGAGGGGGGGACTTCCCTCACTTCTTCCATTTACCTTTCCACCACGGCTCTTGATGGCTTACTGAATATGTTATTTAACTAAATACCTCATTTAATGTTTTTAATGAATGAAATAAAACATAAATTATAACATTACCTAAGTATGTTTTATTGCTTACTTTGGAATGGTAATGCAGTAGGTAGTATGACGGCAGTAAAGCAAAAGGTTCCCAGGCTCGATATCACTGCCTCTTGATTTTACTTTTTATTTGGATTGGACTAAGTTTATGGATTCTACTAGTTACTATCTCATATCATCACATCATACTAGATCATCATCGGTCGTTTCAAAAATGAGTTGGACAAGTTATTTTAAGTATATTAAGGAAGTCATGCACAATTATAACACAAAACTACAGCTAAACAAACCAAACCGTAACAGCCCAGGAAACCCTTATATTGGCATTCATTACAATGCATGGGAATATAAAAATACCCGAGAAAAATAATTTTGAATTCCCAAAAGAATAACCTTAATCAGTCACTAACTAGGACGATGATTTAGTAGGAGATGATATGTTATATCATCCTGCTTTCATGTTGGTAGAGCCTAAGTGTGCCTTGATTTTCACACCACAATGATCCTCATCTTCTTGACTAAAACTACATATTATTTTTGATCAGCACTGATTTTAAGATAAACCTTGCATTATAATAGCCAATATTTAAATTGGGATATTTGTAAATTTCTTGTTTAGCTTGAATGTAAATTAAACAGTCTAGATATTCATGTGCTAAACGTAACTAGGCCTTTTTTAATATCGCTAATTATATTTAAATATTTGGGTGTCCCCTTCTGTAAGACTTAGTTGTTTGACATGGAACAAATAGTTGGAGTTGCATAAATGTTTCCGCTTTCGGTCGCCTGGAGAGAAATGTTATTTCGCTGATAAAATTATTCCGCCTCAACGCTTCAACGACCGACTTTGAATTTCCTCCAGATATAAGTGTTGAAGTTTTCCATACTGCTAAGTATTTTGTACCCTGAGCACAATGGAAGCAGAAGAAGTTGGCGCAGAGGACACAAAGGCCCTGGCCAGCAAGATAAAGCTTCCCTTAGCTCCCCCCTCCCCCAAATATACATTTAGAAAAGCTCTCCGCTTTTCTACCACTTTTCCGACACCCCGTCCTTTTTTTTTATTTTCTTTTTTTATTCCCTCCCCACCCCTTTTCACTTCTTTCACTCTTGCTGGCGGCTTTGCTAGGGGTCGTTTTATGTTTATTTACGTCGTCTGTTTATGGAAATTCACAGTATTTTTCTTACTTTTTTTTCTTTCTTCCAACCGTTTTCCTCTTTCCTGCAACAGAACTTTTTCTGTTATATTTTCTGATATTTTATCTTGGCTGGTTGTGATGTGATTCGCATAACTAGTGCATAGTCTGTTGAGCTTTAACACTCGAACTACGATGATATGACCTATGACAAGTTATAAGATCGAACTACGATGATATGACCTATTTCTACCAACCTGTCAAAATGACATTATTCAAGAAATAAAACTATAAATCCATAGCATAATTTAATTTTAAATAAAATAAAATATATTTCATTCAAGTATTGTTATTACATAACATAAAGAGTAGTGCGTGTTGCAACTTGCAACTATACACGGTAAGCAAGAATACTAAATTGAAATTTCATATATTACATATACATAAATTTACAAAAATAAATTTAAAACGTAGAATTTTCGAATTCCGGAAATTTCCCGGAATTATAGATGTATAAAAATTTTGGGAATACACAACATGTATTCATTATATTTTCATTACCGGTTCATATATTCAGGTATAACACATAGATACCTCTGAAAATTAGAAGCATAAGAAAGAAATAATTTATAATATTATTGTATACACAAATTTAATAAAAACCATGGCATTATCGTAAAATATTAAATAAGATTTAAGGAGGAAATGTTATAAATAAATGATGCAACCGGTCATTTTGATCTCTTCGTAGTTATATTGTTAACGTGTAAAAATATATATCTATAATATATATTTGAAAAGAAAATCTATTAGAAATTTGCAGTGTAACTTGAGTTCGCAATATTTTGTTTTGCCGAACAGTATATTTGGAACGCCTGACATTATCATGAGCTTTATAGGCAGATTTACTTACTTGATATTATGTATGTATAATACATATGTTTCATAAAAATAGATTCGTTTTCTATATTTAGGGGGGGGAATCTAACCCTAAAAATAATATGTTTCTGGGCAGATAATTCATTCATGCATAACAAACTCTCTGACTCATGTTACGTTGAATAGAGTACGGTTGATTATTAATATGATTTTATTTATAGGTTTTTATGGTTTTATTTATATGTATCCCTTACTATTGACTAATCTATTTTTACTTTTCTCATTTAGTTAATAAGGGAAATCTGTCTTGAAGTTAGTATTTAAAAAGATGTATAATAAAACCATCAATTTCAGTGCAATATAAATTTTTGAATTTCGTTGGGCCTGTGAAGTATATGAGAAGCGGAGTAGGTCAGCTGGTGTGGCGAAAGCCCGGCAGTGCTAGATATGTTTATAGATATGTTAATCTGTTATAGACATTATAAATACCGATATGTAGCATATTTTTGGTAAATCTATACATATTATAAAACAAAGTCCTCAGTCCGCGTTTGTTTGCTGTAAACTCAATAACTACTGCACGGATTTTCATGCGGTGTTCGCCAATAGATAGTGATTCACCAGGAAGGTTTAGGTATATAATTTGTCGAGGTTTTGTGTAAATGGGTTGGAATATAAAGATAATTTGCGGGAATGTTGAAAAAAGTATAGCCGCCTGGAAGGTTTCATTGATGACGCTGGCTTATGCCTTGGTCATATAACGAAACAATGCCTGGTGGAATATTCCTCTTTTATAGATCTACAAAAATGTCACTGATAGCACATATCTATACTCTAAGGGAAGCTTACTAAATCTATTTTATCTTCTTACAAATTGATAACGTACAATGCGGTATTGGGAAAGCTATTTAGTTGTATTTAGATGAGTACAGTATTAATCCTTCTATATTTTAGTTACCTTAAGCATTTAAATTATATAAATTATAATAAATTAATATAAATTATATAAATGTAATATGCATTTAAATATACATGTAATTTAAACGAGTATCTTATGAGTTATCGCAAAAACTTAACGCTCTCTACCGTTGCCCTGGAAACAGTTCAGACTTTCGCGTACTGAACCCAAGGTCCTTTATGGTTTGTAAATGGTATCTGTTATAATTTATAAAATATTAACAAATGTGTCTCAAATATAATTTATTCTGCTCCCTACTAGGTCCTATTTAATCCCAGGATTACAGGATATTTCTTGGGTAAATACGATGTAGCGACAATATCCTTGGGTCCTAGGGCACATCCCAATTCCTTTGATCAAAATTTTTGATTTGGAACAATAATTTCTTTTAAATACATCAGAATAAATTATTTCTGTTTTTTTATAATTATTGGTCAATTTTATGATTTTTTTTTTTAAATTATTTTTTTTAAAGAGAAAAGATTGGTCCTCGGCCGGGATTCAAACCTGGAACCTCTGTCTCTCCGTGACTGTACCCTACCATTTGAGCCACCAAGGCCGGCAGAGGACAAATCTTTTCTCTTATCCGATCCCATGTCCTCGTGTTCTCGCAATTTTTTTTTCGATGATTTATTTTTATAAAAAAAGTCAATAAGATCCTAAAATTAAATTAATATTCAAAGTTTAACATTCATTCTAGTGTATTCATCGCAAAATAAAAAAAAAAATTGCGAGAACACGAGGACATGGGATCGGATAAGAGAAAAGATTTGTCCTCTGCCGGCCTTGGTGGCTCAAATGGTAGGGCACTGCCACGGAAAGACAGAGGTTCCGGGTACGAATCCCGGCCGAGGGCCTATCTTTTCTCTTTAAAAATAAAAATATTTAAAAAAAAATAAAAAAATTTATTCTGATGTATTTATAAGTAAATATTGTTCCAAATCAAAAATTTTGATCAAAGGAATCGGGATGTGCCCTAGGACCCCAGGATATTGTCGCTACATCCTATTTACCGAAGAAATATCCTGTAATCCTGGGATTAAATAGGACCTAGCAGGGAGCAGTAGAAGGATGTGGCCGAAGGGATTGAAAGATGTAAGAGAGACCTCGAGGTTCGTGTCTCAGATCTTCTCTCCTGGATTTATCTCCTTCCACTCTTCGGCACGGCACCATCTCGTTCTATTCTCTCTTTTTGTTTTATCATCCCTTCTCTAAGCTTGGGCTCCATTTCTTTGTATGAACAACTGGGTCGCGAAATATCCTTTTGAGAAGAAAAGATATCGAAAAAATCAAAAAAATCGTGATTAGTAAAGCGAAAATTGAATTTGTATATTATCTTTTTGAATAAATTAACGGGGTTAAATATTAGCTATTCAATATTCCTTCTCCTTAAATATCCTTAATTATATTTAATGGAAATAATTAATCGTATCCTCATTTTTAGCTGTAAATATAAACTGAAGGGCTTTGTTAAACAACTAAAGTAGAAATACTTTCCCACTTATATTATGAAATAAATTGTCTGGAACTATAGCCATTTACATGCGCTTCAGGTTTTATAATTATATATAACATATAAAAGCCTTAGGCTGTTACGGAGATTGACAAAAAAAAAACGTACATTGAGATTCTTTTAATTAATTACAAATGTTTTTATTCTATTTTATTTTTTAAAAAATTAATCAACGTTTTCGTAAAAGTTTAATAAAATTTCCACGGTAACCAAAAGTAAAGTTTTAAGTAGTTAATTGAGGGGTGTAGATGCAAAACTCACACTCTCCACTTTTCATAACTTTCGGTAAAAGGATAATGACCGATTCTGTTATATTTATATGAGATAAAAGTTTTTGCAAGAGCAACAATAACCTCTTCTCTTTAAAATTCTGACTCCTTTATCTCATATATTTATAATAGATTCGGTTTTTTACGTTTTACCGAAAGTTATGAAAAGTGGAGTTGCATCTACAATCCCTCAATTATACATGAAATTGAAATATTTATAATTATTTGTATTTATGGTGGAATCGAAAATGGAACATCACCTGCCAAAACCGCAACTTTTGGATTGCAAGAAAAAAAATCAAATTTTTTTATTTTATCAGAGAATCAGTTATGTTTATTGTTAGAAAATCAGTCTGTGTTTCTAGCCAGTGAGGACCTACCCCCCAGGCCCTCCCAAAGCCCTGAAGAAGACCTACAAAGTAGGTCGAAACGTTGGCAATCAATAAAGTTTTTCTCAAATTATACGAGAAATTCATTGTGACTTCTACCCGGACCAATTTCTTCCACATTTTTAATTTTATATTTGTATATGAGGCGTTGAGATGCAAAAGGTGGATGAATCCAAGTTTAATTTTTTTTCAGGAATAACAAACATATGCATTATTTAGGTTATTATGAAACGGTTATTTATTTGAGACAATTATTTTTAGAAAAATCAGATTTGCTTTGACGTGGTTTGAATGGCGAACCATTAACCATGGGACAGAGGACGCTAAGTTTGTGAAAAGCATTTTTTTTGCATCTCCACGCCTCATATAGAAAGCGTTGTTAAAAATGAATGCAAGTCTTTACATTCTTCATCTGTTATTTGAATTAAAACTTTTGTTTTGTTTTTGTTTATTTATTACTTTATCGTGTCTAATAATATTTTTTCTGTCTTGTTTCAGGTGAGTGTCCAATCAAGATTATTCATTTTTAAATGGTAGAAGGTATTTACAGCTTTATTCCATTCTTATTATAAAAAAAAATTTTCTATCATATTAGAAACTTTTTTTTTTAATTATTATTTAAATTACTTTTCTATAATAATGGTCGCTTCATTAGGGTGCAATCTATTTTCATGTTTATACATATGACCAAACGTCTGAAATTTACATACTAGTTTTAGAAATTGAAATTTTAAAATAAAAATTGAAGCACAAATTGAATCTTGTTTGATAAGTACGGTTGTTTCGATAAGCGATATTTAGAAGCAGGATTTAGTAGGAATATAACATAGTGTCAATATTGGTATCTAATGTTAATATTTCAAACTCCCTTCTGTCGCTTAACAAACAATTTTTTTTTAAATATTTTTATTTTGAACAATTAATTAAATTTTTTTATTTGTATCTCCTAACCGATTGATATGCTTCGATACATAATATACCGTAACCAACATAGTTTATGTTCCATGTTCAATTTTTTTATTTTGTTTTATATCGATAAACTCGGATAAGAATTACCTATTTTTTTTTTACTAATTTTTGATTTTTTTGTTCTTGTTCAGGTAAAAAAAAAAATGCTTTCGTCGGATACAAAATTAGGAGGAGTTCTAGAACGTCAATTTTGAAATTTAAATAGAATCATCTAACAAATTGATACAGTATTCGACATGAAAGCTTAGTATTTTTTAACTCAAAATTGGCTCCTTTTTTTCAGTGCTTGGCATAGTTTAGTAATAAAATATTCTAAACTGAAATATCGTTAAATTTTCATTTCTTGAATTTATTGTTTATTTATTTTTTAAGAGGAATAAAAAAAATCCTTTTGGGCCTCAAATAGCCTTAGAAGCTTCACTTCATGTGCACCCCATCCTATCAGATTGTTCCTCCAACAAGGAGGACAAGGGCAATAGTAACATTTCTAACTAATAGCTATCGGTAGATACAGATACAGCTCACTGTAAGAACTTCCGTGGCGAACGACTACATGGGCTTAGTAAGTAGACTTAGCTTAGCAACACAACACTATTTATATACACAGCCCGGCCGAGGGTGTACCTGATGGCTATCCAACACGCCATCCGTAGGCGTCGCGCTACGATATTCTACCATTATTTATTTTCTGCCTCCCCTCCCCCACCATTTTAAATACATCATAGACCTGTTCATGTTCATTGTATTCTTAGCTCATTTAGTTCAGTTGTATTTTGGCAATATGTCATGTGGTTAATATGTGGTTCTTTTATATTTCTAATTATGAGATGTGCCATGCTTAAAATATGGTTAAAAATGTATCCTTGCTTTGTTTATATTGATAGATTTAAAATATGCTAGTATAGATGAATAGCGCGAAGCCCTGTGAAAAATAGGAAATACGAAAATTGTTTCAACAACATGTTCAATTGGTTATTACCTTCACTTTTACGTACTTATTACGTACAAATAAATTTAATAACTGCTTCTCAAAGAATAGACATTTTTTATGATGATTTATCTGATTTCTTTCTATGTCCGCTTGCAAAACCCCACTGAAGGAAAAATTGGGGAGTTATAGCTCTCAACTGCTACGATAACTCCGTAATAACTTTAGCTGGAATATTATCAATTCAATATTCAAGTCATAAGGGTATGACCTGCGTACTTGTTTAACTTAATTTTTTTATTTATATTTACATAAATAATATTCTTATACTTAATCTTTTTGTTTGGGAATTTATTGTTATGAATTATGGGAAAGAAGATGCAAAAATTGCTCAATCGTATTCTTGATGATTGCTTAAAACGCTTATCTATTTATTTATTATTTGCGTTATTTCTGTTTTATATCAAGTAAGATATGCAGTTATAATGATCTTTTTATTTAAAATTCACTTAAACTTACAATATGGGAAGATGCTATATTTAAATTCTTTATTGTAATTTTAATCAAAGCTCTTCACATTGGAACGATTCGAACAAGGCCGATCTCTGAACCTTAAGATTGGCCACTGTTACTGGAAATATATCACAAATAACGCAAATTACTCTAATAATAATAATAATAATAATAATAATAATAATAATAATAATAATAATAATAATAATAATTAATCTATAAATGTATGCCTCGCTTATTATTAAAAATTAACCTTATAATGGCCTAGATTTTTAGTTGACTTTCTACTCATTTTTATGCGCAAGATATTAGTGCTCATAAACAAACGTTGATTAGAACAGGTTAGCGGGTTTTACACCTTAATCGCAGAAGTTGGGAAGGAAACCCTTTAAATTTTCTAGCCAGCTTATGGGCAACACCTGTGCCGAGTTTCACCTCTCTCGTTGAGCTTCCTGTGTTGTGCCGAGTATTAGCAATGAAGAGGGAGTATATATATTATTTATAGTAGGCATGGTTAATGATATGTCTGCGGGTTAATAAGTGATTAAGTCGAATGTTGTCCAGTGAGAGAGAGAGAGAACTATATTGAGCCATGTGGAATCTTGTCATTCTACTTGTCATTGCCTCCTAATGGTTGGAATGTTACTGATACATGCTTTAACTCCTTTTGAAACCATAGGCCTTATTCCATGTAAACTTTCGGAAGATATAGAATTTTTCTGTGACTGTATCCCATATTATCTACTGATTTAATTAATTATTTTACTTCAGCATCAAATCCCCATTAGCCTGAACCATCCCAAGTTACGAAGATAAAAGAAGAAACATTTGTAGTTCTGTTTTGAAGAAATGAACCCTGTAATGTAAGTGATCTCTTTATGTAAAATGCATCAGATTACCGCTGGCTTCGTATTGTACCAGAAAGGTAAGATGTAGTGTAGGATATCCATCAGCCTCCCATTGACGGACAGGTGGGGGGGAGCGGACAGCGGGCGGAGGAGACATGGCAATTTTTTCACTTTGCCGCGAGCATTAGCCGTTTGTAACCTGTCCCATTTCGCTATTATTCCTCCTCCTCGCGGCGAAGGATGTCCTTAGCCGTACGTTATGCTAGCTGTACATAATGTTAAGTTAGGTGTACAGTATGTTAGCTTGTACATTATGTTCCTTTTTAATCTCCACTCCGTCTCCTCCGCTTACATAACTCCGCCGGTTTCTTCTTCTCTTGCTGTTTTTATTTTTTTCCCCTTCCTCCTCTGGTCGTTATTAAATCATACGTGGCATTTATGATGATAAGGCTGATAAAGGCCCCTTTTTTCCAGGCATTCGTAGCCAGTTCCATCTGTTACCTGTTAGGCCGCCGTGTATTATCGTGTATTGTCTTTGGGCCTATTCTCCAAAATGGATTCTTTTTTTTTATTTATCGTCTTCAGCCTTCATTTGTCTTGGCTCTTCTTTTGTCTCGCTCGTTTTCAATCTTTTTTTTTTGTACGTTCTTTACCGATACTGGTACACAAATTGAGAGGGAAAATTTGGCGTTTAAGCGTGATTTAAGACAAACCACCTCCCTGCATAACCGTTGTCCAAGGAACAGTACAGTCTCTACCATGTACTGGACCCTAGACCCACCATGGTTTTAGTGGTACAGGTTTTCTTTTTTGTTCCTTTTACGATAATCTCTACTAAAAGGTAAAATGATTTAATTCAAGCTGATTAGGGTTATATAAAAATTTATAATTTCAAAAAAATTTATTTCACGGGGTATTTGAAATAAAGCACTGGAATCCAAACGAATTTTGAACACGAAAAATTATACATACTTGTTAGAAACTGTCTAAAAGTAGTTTAAAAAACGAAGAGTAAAATTTATATCACCTGTCACACTATCACGGTCTCAATTCCTCACAATAATGCTAATTTACCAGTTATTACTTTTAGTAATATATAATATTAAATGTTATTTTTAATCTTCCCTGTCTTCAATTTCAAATTGCACATTAGTTTAGACTGAAGTGGACTGAGATTGGTTGAGGCCTCCACTGGCCGCTCGCTAAAATTTACCGAGACCGCTAACCTTCGACTCATAACCATAAAACACTCTCTCTCTCTCTCTCTCTCTCTCTCTCTCTCTCTCTCTCTCTCTCTCTCTCTCTTTCTCTCTTTCTTCTTTGATCCTTCTCCTTCTTGTTGTGGTTCGGGAGGGATTTCATTAAGATGAGCTACAAACCCCAGCTCCTGAAACGGGAGCGACCACAAAGCCTTCGACTTGTTCGACCCCTACTGATTGGGTCCTGGTGGAGCAGATATATTGGCTAGTGATGTCCTACAGTTTATTGTTTCGTTAAATTTATTTATTAGTAATGAGTGAAGTGGATTGTGGTCAACAGACATTTTGACTAATTGAGAGGAATTTCTCAGCTATAATCTAATACTCTTATCCATAAACCTTCTTTTTTGTCTTCGTTTTCCAATACAGTTTTCTTTACTGTTCATTTATCTATTTAGATGATTAATTCGACTATTGTAACATTATGATATTTATGAAATGTACATTATTTTGTGCAGTAGATAAAGAATACATCTTCTCAATACTTTTGATAGATTGATAAAAGTTTAAACTCTTCATTTAAGTTTTTTTGACTTGGTTTTGTTTTGAGTTCATCCTCAATGACTTGTAGATCCTCAATGATTCTTCTGCTGTGTTAACAGTTTTTATTCATAATTTTTTGTTTCTCCTCTACTTCATTTCTAATTCAGACAAAGAGTAGAATACTTTGCTAGTGAGCTATTATGAATTTCCTCACTTGCATTTGAAACCTGATTTTGCTTGTAGATGAAGCAAATACATGTAATAGAAAATAGGATAAGTTAATTGGAATAGGAAACTTCATTCATATGAGCACATTTCTTCCAATGTTTCATAATAAAATCTTCATATTCCATGAATTAATATTTCATGGTAACACTTTCAGCAATTTTTTTTTTCAATATTAAAATGTCAGAAATATATTATTTAATAAGAAATTGATATATTCTATTAGAATATTTTGTAAATAATAACATTAGTCAATGCTAGCTCATTTAAGAAGACAGGTTCACGGAAACTAAAAGAGGAAAGCGACCTGTGTGAGTGTTCTTCGCCATTTTATTCAGTAAGGATTTGCTTTAGGCCGCTGAGGTAAATATAATTTTATCTGAGCTATTTACAAACTGCGTTCTATTCGGTCGCCTTTACTTAGCGTTGCCGGGGTTATCTTATCACCTTGCTGGCTCTTGATAAGAGTCTTGTTTGTTTTGACACCTGTTTACATGGAGGTGTCTTCTTCCTCCTCTCCACGATGGTAGTGCGTATTAAAATATTTTCGGCTACAGGTCCGGTGTTGGTCTAAACCCGGGAGGCGGATATTATTTTATTTTTAAATTAGCTGTAATTATTAATTCCGAAGGGGTGTTGAAGATGCCAATAATGTATATTCTAAAATAAATTTGTAAACTAAGTATGTGAAATAAATAATTATCAGTGTTTTTAAATTACGCAATAACACGAACCACTAGTCTTCGAGTAAATGCTGAATAATTATAAAATATTCTATCCTTACTTTAATGTCTAATATAACGTAAAGATTTCCGGTTTTCAAGTCAATTAAATCTAGATATGAACAACCTAAGAAAGGTAATTCTTGTTCAAAGATAACAAAATTTAAAATAGAAGTAATATTAATTCTTTAAAATCATTGTGTTTAGTGTATATAAAAGCTTAAAGAATGCCGTCAAGGACATGAATTTAACAAAAAAAAAAATCTTAAGATATGTGCTAATCGAAATTGTAAATATTTTAAAAGATAATACAAACGTATTTTTTATTACTGTCGTTTGCTTTATCTTCAGCCTGACTTGCTTGTTAAAATTCAGTTCAATTTAAGTCAGTTCTCAAGATGGTAAATAAAAAAAAAACGGGAAACATCAGAAAAGGTGTTATGACGTGCTTTGGCTATTCCTTTATTTATTCTTTACAAACTACTTTTGTTAAATATATATGTAAACATTTCATCGCTAGAAGTCTGTTAATATTGAAAAGATGGGAGCACATCTATTTATTTGTTTATTTCCGTTTCTCCATTTCGTAGACATTCGCTAATAATATACCCTAATATACCCGATGATTAATGAATAACCAATTTTTGTAAATCTTCAAAGATTTTCTTGTTTTTGAAACACAAAAATTTGAATATACTGAAGTATATTTTAATTTAATCTTGTTATATTAATAAGTTTTAGTTATTTAGGATACTTTAATGAATTTTTGTCTACATTTTAAAAAAATTATATAGATATATTTCTATTTCACTGGTACGTACATTGACATAGTAATTGCCGTGGGTGGCGACTTAAGTTGACTTCAAGTTATACTTTGTGAATCTTAACAACGTGAAATAGTAACGACTAGTAATGTTATATTACTAGAAACGTGAAATAGTAACTGCTAGTAATAGTGTTATACTGTTAGATATTACTAAGGCGGAGTGAAGAGAGCCATTAAAGAGGAGGTCCTGCGAGATGAGATCAGAGCCAAGATTAACAATCCTAACCCGTCATTCTTCATTCCCGTCCTAACTTACCAACTATCTTGAATTTATACCACCTTCTTTGTTTAGTTTATTTTTTTTATTTCTCACGTTAATCTTTCTTTTTTTATTTTAAAATATATTATAGATTAAAATATATAAAATATATTATTAGAGGTATAAACCGATATAACCTATGGATAATATATTTTAAATATTTTTGTTTTGAAGAGAAAAGATTTGTCCTGGCCGGGATTCGAACCCGAGTGCTCTAAACCACTAAGCTACCAGGGGTCGTATCCATTTCAGACAAATACGTTCTCTTCACCGATCGGATTTTTCTTACTTGGATACTTGGAGCCCTGGTAGCTTTAGTGGTTAGGAGATGCAGACGACCGGGTTCGAATCCCGGCGAGGATAAACCTTTTCTCTTCAAAACAAAAATAATTAGTATCAAAATAACTATTAATAAAAATATGTATAGTATAATTTTGTTATCTCCACGCGTTTTTGTCATTTTTAAGAGACTTTATCCCAACAAAATATACAGATCTTTGAAGGTTTATGAACAATATAAAACTACGATGAGTGCTGGCACATAAAAACTTATAATTCCATTGTCCACTCGAATTCGAACCTTTCACGATTTTAATTGTCTCTTCTTATAACTGTTGCACCTATGCATAGTGGGCTAAGTCGAATTTTATGAATTTCAAGCTATCTACTTACAATCGTAATTTTTCTGAACTTATTTTAAGTTCAAGATTGGAGTATCAGCCCAAGATTTACAAAGGAATATCCTTCATTGCAATGGACGGAACACTTAGCGTGTTAGACACAAGGAAAGAGAAAAAAATTACGATTATAAGTAAATAGCTTGAAATTCACAAAATTCGACTTAGCCCACTATTCACAGGTGCTTCAGATATATGACTATAGTTTCATTCTTTAAGACAAATCTATGTATGAAAATACACACACAAACATACGTGTGTACCTGTATACACTCACATGCACACGCTTCCCTATGGCGGCCCCCAAGTTACTACGCCGAGAGAGCGGCCATTGCCGTTGCTATCGCTAGGCCGAGTAGCCAGCGGGGGTTTGATTAATGGCCCGGCCGGGAGCCCATTAAATAAAATCATTAAGAGCGAGGAGGGTGGACATGTTCGGCTCCGGTCGATATTACTCCGAGGAGGAGAGAGCGAGAGAGAGAGAGAGAGAGAGGGAGTGTGAGGGGGCGATCGGGAGGGCGGATCGGCCCTTCTCCCTTAATTACTCCGTCTCTACTGGAGTCGATCACTACGGCCAACTCTAATGTCACTATCTTATATCTACAGCTATCTTATAATTGTCTAATGTAGATCTCCTCGCCACCTGCTCGCTACTTCAATTATTCAAAGGGTTGATACCAATCCTCAGGGACCTGAGTCACAATAACTCAAAATTGCAAGAGGGTTACTAATAGGTCGGGGAGAGGAAGACGCATAAATGATTTGAAGGAACAACATCATCAGTACGCAGGATAGTCAACTAATTTTGAGTTCCTGCTCGAAAACATTCGGATAATTCTTTCTTTTCGACCCGTCTATAATAAATTTGAATTTGGTGCAAAACGTTTATGTTAAGCATTACATTAAATTTGTACTTTTATTTTTTCTCATTTATATCTCATTTTTATGTCCTGTTTTTAAATATTTTTGTTTTATTTATAATCTTCGCACCTGCCTTCGACTGGCTCCTGTTAATAAACAAGAAAATATATTGCGTGACAAGTCTGACTGAAAGTGACCAAGTCCTCATGAGCATTATATCAAACGATAAATGTAATATTAATTTTACTTTTTGTTTTCGAAGAGTTTTTCCTTTTTATAATCCTCAAAATTATCAATCCACGTGACAGTGTCATAAAACTTAATATTTATTTATTTGGCAGGTGAGGAAAGTGCCACTTTATTACACCCGATAGAATTTTACCACACGAGCTGAAGGCGAGTGTGTTACTTAAACGAGGGTGTTATAAGCAAAATTCTCACGTGTTAAAATTAAATTTTTCCTGCAATCATCTAAAAATTAAGAAATTAAAGGTGAAACTTTGTTGAATTTATTGAAACTACACTAGCGCTATCTCTTACAATTTTCTATTACTAACCGTGCAAATTATTACTCTAGGGCGGTTTACTCATTGAAGCATTTATTTATTATTATTCAGAAAATAATATTCTGATAACACATATTAAAATTAAAGGCCATACTAGATTCGGACTCGTCTGCAGCAATAGAAAAAGCTAAATACGTGATAATGAAACCCAGCTTGAAAAACAACTTTGCTTATATAGCCTCAAATGCGTGCTTTTTAATTCACTTGATAACAAAGCTCTTGAAACCCAAACCATTGCACTATCAGAGAGCATTGCTGCTGTTGAAAACGGCATACATAAGCTAAAAGAACTGAAATTTTTTATTTGAAAATTTAAAAATGTAGTTTGTTTCCAACAATTCCAAAAATAATATTGTTTGTCCATAATAATTCTATTTTTAATAAACAAGTATACTTCTAAAAAAAATTACATAATAAATAAAGCATTCTTCGCTGATTTCTATTTTACATATTCTTGCCTATTACTTACATATTATTAAAAAAATGACCACATATATATGTACATATTTCGTAATTTTTATTAAATATAAATGCGAGCCCTAGTTATAACTGTACATTAGTCGAAAAGCCGGCGTAGACTAAAGTGCTCTTAGCGCTCTTTTAAAATTGTGGGAACTGTTACATCTGTCAAGAATCAATAGCTACTCTCTGTTCCTACTCCTTAGCTTATAGCTTATACCCGAGGCTTATATCTATCTGTATGATTATCTCGCAGTGTTTATATTTACTGCTCAGTTATTAATTTTTTAAAATATTAATTGCCATCTTATCTCTTAAAATGCAACTGGTGCTGTAAAAGAGATAACATGTATCATTATTAATATGTCATTTTTCAAATATTATTAAAAGCCAAAGGGTTTAAGAAAGAAAAAAAAATTGCCATCTTAAAGATCGTTGCTAAATAAAATTTAATATTTTCTAAAATATAACAATAATATCCAAGACAATCTATTGATGGAAGTTTGTAAATGTGGATTATTGGTATTGGCCTATTAAGCGTTATATTGTTTTTTTTTAATTATGCAGCATGTAACGAGCAGGACGTGTCAGTACGTCACGCCCCAAGAACCTAATTTCATGTTATTCTTTTGTTCATTATTTATGCTTAGACTATATATTACAAAATTACAAACAAATAAAAAAGTATTTCAAGGACGTAATTATATGTCCTACCAGTACACGCTATTGTTTACTTTTGACGTATATATACATCCCGCTCGGTTAACAGGTGTTCTGTTAAGTTATTAATTATGTAGCCAGGATGAATATGGTGTCAAGAATAAGAGGAAATATTAGCTAACTGTAATATAATTATTTTATGTATTATAGTAACTAATAAACCATCATTCACTAGTATTCTTTAAGAAACATTTTATTATTTTGGGCCTTAATAATAAAACGCTCAGAATGTTTTTTATTATTCTAATAAATAAATCCATATCATTACATTGTTCTTGGCAGAAATTATTAAAATTCAATGTGAGGCCTTGACTTGGGCTGTTACTTTCTAAATAATACCTGAAAAAGTCCTTGTTAGTAACGACGAAGAATTAGATATTAAATTTATAATAAATTGTAATTTTTAATCATACTTTCTTCTGGCTGAGTACGCACTGACGATTTTTTTTATGCTATAACATTAAAAACTTTATTGATAACAACTCTAACAGTTTATAATGACCTTCTATCCAAAACAGTCTCCACCATAAACCGAACCCAAGACTCTCCATGGGTTGTAGTGGTACAAGTAAAAAAACTCCCATCACATTATTACCTCCTTGAACAGAATGTAGCATCAGAAGTTGCAGTTTTGTATTAGTGACTTTCTTGTTATATCTGCCACATCAGCGGTTAACCATCCTCCTTGTAGAAGCTCTCCCTTGCACTGGACAGATGCTGCACTCGGTTATTAGATATTTTACGAAATCCGCTGCGGTGGTATGAAGAGGGCTGAGGAACCGTTCAATATGTAACAATAATTCCCGCCATATGAGCTTCCATATATTGCCACCAGTGGCAGTAATGGCCCGCGTCCCTATTATTGCCTCTTGAGTCTTCTCTCGCTCTCTCACTCCCTCAATTTCTCATTCTTTCGAAATTTCTTTCTTTTTTGGTGATATTTTTACCTGGTTTTCATGCCCAATCCCCTGTTTGTATGACATAAAAACAATAAATTCCTATTAAATAATTAAAGTCCTGGGTTCAAATTCGGCTTCGGCAGATAAGTTATTCATTCTGTTGACAGCCCCGAATGGAACCTGTTGGATCTGCAGGTTTTATTGTCTCCTCCTAGCACCTATAAACTGGGTACCCTTTATAACACAAACAAAAACCCCCTCCCTTGTCACAAAAATCCCTACACTCTTGTCTAAGATTCAAAACAAATCAAAGGAAACCAACGTGCTTCATGGTTTGTAGTGGAAGTTTTTTTATGCAATACAAGTGTTACATATTAGCAATATGTTAAGACTATAGATTCATTCTCCTAGATTTAGTGACTTCGCCAATTTCCTTTAAAACCCCAGACGCAGGACATTGGGGACAGATCGGACCGCCGATGGGCAGAAAGGAGTTGGATAGATGAGCGGGGGCGGTGAGACAATGGAGGCGGCACAAAGGACCGTGTGACCCTTTGGGCCCTATAGAGAGTGCCCTATTCTTCCCGGCCTTTCTCTCCCCTGTCAAAGGCCCTACACTACACCTGCATTAGGGTCCGGGTTCTAGTCTCGAGCGGGGCATAAAAAATGAGCGTCAATGATTGAAAGCCTTCCCGGCCTCTCAATAGCTTATAGTTCCACTTCCGAGTCCCCTCTTCCTAGCAGGCTTTGTCTAGTTCCAGGTCGCTCCTTCCACCGATACCTCAATACTATAGTTTATTTTGAAAGGCTTCGTCATGCTGTAATTCACTATATGTGCTAGGGCATGTACCAGGGGGGCATGCTCTCAAGTATAGCACAACAACAATTCTATTCGTTGGAAGTTCAGTAGTTCTTAAGAAGAGAGGTACTGTAGAGGTAGTTGGTCCTTACCTGTAACAGTAATTGGTCTCACTTTTTTATAGTAATACCTGTAGATGAAGTTCTGTTATAAATTAAGATTTGAGGGACTTTTTCTGGAAAATCTACTGTACGTACTTTAATAATAAAGTGCTAAGTTATAATATTAATAAAATATGACGTATCTTATAAGAAATATTTATATATAAAATTTAATTTAAAAATGTTCTTTTAAACTCAACCCAAACTTTGAAGGTAAAATGTGATTTAATTCAATACGTTTTCCAGAGTTTTGAATGTTAGATTGTCAACAAATTGCTTTTCCACTATAACTTCTCTTAAACATACTTGAATATCGGAGCCACATGGTTCAATGGATGTTCAAGTATGGTGCTAAACTTCATGGACATGTCAGCAGATTTATAAATATTCGTCCGACATATTACCATTAAACATATAGTATACCATGGGGAAAAAACAGTTCTCGAATTGTCATAGAATAAATTATTTTTAAAGTTTATGTTTCATAATTGGTGTATATTAGGTGTGTATTTTACATATAATTGACTTTACCGTATTCAATTCTTTGTTTAATCAGGATAACTAACCTATCAAAATTAATACAGCCTCGATTGCAGTTGATTGCCGCGGCTCCGCTGCCGCTAGTAATTGCTTTTAATTGTACAAATTGTTTGAATCGGTTTTTTCCCGCTATTAAACAAATGAGTACCCCCCTTCCTCTCACTAATTGTTAATCTCTCGATAATTTGTTAAATATTTGAGGACTAACGAACTGTGCCGGTGTGTTACTCTAACGACGAGATGGCCATCAGCTGTAGCGGCGGTGCTGTTAACTCTTCAGTATCCTCCCTCCGATCTCCTGATGGATCTCCTCCAACGTGGCGGTGCACCTCGGCCCTTCCTATCTCTCTTCATCTCGGCTCTGTCTTTCCTTGCCTAATTATCGAAACATATCTCTCCGGAAGAGATGCATTCCGGAATTCCATTGTAGCTTTAGGATAATTAATTGTACCGCAGGTTCGAAATAATTCATTGTTAAGACGTATGTGTATACATACAATTATTTGTTACTATAACAAATGAATGATAAGAACCTGATACCTTCATTTATTAGATAAAAAATCAAACATTCCTTCCATACTCACCGCCATATCATCCCTACTGCGGTGAATAAGGGGTCAAGTCGAATTTTGTCCTCTCTCGAGTTTAACTTGCGACCGGGGTCGTGGCGTTCTCGTTGTTCCAGTCTTGGAGTGGAGTTGCAATATAAACAATAACTTCGTTTTAAGTCCATGCCTGACTTAGCAGATTATTCACTAAAAAAATAACACGACCCCTCCTTCCAAAAACTCATTTTGAAGAAAATTTGACTCAATCACCTATTCACTGGAGCTGTAGATGTAACCTTGTTTCAATCTATCTTACTACAACTGGAAACCAGTTAAATTCGACGTGTTTTCTGATGGTTTCACTGTCCAAGTTTGGATGAATGAATTCATAACTGTTATAGCGAAATAGAAATAGTATCCACAGAATAAATTTTATGAATATCATTTGGGTTGCTAAGAAGAGGCACGGTGTGAGCAGGTGACTGTAATCGCCGATTTCGTTTTAGTACTTTTTTATACTCATTACGCTCATCAATACTTATGCTATAGAATAATCTTTGGCATAAGAATTTCTTAAAATACAACCTTATCTTGATGAGGATGAAAGCTTTTTTTTCTTTAATATAAATTTCGGGAGATCATCACCCTGACTCCAACTCCTTTTCAAACATCATTTTAATGTTGTATTTATGTCTTGTAACAAATTGATATCTAAAATTTGAAATTTAATTATTAACTTATTATTTTATCTATAGTTAATTAATTTGATGTTAAAAAATAACAATTTATAAACCTCTTATCTTTGCATCTCTGCGTGTGCTACACGTGCTCAGTGAGCTATGCTGTACTCTGCTGAACCCGCTTTTGGTTGCCAGGCATCCTAAAGTTAAAATTTTTTTTTTAAATTTAATTTATTGATATTTACAACTATAATAATGTTACAATAAGTAAATCTGCTAATATGTACAATATGACATGAAAAACAATTGTGGAGAAACTACCCATCGGTTGCACTCCAATAAAGTTCTATAGTAGATGGTCTCGAGGCCATCTTTTTTTGAGACGCCTCGGAGGGTTATCAGGAATAGTATAGGAAGCAAGTTGAGAGACTAGCGGATTCAAGTGTGGAGCTTGTAATGGAAGGATAGATATCTAGTTTGGGCCAAATCAGTAACATATAGGATATTAATATCATGATGTTTCTTTGTGACATAATAAGGAGCATTGAGGATTTTACGAAGGATTTTGTATTGTAAGGATTGGATACGAGATGAATTGGATGGTTTAGTAGAGCCCCAAAGCTCAACTCCTTATGTCCACATAGGTTTGATAACTCTCAAGTAAATGAGTCTTTTGTAATTAATTGGGAGCTTAGAGCGTCAAGTTCAAATTTAAACGCAGGATTTTATAGATAGAGGTATAGTGGTCAGAGGATCACACGGTGAGAGGCGAGATAGTGATCGCTACGTTAAGATAACAATGGATCCTCACAGTTCGTTACCTTTAAAATAATTACCAACAAATTAACAAGAGATCAACAAGGATTAGAACGAGAAGGGGAAAAAAAATAAATGAGAGGGAGCCCTATTTTATAATCCAAACAATTATGTTCGAGCAGGAGATACGGTAATTAATTGAAATAAGGGTTGAATTAATTATCAGAGGCGGTTTAATTTAATTTATTAATGTTACTAATTATATTATTTCTCGTACAATCATAATTATAACATAAGCTGTTTCACGTTTGTATATTATAATACTCTGTTAAAATACATTTGTCTACTATTAATCCTTAATTTACAGCTTATTTCTTTCTTCTTATTCATTTTACTTCTGCAAAATTCTTATTGAAGTTTTATATTTTTTTAAAATATGGGACTTTTTTCTTAATATTTAATCCAAACCATTAGCATTCCGTATAGTAGCATTCCGCATCTTAGAATCTATTAAACAAATAAACTATACAATTATTAAAATAAAAAAGTATATCAGTCTTAAGATCAGAATTGACTATTCATGATCGGTCTTAGCCCTTATTTACAATCCAGTGCATGGTAGGACTGTTCTCTTTTTAACCCCTTAACGCACAGTTTTTTTGAAAAAAACCGGCCAAAAAAAATCAATTTTTTTAATGTAAAACAAACAAACTTTAGAACATTGTTTTGGCAAAAAAATAAAAAAAATTCAAAATTAATCAAAATTTTTATCACTTTCTTCTGAGCCGCTTTCCGACAAATTTGCGTATTCATATTCAGGTTCTGAAGCGCTCATTTTTCAATATATATTTTACTAAAATATAATATAAAATAAAATATAATAATAATAATAATTTGAAAATGAAAAAAACATACCAATTGTATAAATATCCAATATACCCAATTTTATTTTCTGTAATCACAAAATAACTGACTGTCTATAAAGATACACTTATCTTTGCAAGTTTACAACACTTAGGTAACTATTGAACTAAACTATAAAACAACAGAAACAAGTGTTTGATATTTCACCTCTAAATAGTAAAATAAAAGATAGAATGGCCTTTATATAAATTCACGAAAATACTACGACGGATCGCAGTCAGTCGTCACGAGTACAGAAATGCAAGAATGCAAGGTATTATGAAGGTATTATAGCTTACAATTCTATGCAAATGATAAATATCAATAACACGATTCTTTTTCTTAACTTTCACATTGTTATTTTCAATTCTCGAATATATTCGAGTGTGAAAAATTATAGCAGCATCAAATACAACGCTCGAATTATCTCGAGTGTGCACAGTTTTGCCTGTTTAGCGCGCTCGAATTAACTCGAGCGTGCAAGTTAAGAGGTTAAGCTGACCGTCTTACAAGGAAGTCATCATACTTCAGTACTACAGTTCAATAAAATTAAAGGTACTCACATTATTTGTGCTATGTGATTACGAGGATGGTCTACCGATTTCTCAGGGTGGATTCGCGACTGTCAAAATGGAATCAAATATTTGCCATACCCGATCTAGGATTCGAGAACTAGATCTTCTCCATGGGCGGGTGCCTCGTGTACTGAGCTACCTCGATTCCTATTCATACATATTTACTTTTTAATAGTGATATTAAAAGTGAAAAGGAAGTCTTAAATAGATATTTACCAAATTTAAAGAGATAAAACAGTTTAAAAAGATATTATATATAGTTAAAAAAAATATTATATATAGTTTAAAAATATATCAATCAAGATTCTAGGTAATATTGTTCGTAAAGTATAGATATATTACAAAACAAAGTGATAATGTCCGTTTCAGTTTTTTAACCGTTTACTGACCATTGTTCCCATCTGGGAACATAGATTTCAGAATTTTTTAACAATATTTCTGCTTTACCAAATGCATTATCAATTTAATTACAATTAAATAAAGCATTAAATTGTACGAAAATATTTTTCTTTTTAAAAAGAGTGACCGAAATCGACTCCACAAATTTTTGAAATCGTAGTTTTTTGTAGCAACCGGTCAATTTTTCTCATCTTCTCATTTTTCTTTAAAGGGTTAATAATTGTACTGCATTATGGTGTAGTGTAAAGATCTGTTGTTAAAAAAATATTATATATAGTTTAAAAATATATCAATCAAGATTCTAGGTAATATTGTTCGTAAAGTATAAATATATTACAAAACAAAGTGATAATGTCCGTTTCGGTTTTTTAACCGTTTACTGACCATTGTTCCCATTTGGGAACATAGATTTCAGAATTTTTTAACAATATTTCTGCTTTACCAAACGCATTATCAATTTAATTACAATTAAATAAAGCATTAAATTGTATGAAAATATTTTTCTTTTTAAAAAGAGTGACCGAAATCGACTCCACAAATTTTTGAAATCGTTGATTTTTGTAGTAACCGGTCAATTTTTCTCATTTTCTCATTTTTCTCATTTTTCTTTAAAGGGTTAATAATTGTACTGCATTATGGTGTAGTGTAAAGATCTGTTGTATGTAATATAACTGTATACTTAGGGACAAGTTTTAGCAACATTTTTCGTATATTACGGTCGAGTCGAATAATCGACTTGGATTCTTCCAGAATAAATTTGGAGTGAGTAAATGTGTCCCCTGGAAGACGAAGAACATGGATCGTGACTCTGTTAAGATATTAGCGCCCGCGCCCCTCCAGCTTCCTAAACCAGATAAAGTTTCGTTAAGTATAAAAAGAGAGTTATCAGGCCGCCTCAATATCAATCCCGCGCTGAGATATGAGCAAAGGGGGCCCTGTTAATTAAGAAATAAATTCCACTTGGCCGCTATAAAGTCCGCCCGTCCTATTAGCCTCCTAATTGAGGCGAAATAAATAAAAATAAATATAGATAAGATAGAGCGAGAGAGTGTAGTTGGGCTGGCCGCCGCTAGGTGACGCCCACCGCTCCTCCCGATCCTAATGGCTCTCGGGGCCGTTTCTTTCTCACTTCTAATTTGTCCTCTACTTCTTTCTCCTTTAATTGTTTGTTTCCTTCCATCCATTTCTTTGCCAATGATCTTGTATTTCTCTTATATTGCTGCTCCCATTCCACCATCCTAAGGCTTTATTTATTATAAAATACTATTATAAGGTGTAAATATACAAACTGTATAAGAGATAATCGGATCGAGAACGTTGGTATGAATGGATTTATGTATTAAATACCTACATATTTTAACTTAAGGATAGATATAGTAGAGATTAGGAAAGAGCTATGAATCTGGTATGTTTTATTAACACTAGAATTAGGAAGATTTACCATATACCTGTTTTTACCAACCGGTCAAAATGACCGGTTTGTTCGTTTAATTAAACAAAATACTAGAATTAAGTATATTAAATAGTGGATAATTTAATTTTAAGAAAATAAAATATATTTCATTAAAATATTGTAATTACATGACATAAAGAGTAGTATCAGCATAGCATAAAGATTAGCGCGTGTTGCAACTTGCAACTATACACGGCAAGCAAGAATACTAAATTGAAATTTTATATAGATTGCATATACGCAAATTTTAAATATAAATTGAAAACGTAGAATTTGTGAATTCCGGGAATATATATATATATATATATATATATATATATATATATAGCACATAGATAACTCTGAAAATTAGAAGCGTAAGAACGAAATAATTTATACATTATTGTATATAATATTATATAAAATTTAATAAAAATGATGACATTATCGTAAAATATTAAATAAGACTTAAAGAGGAAATGTTATAAATAAATGATGCAATTTCAAAATGACCGGTTCGTAGTTCTAGTGTTTAATATAAGCTAAATTGCAAGTCTTGCTACGCTGTTTGTCTTAAAGTACAGAATGTACTTAGCATTTCAATTTAAAATCTTTGCTTAGTTATTTGTAAATTTGATTACTATAAATATAACAATTGTAGTCTCGTGCCTTTCGCATACAAACCGATACTCTTTTTTACTCAATACATTAATACATGCTCATATATTTACACTAACAGATGCAAGCTGCTTTGTGCGTTTGGACGTGGAGTGATGCCATTGGGAGGCATATACGGAATATAGGTTCAGCATTCATGAACCTCAATTTAATTAACAAGCTACTAATTTATTTAAATAAATATACAAGCACATGCCTTGTTATAGGACACATATGGTTGTGAGATGTTAAGTTAATGACATTGTCGTGTAATTTTTTTAATTAAAAAGAAGAGCTTTAAGTTTAAAAAAAAATAATAATCCACTATGGAATGAACCTAATCTTAGTAATTAATAATATATTTATTTTTAAAAAAACTCGAAAGAAAGGTAAAAATGGATAAAATATGTTGTTTTTTAAAAAATATTTTGTGATCACCTTTGGAAACATTCGCGGGAATTCACTGAATAGTTGGATCCATAATACTATTAAACTTATAAATACAGGCCAAAAATCTTTACAGTCCTAAAACTGACTTGAATGACTGTAAAAGTGTAAGAATTTAAAGTGTAGAAATCTTTACACTCAAAATACATCCTTAGAGTCAGTTTATCAAACCAATTACCTTAATCGAGAAAAAGTAATCTAAAAGAGTTGATACAGGTTCCAAAAGTGTATCAGAAAAGATCTAGTTAATAGCTAAGCGAACGTGACTCTTGATATCTCAACGACATCTACTATAAATTAAAATGCCTATAAATTGATGCCGAAGGATTTAATGAATAAAATAGCCTCTAATCATGTTTTCAACCAATATTTTCAATTTATTTCTCATTCGGGTAAACCCACACGCACGCACACAGGCATATAGTGTAGCATAAATATAGGCCTTTTCGATCAAAATGGCGGGTGTTGAAGGAAAACGGAGAGATAAGTGAATCGTTGTGGATCTGGTTAGTGGGTTATTTAGGGAAGTCGCTATCTGTTCATCCTCTCCCGATAATTCATTGCCGTCTTCTCTGCTTCTTTATCATCTTAATTGCCAATATCTTCCACCCACCTTCTTCATTCACCGCCTTATTTTCTCTTCCTCTAAATCTAAATTTCGTTAGGCAGGACTTCCTCCAGTAATAGAAACGGATAATATAGAGGTTTCTACTGATAGTTTTGTATCTCCCCTTCTCTCTGGGCCTTAAAGACTGAATAAGCATTAACACCGTCTTCAAGCCTGAATGAAGTCGATCGACCTTTGAAACTAATGTATGTAAATTTTCTGATATTGCAAAACAGAATTAAATGCAAATAAAATATACCTGTTTTGCATATTTATGGCCCGTAGAGCTATCTATCGGTATAGAGCCGGTGGAAGCGTACACCTTCAAAGGAACCGCGGGATGAGTTGAGTTACCGAGGCTTAATATTAACTAATATCTCTTCTTCACTAGTAAATAGTTCCTTCGCATGAGTTAACATTAAAATAAATAATTTTCTATTGTTTTAAATATTCACAGACAGAAAATGTTATTTATTGCTTGAATTATATAAGTTGACCTTACATAAATGAGGAAGAAAATGGTCCAGGTGGAGCTCTGAAAAAATTCACTTAATTAAGAAGTTCTATTTATTTTTAAGCCAACGTTTGGGCCCACATCGCAGGTCTTCTTCAGGGCTTATAACGGGGTGAACGGTTGACGGTCTGGCGTTAATACTGTACTGCCTAGGCGCCGGGTAGGACACAGTACAGTATCGACCGCATACTAAGCCTAATACTCTTCCTGAGCTATAGGTTTACAGATTTTTTTATCTTAACTGATCCCTCCTTATGTTTCAAATCGAATGCAAATGAAAAAAAAAATTCAGCACGATTTTCTGATGCCGAAATGTCGAAAAGCTTACTTGTTAGTTGTCTTCCAGTATTCTATGGCCTAATGGCTTGTGTTTTTTTCTTGGCACAGGGTGTTTTGCAATTAACGGATTGAATTGATGGATATTACTTTCACTCACTTGAATTCCTCGCGGCAATAAACCTAGCCAGCGTACCTTGTCATAACCTAAAGCATGCGGTCTAGATTGCCCCGTGATAATATCGGCGGAGGGGCAGACAGGCATTAGACGGCGGTGTTCATTAGCGGCGGCCCAGAGGACCTGTGCTGTAGGGAAATGAAGATGGCCCCGGGAGCTCTATCACTGATCCGCTATCACGGAATGACTCCATTACTGAGCAGTTCATAGTATAACGCCTTCTTCTTCAGCCGTTCGCTTTTTATCTTCACATTAGAGCCTCTGCCGCACCACCTGCCTAGGGAGTCGTCATCGATGTTCTCTGAAGGGTTAAGAGAGTGAGGGGAGGATCGGGATCAAGCTTAGAGGAAGGAAAGCACAAAAATATCTATATCATACTCAATGATTAAATTTACCATAATCAATTTTTAAGTCTTTATATCGTAGTTAGTCCAGTAGCCATTTTGGGTCATACAGGTCATGTTTTGTTACCTTGCTTTAATAAGACGAGTTGAGCCTAGAATGTAAATCTGGCTGAGCAGATCACCATACTCATTTCCGCCTCACTTTATTTTTTAAGTAAATATCATTCACACTTTTTTATTTTAATTTAATAAAGTATAGAAAGCATTTTAATAGATTACAAAGCCCGATTTAAAATGTACTATAAAATATCTGTTTTATTACATATTTGACCGATAGAAGAAAATAAATGAAATGGGTTGCTGGTAAAACTCATCAATAACAAAAAAAGGAATATCTATTTCATACCTACTGACGTTTCAGTACAGGCGTTCATAAATATATCTAACGATTTTATGAATGAATTTTAATTACTTTCACAACAGTTAAGGCTATAGTCGTGTAATTCCATCGTACTCGGGTTTCTGCACTCATCATCCTTGTCGGACTTTTTAATTACATAGGTGATTGGTGGTGAATGCTGACTGCATCACTTTCTTGTTTGGATTTGGTATCATAAAACAATGCTACCGTATTATGTATTATGTTCTCCATCATAATAGAATACAATTGTTTTGATCTGTTTCTCCCAATACTTTTCCTTACGCCTGGAAGGTTTCATACGTGGGCCGAAACGTCATAATTTAATAAATACTCGATCATATAATTACTTATGCTCTTTGTTCTGACTTCTACATTCAGCACCTGCTTTCCTAATTGTGAAAGACTAGGTAATTTTGTTTTAAAAAATACATAAAACCGTGTTTCTTAGCCATATTCTTTTGTTATTTAGTTGTATCAAAATCATACTTTCCTACCTGGACTATTTTATTTCTTTATATAGTTCTTTTATATAACTGTAACGAACTCCTTCCCGAGCTACAAGCTACAAGAAGTGATGTGGTATCAGAACGGGCAATTCCAGTTGACCTTTAATTCTTGTAAAAGACATTTGCCTGAAGTTGTGGAAAATGTCAGGCCTGGAGTCCTCCCCGGAGAGAGCTATATTTCATCCCGGCCTGCTCCAGCTGGAATTCCTAGCGTTTGTTATCCAACTGCCTTCGATCCCTTCTACCTTTAGGCCTTAGCTTAACGTCCGCAACTGACCGATACAAGAGCAACTTTATTAGTTACTTATTTATGTTTATTAGATACTTATGCACCATAAAACAGGATTGTACATACTTTACTCTGATCGAAAATTCATATGGAATTATATACATGGAAGGAAGTTCGTCCTATCATCAAATTTTTTAGAAAAAGAAATCGGTTTTTATATGTTTGTTAACTATTGTTTAGGTTCGCATTCGTGGCCTAACCTTAGGCTGTAGCATATTTAGGTTGAGTTTTGATTACTGAATGATAGTTTCTTGATGTTTTGATTTATTCTGTTCCAATCAAAACGAAAAATGATTCTTTTATATATTCATGTTCTTACTTTTATATATTCCCTCCTCAAGATTTTGTCCTAATAAAAGAATAATACATTTATTGTAATATTGGAAAAGTTTTACATGTTCGTACTTAATGGGTTCTTTGAGATATTATTAGTAAAAAAAAAGATACAAAAAAATGTAGAATTTTGAATCATTGTTAAAAAGAAAGAATATAACTTTAAAAATCCGTGTTATATGCATTTAAGCAAGATATTGAAACGATTCCATTGTTTACGGTTATAATACCAACAGTACATTTAGGTCACCTGTGGTCTAGTGGTTAGCGTAACAAACTACTAAACCCAAGATCGCGGGTTCGTAGCCCGGCAGGTGGCCCTAGGATTTTTTTAAGGGAGTAAAAAATCCTTAGTTACGCCGTCCTTCGGAAGGGACGTTAAACGGGGGCCCCGAGCCTGTACGATGTCAGGTACTCGTTAAAAATCCCTATCCTAATTAAACCTGGATAGGCGAAATTTAGAGCTCCCACTGTAGCATCGTCCGATTAGCCATAGCAGCATAAAGTGACGTTAAAAAAACAAACAAACCGACAGTACATTTGTGTTCAACAATTGATTGAATAGGCGTGTG
This sequence comes from Arma custos, assembly GCA_037127475.1. Lineage (NCBI taxonomy): Eukaryota > Metazoa > Arthropoda > Insecta > Hemiptera > Pentatomidae > Arma > Arma custos. Next base: position 100,876,229 of record CM073762.1, read on the forward strand.
AGTTGATATGAAGACAACACATTTTAGCGTACGGTTACCACACTCAGAAGTGATAACAAACAAAAATATAATAAAACTAAAAATTGAAATTAACATTGGCTAATATTTTCTTGTCACAATTGATAATTAGTTGAACCAATATTTAAAATATATTCAGAAGTTGTTATATCTAAAAACACCAATTAAAATTTAGGTTCTTTATCCGTCTGTCTTGTGAACCAATCTGGAATCGATGGTCATAAATGATTCAATTTGTTTATAAAGTGACAGCCAAATTGTTTCCATCTAGTTTAGAAACTTAACTGTACTATATAATAAAGGTTTTCATTAGCAAAGAAGCAAATAAAATATCCTAACTTAACTCATTAAATTATATGTGGAAGAAATTAGTCCCGATGGAGGTCAAGAATGTCTCTATAAGTTGGGAAAAATGTTTAATGCGAAGTGCAGTTACTTATGTGTTAGTGTCACCTCCCCCCTCCGACAGCCCTGAAGAAGTCCAGCAATGTTGGTTGAAACGTTGGCTTTTTAATAAACATGTCTCTCAACTTAAGAGAAATTGTAGACCTCCACCCCTACCATTTTCTTCCATATAAATAAATTTACTTTGATTGTTGTTTCTTTTGGACTGGTTGATGATATGGACAGTAAGCTGAGGGACATGGATATAGCCGGGCCATGACGTAGAAGGGGGCGCTGGGATTGAAATGAATAATGTTGGGGGGGCCCCTTCTGCTCCCCCTCGCTACAATTAAAGATGCCCCCGTCCCCGATCTCGAGAAGAGCCTGTCACAAGTTTCTCTTAGACTCGTCCCAATGTTCCCATTCCTCTCTTAGTTTTAAAGTGCTTTCTCGAGAGTTTCTTCCTCCCTTAATAAATTATAATAAACTAAATTACATATAATCTTTCCTGATAATAAAAACTAATTTGGATCTAAATAATAATCCTTGTACTGGTATAATATCAAAGGTAAAAGAGGAAGAAAGGATACGGTACAGCCAGTATGAATGTGAAACCCTTAGCCTCTTAGCTGACTGGAAATCGATAGCATGCGATATTTTTTTAGCTTTGAGGCATTAGCTGATCTAATCGTGAGGTCCCATGCTTCATCCATCACTGCACCTGAATAGTGTACCTTACCAACCTTTGAGGCTTCAAGTGCAGGTATTGTTATCACGTAACGGTGACTTTTGTAGGCTAGTTTACGTTACTAGATATCTCTCATCAATTGTACATTACAATCTTTATAATTAACTGTTTATATATCTTCTGAGTTTTTTTCAAACAAAAAATGTATATTATTGCTGGGAGTCCATTATAGCATTAAAATGTATACTTGGGGCAATGTTTAGATTTGCATAGGCTATCACCACGTGTCAAAAGATTGTGTAACTTAATTACTTTTTTCCAATGGAAACTATTTATTTTGTTTGAATAATTCATGGAAGTGCAAATTTGTATCGACATGTTTTTTGTTTATCTTAAAAGCAGCTTTAGCTATCAGCTCCAGTTTATTTCCATCCGTTCGTTAAAATTGCTGTTGTCCAATTGGCGAGGAAGATAAGATATACAAATACTAGGAGAACAAATAAAGTGGTCGCGAGAAGGAATAGAAAAAAGTGACAAGGGGGAAGATACAAACGACGGGACGTCAGAAGAAAAGATTGAATGGCTAAAGAAGGAGGAGAGATGGAATTAGAAGAAGGTGGGGTAGGTCCGGGCCGGGGGATGAGCTCCTCGACACTCGTAGCTCTTGCTTGCAGCTGCAGTGGTGGGGGCAGGAGTGGTGGTGGTGGGGGTAGGAGTGGGGGCAGTGGGGGGAGGAGTGGGGGCAGTGGGCGTGGCCTGGGATCGATCCACCCCTCGCCCCGCCGGCCGCCATACATAGGGGAGGGGCCGTCTTAAAAATGCAATTCCCTCCTTGGGCCCCGATTTGTCATAGCGATCAGCTGCTGTCCATGTGCTCTCCTGCACTTCTATCTATATCTGCATCCTTTATGTTTAGATTGCCATGTTAGCTCTTTCTTATCTTAATATAATGAGTAATTAAAAATAAAAATAAAGAACTAAACAAAAGTCTAATCATTGCAAGACCTATCACCCAGGAAGGCTCGGCAATATATGGCTATTTACAACTAAATGAAAGATGTCTTCTAACAATAATCTAAGAGCGGTCCCATACCTTTTTAGTTGCGCGGATCACAAATTTTGAAATGAAAATTTCGAGGTCCACTAACTAAATATAAATATACAATAAGTACTAAACACCAATAGATTTTAGTGTAGGGGGGACACTGATCTCGGGTTTTTATATTGTATTTAGGATCACTGCTGCTGATTTTAACTACTCCTGGACTGAGGTGTACAATCAGTAGCTACTAGCAACTGTGTGGCTCAATTTGTTTTCAGTCAATTTTTGTTTTATATACTCTGCGCGGACGAGAGCTATGAAGCCCATGGCCCATTGTTTGAGAACCGCTGATCTAAGAGAATAGTTGTAGTTCAGAAATAAACCCCTGATTTCTAATAACCTTAATAAATAGTAATGTAATAGCCAGGATTATTCTTTTGAACAATCTGTCTAATAACTTTAGAATATAGCCATAAATCTATGTAAATCTTCTTATTTCAGTATTCTGATTTGTTGGTTTCTCATGGACAAGGAAGGTATTTTTGCGGACTTTTCGTTTTATATTATAATAAGCGGTATTTCAGACATTGGTCTTCCTGTTGATCTCAATGGTAAATGATTGTCTTTTCAATTACCAAACTGATTTTGTGGGTATTTATTATTATTATAGTTTTATTTTGTTCTCATTGTTCACATTGTTCTCTAAACTTTATAGTGTTCAATAGAGGATTATACGGGCAACGGATGTAAGAAAATAGATTAGATGCTTTATTCGTCTCAATGTTACCCACGTTTTCGAAAAAGAATACAACAGCAATATCGTAGAAACAATAAACTTTGTTAGCACACAACTTTAAAAGCATATATGTTCCTGAGCTTAACGTTTTGGTTTACTGTTTTTAATCTATGATCTATGATCTTTATTTAAGCTCTACAACTTTGATTTAAACTAAAGTAGCTCTTCTATTTCCGCATAATGTGATTGGTATGGTTGAACCCTCGGCAGAGTCCACCCTAGCTACCCCTACTGGTACTCGAACCCCTACCCGAGCCTACATCGGCGGCTAGTAACTAACCCATCGCTAGCCCACAACTACTAGAGTAGTACAGCTATAAAACAGGGCTAGAGCCAGATGCAGGAGCGTAAATCACCTCTGAAGTGGGAGCTCAGTGGCCTACTCTCTCCCGCTGGTGGTGAAGTACTGCCGGCCCTTCATGTGCTGTATCCCTAGTTACTGTCCCTTGTAATCGTCCCTTCTGGTATCTTGGCCCAGCAGGTGGTCGCTCAAACAACCTACTGTCTGGCCGGTTTCCAACTCTTCCGTTAGGGGCCGTTGGTCTCTCTCAGGCGAAAACAAACTTTGTTTTAGTCAACTTTATATGTAGATTTGTTGTACTTAAGTAGGTAAGGACGATATTTGTATTTAGATAGAAAAATTGCTTAAAATAGTAAATATCCTATAACTGTATTGTTTCTTTCGTATAGGTAGGTAATCTGTAGTTGCATGCTGTAATATATGTATATAATTCAATGCTACTGTTATTTAATTGTCATAATAACCAGATTTAGCTATAATTTATAATATTAGGCCCAGCCGTAATTGGAAGAAAAACTGCTCAGTGCGATCTCGGCTAAATCACCTCCTCGTACAATCGTTGGTTTAGAAACAGTACTGTGCTGTGTGTAGTACCAATAGCCCACCCCATACCATAGAACCTATACCCATAGCCTTCACGGGCTGTAGTCTTACTGTGTATTATGAAATATAATATTGATCCACTTCCTGAACGGACTTTCCTTTGTTGGAGATAACGCACGGAATAGAGCCAGATAGGTCCTAAGTCCACGTTGAGCATGTCGCGTTATAATGGCAACTTCTTACCCAATGTGAACACTCATACTATATTCATACTTTTTAAATAATCTTCTTACTTAACATTTATACATAAATGTGTTACTACTTCAGATTAAAGAATTATTATAACCAGGTCATTTTTTATAGTATACTAGGGGATCCGACAGGCTGTTCAAATGTCTATTAAATAATAAGTTAATTTTAAAGAACATTATCTATCAGATCAAACTATGAATCTAAGCCATTCTTGGACCCGCTTGAACACAAAATTTTTGTTGAAATGATTCCAACTGTTGAGGACATACACACGAACATAAGTATTTTATGAGATGAAAATGGTTGACTGGATGATCTTATGTAAAGGAGATAGTTGGGGGGTGCAGTCAATAAGAACACCGAATAAGTGAAGTACTTATATTATGTGCCGACGTTTCGACCTACAGTGTAGGTCATCTTCAGGGCTAACAGAGAAACAAACAGAACAAAAATGTAAAAACATCAAAGTTGTACAGTAACAATACTAGTGACAAATAATGTAGAAAAATACAAAGTGGCAGATATGAAAATAGAAGATAAAGAATATTAAAAAGGAGTCAGATTATAATAAAATAAAGATATAGACAGATTTAAAAATTATTGATAATGAAAAGGCATTAAACTAGTGGCAGATATAATAAAAAACAGATAAAGACAAATATAACAAAATTATTGAAATAGTGACAGATATAATTATAGAAAATGTGATAGAATATAATAAAATTAAGATAAAGACAGATATAACAAAGATATTGATAATGAAAAGAAAATGAAAATAATGGCAGATATAATAAAGTAAGACAGATTTAATAAAATTAAAGAAAATGAGCAGAAATGATAAATTATAAATAACGCATATAAAATAAAAAATAGAAAGTAAATGTACAGAATGGATAGTACAGTACAATATAATAATATAAAGGAAAATCAAAAGGAGGAGTTAAACAAAAGAAACAAAAATGAGGATATTTACATATAAAGAAAGGTTGGAATATGAAGAATACAGAAAAACTAGTAAAATAAAGGTGTAAAATGTATGATAACGGACTTAATGATGTTACCAAGTTACAGAAAAGTATGGAACTATATGTACAATAACAAATGTGAATAATAGAAAAACTATTGTACAATAACACCAGTGTACAATGTCTGTTTTGAAAATATAGTTGCTAGGAATAGAATATGAAAAGTTAAAATAGGTGAAAACGCTAGTACAGTAACAATAGTTTACAAAGTATGTATGAAAAAAAAAAATAGATGGGATTAATGAATTAGAAAAATAAAATAGGTGTTTAAAAATATGAACACATGATTACCAACATATGATGGATGCCAAAATGATAAGGGGAAAAAATAGGAAAATTAAAATTGGAGAAAGGATAAAGAGAAAAGTTTAAAATAAATAAAATATAAAGATATCTTTATTTTATTATAATCTGACTCGTTTTTAATATTCTTTATCTTCTATTTTCATATCTGCCACTTTGTATTTTTCTACATTATTTGTCACTAGTATTGTTACTGTACAACTTTGATGTTTTTACATTTTTGTTCTGTTTGTTTCTCTGTTAGCCCTGAAGATGACCTACACTGTAGGTCGAAACGTCGGCACATAATATAAGTACTTCACTTATTCGGTGTTCTTATTGACTGCACCCCCCAACTATCTCCTTTAAATAAGTATTTTATATATAACGATTATTTGACAATATCAGCAATCAAATGTATTTTATGATCCGGGTTCGAATCCCGGCCGAGGGCCTTTATTTTCTCTTTAAAAATAAAAAAATTGGCGAATTATTAAAAAAAATTATAAATAGTAATATGACGTAAGTCAATAAGATCCTAAAATTAAATTAATGTTCAAAGAACATTCGTTCTAGTGTATTCATCGCAAAAATTGAGAGAACACGAGGACATGGGATCGGATAAGAGAAAAGATTTGTCCTCTGCCGGCCGGCGGCCTTGGTGGCTCAAATGGTAGGGCGCTGTCACGGAAAGACAGAGGATCCGGGTTCGAATCCCGCCGAGGGCCTATCTTTTCTCTTTAAAAATACAAATTTAAAAATAAAAGTATTTTATGATATCACTAAAATAGAGCCAAAAATTCAAAAAGAAACACTATTATTTATTATAATGCAATTGGGAAAAACCACAATGCAAAGCCTTATGTTTCAAAAATACACCCACTTAACAGTCAGTTGTATGTTGAACATCTTGGTGGTGGGGTGCTGTCTCATGTTTGGAGCCTGTTTGGGCTGTTGATCGTTGGGATGTATTGCACTTTTTTCTTCGAGATGTGATTCACATAACCCCTTTTTTGTTTGGTGTCTTGATAATGCCTGAATAGGCGAAACGTCGACTGGTAAGTGGGTGTATTTTTGAAACATAAGGCTTTGCATTGTGGTTTTTCCCAATTGCATTATAGTATTTTATGATAGCTTGAAGGTTTTACAAATCTGATGTTGAATGACAGATGTTTTTGCCACAGTAATTTTTTGTTTGTTTTTGAAGTATGTATATATGTTTTCGTTAGTTTAGATATAACTTTAACTTAATAAAAAAAGCTCAATCAATATTGTATAAATTATTTTGAGGTATAATCATTTCCGCTTTATCGTCTTCACAATCCGAATCAGATATTACTTTAGCATCCTAAAATAATCATGCAAATATAAACTCCACAATTAATTGAATATTTTAAACAAAACTGCAATAGAAACAATATTAGAAATGAAGAAAAAAACAGTTATAACCGCGACTGAAAAGAATGATTTACCTTTATGCCGAAAGTTCACTGGCCGCTGCCAATCAATTATTATAATAGAGGAAAGAGGGAATGAGAGGAGACAACTATTATGAAAAGAAAAGAAGGTGGACGTTGAAGGGGCGACAGTTACAAGATAAGGAGGATGTAAAGGGCCCGTCGGGGGGAATAACAAATGGTCTCGCTGGCTGGCTCATGTACTCTCAGCTATCCGCTCCCGTATCAATCAAAATACCACTCCTCTGTAGTCGAAACCTCGTCTCTTATATTTATATCAGTATGTGTATACCTTTAATCTGGCGGCTTTTTAATATATACGAAAGGGTTATAGTTTTTATTTTAATGCCAAATAAAATTCGAAGCTTTCAGGCATAGTGTTGAAGTGGAATTACTCTTATCTAAGATCTAAAATAACTCAAGTGTAGGGTCTTATGATTGATATTCGGTAAAGATAATACTGTTCTTAAGTCAGTGATCTGGCGGGCAGGAGAGGGAAGGACACAGATAAAACTGCCGATGACCAGTCTATAGAGACTGGATGAGCCCTGGTAGAATCTATCTCCAGTTCTCACAGAGTCGATTGAACCCTGACGATAGAAGTAATTTATCTGTTGCGGCAGGTCTCGAACCTGATCGATGATTGATGATCAGTTGCTCACCGCCACACGAATTATGAGCTGCCATAAAATAACTAGTGACGGTTATATTTCATAACATTCTGAATATTATGAAGTACTAGAGATTAAAAGTATTATACTATAGTAGTGCTTACTATACTAGGGAATTACAAATATTTGAAGCACTATGCTAGAGACTTATTATCAAGTACTTGAGTATGCTATACTTCATAATATTCTGGACATAATTCGAAAAACATTAAGTTAAATTAAAAAGGTAAATTATTTTTATTAATAGTTATTTTGATGGAAATTATTTTTAAATATTTTCGGTGCAGTGCTCTAAACTACTGAGCTACCAGAGGTCGTAGGTCGATCGGTGAAGAGAATTACGACCCCTGGTAGCTCAGTGGTTTAGGGCACTGCACTGGAGATGCAGACGAAGCGGGTTCGAATTCCGGGCAGGGCAAATCTTTTCTGTTCAAAACAAAAATATTTAAAAAGGTAAATAGTCGTAAAAGCCGGAACATTGATGTATGGTTTGCGAAGATTTGTATTTCGGAACAAATCCTTCAAAAATGTAATTCATTCAATAATTTCAGTTTCAATCTTCATCATCTATTAAGTTGATTTCAAATTAATTGTCTTAGTAACAATAGAATAAATCAAAATTTATTTGTCTGCTAGAGCATGAACACATATGCTCATACGCTCGGTATATTAAGCTTGTATGCTAAGTACAACTTACTTTTGGGAGTAAAGTCTATTTTCCCCCATAACGTTCCTTCTTGTTGATAATAAAACATTATTTCTACTTTATTACCGAACGCTTCTTCTAATATCACCTTTGGACAGAACCCTGGAGAATATCAAGTCATTTTCCTTCACATCCTCTTGAAGCAGAAGGTCATCCTCCGTACCCCGGTTGCGGCCGAGACAGGGTATCCACGGCAGAGATGATCGACTGGCTCTATTAGCCGCGAACCCCTGCCGTGTTTGTAATTACCTCATCTCGTCTCCATTTCATTATTTATCTCCTGTTTGTTTAACCTCCATTTTTTTTTTTATTTCATTCTCGACTTAGCTTCACTTCTGCTCCCTGTAGTGAGGTAGCATCTGTTATATGCGGTCATCCTGGTCAAGTCCCATCCAAAGGAAAAGCTGAATAATACACAATAGCAAGAGGTCATTGCTACATTGTATATATTGTATATGCATGTACAACATTAGCCTATGTGCGATGGGTGTGTGTGTGTGTGTGTATATATATATATATATATATATATATATATATATATATATATATATATATATATATATATATATACATACAAGAAACTATATTTAATACAAAAATACGGATAACTTACTTAAACTATGTAATTCTGAGACATCACAATGCAATTAACTTAGCCATTCGTTATGTTCTAGTTTATTCGAAAATTATCTTTGTCTATCTATATTTCTGTATAGATCTATCTATATATTTTATGGAATCAAGTTTATCTGAATATTTTATGTTATAAACATTACTGTATACATTTTACAATGAACTAATTCAATTTTTGTTTTCTTTTACAGGTAAGTGCCGACTTCTACCTCTTGAATTTTTCAATGTTTTAGTAAGTAAAGTTTTAATTTTTCTTAATAAGATCGGGATATAAACATAGTTAATATACGAAAATCTGAGATAGATAGCGTTTAAATCGTACAAACTGATAGCGATGAAACTGATCGGGCGAAGGTCAAAAAGTTAAGTACTTAAATTTTGAATTATAACTATTTACAGAAATAGAGTTTCGATCCTAGCTGCAGGTTTTCTTCAGGGCTTGTTATGTAGTTTACCAAGCATGAGGGTGAAAATACCGCCAATTAATTATTATTCGACCTTCAAAATAATATTATAAAACATATAACGATTATATTTCTTTACAAGAATTATAAGTATTTGTTGCTACAATTATATAAACATATTTTTTAAAAAGAAAAATGCAACTTATTTTAAATATTTATTCTCAAACCGGAATAGATTGATTTCCATTGATGATAAAATATAAAATTATGATACATTTTTTTTTCAAACCTTGTTACCAACTTGAGACAGACTTACATTACTATGTAGGAGCATGAAGTAATATTTTACATTATAAACTATAATTATAATATAGTACGTACAAGCCGTTAAATCTAACGGCCACGCTCTCCAAAATCGCCCTGAAGATGACCTACACTGTAGGTCGAAACGTCGGCACATAATATAAGTACATCACTTATTCTGTATAATTATAATAGTATTTCATCAGTGTGCTTAATGAGCATACGTCTTTCCGCCTCGTTTTATTTTATCCTGAACCTGGGCTGACCTCTGGAGATCGCAGCTTCAGCCATGAAACGCTAGACCGGGCAAGACGAAGGAAAGAGCTGCTAAACGGTTGGAGGATGGTGAATTATGAAAATGAGGGGGTTTGGAGAGCTGTTATTGAACTAAACTCCGGGGAGTGATTTGTGCCGTTTGACCAACACGCAACCTCCCATTTACCAATTTAAGGTGGTCCATTAATTCTTATAACCTCTGGTGGTACCTCGTACCTTCCGTTCCTCTTCTTCTTCTAATATTTCGTGTCATTTATTTTTTAAACGTCTTAGTCCCTCGGATCTGTGAGGATTGTATATACCTTCACGCTTTCTCACCGTATTTTATTAATACTTTTTTTTTTTTTTTTAGACTCCGTTTTATATACATACTTTAATTTAACATGCTTCGCTTAGGCTTGAACCTATTTGAAAAGGTTAAGAATAATTTATAAGAGGTAGGATTCGATTTAGCCGGTCCTTCTTTTTTTATTTATTTATAAAGGGCATAAAAAAGAAAATATATTACTAGATTTGTGGGACAATATCTACGAAACTTCATCTAATTTATATAATTATATATTTTAAATTTAGAGCGTTAATATAAATTATTATGTTAAAAAAAACATTTAAATGATTAATATTTTTACTCTCGGACAAAAATTGTTTTTATGAATTAAAAGGCAATGTCGTATTTTTATTGCAATAATGTGACGACTTGATAATCTATTTAACGAGGGAAATTTTTTTAATTAATATAATATATGAATAATCTTGAATTAAAAACTTAATTCATTATTTATGGTCCCCCGAAAGTTAAAGCTGACTGAAGGTGTTTTTTTAATTTACTATCATATGCTGTACTAAAAAAAATAATTTAGATACAGTTTATGTATTACTTAAGCGTTGTGAGGGTTCTGCACAATTGACTTCATTGCACCTACCTAAGTGTTGTACTAAAAATAATTGAAGATCTTCAAATAATAAATTAAATTAAATCAGAAATTATACGAGTGTATGTAAATCGGCTTTAATGTATGAATATCAGTACGTTAGTAACTTTTAATTATTATCAATAATAACCTTGTTGTTAACATAATTTATTAGGACTGTTTATATGTATTCGGTTCTTGGGACATTAACATTTTCAGGTCCCGGTTAAGGATTCTAGTTGTATTAATAAGCAAGTATTTTGCGCATGTTGTTAAGTTATGGATTAATTTAGTCTTTAATTTTACACAAACCAGACTAAATAATTCATTATCGGTTCCATTTAGTGTAGGAGTTCATCATGCTTCTTCGAGATTAGTTTATTCCTAGATTTGGGGTACTGGTTCATGTATTATATATCTCTTCAAATAATAAATTAAATTGACAGCTTCAATTTATATCTATACATTAATATATTTAGATCTATAATCTTTAACTTAATTTGAATAATAACAATAACATATTTCTTAATGTATGATGGGTATAATTTATGCAGTATTTTATACGTACTCAATTTTTGGAACATGATGCTTGCTGCTATATTAACCTTAACCAAATTTACTGGCGGTAAAAGAATTAGTGTAAAAGTTCTTCTGTCTTCTCAAAGAATAGTTTACCCATAGCTATGAGTTAGTTGTACAAACTAACACTGACTTCTTAGTTGGCATGTCGAAACATCTGGAACCTGACCTCGGTGTAAATTATATAACTGCGGAGCCCCGGAACTTCCCTTATCGAGGACCGATCGGAATCCCTAAGGACCGGGGACAAACTCCTTTTAGATAGCCATCGGGGCACGCGCTGGACTCGACGCGTCCTCCCGGATCACACGTTGGTACCAGCTGTTGAGGGCTAAATATATCTCTCCATAACTAGCCTTGTTATAAATACTACCCTCTTCCTAAGTGGCGGTGGCTTGGACCACGTGTGCCAGTAGATCATTCGCTAAGGATCAGTCGGCTCTTGGTGGGAACCAGCAGATGGGGCCCTTCCTGTTTCACTAAAAATTAGCTGGTTTCCTGCGTTCAGGAAATTGTATGTGCGTCTGTTGAAATATGTTTGCCAATATTGTCTATTATGTTTGAATTAAAGAAAAATCTCTATATTGTTATGTTTGTTTTTATTACATCCCAATGCAATATCCTCCCAGAATGTTATCTCTCTATTTTACGCCATTTCATTTGGATTTATTTATGGTGCTTCAGTACTTGTTCTTATAATCTCTAGATCCTGGGTGCAAGTCCAGCTTTGTTTCATTATTTATTTATTCTCCTATAAGCCTATAAGCAATTCTGTTAGTCAGCAGATCTTTTGGGTGTCCAATCATTCTCTTTAAAATAAGCATTCTTTATTGAAGTAAAACCAGTCAAAACACGTCTCTGCTTGAAGAATGTTGGCTTAGAAACATATAAGTATTCTGTTCCTTACCAATAATAAAACTCATGACTCTTTCAACTTCCAAGACTAGCAAGAACTTCAACCGTGGGTTGTGGTGACACAATTCTGTTTTTTTTTATTTGACTAACTTAAACCTATATTTTTATTAAGCTATAAAGATGAATATATTCCTGAGAAACAGCAAGCAATGCCTTCATCCTTCCTTAACATGAAGATTTAAACAATGGAACTTTCCATGCGTGAAAATTTAAAACAAAATCATAGGTTTATTAAAATTATTTGTCCTCATAACATCTTTTCGTGCTTAAAAATAAGAGTTATGTACTGAACAGTGTTGTCTGAGGGAGGAATGAGGCCGCTGATGTGAGGTGTGTTTACGTATGCGGGAAATTCGCAGGGGGTCAGAACTGATGTATTATTTATCGGGACCAGTTGGAAGCCCTGCGGGGCTTGTCTTAGCTCTCCCGTGTCCTTGCCCTCGTAATAACTTCCGGTCTTCTCCAATGTTGTCTCTTACACGTCTTGGTGTTCTATCAACTAAAACGGCAATTGATTGTCAAATAGGTTCCCTGGTAGTGTAAATGTATAAATGTATTAACTTCGATTCATTAAGACGCCTACCTTAGCAATATCGTCACTGTTGCGGCGCCGGCTAAAATGTATTTCTTGGCGGACCCACAGTGAATTTCGACGTTCCCATTCTAGTTCGAAAGAAGGATAAGACGTTGAACTCTAACTAAAAAATAATAATAAAATCTTGTGCTTCTTCAACTCATGAAGGGTGTTGTGTTGAGTACATAGTAGAGACTATAGTCTAAGGCGAGTTGTGGGGGTAGGTAATATGGCCGGAGTGGAGATCATACTCAGTCTCCCTACATCGGATAATAACTTTTTTGTTCTCCCAATAAAAAAATTTATACAAAATAAATATTATACAAAACACAATATAATATTATTTCATTCATAAACTATTCTCAAGTCAGTTCACCTACTGATAAGTAGAGATACAACATCAAACCGTGAACGGGTTACAGTAGGGACTGTAAATGGTAGAGACTGTACTGTTTCATGGACATCAGTTGTGCAGGGAGGTGTTTGTCCTAGATCACGCTCAACCACCAGATTTTCCTCCCCCTCTTATTTTGGACACCCACTTTATAGAGGCTGGTCGCGCCCTAGGAGGGTCCTAGATCCCAAATGATCCATTTCCGGTTGCTAATAATATCTAATAGACTAAATAAAATAAGATACACTATCGCTGCACTAAAATATGACGCTTCCGTATTAATGCGGCGAAGAACACGCACCCATTTGACATCCTGCCAGCTCCAGTCCTCCTTTCACCGCGTATTTCCTAAATTTTAATATATATATTTATCCAACTGGCGACACTTCGCTTGTAACACTCTTCGCCTGCCAACTGATGAATTAGTCTTCATAGCGCTCTCCTGACAAGCGAAGGGAAGAAAAAAGTATGTATGTATATTTGGTTTTTCGATTAAAATAGCTTCAGTGGGAAGCTGGATAGAGGGTTGTCATAATTTTTTTATTTTTTTTATTCGACCCTTTCAAAAACTTGTTTTTGTAGATCTTTTAAATATAGAAGTTTAAAGATTTCGTTTCTGTTTTATTTTCTTTGAGGAGATTGAGTTTGATGTTATTCACCTCTTTTATATATATATTCAGGAGACATCGTTCTAATGTCTGCTAAATGAATGGAAGGAAATACGGTTCGGCTTGAGGTCAAAATAAACTCTCATCAACCAAGAAAAAGTCATTTTCGACTTGCTTACTACTTGAGAACTTATTTTACTCCCGCATGAGCCATTTTCACCTCTATACAATCTATATGCCTAAGCAAAAATTATATAATTTTCTCCTAAGAGCACTGTTATTTTAAATCTAGAAGCATCTTCATTTTCCATAGAAGCATCACCCTAAATTTTCCTTGGGAGGCCATGAGGATATTTTATTTTATAGTTCACATGTATTCAATTAATTTAAATGCCATTCACAATTCAGAATTTTTTTTTTAATTCTTCAAGGGTTATTTGGGTTGGAGGGTGGATAGGTGATTGGTTCATCTATACCAGTGGTTCCCAAACTGGGGGGCGTGAGGAAATGTCGGGGGGAGGGGCGCAATTTGAACATTAAAATAAATTTAAGTAGTCTTTCTAAAATTCTAACTTAACCATGATGTTTAGAAAATTTACCATTTTGATGTAATGGACAAACCTTTATTATGGTTCAAATATTTCAAAGTGTATCCTAGTGTATCACGGGTTCGTTTATATTTGCCTTTTTCAAGCATCTACTTGTGTAAAAAAGCATTTTCAACACCTGTGGCAATTAAAACAAAGTATCGGAATAAGCTTGATGTTGCTAGTGACTTGCGTTGTGCACTTACTAAAACTCGAATAGGCATACTAGTAAGAAAAATGGAATCCCATTCATCTCACTAACCAACCTAATCTATTTTTCTCTTGTTAATAATTTTTGTATTTTATGAAAACTGATATTGACCTTATGGCAGTATAAATAAATGATTTGTTTTCAATGTAATACTTATTTGTTTTTGTTTTGTTCCTAGGCCCACAGAATTTATTGTTAAGGGGGGGCGCGAGAAGCTTTCATTTCAACAAAACAAGTTTTGGAACCCCTGATCTATACCCTATCCACCTACATGCAGCTATGAAAACATGTTTTAATTACCTACAACTTTAATATTAGGCAAATACCAACATTAATAATTTCATTTTGATCATGATTCATTTCAGGACTAAAGTTTTTACACAGGCCGTGGGCCGGAATTACGAGATAAGGAGCTAACGCTATAAGCCCCCTGACTACCTGCCCGGGTGCACCCGCCCCTATGCAAATATATCCACTCCCGTTTCCTCCCGTCTTCTTTATTACTCTTCTTACATGCCTTCTTATCGCCTCCGCTTCCGCCTCGCCTATCCGCTCTGCCTCCTTTCTCTCGCTTCTTGTTAGTTGGAAGTAGCTTAGTGTAAGGATGGTGATAATGAACTAATGAACCGCATTACAATACGTAATATAAAGTACTATGATGCTTGTCCTAGATTAGTAATCATATAGCGAATGATATATAGTATTGAAATTTATTTACGGATGTGTAGGCATATTAAACAAAATAATCATATGTAAATTTTAGTAGATATACTGTAAATAAAAACTATTGATGTTAAAAAAATTATTGGCGCATGAGTTCGCTTTCGGATGAGGAATCAATAGATTCACTTAAAGAAAAGTATTAATATTAATGATTTAGTGTTAATGTGATGACATAACAGAGTATTAGGAGAAGTGAAGCAAATGTAATTGAAGTGATAGTGTTCGGGTTCATTGAGCATTATTTTAATAATTGTTATTATTGAGGGCATCAGTATGTTTTTATTGTCCCTTATGGTAGAAATAATGATTATGAAATTCTTATTGTTTAGTATCTAGTCATGACGACGACCTCCAGGTGGCCGATATAACGATGCAGGATGGCTTGCCCGCTATAGAGCAAGGAGGGGGCGAAGAGGGTATCGCTTTAAGGCGGCGCGACAGGCCCTCAAGAAATTGAATTGACCCGAGAGATAGTGAAACAAGACGGCCACTTATACGCTCCGTTGGTCCCCGAGTCCGCCCTTCCTCCATCCTCTGTGAACTTCCTTCACCTCGTGCCTAAGGATTTGTTTATTGTATCCTTTAGGGGATGTTATAGCTGTTATCGTTTTCACATTTAGATTATTAATGTCAATTGGACAACTCGAGAAAAGTTTCACTTGAGTCATCCAATCAGCAGAATGTTAGTCGAAACAGCAAAGGATTTGTTTTATTTTTATTGTTTTATTGTAAATCGTTATGATATGATATTAAATATATATTTATTTGCGATAATGGCCTCAGTAGCCCTCCCATAAATCATTTCTTAGCTTTTCCATCATCCCTATTTCTCTTCATCTTCTCACTTATACATACATTATATTATTATACATTATAGCATACTACAGCTATTAAAATGCTATAGCTACCTATATTTATATACACACTAACGTCCGTATATCAATACTTTCTGATCTACAAACCCTCCTAAAAGACTCAGCCACAAAAAAGTACCTTCTTAAGAAGCTGTATATGATTAATAGACATATAAAGTATATATGCCTATTTACACGGTTCGTAAATGAGAATAATAAATATTGGATTGACCAAAAATGCCTTTCACGTGGGGACGCTAATACTTTTATCCTCGATGCATTTAGGCCCTTTCATATAATATGTAAATGCAGATTACTTGCAAGAATAATCGATACGGAATTATTATTAATCATGCAGGAGCTGCATCTGTACTTATACAGATTTTAAGAGCTGCACACGCACAAACAATCATACACTGTGTATATAAGGCGTATGTACTGCTCCTTAGGAACCTACATCGGGAAGTATGGACTATCGATCAACAAACGAGTTGGCTGGCCTGGGCAATCAGCTGCTACTTCGATGAGTCTGCCTCGGGCCAAGATCCCTCCCAGCGATCCTTACCGCCCTGAGCATTGTTTGCATTCCCGTTCTCGTCCGATTAATTAGATCCAGCGGGGCAGGCCGCATTCCTTCCTCGGCTTCTTCACTCCCGTCTGTCCGGCTTGCGGGGTATGCCACGGTTTGAAGCCCGTCCGGATGAGCAGGGGTTCTTATTGGATGAGGGGGAATGGAGGGTGAGAAAGAGAGAGAGAGAGAGAGAGAGTCAATAAGTAGGATGGAGAGTAATTAATTATCATCGTTTATTTATCTATGTTTCGTTGTAATATCCTTTCAGAACATTCTTACGCTTCAATATTATAATATGAACTTTTTAAAACCCTTTTGAAATGTCTGCATATAATAACAAAAATATTATTAGGGAATATTCTACAAATACCATTTGGCATCTATTAGGTGGGTGCTTGTGCTTGAACTCTGTGTAGTAGATCCCTGCGCTAGAGATGTTTCAGTCTTCTTGTCGTATTAATATAGCGATCAGATAAAGAGATATAAATATGGATAGCTTGAAATAAATAATCTGAATGAATCGTTTCTATTGGAATATTATATTAAAACTTTTTCTTCTTGACAATCGCCTATTACTCCCTCATTCGTCGGCGGTGCTGCTCCCTTTTTCCAGTCTTCAGCTTTGGTTGGTTCTTCCTGAAAACACATGCAAGTATCCAGTTTGATCCTGAGACGGTTGCTTTCCAGAACATATTCGTACGCAATCCCCATCCCCTATAAATCTTTTTTTATTTCTTCGAACCAGGCGGGTTTGTTCTTTTCTTTTAAATACGTAAAAATCCGGTTCGTCAGTCGGTTTGTTGTGTTTCATTTTTAAAAAGTGGCTATAAATTGCTATTCTCCGTTTTCAAATAACTTCAGAATATTTTTGGAACATGAATATAGCTCACTGTTAAACTTTTCATTATTATGTCTTTCTTTTTTCCTAATTTTTATGCCTTTCACTTTTTTTTTAGTAAGGAATAAATATGTTATATAATTCGCTTTTCGTAGATGGAATTTATGGATGTAAGTTTTTAATGTTTTCCCTTAACCAGTATGGTTTGTTTGAAAAAAAAAACCTGAGAAGATGAAATGATCCTTAGACGATAATGGCATTCGTGCGTCAAGCCACTTGATTTATTCTGGAATCGGTGAAGGAATAGACGATAGCTACTGATGAATGAAGAGGAAGAGTGGGATGCCACAAAGTGAGCTCCGATCGTAAATAGAAGGCTCCGGGTCCTCTCGGCCTTAGGGCGGCTATAAATCGGGACTTTACAAACATTTAGCTTCTATCAGTGTTCCCCATCTGTCCGGCCATCTTCCAAGCCTTCGGATGGTTGTTTTACACCTATTAAATAATCTTACTATCTCTTCTCTCTCTTCATTTATGCATTATTCATCATCTCTCCGGATCCGTCTCCTCGAAGGAGGAAGCTATAAGATAACGGGAAAGAAAGTGAAGCGATGGTAATGAGAAGAGATCTACCGGGGAGCTATAATGTATTCTAATTGCCCCGAGGAACTAGTGAGTGATTTGAATAGTAGTGATGTAGGATTTGATGGAAAAGGACTGAAGGAGGAACATGGAGAAGAAGGAAGAGAGAAGAAGACGAGGAGGCCGGAGGCAGTTCGCTTTATATTAATATTTATCTTCCATTCCCGATCCCTTTAATTTTTCACTTTTCTTTTTTCTTTTACTTTTGGTCCTTTTTCTTTCTTCTTTTTTCCTTTCCTTCCATTCAATTCCTCATCCGACTCTCTTGGACATGGTCTTCTCATCTTCTCATAGATCTGCCGCTTCGGCAATGAAACATCCGGCTAGTGATAGGTGGGGTTATTATCCGATTACCTTTTTATTAGTTCGATGTTCTTTCTCTTTTTCTCTGGTTTTATTTATTTTTTGAAAATTTACTCTTTTTTTTCCAAATAATCGGATTCAGATGTTAAAAATATATTCCTATCGGTATATCACGATTTATTTGGCTTTTACAAATATTATATAAATGTGCAGGAATTCTCTTAAGTTGAATAGGTTGATTAACTGGGTTGTATCGCCGGATTTTAAATTTATATCCTACTATTAATAGGAAATAAAATTAATTAAAACGTTCTATTAATAATATAAGGCTTAGCGAACTCGAAGGATCGTACCGATACAACCAATTACTGCTTAAAAACATCCGTTCATGTATCGCTACCCAAATCCGCCAGATCAGTCTTAACAAAATTCATTATTAAATAATCAAAATCGCTCGTCCTAGTTCCTGTACTACAATAAACCATGAAGAGACTCGGGTCAGCGTTGTTAAGGACCCTACGATGAATTGTACAACAGATTTGCAGGGAGTGAATTAGGCTCATGATGAAAATTACCTCCTGGCCCTTTTTTTTTTCAGTTTATCCCCTCCAATAAAAATTTAAAATATGCGCCTGTACTTGTAGCTATGTGACAGATGCTCTCAAATCCTGGCTTCTCCTCATCCTGGCAGGCGCGTACCCTCGCCGGGTTCCCGAACCACTAGGAGAAGAGATAACGGTTCCGTGACACCTGCACAGAGCTGGATGACCGGGCTCACTGGGATCCAATAGGTCCTCCAGTTGATTGATGGACTGCCTAGCCGACCAATGACACCAATAATTATCTCCTATTGAAGCTATTAACGTTAATTGTTTTCGTCTTATCTAATTAGTCTTCGGAAAGAACGTCCGCCGTCTTCGTCATTAACCTTTGCTTTCTCCTAGTCGTGGTTCTTCGTACGTAACTGTTTACCATACGGTGCCAGAATTAGTTCACATATTGAAACATCCACTTGTTGGGGTAATTATAACCTTAGGATTAGCAATAATATTCGAGCCTGTTGAAAGATTTTTTTTTTACGACTTCGGTTGTATTTTAGGAAGTATATGATATTAAGCTTATTATCTACTTCTTTTCCTAGATTGAAGCTATCTCTTTATTTTACCCAAGTATTGAAAAAAAACTTATATCCATAGAAATAACTACTAAAAAATTCATCAGTTTTTAATACCTATCAGTTTCTTTGTAGCAAGACATTGGAAATTAATTTAAAAAACAAAACAATATTCATTCTGAAGTTCAGTACCCGTTATGTAGCCTTGTTCAGTTTATGTTGTAAGCTCGTAGGTTGCCATCTCAAGCAATCAGTATACGATTTCGAAGAACATTACATAACGGTTTTTGACGGAAACATTTCAAAGACAAATGATGTTTGTAAACCGGGAGGATTATGCCCTCTAAAGTCAGTGCTAACTTTACTTTACTAGTGAAATGTTTATATTACCCTCTGGTGGTACCCCTGTAATAGTTAAAAGCTAAAAGATCTCAAGATTATCTTCATAAGTATTCTTTAAAAAACTTTAAAAACTATTTAATAACTACAAGATTATCCTAGATATATTTATAGCTTGATCCATTCCCTGATCTCGTGGCCTCATCAGAGCATTGGATACCCTAAGCTAGCTGTTGAATGAAATAGACAGTACTGGAGTCGAAGACTGAGGACTTGAATTGATTGGAAGATGGTGGAGGGGATCGAGTGTAGATAATTATGAGAGGCACTTAGGCTCAGCTCCCTATCGCTCTCATCCATATTCAGTCCTTCTTCTCTACATTCGGTATAAAGTGCCTGCTTTTATCTTCCCATTGTCTTCTCCGGGTCTCTGTCGATAGTGGTGGCTTCAGTCGGAGTCCAATGTCCTTCTCTAGTGTTGCTACAAAACTTGTGAAAAATCGTTATTAAAGAATCATCCATCTTAGTAAACTTTCTTCTTTAGGTTTCATCTTAGAGTTATGGTAGGAAACAATCGCTTCCTGAATCTTTTTTATCTTCAAAATATTTGATTACGTTTGTGAGAAAAAAAATTTGGGCATTTGCAGCCAAGTATTGATAGATAGAATGTAGGTGTAGTACATATCTTATTGGTATGTACAGTCCCTGGCCATATTAATGTGACCAGTGGATAAATTCGTTCTTGTTGCATGTTTGCATTATCTTTTTGTATGTGTAATGATGTAAATCGAGTTTAAATATTAATTTTATGGGTAAGTTAGTTATCTGATAATAATATGAATTTGAAAAAAATAGTTTCGAAAATAAATCTTTATTTTTTTAAAATATTTTGTGGTGTCACCCTATTTAAACCCTATTTTACATATTGATGGAAAAAAAACTATCAAAATAGTTTAAATATATGATACAAATAATAAATAAATAATAAACATACCGAATCCGACTTGTATTTAATGAAAAAGAAACAATAAATCCACAAAAATTTCAAAGACAAATTATGCACGCCGTCACTCGTAAAACAAAATGGCTGTACTAAAACCAATGCTGCCATTACTAAAAAAAAATACTTTAAATAACATATAAAAGTGTTGCCATTACTTAAAACAGCAATTTATTAAGACACGCGAAAGTATATAAAAAAAATAGGAAAAAAAAAGAAAATAATCTTTCTTGGTGGTCACATTAATATGGCCAGGGACTGTATGTGTTACCAGTACTTCACCGGAGCTGGGCATTACTTTTCTACAGCTCCGGTGAATAAGCGGTTTGAGTCTAATTTTATCCAAAATGAGTTTCTTTTGCTTAAGTAAGCGGGATCGAGTAACAACTCCATATCAACCCAAAAACTAGGAGAATGATACGATTCCTGTTATCTGAAAGCTGTTAACTCTCTCTGGACAAAATACCACTTATTCACCGGAGCTGTAGATTTGATCGTATACATTGCAATATGTGGAAGAGTGGAATACTAAATATTGAACATCCAGTACCAATGTAATACACAATATAATTGCTGTAGATTGGAAAACATAAGTAAATTATCAAATAAAATAATAATTGGTTATGCCGTCATTCAGAAGGGACGTAAAATGAGGATCCTCCTATATGTCAGTTACTCGTTAAAAATTCCCAACCATATTATCCTTGGGCAGACGAAATTGAATACTTCAACTGTTACAGCATAGTGACTTGTATTAATTTACTAAAAATCGTGCGATATTCGGTGCTTAATCCAACTACCGTTATGTGTATGTGAATACTGATTCCTTTTAATTCGATTTTTTGTGGTATTCAATTTTTGTAATGGATGCTAATTTATCACATAAAATTAGCACAAAAGCGCTTCTATTAAACCTATGAAGATTTTTTAAATCCCTAATTCGCATCAGTATTGTATTGAAAACTGTATCAAATGAGTGTGTGACTATGGCAGTCAGGTGGTTGACAACGGCTTCAAGTATACTTTGCATTCATTATGCATGTATATGTATACAAATTCTATTGGCTCTTCGCATGAAACATCTCTCGACTTGGAACTGCTTCGATGTTGTTGCTTAGTTTTGGATAAACGTTACAATGCTTAGAGAAAACTTACTGTCTTAAACTAGTATCCACGAAACAATTTTTATCTGTTTATAATTTTGCTTAAATTAATATTTCATCTTAATTAAGAACCCTATATGTTTAAAAATCCTTCTTGTATCAGTTCTCATTAAACAAGTTCATAAGTTAAAACTTATGAAAGTTCGTTAGTTAAAACTTATGAAAAAGAAAAATTTAATATCCGGATAAGGAAACGCATCTCAGCATTAAAACTTTTCTTCATAACGCACGATATTGCTACTCTGATATAAAGAAAATAACTTTTTAACAATTCTGATTAAGTAAGAATTATTTTCCTAAATTAGCAATATTTGTGTGAGTTTTATTGATTAAGATTAGTTAATTAAAAAAAAAAAATCTCATTTTTTATTTTACATCCCTTCCTTAAAAACGTGTAAGAACATATTTAAAAATATATTTAGCAAAACATTTTCGCCAATATTCGTTATAACTTAATGTCTATGAGATTATTGAGCCAGATATTGGGGCTAAGAGCAATGTAAAATGCCTCAAGTTGGGATGGAGTACCTTAACCAAACAAGATGAATATTTAGAAGTTCTTCTGACTACATTACTTTAGGATATTCATTTCTGAAATAGTTAAAACTATGTTGAGGAGGTTTTTTTTTAACGTTTGCTTTTGCCACTGTAGACTTACGATCTAAAGGTTGATAACCAGAGGGAATAACCTGAAATTCTTAACATTTTAAAGAACAATACAAGAATTCCATGATTGATAAGACATTTGAAGAACTAACTTGACAGGGATATAGTGACTGTTAGCCTGGATATAGAACAAGGGAGAAGAGAAGAAGACTTTTGCCGAGGACTGTACCCGACTGCCGGCAGCGACTGTACAGGCTCTGGGGGAGAGAGAGAGAGAGAGAGAGAGAGAGAGCGAGAGAGAGAGAGAACGAGGGAGTGAGAGAGATAGAGACAGCGAGAGAGAGAGAGAAGCCGGAGAGCAACACAGAATGGAATGAGAATTTATCGATATAGCGCGGTGGGCCGTGCGTGCGCCGCCCGTGTGTGCCCTCCTTCCTCTCTTCTATCTTACTGTCTCCGATATATAACAAAAATACTTCTTTTATATATATCTTTATTGCAAATAATAATAACGATATGTACAATAATCGCAAAGGTCTTGTTAGTTTAAACAATAATAGCGAAAGATCCTTACAGCCTAAAAACCATTCCATAGTGTACGTTTTTATGTAACATCTGTATAATGTATGTTTGACAAAAAATGGTAATTTATTATGCTAACGATTTTTTTGTTTATATTGTGTTTATACTTGGATTTTGATTATAAATAAACTAAGTTTCAATACTATTCCTCTGCCTTAATAACATAAACATAAAACAATTGACGTTTTGAGATACTTGATGTATGTAATATCATTCTTCATGTTCTATTTTCGGATCACAAGATGTTATACCTGTGTTGTCTGGATAAACGTTTTTTGTTTTCACTCATAAATCACTATTCCACTCTTTTCTGAATAATGGCTATTTTATAGATACGTTATTTCTGTCACTAAGCGGCGATTTATAATATCACTAAACCATTGAGTAGGACGTCTTCTAAATTCTTCGATTCTACACCGTGTAGTTATCAATTTTTAAATAAAGGGATTTATCTAGGTATGTATGTTTTAAAGGGAGTGTTGGAGGCGTATCTTTGTGCATTCACAGATCTTTCAATTAAGAACAACCTTAGATCAAATTAAAAAAAAAAATAATAATTTAATCACAATATGACATAAAATTCGACAAAACGTTTCACGTTTAAATTCTTTACAATGGTTAGCTATGCTTTCAATAATAAGTAGTATAAAAAATACGGATTTCACTAAAATTTAATTTAAATTTATGTTTTTTTATGAATAGATCAAATTAATGTTAAAAATACAGTTAAAAAATACAGTCAGTGTATCTGATAAATTCGTTTTAAAAGTTCATCATTTGATTTTAATATTTTTTTATATTTAATATGTGATGGGATATGGAATATGTGGGGCGTTCAGGTTCCTTAGCGGGTAATTACAAATTTCAAGCATTTTAGTTAGGGCGAGCAATGCTTTATGCTCCCGAAACTTCAGGATAGAACCGGACTAAAATGAAATATGAGATATGAAACGGCGTATTAAACAAAATTAGCACAAAATGTGGAAGTGTTTTCGAGTTATCCGCTTTTGGCCCTGAACACCTCATATGAACTCTTTATTCGGACGCCTTTTCGAAACGATATGGAGAATGAAAAGTCTTAACGAGCGGAAAAATATTTGGAATTATCATCTGAAAAAATTGTTATAGACCAGCGGCCAAGTACCAAAAAAGGGGTTTAGGTCGCAATAAATTAAAGAGAGCTGCATTTTTTATATGTTGTAAGGTTATGTCTGACTAGTAAATCCAATTTTGTTACTGAAAAAACGGATGGGAAAACTTTATGTGGCCGAAAAACCTCGACATTTTCAGAGCTATTTCAGTTTTTAGCCTGTATATCATAATCTGTGCGTTTTTGATAAAACGGATTGGTAACCACTGTTAGTGTAGTTTATTTTTTCTATAATTTGAGCCCAACCGCAGCTCTGTAGCTCTCATATATTCTGAGTTACGTCCCTTTGAAAATTGTTCGTTTTTTTCCAAAAAATTCAAATTTTAAGTTTTGGCAGACTTTCGTGGGGAACACCAGCCGAAGGAGTAATCCTACGATGAAAGTCATGGGGAATGAAGCTGTAGTAGATTTAATTAGCCTAGTCTAAATATAGGCCGGCGGCCAGGTCCAATTAATCCTAAACGCACCGATTAGGAAATATAGTTCAAAAACTGAAATAACTCCGAAAATTTCGAGGTTTTTCGGCTACCAAAAGTTTTTCCATCCGTTATTTCGTTAGTAATCTTGGATTTCCACTACTCAGACATGCCCTTACAACATATCAAAAATGCAGCTCTCTTCAATTTATTGCGACCTTCAAACACCTGGTCGCTGGCCTATTAATATCTTGAATCGAAACGTAAAATGTGTCGTTTTAATATCATTTTTCTTTAAAATAAATGTAAAGGAATTAAAAGATTACGTAAAATATCGTTATCAATATGTAAAAAATCATTGGCAAACACTAGTAATGTATCGGAAATGTCTCTGAGAAGTACAACATAAAAAATAGCCCTTGTATACTCTGGTATACATGAGAGACTATACGTCTCAATTATATATATATAGGTTCCCGAATACATAATTTATTCTTATGGTAAGTCCTCCCGGTCCAGCGGTACTTAGCCCTCTGGTATAATAACATAAGATGGAAGAGTATTATAATAGAGGCTGGTACAAATTAAGCAGTAAGTCTCTGTACTTAATGAGCTGATGTATTGCTGTTTATAGCCTCGGGCGCTCCATAACTCCTCTCCACGCTCCCTTGTTAGCAATAAAAACGATAGCTCTTCATAGCTGGCTTCATCATTATCATTAAAATATTCATTAGTTTCTTTTTGTTAGCCATCATTATAATAATAAAAATAATATTTTTTTAGAACGTTCCTTTGAAATTTTACTATAATTGATTCTATATTGAAATTATATGAGCACTCTCCAACAATTTTCTTCCTTCACAATGTAGATTTTTTTACGAAAGTCACTTTTAATCATTTTCAGTTTTTAAAGTACTCGAAATACCAACTTATATAGAATTCCATTATATGCGCGTTTATGATATTTGTATACATTATATAATTTAATATTTACCAGAGTTAGTTTAGAAGGATAGCCACCCTAGCCTCCCAACCCTTGGAGGAAGTTGAGAAGACACGGAGGTAGAGGAGACGTTCGTGCCGGCTGACAATTAGAGGAAGCTTGGCGAACAATTAATTAGTCAAAGTTCATTTTACCTTTAGTGAAGTGAAGTAGGAGAGGGGGGTGGGTGGGGTTGTGGATTATATCCGCGGTCCTCTTCACTGCTCTGCTCTGCTATTGGCAGGAGGGTACTCCCCGTGATCGGTTTGTATCACATTACCTTTAGTTACCTGGAAGTTATCGGGATGAGCACGGTAGGATCGGATAAACAGTATCATCGGTTGTATCAATATTGCTATTTGGAAAACAGTACATGAAACGTTTATTCCTCCAAAATAGGTGCTACTTGTCGGGGTAACATTTACAATTATATAAAAAAAAAATATTAATTTAGACTGTTTCATTCATTTCGGAATAATTTGGTTTGTCTGTTAATCATTTAACGTCACCTTATATTGTCTGCTATGCCTAATCGAACAATAATGCTACTGCGTGAGTGCTACATTTTGTCTTTCCAGGTCATAATCAAGCATTTTTTACTCCCTTTTTAACTACTAATCAAGTCTTCCTTCTTATGAACGAGTCGTGTAGCAGTTGAGTCGAATCCTCGATCGTTTGCCTTTACATTTGACTAGGGGCAAAAATGCCGACGTAAATTAGAACATGTCCAAGCGAACCATCAAACGTCAAAGGATGTTGATGATGAAGATCAAGGGATGGTTGCTCCACGAAGTTAAAGAGGACCATAGAGAACTCGGTGGACTGTACAGAGGATAATATTGTCAGGGAAGTTCAAGAGCAATCCACCCTCCAGTGCTAATCAGTTAGTTACGACTTAAAGGTGTCTCAGTTAATTATTTATTCTGTTAAAAGCCACAGATAGACTTTATGGGATGTGGAGATCACTCAGCCTCAATAAAATCGGCGTCCTCAATTGTGAACAAATTCGCGGTCCATCGATCTCCATGAAATTATTTCCTGTTCGTTTTTAACCATTGCATTCTTGAACAACTATCATTACAATGTTCAGTTAGTAAAAAAGCTGCATGGTGCAAGTAATGGAAGTTTACTGGGAAATGTGTATGTTAAGATACTGCTAATAATCCTTACTCGTCTCTTTCAGTAGTGCAACTAATGCTATTGCTGATAGTAAGTATAGTATAGTATAGTAGGTAGTAGCAATGATGCTAAATTATTAATGAGGGAGTTGGTGAATGAGAAATGAAGGAGCGGTAGCGAGGCCGGGGGCTACAGATGCTGGCGGGAGATTGGATGCTATCAGCTCTACACCCCCTCCCCTCTCTCGGCGGGTTATTATTTTCATTACCTCTTTCTCCTTGCTCGGGGCCAATTAGTAATTCACCTCCTGATTTATCTCGGGGTTCGTCTTCTTAACTGATCCAAGGAGGCTCGCTGTCTATTTACGGTGCCAAATTTATTGTCTGTAGGAGAGAGGGCTATTGTAATAGCAGCCAGTGATTTAGTGATGGAATGCCCGGCTCGTCTGTATAAGTGCTTCATCTCGTGGTTGATACTCTGGTGTGACCCAACATGTGCAATCCTATACTATTTAGATTATATACTTCTACATATTTATTCATCATCATTTCATACTTATCCGTTTCCAGACGTTAAATTATCATATTACCAATCAAATTGTTTGTTTTTTTTCTCCGCATAATGACCCTATGGACCATGGTATCAGATATTTTTGAATAGATGTAGTTTGAAATAAATTTTTTTTAATTACTTTTTTATATTATGTTTATTATATGAATTATGATAATGGTTATTTAGTATTTTTATCTCGCTCGGTAATACCTTTCTGTTATGTGACCTTTTTTTATTATATCTTGTCCCCTTTCTTATTTATTCAGCCCATTTGGAAGGATGTATGATGGATATATGATTCAACTTATGGGTTTATTTATTAGATTGTAGAAGGTGTATGTTTTGTTTTGTTGAGTATGGTTTTTCTAATGGTAAAATAACAAGTTCGTTGACCGGTTCATTTAAATCACCGATATTTGAGAAAAATAAGATTTGGCATTCAATATTATTTGCCATTAATCCTGCCTCTTGTTAATAATTGAAAATGTTCTGTTGTCTAAGGCCCAGCTTACTACGTGCCTCTCCTATCTAAGAATATATTTTTTAAATACTATTTTGTTATATACAACAAGTATTATACTAATTATGATTATATAATTTAATTCATTAGTTTCAAGCTTATTATTGTCAAGCTGAATATAATAAACACTTCAACTTCTTCTTTGTGAGTGAGGAGAGGTTTTTTGTTTAACATTCTAAACCTAGATACTACCTTTCTTCTGCCTCCGCATTATTTTTCCGGCAACTTATCTCGGAGGGTGTCCCTTCGGACCTCCCTTCCGCTGTGACCCCCGGATATGTTTGTGCAAGGGCCGAGGGCGCCGAAGAGCCGTCCTAAATGAGATTCGGATGTAGAGCGTAATGGTGGCGATAGAGAAGAAGGGGAAATGATATGTAAAGGAGGGAGGAGGGGCGCTATCAGGTGGCCATTATCACTGGGAGATAAATGCGAGGCTATTGTCCTTTGTCGGGGGGGGGGGGAAGGTTCTTCTTGAGGAAACCGTTCTGCAAGGGCCGTCCTTGTTCTTCCCAGTCCTCCAGAAGAGATAAATCGCCTTACCCCAAAAGTACTATGCACGCCTTCTAACCTTCTGTTTTCTTTCTTGCGCAGGGCAGAATGTACTCAATCGAACCCGATTCCTGCTATATAATGTAATAAGAGAGAGAGTGTGTGCGTGGGATGGTGAGAGAGATAGGATGGGATCATACCAGAGGATGCCAATAGCACAGCTCGCCTGTCAGAGCAACGCACCATCCTCCCGCCAATATATATAGGGAGATACATTTATGTATTGCGATATACACCTGCGGGGCATGGCACATCCACCACAGGCCTCACTGCTCTGACTCTGGCCTCAGGGTTGGCGTTCCGATTTATCTCTGCCTATCTGAGTGGAGGTGTCTGGGTCATTGGGTTCACCTGTGCATAGTGTATCTGTAATATAGTTGCCAGGGTAGTGTAGCATAACTGATAAGGTGCCTCACTGGAATGGTTTCAGGAACTTCATAAATAGTAGAATATGTCCACAGGTATCTCAATACGTAGGGTGCTGTGGTAAGTTACGGTTCTCAAGCCCACAATGTCTTAGGCAGGGAGATTATTCATTCTTTTAAAGCTCGAGGCTCTGTGGAAATTGTGGACCTGACGGACTCACCCAGCCTCTTAAAAGAGGGCACTCTTATTTAAGAGAAAACTGGAGCGTAATATCGGCACCTAGCCACCTTCTTGCAGAGTCTTTGGCTTAGGAAGTTCTAGGCCCAGCCATATATTGAACCCACAGCCTTCTTGGGTTATTTCTGTGCATATAGACTTTGTTGCCGGAAGACCTTTTGGAGAGGTACTTCCACCCTCCATAAACTGGATATCTTATGATAGTTCTCGCGTTTAATCTTATGTCACCTTCACTTCCCTATTCAACCGTTCTTTGAATAATTTAACTCTATGGACGCACCTTACGAAGCTCTGATAGTTAAGAACTATAAGAACTATGTTAGTATTAGTTTCAATATACCTAATCCCTTCGTTTTTAAAAAATCCTCCGAAGCGTGATTCGAACCTGGCCCTCGCTTACCTTGGCCTCCTTAGCCTAAGGATATGACCGGGAGGCCGGGAGGAGGTAGGAGATTGATAAGGCGGAGCGATGGAGAGAAGGCAGTCCTAGTTGAGGCAGGTCGGCTCTTCATCCTTTCCTACCAACATCAAAACTGTCACCTCCTCTGTCACCCGCTCCCCTCCCCCCTCTCTCTCTCTCTCTCTCTCTATATATATATATATATATATATATATATATATATATATATATATATGTATATATATATATATTTATTTATTTGCATGCATATTTTGATTGTAGTCAATTGTTTTTATTGTTTCTTAATTATATTATATAATCTAATTAACGTATATTGCTCAGAGATGAAGCATTTCATATTTAAAAAAAAAATACTGTTGAATTCAGTAACTCTAATCGCGTTAGGAAAGGAAGTCCTCATCATTTATCAATTTATTTTTTATATGAGTCGATTATTTGTGAAAGAGCCCTTTTTTTTTAAACTTTGTGTATAGTGTTTTTTTTTACGTTTATACGGAATCGTATAATTTCATACATTTCAGCCTTGAGAGAAAGATGTTTTTAAAAAATGCTAAATCAGGGGGGATATTAAAATTTTATGGAAAAATAATAGCTTTCTTAATTATAATCTTGTTTCCTTGTCATCGGTTAATACAATTAATAAAAAGTCATTTCCTAGAAAATTTATATCCATTATAAAATCGTAAATCATGTTTAATAATTGTAATTAATTAATATGGAAATTGGGGAGATGACTAGCCGAGATGTGTTTTGACATCGCGATGTGAAGTCAGGGCCCACGCAGATCTCCCTGCGATAAGCGAGTCCCCCTCAACAGCCAATAAATAATAATATTTAAAATAAAAAATATATCTGTCATGGCAGCTGGGGTCAGGTTGACTGATGGAACTTATTTATTCTTCAAGGGTCTCTGCTCTTTACTCTCAAGTTCTACAATCGGTTCCCAGGCGGAAGTAGTGTACCTATTTCTTTAATATGTCATAACATTAAGGTTGATTATTATCTTCATTTCTACGTTTTATCTTGTTTGGCGGAACAACCTCCCTTGGCGTTATAAATAATTTTAAAAAAACTTGCACAAATACAACTCATGGGTTCAGTACTTGGTAGAGACTGTACTGTTTCTAGGACAGGGACGTTTGTGCACGGAGGTGATTTGTCGTTGATACCGTGATATTTTTCCATCTGTTTTGGGTACGCAAATAATAGAGGCAGGGTGAGCCCCTAGGAAGGTCCTAGATCTCCATCCATCTCCGGCCTCTAACAGATTAAATAAAAGTTATCTATTACTGGTTCACTCACTGTAATACAACTCGTAAATAATACTCTATTAATTACTGTTTCTTGAGAATCTTATGGATTCAGTATAATAAGGAAGTTAATGGCACATGGCAATGACTCAAAACAGTAACTAATAGGGAATAGAAGATAAAACGCTTGGGCGCGTGGCTCGATCCTTTGTCCAAGAATTCGACGTGAACCTCCTCAATTCCCTACAATATTAGTCCTATTCATAGCAGTCGGAGTAAAGGGTCCTCTATGTTGCCCTCAGTTGCTAGCGTATCTTATTTAATGGTTATCTACGCTGTATTTCCTCGCTTTTTATTTGTTTTATACCAGTATATATCTGTGTGCTCGTGCTTGTTTATTTTATATATATTGTAGTGCAATTTTTTAATTTTTTTTGTAATCCTGACAGGCAGTACCAGGGTATGAATATTGATGACCATGCGTGCTTTTCCAATCTCCTCTAGTGATTTTTGGTACTTTTTTGTTTTTATGCAGTAGAAGAAAAGTTGTAGCTTTAAACCATTCAATGACCTTTCTATGACAATGAATAAAACCATATCACTAGTCGCTGCTTTCATACTTCTACGACTGAAAAATTCTGAATCTCCAACATTCTCCATAACGCAATCCTCCCACATACGCCTCGGCCTATACTTGAGACCATGCCAGTTGATTCAACGCTAATCATCTCTGCGCCAATTCGTTCCTTATAAAGCCCATCTTCTTTTCATAAGATTAGTAACTTGCTCGGCCGTTAGTAATGTCGATGTTAGTTTTGTTGATGGGAGTTGGTCTCGGGAGAGCTGCCGCAGATCGCCGACGCGCCTCCGTTCCAGACCATTTCCTCTCTAACTCTTTCGGGTCCCTCCTAATCCAGTTAGAGCTCTGTTGACGGGAAGGGGGGTTGGGGCTACGAGGACTTTTCATTTCGAAACTTTTTTCTTCTTCCGAATGAACGGGTTCTCCTGCGGTCTCGGAGGATAAGAAATCGGATTTAGTTGATTTAATATCAGGAGCTATCCATTTCATTTCATCCGTTTGTATTCCGATTTGTTCTTAACGAGTTTTCAACTGGGCTATAACTAAACGAGCTATGTATAGAAGGAGTCTTGTTAAGCCTTTGGCTTAGTGGTGAATGATATCGATTTGTTTTCTTCAGTTAGATCGATGTGGATGTTGAAGTATGCTATGCGGAAGTAGAGGGCTATGACTATTATTAATGCAAATAGAAATTTAGTGTTGGCCAAAAGTTCTTGCCTTAAAGGAAAGATAGGTCTTCCCAAAAGATATCGATGGAGGAAAATTGAATGTCTTTACGTCTTCAAATGAGGTTCCGCATTGTTATATAATATCTTATGTACTTCTCATTTCTTGAAAGGGTATATTAACGGAGGTTCTAGTGTCCTAATGAAACAATTGGAATGGCTATATTTATTCTATAGAAAGAAATGAGAGATAAGTTGTTTTAAGTGTATGTAACAAGTGTGTAAATTAGTTATAAAAATATTCGCAAGCGATATGGTTTAGTTCGTTCTAGACGAATGTTACGGGAAAAGACTAACGGCGAATTGTTCTTTAATTAGAAGCCAATTCATCGAAAGTTTGGTTGGTCAGAAGTTCTTTGATGTTTTTTGTCGATGTTCCCACTCAAAGCTGATGTTCCTTTCTTCACCGGCAAGCGATAAGACCATTTATATGACTTGGGCCCAATAAAATCATTTTAGGAGTCAGGTTCTTAAACTGTCAGGATGAAATTAAACTAAAATCTTATTACGTTTTGTCACGTGGTAGGCGGGAATGTGCTAGTTATTGGAATAATGGCAATTGTTTAATGTTGATGAATGGTTGGTAACCTTATCATTGCGAGCTGTTGCATGGTTTGTTATTTTTCGTAAAGTGTTGACTTAGTCGACTGTTAAGATAGAAACATGATGACATCTAACATAAATTGGATTTTGTTTCTTTGTTTATATCCAGTGATGTCCACTTAGCTCAAAGGTATTATCGGACTCGGCAGTACCTTAGCAAGTGGAGCTGATCGGCTCGACGACAATCGGGTTAGGGGCGGCGATGTAGAAAATGAAGGTGCGTCGATGACCACAGTAGGTCGTAGGTTCGAACATTTACTGTCCTCTCCGAGGTTTGGTTATAGCCTTTATTGGCTTTGCGAAAACAGCGGAGATATCCATCTAGGTTATTGAATGGAATCGACCGAATCATCGATTGCTATTACATCTCGAACATTATTGGCACATGGCTTCTCTCCTTGGGCAATATCCCTTCCTCGCGGTTTATATAAATCCTCACTCGCCATTGAAGCAACAAAGCGAGTTATCTGTTCTATAACGAAAGTTATATAAAAAGCCAGAAAGGAGGAAGCTGCCCTGGGTGGCTGAGGGCTAACAATGGCGGCCGCAGGGTTTTGTCCTTATATTGGACCCTTCCCTGCCCGGGGGCTTATCTCTTTGTGGTTCCTGATGGTCCTAAAGGTCCTATATAGTGCTCCCTACCTCTTGTCAATTGTGCTCCTTCTTATTAGCTACTGGATGACTTTTTTATTTTAGCTTTTCAAAAATATAACCTTTTTAAGGTTGAGCTTAAAGATGAGAAGAAAGATAAAATTGTTAACAAATCTATGAACTCAAGTTTCTACTAATTTCGCTTTTAGATATTTTTTATAGTTTACTGTACAGTGTGCCTTCCTTTCCTTAGTCATCAGATCATGATATTTACATAAATTTTCAATATTATGGTTTCGAAGTGGAAAATTGTCTATGTATTCACAGACAATTTTATCAGAGACATTTATAACCAGATCTACACAGATGTTGAACATCCAAACATGACAAAGTTAATTGGTAAATTTCTTTTGACTGTATCCAGGGTATATTTCGTTTTTTCTAAGAACGTTTCAACTTTCAAGCCCTTATAATTTTTGTTTTTTAATACTTCTATGCACTTTTTTTATTTAAAAAAAGTAAATAAATTGGGTCATATTTCTACAGCTACGGTGAATAAGTGGTTAAATCGGATTTTGTCCAGAGGGAGTTAACTGCTTTAAGATAACCGAAATCATATATTTTTTGGCTTGAAATGGAGTTGTAATATAAACAATTATTCCTTTTCAAGGCAATGCCTTACTTAGCCCCTCATTAAATCCGAAAATAACTCGATTCCGCTTACTTAAGTACAAGAAACTCATTTTGGAGAAAATTAGGCCTAACCACTTATTCACCGGGGCTTTAGATTTGATGTAAATAATCCTTCAGTTAAATTCAGAAATATTTAAGAAAACTTATATTATCATAAAAAGGTGAAAAGTAGAGTGGTGCATGTGATAAATTAATAATTTAGTGAAAACCCCCTTTTAAGATGAAAATTGTTGTCATTCCAATATTATCTACTTATATCGAGCATTAAGGAATAAAGCACTCCCTAAAAACATTTTATTCACACCTGCTACTCCAACCCCTTACCTATCTTTGTAAATATCTAGCATTGGCCCCAACCCTTCCTCTTCCTTGCTTGCGATAATATATATAGTTGAAAATGTTCAATATGGTATTAAAGTGGTTTGTAAATAGAGTCCCGGAATTCTGGATTGGTAGTTTTCTATTTAAAAAATATATATTATTTCAAATTTTAGTTATTTTTATTCTGTGACACAACGTTTCATCACAAACATGTGAATCGTCATCAGGATGTCTGCACCTTGATTATTTATTCCATAAAGTAGATCACAGTCGTCCAACAAGCTTAAAGGATTTATTTAGGCAAACAGTTTACCCTAAGTTCCTCCGGCGTTGTTCATTGTGAATTTTTATCTTTGTAAGGAAAATTATATGGTCTGAAAGTTTCATGATTGTTCACTAACATAAGAAAAAGAAGAAGACAGTACTAGTAAATACCGGTTATGTATTTGCTTTATAATTTATATGATAGTAAATACAGCTTCCTAAATTCATACGATAGCACGTAAAGCTGGATAAAGAATAGCGAAGAGGTAGAGAGCCGCTCCCATCCCTTCGGACTGCATTAGGCTAAAATATCGCAGGGATTGTGGCCCTTATCTCCCGCCCTAGGCCCTGCAAAAGTTCTAAATACTGTGGTGGTGTATCTCCTCCTCCTACTCTTCTCTTCTCTTCGCCATGGATATTGTAAATCTTCTGTTTTCATAATAAATACCGCATTCTCTTTGGATTAGTTGTGAAGATATGGAGGCAGGAAGTATAGCTGAAATATGTTGTTCGAATTTAAAGTCTTCTCTGTCACCATCTCTATTCTGTAAGAATGTACAGGCAAAAGAAAATAATATATCTTATTTATAATTTATTTTATAATGCAATTGGGAAAAACCACAATGCAAAGCCTTATTTTTCAAATCCAGTAATATACCCACTTACCAGTCGACGTTTCGCCTATTCAGGCATTATCAAGACACAAAAACAAAAAGCAAGGGTTATGTGAATCACATCTTGAAGAAAAAGGTTGTATGTTGAACGTCTTGGTGGTGGGATGCTGTCTCATGTTTGTAGCCTGTTTGGGCTGATGATCGTTGGGATGTATTGCACCTTTTTCTTCGAGATGTGATTCACATAACCCTTTTTTTTTTGTTTTTGTGTCTTGATAATGCCTGAATAGGCGAAACGTCGACTGGTAAGTGGGTGTATTACTGGATTTGAAACATAAGGCTTTGCATTGTGGTTTTTCCCAATTGCATTATAAAATAAATTTGCTCTATTTTATAATTTATTTTATTTAATTTTTTTATAATTATAATTTTTAAATATTTTAATAAATAGTACATGGTGTAGTTCAATTGCACATTTAAAAAAAAAAAGTTTTTAAAGAGATTTTTAATGGCAATTCTTAATGAAATAGATATAGTTGGACTGCAATGTATATATTTGCAACCACGGTGAAAAAGTAGTTCAGTCGAATTTTAACCAGAGAGAATTCATTGCGCTGAGATAAGTGGAACTTATCATTCTGGTCGTCTTCATTTCGAGTGGAGTTATAATATATAAGCTATAATTCCATATAATAGCCAAGGCCTGACTTAGCCACTTTCCTCCACAGCTCTTGGGGTGGTAACTGTACAGTCCCTATCATGTACTGAACACAGTATATGTACCTGATGCGAGAAGTTAATTTTATTGTTCTCTATACCTATACGCTTGGTCGGCCTTGGTCAGAAGAGATGATGAGATGCCCTGAGGACGGTTTAATAAAGTCCGGACGAGGCTTAGGGAGGCGTGTGTGAGGAGGATAAGGAGGGAGGGTACGTGCGAGGAGGTTGGGGAGGGCCAAGAGGGATTGGGATCGGCCCTGCGGAGTAAATTGCAATTTGCGGTGGCGGCACGAATGAAAAATACATCGCAGCTCCTCGGGCGCCTCCACCGGCATACCTATTGGGGGCGGATGTATTGGATGCAGGGGGCTCTCGGCGAGTGCGAAGAATATAAAGGAGTCTGTGGGGTGGTGGTGGAAGCAGGGGCGGTATTGAACACCTTCCGGGCGGCCTCTTATGAAAAACCTCTGGGAGGCAGGGAGGGAGGGAACAAATAACCGAGGTGAGAGAGAAAGAGTGTACGTGTGTGTGTGTGTGTGTGTGTGTGGGAGAAAAAGATTGAGGATGGGGGACTTGAATGTTTTTCGAAATCATCTACAGTATGAAAACAACACTAGGCTTATAGGACGACCATAGGCAGATCCACGGGGGCCCCCGGACGGTTTTTTGTGTATTGTGGAGAATCCATTACAGTACATACTTATAGGCAGATCATGTGATGATAGTTGTTAAAATATATGAATAAAATAACAGAAATAACATGAGTGAAACTATTGTTTTGATATTTTAATAAACCTTTGAAACCTTTCTATAAATGCTACAAGCTTATTTCTAAGTTATTGTTTATTATAATGCAATTGGGAAAAACCACGATGCAAAGCCTTATGTTTCAAAAAATACACCTACTTACCAGTCGACGTTTCGCCTATTCAAGCATTATCAAGACACCAGAATCAAAAAGGGGTTATGTGAATCGCATCTCGAAGAAAAAGGTGCAATACATCCCAACGATATTGTTATTCCCAACAATCAGTTATTGTTGAGTTTTTTGCCCCCCCCCCCCCAGAAACTCCCCTAGATCCGCCATTGTTAAAATAGGTCGTCCTCTATTATAACAGAAATTTCCTCAGGCTGATTATATAGCCTCAAAATTCCATACAGCATGTCAAATAAGACTTCCAGAATACAAAAAGCATTCATGATTATCTATCTTGATCTCTTAAGCCACTTATTTATATTAATTTGGAAAACATAATCTACAACTACTCGAGCTACCATGTCTCTATGCTAACTGGCATGATATGAATCCAATATTTTTGACTGTATTATGGATTACTAGCTTATGCCCGCGGCTTCGCTCGCGTGGAATTTGTTCTGCCACATAAAGTTTCGTGAAAGATCATTTTAAATAAATAATTATTTTAATAAAATATAAATCACCCATACATCCAAAATATCAGATGTCTAACTTCAAAACTGACGGATTCTATACAACCTTTGAACTCTCATTATATTAAAGGGGAAACACTTGGATTGGAATTATCCAAATTTGTTTCTTAAACTATACA
Organism: Arma custos; assembly: GCA_037127475.1. Classification (NCBI taxonomy): domain Eukaryota; kingdom Metazoa; phylum Arthropoda; class Insecta; order Hemiptera; family Pentatomidae; genus Arma; species Arma custos. The sequence goes on from CM073762.1 coordinate 100,913,765, forward strand.
AAGAACCTAACTACAAATTTCAAGATGCTAAGTTCCTGATTAGCCTTTAATAATGTACTATGACGGGGGGTGGGAGGGGGCATGCCCCCACATAAATCGGCCCTTGCTGTAGCCTATGATGTATAACCTATTTTATTCAATAAGTTTTATCCAAATCCGTTCAGTAGTTTTTGCGTGAAAGAGAAACAAACATACAAACTTTAACATTTATAATATTAGTTGGATATCAAAACAAATAGTTTCACCCATGTTATCTCTGTTATTTTAACAGCTATGATCATGTAATTTGCCTTTAATTATGTACAATCATTGATTCTCCCCAGTACATAAAAAACTGTCGGGTGGGCACGTGCCCCCGTGCACTTCCGCCCCTTAAATCCGCGCTTGCTATGGCCCGTGTGCTATTCTGATGTATAACCATAATGTATTAATGTATATATATATATATATATATATATATATATATTAATGTAAAGTTTCATCCAAATACGTCCAGTAGTTGTTACGTGAAAGAGAGACAAACATACAATCTTTTACATTTAGAATGTTAGTAAGATTAGTTGGATATCAAAACAAATAGTTTCACTCATGTTATTTTAACAACTATGATCATGGGATTTGCCTTTAATTATGTACAATCATGGATTCTCCACCGTACCTAAAAATCTGTCGGGGGGGCCACGTGCCCCCGTGCACTCCCCCCCCTTAAATCCGCGCTTGCTATGGCCTATGTGTTATTCTGATGTATAACCTACATTACTGTAAAGTTTCATCCAAATCCGTCCAGTAGTTTTTGCGTGAAAGGGAGACAAACATACAAACTTTCACATTTATAATATTAGTAAGATTAGTTACAAAACGTATAGATTTACATTATATTTACGTACAATGATGGCTACAATTGGTTATAAATTACAAAGATTATTGGTTCGTTGAGGAAGAACAGGTTCTGTTGTATAACGCGTTCGAAAACGTTGGTTGTTGAAATCTATCAACAAATTTATAAAGAGAACGCACTATAATGGTGTTTAGTAGTTGGGGCAAATTTAAACAATATTTGATTTTATCAATATCGGTGATATTTGTCTAATGCCATGGTTACATTTAAACTCGAAACGAAATTCGGTAATGTTGGCCATTTTTATATTTATTTACTCATCTAGTAGCGGGGTACGACTCAGTGTGAAGAGGGACGATGAGGGCCCCGGCTTGGAATCTTGATGCGGCAGATATTTTATCTGATAACCGTAGATGACTTATTGCATTCGTTGACCTTCCTTGAGCTTACCTAGTTACTAATACCGGATACACTCGACGGGATAGAGACCCCAAGAAGGTTGAGTTTGATACGGGCTAAATGCAGGCACAACTGCACATCTGCAGGCATGTTTGCACAATTAGATCTCCTGCCGATGGCTTTTTAAGTCCTGACCATTTTTTCTGCTTTCATGGATTCAGTCATTTCTTCTTCTTCAATAAATTTGTGGTGCTGTCTCTTTGATTTATTATGATAGCGTTTTCTGTGCGTCTGTATTTGTTTTATTATTTCTGTTGGAACCTGAAATGTACAAGTTCTTTGTGTAAACTCTTAGGGCCTCCTCTTATCTGTTTTGTCCACAGGTCTTGTGTTTTATATAAATGCATTTTTTTTGGGACACAAAAACCGTAATAAATTCGACGGATAGCCGATACCTTCATACTTTGTTACTGATAGATAATCTCATCAGTTACAAATCTACAGATTACAAGTGATGGGAAAATATTTCTCAGCGCTGTCTATAGTCTTTTCAAGAACTATTTGCAGTTATGATAAATAAACATCAAAATTTTATATTGGTATTGCATTAAATGGGATACTATGTGATGTCAGCTTCTAGAATAGCCAACAGATGCTTTAATATTGTGTTTACTATGAAGCTAGTGAGACAGTCTTATTTTTATTATTCTTATTGAAAGGATATAATTATTATGTTTGTTCGGAGCAATAAAATAAAAATCGTCTATAAGTTAGCTAGACCATTCAGCAATGTTTACTTTAGCTCATGGCAGTAATTTACATTTCGTGGCTCAATCTTATGTTAATGTGGTTGTTTAGTTTGTCCTGTCCATATTTCCTTCTTCGTGCACACTTGATAGCTATCAATCAACTTCTTTTTTTTTTTTTCCTCTTTTGGTACTTTACCTTTCCGAACCCAGTACTACAAGCTATTGCCGATATATTTTATAATCTTATATAATAACATAAAAATTTTATCATGAATAATATCATTACATTTATCAGGTAGAAAATTGTTATTATGAAAAAACCTATACTTGTAAACTATCAAGAATAGAAAAAACTACATTGCTTAGATTGAGTTACATATATAGGTTTGCTTGTTTATTGTAAAAAGATCATTTAAAAGCATATTTTTGTACATCAGCATGAAATATGCCTGATTTTTTTTCTGCTAATAAAATGTTTAAAAATAATATAAGTATATTATGAGAAGAAAAGTTAAATTAACTATCATATTTTGATCTTATAAATAAATTGTTAACAATTTTTTTTAATGTACAATTAATCTATTATCCATTATTAATATATTTTCTTTCTTTTTTCAGGTGAGTAAATGTTACCTATTGCTACATAACATTTACGGACATGATTTAACACGATTCGTAAGTTAATCTTTAATGCATTGTTTATAAATAATAATGATAGGCACACATCGACAGAATCACGTTTAAGGAGCTACTCATACAAGACTGAAAATACAAGAAACTGCTCGACGTTTTCGCCTACTTCAACATTTACTGGACGAACGTTCTAAGCTCCCAATTAATTACAAAAGACTCATTTACATGACTGTTATCAGACCTATTTGGACATACGGAGTTGAGCATTGGGGCTCTACTAAACCATCCAATTCATCTCGTGTCCAATTCTTACAACCCAAAATCCTTCGAAAAATCCTCAATGCTCCTTATTATGTCACAATAAAACTCATCCATCATGATCTTAATATCCCATATGTTGCTGATTTGGCCCAAACTAGTTACCTATCCTTCCATGACAAGCTCCGTACACACTTGAATCCGTTAGTCTCTCAACTTGCTTCCCATACTATTCCTGATAGCCCCCCGAGGCGTCTGAAAAGAAGATGGCCTCGAGACCTTCTACTACAGAACTTTATTGGAGTGCTACTGATTGGTAGTTTCTCCACAAGTGTATTTTGTTTTCATGTCATTAGTTCATATTAGGAAATTTACTTGTTGTAATATTTTTACAGTTGTAAATATCAATAAATTAATTAATCTAAAAAAAAATTAGCTACTATGAAAACGGCTATTTTTTAGAAGTTCCAAAAATAGGATTATTCCTTTTAATAACAAATTTTTCTATAGTCTTTAAATTTGTTGTTTTAAATTTCACGCTTCTTATGACATTTTATGTTTGTTTCCGTTACGTTATTTACAGGATAAATTTAAAATTCATTATCACCACTATGCTTTCTTAAACTCCTCCACTGAATCATCGCCTAGATCGGTCCACTTTCAAGTAATGATATTCTAATATCTTCGGACAATTGCCTTTAATTTGTATTTTTCTTATGATTTACTCAAAAACAAACGTTTTGATCGGAAAAGGGATCGACATCTTGCCATGCTTTATTAATTATTTTCTCTCGTATTACGGTTTCGATTGAAAAACTAATCAGCCATTTTAGAATGCCGTACCATCTCCAAGTTTAGGATTATGTAAATGTTTCTTCAATATCTAAAAAAGATAATTTAATTAGATTTTGAAGCGATATATTGTACAGCTGGCGAGTTAGATGTGGGGAAATATTTATATTTTATTTTTGAGCGCTGTTCGCTTCCATTTTCTTGCCAATGACTGCTAAGTTAAGATGAGCGTTGACATTTATTCGGTCTAGCTTTAATAATGTGTATTAGTCGAAGTAATATTTTATTAAATTTCTTATGATAATGATTGTTATTTGTTTTGTAAAAATAATACATAAGATATATAGCGTACAGCGCGGTAGGTAGGCCAGGACTTCATTAGGCAGGAGACGCCTACCCAGAGCTTGGAGTGCTCCCACGCGGGATATTCAATTCGGCTTCTTCAAGTGATCATTGCCACTTCTTTAGGGTACTCTTCTAACTGGCGTTGTTTCCTCTCACAGGGTGCGTAGAGTACAGTATCCAGATCATGTTACTATCATAGACTTCTCAATCCTATAGTATTGTAGTCGAATGAACATGTATATGAGGTTAATATACATTGCCAAACCAAATCAAATATAAAATGATCGAGCTTACTTCAAAAACTAAAATAAATCGGGTTCAGTATTTTTTGGGGATCCTACGGTTTCTATGATTTGACCGTTCATGTTCAATTCCACCAGTTTTGCCTCGTGTTTGCGGATCCCACAGTTAAGAGGAATAAATTAATTTAGGTGCCTTCCTCCTAACTCTGTACCTTCAGATTTGTCTATCTACTTGTTATTAACTGTAAAAAAAACAATCAATGAAAGAAAATTGGTTGAATTTAGATGAACCCGACGTGTTAAGAAGGCTTTTATATTTATATTTAATGATTCGAGAACCAGATTGAGTGTTAGTATTAGTATCAACGACTGTGCATTTTGAACTAGTGCGTTCATTTAGGAAAATTATTTATGGTTTAAAGTGAGATTTTAAAAATTAAAGGTAAATAGTAGTTGGTAATCTGATTTTTACTGTAACACCTTTCATTTGATTCAGAATTATGTTTTAATCCATATATATTTTGGCGTACAAGGCAAAAACTGTAACTTTGATTAGCTGGTGTTCTACAAGGATTCGTATTATTATGTTTTGTTATAGCTATACTTGTTTTTGTAGTAACTTATTAATTAACTGCTTACGATAGTATAGACAAGATTATTTATAGATAGAGACAAGGGCAGAAACAGTAGCCGATAGGAAGAGCAGAAGTGGAGAGGGCCGAAGGATAGATTATTGAAGCAGGGCCTGAAGCCATCGACAATAGTTTATGTTGAGCTGAGCCTTCTCATTGCTCTTGCAAACTAGATCAGTTTTGATCCAGCTGTAAAATTTACATTAACCTGAGTAGATAGCTATGTAGTTGATTATTTATTTAGCCAGCCGTGTCCCTACCTAGCCCTACCTTGTTGTACATATTTCGAGGAGTACACGCAGCTTCCCTCTGCATCTTTAATGGAGGACTTGTGGAGTCCAGCGGTGTTGATTACCGCTCCTCTGTCATCCTCTCCGTTAAGTGTCTGTCGTAAGGTAAGAATAACTCTTTGGAGGTTGTAACAGATCGGAGTGCTGACGAAATCACGAGGATGTGAGGTGCCGTGGTCGCACCTACGTGTACATGCTGTACTGACCGCTCTGTAGCGGCAATGTATAGCTCCTATATTCTACTTCCTGGATCGTAAAGTACCTCAGAGTCCGTTCTTCTTGTGCCGATCGAAGCTGCTTGTGTTCGGAAACACTATTTTCAGTGATCCCGAATACATACAGTCAATGGCATGACATATTATGACATATTACATTTCTACTGAACAGTATACCGATGAAGTGTGGTACTGAAGAAATAAACAAATTTTATTTCAAAATACAAGAATATTACATATCGATTTGCAAACTGCTAAGCATTCCCTACCGAGATTTGGTTCAGGAACTTTTTGAGCGACCTTATGCTATGGTGTAGTTTCTCAACAAAAAAAACCTGTACCACTACAAACCGTTGACGGGCCTGGGGTTCAGTACATGGTACAGACTGTTTCTGCAAGGGGGTGACTTGTGACTTGGTGACCTAGGGGTCACGCTCAACCGCCAGATTTTTCCTCCTTATTTTGGTTACCCTATTTTTATAATATTTTTTGGAGGCTGGGTGAGCCCTATCCTATATCCTATATGATCCATCTCCGGCTGGAAACAGATTAAATAAAACTCTTGCTCGCAGCGGGATTTGAACTAGGATTTTCGGCATGGCAACTCAGTGCTCTACCACTGAGCCACTCCACTCCCAGTTTCTCAACAACGTTCTCGATATCCCAATTACATTATTTGGGGCTTTAAGGGTACTCGCACCATTTTGAAATTTATTTTGTCTAAGCTAAAGGAGATGGCTATGTTTGCATTAAGTAATATGAAGCAATATCAATATGAAAAATGCATAATACAACAACTTGATAATTCTGCGATTAGTTTTAATATTTATCATTTTATTATTTTACGTAATGATTCTTATTACTTTTATTTGAACTAATTGAAAATATCTCCATTTTATATGTTTGCATTAGCGAGAGCTAATATTGGCAGATTAACTAGCCAGAATAGGGACAGAGGACACGGGCAGATGAGACAAACAACAGAAGCTCGTAGCTAATGGAGTAAAATTGTAGTAGTAGTAGTAAGGGAGTATTAGTATTAGTAGGAAGTGGAAGGGGGAGGGGGGGGGGGAGGAACCACTAACACAATTTGCTAAAGTGCAGGAGGTCTCTGGACTCTGGCCCGAATTGGATCAGGAAGGCGGCCTACTGTCTCGTCCTCGTCGCTTCTATGTGTTTACGGCGACATGGAGCTCATTACTTGTTACGGCGGGTACCCACTTTATAGAGGCTAGGTGAGCCTCAGGAGGAAATAGTAGCCCCAGCTTAGTAACCGTAAATATGCAACAGTGCTGGGGGAGTTTGCACAAGTCTCTACACTTCGAGTGCCTTCATGCTGTGTTCATTCGGGTGCGAATGAAGTCATCTTGAATAATTGATGATGGAAGGTTGGCAAACACGAAGAAGGCGTCGGGCGAGAGAACCGAAAAAATGGTACCACATCCTTGGCATATGCCGTGTGCTCATCCATCTCCCCCCTCCACTTTGTTCTGTTCCTCAGGAATCCTCTCTAGATCCTTATCCACGGCTGGTTCAAATGTGAGGAATGCGGCCGCTCTTGTTGGATTGCTTCATCTCGGGAGGGGGGGGTCTCGTGCTTCTCTTCTTCATGGAAAAGAAGAAAAAGGGAAAAAAAAGAAAAAAAAACAAGAAGAAGGAGGAATGAAGAAGAGGATGAGATGGATATAACTCTTGGCTATACAGATACCTTACCGGTCCTGAGGACAGGAATAGTTCGGATTTTTCTCCTCCTTATCAAAACACATTCTTCAACTTGAATCTTTTGTCTTTTAGAAATACGAGGAATGGTTGAGTTATTTATACAAAAAGTTAACGAATCGAAAATCTCCATCTTTCTACTGCAGGCGGAAGGCTTGCCTATCTTCTGACGACCTAGCTGGATCTAACTCATTAAGATTCTGTAAAATAGTGTTTCAACTAAAAATCTTACCCTGATGTGGTAATATTATTAATATTGAAGAGATGAGAATCCAAAAGGAATAAGTTATGTTTTTATCAAATATTTCAGTTTAGCTTACTTTATAAAAATAGTTCTCTGTGCTTTTGGAAAGGCGGGTCATGTACCACTTCAACTTTTGAAAAATAGGGATCGGTACTGCTTCTAATTGAACGGTTGTACAGGGGAGAGATTTAGTTGAGATCATTCTCAAACCTTTCGTGCTTATCCTTCGTTAGTTGGGTGATCTTTAGGAGGATCTTGTTGTGACCAAGTTCCAAGAGAAATACGGCTGGTCAATGATGTATGGCTTTTTTTTTTCAAAATGTTCTAAAAGCGCCTTAACAATATCGTTCGATTGTGTGTGTATATATATATATACATTATTACCGGAGGCCTCGCAGGGCTTATTTTGCCTCCGGGAGTGGGATTTAGTGCTAAATTTGGACCCTGGGCCCTAATACCGAGGGGGGATTTTTAACTCGCCCCAACCCCCTCCTTCGTTGGCTATATTACACTTGCTCAGGGCCCTAACAGCATTGCGATATACAGCCCGTTTCCTAAGGTGGTCTTAATAACTGTTCTCAGTTGAGTTCAATAAGTATATTAAAATTCATTGCATTTACCCTTATATCGCTAACTTGGCTTCATATGCGATGCCTAGTTTATCTAAATCCATAGAAATAAGTTAAATCTCTTGCAATGTAGGAATAGGGGGGTTTAAGACATGATACCCTTTTTACAGGGAAGTCATTTAGTCACAAACAAAAATCTGTATATAATATATGTATAATATATATGTATATGTATATATATATATATATAATGATCCGGGATGGAGGTTAAAAAAATCTCTTAAATAGGGAGAACTGATAATTGAAAAGCCAACGTTTCGACCCAGGTTGCAGGTCTTCTTCGGGGCTTGTAATGGGGACAAGAGTTTAGGCTTAAGGTTAATATTTCTATCGGTGCTTAAAGATCGACGATTTGAGGTACCCAAAATTCTTCTAGCATTCAGAAAATTTTAAAAAGGTTGGCAAGAAAAAGTTGAAACAGAAGAAATGGACATCATCAACTCGTTTAGAAAGGAGGGAGATGAGTTACGAATGAGGGAAGAAGTAAAGACGACGAAATAGTAATTGTAAATTGTGGTGGTAGGGGGGGGGGGTGGTACAGTTAGTGTATTGTTGTCGAAATTACCTTTTCATCTCGGCTAAAGAGCCGTGACTGATTTTGTCTGGACGGGGCTCTGTGCCTTCTCTTCTCTCTATTTCGTAGAGTCGCTAGTAAATAAATAATAATTTTATATATATATATATATACATATATTATATACATATATAAATATATATATATATTTATATACACACACACACACTGGGAAGCATCACTCAACCGCCAGGAGTGACAGATTAAATAATTCATCGGGGCTGGATTGTAACCCGTCCCTTCATCAAAGCAACTTTGTGCTCTACACACTGAGCTACCTCGCTCCCTCTCGCGATTATATAATAGTCATTAATTTATATTGCTTAAGTTTCGCGAAACGCAACTTACGAAAGCGCAGGATCCTTCTACAGAGTAGAGTCTTCCTTCCCGATCCCGTCAGTTGAGTGATGCCTTGCCCTCGGGCCAAGCGGTTTTCGTGACTCGGCATTTCGTCAACAGTCAACGCTCGCAACATTTCCGTGGCTGGAGTTGTGTAATAAACTATTGGAAAAAAGAATTGTGGAGTCGGAGGTAACGGCTCGGTGCTTGTGTTGCTCGAGGATTCTTCTTGATGGGCTAGTAATACTTCCGAGAAATGAGAGGGAAGATAACATAAGTTAATTAAATGCTAATCCGATGAGACGAGGTTCGGAGGGGCACAATCTACAAGGCTAATGTGACCGAAATCCTCCCTCACTTTCCGCTATGGCCGCCCCCTCTGGAGCGCAGATTTACTAACCTTTAGCGACGGAACGTCCTCGTATATCGGCGCGCGGTCGTTAGGCGGGACACTTCCACGGCCGCGATTAGATCTCCACTTATTTATCCACTCTCTTATTTTGATACGTCGCGTCCAGTTTATTGCCTTCCTGAGGATTAGGCCTCTCAGTCAGGTTAATTGGAAGGGTCGCTTTGTTCACTCATTTTCTTCTCCTTTATACCCCTGCAGCTGGGGAGTAACAAGGCGAAGAATGGCATCTTGATAACTTTATGAATCCGAAATGATACCCGCTATTATACAATCGATTTTGTATGCACTTGCCAACTTATACTTTTGGCTTTTGATGTTTTATGACAGTGATCCTTATGTGCCTTAGTCTGGATTCACTGATTTTTTAATTAATTATTCTGGAAGCATAAGTTTGGACCCATCTTAAGGGCTGGCTACTCGAGAAGAAATGAGGTGAGTAATCTTAGTCAACTGTTCTCTTCCGAAGTAACTAGCCTTGTAGAGATGGCTCATAGGTTTAGATCGGAGCGTTGACTTTGAGAACAACAAATTAAAAAATTGAGTGCACCTTGGCTATGTACAAATAACCATTTATAGAAGCCCATGATTACTTTTTTAAAAATGTCTTTTGATAAAAGCTGACGTTTTGTCCGAGATTTTAGCTGTTCAGTGTTAAAAAAATTAGACGAAAATATAGCACAAAATAATGCAATGTTATTCGGTATAAGTAAATGAAATATATTGTATGATGACTACATTGTGTTGTATATAGACAATGTTTGGAAGAGAATATCCACATTGTGATATTTTTTAAAATGATTTTGGAATATGATTTTCCTTTTCGTTTCTCTTCTTCAAGTTAGATTCCTTTAATATCATTTGTATTTAATCACAATTTGTTAATTACCAGTAATGGTGCAAGTTTGTCAATAACAAAGCAATTCTCATAACAGGCACTGCGTTTAACTTCAAATAGTAGCAAATCTGTTCTTCGCTAAAATTGCAATGTATCATCATTCCTATTCACACTCTTACTTCCAATTTTAGCATTTAAATGTTTTTGTATATTCTAAATATATTTGGAAAATAGTGACATTTTGTAACGCCAATGGTAACAGATAGACTTGAGGATATTAACGAAGTATTGTAAATAGTTTCCGGTGGAGCTCATCCCTTCTGCTATTTTTTCGATTTTTCCTTTCGCTCCGGTGGTTTTCATTTATTTCCGCAGGTATATTAGCCGTGGAGGAGAAGGCGGAGGTGGTTATTATTATAATGAGGAGGCAGGGAGGGCTAGAGGGAGCAGGGAGCAGGGAGTAGGGAGTAGGTAATTGGTCCGGGATAGAACAAGGAGGAGCTCGGCTATATTAAATTTCCAACCCGCGGGTGGATGTGGAGCTTGTTAGGATGATTCCCTGCCTCTCCCCACCCGCTCCACACACGTCCACACCCACACGTGTATACACACTCACACGCTGGAAGAGCGATGGATCAATATGGCACTCCACTTGTTCTAGCCTCCCTCATTACTTGTCATATATATCCCTCATAGTCGATATTGTTAGTCCCAGTTTAGTCTGCAATATATCTTATATCTCAACAGCGCATAGGGGTTATAAGTTGTATCCTTGTGCACTTTTGGTTTACCAACAATGATTCGAATATTTAGAAAAGAATATACTTACAATATATTTTTCCCTTCTTAATTAGTTTGAATAGACAGAACTATTTATTACTTGAACTCCAATATATTAGTTATATATTGTATTTTTTTCTAATGATGACAATATTGCAACTGACCAGTTCTCTTTAAAAGTTGTCGCGTACTTGGGTCTTGTTTAACAGTTTAATCAAACTAATTCGATATTGCTTATTATTCGTCGATACAAAGACAATGTTGGGTTGCTAAAATCGTTTTTTTGCAATTTCCATTTTTGTTTTTCTCCACAATGCCGAATGTACTTAAGTGTGATTTCCTTGTAGGAGCCGTTGGCATGGAAGAGTTAGTATGTTTTAATTTTACGGAAGAAATCAAAAACTGTTTTGAGAACTAATAATAAAAGTTTGAGTTGCAATATAGTAACTACCACCAAACTAAACCACTTCCAGTTTTGACTTACTCTTCTTTCTCTGCTAAGTTTATGATTAATTACTACCTTTTCTATGAAAAGTGAGTAAACATTTTTTAATTTTATTTTTACTATCTTTTCAAGTCAACGCCTCAATTATGGTTATAAAAATAATGAATTAATTAACATACCACACTTCTACTAGCTGAATTTATATTATAAATTTATTCTCCATGTATAAGACTAGCTTTTGCCCACGGCTTCGCTCGAGTGGAATTTGATCTGCCACATAAAGCTTCGTGACAAATCATTTAAAATAAATAAATAACTTCTAAACTGACGGATTCCATACAATCTTTGAACCTCTATTATATTAAGGGGGAAACCCTTGGGGGTGGAATTATCCAAATTCCTTTCTTACTATAGTTCTCATTTAAGCTATACAAAGAATCTATCTGCGAATTTCAAGATGCTAAGTTTAGTGATGTCTGCTCTGCGTTGACTGCTGGGTGTGTTAGTCAATCAGGTTACAGTTTTATATAAACTTCGCCTGCGTGGTGTGTTGATAAAAATGTCTTTCCCCAAGCTTGAGATTATACATATCAAATTTCATCACAGCCGTGAAACATACATTGACATTGATTAACAAACCGGACGGACAAAAGTTCACTGTTTTTCGTGTCAGTGAAGGATTAGTATGTAATGTTCTTGAATTTATTGAAAAGGATTACTTAGTATAACGGTTTCACTTGTCGTATAGTAGCAGCGAGAAATTAAAACTGAAAGGATTAAAATAATGTACATATGTAGGTAATTTATCGATGCGTCAATTTTTGGCGGTCCTACTTAACTACTGCAATACTTCTGTAAACTATGTTACTTGATTTGTTCTTTTCAGCGAAAATATGTGGATTTTGCGAGTAAGAATCACGTGAGCAGTCGTACAGACTTTGCCCCGCTCTTTCATCTCCTTTGGAGTAGAATTTCGGAAAATCCTTTGTTATCGGATGCCCACTTCGTAGAAAGAACACACCCTCCAAGTTTCAGGTCTCTACGATCAGCGGTTTAGGCTGTGCGGTGATCCGTCAGTCAGTCGTTCAGGACAAAGCATTTTATATATATATATATATAGTCTTTACAAGATAAATACTATATACACCTGTACAGCCCTTTTCTTTTGGTTGCTTTAACGGCTATGCAGTCAATTAGTACAGCCCTTTTCTTTTGGTTGTTTTAACGGTTATGTAGGCAATTCGTGTGCACTTGTATGAGTTATAGGAGTTATGTAAGGATAACATATATTAACAGGATATATAGGAAAATACCAATGATATGGCTTATTTACAAGATGTTAAGATAATAAATCAATAATATTAAATAATTGAATATAACGATGGATATGTAGGCTTTTTATAATTTTCGCCCTTTTAACTACTTTTAACGTATTATCTATTCCGCTGCACTGAGCCTGGTTTTCTACAGCTTGCTATTGATGTACCTCGACGGATAGCAGAACTTAGCATACTAATTAATACCTTGGTCACTATTAAGGATGTATTTGAACTGTTTTGTGTAGTTTGTGGGAGTAGATTACGAGCCTCTTTCTACGGTCGAAAGCGGCGTTATATTTCATCGATTTTCGCTGTTGCTTTGTTGCTTTGTCTTCCATTGAATGGACGCTAATCACATGATTTATTCTGGATGAGAACTCACGTGTGGACGTTTCCTTCAACGGTTACTGTACCTTATTACGAAATAAGGTAGGTAGTTCATGAAATGATCTCCTGTATAACACATATAGGTTGTTTGTGTGTATGTATATGTTTGTGTGAATATATTATATATATCATTGTGGTAACTAGAGGAAGAGAAGAGAGGAATGGTGGACATCCCCTGAGGATATAATGTTGGATATTAAAGGGCAGATACAGGGGCTAGCCGAGATAGATATTAGCAATATAGGAACCAAATACGTGTCCGAAATACACGGCCTCCATAATATGAGCTATCGATTGTGTAGCATGTGCGCTCCTCGGGCTAAACCCTTTCACAAATTACACCCCCCCCCACGGTTCTCTCTCTCACTCGTAATTAAATTCAGAGCCCCCTCGTTTAAATTGGTTGCCGTGCCGTAGGGAGCTGGCGCACTCTTTAGGAGCGATCCCAATTACAGATCTCGCCTCTACCTCCTCCCCCCATCCCTGAATAAATCCTAACTTACGCCCTTCCCTCCGGATTAGTTTAATTAAAGCCAACTTAAATCTTTTCCAAACTCCTACTTCACTTTAAATACAAACTTAAATCTTCCATTTCCCTCTGGCTCTCTCTCGTCTTTCTCTTCTTCCTCCTTTCTCTGGCTTTAACGCTTGGTTCTGGGTCACTCCATCTATTGTCTAAAACCGTTGGCGTTCAATCTTATTTGGTGGAATTTATCTTTATTCTTTTGTAGCTAACGATAAGAATACGCATGATATACATATCTTTCGACCTTGTTGCACCTTCTGTCTGAAAGTCATGTGGAAATGGTTAATTAATCAGCCTCTTGAAGTCTTCCTCTGTGTCTTTCACCCAATTGGCTTATATATGTATATATACTTTTGTCGCCAACGATGAGAATATGCATGGTCATATTTTTCAACCTCATTGCCCCTTCTGTTTGATAGCCTGTGGAAATGGCCAACCACTATTGAGTTATTCCTGATTTCTTTTACCCTACTGCTAATCACTGTGATGAAGATCCTTCTAATAAGTCCTTCATTATTCATCCTGAAAGTGCTTCCGTACAATTTGGCTCTAATTTTACTGATGTTAATTGTTATCTCTCTCTGTGTTTATTCAGTTGTATCGTATCGTCACTCTCTTCATCCAGATCTCTTTTTGATTAATTTAATCTCCAGATATCTTCTTAATCTCATTAATCTTCCTTAATATATTTTTCTGCCTACTTAATTTTGGTTCACCCCTTTATTTCTGTTGTTTCCTTGGAGATAAAGGACTTCTGTTTGAAATTCTGTATTATAGTGCCTTAATTTAGCCTTTTATTTATGTGCCATAAATATATTTATATATTTGTAGTAAAATTTTTAAACGAATATATACTATTGGATCGCAAATCGCATGCGAATAAAACGAACAAGAAGGAAGGAAGGGCTTAAATAAAGACAGCACATCTCATATCGACCATCAATCATAAAAGAGCTAAGGCGAAGGTAAGTGCACCCTCGACCCCCCCCCCCCATCTTAACTTTATACGGCCGTAAAAGTCTCCTTACGATCTGCCCCCGCCGTGGGAACCTTCCTCTCGATATAATTGAATGTTTTATGAGCAATCAAAGTGGCAGAGGTTTGTGCAGAGGCTCTTCTTCCATTTTGTCTGTCCCCAGGATCCTCCTTCTTGTTCCCTTTTTGTCCTTATAGCCCCCCCCCCCGAAGGCGGTTCTCAGGCCGGGAGTGCAGTTTCTCACGGCTCGCGGTAGAGAATTGTAAGATAAAGGGCTGGGGACAAAGAGGCAGTTCCTCGCTGCTTGATTCACTTCGAGGCTAGTTGCTTCATCAACTATTCAGCAATATGGGCAGAAAGATGTATATGTATATGGAAGATGTATAAGTTTATTGAATTCTTTTTTGTAATTTTTGGTCTTAAAATGCAGCCTTAGTCGCGCGGTATACTATTTCTGGCCTGCTAAATGGGTTAAGATTCATGGATTATGTTGATGAGTGTTCGCAAACCTCCGAGAACTTAATTTTTTTATTCTGAGGAAGTCACATTAATCTAGCTTGGTTCGTTAATTGTCTTAGTCAGATGATATTTTATCATTTAGCAATGTAAGTGTTTTATGGATATGAACATCAAATCTATTCCAACTTATTTAATAACCTATTTTTGCTTATATAACAATAGCAATAAGTATTAATGACTTAAATAGTATTTTTAATTATTTAATGTCACGTGATTTAAAAATTATCTTTTACCATCTAGGAATAATAATTATTTTGATACTACAAACAAATGGCGTAGGTTTATTTTATAAATTATATAAGTTATTTGTTATAATATATTAAAGCGATTAATATTAGATAGTTGGGAAAGCGGTAGGAACAGTTAAGACAGTATTTAACAAGTTTCGGATGAGGGGGGCAGCGGGGGGGGGGAGATATAACCGAGTTAAAAAGAAACTGAATGAGGAAGTTGGCTGACAGTTTGGAAATATAGTTGAGCAACTTGAACCAGCTTTACCTCTACCTTTACCTCGCTACCATTCCCCATAATTTATTATCCAACTATTGTCTTCCGTCTCTGGGAATTAGCAACAGCTATAGATTTATTTAAATCTTGACTGTATCAGAATTTAGTTTTCTTATCGATTTGGTGATGTACATATATATATATGTTAACATACCAGAATTGTGGATATGAGAAGTCGATTCGGCGATCAAAACTATATTATTTATCTAAGGTGTGTGAAAGTTGAAATCAATTAGTTTTTAAGTATTGTTAGTAGCAAGAAAAATTATATAGGAATTATATTCTAAAAATATAGATTAAATATTAAGGAGCGGGTAGAGTTAAGGTTCGGGGTTCAAATCCGGTGGGAGATAAATTTTGTATTCTGTTACCTGTCACAGATTGATGGACTCTGCGGGATCTACAGACCCTCCCTGCACAACCGTTGTCCTTTAATCAGTACAGTCACTACCATGAAAAATTGCTTGTTTATTTTATCCATAATATAGCCACTTACTGATCATATTCTGTGACTAACAATACTAATTTTAAATAACCAATATTTCATTCAGATTATCTTAAAATTATTAATAAATTGTTGTTGTTTTATTTTAAGGGCAAACAACTACAAATGGTTATTATTGCCCTCACCACTAGAGAATATACACATTTACACTACCTATATAATTACAAATATACATTTTTGCTACATTAGTACTTGGTAAAAATATTGTCGCATATTAACATACAATACTATATTAAACATATTACATATAATAGAAACATATTAACATATTAAGCATGTAATAGAAAGATAAATACTTTTATAAAGTTATTTATATTAAAATAAAACGTTATACATATTTATATAAACTTTAAAATAAAATAAAATATAAAATTTATATTATTTTTATAAATGTTATACATATAAATATATTAATTTATATAAACGTTATACATATTAATAGGTACTTTTCTTATAAACATACATAGCTTATACATATATGCTAATACATATATGCTCAATTAATAATTGAAATATTGTTGCAAAGTAATGTATTATAATAATATGATATTATATTATAAATATTATATTATAATATGATAATATATATATTAAAATAATATAATATAATAATAACAACAATGAATTGTCCATATGTTCTTTTTCCGGGATGGACCGTGTGTTGTTGGTTTTGTTTGCCAAGCTTTCGCTCATCGTGGCAAACAAAACCAACACACGGTCCATCCCGGAAAAAGATCATATGGACAATACCGCAGACCGTGGAAGCCTACGTGAACAATAATACATTGTATTTGTACAATAAATTGTAATATTATTATATATTGTGACTGTGAAGTCATTAAGAATAAGATCGCCTATAGCGGGCAACGCCAACACCTACACAGAATGCTGTTCCAAATGTAGACATTCTGTTCATTGTTCTCCCGCCCCGCCCAGTATTTAAATGACACCTTCAATTATTTCATCTCATAAATAATTCTTCAACTTCTCTAATTTTAATTATATTCAAATTTTTCAAGGCATTAGATTCGTCCGCGTTTTTAATTGGTGGAGACCTTGCCATGACCGAAACGACTTCTCTACAGTCTCTCTCTCTCTCATCATATGCTAATCCGATTTCTTAAAACGGTTCCCGATGATAAATAACAGCATTGTAATGACGCTCTGAGGGATCCCTGAATGTATTAGTTAGTTTTGAGGAGGTTATTGTTCTTTGATGAACGGAATGGTATAATTAACTACAGAGTCATCTAATTGAGATCAGGTTGGAATTTTATCTACTTAATTAAATGAGTTTTTATTATCATAATAAGTTTAAAGAGTACAACCCTTCAACTCTCTTAAGATGGCCTCAAAACCAGGCCGAAACGCGGGCTCAATAAAGTCATTCTTATTTTATATAATCATTGGCTGCCATCCTCTGGCCATTTTACGCCGTTCCCAGAATTGTCCAGTCAACAATAATAATATACATTTAAATAATAAGTTTTAATTGTGAACATCTCGTTATATTAAAGCAATTCAAATTTACAGTCGAGGAAGATTTGTCT
This sequence comes from Arma custos, assembly GCA_037127475.1. NCBI lineage: Eukaryota > Metazoa > Arthropoda > Insecta > Hemiptera > Pentatomidae > Arma > Arma custos. The sequence goes on from CM073762.1 coordinate 100,931,424, forward strand.
TCTTAATTATTATAACGTAAAAGACACAGGATACGAATACACGTAATAAGGTATTCAGGTTCTCAATATTAAACAATAACTTTTATATTGTTGGTTGAACGCATATATAATATTTTGGAGAAAAGGATCCACGAGGAGGTGTAAATAAATTCTCAATAATTTCTCCAAACTTCAGACTACTTAGTTCTCATGAAGACCTGCAATTTTGGGAAATCGTTGGTTCCTTAATATTTCAGAATTTATTTTGACTCTCGCCTGAACCATTTTTATAACATTTATTAACAATCAATTTAGAACAAAGGAAATACAACGAATGATTGTTTTAATTCTTATACTTATAGAGAAGATTGAGAGTTTGGGAGGTTTTACGAATATGGTTAACCTTAAGGTTTTTTAGATAATGCAGTAAGTATCATAAAAGATTATTTGAACGTAACTTGCCATACCGAATGTAGACATGAGAACCCTTGACGCTGTTTGATGATGACTAGCAATGGATTATTTGGAAATATAATTGTTTAAGAAAATATATTCGATAATAAAACATCCGTTTAGGTTGAATTTTGTCCATAATCAGTTGATTATGGCTTGGGACGGAGTTATAATATAAGCAATGACTCCATCCCGCTTCCCTCAATACAGTTAACTCGTTTTGAACTAAATTTGACTTAACGCTCATTCATCGGGAAGGCGGATATAAGTCATGTTAGATTATAATGTATTGTAAAATTAACAATAAAAATATAAATTAAACGGCAGCATTTCCTCGATATGAGGTTTTTGAAGTTTATAAAAATGAGCCAGATGAAGTTCGGGAGGAACCAAAGTGGATATGATATAACCACCTGTTTGAATCGCCAGCGGTGACAAAACATTGCCCATTTTTATATCTTCATCATGATAAAGGTTTCGTAATTAATTTTTACTACTTTTTAAATAGTCCCGTAACTGACCTTCTTAAGGGGGGGGGGGAGAATTTTATTTTTTTAGTAAAATTAGATGGTGCCTGGAATTGATATAATGTCTAAAAGTTTTATAATTCACAATCGTACTTATTGAATTATGGATGTAAAGTTTATTTCAAAGAATAGTTTCTCCTGGTAGCTCAGTTGGATATAAGAAGATGATATATTAATTCGTTTAAGTTGGCTAATCATAATTACGATAGTCCTGTGTTCGATAGAGATATGTTCCTCTCTTGCATAATTACGATAATATGATTGAGGTATAACATCGCATGTGACAGATTACAGATACTGGAGTAATGGAGGAATCTTGTACAGTTTTTTTTTCGCTTTCCTTTTTTTATGGGGAATGAGGCAGCATATCCTTGGCAGGGCACCGGGCTGGGGAAGCGTTAAATATTTAGTTAGCCGAGGGGTGGAGGGGCACAGGAGGGACCGAGGAATTTTCGCATTTGAGAATAAAATGTGTGTTTTTGTGGAGAGGTGAGGGTCTGGTTTTAGAAGTCCTTCCTTTATCTGGGCTCGGAGCTTCGGCTGGCGATCTATTGGTCCCTATCTTAACTCCCTTCAATTCCTTCTTTTTTTTGTCTTATTTTATGCTAAATGTTCTTGGTCATGTAACTGAGGCTCTGTAATATTACAATAATACATGAAACTTAATAATATGCTAACTGAGGGCGCAAGAAGATAAGAATACAAGTGACTATTTAATAATTTCATAAAATTAAATTTTTAATTTAAGTTTGTATTATAACTTTTGATAATGTTCTCTCCTACCATACTCCTTCATTTCTGAGCAATATTGCAGTTGTAAAATATTTTTTAACAAGAACGATACTTGACTGTTTAAAAAGTTTTTTAAGCTCTCATCTTTTCAAAATCATACTTCTATTTAGGTGAAATAGTTTTTATATTTAATATTTTTAAAAATACCTATATAAAGTATTATATAATGCATTCTGGATTGTATTATGGCATTAATGTATGCGTAAAATCTGGGTATTAAAATATTTATGATTCATAAAAGAAATAATTATTCAAAACATAAAATAAAGTTTAAACGGGGTTTTTATTTTCACCATTAATTAAATTTAAAAACTACAAAATTTTATCGAAATCGTTTCCATAGCATTGTAACCTGCCGCTGTTTTTTGTTTAACACAAGAGACATAAAAAAATCCAAAGACGTAAATGGAAATCGGAAATATGAACAATCAATATCAATTTTTTCCATTGGTTCCGTATTATTTAAAATTTATTCTACTAACTTTATTTCTGTAAAAAACAAAAAAAGAAAATGTAAGGATCTTTGCGATGAGTACATTATTACATTATACTTTTTACCAGGTTAAATCTTATCTTAGTCCGATAAAATTATTCTGTTTAAAGAAATTCGTGTATTTTAAAGAAAATTATAATATGATAGAAAACGCTTTTCTTTTATTTGTCATCTTCCCTTGTTAGCATTTCAGCCGCTTTGTTAGATTTTTCCATTTATATTTTGGTATAAGTTTTTTTATTATTTTATTTATTAATTATAGCATAGCGAAATATTTAATGTTGCTCAATAAAAACAAGAAATTATCACTACCTCTGCCTGGTATATGAGATACAGCTTTAGATGGGAACCGAAGCGTCTAATTTAATTTATTTAATAATACCCAGCAGCGTTGTGAAAATAACTTGCAAATAGGAATCGCCTTTGTGATCCTGGAATACCTGAAGCAGGAGTTAGGGACAATAGGTGGGTCGCAGCAGCCGAGAATTTGACAAACAGGGCCGATGCAAAGGCGTGGAGAGGGAATGTGCTAATTGCGAAGGTGTTTGGAAGAAGAAGGGAAGAGGAAGAACAGAAAAAAAGAAGACGGAGGAGGAAAAAAGACAGATTGAGTCGCCGGGAGGGACGGCATGAGAGCCTCCAGGAATCTGGTTTTGTCCGTCCTCGCAATTCTTTCTGCGCCTCTTCGGCGAAGAAAAACGACTTCATTCCCTCCGGGGATCGTATCCTCGTCGGAGGGGTCTTCGGGGTTCGTCCTCTGTCGGGGGAAAAGGGAAACAAACGAGGAGTTCTCAAGTGGGAATCCCTTCCGAGGGTACGAGAGTAATTCATTCATGTTTGAAAATTGTATCTTTCATGTGTCAATATGATTTATACAAGGTTCTTAGTTATTTGGATGAGGATAAAAAATGTAAAAACGATACCAGTATTATTAATGTTGGTATTTATGTATAAATATATATACCTATATAATTTTATGTTCGTGGTTTCTGATAGTAAATCATAAATAAAATATGTCCGACAAAGACAAGATATGACTTCCAATTAGGCCTAATAAATGGCAAATCAAAAAGATATTATGAATAAGGTTTTCGACAAAAAAAAAAACTGCGGGTTTAGAATCAAGCATTGCTTATATTATTACTATATTATGTCTCTCTATTATACAAACTAAAAATTACAATAAGTAAATATGCAATGCTATAGATAAAGTAAAAATAGATAATGTGCAGATGGTTTTAAGCTTGATAGCAATATCTCTCTTTCCATCTAATCATCAGCAAACAACATTTTAAAGTTTAAAGTAAAGTATCACTTTCAGTTTAAATATATGTAAACTTTAATATTACTTGTTTTTTTTTTACGTTTAATATGCTATAACAAACGGCAATACTTAACTTTCGAATTTTATTTCCGTTAGTATAAAACTTTTAAATATTAAATTTTAAAAAACATCAAGAAGAGATTATTACAAAAATATTACCTTCACTTGAGGAATATCAGTAATATTGTGATTAAAAGAGGGGGGGAAGGTGCAGGACTAAATTACACACTGACTCAATTATAAAATTTCCGTGGCTAACAGTTTTCATACTACGTTACATCTTAAAAATTGTCAAAATGGATGGTCTGAGTGCATATGCCTGATCTGACAGTAGAAAATTTTCGCGACCAGAATGCTTCGTTTATTTCATAAGTGGAATTTGAAAATAGTTAAAAATGGCTCTTTTGGTATTTTTTTTATTTTCCCAGAAATTGGCTTATAAAAATGTAGGTTAGATATTCCCACTGTACAAGGGTGGATCCACGATTTCTGGGGGGGGGGGAGCACAATAGGCAAACGGGAAAAAATTCAACAATAACTTATAGAGTTTATCAAGAGATAAACTTTTAGTATCTATAGAAAAATTTCAAAGGTTTAGTAAAATATCAAAACAATAGTTTCACTCATGTTCTTTCTTTTATTTTAAGAACCACGGTCATGTGATTTTCCTATGATTATGTACTAAAAATGATTCTCCATAGTACACAAAAAACTGTCTGGGGAGTACGGGAGCACGTCCTGAATCCGCTCTTGCCACTATATATCGAATATCGAATGGTATATCGATAGAACTAGAATCGATTGCAATGATTAGGAATAACGGCGCTGCAAACGTCATCGCATGTACCAACATGGGCTGACAGGCCGAGCCTCGAGGTCTGCACCAATCCAGGCCTGCCAATTGCACCCTGTTAACAAATCTCCATGTGGATACGGTCCAACAGTTGTCCGATTTGTAATAATCCTATAGCGGTTTATATCCAAAGTCAATTAATCCTCTATATTCGTCATGTTTCTGTGTGCGTTGGTGCGGATACCAAAATGGATATTAATTTATTTTCGTTAATATTCGTTACCTTTAATTTTCATATCTGTCACTATTTTAATTTTTTCTACATTACATGTCACTATATTATTGTTACTGTAACGTTTTTTTTTGTTGTTTTTTTAATATATTTTTTGTTGTTTGTTTCTCTCTCATAGCCCTGAAGATGACACACTGTAGGTCGAAACGTCGGCACTTACTAAATATAAGTACTTATTTAGTGTTTTTTTTTACTGCACTCCCCAACTATCTCCGCTCTCCATTGTATCATCCAGTCTACTATTTTCCTCTCATACATTAATTTATTTTCAATTTTTTTATAACTGCAGGAGGGGATCTGTTTACCAACTGTTGCTGTGCTAATATAAAATTTCAATTTCCTTCGTTTAATGCTTAATGATTTAGAATAATAAAATAATTATTTATGCAATGAAATAGTTTATAATGTATTGTCTTAATTTAATTTACTCTTTGGTATTAAAGGGGGCGGAGTGGCTCAAAGGTAGAGCGTTGAGTTACTGTGCCGAAGGTCCTGTCCCACAGCTAGGAGACTTTTATTTAATCTTTTATCAGCCGAGCACAGGTCTATGGGATCTAGAAATCTCCTAAGGCTCTCCCAGCTTCTACAAAGTGATTACCAGAAATAGGGGGAAAATCTGGCGGTTGAGCGTGATCTAGGACGACCACCTCCCTTCTCAATCATTGTCCAAGAGACACTAGATTTTCTTCCAAGTACTGAGCCAATGGCCCTTCATAGTTTGTAATGGTACAGGTTAGGTTTTAAACTTGATTCGTTGGACTCAGGTATTAGTAAAGCTTTACGTTTTGTATATTTCGACAGTTGATGCAAATACAACTTGAATAATCACCATCACCGTTAGATAGCGTTGCATATGGATATGAGCCAGGCATGGAATATTCGTTACATACTAGAAATAATAATTTGCGAAATGAATAAATAATAGCGAATATTAAGTTGTTCAAAAATAGGGTTTGCGTAGAATACATGAATTATCTGTCACCTCCGATCTCGCACTTGTGATCCATAACAGTGACCCTCTACCTTTCGTACTGAGCTGTGACATTCGCTATTAGAAAAAAATATTATTCTTGGTGTTAAATTGTTCTAAAGAGTATGACCTACGATTAAACCAACCTGTTTAATTAAAGTATTTGAACATTCTAGTGTGACTATTGTAGTACATCCCTAAGGGGGGGGGGGCAGAGAGGTTAGTCTGCCCCTCCTAATTGGGACTGTACCTGAGCAGCTGTGAGGTACGGGACGGCTACACGGTCGTTAGCACCTCCTTCACTTAGCTGTGGGCACTCATTAGAGGGAATGGTACTTGTAAGCAACGCTATTTATTGCTTACAGTTTCCTTCGTCCGGTGATCGCGGTCTTCGTGTCGGTTGGAATGCTGCTCCTAGCATCCTAGACGATTTCTCGCAACCCATATCTCGAGCTATCTATTTGTACTTCTGTGTACAAATGTAGTCTGTATATAGTGGTATATCATCGCTTTATCTAAACCACACGTAATCAAAACTGTTCAAAATATATTTCATTAAACAAATATCTTATGTGAAGTGCTTTCATCTAGTTTTCAATCTATTTTATTTTCTTTATTTATTAAAGAGAAAAGATAGGCCCTCGACCGGGATTTGAACCCGGAACCTTTGTCTCACCGTGACATCGCTCTGCCAATTGAGCTATCAAGGCCCTTCCCAGTCGAGGACTAACTTCTCTCTTTTAGATCCTAAAGCCCCAGTGTACTTCCGCCATTTTTGCGATGAATACACTAGAACGAAGTTCTTTGAACATTAATTTTAATTTAGGATCTTATTGACTTTCGTCATATTATTATTTATAATTTTTTATAATTATTGGTCATTTTTTATGAGTTAAAAATATTTTTATTTATTAAAGAGAAAAGATAGGCCCTCGACCGGGATTTGAACCCGGAACCTTTGTCTTTTCTCTTTAATAAATAAAAATATTTATAACTCATAAAAAATGACCAATAATTATAAAAAATTATAAATAATAATATGACGAAAGTCAATAAGATCCTAAATTAAAATTAATGTTCAAAGAACTTCGTTCTAGTGTATTCATCGCAAAAATGGCGGAAGTACACTGGGGCTTTAGGATCTAAAAGAGAGAAGGTTAGTCCTCGACTGGGAAGGGCCTTGATAGCTCAATTGGCAGAGCGATGTCACGGTGAGACAAAGATTCCGGGTTCAAATCCCGGTCGAGGGCCTATCTTTTCTCTTTAATAAATAAAAATATTTATAACTCATAAAAAATGACCAATAATTATAAAAAAAAATATTTTATTTTCTATTATTAAATTGATTTATTGTACTTAGCATTCATACGTGCATTTCCTAGGAAGGAAGGTTTTATTCGTTTTATTGTCAGTAAATTGGTGGTTCCCTTCGTCTTCACTTTTTTCAATGAACCTTTGTATTTGGAGTTGTGCCCTTGGAAGCTAAAGAGTTCTTCTAAATGGCCTTTTATCCTTACATGATACCTATTTTGAGTCCCTATCTCTTAAGTATGATACAGAAAATAATTACATGATACATATTTTGAATAATATTAGTTAACCTTATACATTTCGGGAACAAAATGGCACGGGTGGAGGTTAGGAAAATCCAACGTTTCTACCCCCATTCCAGTTCTTCTTCATGGCTTATAATGGAGTAAGGGTTGACAGTTGACTACCAAAATCAGAATTTGTTCTGACCTCCACCCGGACCATTTTCTTCTTATTGGATGTTAGTTACTTTAACGGAGCATTGAAATTAATAAGTGTGATTAAGTTTAGTGCTGTGTTACAGGTAATCAAGCTTTCCAGTGTCACTTCATACATCGCTGAATTAGTTTTTGAAACCAACAATATCTTTTAGAATACTCTTTATTGCCCGCCTCGAGCAGGTGACTGTACTGACCCGGCTTAGAGGGCGGACGGGGCGATTTGTCGCAGAGAGGGATGGAAGTAAACAGAGCGTTAGGGCAAACTTTAGTGTCGTCTCTGAAATAAAAATAAAGGGGCGGCGGCTAATGGGGGTACCCTAAGCCCCCGGGCCTGATAACATATCTCTCTCTCCTCTCTCTCTCTCTCTCTCTCTCTCTCTCTCTCTCTCTCTCTCTCTCTCTCTCTCACACTCTCTCTCCTCGCTCGCTTTTATTAGATCTTAGTGACGCCCCTAACTCAGTTAGTCCTATCTCTATCCTTCTGCTATCCCCGCTTCTCTGATTATCTTCCTTGGGTCTTTTAGATTTGTGGGATGAAAAGAATTGAGGGAAATCTGAGGCGAGAAGGAAATAGCTTTATTTTTTATTTTTCAAATCGATTTGTTAATGGCCTAGGTGTGATTAAAAAAAAAATCCAAAGCATTAATGGGCACAACTACTTTCTAGCGGAGATTATTGGAGAACTGTCCCGGCTAATGTAATTCAAGTGATATCATCGCAAAGATTGAGATTTTTTTACACAGTTTAAGGTTCAGAAACGATAAATTGGAAAATGCCGAACCGACTGGCCAATGTACGAAGGATAGACCTAGGCGTGGAAGGATGGATTGCGTCAAGGGTAAACTTACACGTTCGGGTTTGGGCTTGAATGGATGTTAGCAAGCAGAGATTAGTTGTATCGTAATGGAACCTTAGCACTGTAACCTGTTATTAATTATGTAGCGACTTCCTATTGCTAACTTGGTTACTTTACAATGGTCGATTTTATACTTGTACACATTTACAAGACAATATAACTGCAGTTCCGGTGAATGAGTGACTAAGTCGAATTTTATCCAGAGTGAGTTTTAATTGTATTGAGGAAACAGTGCATACTCGAAGCTTTTGGCCTGAATTGTAATATAGACAGTATAAGAAACAATAACTCATTTTCAAGCCAATGTCTGACTTAGCCCCTTATCCACTGCGAACATAAAACGTTTTCGCTTCTCGTAGTACAAAATACTTTTTTGGGAGAACTTTCTATTTAACCCCTTTTTCATTGCTGTAGATATATACAATGATGTATGGATTCCGCCATTAATATGTATAGAACGATGTGATAAAACCAGTGATTGTTGATTTAATATTTTTATAATACCTATAACAATTTATTGCTATTGACTTTATTTCACTTTCAATAGCAATCAAAATTGAAGTGACATTGTAGAGAAGTACTAGAGTACTGTTAAAACTCATTTACACTTTTGCCGACCATGAACATCCCCTATTATGTTTTATCAAGAGAGCAGACGAGAGGAGGAGAGGAGAGGGGGAGACGGGGATGTTGATGATGATGATGCTAGGGAGTGAACTTTAAATAACAAGAGAAGGGCAGGGCTTAGCGTGGCATCGATCCGGCCCGGCGGGGGGGGGGGGAGGGGGAGGGGAAGCTGTCTTTGGAAAAATATCCTCGACGGCGGTCTTCACTTCACTCCCTTGTCTCCTTCCTTCTGACCTCTTAACTAATGGTCAATATTACAGTTATATAAGTAAGGGCAATAAGTCTATAACATGAGAATGATCTGGTAGTAACCTTCACAGCAAGGCGTAGTTGAGTATATCTACAGCCCAGGTGAATAAGTGGTTAAGTCGAATGTTCTTCGAAATAAGTTTCTTGTAGTTGAAGAAGGGAGATTGTTATTTTCGTAGTGTGTGAGGAGCTAAGTCAGGTCTTGAATTGAAATGGAGTTATTTCTTATATTGCAACTCCATTTCAAGCAAAAGCCACGAGAAGGACGCTAATCCCGCTTATCTCAAGACCGTTAAACCTCAATCAGTCGGACTATGCTGCAATGGGATTCCTAAATTTTGTCTATCCAGATTTTTTACCCCCTTTAAAAAGCCCTAGGGCCAACTGTCGAGCTGCGAATCAGCGATCTTGCTAACCACAAAACCACAAGTGTCCCCACAAAAAGACTATAAACTCAAAGAAAAATAAGATTCTTTAAATATTTTTTTTGAAAAGAAAAGGTATGGTCAGGATCGGAACTCGAACCGGGGTCTCTCACCTCTCCGTGGTGACGCCTCAACCATCTCGGCCACCCTGGCTCACTTCACGGCCAGCCATATCCTCTCTTTTCACTTGATCCTACATCTCCGTGTTCTCGCAATTTGCGATGTATACACGGGGAGAATGTCAATTGAACATTACTTTATTTTGGATCTAGTTACTTCTCCCCGTGTATAAATCGCAAATTGCGAGAACACGGAGATGTAGAATCAAGTGAAAAGAGGGTATATGGCTGGCCGTGAAGCGAGCCAGGATGGCCGAGATGGTTGAGGCGTCACCACGGAGAGGTGAAGGTCCCAGGTTCGAGTCCCGGTCCTGGCCATATCTTTTCTTTTCAAATAAAATATTTAAAAAATTATATCATATAACAATAAAATAAATTATAAAAATAAGATTCACTTGAATAAATAATATATAGGTGAACTAACACCATTTCTAGTTGTACTAGTATACTACAAGTAGCGCCACTGGATTTAGCAAGGTACGATAATACCTGCTTTCGTGGTTTAAAAAAATAAGGGGACATTTTTGCTGCAGCATGGCCTGAAGAAAATGGAATGAGGTTTTTTCCTTTGGGAGAGGGTGGAAGGAAGGGAGGTGATAATGGAGCGATTGGAGTGGTAACTGAACCGTGGGGTCGGCGCGCTCCCTCCTTCGTCACTCCATCGCCTCGTAATAACACTAACACTAACTAGTTGATTCGCGTTACGATCCGTATCGGGGTTATGTTGTGTTACCTTTCTTATGGGACAGGTTTACTTGTGTAGCTGTCATTGTTGTAAGTTTCAAATAACTCAAAAAGTACGATCATATGAATAATGAATATATAACGTTTTTATGTTAGTAAGGATCATCAAAGCATTTTTCATTTATAATTAGCACACAACTGTCCTTTAATTATGAATGAGACAAATAAATGAAAAAAACTGTACCACTAGCATCCCTTGAACCCCAGGATGTCCGACAGGATCGACCCGATTTATAGAATTAATAATTTATCTACAAAACCTTCCATAAAGATCTCAACATTCCTTTCGTCCTCGACCTCATCCCTACTAAATTTTCAAACTTTCACCAAAACCTTGCCTGTCATCCCAACCCCCTGGCTCAGTCACTATCCAGTTCCACACATCCATATAACCCACCCCGCCGTCTAAACCGGCAATGGCCCCGAGATCTGTTGTAATAATGCCATTTGGAGTACTAACACTGGCCAGATTCTCCACTCACGACCTGTGTGGGTGTGTGAAGCGCCCTTACCAGCTTCCATTGGCGTTTAATGCCAGTGACGCGGCTGGGAAAGGGAGCAGGGGCTTCCCGGACTCCTGCTTTGCCCTCATTCCTGGGAAAGAAGCTCAGTTCGGGGACCCCAGGTAAATTGTAAATAGGGTATGAATGTGTGCATTTTATTTTATTTTATTAGTAGTATTATTATTATTATTTATTTTACTTTATTATTTATTTTACTTTAATATTATTATTACCGCATTAATTTCTTTCTGTTACCGCATGTATATATTTATTTATTTTATTTTATTTTATTTTGTTTATATTATTGTTTTGTTATGGAATGACTGTAAGCTACACAGCACTATTACTTATTGCCCATAAGTGGCAGATTGTAATATTTCAATAAAGTGTTAATATAAAAAAAAAAATAAAAAAATAAAAATAATCTATCTGTCGCAGGTAGTTTCCTTTTTCTTAATATTTGTCTTTACATAGGATAGGATGTTAGTAATTAATAGCTTAAAACAAAGCGACCATGAAGTACATGCCCTTTCGGTAGAATTTTAAACTTTAAGGGCATTAAAAAAAAAATCATATGCTTCCATTAAATTAACAGGATACATGTAAGCATTAAAATTTTCCCAACGCCTTTCAGCCACTTCCTGAAAAGACTAGACATTAAGAATGCATCGAAAACAAATGGCAATATCGCTTGAAGGAGCTCTAGTGCCATTAGTCACGGCTTCGCGACTCCGAGGGAAAGAAGACTACAAAAGGTCCAACCGAGATGGAAGATGTGATTGTTTGGGCTCACTCAGCCGAGGACACGCCATGTTCTCTCTTATCTCTCCCAGTCCCGGGCAGAAATTTGTAGTTTGTAACCAACGAGTTTCGGCTTGGGCACATTAGGCGGGGCATCGACACCGATCTGAGTCAGTTTTGGAAGCCGAGTTGGTTCTTGAAAAGTACACCACTTACTATATTCTATTACAACATTCATCATTAACAAATTAGATCTGTAATCATTCTATACAATATTCCCGAAGTTATATTAATGAATATTAAATATTGTAATGTTTTTTTGTAATGCGAGTTTGTTGTTTTGGAGAGTAACTTCTATATCCTGTAATCCAAATTTTTATCAGTATATTTCAATCCATTTTATGAAGATAGAACCATTAATGTTATCATCGTATTAATTATTTCACAAATTAATTTTACTACAAAAATTAAAAATAAAAACGTATACCTTTTACTTACACTATATATTGTACTTTATACATGTTTATTGTTTATTACTACTGCTAACATAGGCAAGAAATATTAAAAAGAGTCTAGTGAATGATAATGTAGAGAGATACTAAGAACGAACTGTCAGAGTGTATTGCGGGTCACATCTTTCTCCTGTCCTTAAACAGTTTTTTTATCATCGTCAATGTTTTCTGTTGTTTATTATATTTACATTAATCATTTTTTATTTGTAGCTAATCTGTATTATATACTTTATAATATATTGTAAAAATAATTTACTTACTTATAGAAACTAATTGAGTCATTTTATTTTATATTGTACAGACCTGAATGGTCAGGCTTCGTTTAGTTCACTCAAGTTGTTACTATCTAAAAGATTAAAGATGGAATCTACAAAAACATTTATGATTAAGGTTGAAGAAATTGGTCCGGGTAGAGGTCACTGAATGAAATTCTCAAGTCATTTCAGAAGATCTTTATTGATAGCCAACGTTTCGACCTACGCTGTAGGTCCTTCTTCAGGGCTATATGCAAAATACAGACAATTTAAGAAAACGGTACGAATATATTAAAACATTTTAAATATAGATAAACTAAAAGAAGGCGAATACAGGCAAAAAAAAAAATTGATAAAGGTGTACAGTAAAGTAATTATGAAGGTTGAAATGTAGAAAATAATAATAAAACATGAAGAAAATAATAATAAAACAGAAAGTGTTGACAGTTAAAAAATTAAGGTAAACTGAATATACAATAGGAATGTGAAATGATATGGGTAAATTAGAAAGTGATAAGAATTAGGCACTAAAATTATAGGTAATAAAAAATAGGTCTTCCTATCAATATTAATACTGTATTTTCTAAAATAATTTTTATTTTCAATTTTATTTTATATAATTCGTTTCTAGATTTTTATAATTTTAAAATTGTATTTCTTCTTTTTTATTACCTATAATTTTAGTGCGTAATTCTTATCACTTTCTACATTTACCCATATCATTTCACATTCCTATTGTATATTCAGTTTTTATTTTTTATCTGTAATACCTTAATTTTTTAACTGTCAACACTTTCTGTTTTATTATTATTTTCTACATTTTAACCTTCATAATTACTTTACTGTACACCTTTATCAATTTTTTTTTGGCCTGTATTCACCTTCTTTTAGTTTATCTATATTTAAAATGTTTTAATATATTCGTACCGTTTTCTTAAATTGTCTGTATTTTGCATATAGCCCTGAAGAAGACCTACAGCGTAGGTCGAAACGTTGGCTATCAATAAAGATCTTCTGAAATTACTTGAGAATTTCATTCAGTGACCTCTACCCGGATCAATTTCTTCAACATAAATTATCATAGGTCAACAATTATCATCAACATTTATGATTTAGGAATGTAAATAGATCAAATTATTGAATTCAGCAGTGATTTAAAGACCAATTTCCATTTTTACCGGATAATTTGAAATATATTGGAAATTAATTTTAAAATTTGAAATATAAAAACTTGATTTAAAGATCGAAGAAGCTGATAGCTCTTATCAATAATATTTACATTATAATAATATTTTATATATTATTATTTTACTTTTTAGTAATTACTTTTGGTTTTTCGGATAGAACCATACTGTGGCCGTTAAAAATGCAAAACTTAACTAAAAATTCTCTTGTGTGCGTTTCCTTTGATTAGGTAACACTCATTTGTTGTTATTTAATAAAAATTATTAATTAATTTTGATTCCAGTCTAATCCTGGAATATCTATACGTTATTAAACTTGTCAAAAAGATCGAAGGCTGATTAAAATAATTTTTATTGGTATTTTATGGAACTGTTACATGTTGCGTGTTACATGTGTATACACGAGTGCATATATGAATGTATTTGAGAGCGGGAGTGTTTCATTATTAATTGAATTTAAAAATGACAATTAACTTCTTATGGCTCGCTCGTAAAAGTAGCGCCTTTGGCGGATATCTTTATCTTTATTGGCCATCTCTCCTTCCGCTCTCTACTTCTTCTTCTGCCTTTTCTTTTATCGCATTCGCACGTTCGTGGCGGGAGAAGGCAATCGTTGAAGGCATATTTATGGAGAGGGGGCGCTTTTTTCTTTCACTGTATTTTTTTTTATTAATCACTTTGTTAGAATAATTCGTCCTTCATTTGTCAATGAATAAATCAAATTTTCCCGCCTTCCCCTTTTATTATCCGGGGCGATTATATAACTTTTATATAATCATGGAGTTAGTTAATATTTACAATAAATCTCATATTGCATTTTATCCTCACAGTGTAGTTGATTCATTCATTATCTTAGTTATACATTTTTTTTTTTTATTCTGTATCCTTGTTCGCGTTAATAAAAATTGTTGTACTTTGTTTTTGGAAAATTCCCAGACTCGTCATTATCATTTGTGGCTTCTCAACCTTCAAAGATTTTAGGATTTAAGTAATGGCCATCATCCTGTTCGTCAGTATTCAGACCTTTCACCAAATAATAATCTTTTATTTAGGCCTAATAATAAATCAGCAGTATTATCATGCTGATTTATGGCTGGACTTTCGATAATATCTTGAACGACTTTTCTTTCACTAATAGATTAAAAATCGATTGTATTCTAGCTATCGAGGACAAAAATGTTCTTATAAATTTTTATCTCTAATTCACGGTTCTAATGTTTTTTCAAAACTTTTTTGACTGTTATATTAGATTTCCTTCATATGTACTGCATTTAGAATTTCCTCATATTAACTCAATCTTATTGGTACTTTGATTGACCGGACAAAATTATCTTTGGTACTGATGTTTTGTTTGTTTGTTCATTTAACGTCACTTTATGCTGCTATGGCTAATCGGACGATGCTACATTTGGAGGTCTAAATTTTGCATATCCAGGTTTAATTAGGATAGGGATTTTTAACGAGTACCTGACACCGTATAGGCTCGGGACCCCCTTTTAACTTCCCTTCCGAAGGACGGCATAACCCCTTAATTTTTTACTCCCTTTAAAAATCCTAGCGTCATTTGCAGAACTACTAACCCGCGATCTTGGGCTTAGTAGTTTATGCTAACCACAGGTCGTCCCTTGTTACTGATGTTATTGTTTCTTTTTTTCTGATAAAGGTCTCTCATCCACCTTCAGTTCAATCATCTACAGCTTTTTTGTTTTCTTTCTCTCAATGGATTAAAATATAAATACATATTGCTACAAGATATACACAAGATTAATTCAATAGAAAATGTCTTTAAAGTTTAGGGAAACATTTTTTTTGCACGCTCATGTATGTTGGTTGATAGCATGGGTTTATACTCGTCAGATTGATATATGCCCACTACGACATTTTAAATGCGTGCTGCCTTTACACCGCAGAGAAGAGATGGGAATACGAGAGATGAGCACTAGGTATGCGAGGGATAAGGTGGCCAATTTGTTGGGTTCGAGGCCCGCAGCGGCAGCACAACTCTCTCCCTCTGCCAACTATTGTGTGCTAATCCCCTTCTTTATAGCCCTTCTTCACAATAGTCACTCTCTGCTCTTCTGATATATCTGTCTCCTCCTGTCCCTCTTCGCTTTTCCACTTCTTCTTCTGATTATTTAAATTATATGTATAGATATATATTTGAAGGGAACTCTGTATCTGAGTGCTTGCTGGGCTACTGAGCTCTTCGAGACCGCCAATGCCAGATAAATTTTTTATTCAGTCTTGGATTCACTCTGACTTTATGAAGTGGATAGCTTTAATTGTGGAGAAAACTTGCTGGCTACACAATCGAAGACCTAGGAATATTTGAATTTGAACAAATTCTGAATCAAAGATTTATAACAAAGTATTACAACAACTCTTGTTATTGTATGAATAGCTTCTTTTATTTACCAATAAAATTAATAGAACAATTTCTCTCTTTTTTCCTGAATCCTTGCTTCAGAGAGGGAGGTTATTGTTTCTTAAATTACTTAATATGTATTTGAATTTGAGGATAGTATGTAATAATAAACATACTAAAGCAGTTGGATGATTTTGAAATCAACGCCTACTGGTAGTAGCTTAGTAGTGGAGGTGCGTGTACGTGTTAGTGCCCCATGAAGTGGATTGAAGGGACTATAAAGGGAGAGGTTAGGAAGACGAAGAGGTGTCTCGATGGGTGGTGCACTGCCGGGCAAACTTTTACTGCCCTTAAACCCTCCCGCGTTCGTTGCCTCTCTGTCAACAACTCAAGCTTGGTTCTTAATCGTTAACACTTATTTCTCATTAAAGACTTGCCAATGCTTAGAAAATTCAAAATGAAATTAGTATTTATATACTTGTCGTACAGCCTCAGTTCTCAATTTCCTTTACTTTAACCCCAGGAAAGGTTTTTTTTTTATCATCGAGCTTCAAGAAGTTTTCCAAATATCGCAGGGTCGATTCACTAATAAATAATTGTTGGAAAATTACCGCAACGCTTCATATAACCACCACTTAGTATACTATTTACTGGAAACATAATCGATATTTAGGTTCTCGTTACTGTTTGAACCAATAGTTTAAATACTGAACAGGATAGTAATAACATTCAAATAATATAGATGGTGTGATTTTTAGATTTAAAACGTATATGCAATGGCTGTACCCTAGATTCCTTCTTAAATTTATGATAGATTTATGTCAATTTGTATATTTTGTCCCTCTCTTTGTAAGCATGAAATCTTCAATCGCCTAGGATATTTAAAAATCTCCTCTTTGAATTAGTTAAAATACAAAAATATAACGACTTAAAAAAAAAAAAAATTAATGTTTATGTTACTAAAAAAATCATTTTAATACATTTTTTTTCTCATTTACTATCTTCTGGAACTCATAGGTCGGTCCCCTATACTCTCCTAAGAGGAGAATATAGTGACAAACAAGGAATTCTTGGCCAAATCGAAAGTTGTAACTTCATTGTACGAAAATGTATATTTTTAAATAAAATAATACTTCTATAAACGTATTACACTCTCATATTATTGTTGCTTTTAATTAAAAAGAAAAAAACTTAAATCTGAGCTGGTTGATCCTCGCTAGGACTAGGAGATAGGAGAGGAGAGGAATTGTGCCTTAATTGCGTGCCGGGATGTCAGCGGCTCCGCGCCCTTGAAATTGCCCCCTTTTCATTTCGAAATTCCTCTCCACCCCCCCCCCTCCCCCTCCCCCCTCAGGTCCTAAATGTAATATATCAAGTTCCATAACCTTAGTCAGCCAGCGAAGAATAATAACTTTTCTACAGCGCGGCCTCGTCCTTCCTAAGGGTCCTTCATTATTAGATCGGATTAATTTAATTTTGAAACATCTCTTCTTTAATTTTTAATTTATTATATACTAAAAATAACAATTGTGATAATAACTGCCGAGCGCTGAGTTGCCCAACCGAAGGTCATGGGATCCAAGCCCGCTTTTATTTATTATGATCTATGATAACGGCTGGAGATAGATCCTATCTATGACTCTCCTGGGGTTCACCCAGGCTCTTAAAAGTGAGTACCCATTATAAAGGGGGATTTTGCGATGGGGATATGTAGATTTAGGAGAAATCTACTTCTTGCACAACCGTTTTCCAAGAAACAGTTCTACACAGTTGGACTATATTGTTTGTTTGTTTATTTGGGCTTTAAGGCGTAAAACCCCAGGGTCATCAACGCCATTGGACTATATTGGTATTGATACAATAATAGAATAACAACTACTTCTTTAGATTGTTTCTTCTAATTCCTTCATGTTCCTTTATTTTATAATAATGCCACTGTGGGTGGTCGTCACATTCGTCAGGAGTGTGTTATTGCACATGCAACTGATACTGATGACAGCTTTCAACAGTTTTATTATTATTATGTAATATATGCATTCCCGGTGAATAATTCGAATTTTATCCAGAGTGAGGGAAGTGAAATATGATGTCTTTGGGCGACTAAACAAGTTCAAAAAACTCTTTGTGGGGAAAATTCGACCTAAACACTTGTTCATTTTGACTTAAGATTTATTGATTTTTAATAAATTGTTTCAAAGTGTCATTACTGAATAAAATGTGAAACTTGGAAATTAAAAAATCGGAAGCTTCAATGAATAAAAAATGCTATCGAGCATTATGTTTGGATGCGGTGTATTGTTGAAGAGTTTCGATAACAATCCTCCTGACTTGGTATTCATTGCTTGTTGACAAGGACCTCTTAGCGTGCGGGTGCCTGCTCTTTCTTCGTCGCTAAGAAAAACCCGTCCGCTAATTACTCCTGAAGGGAAACTTCTTCGGAGAGGGAGCGCAATGACTATGTAAATGCCTTTTTTACCTTCTTCCGACACAGTCGTTGTTGGAATTGGCTTATAAGAACAACGAATAACGAATTCCACTCATCATACTGCCAAATCGCCTTCAGTCAAGGATTTTTTTTCCCTTCTATTGGTTTACTTATGCAAATCGACTAGATGTTCCATTTTTTCCGTCTAGCTTCTGAATAATAATGATACCGGATCCGAATCAATGAATATGTTCCTTTATCGAGTTGAGGAAGTGTTTCCCATAATTATACAAAACTATATTTTACAGGTTGGATAGCGTAAATCTTTAGAGGAGCGGGAAAGGTCCTTGTAAGGAGGAGGTTGTGACTGACTGAGGAAATGCAAATGGCGACCCGCTGTTGCGGAATGCAGCCGGCTAATTTATCTTCTCTCGGCCAATTATCTTCCGTCTGCTTCGGCCAGAGGATCGAGGATCAATCTCCTTCGGTGCGTTCGAAGGAATAAAAATGCGAAAAGTGTCTCCTTTGATATAGGCCGTCGGAGCGGTGTACCGTTAGTTGAGATATCGTCTGTTAGTAGAGGATAGTCGATGTCCTAATGCATTTCCTCTCTCAGATGTTGGGGTATTATAGAGGTTCTGGAGTATTATAGAGGTTCTATTGTATTATAGAGGTTCCTTTACTAGGAGATTTACCTTACTAAATTTAAAGGCCAAAAGTTAAAACAGGTAGGCCTCTTTTTTTTTTCAATGGGATTACAACGAAAGCTGCATTCTTCTCGCATGTTAGAATGCGGGAAAAAAACAGAAGATACACGAAACATCAACTGTCGACACTTGATCAATTCAGTAAAACATGCATTCCCGTCACCTAATCTCACATTTATTATTTTATTACATCATTGCGCAATACTACCTTTTGCTCGCGGCTTCGCACTCGTGGAATTTGGTCTGCCACATAAAGTTTCGTGACAGATCATTTTAAATAAATAATTTAATTTTTTTTTTTAACTGTAAGTTATTTGTACATCCAAAATTTCAGATGTCTAACTTTAAAACTGACGGATTCCTTACAATCTTTGAACCCCTATTATATTAAGGGAGAAACCCTAGGGGGTTGAATTGTTCAAATTCCTTTCTTAGTGCTCATTTAAGCTAATTTTAAGATGCTAAGTATAGTAGTTTCTGTAGCCTATGTCCTTCCGCAGGCTTGAGATTATCCATATTAAATTTTATTACGAACAGATCAATACAGCCGTGATACATTAACACTGATTAACGACCGGAATGGACAGAAGTTACTTTCGTTTACTATTGTTCGTGTCAGTTAAGGATTAGTATGTTCATTTGTCGTACGGCAGCAGCGAGAAATTAAAACTGAAAGGATTAGAATAATGTACATATGTAGGTAATTTATGGATGTGTTTTTAGTTTTGGTGGTCCTACTCACCTACTGCAATATACTCCTGTAAACTACGTTACTTGATTTGTTTCGTTCAGCGAGCATGTGGATTTTCCAGGTAGGAAACACGTGAGGAAGCTACTCAAGGGGCAGAATTTTATCCGACTTAATAAGTATACATACATACATACATCCATCCTCGCGAACTTTCGCATTTATAACATTAGTAGGATTTATTATATTACACCACTTTAGAAAAATAACTTAAAGACTTATAAAGCAAAGCCTTTTGTCTCAAGTCATTTCATTTATTAATTGTTCTGAGTTTTATTATTTATTTCCAAACTGAACCACTTTAAAGACGAATGGCACTCGCCCATTCGCTGAGGAATCCCTAACCTATCCTCCTGACCTTGACAGGACATACTCCCGTTTCCTCCATCCATCATCCAGAGCGACAGGCCTCCCGTAGCGCCCCTTCCAGGCATCCTCTTCTCTACTAATAGTCCCGTCAACCTAGTCCTTTATTGTAATTTTAATTTTAAATAATTCCTAAAATTTTTGTTTTATTTTCTATGTTTTAATGTTACTAAAACTCAACGTTATTTTATCGGTTATTATACTGCATAAATGTTAGTATCCTCCCCCTGAGTTTGTGAGGTGTATCAAATTGAAGTTTTTTTCTAATAAGCTACAGAAATTCCGTTGTTTAGATACCATAATATCCTTAACCTCCGGGGCATCGTCGACATCGCGAGCGTGGCTTATTAAATCCAAGTGTTGGAGGATCCGCCCCGCAGGTATCGATGGGTCGATTAGTTAATATAAGCCGGTATCGAATCATTATAAAGTAGAAAAAAATATCTGAGGGGGGTGTCGTAAAGAGGAAGGCAGCGGAAGAGGGGGGTGTTTTTAATCTAATGAACCCGTTTATAATCGAGTTGCTTCCTTAATCCACTTCCCTATCGATGGTGGAGGGGTTAGTGGTGCCCAGGCTTTTGTCTCTTATAGGAATTTAAATTTAATCATCTAACGCTAATCCCAGTTATCTTACAGTCCTCTTTATGTAATAGATTTTTAATTTATTAATTTCCTTGAGGTGCTAACTAGTCAGGTATATTCATTGCTCCTTCATCTTTGGAGTGTATTTTATCGCCCTCGAAGATCAAGAACCAACCTTGGTACGTCATCGGCTGCTTTAACCAACCCCTGCTTTTCCTGCATACCATCTCTGGTGAAGTGAAGCAGGGTTCTTCTGGCTGCCTCCCCTAACATCTGTGTGTGTGTGTGTGTGTGTGTGTGTGTGTGAAAGTCCGGCGATGCAGAAGGGCGCCCTCGAGGTCTTGGACAATGGACAATGGCCACGTGGCCGGTGATGGGATTGGCCCTTCGGTCGGCTGCCTGCAGTTGTTGAATCAGCGATTGTCGTTTCCCAGGGGTTCCTTTCTGGGAGGATCGAAGAAGCAACTTTATTAGTCATGTCAAGAATAATCTAAAAAAGACCGGTATTTCCTCTTGAACGGGGTTTCACTGTTTTGTTAAATTGTCCTTTTGCTGTGGATATGGATATTTGCTTTATTTAACATATAATTAATTATTTAGTTACAGAAAAATTAATGTTTTTTTGCGAAACAAATTCAGTATTTAATTTAATAAATAAAAAAAAAAAGAAAAGAAAAAACCTTTACCAGTACAATCCATTAAGTCTTATGTTCAGTCAAGGGCAATGCCTATTATAATTTTTCTAAAGCGACGTTTGTGCATATCTTAATCACTCTTACTCACCAGGCTTCCCCTCAATTTAATTTACCAACTTTATAGAGGCAGAATAAACCTCTGGAGGTTTTCCAGACCCTATTTAATTAATACCATATTCGCTATAGCCGATCTTGAATGTATCAATTCACTGAAATCCTCCTGGAGGCTCACTCAGGCTTTATATAATGGGTAGCCATAATTAGGGGAAAATCTCAATCAACAAATAGCCTCCCTTCATAACCGTTGTCCTAACACGGTAAAAGCAGTTTTGTCCTACCATGCTCTGAAGCGAAGAACCTTCCAGATATTCGATAGTGGTTAAATATTTTAATAGAAATGCAATAACACAATGTAGTCCATGGAAATTCGATTTTAAAATTAGTGGTAAGAAATACTTAATGTTTTAATTGGAACAAATTACGTTGATTTTGCAATGTTGAAGAAAATTAAATTTTTCGACTAAAGAGAAAATAAACTTATTACAAACATTTGGAACATTCCGAGGTCATTTAACTTAAAACTGAGTTTGCAAACAACATGAAAAATCTAGGTTATTTATTTTTTTGCAATTTGGCGCCCAAACGTATCATTGTTGTGGTTGATGTTGATAACGCATTCCTTGATTACTTATTGTTTTCTTTTATATCCAATATATAGTACTAAAGAATACTTCAGTCAAGAGGTTGGATCGATATAACTACCATTGAAGTAGTTGCAGCAGTAACACTATACGTTCCCTAGCGTTACGTAGAGATATAGTTAATAGTTACTAATGAGGCGTCAGGTTCAATGATACTTAGTAGGAAGAGGAGAGAGAATATTTGAATAGTGCGAGGGAACTGCAACCATGTCACGTACTCCACTCAGCTGCCAGCTAACAATATATCCATTGTGATGGAATCAAAAGTCAACTCGCCCCGGCTACAAAGGATGGCCACTTAGTGCTCTTGACAGCCTGCTTCGTGTGCTCCTTACTAATTGCATCCAGCCAGTGGCGTAACAATGCCATAGTATGTCTATCTGTAACAATAAGCCACAATTATCGTTCGGCTATACAGAAAAAACAACACCTGTTCCACTACAAACAGTGAAGGGTTTTGGGTTAAGTAGATGGCACAGTCTGTTTGTGAGACAACGGTTTTTCAGGATAGTGATTTGGGGGAAATTTCGCTTACCAAAATTTTTCTTCCAAGCCCTGATTGATAGATATTGGGTGACCCCAGATGGTCCTGCAGACCCCACAGGGACGATTCAGTCATTTATGTCAAACGTTTAAACAATTTTTGTGCTACAGCCAGATCTACTCGGGAACAAATTTTACACATTTTATTTTTCTCACATTTTAAATTCAAATCATTAAATTCAATAGATCAACATCCGGTTGAGGGATAAAAAAGAACTAATAATTTTCTGTGCAACAATATTGCAGTTTTCCTATCTTTACACAAGTGCATAGTTCTGGCATAGAGTGCATACCGCACATACATTTTAGAATAGCTTCTGGTACGGTATAGCTCGCTCTGCTTTGCTATTTGATCGTATCCTATACCGCATACCACCTTCTCCGTAACCAGCCTATATAAGACTGGAGTGAATTCCTTATATTTTTCTGCTTGTCTTTTTTTTTTATCAATGTTATGAAGTCAATAGAGGTCTGTATAGTAGATTTAATAAAAGTCTAATCTATCCAGTTCTAAATTATTTAATATTAACTATACTCAACCTATTGGATTGAGATTATAATGGGTGTATGTTTGTTAAAAGCTCACAATATAGGGAAATTATATCTGTACCTCAGAGGTAAACTATCGTAACTGAAATTTTTCAAACTTTACAGGAGAGCAGTTTTAATGTTAAATTTTCCTTTTTATTGTACAGATATTCCGTAACAGTGATTAAGGTTGTCAAGGCATCTATTGCTTATTTTTTAATGTATAGAAATAAAAATACATAGTATACTTATAATGTACAATATAGATTCAACTTATCGGGAATGGCTTAAAGTGTAAGGGTGTCTTGTATCTTGTATATTTTCAGAAAGTAATATCTATTTGTTCACTTTTTTCTTTTTGAAAATCGTTCTGACAATTTGTTTCCATTTATTCATTCTCAATTCATGGTTTGGGTAGAGAAGAGGTAGAAAATGTTCAATATGATGTGTTTTAAATAATTTGTTGCGATGGACGCCAGATATTCGCCGTCAGTATGTAGTATTTTTCTTTCACATGATATTTTTCACTTATGGATATCATTTATTGTAATGGTCTCTTCAGACTTTGTTGATATCTTGTCTTGAGTTGTGAAAAATACTTGCTTATTCCTTACCGCGCCGGTTTACTCAGTTTAGTAATTAAATCACAATTTTATTTGAGACTAATTTAAATTATAATTTTAAAAGTATATTCTCCTTTTTCCTTTAATGTTTATATGTTATTTTTAATGTTGTGTATTTTATTAATTTTGCATAGTATTAATTGTTTTATTTTTTCAATTTAAATTTATTATTTATTTTTTTGTTTGTTCCAGGTGAGTTGCCATCGTATTTTAACGAAGTAAAGAATAAAGACCTGGTCAGTAAGTTGATATTTTCCTCAAAGGATCGCTGTTTGAAAATTATATAATATTTCTAGATGGGAGCTCGTCTAAAAAAATAATCCAGCTTTAGCATAAACTTTTCCTCTATTACTTTATTTCTTCTTTCTTTTTTTTACAAAGGTATAATAAAGTTTAAAAATTACTCTTAATTCACCAACCAACCTTAAATAATCTTCTTAAAAGAAGTTATTACGGCATTAATGAAGGCTATTAGCTCATTTATTTTTCTTTTTTTTTGTCGGGTCTGATCCTTTGCAATAAAAGCAAATAATCGCTCTTCCGTTTTAACACTGTATTTTATCCTTTCAAAGGCCGACAATCTGGTAAAAAATAAAAAAATAATTCTCAAAGGCTAAGTATTGTTATTAACTTAATGAATTCCCTGCTCGGGTCAAAGGTATGAGCTAGACATCAAAGGGATACCTTGTAAAAAAAAAATCTTATCAGCAAACTTTTTTTTGGAAAAAACTGTTGAATTGCCCTTTAAAGCGGATCTCCTTCCTCTTTTAATTGTATTATAAAGAAATTACATTATAATTATTACTTCGGAGAGAGATAAAAGAGATGGTGCGCCTTGGAGAATCCTCTTTGGCCCTATAATGAGCAATTACTGAGCCAATAAGGGCATTAAGAGGGATCAGCAACGGCCTTCTTGATAAATACCTTTTGATTTATCTGCCATTAAATGGCAGTGTGCTCGGGCAGCGATGGCCTAATTGTAGCTCTCCCGGTGTCTTATCGCCTGCACCTAATGTCCGTTTTCTTTCTTATTTTTGAAAGTGGGGGTTTGTATAATTCGCCATAGGAGAGGGCAGTGTTTAATTGCGTATCAAGATGTACGAAATTTCTATAAGAATTGCCATAGAAATGACTTAAAAAAAGGTTGAACAATTTTTTTTATTTACTCTCATAAGTTTCGAAGTCCGGTTTCTAATCCGGTTGTGGCAGTCAAATTATTTAATCAGTTGAAGGACGAGGTTGGACTCTAGGACCTGAGAAACTCCCTGGGGCTCACCCAGCCTCTATAACGTATATAATTCTATGAACTCTATGAAGTAGGTAACTATAATTGGGGAAAGTTGAGTTGAGTTTAGCTTGATCTTGACAGATCAACTCTCTGCACAACCGTTGTTCTAGAAACAGTACAACGTGGTACACGTTTTTTTCTCTGCGTCGATTAGTTACCAATTTCTATAATTTGTAATTTTTCTCACCGCTTTTATCCTGAAGCCCATTTTTGAAGCGTTGACAGTCTTTACTTTGATAACCTTTGCCTCCCGTTCTCGTTTCATATATGGTTGTTAACAAATTAAATAATTTATTCGCCACATTTTGATTTGAACTTGGAATCTTCAGCACATCAACTCAACGCTCTACCTACTCCGCTACTCCATTCCTTCTAAATATTCGTGGTCGCTTCTGGTTTATTGGTAACCATAACAACATTCAATGCTCAAGATCTCGGAAACGCAGTTTGGTAGGTGGCCCTAGGATTTTTTAAAAGGCAGTAAAAAAAATTCCTTGGTTATCTCCTCTTTCGGAAGGGACGTAAAATGGGGTCCCGAGCCAGTATGGTGCCAGTAGCTCGTTGAAGATTTATATGCCATTGTACCTTGATAGGCAAAAGTTCAGGACTGTATCATCGCCGAGGGGCCATAGCAACATAAAGTGACGTTAAATAAACCAGCAAGCAAACCAATTAATATTAATAAAATACAGTTATAATGGTTTTTAAAAAGCAGGATGCCCCGCCAGGAGAAGGATAGGCGCTAGGAAGGATTTGGGAGGACAGTAGCTGTGGGTGTTTGTGCCGCGCAAACAGAACGTGATGGGGCATAAAGTCTCCTCCGCGCTCGTTAATTACCAGCGTCGCCTCTGCTCCTACCCGATAGCCCCCGATCAGCGCGCTCTATATTTATTTTGTGAGGTTTTTTTGTTTGAGTGGGGGGATTTAAAAAATGACTGTTTAGAGTGTCCAAAGTGTGCTCTTTAAATTTAGGAAAATGTTCAACGCTGAATTTATTAGCGAGGTTATTCGTCATTTATTTTTGCTTATTTGTTTGTTTTTTTTGTAGTGGGGTGGTTCAGTGGTAGAATTTTATTTAATCTGTTAGCGGAGATGGATCCCATGGGGTCTACAACCCGTCCTGGCCTCACCCACCATCTGTAAAGTGGGTTCTCACAGTGGGGGAAATCTGGCGGAGGAGCATGTTCTAGGACGGATCATTTCCTTGCACAACCGTTGTCCAAGAAACAGTACTCTACTGATTCTCTTCTTCATAGGTTGTATTGGTACATTTTTTTTAATTTGTATTTTACTCAAATGTGTATTCTGTGATGGTCCAAAAATATGATAGGATTTATGCTGAATAGCAGTTCTTTCCGACTGGTGGCCAAGGTCGACAACATTCATTGCTGGGAACTGCAACGAATTATAATATGCACGCTAAACAAATATGCATATGTCTAATGCCTAGACGGTCTGAGGACTTAAAGCTGCTAAGGATACAAGAATGTAGAATACTACAGGATCGTAGGGATTGGTTGGCTGTGGTTGGAGGGAGGGCGGGTTCTTGTAGGACTGTATAGCCAGCATAATAATAATAATAATTTCTGAAATACGCTCTCAATTAATGTTAATATAATACTACTAATTTTTCTAGTAACTAATTATAAATTGAGGCACATACGCTAGTTATATTTAATAAACAAGGGCTCTGTTATCGAGATAAAAAGTTGAATAGGTCGCAGAGTTTTTCACATGTTTTAGTAATTGCCGCTAAGTGAAGTATTAGGAATAGATGACGAGCTGGCATTAGGGAAGAAAGGAGGGGACGGAACAACTGCGGGGAAGAGGAACCGATATGAATAATAAAAGGGCCGGTTAAAAAGTGAAAAGGGCGAGGAAGGAAGAAGAAGAAGGAGCTAGGTGGAGGAGTTGCATCCACTTCCATTAGCCATTTATTAAAGTGATTCTCTCTAAATGTTTAGCCTTATATAAAGCTGATTCCATCCTATCCAATTTAATTAATAATTTAAATAAGGCGAGAGAGTGAGGAAGCGGGAGGGAGAGTGAGGGAGAGAGCGAGAAGAGGTAGGGAGGGGGGAGTTAATAATTGTCGCACTAATTGCCGAGGGTTTATCCTTGCTTCATTTGGCCCATGAATTATTCAGGGCGCTCTGCTCCCGCCGGCGGGAATGTTTTTCTGACGTCACGTCGCTTGTGTATGTGTGAGTGTGTCTGTGTGGGGTGTGCGTCCCCCCCCCCCCCCGAGGGCATGCCCTGCAAAAAATATTTTCCCTTCCATCACACCTGCTACCCCCTCGCACACAAAAAGGTTGTGTACGATAACGAAAAGGAAAAAAAAATAAAGAAAAAGGTAAAAATATATTTATAAATAAAATTTAAAATGGCTATCTTGCCCGTGGGCATCGGTTCAAATGTGGCAGTACTTTTTCCTTCTCCTCACAGCTTCTCTTCTCTTTTTAATTTTAATTTTTTACATAAATGTTGTTTTTATATTTGAGTATTTCTGCTGTGCGAGAGATTTACTAACACTGACAAGGGTGTGTTAACCCAACCTTCTGCTACCCTTAGCTGGCGGAAAGGATATTTCGAAAATATTCTATTCCTCACTTAATTTTTTTTAAATATTTGAAAACAGCTTTAATTTATTTTTCAATTTTATTTCAAACGTTGTTGATGCCTGGTTTCGAAGTATAATACGTGACCTCTTGTTTCGCAAGCAACAGAATAAAAAAAAGAAAAGTACAATAGCTCTAGATTTTCTTCCCGTCATTACTTGAGAGTATAATAGCAAATATTTCTCAATTGGATAAATAAATCTTTTGTGGCCTTGTAAGATTTTATTTTACACCTGTGAAATAATTACAACGTAAAATAGCAATAATGGCTATTCATGTAATAATGAGATAATGATTTTAAATATTTTTTTTAAGAGAAAAGATTTGTCCTGGCCGGTATTCGAACCCGGGTCGCCCACGTTTCCGTTGTTGTGCTCTAACCAACTGTGCTAACCTGGCACGTAACACGGCCGGACAAATCCATTCTCTTCACCGATCCTATATCCCCGTGTTCTCGCAATTTTGCGATGTATGAACTGGGAGGAATGTTCGATTCCTGGACAAATCTTTTCTCTTCAACATAAAAATATTAAAAAATTATATCAATTAATAAAAAAAATAAAATAAAATAAATTCTGGATAATTTCATTTTTCTTTGCTTACACGTTATTATTATTATTTATTTTGGAATATATATATATATATATATATATATATATATATATATATATATATATATATATATATATCAATTGTTCAGTAGGTCTCTTGGCCAATGTCTTTTTAAACTTTTTCTATTAAGTCCAGGTAACAGGGAGTAGGAAAGCGGAAGAACGAGTGCTTTTGGTGGGTTTGGGTGATATTGTGTCGATGAGTGGAATGTTATGTATTTGTTATGAATATATGATTTTATAGTGGGAATGTCCATGTCGTTGTGTATAGTGTGATTCGAAACATACCACGGTGCATTAATAATTTTTCTGAGAATTTTGGATTGTGTTATTTGAATCTTGTGTATGTGAACTTTTTTTGCTGAACTCCGAAGTTCTGCTCCATATGTCCAAATAGGTTTTAGTATACTGTTATAGATAAGTCGTTTGTTCCTCAAGTCAAGTGAAGATCTGTAGTCCAGAAGATGCTTACACGTTATTGAAAAAAAAAAATTAAATCTAACCTGGAGAATAAAAGTATATTACAGTTATGTTCAATTCGAGCAACAAGTAGTGCAATTAAATGGAGAGCGGTATACTTTGTAAAATGAGGGTTGGTCCGCCGCCAGGACTAAGTCTATCCATTATTAGATATATATATATATATATATATATACCAGGTCTGCAAGTTTAAAATGTCGTTTTAATTCCAATAGAATGCGCTCTTAGCCTATTGAAGGATTTGCTTATCTCTAAACGCTATTTTGTTTGTTTGTCATTTGTTTACAAAAGTCAGTTGTTTTTAAGTCGTTTACGTGGACGTATCATACCTTTCTTTGGTGTTAAAAATGTCTAATTTTAAGCCAAATAATTTGCGGCATGTCATGATTTTCTTATTCAATCAAAAGAAAAAGGCATCTGAATGCCATCGAATTCTTGTTGAGACTTATGGCGATCTTGCTCCAACCGTCAAGACATGTGAACGTTGGTTTCAAAGTTTCAAACGTGGTGATTTTGATGTTACTGATAAAAAACGAGAAAATCGACCAAAAAAGTTTGAGGACGTCGAATTGCAATCTTTATTAGACGAAGACAATACCCAAACCCAACAAATGATGGCAGAACAGTTGAATGTCACTAGACAAGCCATTTCCGATCGCCTGAGAGCTATGGGAAAAATTCAAAAGGTTGGAAAATGGGTTCCACATGAATTGGACGAACGACAGATGGAAAAACGAAAAATTGTGTGCGAAATGCTGCTTTTACGCCACGAAAAAAAAGTTTTTTTGCATCGAGTTGTAACTGGCGATGAAAAATGGATTTATTTTCAGAATCCCAAACGAATAAAATCATGGGTAACGCCAGGACAACCATCCACATCGAGTGCAAGACCGGATCGTTTTGGGAAGAAGACAATGGTGTGTGTGTGGTGGGATCAGAAGGGAGTAGTCTACTACGAGCTTCTAAAACCCGGCGAAACAGTCAATACCGACCGCTACCGACAACAAATGATCAATTTGAGTCACGCATTGATCGAAAAACGCCCAGAATGGGCTCACAGGCACGCCAAAGTCATTCTTCAGCATGATAACGCTCCTGCACATTCAGCCAGATTGACTAAGGAAACGATTTCTTCACTTGGTTGGGAACTCCTACCCCACCCGCCGTATTCACCTGACCTGGCGCCTTCGGATTATCACCTATTCTCATCGATGGGACACTCATTGGCTGAGCAACAATTTGGAGGATGTAAGAAAATGGCTCGATGAATGGATTTCAAATAAAGATGAAGCATTCTTTTGGAATGGTATCCATAAATTGCCCGAGAGATGGACAAAATGTGTAGAAAGCGAGGGCCAGTACTTTGAATAAAATATATTATACTTTTTTTTGTAAATTAAATTATATTTTAAGAAATAAACGACATTTTAAACTTGCAGACCTGGTAAGTCTATCCCCTATTATATATATATATATATATATATATACAAGTATAATTTCGATATTATAGCCTTTTAAGGGCAGCGCATGTAACTTATTAGCTGTTCTTTTCACTCATCTCTTTCCTTTGCTCGTATGTCCATCTTTTTTTCCTCTTTCTTCTTTCCACTATAAATACCTTGATATATTTTCGGAATATTTATCTGTCTTGGTATTGTTTTTATTTTTTTCTTCTTTAACCTGGGGTATCCTCAGATGTTTTAGTTCCATCATTTGAATATCTGATTGTTCAACCTGGTTTCGTTTGTTAGAAACAAATTAATCTCCTTTTCCTTATTGGTGATGCCAAGTACTCAGTTCCTTTATACACTTTTATTCTAGGTAAGTTTTCTTGGTCCGTGGATTCCTCTTAGGATTTTCCTTTTTACTATAGCAGATGGGGTGAATTTGGTATATTTTCCAAAATTATAAGCTGGTTCTATCGTTATTTTTTTAAGTTAAAATGCTGAAAAATTACACTGGTCTACAAAATTTAACTTTTTGGGTGCATTTCAATTGAATAATATATTTTTATACTGCATTGAGGTTATTGAATAGGAAAACACGAACATATTTCTTTAATTAGCTCTTATTTTGAAAATATAACTAATATACAAAATTTGACTTTTAGTACCTTGTTAAAGTACAGTCAATTTATTAAAAAAGAACAACTTGAAGAATAGCTTTTAAACTCAATTTTGAGGAGTCTATTAACAGCCGCCATTCCTGTAGATGGTATTCAATGTTCAAAGCGTTCATCAAGTTATTCATATTAACACAAAATGCAAGCTGGTTTTCGGATTTGAAATAGGATATCAAGTTCTTCTGACAATTTTTTTATAAATTTAAATTCTTTTAAAGTGACAAAAATATTGTCACCCGAAAACTGTGACGATTGTGAGGATGTAGGCTCATTGTAGTCAACTTCTATTAAATTAATCTCTTCTTCAGAATTTTTCTGGTACTCTTCGGGAGGTCGAGGAACAGGTAAATCGGTTCCGTGTGGTACAGGTCGCGATACAGAGGCTACGTCAGTGTATACTACGCTTCGTTTCGATTTTCTTGATATACCGTGCTGCATGGGTGGAGTCAAGGAAAAGTAACAGTCATTCTCATGATTGGTAGGTTCCTCCCACATAATTGGAACACCAAAAGGTTCCAATGAACGTTACTTTTTGTTTAGCCACTTAATCAAATTTGTGGAGCAAGTTGTGCAACTAAAATGTAGTACCCACTATTTGTCTTGGTTTTTAATTTTAATTCCAAAATGATGGAAGTAAGCAGTTTCTGAACGTTGAGTTATTGAGCATCTTTGATTAATATGGGTCACCTTACCACATATGTAGCAAAAATTGTCTGCACTATTAACACATTTACGCGACATAATGAAAACGATAGATTTTTCACCAAAAATGTCAAAAAACAAAACAAAACGTTTTAACTGGCTAACCAAACACAATCAGCGTTAGACGCAACAAACAAATATGAAATAATAAAATTTCCGCGGGTAATTCCTAAATATTTGAAATCATTAATGTGATAAATCTTTCGCGCTACCCGCGATTATATTAAATACGGCACAAATGAACAACAAGAGCTAACTATGATTTTTAACTTGCATATTTATCTTCAGCGAGTGAAATGCTATCAATATAGTACATTTTCATCTATAAGACAAATTTGATGTAGGCCAGTGTAATTATTATTATTATGTAAGGTCATTCTTCCTCTAACAAAATATGGCAGAAAAATAATTCTAGAAGCATAAGAGTATTTGACTAAATAAACTTTTAATTTGTTATAATCTTGCCCCATTGATTGGGCTAACATTGGGACTGTGGATTAGATTCCATTAGAAACAGCTGGAAACATGATTTTCCATCAATTTTACCCGACAATATTGTAAAGGCATGTTATTTACATAACAAACAAGAAAAATGAATATTTTTATTTGTTTGGTATTCCTTACTTTTGGGGTTTGCATTTCGATTCGATAGTGTTTTAATTTCGTTTTTTTAGGCTTCTAGTAAATTCTCTTTACTGTATGCTTTGTAGGGCCTTGTGCCAAGAGCACTTTAAGGGTTTATTGTCCAACAAGATCCTGTAAAAACGAACCATAGGTTAACTTTCTGACTGTTTAGGTAATGAGGTAGTCCATCATCGTGGAGGAGATCTTCGCTGATCAAAATTCCTTTTGGGTCTCATCATTATACTAGTTTATACATATTTTATTATGTCATCCTAGCACCGGATACATTCTTAAAGCGATATAAATTTAAAAAAATAAATAATATCAAAGAAAAAAATATTGACGATGTGTGTTAGAGGGGGAGGAAAAAAAAACAGAAAAAGGGTAGATAATTTCCATAAATTATGTAAGAGAAGTGCGCTGCTAGTGGAAGGAGGCGGGGGGGGGACTTTATATATGTAAATGATGAGCCATTATTCAAATAGGAGCTCCCCGCTGTGGAACATGTCGGTATTAGTGTGCTCTCGTCCAAAAGGAAAAAGAGGAGGTCGCAGGACCGGCCGGCGATGCTGTTTGTCATGTAGGGGAGGAGGAGAATTATTTGGAAGAAATATCTATCTGTATAAACTGATCCGACTTTGGGCTGAGTCAGAGTCAGCACTTTCCAAGGAAAAGAAGAGAATAAAATAACTAAAGGTTTTCTTAATATAAGGAATATAGCTAATTCTAAATTGTTGGTTAACTGATTTAATAGGCATTCCATACGCATAGGGAGCGGAGTGGCTCAGAGGTAGAGCACTGAGTTGCCACGACTGAAATCCTGATTCAAATCCCGCTGTGGGCTTTTATTTAGTCTGTTTACGGCGGGAGATGGGATCTAGGACCCTCCTGGGGCTCACCCAGCCTCTATAAAAATTATAAAAATAGGATACCCAAAATAAGGGGAAAAATCTGGCGGTTGAGCGTGACTTACGACAAGTCACCTCCTTGCAGAACCGTTGTCCATGAAACAGTACTGAACCTCAGACCCTTTCACGGGTTGCAGTGGTGTTGGTTTTTTTTTTCCTATACGAATTTCGAACGAACATCTCAACAAAATAATATCTCAAGAAAATCGGCAAATAAATATTTTATGAATAAAAGTTTCAGAGCTAATGCTAGATTGTTGTTTAACTGACTTAGTAGGCATTTCAAAGTTACATGGATTTTTTTTCTCTTTGTAAATAAGATTTCCCTAGGATAATGAAATAAGAAATTAAAATTTCATTTTTTTATGTCTTTTGTTTTGTAATAGTTAAAAAAGGTTTATCTTTTTTAAAATAGAATCAGAATGAGAAACCAATAAAAAAATGTTGAAATTGAAAAGTCTTGATGTTCTCAGACATAACTTTTATACTTTTGAATTTTATTTCCTACTAAGCTTCCTACTAGCTAGCCGGTAAACATCCTCAACAATCAAAATATACTTAAAATAGTATCTAAGATTTAAGTAAAAATAAAAAATTATTATATGTTAGTACGTTCCAGCCGTTATATGTAACGGCCACGCTTCCCAACATTCGCCCTGAAGATGACCTACACTGTAGGTCGAAACGTCGGCACATAATATAAGTACTTCACTTATTCTGTGTTCTTATTGACTGCACCCCCCAACTATCTCCTTTACACAAAAATTATTATAATTTATTTAATTGTTATATGATATATTTTTTTAAAATATTTTATTTGAAAAGATAAGATATTTAAGAATAAAAAATATTGTAGAATCATGACTACTCTTAATTCCTGATAGTGATATGTAAAATGGTTTATAAAATCTACATGTTTTGGTTATGGGAGATAGAAGGTTCGTGGAAATGTTGAATCAGTTTGTTTCCTAATATTTGATACGATTGATAATAGCGATTTTAAAAATAAACAAATATGATTTAAATGTATATAATGCTTTAACTGACAAAACAATCCAGATTTCATTAGTATTTTCCCATTGCAACACTATATGTATGTATATTTGTAAATTGTTATGGATTTGTAAATTATTCTCAGCAGAATTCCACTGTTTAGAGCTGAGCGATATAATTATGTCCTATTGTATGTAACTCATGGTTATATTGTTAGAGTGAAATCGAGAGTGCGTGTGAGAGAGAGAGTGAGAGAGGGGGAGGAAGATAGCAGGGGGGTTGGAAAATGGAAAAGAAGAGGGGGGGGGGATTGTAAATGACAGATGATAAATTTGTTGGCCGTTTTGATAGTGATTATTATTTGTCAAACTGCTTTTCTTTTCCACCGGCGAGATCTTTTCTTTTTTTGCCCTTTTATTGACTGTTTGATGGACCCTTTAGCCGTCCTTGCCATTTATAACTTCTTCTTCGGCTTCTTCTTCCGTGTATTTCCTATTTCCATTTCATTTATTATATCAATATTGTTTTTTTACCTCTGTTAAACTACAAATTCTCTATTTGGAAGTAAAGTCACACGATTCCATTATTTTTTTTCTTATATTGCAGTGGCATGTGCTATAAATTTTTAGATGATGATAATGATCCTGCATAACTTAAATTATTGGTTGACAGGTTTATGCTAAAATAAATTTTCAAGTAGTAAGCGTTGAAGGACTGAATAAACGAGTTTCAACAAATGAATAAATACGTGGTTTATTATTTTATTTTATATTGTTATCTTGTTATTTAGTCCTTATGAAGACTTGCTATGTAGGCCGAAACGTTGGTTTACAATACATAGTTCCTTATTGTACCATCTTTACAGGGAATATTTTCTCCTCCATCAATAAAGTAACTGTCGAGCTGAATAACTAAATTTACTAGAGCACATAATTTAATTTTTCTATATTGGAATGATTTCTATATAAGCTAAACTGTGTCTAAGAGAGCACACTATGATTTACACTGTCATTTTATGTCGGAAAAAATGTTATTGTTGATTTATGAAAGTCTAAGACACAGAGAGACAATAATAGGCCAACCGGCCCTAGAGGGGTAATAATTGCGAAATTATTAATAAATAAATATATAAAAAAGGGTTGTATAAGAGAGGCCCGGGGGCTACTGGAGCCTCCCTTGTATAAGCTTAATGAAAATTCTAACTGGCTGTTTTATACAGGAGTGGGGGGAGGGGGGAGTAGGTTTAATTACATCCCCCCTCCTTTCCTCGCCGCTTCTTGAGGGGGTTGGGGGTTATCATTTGTACACCCGCTCCTCTCTTCAGTTTTATTAAAGTACCAAAGGGAAAAGGGGTGTCGCTATAATACTAATATGTCCCTACTTTATATCCTTCTCTCTCTCTCTCTCTCTCTCTCTCTCTCTCTCTCTCTCTCTCTCTCTCTCTCTCTCTCTCTCTCTCTCTCTCTCTCTCTCTCTCTCTCCCTCCCTTTATATATATATATTTCAGAATTATTTTACTGTAATTTGTATATCTCGGACTTTAAGAAGGAGGAATCTAGTCGTGGCTAGGTCTAGAACTTACTATCCCCGTCCCCTACTTACTATTGCCTATAATCGATGGTTCGCAGCCTTGTATGTGGCCTTGGGATTCTTCGTTATGTCCTCCTTCGGAAGGGACGTAAAATGGTAGTCACGATCCTGTACGATGTCAGGTACTCGTTTAAGATCCCTAACCTAATTGTACCTGGATAGGCGAAATGTATGACCCTATTGCAGCTTCGCCCGTTTAGTGTAAGCAGTATAATGTGACGTTACATGAATAATTAAACAACGGAGGAATGTAGTGACAGTACTTCTTTTCCCTAATGTATTAAAATATACTGGTGAAGATATGTCTGATTAGTTAGGTACTAGTGTTTAACAGGCATTCTATATTAGTGAAGATTTGCTTCAACCTAATCCGATACCTAGACGTATCAAAAAGAAAAAAGAAACTAAAAATTTTCAAGAAATGAGATGGCGTTGTTTAACAATCTTTTAGGTTTCCAATATTTCTAACAAGAACTAAAGGGTCGATATTCATTCAGTTTTTCTGTTATAAATTCATATACGAGGTGCAAACATAAATTTGCAACTCGTATTGGCCGGATTCGCAGCGGCACCGCAACAGTAATGAGGTTGCTAAGGTGTCTTTAGGCGACCTCGACCAACGCGGCATCCTAAGCATCGACTTGATATGCTTTCGGTTCTATACAAGGAAATGTAAACAGAAAAAATCCTAACAATAATGAGAGTGTAAAAGAATCAATCCTACAGTTCGTTAATAAAAAAAAAAAAGAAACTTAAAGGAATCGATATAGACCAAAAACACCTAATCTCACATGGACAGTCTTTCATATAAAGTGAGCAATTGAGTCCCTAGGTAAATTAAGACAAATAAAAATTAAATTGACGAAACGTTTTTCTTTTTTTCTATTCCAGTTTTAATGTAATTTTTAGTTAAGATCCACATTAATCTAATTCTGATACTGTATGGGCTAATATCTTCGAATAAAATAAACCTAGAACTATTTTGTTCTGAAGTCATTGATATATTTAAGTTGGTTAAAGCTGTAATCCTCACTTAAGAGCAGCGTTGTTACATCCACTTACATACAAACTCTTGGGTATATATTATAGGATTTAGTTCGGTTTCTTTTGTTCATTCTTGTTTTTGTGATTGTATATTTAAGGGTTAAAGCCCTGAAGCAGATCGGTGGACGACCGAAGGGCTGTAAC
Source organism: Arma custos (assembly GCA_037127475.1). NCBI lineage: Eukaryota > Metazoa > Arthropoda > Insecta > Hemiptera > Pentatomidae > Arma > Arma custos. The sequence continues at coordinate 100,968,419 of CM073762.1, forward strand.
CATAGATACCTGTTGCCTGGGGATTAATGTTTTGTTGATATGGTGCTCCATTGTGCTGGTTCGATATCTCCCTACCATTGTCTTCTTTGTCCGCGCCCAATCTGTATCGGCTAGCGCTCCGGCCTTCTCGCTACCCACTGTACTCTGCTCCAAGTATACGCATCTCCTGTCCATAAAGTGCAATTATTATATTTATCATTACTCTAAAATTTCATAATGGGAATTTAATTTTCAAACGATAGCGTGTGTTGATGTTCCATTCGTAAAGATGTGTTGTACGAATCAAAGTTTTTATTAGTATATGACTGTGTTTAGTCTGATATCCGTTCGAAATATGATGTAAAAAATAATATAGTACAAAAAATACGGCAGAATTCACACGACCGTGAAGTTAATACAAATTATTTTCGTTCCGTAACTTATTATTTTATTTCCTCTTAAATTCTTTCGAGGAATGAAGATTGAATTGAAATTCGAAATCTTTCATAATAAAACGGTCATTAAAATACTCAGTATAGGTTGTATCTTCACCAGTTATTTAAATAATATTATTAGTAATTTTATTTATACTAAAAATAATAGGATATCTGCACGGCAGGTTGTCGCTTCGAGTTAAGTTGCAAGTTTTAACTGTTTATTCATTTAATTTTTTATTTTTTCCAAAAATACAAGTTAACGTGAGCTTTAGTATAAGTATGAAAATTGAATGAATAGATGGAAATAAGATTTCATTATTCATGGGTAATGAATAGATTTCGGTTATCATTTCACCAAGAAATAAAAGTTTCTACTAACTTTTCGAAGTATTGATGATATATTATTATAATTTATTTATTTTATTTTATTGTTAGAAGCTATAATTTTTTTTTATATATTTTTAAATATTTTATTTGAAAAGAAAATATATGACCAGAACCGGGACTCAAACCCGGGTATCCGTCGTGGTACTTTAATATTTAAAAATATAGATGATATGTGCTTGTTGAAACGTTCATTTATAGCTGAAATTATTTCTGAAGTATAGAAAGTTCCCATAATTGCATTCTCATTCCCATGATAACTTGTATTTTTGGAAAATATTAAAAGGCAAAGGAATGAAAAGTTAAAATTTGTGACTCGACTAGAAGCTATAACCTGCGGAATAATTACCTCTATAAGTATTGTTTAAAAATACTTTTTAAAATAAACTAAATTTATATCTAGTGAATTTACCTTAATTTTATCTGTTGTGTAACCCTCGTAGCATTAACTAGCCAAGAAGCGATTCTTTGAAAAATCGTGAGGCCTCGATTTAACTGTAGGCGCTCTTCTCTAAAAACCTTTCTTTTTTTTCTTTTATTCTTACTCTTCTCCTATTATCCCATTCTTTCCCAATTTCTCGAAGCAAGTCTGTAGCAAATATTTTCAGTACCGCTTCGATACCTTTATTTTAATAATAGCTAATGGAAATACATGTCCATTAATTGAAATAAAAAAATTATATGTAATTCATTGAAGTACAGTGGTTGATGTTATAAAAATTAAACGGACATCCATCGCTTTATAAAACTCGTAAAGAGTAACTGACGTCTGTCATGTTTTATGTAAAATATGAGGAATAAAATAAATATAATCAAATTGAATAAAAGTGAAGTAATACTGTCATCAACGGTAGCTTGTAACTTGTATCGGAACGTAAACGTGAATGGACAATTAAAATTCACAAAAGGGCACTGATGTAGATATTACTCCTGTCGAACACCACGTCAATATAACCACGAATGTTTATAGCGATTTACGTTACACTTTATGGCAAGATAAGAATTAAATTAAAAGTTTTTAGGCTCGTAAAGTTTATGACCCGTTTATAAAGATATCAATTTGAATCATTTCCTTCTTAAAAATATCTGTCATAGTTGTTTATATTCATAATGGCACTCTCTCTCTAACTATCATACGTTTTTTACGATTCCCATTTATCTCTTTTTTTACAACCTTTTCCGGACATTTTAAATTATTCGCTTTTTTTCTTCCTGAAAATGATGCTGCAAAATGTTATGTATTCCATGTAAATGTAATTTTATTTTAACAAACAAAAAGCATAAACATCGATCTCGAAACATTGCAATGCTGACAGGTTTGTTTATATATTATATAACGTATTTATATCAGACTTGATATCATTTCATCGAGGAGATGCGAAAAAAAAAGTCTTGAATTAACAGTTTGCACGAGTTTCCCATTTAACGAATACGGATTTATTTATGGAATCATTTAATCGGGATGTAAATCATCGACCAGAATCTCGAAAAAATTCCCGGCTATTTCTTGTCTGTTTTTGTTTATTTCTTTAGTACAAAAACAATAAAAAGAATGTGGAACAGGGCCCAGTTGGGAAGACGACGAGATGGGAGATTAGAGATTGTAGAGCCCAGGTGTCATGGCAGTTTTACATCATTCACTGAATGAATAATGAACCTTTCCGTAGTGAAAATAAACCTATTCCACTTTTTGGTTTTTTTTAATGGACCTAATTTTAAAAAAACAAGTGAGATCCATTAAAAAGGTCGAAAACACGATTTCGATAGTAATTGGCGACCTGTGATTATTTATTGTCAAAAATAAGATATTTCTATATATATCTACTATTTTTGGTAGTGCTTTCAATGGTAGTATTATTTTTAATTATTTTCGTGACACTTGTGTGTGTACATACAAAGAAAATATTAAATATATTAATATTGAAAAGTAAAAAAGAGACCTTACATAAATGTTAAGACCATGGAAAAATTCCAACGAAAAGCCTTAAGTCTCCAAACTAAAACAGAAGTTTTAATAATAAATAATTTTTTTTTCTTGCATTTTTACTTTCATTTTTTTATATGGTCTTTCGTCTTAAGTTTTGTGATGTTTGCTATTATTTATTTTTCCTGTGGTGCTTTTTGATATTTGGTGAGTGTATATTGAATTTTGAATTTCTGAAGTATCTATCAGCTGTTTTTATTTAACCTTAACCAGGTGGGGTCGAGTAACCTTCCTTATGATTCATTAGTTGCATTTGAGCCTTCGAGGTGGTGGGATGTATCTTGGGTGCATTATTCATGTTTTGTTTTGCTGTTATTCTCTTTCTACCCTGAGGATGCCTGAATGGGCGAAATATTGGACAGATAATTTCTATTTCTGTTTTGGTTTGGAGACTTAAGGCTTTTCGTTGGAATTTTTCCATGGTCTTAATATTTAATATATTGTTTACAAATTAAATTCTTTGTTTTTTTTTCTTCCTTTATCGTAATGAGGTTAAAATAATTTTTAGTTTCACATTCCAATGGCACTGACTTTTTTTGAATTTGCTATTTTTTTTTTACTTTCTGAATTGGTTTGGATATTTTTTTTTCTAAATCTGTACCATTATAGCCCGTGATGGTTCTGCGGTTCAGTACATGGTAGAGTCTGTACTGTTTCTTGGACAGCAGTTGAGCAGGGTGGTGATTTGCCCTAGATCACACTCAACCAGACATTTCCACTTTATTTTGGGTACCCACTTCGTAATGGCTGGATGAATCCAAAGCGGGTCCTAGAGCCCATATGCTCCATCTCCGGGATGATTATATAGAAGTCTGACAACACAGCGCTCTACCACTGAGCCACTCCGCTCCCCCAATACTTTATGTATGCGTTGTTTATATTTTTGTTATTTTAATACTCTTTTTAAAGATTATAATTTTATAAATGGCCATAATGAATGTTTTTTAATGTTATGTTATCTATTCAATGAATATGTGTAAACCTTCGTCCAGTTTTCGTTACTAAATGATCTCAGTGTTTATTAATATTTGTATGCTATTTATTTATTGCGATTTAAGTGGATAGTAATTTTGATTAACCTCTGTTACGTACCCCTCTTCTCATCTTGCTGATTTATGGCACTGCTGCATCTCTCAACCTTTTTCAGTCAGATCTTGAAAAACGCCAGGAATCGAATCCATATCCATATCGATATAAATACTATCGCTATCGATTACATTACTATCGGATCCGAATTTAATTGAGCGACAAATGGTTCCGACCCGGTGAACCCGATGACGAAACCTTTTGACAAGCGGACCGTTGACGCGGGCGGTACAAATTAGATTTTCCGCGAGGTACACAAAAGGTACACTAGCCGGTAGTTGTGCCTATCTGGACGGAAGGAGTTCATTTCAGGGGCGGTTGATCAAAGTGTTTGGGGGGCCGGAATGATGAGCAGAAAATCAACTTGCCAGCTATTTAGGTCGCTTCATTTAACAGTACGGTCGCCTGAACTGGTCGTCACGTGTCCATCTATGCTGGAAGTATGAGTGAATGGATAACGGTTCGTCGGATTCGTTATTAATTATTAGAAACTAATTTCATTAGATTGTGGTGGTTATAAAACAGATCTCTGATATTATGTGACTGTGTTTGTGGCATAAAAAATATAGACAGTGATTACTTTAGATGGAAGAAGTTTCACAGCAATGAGTCTATATTACCTATCATTTTTTTTAATAAGAAACGCCGGAGTTCGAGTTTTTTTTCAAGTTAGATGTTATCACAAATTTTCACTGATAATTTCATTTCTAAGTTAAGTTTTTAGTTCTTTAACAGTACCCAGCGTCCATCCATGATATTTTACCTTTCCCGTTCAATCGATCAATAAAAGTGTTTAACCACTCTCGCCAACCTCAAAAAATAAATCATTACAAAAAATAGCGTATTAAAACGAATGAGAGATTTAAATGTAATTAAGTTTAAAAAACAACAACATAGCTATGCTTCCTTAATCATATTTTATTATCATAAAATGTTGCATATGAAGAACATGACGATAATTATTTTTAAGAAAACTTTTAATAGCCAACTTTTCGACCTTACAACACGCTAATTACTAGTACACACGATTGCATAGTTTGTTTTATGATTTACATTAACATATGTAAATAATACAAGAAACGTGTATGTCATTTTTTGCAATGATTTATTTACATTAACATATGTAGATCATATTTATTATCTGTAATAAACATATGTGTAGCTCGAAGATGAAAGTGGTCCGAGTTGAGGTCAGAAAAAATTTTCTAAATAGAGAGAACTGTTTTTTCTAAATTCAACGTTTCGACTCATATTGCAGTTCTTCTTCAGGGTGGTGTCAATGACAATGGTGTCAAGGGTTGAAGAAATAGCTTATATAATATAAAAAGAAAAAGCTATATATAAATGTGTAACACTTTTATATGTATTTGTCCTTACATTTTAACATATTATCCTTTCTAGAAGTCTAGTGTGACCCCATCTTGTTTTAATACGTTTTTTTAATTGGTGCTTAGTTTTTCAGTGTATTATCACTGCTTCATGATTATCACTATTAACAGCACGCCTTTCAATATTGCATATATCAATTGACAGTTGTATATTAATATTTTCCATCTATCCATTAGATTAGATGGAATGAATAATTATAAATATAATATGGCTATTAATAATAAAATACTAGCCGTAGAGACGGGAAGGGAGGAGATTCCAATTACTAGAAAGGCTCTAGACTGGAGGAGATTCTGGCCCAGTTGGTGGTAGCCAGCGGGAGTCCTCCGCCTTAAAGACTTACTTACTTCTAACTATGATGAACTGCCCTGTCTGTATCCCCCCGTCTTTGGCTTTTGTTTGTTTTAGTCGGAGTCGAACCTTTTAGCTCGGGGGAGAAGGCCAGTCGTCGTAATGATGCTTTCTTTAATAATTTTTATATTTTTAATTAACAATTTGCTGTGGGAGCAAGTTCTAAAGATATATGCTGACGTTACGGCGCGGTACCTTTTGAACTCAGAAGGAGCAAATATATTTTGTCTCGTATTAATTGCTCTTGCTCTGTTCATCCACTGCACGATATCTACCTTAAGGTTTTTATTTGTTTTGTAATTAACTGTCTTAATTAATTAGATGAGGATTTATTAAATGGGACCAAGTAATAAGATATTAAATCGGATGTTGGATACGTTCGGTGATGGTGAGGGGAGGTTTATACATTTTCTTAATTAAATTACGTTCTATAAAAAATGATTTTGCCTTATTATTTAGTCATATTTATCAACTGCATTTTTTATGCAAGTATTGGATGTTTTGACATAGCTTCGTCATAGTAGTCATTCGTCAATTCAAAAAGTCTGGCTGGATATGATTTTTTGTTTTTACCTTGATCACCAATTTAGTTTAAAAAAAATCAAGAATGCGTATTTTCGAGTTTAGAATGATTCGATTTATAAGAGTATTTCTCCCTTATACCTTCATGGCATCGATCAATTAATTCATTTTTTAATTAACTACATCTAAGTCGGTCTAGAATTGACTTTAATGTTCTTATGGATAAATAACGTTAAAGCCTACTAATGTTGGTTTAATTGTTTACTAATAATTATCTGAAATTATAATTTTTTTATTTAAAATATTTTTGTATCGTTCTTTTAGTTCGATGACTGATATAAATTTATTTCTACTTTGTGTTTAATATTTCTGTTCTGTTTTCTTTATCTTATTCCACGTGACTTTCCTGACTGACAGCTTCTATATTGAGTTCGTCGGTTATTTTGAAAGAGATTCTATTGTCATGGAAATGAATCTCTCTTTATTACATAATATACATACATATTTTTATTACTTTAACATTTTATTTTTATTTCTTCCTATTAGCTTCACTTCGTCTTTTATTCATTTTTCGTCGATTATTCATACACTTCATAATACAATATATCTTTGTTGCCGTAATAAAATATCTCTTTTTTAGCAATTCGGTATTTTATATATATATATATATATATATATATATATATATATATATATATATATATATGTATATGTATATATATTTTAATTTATGGTTCTTTTTAATTATTTAAATATTTTTTATTTATTTTTAAGAGAAAAGATTATGTCCGGCCAAGACATAATCTTTTCTCTTAAAAATAAAAAAATAAATACATATATATATATATACACACGTACTTTTGCTCTACGTTACTCCAGGTGTATTAATTTGTAATATAACTTATTTAATGTGGTTTGTACTATAATTTATTTTACAATACTATTATTTGGCCGATCATTTCTAAAGTAAGAAACTAGTTACGTGAATTCCATTTTTTTATTATTATAAAAATGTATCATAAATCAATAATACGGTATAAAATAAACTATAAAACTAGCTTTATTGGGCGGCTTGCGATAGAAGCCTTTTATATCATTTTAATATCGACCACCCGGGTCGCAGGTTGATCACTCTCTGTTTTAATTTATTTTTAATTGGACATAGAGTCGCAATAAATAAATAAATGTGCAATATAGCAGCAATAAAGGGGACGATCCGAAAGTTGATTAGGCCGATAATTAGCGAGCTCTAGGAAATTTATTACCCCAACTTTGCTTCTCCTTTCTTAGCGGCTCCGGCAATTGTTATCTGATTCCTCTTTGTAGTCTTCCATGCTCCCGGGTAATTACATCTATTATCCCAGTTTCATTACTGCATTTATTTCAAATACGTTCGTAAACAAAAGAAAAAGAAAAAAAGAGAGAAAGCCCTTTCGTTTTGCAATGGCTCCTGCGTCCATATATCGGCCATTTACGATAAAGAAGATTAAGACCAAATTGTTGAAAAAGAAAGAAAGTATATTTATGAATAGTTAACCTGAAATAATTTGAGTTGGGAATCATATTAACATACTTTTAATTGTATCACAAGCGATCATTTTAGTTTAGTTTATAATTAAACCATCGCGTTTTTCAACCATGAAAGACCGATTGCCGAAGTGAAAATTAATCAGGAGAAGACTAGGTGCGAATAGGAAAGAGACCCCAAAGGATAATGAATATACTGAGGGTTAGGGGACAGGAATTTTATCTTATTATTTTATCTAGGTTTTTATCTGAATAAAAACAGTTACATGGGTGAAGAAGTGGTACAAATACTTGAAGCAGCAGGGGAAATGTTTAATGTGGTCCGACGGGGTTTCCTGGGAAGAAGGTGGTGCAAAGCAGACCAAACTTGCCGTCTATAAATCAACCTTTCTTATCTTACTCTTCGAAATCGTGAAGCCTTATCCCAAAGCACAGAAGTTAGGTATAAGCCATAGAAATTTGGTATCTGCGAAAAGTAGGAAGGCACGGAGGGATAGGTCTCGAGTGTCACTCTATTGTAGAGTAGCGCAAACTATGTTGGTTAGGACATCTTCTTAAGATGGACTCAGAGAGATGGGCTAGGAAGAATTGCCGCCCTAAATTTCGAATCACCATGAGGTCTTCATCGTTCAGGCCAGGTAGTCGTTGAAAACTGACAGTCCTAGCCCCGATGATGGCTCATAGGCCGGCTTTCAGAATATAAATGTATAATCCCTGACTGTCCACTCCATTATAATAAATCTTTATTGTTGTATCACGTTATATCAGAACCTCCCACCCACGAAGACAGTGGCGTACCCCCAGCCGTGGAGGGGCGACGGCCCCGCGAACGGATCCGCCACAATTCATTTACCCCCCTCCTCCCCCTTGGCTCGAGGTAATTAATGCCAGGCCTGGAATTCCAATTTAAAGTGTTTCCTCCTCTCCCCGCCAGAGCGTGCTCAATCAATTTAAGCCGAATGAGATTTGCATTGGACTAACTTTGTTCACTTTAGCTCCTTTTAGCTTTCTCTCTCTCTCTCTTCTCGCCCCCTCATTCCCTCCCTCTTCATTTCTTTAGTGTGTCGACTTTCTGTGGCTTCTTGGAGGAATTTATTGTACACACTTGAGTCCAAAGTCGTTTCAAGTTTCAATACAAGTCCTTTATCATTAAAAAAAAAATATCCTAGAGGAATTAAATTTATTCTTTTTGTCGGTTAGTGAGATTAGTTATTAAAGATAATATTCCAGAATAATTTCCTGGTTAATTCTATGTACTCGTACGTTAAATTAACTAGTGATATCATTATTATCACAGGCTTATATGGAAGGATAACCAACTTGTAATTTTTAATCACTAACCGCGAAAAGTTATTAAGCAATCTTAACTAAACATCAACTACTTCAACTTTATAGTTCGCAAAGAGGTCGGTAATAAAAAAAAAAATATCTTGAATAAAAGAAAGAGGAAGTCATACAGAAATAAAACTTTCAATTGTTTTAAAACTTAATCATTAAGCAATGGGTCAGCAATAATAATATAATGTCGTTCGTTAGTCTATATTAAAGGAATATATAATGTTAATTGATGCAGGATGCTTATTAGAATAATTGAAAATGACATCATTATAGAAACGTCTTTAAAAGTATAAATGAATTTTATGACTGGAACCTGGCTTCTTCATGATAATAATTACAAAGTATTGCAGTCCAATGTATTAAATACGAATTAAAAGGAATACATTCCATTGTAAAAATATGTTTTGATTCAGACGTGCAGAAGGATACAAAAACTTTCCGGATAAACCTGGGTTTATCCTTATTATAATAAAGCACTGAAAAATTTTCGACTTTTATAAGAGAATCGTCAAAGCTACACACAAAGTATGCTCTTCTACGACGGACAGACTCATCTCGACCGGAGAATTAAACTCTAATTTGAATAAATGCAAATGGAAGGGCCCCATCTTCATTCTTATTGCCTTTCGAAATCAATCTGTAATAAATATGCCTGGCCCCTGATAGACCATGCGAGATAAAATGCCATCCACCTTGTTGATAGGAGTAAAGGAAAAAGAATAAAAGACTGAAAGGCTGGAGGTGACTATCACATGACCGTAAGGGGAATGCGTAAAGGATGTACCCGTACCCGTACCTGTACCTGTACAGATAAGATCGGAAGCGAGAGGACACTGGAAGGAAAAAGGACGAAGGAAGAGTCCTGGCCGGGGGGGGGGGGGGGGTATTAATAATATGATGGATGGGAGCTCTTCTCTCCTGATTGCTATTCAGTTCGCTCCTCAGGATATCGGCTGGCTCTGGGACTGTGTTAGCGGGAATCGATAGAGGACCCTCACTGCCTTCGTTGCATCCCTATGTCTAAGTATATACTCGTTGTAGGCAGGGTATAGCTCAGGTCAGGAATCCACGTGGTTGATAAGAGTAATCATTAAACTAAAAATCAAAAACGCTTGGCATTGGGCACTGGAAATCCTGAAAATTGTCGTAATTGTCCTTTCGCTAAGCTTTTTTGTAAATATTATTTGGAGTGATCTGTGGTCTATTGGTTAGCAGAACAGTCTTCTATGCCCGATAACGCGGGTTCGTAGCCCAGCAGGTGGCCCTAGGATTTTTGAAAAGGGAGTTATAAATATTTAGTTGCGCCGTCCTCCGGAAGGGGCGTAACAACTGGGGTCCCGAGTCTGTACGATATCAGGTACTCGTTATAAATCCCTATCCCAATTAAACCTGGATAGTCAAAATTTAGTATTCCCACTGTAGTATCATATGATCAGCAATAGCAGCATAAAGTGACGTAAAATGAATAAAAGATATTTGTTTCAGTTATTATGTCTTATTATTATGTGATTATGTCTTACTATGACTAAATCGAAAACGTGATTGATGGAAAACTAGTTCGTGTTTTACTCTCTGACTGCAGAAGTTTCAGTCCTATCATCTGTAATAACAAATTTTTGCTTTTTTGCATAGAAAATACTATTTTACTGGTTCAAAAAAAATTAAACAAACTTCCTAAAATATCATGAAACCATATAAACAAGATATAAACAACACAATCCAAAATTTTAAGAAAAATTGTTAATGAATTTTGGTGTATTTAGAATCACTTTATATCACAACGACATGAACATTTGCTTCGTAAAATCATATATTCACAGCAGATACACAACATTAAACTCGTCAACATAACATTACCAAAATTCTCTCTTTCTTTCTGTTTTCTACTTTCTGATAACTGACTTCCTATGGGAAGAGGTGTGTGTGTGCGTGTGTGTGTGTGTGTGTGAGAGAGAGAGAGAGAGAGAGAGAGAGAGAGAGAGAGAGAGAGAGAGAGAGAGAGAGAGAGAGAGAGAGAGAGAGAGAGAGAGAGAGAATAGGAGGGGGGTAGGCTGAGGGAAGAGTAGATTAGAAGGGACAAGATGGATGCCGGAGTCGGATTTGGTCAATGCGGGCAGCGATAAGGGCTCAGGGCGAGGGCTTAGCGGCTCTCGTCTCCTCTCTCTCGTCCTATCTGGGCTCAGCGCTCTCTATAATAATATTAATATCTGAGCTTATTATTGAGTGCGTCTGTACTTCTCTAGCTAATGGCATTGTTCGATCAATTTTAGAGTAGGTAAGACGTTTTGAGAGCCAGCTTTGAGCTAAGGAATACAAAGCAGAAAATTTAAGAATGAAGATAGGAGATGGGAGAGAAAAGTCGAGACCACCAAAAGACCACAGCCCTGTAATAACAACTCAGATTGATGGAAAGGTATATGGATATTGAGATAGGCTAGCTTGATCAGGGAAGAACTGAAGTCACCATAGGCCTTTGCAGCGGAAATGGTCTTGTTATAAAAAGTGGGATATAAGTGCTTTGGAAGTTTTCTTTAGTTCTCTTTAATGCAGGCACATTTTGATACCCTACATTGATTATACATTGAGTTCCTATGGTGAAGGTTCCGGGTTCAAATCTGGCTGTGGCAAATACAAACTGGTAACAGTCATCAATGGATCGTTTTGAATCTGCAGATCCTCCAGTGGCGTTCATCCTTCCTCCATAAAGTGAGTACCCCTTAATTGAGGAAAACACGGCGATTGATCTCCATATCACCGCCTTGCACAATTCCGTAAAAACAGCACATTTTCTACCATGTGCTTGACCCACTATCCTTCGTGAGTTGAGGTATAGGTTTCTTCTTATGAAGGTATAATTTATTTATTCATTTTTTTCTTTTCCTTGATCATTGAATGTTGTTTTTCCTATCAGGTGAACACTTTTAACAGAATGGTCACAAGAGTAACCAACTTAGATGTTTAGGATAAGATGGCGTTGTTATCTTGCGGATGATGACACGACCATCGATCGCGGACGGTGGCTGCACACAGAAGGCCAAGCAGCAGTATTTATTACCTGAGGAGGCGGAGCGATAAATCGAGCTAATGCCTTGTAGAGGGGGTGTTTACCGGCGCGGTTGTGTTGTCTCCCAGCGGCCTCGCTCCATCATCTTCGGGGGAAGGTGTCTTGTCCTCGGTGCGGGGATGTTGTGTCCCAGCCGTATTATAGTGGCGATAAAGTAGCGAGTCCCAGGTGTCTGCTCGCTGGTTCGGTCTTAGGCTTATTAATGTGCTTAAGAACTGAAGCCTGGATCTATTTTAGAGTATTTTAGCCTCAGTAGATGCTAAAGGCTTTACTTTTTGAAGGCCATCGGTTTTGCAGGACGAGGATATGGCTTTGATCACAGTTTTTGCCCCAATTAATGGATTTCTCGTATAGTTGCACATGGGCGTATGCAGATCCCAGAGGATCCTCCCACGGTTTATATTCTTAAAATCATTAATATGGATTATTTGCTCAATAGAAGCTTGATGGGCGAATATGATCTATATAATGGAAATAATATTCATGGTACGGGCATTGCAATATTTTTCACAAAAATATTGTTATATACATTTTGTCATAAGCACTCTTGACTATTTAAAACATCACGTATTATAAAAATTGTTTTTTTTTTTATTGTTACATGTATTTATATAATTGTAACTTAATATGTTTAAAAGTTTATATCCTCAGTTATTTAAAAGCTACAAGATTTTTATATAATATCACAACTTACTCTGCTCTTTAGCCGATTTCGAGATTTGACTATATTTTTTATTACCACTTGTTTGATTTCTTGGCGTTCTAAACAATGAGGTTTTATAAATGTTATTAGGTTACATTTAAAGAACTGTCCGATTCATTAAATTCTTCAATCGGTTAATGTACCTCTATAAAATTAAAATTGAAAATGGCAGGATTGCTATGTAGCTTATTTCTGTGCATTCCTAGTTTAGCGGTGCTACTATGTTTTATATCACTTTACAGTTGCAGTCATTATTCCCAACACGTCCGTATCATATCTCACCTTCCTTTACGGGGAACTTCTACTAAAACCCGCGGTCACTTTGAAGACTTACTAAAGTTCTAATAATCCAGGTGGTACTTGTCCCTTGAGAGGCAGTCCTCCATCCAGGTAAGCCCAGGATCACAGAACGCCAAGCATAAGGCGGTGAGATCACTTGCCTAATGATCCTCCATGATCCGTCTGGGTATCCTGTTTAGTTTGTATGCCATTGCAGTCGCCTAGGCTAAGCTCTGTCCTGTAATTTGTTATACATACAATTATAACAGCAGCCTAAATAACATCTGATGATAAATACAACAATGTTTTTGTTCATGTCCAAACAAATTCTCTTTGGTCTCATTCCAGCTGAATTATGAACTTCAATATGCTTATTAAAATAGCTCATATTTGTTCAGAATAAACATTTAAATGCTTATTTAATGAATTTAAATTTAATGTTATAATAAAAAAAATCATTACGGATCGTACTTATTAATAGTACTCTAATTGTAGTACCAAAGCCTTTGGTAGGATTTGCATGAATAGGGGTTTACCGGTGTCACTTCATGAAAAGCAAACAAGTGACCTAATAGTGCATTCATATATTCCTTGAATTCCTCTCTGCCTGCAATCACTACATCCCGGGTCTCAAAAAGGAAATGCACTGGAAAAAACATTTTTTATTTATTTTCAGCTGTTCGTTTATTTATCATGTTGTAATTATTATTATCTTCCATTTTTGTAATATATTTTAAAGTTACCAATAGGATTTGACTTGAGGGAAAGTACCTATTATAATAATTATTCCTTAAAATGGTTTTATAGCTCATATGCAATATTATCAAAAACAACTTTTCTCTCCAGGTTTAAATTAAAAAACAGTAAAGGTATTTAAAAGACAAAAACTTAAGAGGTTTCCTGTTTCCTGTAAGCCGGTCAATACTTCAAGAGTATTGCTTGATCAAAGAGCATCCCTTTAAAAAAAAGTCTTTCCGAAGAATTAATAACCTCCTACCTCCTAGCAGATTATAATTTATATAATAATTACCTTATGATTGATATTATCTTCTTCAGGCCCATCCGAACCCACTAGTTTCCATCCTTGCATCCAATTCCATTCCGGACAATCCTCCTAGGCGTCTGAAGAGAAGATGGCCTCGGGACCTTCTATTATAGACATTTTATTAGAGTGCTGTCAGTGAGTAGTGTCTCTACATGTCAAATCATGTATTATTTATCCTTATGGCAATTGTACTAGATGTATATATTACAGTTGTACAACTGAATAAAATAATTAAAAAAAAAAGTTTTATCTTAAAAACTTTTGAAATTCGTTTGAATCATTATTTATGGGCTTACAGAAGTTGTTTTGTGATTTATTAAATTTAAAATTTGGATGTATCTTTCTAATGACTGTTAGCACGGTTTATGTCAGATGTGCTGGATTTGATCTTCATTTTTGTAAATTTTTATTTCGGCGTTGCCTGGATTGGTTCTTTAAGATATACTCGAGTGTTAATTTTTGCAGTTTTCCAATTGCATTATAATATTTCAAGTAACCATGTACGGTATTTGACCAGGTTTTCGCCATGATATTAGATCAAAATAGGTTCGTATTTTACAGGAAAAAAAAAATAGCTGCCACAAAAAAGACGCACTATATAATAAGCGGATCTGGGTTATTAGCCGCTGGGATTTAGCCGGCACTGGCATGGGAACTGAATGAAGAGCTTCCGGAGTCAGTGAATAGCTACACTGGGAGCCGCGGAGGACAATTGAAATGAAATGATATCAAATGACAAAAGGCAGAAAGAGTTTCGAAAAAGGTAATTGGAAGGAAAGAGGTAGAGAGCAGAGAGCTAGGAAACAAAGAGAGGAAATCGGAGAGCCGCTCGTAATTTGCTAACCATTAGCCTCGCTGCGCTTCTCGTCACGCTTCTTGTATCGTATAATCATCTAATGTTCTAATGTTACTATCAGTTACCGCTGCTTTTTTCCCTCCGTCCTGTCTCATTTTTTTTTTTTGGACATACGCATGTACAGTTGATTCAGTAGGCATGTGGAACACTCTGAAGTATTAATAATGCAAACTCTGGTTCTTGATGAAAATCTTTAGTATTGTCATTGCCCAGGTATGGTGCTGCCGTCTCGTATACAACTATCATATATGGCGCCCAAACTTGGCCACTAGCCTTGAAAGAACAGGAATAGAATGGGTACTATGGAAATGGAACTTTAAAGACTATTGTATAAATCGAAAGAATGGAAAAGATTGAGGTACGATCTCATGCAAAATATAGAGTGATTTCAATTTCTAGGCTAGTTCTGGGGCTCAACGTTTACGATCCTGGCCAGTCACTATGTCTATAATAACCAAAATAGCCAGACGATTATTTAGTAAATGTACTTTATTTGTTCGTTTCAATAAATTTTTACTTTATAATTTTATACATATTTTATTTGGTATATACCAATATTAGGGTAGCTTTATACATGAACAATATTTTGCGCATTCTGTGATGGTATATCTTTGCTACCTTATCATGCCTGGTTCCCTATAATACGTAGCATCCCGTTCAAGCCGGATCGTCGCACTGTTGTAGCTAAATGGACCAGACTTTCCTTAACATCGTGTCTTCAATATGTTAATCATAATTCCATTCAATTATTATTTGAAAAACCGAAAAACGCGTATATGCGTCCGACAGACGTATATATTTGCTCATTGTCCCCATCGATTGCTTTCGCCGGACGCATCTATCCATAACACTCTAAAGGTTGAGTATACCTTTATTTAAATTACTTGTTTTTGACATGATCTCTTCAGATAATACTATCATTCGGTAACCTTCTCCTTTCTTATTATTATCCTTTCTTCTTATTGTTATTATCATTATTGTCTATGTAATTATATTTAAAACGCACAAAACCTTTTGCTTTCTCTCTATTATTTGATTGTACTAACATTCTGCTATTTTTTTTTTGTTGCAGTGCTTAGCCTAAGGAACACCCAAGAAGAGGAGCCCCCAGACCCACAGCTGATGAGGCTAGACAATATGTTGATAGCGGAAGGTGTTGCCGGGCCCGAGAAGGGCGGTGGTGTGAGCGCGGCGGCGGCGGCCAGTGCGGCAGCCAGCGGCCAGGTCCAGGACAACGCCATCGAGCACTCAGACTACCGCGCCAAGCTCGCCCAGATCAGGCAGATCTACCACCAAGAGTTGGAGAAGTATGAGCAGGTTAGTACGTCTTGGAATCACTAATATTATTAATGTATGTATAGTATTGGTCGATGGTGGATATGCTCCTAATTGCTGATAGATCTCGAAATAGTAATACGTTGGAACCGTTCTGATTTAACTCATTATTGGAAACATCGAAGCGCATAAAGTTCCTTTGTTACTTTCCAAACCACCACGAACGGAAACTAAAGACGTCCCTCACAAGACAGTTTATTGTTATTGGTTGGAGTATCACCACGGCGCACGAACCGTCATTACTTGCACCATTATCCTCCAATGCCTAATTCAAGATCAGAATGCTCCACAAGTGCATGTATTAGTGTTTTGAAGAGTGGGCAATGTATTTCGTAGCTTATTCTTATTCCTGAATACATAATTTCTCATTGGTGAAGTGATATCCCATCCCTCCTGTATGTTCTCAGTATTTTCTTGCCCAATCAAAGAAAACGCGAGGTATTGTATCGCCCAGGAACTGTTTAGATCCGATATTGGCTACTAACTAGGGTAGTACCTTGCTTGAGAAGTGATGGGCGTTGAAGGTAGTATAACCGACCAATACTTTAATACAAATATGTATCAATAGCAACCAATAAACCCTTGTTATTGATGTAAGAGTTGTGTTTAAAAACCTAATTTACAGTTACAACTCTCGATGACTTGTATGACTTAGAGGCACTAACATGAGCCTAGCCCTAATATGATAGAATGGGCGAGACGTATCGATTAACTGATTATAGCAGAAGTGGGTAAAGTCATTAAGGTGCTAATCTTAGCAACTTCGTAACTGCTCCTGCTCCGGTTCGGATTAAAATTTATTTAATGGCGCTGCTGCGGAACCTTGACCTTCCCACTGCGGTTAGGAAGGGAAGGGCTGTTCAAAATCTACATTGTATCAGAGTGACTCCGACTTTGACTTTGGGTAGTGTACAGACGTTTGTTGGCAGAGATTGGTGGTATCTGGTTCGCTAAGCCTCATATACTCGCCCTAAATAGTGAAAAATAAATTGACAAACTTGTTTGCCGAAGTGGATCATTCAGTTTCAGTCCATTTTTTTCCAGTAATATCTTACGTGGCTTAGTGACAGAGATGTTATAAATATAATGTAGGGCCATTCTTCCTTTTTTTTTCATTGAATTTGTTAATTACCAAATTAATTATGATTCCTATACGAACCACTTCTCTGTATTGAATTGAAGTAGTACATTGTAATCTAGCGGATGGTCGGTGAGGTGGGCGAATGAAGATATTTTTAATCCCAGAAGGCTACACTAGGACAGCGTAAATATTTTTCCAGGCCCTAACCTTAAGCCAGATTGGGCTATTAGAAGTTCCTTAATGAAGTAGCAGGATCGGTTCCTTCGCTTGTTTACCTTCAGCCGGATAAGGAGCCTCCTAAACCTCACGCTGGTGTAAATAAACATAGATCTATGTTCAGTTTTCATTTCTATTTTTCGACTGACGGGGTTTGGGAATGGTCGGGGGGGCGGGGGTTAGAGGATGGGTATACCTATTTACTTTTGTTATCTGTAAACATTAAGAGGTGAGATATCCGCTTCTAACGGTGCCTATTGAAACATGTTTATTTTTTTAACAATCATTTTATTTCAACATAAATAATGTAAGTTTTACAATCCTTCTCTTGGGTTTTATGTTTATTTTAAGATTTGAGGTTTATTGAATTTTCTATGGCTACTCTCAAATATGATAATTGATTTATTTTCAAATAGTTTTAGTATTTTAAAGATCTTCCACAAATTTGATGATTTAATTAATTAATTAATTATTAATTGATTATTTTCTTTTAGGGTAGTTATTTCTCCTTAGACTATTCGTTTTCTTTTTAATATTTACCTGGACCACATCATGCCACTTAATAATTATTTGGCTCTACTTTAAGCCCCCCCCCCAATGTGCCAACTTAGGACCCTGTGCCAATTTCATTTACTTATTTGTTGTTCTTGTCTTTTCTTCCAGTACACCTACATCTGTTACATACTTCAGTCTACTCAGCTTTATTGATTTAACTTTTTCCATAGAATTTGTTGATCAAGAACAAAAAATAGTTTTAAAATACACAAAAATGTTTGTGGCCTTCCATTATTAAATCCGTCTATATTCCAACGGTAGAAGTGACCTAATGGACAGCTTCCATAGATATCATAACTGAATAATATGTTCTAATGGGTTGTGAGTTTTTTATCTGGCTCATGTACTGTACTGAATAAATAAAAAATATATATTTTGACGTTGGCTTCATCAACGACTAACTATGATAATGGAGGTCCCACTTCCTACACGCACACAGACAGTTATATATAAACAGATATTGGGTTACTAAATCTCGACTCGGAGTATACGCTGATGGGCCCGAACGGCTGAACGCTGAGACCATAACTCTCCCCTCCGAGAACTGAGTCCTACATTCCATCCAATGCTATTTCCGATGTCTAAAAGCTTCCTCTTAATAGTATCCTAAAAGGCCACTTAACTTTCTAACATGGACTATTTCTGTTATGTTTTCTGGAAACATCGGCGTTCGCTTCTGCCTCTTTTATCTTGTTATGTTTGGGTACCGCTTCTTGTATTCTATGATGGCTTCCGGCGGCAGGGCGAATCCATCTTTGTTTATTTAGAATATAAGAGTATCTTGATTATATTGTTTCTTCACTAACGGTCATGTGTATACATAGCTACTATTCATAACTCAAATTTTGATCAGGAATTTACATATTATGGTGAAGAAGTCTTTTTTTTATTTCAATTAATTAAGACTGAATTAGTCCGGGTCTACCTATATACAAATCTGTCTAATACGATTAATCCCGGTTTTGATGTAACTGATAATTCAAATAATTCTAGTAAAATAGGCTGAGATTAAACTAAAATATCGGGGAAAAGCCCACGTACTTTTTATTACCTATGTACAGTACCTATGTTAACTATGTACAGCTGACGAATCAATATACTTCAAATTCTTCTTACAAAAAGTAACCTTTCTGAAATTCTACAAAAAGTTTTTTATTACTTTTTTTACAATTTTTAAAGAAATTATACATTGAATCAAACTAGGAAGTGTATTATACACAATAACGCTCTTTCAATAATAGTTGAAATCATCTATTATGAAAAAAAAGTCTAAAAATTTGTCTCTGACCGACGTGAGCGCATGTCATTGCATATAATAATTCATTCTATGTTTAGAGTTGTGGTTATAACTTAATATTTTATTAGGAAAAAATATTGTTTTTTTTGTATTTATTTTTGTTTTGGACTATTGTATAATGTTATAGCGCATGTTGTTTATTCATTTAACGTCACTCAGGTCTATGTCTATGTTGCTATGTCTTATCGGACAATGTCTGCGGGCCCTAAATTCTGTCTATACAGGTATAATAGGTATATATATATATATATATATATATATATATATATATATATATATATATATATATCGAGTAACAGTTATACAGACTCAGGTCCTCCATTTGACGTCCCTTCCGAAGAACGGCATAACCATCAAATTTTTTGCTCCCTTTACCACTTCTCCACATGTGACTATATCACATGTTTACATGCGGTGAAATTGAGATTCGTTCTCAGCTTTGTAGTTCTCAAGGTAGCTCTTGCCGTTTTTCTGTTTTATGTATTCAAGGACAGATAGATGGAGTTCGTTTTTCGTTTTATCTTTTTTTATTACTTTCTTTCTTTCTTTTTTTAATTCGCTAAACCTTACAGAAGAGGGTGTAGAAAATCCGACGATAGCTTAGGATATTTATTTAGTGCGATTTAAATCTTGAGGGGGCGGCGATCGAACTCTAAAGAAGAAGAGAAGGACTAAATCGACTCGAGGATTTGCTAAGGGCACCTCCCCCTCCCCGTTGATTTAAAACTTAATCTGTATTATCGTGAGTTTTTTTTCTTCTCCTCTAGACCGGACTCGTATATCTGGAGGAGTGGAATTGAAGCCAACTGAATCGGGAAGCTCATCTTTAATTCAACTCGCTCCCTAATGGCCCTCATTTTAATCTATTTCCAATTAAATCTCATCTCTTTTAGGGCTCCTTTATTCCGTCGACGCCATCTATTCTCTTAGTAAGGCTTGCAACTATTAATATATATTTTATATCTCTCACTCATTTTTCCCCAATTAAGGGTACCAACTGTATGGAGGCTGTGAGTGCTTGAGCGGGGTCTTTGAGACTTAAACAGTCGATTTACGGATGTTAACAGAATCAATAATAATCTGCTTTAGCTCCTCTTGAAACCGGGTCGTGCAGGTCAGTAGCTCAGCACCCCGATAAGTATCCCCTTCCTAACAATTAGAACTTACTTCTTATCTTATTCCGTATTAATAGGCATTTTAATAGCACTTTTTACGAAGCATCTCTCTCGGTAATGAATTTAGTAAAAACAATATAACGTTTCTTTTCAAAGAAACATTAGCTAATTTTTATTACAATCCAAATACTTCTCGTTTTCCCGAAGGGCTCACCCAGCCTCTACGGGAACTCCTGACCTAGGTCTTTTAAATGCCTTTAATTGTGCTATAAAAACATTTATAGCCAGCCACTAAAGGGATGAGGGGACTGCGGGGTGGTGGAGGAGTTGATGTTGATGATGATGGGGCCCTAAACGGGGCTAAACAATCAGAGGCTGGTTCAACAGTGGCACAATCACTATCACTGCCACTATCACTATCACTCTTACTATCACACTATATAAAAAGACAGTAAAGTGGAGCGGATCGTTGGGTTTAGTGCCACTTGCGGAACCTTTACTGCCACCCCCTCTACTTAGCTCTTTTACTGTCACTCTGTCATCTCTTCTCTCTCAATAGTCTTATATCACTTGTTACCACTGTACTTAATTAATTAAATAATATTTATTATTTACTAGGCTTTAAAACAACTGCGATAAAATATATCTATCTCAGTGTAATGATTGTTTTTTATTACGCAGGAATCATAGATATTAATGTGTTGTCCATTTGTTGTGTGTATCAGTGTAATGGTCCAATTGGTTTTTTATTTAGTGCATTTTTTTTAAATTTAAGATATTTCATGAATTCCTTTAAGTACGTATATAAAACGCAATGACACTTTATAAGCATGTACAGTGTACATGTGTTGGGGGAGTTAATGTTTTATTTTTAGTTCCTTTTTCGAGATCAGCTGTGGCAGATGATTATTTATTCTGTTAACAAACGCGAATCGACTCTGTGCTCTGGAGACCTTCCTGGGTTTCTTTAAAGCGGATACTTTTCAATTGTAGGGTTGAACACCAGTACTTAGCTATCTTGACCTAAACATCTCCTTGCACAAGCATTACCTTATTATTATTATTATTATGATCATTAGTGGATGACTCTTCAACTACCATGCACTTCGGCCAGAAGAGGCATTATCTTAGAGACAATAAACTCTCTACTTTGTGCTTAACCCAAGACCTGGCTTGTATTGGTACACATTTTTTTTAAACTAGATTTAATTTGTATCTGAACACTTTTGATCTATGGATATAGGAATTCCAGCATAAAATCTCAAACCTGAGCTTTCTTGAGTTTTCTGTAAGTTCTTAATTAGAAATAATTAAAAATTCTCATTTAATTTTGTAACTAAGCGTAAAAAGATGTATGTATGCGGACCATATAAAAAAAAAAATAAGTTATACAAATTCTTGTCACTAGCATGAAGTACGATTTCATTTTATTAAAGATGGAGTCTAAAATAATTATTAATTAAAACTTATGTAGGATATAATTGAATAAAATAGTCTAAAGGAAGATAATATATCACTCCCAGGCACATAGTGGTATACTATTTTTAAAACACAAATATGTGCAATATTTTTTTTTTATTTTGCTTCTATTTTGTAAGCTGTAGTCTAGTGACTTTTTGTTTTCGACAAAATATTTTCAGCTTAAAATATTTTCGTTTCTGGTTGAACTAAAACCGTTTACTGTAGCTAATGTCATTGTTCTTAATATTTTTTCTCTAGTTTTACTGACATTAAAATTTCATGTTTTGCATGTTTAGCTGATTTAATACTTTAGATGTAAAACTATTTCAAGTCGTGTCAAATTGAGTGATGTGTAATAAATATGGGGTGTCCATAAATCAGTAATGATTATAGCGAGAGCCTGCGTCACTCTTCTAAGTAATGGAAAATTATTCAATTTACCTTTTAAACAAAAAAAAAAGAAAGAAAAAATGGCGCTCTAATTACGAGGCCTCAAGTGTTGTAATAAACTTGCCAGATTTTTTTCCCCTGCTCCCTCTTTTTTGACAAGCGCTGTATTCCCTAGCAATATACAACTCTATATTTCCCTTGACCAGCTGTTATTGGGATAATTACCGTGGAGCCAACGTGTAATTAACCGTGTTTATTACAATTAACATGCGCGCACCCGAAAATATTCCACGTGAGGGGTTCCAATGATATTCCAGGAGGGATGCTCTAATTATTGAGTCCAGGCCGCTAACCGATAATTCCTGGAGAGGCCTCTTTAATTGCAGGTTAGGAAGGGAACGCTCTACCTCCGAGGTCTGGCTATGGAATTACTGTTGTCGGCTAATAGAGTAATAGCTGGGTCTACTTGAAGGCTAATTGCTCTATCCATTGGTCCTGGGAACTTGCGAAGAGGTAGGTGTAGCAGCTTACTTGTGCATTAGCCGGCCGCCAATGTTTATTATCTCAACACTGATAATACCTAACTTCTTGTTTATGTTAATGGAAATTAAAATTTATTAAATGAAATAATATAATACCTACAACTTCTAGACACTTTCAGCCATGTTCCTTTTGTTATATAAATGTTGGCTTATACACAAGCATTTGCTAATCAACTAGAGCTCATCTACCTCTGAAACTGCCTCTGCACATTCCTCATGTACCCACTCTAATTTTAATAATATATAATTTATATATTAATATTGAAAAGTAAAAAGATACCTTACATAAATGTTAAGACCGTGGAAAAATTCCAACGAAAAGCTACAATTTTAGTTTTAGTTTGGAGACTTAATGATTTTACATTGGAATTTTTTCACTGTCTTAAAATATAATTATATATATATATATATATATATTGTAGTATACATCCTACAGAGTTCCCTATGACATACATAGACGATATAAATGACTAAAACATAATGAGGCTAAGAGAAGGCTAGGTTTGATTGAAGGGGCAATAGAGCTTCTGTTCTGCCGGGAGATGGATCGCTTCCGCGCCGGTGTTCGCTACGTATGTTCATCCCGTCGTCCTGTCTATGTCCATTTATATATCTCTCTCTATCTGTCTAAATATATCTTGTTACTGTTATTACCGGAATAGACTATAATAATTATTATTATGATAATATACATAACTTTTTCTTGTGACTTTTCGTAAATGTTTTTTCTCTTCAATCTTGCAGGCTTGTAACGAGTTCACGACGCACGTGATGAACCTGCTGCGGGAGCAGTCGCGGACGAGACCGATCACGCCGAAGGAGATCGAGCGAATGGTGCAGATCATCCACAAGAAGTTCTCCTCCATCCAGATGCAGCTCAAGCAGAGCACCTGCGAAGCGGTCATGATCCTCAGGTCCAGGTTCCTAGACGCCAGGTTTGTCTTTCCTGATTCCTTCTATATAAGATAGTAATGAAGTGTAGGTACTAATAAAGATGAATGGGAGAGCGGGATAGCTAAGTGTTCGGAACACTCAACTGAGCTTCAGTTTGTAGCATTGAGTGTGAAGCCTCTCGCATTCGTTCTACGAATTCGGGGCTCACCCAGCCTCTGTATTTATTGGAATTGGGGGGGGGACGTTACGGTTTAGCATGACCTCGGCCAAACCTGCTTAGAAACAGTACAGCTTTTACCATGTATTGAATCCAATACCCATTGTGGATTTTTATATTTTTATGTGCAGTTTTTTATGTAGATATAATAATATATTTTAAACCATCTAAGTAAGGGCTTTATTCTCCAGTAATTTTCAAGTAATTAACTCTCGTCCACATTATATCATATTTTTAAGGATTACTAAGAAAATGTCCTGAGCTCCGGTTATTTTTGTGTTTTTGTTATTTTTTCCTCATCCTTGAAGCGTGGTGAGGAGATAATAAGTAAGTTCTACCCATTGGTGTCAATCATTTTGTTGATCCGACCATCGACTATTTACATATTTAATATCGACTATTTCTACCATCTCACATATTTTTTGTAATAAATAATAATTTACACATATTTTTTTTTAAAGATAACCTTTAGTGCGGTATTGAATACTAAAAATATTTTTAAAAAAGATCTGGAGACCGCTGGGATTTACCCAACCTCTATAAAATTGATAACATTAATTAAGTGAAAAACTAGTATTTCAGCTTGATCTCGGCCAAATTACCTATTTGCACAAACGTTGGCATATAAACAGTGCAGTTTCTACTATGTACTGAACGGAATACCCTTTATGGGTTGTACCATTACAGTTTCTTCATTTTGTTTCTTCATTTTGTGAGCCATAGCAAGAGTATATTCGGAATACCTGTTTTGTTTTCCAATAGTCAATACTTAAGTGACTAGTGTCCCAGTGGATATAATTGATACTTGTACAATAGCCAAGAGGCTTGACAATATATTGACTCAGCCCTAAGCCAAATACAGAAAGAGAGAGGGAAAGAAAAATACTTGAGTGAGTATTGACTGAGGGACAATATTTGAGGAGCCGGGGAGCGAGAGGGGGGAAGGGGCAAACACCTCTCTTTCTCTCTCCCTTTTCTCTTTCTCTTTCTTTCTCTCCTATTCTCTTCTGTTTCTTCTCTCGAAGTTTTCTAGGGTTAGTTCACCTCTGTTAGCAATATAGGGCTTATTGCAAGAATAAACTATAATACTATTGTCTATCGAATGCGGGAAAATTGTTACTCCTATCTATCCTGAGGTTAAGGATTTTGAACAAGGGAATTTTTATGTTAGAAAAGCAACTAATATCATTAATAAGTTAGTCCCATATGGTTGATCTATTCGTTTCTGACGAATAATTAAACAATTAAGGTTTAAGAAAAGATAGTTACTAAAAAATACCATGAGTCAAATCAAATTTTCAAGTTTAGATATTTACTAACAAGTAATAATTAAGGTTATCTTTTAATTTTAGAGTATAGCTTGTAATATGGGAGTATTACAGACTGGTCAACTAGCACTAACAAATTAAAACAGAATTTATGTAAATGTTTGATTGCATATAAAATGGAGATTATTTTTTTTTAAGTTAAATTTTTTGCCCTCACACAAGACTGAAGAACTCTCGACGTTTTCGCCTACTTCAACATTTACTGGACAAACGCTCTAAGCTTCCAATTAATTATAAAAGACTCATTTACATGAAAGTTATCAGACTTATTTGGACATAGGGAGTTGAGCTTTGGGGCTCTACTAAACCATCCAATTAATCTCATATCCAATCCTTACAATCCAAAATCCTTCGTAAAATCCTCAATGCTCCTTATTATGTCACAAACAAACTCATCCATCATGATATTAATATTCCATATGTTGCTGATTTGGCCCAAACTTGATACCTATCCTTCCTTGACAAGCTTCGTAAACACTTGAATCCGGTAGTCTCTCAACTTGCTTCCCATACTATTGCTGATAACCCTCCGAGGCGTCTGACAAGAAGATGGCCTCGAGATCTTCTACCATAGAACTTTATTGGAGTGCTACGGATGGGTAGTTTCTCCTCAAGTGTTTTTTTTTTTTTTCATTTCATATTAGCAGATTTACTTGTCATATTACTGTAGTTGTAAATATCAACAATTTAATCTTTAAAAAAAAATTTTCTTATTGAATAATTTTAATTATAAAAACTCTCTTTTTTTCCTTATTTCATTCTATAGGATCAAATTTATATCATAAAATTGTTTTTAAGGAACCTACTCTGTGTTAAGGGAGATTGTAGGGATTGTAAATCAAGTGAGCTCGAAGTAAACAGTAAAGTCTTCAAAATTTACTTATTCCAAAAACCTTTTTGGGTTGTGCTAGTATAATTTTATTTTTTTTTATTCTATTGGTGACTATAACACTAAAGAATGAGCACTACCCTGACTATTTTCTACATCATCTACACTTTGAATTATCTATATAATTTGAATATATAAATATAGTAATTAACTAGTAGTTAGGATTAGCCGGATGGCAATAATATTTAAGAAAGATGGGACGAGGCTATAAGGAAGATGACTTAGAGGCAGGGAGTGAAGGATAGCCGTAAGGGGGGAGGCAGTGAGGAGGTGGCTCTATAGCCTCTGAGGTAGGAAGAGAGAGAACGGGGAGGAAAAAGAGAGAGAGGGAGTGAGAGGGGACGAGGGAACCCCGCCGTTTTATTAAGGGCGTTGATAAATCCGGCTCAGCGGGGCCTCTGTCGACCATTCTTCTGTCTTTCTGCCTTATCGCCGTCCTCTTTATATATAGTACTATATATTATATCTATTATATATAGTTCAATAAAATATTATCTAACGGTATCACTATATCCTGGGCATTGCGGTGGCCGTGTTGATGGAGCGGCTTATATTTTGGCAAAATGTCATGCAGATCTGTGGTGTTACGTAGAATGTTATACCCACAGTTCCAATAAACAAATGGTCAAGTCGAATTTGGTCCAAAATGAGTTTCTTGCACTTGAGGAAGCGGAATCGTGTTATTCTCGTAGTGTGTAAGTGGCTAAGTCAGGCATTGGCCTTTATTTAATGAGTTGTTGCTTGCATTATAATTCCATTTCAAGCCAGAAAAACTACGAGAACGACTCTATGTCGCTTCCCTCAATTCTGTTGACGATCTGGAAAAAATTTGACTTGAGCACTATCACTTATTCACCGGGGCTATCCGGGTAGATTTATATGTTTAAACTAACGGCTCAACCTTTTGATTGCCAAATCCTAAGACTGCCGTGATAACTACTTATTATTGAAGCTCAGGGCTCAGGAATTGATATTAAACAGTGCTTTTAAAATTGCATAAAGACTGACTTTCGAGGGGAAAATGAGCCGCAGATAATTTCCTGGCAGGTCGTGCTAAGTTGACCACCCGATCCTCTGGCACCATTTCTACCAAGTCCTTCCTTTAAGATGTTTTTATTTCATCTCTTGTTTGTTCACGCCACCACGTGCTGCGTATTTATAAGCTCTGCTCCTCGAAAACATTTTAATTAATTTCTTCTTATTGGACGCCTTCCATGAAGGAGAGCGTTGAGGATCGCTAAGCATTCCCTTCGGACGTGAAGATGACTTAATACGGCCGTTGGGATGCAGCGAATGGTCGCTTAGGAATCTGCAGAACGCGGGGGGGGGGGGGAGAGAGGGGATTAACACGGTCTTATTGTCCCGGCGTCTTTAAATGTCTTGGTCTTTATCTTAACTATGATCATTCCTTTTTTTCAATATAATTTTTGTTTTTATTTTATAAATAAAATTCTATCTTAAAATTTATAATTTAAAAAGTAGAGATTTGAGCTGTGGGGCTCCACTCAGCCAAGGAATCCCTCTCCAATCCAATCCTAACTCCTTCGTAAAAGCCTTAATGATCCTTACGTTGTCATGCTTAATGACCTCAATATCCCATTCTCAATATCCAATCTCAATAAATAAATTTTAAAATTTTTTAAATAATTAAATAATTTGATAGAACTTGCAAAAATAAAAAGGCAGAAAAATTAGACTAATTTTCCTTGTCATATCTTAAGTAACTAAGGACTTCATTAGAAAATAATAAATCGAAAATCGTAAAAATGAAGATACTAATAACCTCTTGTTATTTTTAATAGTAAAAATACTTAGTATAGTAGGAGATATTCATAAATCGCTTAGTGATATAGGTTAGAACTACAGGCACGGGGCAAGCGATACAGTGCCCGCAACACTCTAGGGCTGCCAGGGTTCGGTAAGCCAATGCTACCCTGTCACGGTCGGACGTTCATATGAGTTTTATTTTATAGGCGATTCCTTACTATGTCTTGTGATTAATCACTTTATAATTAGTTCATGCTTCAATATGTTCAATTTAAAACAGTCAGTATCAAGGGTATTCGTTTGCCAAGCGTAAAAATAGAAATAACAACGCTATCTGATATGGAAAATCATTGCAACTCAAGGAGGGTCTTGGGTCCAATACGGGGTAGAAACTACAATGTTTCTTGGATAACGGTTGTGCAGAGAGGTGATTTGCCCTACATCAGGCTCAACCGCCTGATCCCTCCCTATTTCGGGTATCCACTTTACAGAGGCGGGGTGAACCCCAATAGGATCATACCATTCATCTACGGCTGCTGACAGATTAAATAAAAGTCTACCGGGTGGGATTTGAACATCGGAACTTGGGCCCGGCAACCCAGCGCACTACCACTCAGCTACTCCGCTTCATAATTGATATGAAACTTAGTCAAAATTTAGCACAATTTCTTTTCGTAAGTATGAAATGTTCTCAAGCTTCGCAGTCTTTATCAAATTATGGGATTATTCATTAACTTTCTGACCAGTGTTTTCTTATTGAATTTAATAGTTATTTTTAGTTAACTATCTGATCTATTTTATAATTTAATATATTTTTTATATTGACTTATGTAAAACTGCTAACTAGACTATTGACACAATTAAACAAACGGCGATTATCGGGCAGTGCTATCATCGGAATTAATTCCCGCCTAAATTGTTAATGAGGCAGGTGGGGAGGATCGATATCCACCTCGTCCCCTCCCCCGGCCCTTTTCCGAAATGCCATTTAAGATAATGCTTAATTCCGAGATCCATCTGAGCCGAGACGTAGATAGGGGAACAATTTAAAAGATTGGATCTCGCTATAAAAGGCGGGGCAGATTGGAAAGGTTGGGACCGATATCGGGCCGTCCTTAGGCTCCCTCTTCTCAACAAAGGCAGAGGCTTCGTAGGGCAAAGGGTTCTTCCTCTCATCTTTTAAAATTTATATTTCACTATTTTATAAATGCATTAATAATCGAAATTATAGATATTATTTTTCTACAAATAAATTAAGAAAAATAAGCTGTCGTTTTAAATATTGATAATTATTCCGCAGGTTGTCACTTCGAGCTGAATCACAAGTTTTAACTTTTAATTCGTTTCCATTTTAAATATTTTCCAAAAATACAAAAGTTATCATGAGCTTTAGCATGTTAAAGATAATAATATTTATAGGGAATGTTAATACTTCGGTAATCATTTAATCTAGAAATGAACATTTCAATAAACATATATCATCTATGTGTCGAAATGTTTGAAACTTTTATTTCTTGGTGCAATGATTACCGTAGAAAATACATTTCCTCTTTTCCAAACTAAAAATCATGATAACTTGTATTTTTGGAAAATATTAAAAGGTAAACGAATGCAAAGAGACAACACACCTCACTCCAAGATGATCAATCAAATACTTGTATAGAAGTGAGATGATGCCTTTGCTTGCTGAGTCTATTTCAACTGTTAATTTGCGATCTGCTGCATTCGTCTTTATTCATTTTTTTTTTTTTGTACATGTCCTGATAATGCATGATTTGACAGATGTTATTTTTGAATATTTTAGAGACTTGACTCTGTTATTGTTTTTTTTTAGTTTTCCAAAATTTAAATACTAAAACTAGCTGACACACAATAAAAAGCTTTTCCTTGCTATATTTATAAAAGTATAAAGTTGAGGAAGACATTGAGAAGAGGGCAAGGGAGAGACGTGGGGGGGAGGGGAGTTGGTTTCCATGGCAACGGCTCCCCAGCGGCCGATCCGGCCCCCCCCCCCCTCCTTCCTCTACAGCATCCCTGTCTCTAGATATCTTTTACATGTTCCAGTCTCTAATATATATTAGTACTATTAATATATATTTTATGTAAAATAAATACTATCTCTAGCCTTAATTATATACCCCTATATATCTATACAGTCCCGGTGAATTAGTCGTTAAGTCTAATTTTCTTCAAAATGAGTTCTTGAACTTAACTAAGCGGAATCAAGTTATTTTCGTAGTGAATAAGGAGCTAAGTAAGGCCAATGCTTGAAAAGGAGTTACTGCTTATATTACAACTCTATTTCAAGCCAAAAACTACGAGAATGATTCGGGTTATCTGAAAGCATTTAATTCTCTCTGAACAAAATCCGACCTAACCACTTATTCTCCAGAGCTGTAGAGGAGTAAGCACCCTTAGGAGGGGGGTGCCTCTTGAAAGTTAGTGGTGGTTTCGTCGTTTAATATATAATAATTGGGTCCTTATATTGAAAAACGGTATCTGTTCCACAGGTTGTCGCTTCCAGTTGAGTTACAACAACTGTTAACTGTTTATTCTTTTTATTTTTAACATTTTAAATAATACAAGTTATCGTGAGCTTTTTGGTATGGAAAATAGAGTGTAATTATGGGTTATGAGCAGATTTCGGTAATCATTTCAAAACGATATAAAAGTTTCAGCTAACATTACGAAGTATAGATGATATAATATTTTATAATTATTGGTCAATTGTTTTTGATTTTTAAATATATTTATTTTAAAGAGGACAGAGGATCCGGGTTCGAATCCCGGCCGAGGGCCTATCTTTTCTCTTTAAAATAAAAATGTAGATGATATATGTTTGTTAAAACGCTGTTTCCTAGATGAAATGATTAACGAAGTATAAACATTTCCCATAATTGCATTCTCTTGTCCATACTGAAGCTCATGATAAATTGTATTTTTGGAAACTATTAAAAGGGAAACGATTTTGTAGTGACTCAACTAGAAGCGATAATCTGCGGAATAGTCACCTGAAAACATATTCGCAATATAATGGCATTGAAAAATTACATGTTATAATTAAAATAAATGCTAATAATATTCAATTTGATTTAATTTATTTATTTAAATCTTCGTTAGGAACTATGTGTTGTGCGGGTTAGCATACACGGCTCAAAGCTAGGCGGGCTAGTATCGGGCGAAAGAAACCATTCAGCCCGAGTGTATTTATTAATCCAAGTTTGAATAAAACTACATTATTTTATTATTTAAAAAATATTCTTATTGCTATTATTGGATAATGATTAGTTATGAATATTTCTTAAAAACTTTAAATTGAAAAAGCCAGATGAAACTGAATAATACTCGCGTATTTATTAATTTTAGTTCTTAAGATCATATTTATTCAGTCTGTCCTCGTTTTTACAAACTCATTTATATAAACAATTATTTATTTAACTTTAATTATTATTGAATTACTTTAATTATGCGTTATTATTTAAGTAATTCTAATAAGTATTACTTTTTAAAATTATTATATTAATTTATTTTCCTTATCGTTACGTGTACTGTTGTCGAGAAAGACAAATTTTATGTCAAATCCAATCAAGTAACTTTTCAAGAAACAAACTCTGACATATTTACGAGGACAGCCTGCATAAAATATATATATTTTATTTATTTTTAGTTTATATTGGTTAAGTATTTTATTTTTTCATGCTGATATATTTCTGAAAAATATTTAGGCGAATTATAAATATTTTTCATTGATATTATTGAAGAGAATTTTTAGGACGTTGTTTATTCTTTTGTTAAGGAGAAAAAGGCGAAACTTCAGTAAACAGGCGTCTGAAATCCTTAATGAGTACTTCTACTCTCACCTGAGCAACCCTTATCCTTCGGAAGAGGCCAAGGAAGAGTTGGCCAGGAAGTGTAGCATAACAGTATCCCAGGTAAATGTTCATTATCAATAATAATTAATTAATGTTTTTATTATTAAAATACTGTGAACTATCTCATATCGAGATGAATGTGGGCGGAGGTGGCCCGAATATGATAATAAATATCCGGATATGGGAAAGTGAATTGCGTATAAACAATTATTTTATTTATTTAAGACAAATTTCATAAATATTTAACCAAATGTCTAAATTTTTTTGTTTCGTTCTATTAATCACTCTTTTCCGAACCGCATAAGGCCTTAAGAGAATGACGGAAAAATGTTGTAAAATAAATTAGCAACTATACAAATATAATAAATATCAGAAATATACATATGGAGATGTATATTAAATGCATGGAATCCTTTCCAGGATTAAGGAAGGGCTGAAGTTCGTAAGATTCCATTCTTCTGAGAAGGGGTTAAGCTAAGTTTAACGGTTTCCATAGTTCACATTCTTGGAATAGCAATTAATTTTTAAACATTCAAGACAATTTCATGAGGTCCTTCTTACGGTAGGTCGTAAAATGTCATTTAGGATTTACATGTTTGAATTTTTTATTGACAGGTATTTTAAAATCAATAGATATCATTAATCATAATAGTTGTCAATTAAAGTATTTAAATGTTATCAAGTTTTGATTCCAATTGTCATTCTCATTTCAAAAATGTGATATTTATTACATAAGTGTGTTTATAAATACTTAACGAAATAAATCAAATCTAATGGTTCAGTTCAGTTTTTCATTTTATTTCAGGAATATATTTTTAATAATGTGTTATGATTATTTCATTTGTTAAAAATGGTATTAACTAATAAATAAGACTAATATATTTCACTAATATTACAATTACTAATTTTCGGCCACGTTAAGCCATGCTCAGGAATTTCTAAAACATTGTTTGTACTTGAAATATAAAATAATCGGAAAAAAAAAATTGTTTTTGTTTAATGTATATCTTTTCTTATATATTTTCAATTATAATATATTATGAGAAGGATTGTTACCAGATGATTAGGATGCTGATATCACAATAAAGGCTAGAATAGAACAAGCCATGTAACTGTGCGCCTTCCTCGACAAGAGGCTAGGCTTTGGTGTCGAGTGGCACTCAGTAGTTTGCTATGTTTGGTCAGCCTTCTTACATGGAAGAGGTGTGTGTGTGGCTCCTGTGTAGAGTGCAAAGTGCCTACAGTGGACAAGTAGAACAGTAAGCGAGGCAGTGCTTGTCATGTGTCTCAGTAATATTACTAGTCATGTATTAAGATGCGTGAAACAAAGTAAGTCCAGATATTTTGGCCACGTCATAGGAAATAAGAAGTATGAATCAATTTTCCTAACTATTGAAGGGAGAATAGGAGGAAGTTTTCTAAGCTAAATAATGCTAGAGACAGGCTTGTTGTTGATGGATCAACCTCCTGAAAGGAAAAGACATTTCGAAGGAGATGTAACATATAATTTATGTAATAATAAGGTCCGCTTTATTATTAATAATTAATAAGAACCTTTTGAACTATGCCTGAGTGTGCCTCAATATGGCCCAAATGTTGCAAATTTGTTGGTGATCTTTCTCATGTTGTTTTTAGCTATGACATAGCCTATACTGTTTTACTATAGTATATACTATTATTATAGTAAAAATTATTGTTGTTGCAGGTGTCGAATTGGTTCGGTAACAAGAGGATCAGGTACAAGAAGAACATAGGGAAGGCCCAAGAGGAAGCCAACCTCTACGCTGCGAAGAAGGCAGCAGGTGAGTCGTTTTACGATGACGATAGTCGCTTTGACTCGCCCTAATAATGTTATACTTAATATAGTAACAATATAATAATAATAATTTTAGTGATGATAGCCTCCTTATAATTATATCATAATAAGGAGTCCCAACCGATTGTTGACAATTCTTTTTTATACATAATTCTTTTGTTGATTTTTTTCATGTATACTAGGTGATCCAAATCAAAGAGAATTTTAATAATGTCGATTGTTATGATGACACCTGATACGAGTTTTTTTTTAACTATTGCTAATAATTAAAAAAAAATAAGAATGACTAAGGATAAAACTGTATACGATTTTGTGAGTCTGTCTCTGATTTTTCGACTATTTTTTTAAATTGATAATTTAACTCCCGCACACGATATCATATGGTAAATGATGAATGTGCGGTGCCATACGAATACTGTATACGACTCTATTATCTATTACGATTAGAATGTTAGTGTTGATGAAGATTTATTCAAATTTTTTGACTCATTGAATGTTAATTGATATTTTTTAATTAAAAACAAAAATAACTAAGGTTTATTAAATCAATTGATTTGTTTTTGTCATTGAACTTTTTTATTGTAACATTATTTTATACATTATGGAAATTTTTCGAAACTCCTTTGGATTAGTGGCTTAGCTTTTAAGGTTTATAATTGTTATCTTAGAATTAATTTGATGATTTCTGTGATTGCAGAATTAAGTCTTATGATTAAATGTTTGTGATTAAAAGATGTTATGTATACCACTACTGAATCGATTTGTTATTTAGCATTTCTTTCTTATATTTTTTCTTTTAATTTTTAATTTGATGTTAGTTTTGTTGTATGTTATATTGCCATTAGGATTAAGAAAGAACATTGTACAATTTATTATATTCTTCTTTAATTTTTTTTTTCTTACTATTATTTTGAAAATAGTGAAATGATAAGATGTAAACGATTTTGTAATCAGTGTTATTTTTTTCAAATAAAATATTGAGACTCATTAAACTTTTTGAGATAAAATTTCTTTTTTCTTTTTATTTCTTTTGTTTATTTCTATTTTATTTTTGTTTTTACCTTTGTCAGTACATCAATTTAAAAAAAACCTATGAAGGCTATAGCCCCTTTTGAAATTTATGTCTCGAATATTCTTATAAAGCAAGAAAAATTAATTTTGTGAATAAACTATATAACAACAAATCATTAGAATAATTTTTTTTCTATAAAAATTATATATTTGATACATTACATAACCAATACATTGAAATATCTAATTTTTGGTTCTTGGTTAATATTGATACTACAAAGCTGATGACAATTTTATACAAATCAAATTACAAATTTGATTATTCTTTTTTTTTGTTTGTTTAGTTCTATACTAAATAACTTTAGTTTTTATTCTTTTACACTATTTATGATTTTAAAATACTTATCTTTTTCTGTTTGTTGAAGAAAAAATATGCATAAGATTTATTATTAATATTATATTTGTGTTACACTTCAATCAAAAAATAAGGTTTACATTATTAATTAAAAAAAAATACAGTATACATTATATAAGATATATTTCAGTTGTGCGCTAGGGATTTAGGCTAACCCTTCAAGATACTCAAGCTGAACTCATAATTTCCAAGTATTACTTTCTCAACAGAATTCCATCATTTTTAAATGTATCATTATTAAATATAAGTAATTAAATAAAATATATTCTTTTTATCCTTAAAGTCTAAAATCTAAGATGCCTAGTTTGTTAAATCCAATCAGTGTTTTTATTAACTCCTTTTTTAGGATAGTTGAAGAAAAAATTTATAATTTTCATTCGTTATTAGTTGATTTGGGAAAATTAAGGTAGAGTTAAATATTTTAATATTTCATAGTTGAAATAATAATTATTTATAAATATAGTTAATTAAAAAAATATATAATAAATCTTGAAAAATAAACAGACTTAGTTATTTTGAAAAAAAAAAATATCACCAATTTATTTTATTTAGATTTGCACTCAAGTAGGTAAGAAAAGTAAATTTATTTAAATAAAAACCAACAGGTAATTATTTAAAATTCGTTAAGGGTTGGTAAATATTTTTGTTTTTTTAGAAAAACTTATATTTTCCGCGAGTCTATTATAAAAACATGCATATAACTTGTGCTTGGTGAAATTATTTTCTTGAGAAACTGATCACGAGACAATAAATACTTTCTTTTTCCCATAATAAATATAGATAGGGGTCGGCTAAGGCGCTTTCAATAGGTAACCAAACCTAAGTAACGTCGAGCGTGATTAGCACTTGGATGGGTGACCTCCGTCGAATTTAGTTTAAACTGACAAAAAAAAAAAGAGTAGTGAAATAATATTACATACAATGATTCAATCAAGACGCCTTTATTCTTTTTGATTATCATCCTCCCATACTTTTGAGATTTGAAAAATAAGATTCTGATCGCATAAGAGTCCAAAAAATCACGAAAATACAATGTAATTGAGCTATATAAATCACAGATCGCACACGACAAAAGAATAAAAAAATCAGCTCCTAAATCCGTAGCCAGGCAACGCAAGAAGTTATTTTGTTACAATTCAACAACGAATTATAACTTATATATCTGCAGCCCCGTCGTATAAGAGGTTAAGTCGAATTATGTCCAGAGAGAGTTAACCGTACTGAGGGGAGCAGAGTCATGTCTTTATCGTAGTAAATGAGGAGCTATGTCAGGCATAGGCAACTTTGACTTGAAATTGAGTTGTGATATAAGCAATAACTCCTCAAGCTAATGCCTGATGTAGCTCCTCATTTATTACGATTCCTAAGTACCAGAAACTCATTTTGGAGAAAATTCAACTTAAACAGTTATTTACTGGGACAGATAATATCATACATAATATGTGTGATAAGTGGGGGGAAATTTGACTTTTTAAAGGGGGGGGGGGCGAGTTTATGTGTGATTATTACTAGTAGATTTCCCTGCAACAGGCAGAATCACCGATACTTATTCCTCAACGCTGGAGGACCAACCTGGCCATTAACATAATTTCCGCATTTATGAATCACAATTGTCGCTGGTTCATTTAGAGGCTGGATTGGGCCACTTGTGAACTGGAGAAGATATTCATTGCTTTACATTGTTTATTTAATCGCTCTTACTCTGGCAGCCTTTAGATTTTTTAAAATTCTTATAATTAATTACGCGATCGAAAATTCAGGAATGCTTTGGAGCCATTACTTGTGCGTGTGTTCATTTTTATACGTATCTTTTTAAATAAAAAATAAACAATATATTTAAATCATATACTTCGCCGTGAAGTACACAGCGTTGAGCCCAGATAAAAAAAAATCTATTACCGAAAAATCGTAAAAAAAAAAATTTTAAACAATTTTATTTTATTTATTTAACCTACAAAATAAAAAAATATATACCTGGTTTAATATGTGAGGCATTCAGGATCAAAAGCGGTTAACTTCGAAATTTCAAAAGTTTTTCATATTTTTCGCTAGAATGGAATTTTGTCAAACACGGAGCTTTGCCCCCTTACTTCTCATGGTTTAGAACTTGAAGCTTTGTAAGCATAAAGCATTGTTTGACTAAGCTAGCGAAAAATGTGAAAAAGTCAATTTTTAAAATTCAGAGTTATCAGCTTCTGATCATTAATATTTTTTTCTGACTTATTTATTTGTTCAAGTTTAATTTTCACTGTTGAAAAATAAGTGTTAATCGTTTCTTAAGTCTTCAATGGTTTTGAACAGACGATCTGTTGCTATTACTGATTCCTTCCATTTTCTTCATTCCATCCTCCATCAAGGTGTGAAAAAATCTTATTGATTTAAATTACATCATATTGTTAAATTACATCATATATTAATCCATGAATTCACAGTGATATGCATAGAAATTATAGATCTGTGATGCCATCCATGTAATTTAGTCATTTACCCTTCATTTTGTACTCCTAGTCCCTGCAAAATCCTTGATAGATCATTTGCTCTATTGAGAATTCGATTGAAAGATAATGCTGAGTAAAACATATTTTAAACAAACTCTGATTGTTACCAGCCATAGGCGGATCCAGGGAGGGGCACGTGCCCCCCCAGACGGTGTTTTGTGACTGTGGAGAATCCATTACAATACATAGTTATAGGAAAATCATGTGATGATAGTTGTTAAAATAACAGAAATAACATGAGTGAAACTATTGTTTAGATATTTTAATAAACCTTTCTATAAATACTACTAGTGTATTTCTAAGTTATTGTTGATTTTTTGCCCGTCTGCCGGTTGTGCCCCCCAGAAAAAAATCCTGGATCCGCCCTTGTTACCAGTAACTAAATAAGATAATTTCATATATCCTTGAGATCAGTTGATTATTAATATGTTCGGTTTGAACATCGCTGTTATTTCTCTTACTTCCACCAACAATATCCTCGCGATGTATGATTTTGATTTTAAAATTATATCACAATAGCAATTTTTTTTTATAAAAATCAGTTACAATTTTATTCATAATTCCTGTTTAAATAATAAAAAAAAAAAAAGAGTAATTATTTTATTTTTTAAACAAATCAGGTAAGTAGTGTTGACTGAGAAATTGTTTGACTTGTTATTTAAAGTGATTTAGGTACACTTTGATAAATGTTAATAAATAAACTTAACGTGTATATCTATGTAAAATTATTATTTTTGTATTGTTGTGGCACCATTCTTCCAAATGAACGATATTTATAAAACATAACTTGCAGTTGTAGGAAATATTAATTTAATATCGTACCATCTATCAACATTTTTTGAAGAGTTTACTTTAACTTTAATTATCTCCAACTTTTATCTACCAAATTATTCTATAGAGACAGTGTTGTTAAATATCTCAAGATAGAAATATGAAGAAACGGAAAATATAATTTTGAAAATGGAAGAATCACACAAATCTGTGCATGAAAATAACAAATTACTAGTGATTAGAAGTATAATAAAAAGGTGTAAAAAATGTATTATATAAATTAATAAACTAAGTTGTGTTCAACTTGTGTGCGCAATGAACTCAGTGACAATATGATATTATAATTCTTAATTGTAAGTAACCAAAAAGATATTTTATCTATTATTATTGTTTTTATTATGTGTAAATTGGCTAATGTATTTTAAATTCTCCAGAAAGTATCACAACTCAAAATTATTGGCTGTTGACTTGATATTAATCATTATAATATACATTTTTCACTGAGACAGACATTAATGTCTTCATGAAGTTGAAGCTATCTCTCGGCCTCCTTCAAAATAATAGTTTTTTTTTTTGTTTTTTTCTGGACGATTTAGGATGGCTTTGTTTTGTTTTTTTGAGTTGTGATCCTTTTTTAGGAGATGGTCGATTTTACAAAAGAGAGAAACAAGATAGATCTAACAGGAATGCATGTGTTGCAGCCGGTGCGTCCCCATATAGCCTGGGGCCGGGATCAGGGGGTACCGCGACCCCGATGATGTCGCCAGCACCACCGCCACAGGACTCGATGGGCTACTCGATAGGTATCAACGGCACAGATTACAGCTCACCGATGTCTGCAGCACAGGTAATCAAATCGTAACTAGCTATAGGTTATTAATAATACAACTTATCTCTATTTGCTATTATTATTTATCATTTAGTAATCAAATATACATATATATTTTTTTATGCTTTACCATCTCAATAGCTCTTTGATATTATCATCAATTTATTTTGTTAGGTAATAAAATTTACTTACCCTTTGTTCAGCTGATTACAGTAAACTTTTAGGGTTCAAAATATAAAATAAAAGTATAAAAGGAAAATTTTCCAATGACAAATTAGTCCATTTACGAAATGAGACCCTTTACAAAGCAAACAATAATAATCTCAGATGAGGAAAAGAGTTAGAGATGAGGGAGGATGAAGAGATACCAGATGAAAGGAAAGTTGAGTAACAAATGCTAAAGATTGATCCCGACAGACAAAGTAGAATTAGTGTGAAACTAAAAATAAATAAAGGCTAGGTTAAAGGAGCCAGCACTGAGCTGCTAGGCCGAAAATTCTGGTTCAAATCCCACAATTGATAAGACTTTTATTTAGTCTGTTAGTGGCTTCAGATGGATCACACAGAGTCTAGGACCCTCCTAGGGCACACCCAGCTTCTAAAAGTGTGTACCCAAAATAAGGGGGAAAATCTTGAGGTTGAGCGTAATCTAGGACAAATCACCTCCCTGCACAACCGTTGTCTACGAAGCTGTACAGTCTCTACCATGTACTGAATCTCAGACTCGTTCACGGTTTTTAGGTTTAAGGAGGAGAATTCTTTTTTATTTTTCAGTCCTAACCAACATAATTTAGCTTAAGCCATAGAAACTTTAAAGTTATAATTCGCAAAACTATTATCCTTCCCGCTATTCTGTTCAAATATGAAACATGGCTGTTAACTTTGAAGGAAGAACGCCTTTCATGATTGTGGAGCAAGCTCACTGTTATCATAATTGAAATGATAGCATCGCAACATTTGAGTTAAAGGCTGAACCACTTTTAAATTCAACTGATGTACTGGCATCGATATATTGTTAAAGCTGTAAGGATTCCATATTGAATATTGGTCGATGGACAAAGATGTTCAAACAGCAATTGGTGGTATCAGCATCAAAACCTTGGGTTCACTAATTTTTTTGTTTAGACAATTGAAGACATTTTTACAACAAAATTCCTATTGTAGTTGGTTATCAAGCACTTATCGTATAAAAAGCTATAAATAATTCTGTTGAGAATCAACCAGTATATTTAAAAATTTGACAAGAAAAAAATAATAAAATGCTTCTTGAATTCTTCGAAAATATTTTGATATGTAGTGAATAATAATTAAACATAAAATTATAATGTTGATGATAATGGTAAGCATAATGGAAGTTGTTAATTGTAACTTATAAAGATCCGTTCCAATAAATGTGATATTAGCTACTTTGTCAAAAAAGAAAAAATACCTGTGTATACTTTTCACGAAATAGATTGTTTCATCAATATTTAGTATAATAATTCAATAAATATTCTTTCTACATTTTATATTGTAGAATAAAGGTAATGTTAATTGACTAATTTAGTTTTAAGACAGCACTAATGGAATATGGTTACCATGTTTCAGACACCGTACTCGGACGGTAGCCTTGGCTATGAAGGGATGCATCAGGTGAGCGACTGATCTCAGGTGATATAACCCAGCTCCATTTACAAAACCTTTCTTTTTCTTTTTTAATCCATTTCCCTCTGTGAGTCGTTATTATAACAGTTCATTTGAAATAAATTTCTGAACTTCTGATAATTGCTAATTAGAACTACATTATCACTTGAATAAATATATATGCAAATACTTAAATTATTTTAAAATAATTTTAATATAGGATTGCCTTTTCAATAAAGAAGAAAAAAAAATACAGCACGATTCACACTGGGAATAATTATCAATAGAATAAGTATTATAGATTAGCATCATAAGAAATATTT
Organism: Arma custos; assembly: GCA_037127475.1. Taxonomy (NCBI): domain Eukaryota; kingdom Metazoa; phylum Arthropoda; class Insecta; order Hemiptera; family Pentatomidae; genus Arma; species Arma custos. The sequence goes on from CM073762.1 coordinate 101,009,608, forward strand.
TGAAATAAAAAGAACCAAAGTTTAAAATTTGAGTAAGGTGTATGATTGAATAATATTTTAAATGAAAAATTTGGCTTTCACACGCGAGAAAAGTCAATTAATATAATAATCTTTTAACAATTAACATTTACCTTGATGTTCATTGGCTCTTTTTGTTCCAGTACAGATTTAATTGAGGCTTTTATAACGCTTAGTTCAATATAGAATTCTAAACATAAACAATCTTCTTAATCCCTCAAGGATTATTTTTAGTATTATATCTTCATGTATTTATTATAATTATTTAACTAAAAGTGGAGATTTCATTTTAGGCATCGTTATTAAATTTTTCTCAATTACTTTTTTCTTCTCTATTATCTAAAGAACAAACTTTATAATAAAATCAGAATGATAATGAAAACTTTTTAAACATGGAATTAAGCGCTATATATTTTAAATAATTTTGAAGACTTTGATCGCCTCAAATTATTATATTGTTATGCAATATAAAAATTGAAAAAAAATATAATAAAATTAATAATTTTATATTTTTATTTTGAAGAGAAAAGATTTGTCCAGTCTTATATTATTCTTATGACGGTGATGATTTTTAAATATTATTTTCTCTTAAAAATAAAAATATTTTAAAATTATCACCATCATAAGAATAATAAATAAAGAATAATTTTATAAATTAATTTATTAATAAGTAATGAGTTTACACTGTCATAAACATGATTTTAAGAAAACACTGATGAAAAGGCTGGAGTACTTAGTGTGATTATGAAACATTGGAAAATAAATAAATAGATAAAGATATTGCTCGGTGGGTTTTATCAGTAGAAACATCTTGCACTGAGTACTCTAGCTATTTTATCAGCATTTTCTCAAAGTCATGTTTTAACTTAGTGTATTTCATTTGTGGCTCCATGAAATAGCCACATAATTAAGAAAATAAATAAATAAAAAAATGTACTAAATGTAGATGGAGTAGAGATCTTATACATTATAATGTCTGCCTTTATTATTGCTGTTAAGAAAATATGTTTTGTGTTGTTAAAAATCTGATGACGGTAATAAAATGTGTAAGGAGATAAATCGGATCCACCCTCTTGGCATGATTGAGTGAAGTATCATTTTATTCCCTCCTAAGAGGTGAGACTTTGATGGCTAGAGTAAAAAAAGGAGAGTCATCATCTATTGCCCTTATTACTCCATAATAAGGCATTACGTCCCTGTCAGCTCTATTTACGACGGGCACAAAGCACGAGAGGGAGAAGGGTTTATTTTGGCAGCCGTCGGTAATAGACATTGAAGACCTTAAAGGAAGAGGGAAGAGCGTTAAATCAACGTAAAGAGGCGCTATGGCCAGTAAAAGATGTCCGCTGGGGTTTACTAGCTCGGTAATGGAAAGCCAGGCCATCGTGGGGGAATAAAACTGGCCGGCGCAACTGTTTTAGTACCCAGTCCTCCCTCCTCCCAACCAGTCCTGCCACTACACCCTCTCTCCCCCACCAGTGCTACCACTACCACCCCCTCACCTCATTTTATTTTTAAGACCTCCTCAGTCTTACCTCTTGCTCCCCTTTATTACTCCCATGATAGCTTGGTGTAAAACCAGTTCATAATTTTTGTATTTAATTAATAATTATAGTATAAAATCTAACATATAATAATTTATTTAATTATACATATTTCATATATTATGTATATATTAAAATATTATTAAAAATGTTTATTATTAAAAAATTGAATATTTTATAGCTTAATAAATAACTTAATTTTGATACCTCTTTCAAAATTGTTATAAAAAAAGTTTAAATTATATTAATTAAAATCCATTAAATCACTTTAATATAATAATAATCTACTAGGCATTTTTATTAAAATTTAGTCATTGAGGGTAATCATAACATCACCTATAATAAAAACAGTTTGTATATTTTTTAAAAACTAAATAATAATAAACTTTAAAAAAAAGTATAAGTAACATTAATTTTAGTTTATTAAATATTTTAACAAAATACTAGATATTCATAAAAGTTGGCTGCAGGATGTTGGGGAGGGCATGGGGGTGGGGGCCTTGGAGAGACTAGCTTGACTGAGAACTTTTAGGAACCAAAAACAACTAAAGTAGTGAAAAATCGTTAAAACAGTGATGATTGCATTTTTATCTTTTTAATATTGGTTCATATAATTTTTCATTATTGAATCAAACTAAGCTGAGGCCTGCATTGTGACAAAGTCTTGAATTCTCAATTCTAAAAAGATGACTCTCTGTGTCTCTTTTTAGTGTTAAGTAATTGAGATATTGTGACAATATATATGTGGCATATAGTTTTTTTTTTTAAGTAACAGCATGAAAATCCTATTTTTCACATTCTATAATTTAATTAGCCGTAATGATATATTAAAAATTAATTTGTACATCAATTTTAATATAATAAACGAGAAACCTTCGTTATATTAGCAGATTTTTCATTAAACTTATAAATTCAGTCATGATAATATTGATAAAAGGCCTAATGAATACGAAGGCTCCATGCCAATATGAACCACCAATCGTTTACAAATTCCATCAATGGCTGGCTTCCTGCCCTTAACCCAAACCCATAAAATTGCTTTTAAGACTGTTGTACTACCTAAACCTCGGACCAGTCGATTGAGCCCTTTAATAGTAATAATAATGATAACTTTTATGGAATTCTTTCGTTTCCAGGCCCAACCGCTTCATAAACCCTTCTCAGTTGTTACGATGATATCAATCAATTGTAATAACCAAAAGAAATTCAGTCATAGATTAATATATGACATAAATGATAACATATTTTACTCAAAAAACCCATGAGACCATTAGATGATTTTTATTGAGTGACTTGGTGGTTATTGATACTGCATGAATTAATATTAATTAATTAAATTTGAAAAATAATTAGCATTATGGCTATAATATATCATGGGGTTACAAGTGATACATAAATATAGTAAGTAAAAAACATGACTTTGAGAAAACTGATAAAAAAGGCTACTTAGTGTGATAACAAAAAATGATAATAAGGATAAGACTTGCTGGGCTTCATCAGTTCTCTGTAATATTCCAGCCTTTTCTCAAAATCGTGTTTTTCAGTAAGTGCATTTCACTTGTAACTCCACAATATGATTTTTATCAGAAATATACTGATGATGCTGAAATCACAAACCATAACTTTTTTTTCTAATATTTTGAAAATAAAAATAAAATATTCATACAATATTTTGTCATTATGTAGAATTTTTCAAATAGAAATAAGGTATATTAATTGTAAATTCCATATCTCTAATATAATTGTAATTTTTTTGGTCGCAGGGGAGCGGTAAGACGTCCGGCTCTCCGCCACTTGTGCGGGGGGAGGGGTGGAACCCACCGAGGGAGCAGATCCCAGACTTCCAGCCTCTCCACCCAGAAGACAGTGGGGACTCGTCGGACATCGACATCAAGCGACCCAAGATATAAGTTACCCTCCGCAAGCGCACAGTTCAGTATTAGCCGAAGCAAAGCGCGCGAACAGCAAAACGAAATGAAGGCGACAATAAAAGGAGGAAGGAGCTTGGTGTGCCGTAACCCTTCTACTGCCCCCTCGAGGGTGTAGTGCCCCTAACCGATTGTGATAGAGCTATTGTTTATATTTATAGAATTTAAGTGTTATGTTAAAAAAAAAAGTTTAGTTCTCTCTTATTGTGTATCGTAACTTTCAATTTCCTCATTGTGTTCATTAAATTAAAACTTGTTTAATTTTTTTTCTTGTTGTATGATTATTATTAATAAGGGAGAATTATATTATTCTACGTATACCGCGGGTACTACACGACTAGAGGGGGCATTGTGCATTTGTATAAAATTGAGGATATACGTGTAAAGTTGTAATTGTAATTGAATTTTGTAGATGATTTGTTTATATACATTTGGTGGAGGTGAATGTAAATTATAAATAACTCCCCTCCTTGTTTTCATTGATTCAGTATATACGCATTTTTTCTTTATTTAATTTTTTCTTAAAAAATAAAAGTGGATTTACCAATGAAAAGAAGTCATATGGACTTAAAACAATGTATAACGGAAACTCTTTTATACGTTATTGTTTTATTTTTTATTGACACCAGTTGACAAAGCAATATCAGACGATTGCGTCTGTATTTTAGCGAATATACGAACGAATCATTTTCCATTTGTGTATATTTATGTTCCGATGATAGTTATAAATAAATTGATAGTGTTATATTACCTTATTATCTAGCTTTATGTCTAATGTACAGAGAGCTTAAACAAGTATACGTACATAAATACACATCATATTTAGTAAATAAGCAAACCTTGTGGTCATCGGAGTCAATCTCCTGCTTCGTATACGAAGTTAAAATTTAAGTATTAAAATATCTAATAAAATTTCAATGGCCTCATTATAAAAAAAATGTTTTTTCATACATTGCTTATTTTATTTTTAGACATTATATGCACAATCTTTGTATGCCTTTTAACTATTATATATTCTAGCTATTTAAGTCGACTTTATTAAAGAGTTGACAAAACGGGGTTGTTCCTAAAAAAGCAACCCGCAGTGATTATGATTGATATACCAGGATTCTCTATGATCCGTAAAACAATATATGTATACGATTTTCTAAAAAAATAAAAACAAAATGTAATACATTGTAACAATATTGTTATTCTAATACGTATATAAGGTAGTGTAATTTGAAGATTTTTTTAGCATATATACCTAGGCGACAGAGTTTGTGTGATTACTAACAATTAGTTAAAACTATGTTTAAAGTGTTTGGCCAGTAAGCGTGGAATATCGGTTAAAACACGGAAAAATTAAAGCATGTTCATAAAATAAAAAATGAGTAAATACATATATATCTATATATTATATATATAATATATATAAAAATTTTGTGTAAATATTTTTTTTTCTGTTTGTAATAAATACAAAGGTGCATAATATTTACTTATTCGATATTTCTGGATATGCTTGAATTTTGCGAGTGGTGCCTATGTAATTTGGGGGTGAATGTGGATAATTTTTTGGATACGCGTATACCATTGCAAATGTGATCGGGTTACTGTCTCTAGCTTTAATGGTTTCTGCTCACAATTAGCAGTTTTAAATAATTATGGGCTGTAGGTTTTCGACTTTCCAATTTTATTTTATCGACTTTATAATTTTTAATCCAGAAACAGGCAAACTTATTTTTTACTACTTATCTTTCACTCAGGTAATAAACATCTCAATCGAGTTATTTTTTCAACAAAGAGTGTGGTTTCGTGAAAATCATATCTTTATCAAAATACCATAGATAAAGACATGATTGGAGGCGACGACTCTGTCTGTCAATCTTGTATACAATCAAGCATAGGCATTTAAAAGTAAAAAAGTATAAAAAAAATTAAAAAAGAATCGGCATAGCGGCTTAAATGTTTAGATTCGCGATGTACAAGTTTTAGAATTGGAATTTTTATCTGATAGTCCCCCTTAGCACATTAGGCATAGATATTAAAAAAAAATTAAAAAATACGACTTGCCCACGTTAATAATTTATTGTAAGTTTTTAATTTTAAGGCATTATAATTAGTGATGTATGATTGGATGTGTGTTGAGCGCGGTTAAACCTATCTGTTGCTAAATGAACTGAGAACTGAGTTCTACTCAACAAAACAAAAAATAATAAGTCGTTTTCATTTGTGATTAGGAAACAAATAGGTTTAACTAAAGCTTAGATTATACTATTTATGTGCAAAACAATGCAGTAATGCATGTCAAGTATACGGAGTACGGTTGTAACTCAGAGCTATTTTTCATTCTGTGTATGTAAATTTTAGCGAGTAAAGTTATATAAAAGTTTACAGCACGCAGAGAAATCACATTCATTGCAACAAGTTTAGTTTATCATCTCTATGTTCTGTAATACTAAAATTTTAAAATTATAATCATTGATGTTGAATATACTAATAGTCTTCTAGTTTACAAATCCTGTTATCGTCCAATTCCCCTTTCCTTAGATGATAAGTTCATTTATCTGGTTGTATTTCACGAAATGTCAGAGCCAGAGTTGGAGTTAATAACGTACAAATTAATACGACAGTTTATTGATTAGTAAATTAAAAACCGTACTACTACAACCCGTGAAAGGTCTGGGGTTTACTACATAGTAGAGGCTGTACTGTTTATTGGACAGCGGTTGTGCAAGGAGGTGATTTGTCTTAGATCTCGCTCAACCGTTAGATTTTCCCCCTTATTTTGGGTACCCACTTTATAAGAGGTTAGGTGAGCCTCATGAGGGTCCTAAATCCCTAATGATTTATCTTCAGTGGCTAACAGATGAAATAAAAGTCTAGCAGCGAGCAGGAGCTTCGTCATGGCATCTCAGTGCTCTACCACTGAGCCTCTCTGTTCAATGAAGAAAAGTGAATGAAAGCTGAAAAAATTTGCAATTTTTTTTCTTTTGGCCGTTTCAATTAAAAGTTGGAAAATATTTTGAAATGCCAAGATAAATCCACCAATATGTGATATATGAGAGAGAAAGAGAATGAGGATCGAAAAAATGTGAGTACAATTTTTGCACCCAGTTGTTAATTAAGAATTATATAATAACGAAATTATATAATAACGAAAAATGACTGCAAATTTATGTTTATCTATTAATCTTCTTCGGTGATTGGAATAATGATAGAATGGAATGAAGGTGAAATGTAACAAAAAAGATTGATGAAGTAGGTCTTCATAAGTATAGTTAACCTTAAAATAAACCAGTATACAATCCGTGAAGGGTCTGGGGTTCAGTACACGGTAGAGACTGTACTGTTTCCTGGATAAGATTTTCCCCCTTATTTTGGGTTCCCATGTTATAGAGGCTGGTTGAGCCCCAGGAGTGTCCTAGATCTTATAGGATCTATCTTCAGCCTCCAGCAGATAAAACAAAAGTCTGACAGCGAGCACAATTTGAACCCAGGACCTTCGGCATGACAACTCAGCGGCCTAACACTGAGCAACTCCACTCCCCAAATGGTGCTTATACCTAATTTAAAACATAATATAAGTGACTTGAATAATTGGATTTATTTAAAGATAAATTAAAAATGAAGTTTTAGAAACAGCCATAGCCTGAAAGCCATTGTGTAAATTATTTTAGTGAAACTTAAATAATTTTGGAGGGCTTGATTATAAAATTGGAAAAAAAATTATCAAAGATTAAATACATATGAAGATATGAGAAAACAAGTCACAATTAAATAATTTTATGTAAATTCGTTTTAATATTAAAATATAATGAAGCCTAGCCTAAGGCATATAATGACTCGACACATTGCCTAAATAGTATTTATTCCGCAGGTTGTCGCTTTGAGTTGATTCACAAGTTTTTACATTTCTTTCGTATCCCTTTTAATATTTTCCAAAAATACAAGTTATCATGAGCTTTAGTATGGAAACAAGAATGCAATTATGGGTAATGAGTAGATTTCAGTAATCATTTAATCAAGAAATAAAGATGTCAACTAACATTTCGAATTTAGATAATATATTTATTTTATTTTTTTGGCGGGCCAACCATAGGTCATTAACGCCAGTGGATACTGGTATTGTTGATATTTAATCCTTCACACCTAATTTTCTTTTAATTTATATGTCTTTCAATAGGCCTGTTGATTTTAGGAAGTCAAACAAGGAAGCTAAGTTTTGTTCATTGTTGCATAATATTTCATCCAAGTTTACTAAAACTCCTGATTTTTCTCTTTGATGTTGATATCGTCTGCATTCCGTGAGATGTTTTATATTCAGCGGAAGTCCACACGTTTCACACATGGGGGTTCGTCTTTAGCTTTAACTTTTCTTATTCAAAACAATTAACAGTTTACCATAAAAATAAAAATGTTAGTGAAAAGGATAAATATAATTTTTTTTATTTTGAAGAGAAATGATTTGTCCAGGCCGGGATTAGACCCGGGTCGCCCACCTCTCAGATAAATCCATTTGGATCAGGGTTTTTCAACCCGTAATGAATTTGTCTAGCCATGTTAGCTCAGTTGGTTAGAGCACCACGCTAGAGACATGGGCAACCCGGATTCGAATCCTGGCCTGGACAAATCTATTCTCTTCAAAATAAAAATATTTAAAAATTATAACAATTAATAAAAAAATAAAATAAAATAAAGGATAAATATAAACTATGAAAGAACTTCATATTCAACAAAAAAAAACAACAACACTGTATAAGTTGTTTTTTAGAAATAGCAGTAGCAATTCAGATATAAAATGTAGCATTAAAAAGCTAAATATTCTGAAAATATTAATATCTAATATATACAGAAGTATAAGTTAATAAAGAGTGGTAATTATTTTAGTTAATAATTTGTACTTTTATGATATTTAATGAAAACTTAGGAAATATTAGTATGGGTAACATGTGGTGTAATGATTAGCATAACATTCTATGTTCAAGATCACAGAGGTTCACACCCCTGCAGTTGGCCCTCATATTTTTTAAAGTGATTGAAAAATCCTGCATTAAGCTGTCCTTCAGAAGGTATGTTAAGTTGGGATCCTGAGCCTGTATAATGTCAAGTACTCATTAAAGACCTCTATCCTAATTAAACCTGGATAGGCAAGATTTAGAGCTACCACTGTAGCATCGTCCAATTAGCAATAGCAGCATAAAGTGATATTAAATGAATACCGCACATAACTTATAAATACTAGTCACCAAAATTGAACAGGGATTTATTTCTTAATTTTGTGATGTTTTAACCTCACCAGATTTATTAATCAAGTTGACTCTAGACAATAAAATCTTCCTTTTCTTATTCCGTTATCTCTTTTACCTTGTAGATTTTTAACAAGGAGTCACCTGTCAAGGGCTGCTCCTCTGGCTTCCACCCATCCAATCCCTTTTTCTTTTAGGATATTTTCCTTCGGTATCCTGATTCAGCCTTCCACTGGGTCTTTTTCCTGTTAGTTTAGCCACCAAAGCTTTCTTCTCTGAATGGCAGTCATCGATCCTCATTGAAGCTGTCCCTTCTCCCTATTGGTCTTCCCCTTCTACTTTCCTCAGATACCTCAACTCAATGCTTTGGAGGCGGCAGTGATCGCATTTTTTAGGTTCAGGATCCATTCCCATGAGTGAGGATACGAATGTATGTTGAGCAATTAATGGCCAATTTGGTTTCTTTAGTCACTTCTCTCTCACATAAAAACTTTTTACTGATGGCAGATAGCATTCTACTCAAAGTGGAAATTCTTGCATTGATTTCTTCATTTAATATCCCATTCTCATTGTTACTCCCAAATACTTGAAGGTATGGACAAGCTCTATAGCCTTCCCATTAATGTGAGTACTCAAATTCTTCATTGTTCTAGATAGGAGCACACACTTGGTCTTGGAAGTGCTAAAACCATATTTCTTTAAAATAAATATGGTTATAAAGTAAAGAAACTATAACATTTCATAAAATAAAACTATATACAAACCCAAATAACCATCATAATTAATAATTCGTCGAGTATTAGGCAAAGAAGAAGATCATCTATGATAGCTGGGTACCACATAACACAGAATACTAAAAATACAATCAGATAGGATAATAGATTCCTGGCTCATCACTAATATTAATATAATTTAAGACATACATATTTCAACAGTAGCTATCCAGTATTTATTGAATAATTCATAAAATCTATACCAATACAACCTACGGAGAGTCTTGAGTTCAGTACATGGTGGAGATCGTACTGTTTCTAACCCAATGCTAGTGCAGGGAGTTGATTTAGCTGAGATCACACTCAACTGCCAGATTGTATACCAAATCAAGGGAACCCACTTTTTACTTTATTCTATTACGACATAGTTACACATCGGATGATTGAGCGTTTAATGGCTGAAATTACTCAGCGAGATTCTTAAAATATTATGAAATTTTTTAACCTAAAAATACATACTAGAGTACCACAAAAAAAAAAAATAATAAAATAATATTATCAATACTTTTAACTAAAAATGTAATGTTAAAAAACAATTTAATTTAAAAAAACAAAATAATTCTTATCTTCTAGCCATATATGTCCTAACAGACAAAAATACTTGTATTTATGAAGTTATTTAATTTGCAAGATGAAGAGTTATTTCCATAATTTTTTTTAACAAATAACTTTGAATATAAGTTTTAATAAATTGACAATTAATGTAACAATGGAGTAAACAACAACAATAATTAAGGTGAAGGGAAAGGTATTTATAATTAAACTTATAACATATTTTTGTGATTTTTTTTTTTACTTCAATTGAATTTACATGGTTAGTTAGTTCATAAAATTTCAGATAATAAAAAAAAAAAAATCTTTTCTGTTTGCTGAAAATTATTATTTTTTTCTATCATAGACTCATAGATGAAAAAATCAAAGCAATTCTACAAATACACCAAGATAAACATCAGGAGAGAGTATTTACAGACTCAAAGGTACAAATAAACAATAATAGATTATTAAATATATAACAGTTAAAGTAAAATTGCTTACTTATAATTAAAATGTTATCCTTGGTTTCCAGAAACAATCCTTTGTTTATTGAACTGCTATAAAAGGTCACACAGTAAAGGAGACCAACGAGGATTAGTAACAACTGCACCTATTCTTAATGCTAAAAAGTCCATTTTAAAAACCTATCACAATATAAAAATCTATTTTATATCATTTATTAATTATAAATATATCACAATTATTATCTTAGAATATTTTTCCATTTGTATAAATAAACATATGTACAGGTTACATATTAGTTGGGCATGCGTCAGACTTTGTATATAGAGTTGTAGTACTCCTCTTCGAGGTCGTAAAGGTCAGCGGCCATATCGTCCCTCAGGTTCATCAGCTTCTGGTCGCACTCTGCCTGCTTCGTTCTCATTAGCTTAGAGTTTTGAGCGATGGCTTCGTTCACAGAGGGGAAGTCGTTGAGGATTAAGTACTGTTTGATATCAGATACAAGTTTCATGAGTGACTCACCGGCTCGAACCATGTTCGCCGCTCTCACGTGCATCTCGTAAGTGTCCTGTTCACACTGAGTGAAGCGGTTTAGTTGAGTCTCGTTTTCTCCTTTCGCAAGCTTGACTATTTCTGAAAAATTAAGTAGAGTAAATTACAAAAATACAACTTTTTTTTGTACAACAAAGTCAATAGTATTTTAAAGAAAAGGAATTGAGCTTTGAATATATTTTAATACTATGGTTCTTTACTTGAACAAAAAAACCTTAATATAGAATTGTAAAATTTTGGTATCGTTAACAATGTAAAATATAGTGGTGACCCATGTCTATGGGCACCTGCCAACAAATATACAACAAAATCACACGGATATTTTAAAGCAGAGCAAAATCCTGAGAACTGAAAAAAAAGGCATGAGGAAAGTTAAATGGACTTTCCATTAACACTAAATTTAATTTTAGTTTTTAAAATTTCTTTCAAGTAAGGAGATATGTGAAAGTTGTGTGAAGCAGTGCATCAGATATTTTGTAATTATTGACAACCAAGTAAAGAGAAATGACAGAATTCAGAAATTTTAACGTCAGATCTTACATTAGTTATAGGATCGATATGATTAGGAAGAAAAGGGATAAAATATCAATTTAACATTTTTCAAAGGAGAAATATATGATAATTTTAACACAAATTGTTGTTTATAGCAGAGAAAGCCTGAATTTGATTTCAAACTAGGATGACAGGTATTGGCAATTAAGAATAACATAAATTCCCTTTTTTTTCCTCTTAAAATATCCAGTATTTTTCAGGGTTTTTTAAATATTATTTTATTTAATAAAAAATGATAACAAGGAAAAATAACATTTTAGTCTTTTCAAAAAGAAAAAAGGAATTTACACACGATGTAAAATTCGCAGATCATTTTATTTTATTGCTACAGAAGAGCCATATTATTTTAAAATAAATGCAGTAAAATATGCTTAGCTTTGGTACATGAAGCTATTTAAAAAATTATTATAATTTATTTTATTGTTGTATGATATAATTTTTTTAATATTTTATTTGAAAAGAAAAGATATGACCAGGACCGGGACTCGAACCTGGGTCTCCCACCTCTCCGTTGTGGTGACTTAACCATCTCGGCCATCCTGGTTCTCTTCTCGGTCAGTCATATCCCTTCTTTCCACTGATCCTATATCTCCGTGTTCTCACAATTTGCGATGTATACACGGGGAGAATGTTAACTGAACATTACTTTATTTTTGGATCTTGTTGACTTTAAGTCATTAATATTATTATAATTTATTTTATTGTTATATTATATAATTTTTTAAATATTTTATTTGAAAAGAAAAGATATGACTAGGACCGGGACTCAAACCCGGGTCTCCCACCTCTCTGTGGTGGTGCCTTAACCATTTCGGCCATCCTTGTTCGCTTCTCGGTCAGTCATATCCCTTCTTTCCACTGATCCTATATCTCCATAATTTAAAAAATTATTTGTTGACAATCAATTTTGAATAGTTCACTACTATTTATAGCTAACTCTTTATAGTTAACTACTTTTTTCAACTAGCTGTTAGTAATTACATATTTTTAATAGTGTTTTAATGAAAAATGAGTTTATATGCAGAAGCAACTGCGACGCCTTTGAGTTTAGCATTTTAAATGAATGACAAGAGACCATAAAGCATGATATTTTAGTATTTTTTGATTTTTTACTAAGTTTCTTTTCACACCGCACACCAATGTAATCAGTAATCCAGAGCTGATTAACCATGCTTAACATTGATTAAAACATAAATAAACCTCTGTTTAACAACTGAGTAATTAGAAGACAAATATCAGTATCTGAATAAGTCTCATAAGTCACATCTATAGAAACATTGAGCTCCTTAGAGTTGAGGTAACTTATTATCTTAATTCATGAACAAATATTCACTCAAGCACTGGTTCAATGTAAGGTGATAGACTGAATCCACAAGTACTGGATTTTTAATAATGCAGTGCTCCGAAACAGCTATGTTCGGACTGCTCTAGAATACACTTAAATACTGTACAACAGAGAACAATACTTTCAATGTTGAGCTAGGCAATACATCAAATGAAACAGGAAATGATTATAATTCATAAACTCCAAATAATTAAGGAACAATAACATTCAATAATTTAATTGATAAACAGTGAGAGACTACCATTTGTTATTCAAGATTAAACTTATAAAGTTAAAAAAAAAAATAAGCCAAAATAGACAAAATACTGTCTTAACTAATTATGAGCTCAATCCTATACCTGGTATTTATATAATCCTTTAACCACAGGCTGTCGCTTTGAACTGAGTTACAAGTTTTAACAGTTTATTTATTTCATTTTTTAGTATTTTCCAAAAATAAAAGTTTTGTTAACTTTAGTATGGAAAAGAGAATGTAATTAAGGGTAATAAGTAGATTTAGGTGATCATTTCCTCAAGTAATAAAAATTTTAATTAGCATTTCGAATACAGGTGATATATGTCTGTTGGAACATTCATATCTAAATTCAATGATTACCGAAGTATACACATTTCCCATCATTGGTTGTCTTTTTCATACTAAAGCTCATGATAACTTGTATTTTTGGAAAATACTAAAAGGGAAACGGATGAGAAGATAAAACTTGTTGTGACTAAACTCGAAGCGACAACCTACCGAATAATTGCCCAATACCTTATACATTAGAAAAGAGTTCAAAGAAAAGATGAAAAACTTATTTTTTATACTCACAAAATGAACAGTTCAAAAAAATAGGAGAAAAAAAAAATGAAATCATTAGTTAGTGTTAAATCTGTGGCACCTGTGCATAGTGGGCTAAGTCGAATTTTGTGAATTTCAAGCTGTCTACTTAGAATCATAATTTTTTCTCTTTCCTTTTGTCTAACACGCTATGTGTTCCGTCCATTGCAATGAAGGATATTCCTTTGTGAATTGTGGACTGATACTCCAATCTTGAACTGAAAATAAGTTCAGAAAAATTACGATTATAAGTAGATAGCTTGAAATTCACAAAATTCGACTTAGCCCACTATGCACAGGTGCCACAGAAATAATAATTTAACAGCATTAAAGAGGAAATAAAGATGAAGCTAAAGACAGGAAATGTTATTTTACGTTTTCAACATTACTTATCCCATGCCTTAAAACTTATATTTAAAAATTTATAAAACAATAATGGTTCTAACTGTTCTATAAGGAATGTGGCCAATAACTTTGAATAACATCTTAAGGTACTTGAAGATAAGTTATTAGGTAAAATATTCATTAAAAAGAAAAGTAATTATTCTGCATGATGTCACTTCGAGTTGGGTCACAACAAGTTTTAGCTTTTCATTCGTTTCCTTTTTAATATTTTTCAAAAATATAAGTTATCATGTGCTTTAGTATAGAAAAGAGAATATAATTAAAGGATATGTGTATATGTCCAAAAGTATTTCATCTCAAAATGAACGTTTCAACAAATTCTACACTTTGAAGTGTTAGTCAAATTTTATTTCTTGATCAAATAACTACCAAAATTTACTCATTACCCATAATTACATTCTCTTTTTTCCATACTTGAGCTCACGATAGCTTGTATTTTTTGAAAATATTCAACATGAAACGAATAAACAGTTAAAACTTGTGGACTCAACTTGAAATGACAATCTGCGGAACAGATACCTAACATCAATACTAGTATAATAGAATAAAATTATTTTTAGTAAGGTAAATCATTCAATTGTGAGAAATTTTCTCCCTGGGTTACAAAAATTGTAAACCTCAATGTCAGCTTATTCATTCAGGACAGGTAGATCTAACAATGCTGACATTCTAATATAACTGATCTTGCGACAGGCATATTATACCTCTATTCAATCAGTATGTACAAGTTTAATTAATAATTATTCCGCTTCAAGTTGAGTTACAACAAGTTTTAACTGTTTATTCGTTTCATTTTTAATTTTTCCAAAAGTACAAATTATCACGAGCTTTATTATGTTAAACAGGATGTAATTAAGGGTAATGAGTAGATTTCAGAAATCATTTAAACTAGAAATAAACGTTTCAACAAACACATATCATCTATACTTTAAATTCTAGTTGAAACTTTTATTTCTTTAAGAAGTGATTACCGTAATATACTAATAATCCATAATTACATTCTCTATAACGTAATAAATCTCACAATAACTTGTATTAACAGTTAAAACTTGTTGTATTTCAACTCAAAGTGACAACCTGCGGAATAGATACTTACACATTAGTTTGTACAAGTTTAAATAAGTGACGTACGTTGGATCATTGAGATCAATGTTTACTGCAACTATTCTTTTTTTTCGGTTTTGTGTAAACGATATGAGGTGAACAATAGATAATGCTAACATATCAAAACTTATTAACAATCTAGCTAAACACGACTCTGAATAGTATTAGTATCACCTAACACATCCACACTATCTCAGTGTCTTTAGAATTAAGTATTTACTATAAGAAGGAAATGGAAATCTATTTAGTTCTTTAAAAATGAAAAAACACTTACCTTCAAAATTTTCAAGCATGGACTTGACATCGTCCTTTAGCCTACTTGTGTAGGACTTCAGCAAAGCTTCTTTACTCTGTGGGAGAGATCTCTGATGAGCCATTCTAGCAGAATATACAAATACTAAATCACAAACTAAAACAATTAACCTTAAGACAATTAGTCGGCAAGAAACACAATAACCTAAACCGAGGTTTAACCTCTTTGTTTACAACCAGTGTTGCCCAAGACTTATCTTCGAAGAAATTAGTGGAAATGTGTTTTTATTGACGTTAATTGGGATTACTAGTAATAAAAAACTGAGCATTTTTGTGTGTTTCTTATTAAAATAAAAGCATTATTACTGAAAACCTGATTTAAATAACTTATTTGAAGATTGTCCTGAGTTCCAGTTTTTTTTTTTATATACTTTTGATTATGTAAGGAGAGCTGGGCAGCTCAGGGTGTAGAGTGCTGACTAGTTATGCTGGAGGTTCTGAGTTCAAATCAGGCTGTGGCTGATAAATTATATTATCTGTTCACCTGGGGCTCACCCAACCTCTAAGCAAATTGGGAATCCATGATTGGGAGAAATAACCTGGAGGTTGAGTATGATCTCGGTGAAATAATTCTCCTGTACAATCGATAGGTTGCAACAGTACAGTCTTTACAATGTATTGAACTCAAGATCCTTCATGGGTTATGTAATTATTTGCGTATTCTTCCAATAGTGGAAGACGTTAAGCAAACAACTCAATCAAGCTTTCTAAGTTCTTGTTCTTCTAATAGACTTTCATTCTCTCTTAAAAGGCTTGATTCTTTTAATCAAACCTTCCGACTTCCGATCTTCGGTTTGCACTGCTTTTGTTTTGGTTGGTCTGGTGTAACTTTCCACTTGTTGACTTTGTGTCTGAAGGTATCTCTTTCTAAAATGTCTGATGAACATATATCTGCGTTTTGGAGGTCCTTTCGAAGTTCGTCCATATAAGGTGTTGAATTCTTAAGGGAGCTAACATAATGTAATATTCTTTTTGACAGTCGATTTTCTGTTAATCTCGTAGGGTGTCCAAAGAATTTCATTCGTCTTGTCCTAATGTCAATTTCAATGTTTGAAATTTTTTTGAATCTTGCTCCTAGGATTTTCCTGATGATCTTCCTCTCTTGCTTTTTGATTTCTTCTAATTCTTGCTTTCTGTTAAGTGACAATGTTTCCTTTGCGTAAAGGACTGTTGGCTTCAGGGCACAAGAAGAGTAGGGCGACTCTCTTTATTATTGGGGATTTTTTTTCGTGGATTAACAGTTTATAATATATCCTCCTCGGGTGTTGGTTTGTTACCAGGTTGCTGTGTCTGCACATGAGCTTGGTGTTCTTCATTTAATTTCATTTGAAGTGAATTTTCTTGTTCAATGCCCCCATAATGCCTGAGTTGGCGAAAAATTTACTGGTTAGTTGATTTCCACTGTTTTAGAGACTTTTTTTTCCAATTCCATACTAACCTTATATACAAGAGTTTGCTGCAAATAAAACAATATGAAATTAAACCATGAATAAATAAATAGGAAGGGTACTGCAAATATGAATTGAATTGAAGCTACAGGCACAAGAAGAGAAGACTTGTCCCGTTCACCAAAGAATCTTCTACTCGGTGATGTAAAAGTGAAAAGGAAGAAAAATAAATATTATGATAAAAAAAAAGAATAATTTAATTTGCAAAAATATGGCACATGTTGAAAATAAAAAAGGATTGCGGTTGTTGAAAATGTCCAGGTAATGCTTTAATACACAGTTTTGTACATTTTAAAACTTTTTTTTTTTTTGCTATTGGTTATTTCCTGCCTTTTAATTAGATGTATAGTTATAACCATATCTGAGTAAAATATTCCTTTTCTTGGCCAGGAGTTTGCGAAACACAACAACATTGCAGTCTTATACATTTATTACACGTCACAAATTATTTTCTTTGAATATCTGTTTATTTAACGTCACTTTTATGCTGCTATGGTTAATCGGACGATGCTACATTAGCGCTCAATTTTGTCTATCGTCTTGGAGATTTAATTAAGATAGGGATTTTTAACGAGTACCTGACATCATACAGGCTCAAGACCATAGGCGTAACGAGGGTGGGGGTTATTGGGGATTAACCCCCCCCATGAGTCAACTCTAGTTACGCCAATGCTCGAGACCCCCGTTTAACGTCCCTTCCGAATGGCTGCATAACCATGGTTTTTTACTCTCTTTAAAAACCGGCCAGTATTATAACCTACTATTAGTAGATTTTTATAGTAACCACAAGACTACAATTCGCAACATTATTATTTTTATGCAGTAGTCAGGTATTTTACATATTACTTCTGTAGAAATAAAAACTGTTTGTTAAAAGTAATTTTTGTTCAATTTATAAGGAAAAAAGGTAATTTTATTAAGTTTTAAAATATACAACACATTAAATAGATCCTGAAGGCACAATTGGTGATGAATATACACAAAATCAGTCTCTTGCAACGAGTTTGACGAATATGTTATCGTTTGGCATTGTTATTTCTGCCATGTTCTTGAACACTATCTTTGCTGGAGTGTTATCGCAAGGTACCACTTTGAAGTTTCTTATCACAGTCATGATTCCCATTTTAGTCTGCATTAATCCAAATCTGTTACCTATAAAAGTAGTAAAAAGTCCTTATTAAATCATAAAACATAATAATATTATTTTCGGTCCATTTCTCGGACACATCAATGTTATTAGCCGCACTATTGCTACCTAGCGGAATTCGTGGTTATAACTAATTTTTTTTTTCCTAACTATAAAAATCGTGCTCATTGGAAGGATTAAAATCAATTGCTGTTTTAAATTGGTAATATTTAAAATTATTATAGATGGCTGCCGACTTCTCCTTCTTATGAGCTCTCAACAGACATTCAACGGATTCTTTTAAGTTGAAGTCGGTGCAGTTGTCGACTTACTAATCTTGCTACAATCGCTCAAGAGATGTACTAATTTCCAAGGAGTACTATTCCTTCAAGGTAAGTATAGCTCAAACTATTACTGCTTTAGGTTCGGGCGGTAAAACTTGTGCAGAAATTGGGAAAAAAAAAAATCACAAACTGCAAGATAGCAGTGGGCACGCTTAAGTCCTTACTATGAAGCAACAATATTTCTTTAACACGAAAACAACCAACTAATTAGTATATGGATTGAAGACATGTGTCCTCACCTCGACCGAAGAAAAAAAGCAATGGAAAAGGATTTTCGATGAGAAACACCAATGACGTCAAGGATAGATAAGTCAAAATTATCGATATATAGCAGAAAACTGGAGAGATGTTGAAAGGAATAAGATTCAGATGGTATTTTCACAGATTAGAATGAAAGATGACAGGATACAAAAGATTGTAATGGATTGGGAAGCTGAGAGTAGTTGAAGGAATGGAAGACACCATGTCCGGTGGAAGAATGGAATTGTGGAGAGTGCGGCTGGTAAAATTCTGTCGGAGGAAAGAGTGATAGAACAACAGGGATGGAGGGATCTGCTGATGCAGAATTCTGTTCAAGAACACATTGTAGTAATTCAAGGGGAGGGGGTTACGAACAATTTTCTGAGATCAGCGAATGTCGACAGCAACAATAATTTTACCAATTCCATTGAATATGAATTTTATAGCTGAATGCAATGCAACACAATTAACAAAAAGTCATCTAAACGGCAATAGTGATGCTATCAGTTCACTTTTCCTATAACTGATCTAGAGCTATACCTTTAGTGCTTTGTGTTTTTTTAAAAAATCTAAAGGTTATCCCTTACCAATACATATCCTAGGCCCTTCCCCGAAAGGCATATAGGTGTAAGGTTTGATGGATCCGATGTTTTCTGGAGAGAACCTTTCTGGGTCGAATTTCTCCGGATGAGGATAGTACTGGGGATCCCGATGGATCGAGAATACCGGAATGAGGATCCTATCCCCTCTCTCGATGTGATCTCCTGAAGGCAGAGTGAACGGAGACGTGCATACCCTTATGAGGGAAGGGATGGTTGGGTACTTACGTATAGTTTCTGGCAAACAAAAAACAAAGATTATAATTATGGCTATACTTTATATTTAAATTTAATATTACTTTTCAAATTACTCACCAGAAATCACCATATGAAGGTATTCCATTTCTTTTATGGCTTCGTATGTAACTTCACCGTGCTTTTCCAGAACTATATCAATCTCTTCCCTTAGCCTCTGCTGGATGTCTTGCTGAAGGGCTAGTTCGTAAAGGCACCAGTTTTGCACGGAACTTGAGGTCTCCATACCAGCAAATAGGAATACAAATGTCTGTGCTGCGAATACATCTAGGTTCATCTCTGGCAAAAACATAAAAAACGTCAAGGAGTTATCTTGAAAAGCGGATTGGCTGGTATGAAAAAAACAATGGAGGTTAGAAAATAAAAATCAAATTAGCCTTCTAACTTACAAAAGCATCGCTAGTATAAAGTTCCTTCATTAAAAAAAAAAACCGGAAACCCAAATGCAGCGGAAACACCATTTGCCATCAATAAGAGCCTAATTGATAAGTTAATTAATGAACGGAAGATATTAAAGAATTCTCCAACGACAAATTAGTCCACACGCGAAATGAAAGCATTTGCAAAGCAACAGAAATAATTCCCGACATAAGGAAGAAAAGAAGGATTCATTTTATAGGCACTACGAATGCATACAAATAGGTTAATGAAAAGAATATTTGAATTCTTTAAAAATAAAGTAACTAAAACGAACTGGTTTAAGGAGGCAGAGAGGGACACGACGATAGATTCGGAATCATGGAGGCTATGCTCAGCGAAGGAATCGACAAGAGGACAACCCGAGAAAAACGAAAGAGTTTCGATGGTATTAGTTCCGCAGGTTGTTGCTTCGAGCTAAGTCATAACAAGTTTCAATTTTTCATTTGTTTCCTTTTTAATATTATCGAATATAAAAATAATCGTGAATTTTAGTGTTGAAAAAAAATTGAATCATGGAAATTGTCAATAGTTCGTTAATGATTTCAACAAACATTTCGAAGTGTAGATGATCATATAACCTTAACAGTATGTGTAAGTGGATTCTTAACTCTATGCAGTCAGTAATCGGCACAATATGCAGTCTACAATAGTTATTATGTACAGTCAACAACAAAAATTTTTTTTCGAGAATATTTTTTTTTTTAAATTTATTTATTGATATTTACAACTGTATTACAATTATACAACAAGTAAATAGAATGCGTGTTACACAATGACATGAGAATGACAAGTAGAGAAACTACCCACTGGTAGTACTCAAATTGAGAATATTAAAAAGGAAATTAATGAAAAGTTGTGACTTGACTCGAAGCAACAATCTGCGAAACTGCTACTGTTTCCAGAAGAAAACAAGGCGAATAATCAAAATTACCGATGAGATCGGAGACGGAGAGGAATCAGCTATAGTCGGCTTGGAGAAAGGAACGGAATATGCACTGGTTGATCCGGAGTACACAAAATCTGGGTGAAACTAAAAAAATGATTGTGACATATTTTCATATATAACATATAATTTATTTTCAATACCGAAAGGTTCGGTGATTTCTTCATTTGCCCCATCACCAATGCTCCCCTTCTTCTTCAGCTGGATGAGTAGTTCCAAGAAGTCGTTCCTCTTGATGTCATTCTTCTCCCTATACTCTATGGTATCACCGACCAACTTTTTCAGAAAGTTCTCCATTTCGATTGGGATTCTCCTAACAAAAAAATAATAAAAATTAAATAATTGAGTTTCTTTAAAAAACACTGAATATAGTTGCAAAAAAATCGTACCTCCCATATGATGACAATACAGGAAATGCTTTCGAAGCCATAGCCAAATATTTGTGGATTAGTTTTTGCTTGCTAAACATTTTACCCAACGTCCTGATGTCGTTTTCGGGATTATCGATAGCGTTCGGTTCGAGGCCAAAGGCACAGCTGGAAATCGTGTCCGTTGTGTATCCTGTTGCGTACTGTTTCATGTTCACTTCGGAGCCAACCTTCGACTGGAGTGAATTTTTGAGTAACTAAAGAAAAAAAAGTAATTTACATACAATCATCCAAAAAATTAAATCTTAACTTGTACACTAAGCTACAATAATTAATTCAGTTGTTTGTTTAACCATTTAATATCACTGTATGCTTCTTCTTCCAATAGTGCCTATCCTCTTTGGATGTTAGCGATTATAATGGACCATCTTATATTACCGCCCACTGCACGAAACAATTCTGCAGATGTTAATCCTTTCCATTGCCTGAGGTTCCTCAACCAGGTATGGCGCCTGCGACCTGGGCTTCTCTTTCCTTCAATCTTGCAGCAGAAGGTACTTCATTTTGCATCACATGACCAAAGTAGTCCAATTATATCTCTTGATGCTGTCCAACACCTGGAGGGGCCTTTGTATTCTCTGTAGTATCATATCGTTGCTGACATGGTGCACCCATGAAACTCAGTGCATTCGCCGATAACACCACACCTCGAGTACTTGTAGTCATTTATTCGGCATCTGTAAGTGTCCATGCCTCTCTTATAATATGATAAGACTGAGGACACAACATCGGAGTACTCCGATTCGGATCTGTAGGTTTAAATTTAGGCTGCATAGCGCCAAATTCATTAATTATCACTTTATGCTGCTATGGCTGATCAGATGACAAATGAAGTCTTATATTTTGCCTATACAGGTATAATTAGGATAGAGATTTTTAATGAGTACCTGACACAGCACAGTCTCGGCCTCCCATTTTACATCTCTTCTGAACAGCATAACGAAAGATTATTACTCCCTTTATAAAAATCTCAGAGCCAATTGCCGGGGTGTGAATCTGCGACCTTGGTCAAGGTTGTTATGCCAAACACTACACCTCAGGTGACCCTTTTTTGTATTTTTAGTGATTTGATTAAAGATTTATCAATCGTGTTACTTTTTTGGTCCATTTAGTAAGTAATTTATCCTGTTCTTTAGAAACCATTAAATCTAATAATCCATTGTTATTGATGTAGATTTTTGTAGTATGAATTGTAACATTATACCTGACTGTAGTCATAAAAATTACCTGTTTATTTATTTAACATAACTTCATGCTACTAGTACTAATTATACAAATTATTAAAATTATTCTATTTTCATATTTTCCCTTCATCGCAGTTAAAATAAATCATCACTACATTTTTTTATAAGTACCTAGTGGATTTTAATCGGAGTGAAACAAACAATATCTCATATAGATCTCTTCCTATAAAAACACCAAGAATAAACAAATTAATGATAGTCATTTTATAAACAGAATAAGTGAGTTTAATTGTTATTGCGAGTGCAAATTTTGTATTATTTATAAATCGAAGGTCAATAAGAGGTTTTTAAATGCATTCATAGAGCCTTAAAACAAAAAATTTATTATTGATGATAATTGTTGACCTATGATAATTTATGTTGAAGAAATTGATCCGGGTAGAGGTCACTGAATGAAATTCTCAAGTAATTTGAGAATTACTTCTTATTCTCAAATTACTTGAGAATTTCATTCAGTGACCTCTACCCGGACCAATTTCTTCAACATAAAAAATTTATTATATTCCAAATCTTGCTAGGAAGAAATCAGTACTATAAGTGGGTGAATAAAATGAAACATAACATTTTAGCAGAATTATAAAGAATTTTTCATTAAAAAATACCCATTTAAACGTACAAAATGTTTATGAAATTGGTTTCCTTATCTTTAAATAAACATTCTGAAGGTGACTTTATCAAAAATAAACCATTGTTTAGCAACACTAAATTTAAAAATATAGTATTAGATAAAAATTATTTTAAAAATATGTCCCGAGAACTCACCAAACAATAATCTATATTACATTAGTTTATGAAAGAAATTAATTGGGAGTAATTTCTTAGGGTTATATTAGTTTTGTAGTTTTTATAAATTTAGAAGCCACATTAGCATTATATGTCAAATATAAACGTTCTAATTATAGATATATTAGAAATTGCAACAATAACAATTGGATTAATAAATATAATTTTTACTTTTTAATAAATATAATAATGTTTATTTAGGACATCTATACGATAAACTAAATGGTAGAATTATTCTCATAAAATAAATTCAAAATAGGACACCCAGAAATATAGTAAATCTGAAAATTTTAAGGTGAAGGTGTACAAAAATTATTTGAGTTTATAGGATAATCAGAGAGTGGCCATATAACCAGTCACATAGGGAAAATTATTTGGGAGCTCTCTTATTTATCAGGTTGTAATTATATCTTATCAGTAGATTAAATGAAAAATTGTACAACAGGTCATAGCAGCATCAGCTGTTCTACCTCATAGTTTGGTAATTATTCCCCAAATTGTTGATTCGAACATTCGAAAATTCGAAAACAAGTTTTAACTTTTCATTTGTTTCCCTTTTAATATTTTCAAAAAATACAAGATAATAAGCTTTAGTATGGAAAAGAGAATGTCATTATGGGAAATGTGTATACTTCGGTAATCATTGTTTCAACAAACATATATCATCTTTACTTTAAAGTTAGTTGAAACTTTTATTTCTTGATGAAATTATTACCGAAATTTAGTCATTACCCATAATTACATTCTCTTTTCCATACTAAAGGTCATGATAATTTGTAATTTTTGAAAATATTAAAAATGAAATGAATAAACAGTTAAAACTTGTAACTCAACTCGAAGCGACAACCTGCGGAACAAATACCCATAGTTCATTAACAAATCTCCTTTAAACAAGTACTGTACACCCAGGCCTGAGTAACTGTAATCCCACAACAACATCCACCTCCTTCTAGCATATTCTGAAGACACTCACCTCTGCACAGGACAGGAACAGTGGAAAAATTCCCTTCATTTTCCCGCTGGTGAAGGTTGGGGTGAGCTTCACCCTCAGAGCCCTCCATCGTTCACCTTGCAGGTTGAACAGGTGGTGGTTCACCTTGTCATGCTCTGGCCTGCAAATAACTATGTATCAGCATAAAATGATAAAAGATAAATGATTTGGCCGGGATCATTCTAATACTCCAAGTTTTTCTCTTAATAAATGATGGATTTATTTTCAGGTTTTCCACATTAATAAGAGTTTTGATGAACCCCAGGAGAACAGAGTAAAGAATTTATATGTACAGCCGGATTTGAACTCAGAATCTCCACCATAACTAGTCAGCACTCAACACCCTGAATGGGTATTAAGATGTGCTTAATAAATGAAAATGGGTAAAATCATAAGAAAAGGAACTAAAGGCAATTAATAAGTTATTTTTAGTACTAATGTTTTTTAAGTTAGTTAGAAACATTAATGATCCCTTAATCTGTGCTGTTAAACATATCTACCTTAATAGCATATGTCAGATAAAAGTTGGAAACAAACTATCCCATAAGTTCCCAAGTTCTAAAGGACTCCTTCAAGGAAGCTCCACAGCTACTATATTCAAAATATTCATTCAAGATTCTACAAGTGAAATGTCAAGGAAATGTAGAAGGATGGGGCTGCATTTGCAGAATGCCTTTTACCTTCACTACCTATTATTTGCAGATGACCAAGTCATCATAGCCCAGGATAAAGAAGACACAGAATATATGTGTACGAAACTAATAGAAGAATATAATAGGTGGGGGATGAAAATGAACATAGAAAAGACAAAATATTTGGACACGGAGGAGGGCCGGACCGTTGGAGGCCTACAGATCAAAAATGCACCCAACTTTAAATATTTAGGATCTATCCTTCAAAAAGGTGGAACGTTTGAAGGGAATGTAGCCCGAAGAACCAGAGAAGGAAGGAAAGCTATTGCCATGTTCAGCTCTGTACTGTGGAGTAAAACATAGGCGGATCCAGGGGTGCTCCCGTGCCCCACCAGATGGTTTTTTTGTGTATGTGGAGAATCCATTACAGTACATACTTATAGGCCAATCATGTGGTGATAGTTGTTAAAATATATGAATAAAATAACAGAAATAACATGAGTGAAACTATTGTTTAGATATTTTAATAAACCTTTGAAATCTTTTTATAAATACTACAAGTTATTGTTGATTTTTTTGCCCTTCTGCCCGTTGTGCCACCCCAGAAAAAAATCCTGGATCCGCCCTTGGAGTAAAACCATCCTAAAAACTACAAAAAAAAAATGTCCATGCTAATATAACGGCTATAATGTTACATGGGTGTGAATCATGGACATTGGAAAAGGGATCCAAGAGGAACTGCTAGTTGTGGAAATGGATTTCTGGAGAAGGGCAGTCGGAATTTCTAGACGTGAAAGGATTCCCAATCCAGTAGTGCGAGAGATAATGGGTGCTCAGAATACCATACTGGAAAAATCACAATAAAGAGATTAGCGTGCTTTGGACACCTCATTAGGATGGGTAATAATACCCAAAATGACAATGAACTGGTGCCCTGAAGAAAGAATAAGAAGAGGACGACCGCGAACTTCTTGGATGAACGAAGTCCAGAAAGACATGGCAGGATGTGGCCTTAATGAAGAGGGTGCTTGAGGGTGAAGAGGGTGAAGAGGGTTTTGACAGGAAAACTTGGAAAAAATGTTACTCTAAAATTTGGCTGGAGAAAACCTCAACTTTGGGAAAACTTTCAATAAATAAAAAAGAAACATTAAAAAAAATTACATGTAATTTTTTTATTACATGTATTCCATTTTACATAAATAAAAACATATTTCCATTAATTTTTAATCTACTTAGATAAATCTTGGGCAGCACTGGTTCTAAAGAAAGAGGCTAAACCTTGGTTGAGATTATTGTGGCACTTGTTGACAAAAGGTTTGACGGATACCCACTTTTTAGAGATTGTGTGAGCTCCAAGAGAGTCTGAAAACTCGACAGACTCAATTAATGACAGTTAAAATATTATTTGGGCTTAGAAGGCTTTAGGCTTATCAGCTGACTCTCCTTTGAGGTTATATTTATGTATCTTTAATTTTATTATTCTCATTCGGCCCTGATATTGTCTGAATAATCTTAATATTGGAGACTCAGGGATATTGCCTCGGAATTTTTCCACTCATTCCTAACCTTAATACATATTATATTTTCTTAAATCAATATTAATTCTTTCTTTTGCCACTTACAGCTTGTGGATGTTCCTGTCTCTGAAGTGGTTGAACTCCTTGGTCATGACAAGTCGTATGATTTCCGGGTCCCTGACTACCAACCAGGGTAATCTCACCATATAAATACCAAAATATGGTACATCTGACATCTTATGGTACATCTATAGAAAATTTAATTAATTATTATTTATGAAAAATAGATTTATTTATTTATGTTACTGCTTTTTTACCCTACTTCTTGTATCACTTCTCCTGCAAACCTCGTGCTCATTTCGTTGGAACTCCCGTAGGGGAATTTGCCAGGGATCGATGGTATTCCTTTCTTTTCCCATTTTTCGTAAATGGATATCCAATATATGTAGAAGAGGAATACAGTTATAACCACCAGTGCTATCATTACTGGCAGCATTTTGGAGAATCTGAAAGCAGTGAAAGATATTATAATTAAAATAATGGGTGTGTGCATTTTCTTCCCTTAGTTCGTTTGTTTATTATATGCTGTATTATTATATTTCCATATTTATACGACGAAATATGGACAGTTCTAGCCGCTAAAAATGTTCCCACATCATTACTAAATGCCATAAAAAGCACTTATCATGACTCCAAAAGCATAGTCAGAATTAATTAAAGAACGTTCGAGGCTTTCGCCGTGAGAAGGGGTGTTAGAAAGGGGGACAGCCTTAGTCCTCTTCTTTTCATCACTTTTATGGACGAAATGTTGAATATCTGCAAGCGGAGGACATCACAGATGGTCGTGGGAAAGTGGAACATAAAGTCAATCCTAGCGCAAGTAATGGTTTTCGCAGATGATATTTTCCTCATTGCCGATTCCAAGGAAAATCTACAGCAAGCGGTTACGGAGTGGGAGGCTGAGCTGGAAAGGAAGGGTATGACATTCAATGTTGGAAAAAGCAAGGTGATGCACATCGGGCGTGAAGAAGAGGAGGTTTTGATTCACAGCAGAAATGGGAAAATTAACCAAAAGCTCTAAAACATGATTAAGAGAGCTAATAGCATACACTACCAGCTATGCAACCCAATGGTGGGGAAAATGGAACTGGAAAATAGTGTTAAATTACATATCGTTAAGCCCATATATCTACCTACCCTTGGAAGTGAGAGCTGGATCCCGATGGACAAGCACTGGAGTAGGGTTACCACTGCAGAAATGAAATAACTCCGGAAAATGGCAGGCAAAACAAGGAGGAACAGAGTTAGGAATGAGAGGATAATGGGAGGCCTGAGAGTGCCTGCACTGAGGGAAACAGTGGAGAAAAGACAGTTGGGATGGTTTGGTCATCGGTGCAGAATGGGTGAGGACCGAGACCCAAAGAAGTTTTTTGAAGCCAGGCCTACCGGACTCGAGGAAGACCTAGAATACAATGGATGGGCCACAATTCAAGGATTGGTGAAAGGAAGGGTAGGTCTATGAATGTGATGACTGCGCTGGCTGGAGATCGAGGGGCTTGGCAGTCTTGGATTGGATCACCTCCACGCTGAGAGGCACTAAGGAGTACTACAAACTGAACGTTAATGCCAATTTTTTATTAGAATGCTTTGTATATGAATATTGTTGAAATTACTTAACAAAAAATACAATCATTTTGTTCAAACCGACGCAATGGTAAAAAATGCTTTTGATACGTAAACAAATTCTATTTATGAACATGAAGCCAACAAAGTCCAATACTACTTGATTTAAAGCTATTATGTTAGATCAGCTCCTATCAACTCAATAGGTTATAAGCTTGGTTAGAACCTAAGTTCAAGCTGGTCTTACAATAGCGTTTGACTTGTAAATGTTAAAGTACCCTTTAACGGCGAGCAGTTTTTTGTCATTTCAGTCTGGTAGGAAGATTCCAAGTTAAGCATTGTCAAGATGCATTCCTGAACATCGGATCGTTCTACTGGGACCAGTCGAATACTATTAATGGGTGCTGAGGGATAGGAAGCCATTGGTTTACTACGAAGGGTAAAAGTGATTTGTTGGGTTTTATGGGAATTTATTTTAAATTCCAGTTTTGTCACCATGCTTCAAGGGATGCATAACTAGATTGGTAATGGCTGATGATATACAAATAGCATCAACATGCGTGCTAAGAACAATATTAGATTGGGTAGGGATGTGACCTGTATAAACTCTATAGAGGATGCTGCCATTAAGGTTGATAGTTAAAGAACAGTTAATAATAAAAAGAAAAATGTTATTATATTTGTATCTGAACATTTGGAAACAAACTTAGTTGTCATACAATAAGATATTTACTATAGGTATACATGTCAACAAAACCATTATCCACTGGCGTCAATGACCTAAGGTTGGCAAGCCAAAAAAAAAAAAACTTAGTTGTAATATCTGTAAAGAATTTAAAGAGAATATTAAATCGTAAGAAATAAATTATATCAAGAACGTATTGTAAATGTTGAATGAGTGATAAGAAAAACAACACTTGTGCTCCTCGTCGCAACACTTTCCTAACACATTTTCAATCTTATCTAATTTAAATACAATCAAAATGAAAAATGAAAATTTTTAGTGCCGTGCATTTCTGGAAATATCTCTTCCACTTTATATGTAACTAGCGACCCTTTGCTCGGGTAATAAGGCATATTATGCCTACATAATTTGTCTGTGTAATGTATTTTTTTTTATCACGTACCGGCCACTAAGGACCAGATAAATAGCATTGCTTAGGCCTCTTTGGGAGTCTTAATTTTCTTTCTTCCCAATGTATCATTATATCCATCTCAACTAATGTACTTTATTATATAGAAGTTATAAAAATAAAAACAAAACCAAATATTTCTTTATATACCAATTTATTATATTGCGCGTTAGATAATTACATGGGATCAGGCAAGCAGCGTCTTCGGTGAAACCCATTGATATTCCAACCCATTTACACAAAACCTCTACAAATTATATACCTAAAGCTTCCTGGTGAAGAAACACTCTATCAATTGGTGAAAACCGCATGAAAATCCGTGCAGTAGTTGTTGAGTTTACCGCGAACAAACGCGGTCGAGGACTTTGTTTTATAAAATGTGTAGATGTTGATTTATTCATTAATTTTACTTCTTAGGGCGTCCTCTATACTTCTAATTAAAGGTTACCAGATTACTGTGGCGTAAGGAATAAATAAAAATAATAGTTTTGTAGAGATTTGCACTTAAATATTTATTCAAAATAACACTTTGCACTAACAGCTTTATTTATCTTAAGATTAATAATACGAATTAATTGTATTGATATAAATATGACAAAAAAAACACGTCTTATATACACGAGATTTAAACAGTACAACCCAAAATTCTAAGAAAAAATTGTTAATGCCGCTCGGTTTATTTAAGCAAATACATAGCATTCTACTCATCAACACATTACCAAAATCCACATGTTCTTTTTCGTTCCTACTTCTGTTACCACGGCATGATAAAATAAGATTAAAAAGACAATAGACCTGCTCAAGAACTGCTGATCATTTCATAAACTTCAAATTCCTACAAATCAAGGAGAGAAAGCGAACACTCAGATAAAATTTGATGGATGTGAAACTGCGCAGGTGCGAACAAAAGAATAGTAAAAATAATAAAATATGACAAAAAAGCGTTTGTCAAATATTCCCATTGAGAAAAAATATCCTGATTTTCCTTCAGGAAATATTTATCTTACCGGCTTGAAGAAACGGATTACTCTTAAATTGTTGCTAAGAATGCTTGAAACAACAACAAAAATATTAACCCGCTAATTAATAATAAACTGACCACGACTTGAAACTCCTCTCAAGAAGTTGACAACGCTAACTGATCTGAGACGTTGATTTGAGTCACTTTTATAGCGATGATAAGATTTTTGATTCTGCCATGACTAATATTAATGATGTCTCTCCTATCATCAATTATTCACTTTAGGGACATAATTTGTAAACATTTTATCAAACAAATTCATATATTTCTTGATTTATATTATGTAATATTTTTCGCGCGAAATTTCATGTCAACCGTTATTGTAAAAGTTATATAATTTAAATAATAATCTCTTATAAATGATGTTACTGCAACACTTACTAAGAAATGCTCTAAGCTCCCAAAAGATAATTAAAAAGAACTCATATACAGTACTATTATTTCTATTTGGACTTACGGAGTAGAGCTTTGGAGGTCCATTAAGCCATCGAATTCCTTTCTTACCCAATCCTTTTAATCCAAAATCCTTAGTAAAATCCTCAATGTTCCTTACTTTGTTACGAACAAAGGCATCCATAATGTCCCATTTGTTGATGATTCGCCTCGAACCCGATACCAGTCTTTTCATGAAAATCTTCATTCCTTCTATGACCCCTAGTTTCACATCTCGCAACAAGGGCGGATCCAGGATTTTTTTCTGGGGGGGGGCACAACGAGCAGACGGGCAAAAAAATCAACAATAACCTAGAAAAAAACTCGTAGTATTTATAGAAAGGTTTCAAAGGTTTATTAAAATATTTAAACAATAGTTTCACCCATGTTATTTCTGTTATAACATCACATGATTTGCCTATAAGTGTGTACTGTAATGGATCTCCACAGTACACAAAAAACCGTCTGGGGGCATGTGCCCCCGTGCCTCCCCCTGGATCCGCCTATGCCTAGCATTCTCTTCAATTTCTAATAACACAGGCCAACGATGAAAAAACTTTTTTAATGAAAATACCTTATTCTTATGTTGTTTAGGTTGTTGAATCCCAAAATGATGCTTAAAAAGTTGTATCACCCACCATTTATTCACATTTTATAGTTAAATTCATGAAATAAAGAAATATTTTTAGAATTTAACAGCTTTTTCATAGTTAAGATAACATGAAAAAATAGGTCTAATGAACAAAGATGATGTTGGCAGCACTGCTGAAACACATGCTAAACAGCTGATGTTTTGTTTATTTTCAACATAACCTCACTTTTACGTTTCCTGTACATGTGCTCAGTGCAATGTCTCATCGCGGCTGTAAAAACTCTGCTGACAGTTTTTGTTATATTTGTGGTGAGTTTGTTATTAAAAAGCACCAAAGAAACATTACAGACTTTGTGAAAAAGGTTTATCTAGCATACTTTGGAACCAAACTTGGAGACCAGGATAAACCTTGGGCACCGCATAAGGTATGTTATGTATGTGTTGAAGACCTCAGGAAATGGTCAAAAAAAGAGAAAAAACACTTTAAATTTGCTGTTCCCATGATATGGAGGGAACCAAAAAATCATTCCGATGACTGTTACTTTTGCAGTGTAGATATTACTGGTCATAACTCTAAGAACAAGAAGGTAATAAGCTACCCTAACCTTCCGTCCGCCATCCGACCAGTAGGGCACGGTGTAGATTTGCCAATCCCGGAACCACCAGAGGACTTAAATTCTATTGAAACAGAAGTATTTTCTGATGTACAGTCGGAGTTAGATGAACACGATGAAGAATTCCAATGTGTTACAGAAAATGTAGAGCCTAAATTGTTCACTCAGGTCGAGCTTAATGACTTAGTTAGGGATCTGGGCTTAACAAAAGAAAAAGCTGAACTGCTTGGCTCTAGGCTAAAAGAAAAGAACTTGCTGGCGGCTGGAACCAGCATTCTTCAGGATTATAATCCACCGAGGCGCCTGAAAAGAAAACGGCCTCGTGACCTTCTATGTTGAACTAGTTATTTGATTACTACCACTGGGTAGTTTCTCTACTTACCTTTATCCATACTTTAAATTTAATTTAAATTAAAACAAAAGAAAAAGAAACTACGCATTTTTATTTTTCAGCAGGTCTTCCTTCATTATCTAACGTTTTTTTACTGTGAAAACCTTATGAAGGAGTTAGTTACAAAGTGTATAAATTAAATAATGAGACTGTTTTTTAATTAAAATTTACATTCTCATTCCATGTAACTAAATTGTGAAGCCACATAGCTCTGGAGACAACTTTTCCATTCCTTTACAACAATGCTGGAACTCGGATATTGGAACAGCATACAGTTGGTAGATTACAATTGTTTAAATATTCTCTAATGTACAAAAAATGTCGTCCCTTGAGATGATTTTTAAATATTGATAACAGAAAAAATCATTATTCAAGTCGGGTGAATAAGGAGGCAGAAGAGACACAAGAATTTTCCAAATGGGGCCATGGTCATGAATTTGAAGTCTCCTGATAACTTCTCGGTAAAAATGTTGAGTAACCCTTTGGCCTTTGAAGAAGTTTGAAACATCAATTTTTTGTTTGGGAATTTAAAACAAATTAGTAAATCATAAATACATTTTATAAATAAAGAAAAATAAAATAAATCAAGCAGAGAGCGAGATCAGCAGAAGGAAAAGAAAGATTTTTGGTACTATAAAGGAGAATGGACAAGGGTGGATGAGGAAGAATATAGAACTTCAGAACATTTATCAGGAACCTTTTCACTGTCAATATAAAAAGAGAAGGATAAGATAGCTTAGACACATGGAGGGGATGGAGCCAAGCAAATTCTCCAAGAAGATGGGACTCTATGGAAGCCCAAGTGTGAGAGGAAGCAATGAATACCACATTTATGGTGGATAGATCTGAAAAACATTGGAGTGAGGTGATGGAGAGAAAAAGTGACAGACCGAGAGATGTGGAGGAGGCTTGTCAGGGAGGCTCTGCGAGGACTGTTGAGCCGAACAGTTAGTTAGTTAATCATATTACTATATGATATTTTTTAAACATAATCATTTTATTTGATTGATAAATATTATTATTTGATATATATATATATATATATATATATATATATATATATATATATATATATATATATATATATATATATATATATATAGTGATTATAGGAGACAATAAACATTTATATTATAATTATTTTAAATTAAAACAAAATCAATGCTCTGAATCTATTTGATATATCTATTACAAATGACTGGTCAATATAACTTAATCAAAAAAACAGCTGTTCATTAATTAATAATAAGTGTATTTAAACGGAGTCAGGTTGTGAATTTTTAATAAATAGTTTTTAATCCCAAATCATCCTTTTATTAATAAAACTTACCTCCATGATAATTATTTGATTGATAAATGCAGAAGACTATCTAGTTGCTCTCTAAATCAGTCCCTGCGTCCATCACTTCTATGCAATATCTTTGAATAAGATAGGTTTACTTCAATCATGTGTCTTTGCTTTTGTTGAATTTCAGTTTTCCAGCAATGTTGTAAACCAGTAGAGCATCAGCATTGTGTTTGTATTTTGATATTAATTGAAGTTAATTATTCTGCATTATTCAAATCATTTACAGGATTGTCCTTTCTTTATATATTCTTCAAGGTTAACAGATTAATTATTAAGGAGAGATGTGTTTTTGATGATAATTGTTGATAATTGAAATGAGGTTGCTTCTTGTCTTTAAATTCTTATCTCTGAAATCTCTTTGCCACATTAAAAACTTCCAGTTTAATCATGACTTGAGTGTTGATTTGAGAGAAGCGATTCAGCCTGAAAAAAAAAATCAACAACTTTTGGTTAAATAGCTGCATTACTAATGTATGGAACTGATATCATTTTACATAAGAAAAAGTCAACTATTCTAATTGCTTTTTAAAGGTTCGATCTTTTTCAAAACTCTTGTAATTTTTGTAAAAATTGTCATCCTGATATAACCTAGGTTAAAAAATATATAGGCAATCTTTAATATTTTTGCATTTAAAATATATTCCTATTAATGATTAAGAAAACAGATAATTTCAACACTGAAAGTACAATAAGTTAAATGGTGTTATACTTTGTGGTTTTAAACAAACTAAATTTTGTATTTTTTTTTAATTGCACTAAAAGCACACACAAAAATTTATACACCACTTTCTTGTAATTTCATTTAAATTAAAAATAATGATTCGATTAAGTAAATTAATTAAAGTGAGTATAACTGTAAACCATTATACAATTGTTGGAATTCTTTTATAACTACTTCAACGTTTCAAACACAATGTTATCGTTATGATATAAGATTACCCAGAAAACTCACCAAAAAATAAACGATGATTCTGCAAAAGTAACACCTGTTCATGAATTAGTAATTAATTGTTATCACCTGTGATATCAGTTGTTTCTTGATTTATTTTTTTTAAGAGCTACTCTTTACGCACCTTATTTTGTTAATTATTTATTTTAATTGTATTCAATTAATTTTTTTAAATTTATGAATGTATTTTAAAGGTAGATCTTGTATTTTACATATTTATGAACAATTATAAAAATCTCTAAGTAGAGATTATTCAAAATTCTTCTTTGGTCAGTGCATTATTTTCAATACACCATTTTATGTTTGTTAGTTTTAACTTATTGCAATCTTTTAACTATATTAAAGTTTGTTGCTGTAATAGTATAATTATGAGCACTTTCTTTATAAATAGTACTCCAAGTGTCTAATGTTATATGTTATGTTGAATAATGTTATAATCTTATAAATTGTATAAAGAAGAAAATGGAGGCCAAAATAAATTCTCAAATATTTATGTTATTACACTTTTTTTATGTTTTGCATATAAAAAAATAAAAACAACCAACCAACCAGAATCTAACTATTTCTTAGTCTAAATATTTTTAAAATTGGTTGCGATCAAATCTTAAGTAAGCAATGTTTAAAGCAGAATATATAATTGTAGGTGATAAAAAATATACACAAATCAACTATTTTTTTCAAAAATTAATAAACTCATAGCGTATAATTTAAATTTTAAATTTTGTTAAGTTATAAAAAGAAACAGAAAAATTATTAATATAAAAATGTAATATACAAACAACTGTTTTATTAATTAAAATTAAATAATTTTCCTTCTAATTTTTACTAGGATTCACTTAATGATATAGAATATTATTATAAAACTATGCAAAAGGCCTAAAGGATAGAGATCTAAGATTAATACTGTCATTAATATAAATGTTTCCAAATTTATTTATATAATATATTTTAGCTATTCCAGTTCTTTAAGAGCAGTAGTAGTAGTAGTAGAACTATATATTGTAGAAACGAAAAAATCAATATTGCTGACCAAAAGGTACAAAAAAACAACAAATAAAATCACAAATAATAATGAATTATTAAATAGATAAGTTTTGTGCCTGTACTTTGATAAAGAGAGTAACTTCTTATTTCTGCCAATAGATAGCGGAAAGATCTACTTAGTTCATTTTTATTTGAAAAAAGAGTGACCATGATTGCAAGATTATGTAGCATATGCATATTTTATATTTTCTATGATTTATCAATAAAATAGAGCCAAAAACTCAAAAAGAAACACTAATATTTATTATAGTGCAATTGGAAGAACCCCAATGCAAAGCCTTATGTTTCAAAATTCTTCAGTAAAACACCCACTTACCGGTCGACGTTTCGCCTATTCAGGCATTATCAAGACACAAAAATAAAAGTTATATAAATCACATCTCGAAGAAGGTGCACTACATCCCACAATCAACAGCCCAAACAGGCTCCAGCCTGAGACAGCACCCCACCACCAAGACATTCAACATACAACTCAATATTTTCAATATTTTTTATTTATTTTGGCTTTCCAATAAATATTTCTTCCTTGAGACATTTTTTTTTAAAACTCCACCCGGACCATTTTCTTCCTCCTAAAATAATTTTTCATATGAGCAAATTAAAAAAAGATGCGGAAAAGAAGAAATTATATAATAAATGGGTAATGCTTTTCCTGAAGATTAGAAAACATTAACAAAAATGGGATATTTAAAAAAAAATAAAACCTAATAGTGGAAGCCTATTACTCCATAATACTAAATAAAAATAAAAATAAAATACTATATAGTCGACGACATGAAATTAGGCGGCTCAAAGAAAATACGGTGTTGCCGCTTGTAACGAGGATGTGGGAGTGGTTTTACTCAAAACTGTCAACAGTTGACAACAATGTGCTAGCAATGTTGCCTAGTTCTCCCGGTTTCAGTTATTTGGTTTTTACTCTTGGTGTGCTAAGTTTAGGTCAATTTGGCAACACTGCATTTTCTTTGAGCCGCCTAATTTCATGTCGTCAATTATAGATATTGATACTAATAACGTAATAGATATTAAAAATACTATAATATAGATTTTTAATTCAGACAAATGATTATCCATTCGTAATTGTAGAAAAATCATTTCAGATATTTTTTTTCATTGTAAAAAAAATACTACATAAACATTAATAAAAATAAGACTAAAAAAATATATAAAATTGATGTTTCATTTCTCAGTTCTTTCAATGGTGGATGAAAAATAATAATGATATTGCGAATACAAGATTCTAAAATGGTATGGATCCCTCTTTTTTGAAGTTATGGAAATAAGATATTTAGGAACAATTACTTACAATTCAAATTCCAAGTTTTTATTTCTTGAAAACCATACCTACAACATAAAAGTACAATAAATGATTGTTGAACAATAAACGCACAATAAGTGTTAGCTGAACCTACGGGAGCAAACCGCCAACTTTTCCCTCTTGCATTTTTTATTAGACCAACCTTTTTGCTGTGAAGTATTTAACTGTTTGAAGTATTTAAACAGATTTAAAAATAATTTACCTGTGTTTATGTTTATTCAAGCAGTCTATTTAGTGTACTCTATTAATTTATCTATTATAGCATAATATAGTATAGTATACTAGAAAATGTTTTTAAAATTTCTAGATTGTTGAATCTCAGAATAGTAAATTTTAATCAAGTGGAATTCATTATTTAAAAAAATAACTATTGCATTTTTGTGAGCGAATAATTTAATGACAACCTGGGGGAATTCAATAATAATAATAAAGTCTTTTTAAATAAGTGCCTTTAGAATAATAAATGAAATATGAACTATTACG
This sequence comes from Arma custos, assembly GCA_037127475.1. Classification (NCBI taxonomy): domain Eukaryota; kingdom Metazoa; phylum Arthropoda; class Insecta; order Hemiptera; family Pentatomidae; genus Arma; species Arma custos. The sequence continues at coordinate 101,047,100 of CM073762.1, forward strand.
TCTTAAAGCAGAATAAAATTACAATTTAATTAATAATTGAAAATAAATTATGTGTTAGCACCCAATAACTAATTAAAAGAAAGACATAAATATAAATAAAATAACAATAATTATAAAGAAAGAAAACCTATTAATATTTACATGTATACAAATTTTATGAAATACAAAACAATACAAAATTATATAAGAAAAAAACAAAAAAACAACTATAATAATTTATTTAAAACTTTAGAGAGTTACTTGTGTATTAAGTAAGTATTTAAATGTGATCTATAGACACTATATCTAGTGAGGTTTTATCAGAAAATAGTGAAATGTGAGGTATATATGTATCAGTTTTACTTAATACGAACTTTTGTTTTATATTTCATGAATATTCCCACATAACTTGCAGAATTGTGTTAAATAAAATACACTCATTGATATATTTTATTAATGTATTGAAAAACCATGCTGAATGCGAAAGTTGTATGCAGATACATATTTGTTAATTTATATTTATTTATTTTTTATATCATAAGTAATTTTAATCAACTTTGACAACAAATAGTATGATCTGTCATTAAAATATATAACATCCTTATAAACATTATATCTAGTCTAGTTTTTATTTCATTTCATTTATTGAGAGTGGTTTGCACCTGAAAACACCAATTAATTAATTAACTAGTAAGTTTAAATACTTATGTCTCTTGTTTCTGTTGGGAAGGAAGTGATTTATTCCACATTATGAATTCCTTCTTATCTCAGTTTACCATATGGATATTTTAAAAAATCAAAACATAGTGCTATAAAGTACAATAAGTGGCTTATAGTTGAGGGAAAATTGGGTACTTTTTTCTATTAAATTAATTCTATAAAATAAATTTTAAAATGAAACATTTTTCACAAAAATATTAAACCCCTTAGGTAAGGTACAATTACACACTAATAATACTCTGGAGGTTACCTACCACAAGATGCATGATGACCTTGTGGTTAAACAGCTACTTCAATAATACAGCATGAGTTTCATTATTCATTCTCATTCAGACAGTTTGCAAGTTACTTTTCTAAGCAACTTCTATCTTATGTAATGGGAATGTATTTAAAAGGAACCGGCGAATAGACCAACGGCCATTTAAAAAAAAGTTGCTTTAGGTCGCAATAACTTGAAAAGAGCTGCATTTTTGATATGTTGCAAGGGCATGTCTGAGTAGTGGAAATCCAAGTTCGCCGCTACCGAAAAAACGAATGGGAAAACTTTTGGTGACCAAAAAACCTCGAAATTTTCGGAGTTATTTCAGTTTTTGGCCTATATCTCCTAATGGGTGCGTTTTTGATAAAAAAACATTGGTATTTTGCTATAATTTGATAATATAATTAAAATATAGGCCAGCGGCCAGGTGTTTGTTTGTGGCCCAAACTTGGATATACACTACTCAGACATGCCCTTACAACATACCAAAAATGCAACTCTCTTCAATTTTTTGTGACCCTCAAATTCTTGGCCGCTGGCCCATATTTGGACTATTTGGAAAAATGACCAAGGGGCGTAACTCAGAATCTATTTGACTTACAGGCCTCGGTCTGTGCTTAAATTAAAGCTAATTAAATTCACTACAGCTTCATTCCATATGACTTTCGTCGTAGGATCACTCCTTCCCTGATCCTGCAAGAGGTCCAACAGGGTCCATATATGGCTATTAATAGATTAAATAAGTTATCAGCCACAGTTGTACTTTGGCTAATTTCAGCTTTAAAGCAAATAATAAATTATACATTAGCAATTTATCTCAAGAATCCCCATCTTCCTATTTTACGGTTACGTATGAGTTTTGTAGGAATCTGTAATAAGAGGAGTAAGAAATTTTCAAATCCTAATATTGAATAACTTTTAATATCCATCAAAATTTTTAAATATTTAAGTCATATATATTTTGAATTTTTTATAATTATTGGCCAATTGTTTTGATTTTTAAATATTTTTATTTTAAAGAGAAAAGATGTCTGAGACAGAGGATCCCGGCCGAGGGCCTATCTTTTCCCATTAAAATAAACATATATATTTTGTTTTCGTTGACGTCAATGTTTCTTTCTTAGTGTGAGAATATTCTTTTCAACGCTTAATGGACTATTTGAAGGAACCAATGCTAATCTCGCATCGTTATTTTCCTTTTTCAGATTAAAAACATCAATGGGTTAATTAATTAACTATTAATTATTTTGCAGTTGAATATCTTCAAGGGCATATTCAAATGGGCAATTTAAAAACGTAAGAAATATTGTATACAAATTAATTTCACATCAAACAGATAAATTTAATTTCATTAAACCATACGCCTGATGGCGGACTAATGACCATTTTACAAATCAACTGTTCATTTAATTACACTACAGTAAGTATTTAGCGTGAACCTATTAAATTAGGAGTACCAATTTATTATTGCTTTGTGATATTGAGTAGTTTGCATTCATAAAATAACGAAATGTTTTATATTTATTTGTTTGCTTTGTTTATAGATAAAAAATGGTTATTTATGCACCTAGTCAGCATTCCCACAGCAATAGGTTTGCACAGTTATTTTTACAATAATGATAAGTTTAATCTACCAGGTGCATAACAAGATTTTATCTCTAAATGGTGTAAGAATCCATAATTTGAAAAAAAAATTAAAATAACACAAACGTACATACAGAAATAAATAACGCTGTTGTAGAACAAAAACTAGATAAACGTAGGTGATGTAGGTATTCTAGCCCCTTTATAACCTACACTAGTTTGTTTTTTTTAAATTTATTTCTTGTATAATTTGATACAATTCACAAAATTACATGCTGTGCCAAATTATAAACAATTGTACAAATTTAAATGTATCTGTGCAGAATCATAATTTACAATGAAAGAAAAAATATAAAAAAAAACTCCAACAGAGAGAAAAAAAAATAAACAAAAATTGTAACGATACATTCTTAGTAATAAGCCAGCGGCCAGGTGTTTGAAGATGGCAATAAATTGAAGAGAGCTATAATTGTATGAAGGACAAAGATCAAAATTAATTATCTCCACAATATTAAGAGAGAAAGTTTGGCCAGTTGTTGAACATGACCTATACAATCACTTTCGACCCGAACTCACTAAATTTATTTATAGTATTGATTTTGAAAAGTTTACATCCATATAAGAAACTCCCTGTACTATACTAGATAAAAAAAAGATAATCATTTTGTAAGTATTGTAATTTTAATTAAAAAAAAAAATGTTAATTGTTAAATTTATAGTTGTTAAATTCGTTAATTTTGTTAATTATGTTAAGTTGTAACAGCATATAATAATGTTTTTTGCATATATTTTAGAATTGTCAAACTGTAGTTAACTATTTGTAAAATGAATTTATAAGGCACATAGTATACTCACGTATGGAATGTGCTAACAAATAAACGGTCCTTTCAAAGGGTTACTTTGAAAGGAAAAAAAACAAAACAAAATTCATATATTTTCTTTGAAATTTAAGAATGAAAACGGCATTTCAATTTGGCTCATTGGTATGTAAATGAAAGATTTTAAAATAAGAAGGAAAACAAACTAATGGATCTGATATAATTCAGAGAACAAAGAATATTGTGAAACAAGTAGAATCATTGATTATTCATACAGTATTTCATGAATTATTATTTATTAGAAAAAATATCCAACAATTGTATCTGCAAAAGATAACTTAATGTACTGTTAAAATCATTACGCTATATTGATAATTTATTTATTTAAAATTAATATTTAAATGGGGAGAAGTATTTGAATAGTTTAGTTTAATGTTATAAACCGAATATTTTCATAGGAAAAATGCATTATATAATATGATATATAATTTATTATACATTATATTATTAGATAATATAATGAGGTTACAATATAATATAAATCTTTTTATAATCTTACTTTTAGATGTTCAATAAGGCTGTTGATGTCAGTTGTGCTGTATTTTATCTTCTCTGATTTGAGTTTTGTTTCTGTTTATGTCCTGATGGTTCCTGAATTGGCGAAACGTTGGCTGGTTACTTTCAAAGATCTTAGAGACTTAAAGCTTTTATTATTGGGATTTCTCCAATTTCATGTAATTACCTAATATATTCAGTCTCTTTTTGAGTTTTTGCCAATTTTTTATTTATTTAAAATAATATTTTAACTTTATCGTTTCTTTACATCTCAGTATGTTTACCGTTTACTATTTTAACTTGAAAAATGTAATGTTTTTTTATTCTTCTCGTTTTGAAATAATGGCTCTAATTTTTTACCTTTTTAATCGGTTTCAACCTCATCCACTCCTAATATGAGAGCAATTTAGGAAAATAATGGCAAAAGAAACATCAAGCTAATGCATTATATATTTAATTTTCTCGAATCACTTGAGTAAATTGTATCTCTACTAATGGTAAAAGCTCACGATACAAGCTCATTCATAAGCGTTATGAGATATCTGTAGTTTCGTAAACAACTTCCCTTCAATTTTCGAAATGAGTTTGCTAGTTTTATAGAATTTAGCAGGTTTCGATCATTTTGTTTGTAAACGGATGAATTTAGGTTTTATTGATTTGGATTTATTGAATTTAAAGCTGTATTTGCATTTTATTCTTAAGAATGTTATTCACCATTCAGGGCGAATGTGAGTGTTCAATTGTCAAACACACAAATGTCAAATGTTTTATTGTGATTCATATTTGAGTGGAAAACCTAACCACCCCTAACTGTAATATACTGTATTTCATAAAATAAACTAGACGTGAGTATTTATGTACCAACGATAAGACCTAACGCCCCAAGAATCAGCCAAACTTCCTTTTTAACCGATGTTAATGCGAAAAAAGTATTAATCAACAAAAGGTGGTTTTCTTAATGATCCAGTTTTTTTTTTAAATATCTGGCCCGGAGGCCCAAATGTTCAATTAAAGTAATCCCATTCAAATTAGAGATATTACCATTAATTTGTCATCAGCCAATTTAAAATCTAGTTGGCTATATTTAAAAACATAATAGTTTATTTAAGTAAAAACAAAATTACTGGTTAACAAATATACAACAAGAAATAAATATGACACATAGCGTATGTGCGCTCCCACCCCCAGTTTAAGTCTGGGAAGCCCTCAAGCTACTGCTTCATTGATGCAGAAGTGGCCGAACAAATTTCCGATTTTATGGAAAAAGATCTTTCAAAAACTCCCTATTCTGACTTAGAACACTTACTTAACAAATTTGAGGAAACTCAAGGAAGAAAAGCAAAAATCCTCTGAAAAGCAAGAAAAGGCCTGAATGCCATGAAGGCCATAGCCAGGAACCGAGATGCGTGTATGGACGGAGGCACCTCCACGCTGAAAGGCTCAAGGAGGAACAAGAGGAGTGTTATAAATAATGATGAAGGTTGAAAATTAAACGAAATTGGCAAATAGCACATACATATTAGGACGAATAATTAAGAATGAATGGTTCGAATCTTGGATAATATTAAATTATAAAACATATATTTATTTATTAATTATAAATTAAAAACAAGTATTTAATAGCTTATTTAAGTAAGAGAATTTTAAAAAGAAGAAGAAAATAGCTATGATAAAGCAGACTTCCAAACCACCCTTGAGGTGCTGCTGTGGTTACATTACCCATTTTTTATAGTGGATGGTTCGCCTCACTGAATCCAGTAGCAGGAATGGCCTGCTAATGCAATCAGTGTAGCCCTATAAACCACTCCACCTTCAGCCCCTATTCGAAGACCGATAGAATAATTTAATAAAAAGCGTTACACCATATTTAATAATCTAAAATAATAATTAAATTTAATATTAAATAAAATTATATTTTATTATATTTTATAATTAGTTCACTCCCGTAGAAAATTTAATCAATTAATGCATGAATACTTTTCTGTTTAAGTATGTGGATTGGAGAATAAGCAATTCATTTTCAATAGGTAAACAAACAATTTTTTAAATTTTTGAATTTATATTTTATATATCAATTTCATTTTTAAAGGTTTCTTCATAGAGAAATCACAAACATTTACACAGACAGAATTAAAGAAGGGAATAATGCAGGTTGTGCTTGGCTACTTTAGGACACGAATGGGAAGATGTGAAGTGCCCAGTACAAATTTACTTCTTAATTTAGTAATTAGTTAATGTAATGTTTAAACTTTATAAAGTAATGTTCAATTAACATTCCCCCGTGTATACATCGCAAATCGCGAGAACACGGGGATATAGGATAGGTGGAATGAAGGGATATGACCGACCGAGAGGTGAATCAGAGTGGCCGAGATGGTTAAGGCATCACCACGGGGAGGCGTGAGACCCGGGTTCGAGTATTATCATATAACAATAACAAATTTTACTTACGTGAATTAGCTTCGTGAAGGCGTTGTAACTTCTTTCTGCAATTCTTAAACTCTATAAGTCTCTTCAACCATTGGCGCTAAGGATTCTTTGATATTTCCCAAAATTCGCTTATAATAATTTTCTTATTTTAAATTGACATTTCCATCAGAGAATCAGTTAATAAATGAGACAAAATTTTGTTCTTTGTTTTATCTAAATATACTCAAGTATCATAACAACAGAATAATCCTTATTTCATTGTTATTCGCTTTGTTTGTTTCGTTTGCGATAAAGTAATTATCTAATGATAAAAGCACAGTTCAACGTTATGTGTTACTTTTATCCGTTTTTCCATATTATCGCAGACAATATTATTTATGATTAATAACAATTATGATTTTAAACATTTTCGGTTAGCGGAACTACAGTTTTGGCATTGTCAAGATCAGATATTTTAATACACGAATTTATTTATAATAAATTTATTTATAATAACTTATCTTAAGTATTTTAGATTGCATTTAACGTTACAAAATGATATCTCATATATCTGTGGCACCTGTGCATAGTGGGCTAAGTCGAATTTTGTGAATTTCAAGCTATCTACTTAGAATTGTAATATTTTTCTCTTTCCTTATGTCTAACACGCTAAGTGTTCCGTCCATTGCAATGAAGGATATTCCTTTGTGAGTATATGGGCTGATACTCCAATCTTGAACTTAAAGTAAGTTCAGAAAAATTACGATTCTAAGTAGATAGCTATACATATTGGATGTTGTAAGGTCATGTCTGACTAGTGGAAATCCAAGTTTGCTACCGAAAAACGGATGAGAAAACTTTTGGTGGCCGAAAAACCTCGACATTTTCGGAGTTATTTCAGATTTTGGCCTGAAATTAAATTTACTACCTTGACTTTCATCGTAGAATCACTCTTTCGGTCGGTGTTCCTCACGAAAATCGGCCAAAACTTAAAATTATGATTTTTCCGGCAAAATGATCAATTTTGAAAGGGGCGTAATTCAGAATATATTAGAGCTACAGAGCTGCGGTTGGGCTCCAATTATAGAAAATTAAATCTACATTAAAAATGGCTACTAACGTATTTTTAAATAAAAAACACACCAATTAGGAGATATAGGCCAAAAACTGATCGAAAATGTCAAGGTTTTTCGGCCACCAAAAGTTTTTCCATCCGTTGTTTCGGTAGCAAACTTAGATTTTCACTAGTCAGACATGCCCTTGCAACACATCAAAAATGCAGCTCTCTTAAAGTTATTGCGACCTTCAAACACCTTGCCTCTGGCCTAATAGAATAAAAAAGAGATAAAATAAATAGAAACAAAATGACTCAACGCTCTAAGTGGAATCATGACTGACAAGTTTCGGCGAATCCTTTCATCTCGCGAAGGAAGGCCTCTTTCGAAGAGCTTTGAATTTTATGGCCGAATGTTATCGGGCGTTCAACTGCTTTTGTGGAATGCCAGTTTTACGAATCCACTGCTATTTCGAGAAATCCCCCTATCGAAAAATATATGATTCAATACGCAGCAATAACAATTAACATTTGGAATGGTAACTATGTAAATAAATAAAGAATGTTCTTTATTTTATTTATTCATTAAAAGCCACTTTAAGCTGATCGGATGATGCTACAGCAGGAGTCCTAAATTTGCCTATCAAGGTGATATGAGTATAGGGATCTTTAACGAGAACCTGGGCCGTCATTTTACATTCCTCCCGAAGGACGGCACAACCAAGGATTTTTTTACTCCCAATAAAAGACTTCTTTCAATAGACCTGAAGTTTATGGTTGTGTATTCCATAGTTAGGATTCTAAAAGAAGGCTATTTTTTATAACCTAATAAAAGTAGTTATTATTTTTCTAAATTCAAGTTGAGACGCTTCTTTATAATAATGTAGTTGATGGAATAATTAAAGTTTATTATTTATTTTTTTGTCAATCCTGCCTTAAAACATTTACAAAGGATTATATCTTGAATTTTGATTGGTTTTACCTTGTTTCAATCATACGCACTAATTCGTGATTACTGAAGCGGGGTTTTCTATCTTTAACATATGGATAACTGTTTTTTTTTTTTACAAATCTAAAAATAAATATAACGATGAACCTATTTACCTGAATAAATTGTCTACAAAATTTAAAATAAATAATGCGAAGCACTCATAATATACTTATAGCCTACCTCAGTAGATAAACAGAATGATTTTTAAAGTAAAATATATCAAAAGAAAGTGAAATAATCCAATCAGAGTCCGGAAAACGTTCCAACACGATTTCGCGACTAGTCCTAAATCTGGTTTGGACTCTAGTATGCGCAGAAAAGCTGGTCTTAATTGTCAAAGAAAACCTTGGGGACAACCTGTTGGAAAGTACATAATGGCTGATTCCCCCCAAGTACTACAATTGTAGGAAACAGCTGATTTATCACTTCTCGCTTTGTGTTGAAAACCTTCACGTTTCATTTAAGCAAAGGATTTGTTTGTCATATTCTTTATGTTGGGATCTTTTGAGTAATTCTTTTGTACAAGGAATATAGGATATTGATGTCGTAAGCAGGATTAAGGAGTGGAGTCTTTTGTAATGTTGAATAATATTGTTTGTCTCTCTGTTCAATAACTTACCTTTTTTTAATCCATTCAGTAGGTGTTTGGTTTCCACCTTGTAGGTAAATTCTTGCACTCAAAGAATTTGACTACACTGTGAAAACCAGAAGAAACACCTGCTGAAAGCAAGGCCGTGGCCAGGAAAACCTTTCGGGGGTTGGGTTCAGGTCAGGATCAAGGATTTTAATACCATTATTCATGATAATTTTTAAAATTTGGATAAATCTGCCCATATAAAATATTGGATGATGAATGATTTAAATGCAATACGCAACAACAACAATACTTCAATTCTTAATTTTCGATAGGATTGTTAATTATTGTGAAGTTGTTGGGGGACATTTTCAAGCAAATATAATTATAAGTATGCTTGCTGCAATGCACAATGATGTAAAATGTGTTGGATACTCTGTTCTGTGTGCTGTTTTTAATTTAATTTGCACTTTTTTAACCTAGTATTAATGTTTAATACTAACTAAATTTCGGGATTTCGGAGGGGGGGGGTTTGACCCCCTAACTCCTCCCCTTGGCTACGGCCTTGGCTGAAAGGATTAAAAATATTGACCGTGCCAATTTAAGAGAGTATTTAACTTACCTTTTCTTCGATGTTTGTACTCATCTAAATATGAATAAACAATAGTTTTAAGAATGTTTCAATCGTGGCAGCTAGGTATTCACCGTGCTTAGGAATTTTATTCGGCATATCATTGCTATTAGATTGTTGATAGTGTATGGAACTAAATAAAAAATATTCTTCCAGTTCACCTAGCGGCCTCACCCATTAGCCCTGAAGATGACCTACAAAGTAAGGTCGAAACGTCGGCACAAATATAAATAAGTCCTGACTTATATGGTGTTCTCCTGACTGCACCCCAACTATCTCCATCCTCTATTATATCATCCAGTCAACTATTTTTCTCTCTAACTCTAAAAAAATATTCTAATATTCTTCGATAATTATACAAGTTTTTAATGTTTTAATCATATTGTATATAAAATATTATAAGAAGGGAAAAGAAAAAATTAAATTAAATTAATAAATATCAGAGTTTCTAATCCTTTAGACGCGCTTTTTGGGTAAGAGAGAAGTGTGAAAAAACTTGGTGACAGAAGGTAGCCTTTACCAAATCATGTCCTAGCACAATCACTGGTTTGGAAACAGTGCGGTCCTAACCGCATACTGAACCCTTCATGAGTTGTACTGGTAAAGATCTTAGAACTATGAGTATATAAAAATTCTTATTCGTGTTAGTTATATATATATATATACATATATATATATATATATATATATATATATATATATATATATATATATATATATATATTCACGCTTTGCACCCTCTTCCTTTAGCTTAGGTTTTAGCCAAAGATACGATTCTTTACTTACTTTGATAAAGTCAAATGACTTGGCAAGTCGCCAGTATTCGAATTTCTCGAGCTGGCTATTTCAAAGTGGAAAGATTTATTTCATCATCTGAGATCAAAGAAATAGTTTCAGAGCGTTGTTGTCATTTAAGGTGAGTTTGTGCTTCAAATATGTAAAGCGGGGTTAACAGAAACTTAACGAATTATATGACCAATATAATATATTATGAAGGCTATTAATTTACGTTTAACCTATCAACAATTTGTACTATTAAACTATTTTTATTTGATGAAAAGGTACTTGTTACTACATACAAATGGAAAACGGCAATAGGCTCAACCTATTTGAACCTTGAAAGAAGAGATCTTCCTAGAAGACGACCGAACTGAGAAGGCGCGGAAGAAAAATAATGAAATGATAAACAGTTAGAAGAATAAAAGAAGAATACAGTGAAATAAGATTAAGATATTTTTCTTATAAACTATAAATTGTTATTATCTCCAGCTGGTACAAATACCTGTGTCTTAACTAATTAGGACTAAAGTATGTCATTTCACACTACCGTTAGAAACTAGGCTAAAACCCCTTCTACACGGTTGGGACCAACCACCGACCATCTTGACCTTGGTCGGGTTGATGTAAAAATAGACAGTGTAGAAATCGTTTGACCGACCAATATTTGGTTGCTGTCAATCGTCCGTGGTCGCGAGCGCTTCAGGCTGACGCATTACTGTATTTTTCTTCGTAAACATTGGGCACACCATTTCAAGTAATAGATTTAAAGTGTCTTGATCCATTCTAAAAAATTCAGGAAGTCATCAGAATCAAGAATCCGTAAAATATTAAGCTGGTTCAAAGTAATTTGTTCTTTAAGCCACTGTTTCATCCATTTTCTTTTTTTCTTTGTTTTTCATCTTCACTCAAACATTAAAAATTAATTGCCAAACCAATCTTCTGTTGCTTTGAAAGGTAATGAGCCATCGCGAATACCGGAGAACTAACAAGTTGAGTCAACCACCGACAGTGTAGAACGAATAAAATAAAATTAATCTATTTCATGAGAAATTATAAAAATAATTATTACGCTCTTAAATTGCCCATCTAAATATGCCCTTGAAATTATTCAACTGCAAAATAATTAAAAGACCAATTGATGTTTTAATCTCAAAAAGGAAAAAAACAATGTGAGATTAACATTGTTTCCTTCAAATAGTCCATTAAGCTTTGAAAACAATTTTCTCACACTATGAGAAATACACTGACGTCAACGAAAAAAAATATATATGACTTAAATATTTAAAAATTTGGATGGTTATTAAAATTTATTCGATATTAGGATTTGAAAATTTCTTATTATAGTTCCATACTCCATACTCATACGTTACTGTATAATTTATTAATTGCTTTAAAGCTGAAATTACAACGATTGTTAACCCTTTCATGTCCTCAGTGTCAAAATAAAATAAAAAAAAATATCTCCTGTGACTTTTTCTGTTAAAAGTGGCTTAAATAATCATACAACAATTAATTTCTTCGCCCCCCCCCCATTTTTTTGCCCCCACTCCGTTTGAACTGAGGTTAGAAAGATTATCTTTCCTGTGCTGTAATCTGTGACATATTTTGTAACTATTCATATAGAATACTGGCCACACTGAGCACAGTAGTACATAAAAGATGTAGCCAAACGGTTACATTAAGCGTGAAAGGGTTAAGGAAACAAACAAATATATTTATTTTATGTAAATGAAAGTATTCTGTAATTTATTTATATCACTAACCTTAGTTATATAAATAACGTTTTGTTAAGACCATGGAAAAATCCCAACGAAAAGCCCTTAAGTCTCCAAACTAAAACAGAAAGTGAAATTATATGTCCGATATTTCGCCTATTCAGGCATCCTCAGGGTAGAAAGAGAATAACAACAAAACAAAAAATGAATAATGCACCCAAGAAATATCCCACCACCTCCACGGCTCAAATGCAACTAATGCATCATAAGGAAGGTTAATCGACCCGGGCTGGATAAGGTTAGACAAAAACAGCTGATAAATACTCCAGAATTTGAAAAATAAACATACACTCACCAAACTTCGAAAAGCACAACAGGAAAAAATAAATAATAGTAAACAACAGAAAAACATAAGACAAAAGACCATATGAAAAAATAAAAAGCCATAGTACACTAGTTTCTTGATAATGTTCTTTCATTTCTCTTGCATTTTTACTTTTATTTTTTCATATGGTCTTTTGTCTTATGTTTTTCTGTTGTTTGTAGATACTTGAAACACTCTCCTACTTTGGTTAATGCAATCACACACTGTTTCATTAGCCCCAATTTAATATAAAGTGGTGGAAGTAAAATCTTTTTAGGATCCACTAAACTTTGTCTTTCAACATTTTTAACTTCAGGAATAACAGCCTTTCTGATTGGACACGTCTGCTTGACATAGTAATGTTTCCTGTTACGGGTAACCCATTCACAAAGGAAACATGGAAACTTTGTGAAACCACTTTGTTGACCTAGTAACATGGAAATAACTTTCAAATCCCCACAAATGGTCCATTTATGGTCAGAGTAGCCGAGCCGTTTAAGAACAAACTCAAGATTTTCGTAGCATTCTTTCAAATGGACTAAGTTTCCAACAGGCACAGAAGCATATCGGTTTCCATTGTGAGAAGTACAGCTTTCAAACTTCTTTTTGATGAATCAAATAAGGAATTTTCAGATAAAATTTGTGACTTATCTAGGTGTGATGGATTTTTTTCACTATTTCTTCCGTAATGAGCACAAAAAATACTGTTAAACCCACTAGTTAAATACGCTATAATTTTTTCATCGCAGACCTGTGTTATCGATAGAAGAAAATGTGATATTACAAACGAATAAAACCCCTATAAAACGGACATATTTAATTTTCAGCATCGACAAAACACAAATGAATCATAAAATATTTCTTATCCGTAACCATACACTGTCTTACTGTATTAACTTTAAACCTTTGAAGTGATATTGCGATATTCTGTAGTAGATCATTTTGGCATTTTTATTTCTTTTTATGCCTAAATTGGCAAAACGTTGACACGTCAGATATTTTCTGTTATACGAGTGTCTTCGGGTCTTTAAAACTTGTAATAGTGTGTACTAAACCTGAAAAATAAGCGTCACTATAAAAAAAAATGCATTACCACAATCAAATACGGGTTTAATAATGTTAAACTTTACTGTTTACATAAACCAACGGTTTTGTAAGGAGATAATTTTGTCTACATAACGCTCAATCGCCGGATTTTTTGTCCCAATAAAGGGTGCTCGCAGTGGATATATTTTGTAAGGCATAGTTCTCTATATTAGAGGTCGATCGATTGCTGATAACAGAATAGACAATCGTTTCTGCCAAAGCCGGTTTCAAACACGGGACGTATAGATCAATAGCTCGTCTATAATTATCAACAAAAGTATATAAATAAAAAATATAACCATAAAAAAAAAAGTTTGTTTTGAATAGTTTTTAATTCTCACCGGTCAATAGAGTGTATCATATATAATGATTATAGGAGTAATTTTGATTCTATTTTATTTATTTTAGAGCAATAACAGACAGCTGTTATATCTGAGAGATTTTTATAAATTCTTCAACTGTAAACTCTAAAAACTCTAATTCTGGAACTATAGGAGGAAGTTCTCCTTGAGGTGGATAATTGAAGCAATTACAATCTCTGGTGTCAATTTACTACTCGCACGAACAAATGTTAATTTTATTTTAAGCTCAGTTAAAAACAGCAGTAAATTCCGAACAATTTATTGTACACTATGGATGGATTTTTTTAAAATTCACATTATAAGGAAAACTGAAGCACCTAGATAATTATCTAGATAATTAGATAATTATAATTGATGCAATATGTCAGAATTAATTAAATATAAATTAAAGAATTAAATTTAATACTAAGAATAATTATTTTAAGTATATTTAAAAAGATGTTCTTTCGAAATATTTAAAAATGTCTTTTAATAGCTGCATAGTGGAATCCTTTGAAATGCTTTTAAACTTACTAAAGGTTATTCCTTTTTAAGAAAATGACTGTATTTAAATTCAGTATTTATGCATTATCCGGTCTCTTTATTTCGTGTAACCTCATCTTATCATTCATCTATATAGTTATTTTTTTATGCGTTTTTAATTGTTTTCTGTATTATTTTTTAGTGTTTTTGTCTTGTTAATTTAGTTTTTTGTCTATTTATTTGTCTATTAGTGTTTATTAAATATCTATCTTTAAAAGAAGAAGCTTAACAATACTTCCGAATTTGAATTAGGGATCTTTAGCACTTAGCTATCTCACATCCCTACTAAAATTGTTAATAAACTATTTTTTTTTAAATAATTATTTTCAAAACCATAAGCATGCACCATTTAGATTTGTTTAGATCTAGAAAAAACTAGGGTTACATCTGCTGATAAGACAATCTCTCTATTTGAAGTGGTTTAGATGCGAGCGCTATCGGTCCCACGGGATATAATTTCGTTAGAAGAGACATATGGGTTTTAGTTTATATTTTTTTCTCATTTTGCTTTTATTTATCAATTTAATCTATCGATATTTTGAAGTCTGTATCGTAATTCGTCAAATAGAAGAAATAGAGGTTTCCGATTTTATTTTATTAGTATTTTGCCATATTTTTCATTGGCTTGTTTTTATCAGTTTGTTATTTGATTACAATAATATTTCTCAAAATAAAAACTACATATTATTAGGTAAAACGATTATATTATTTCAAAATTATGATTTATAAACTCGATCTTCCCTTCACTTTGCATATTACTAATTTCATTGTTTTTATGTATAACGTTTCCTGAAGGCTTTGAATAACAAAAGCCTCTATTAATTTAATATTCAAAAATGTATCCAATTTTGGAGCGGGTTAGACCACAGGGTAGTCTGACACTGAGTTGCTATTCTAAAGGCTCCTGGATCAAATCCGGCTGTGGCAGATACATTATTTAATTTATTAATAGACACGGATGGATGCTGTGAGATCTTCAGACCACCCCGGGGCCAACACAGGTTCTATAAACTAGGTACTCTTAAGTGGGGGATAACCTAAAGGTCTGGCGTTACCTTGGACAAAAACGTGCACAACCGTAGTCCTGGAAACAACACAGTCTGCACTGTGTACTGATCACAAGACCCTTCATGAGTTGTAGTTGTATAGGTCCATTTATAAGTTTATGCATTGTATAATTTATTAATCAATAAAACACATCCCTGAATGATTCGAGCTTGTTTTGTTCTTGAACTATCCTCAACAGCACGAGAATCCACTTTTTGTACTTCCAAGGGCAGAGCCCATCTTCAATTCTTCTATACCTAGAAATACGAGTAAGAAGAAGTGGGGGTTGACGACCTTGATAATGACTGACGCCGGTAAGCGGCAATCGAACCAGTCTGTGTTCTGCCATCTGCTAGAACGGACATCTCTACAGCGGACATGAAGTGCAAGAAGTTCATTTTTAAAAAACACTTCGAAGGAGTGCCGAAGAAGACCGATTTCGAGTTGGTCGAAGAGGAACTGCCGCCGTTGAAAGATGGGGGTAAGTTCATTTGGGTAACGTTTAAGAAATCAAAATTACAAACAGTTATCAAGTGTAAATAGTTTATTTGTTTATTTATTTATTATTTTTTTATATAACTGATCTATCATCAAACTATTTAAGTAGCACAATATAGCATAGTTTTTGACGGAGCAAGATAATACAAATTAGTGTTGACTGTTTTACATAAAATAAAATGTTTTTTCATAATTTCTTAATATTTAGCTTCAGACCCAATGACACTTCAAAAAATGAGGCTTTTCAGATCAGAGAATTTGTTTTCAGAACAACTTTTGATAATTAAAAATCAGAAATTATAACTTGTTCTTTCTAGTATTAAACAATATAAAGCCATATAAACTGTTCAACGTTTGGAAATATAATCTATTTTATATGTAAATATTTATCAATTAGTACTAAAAGCATTTCATTGTAAGTAACTGCTATCTCTACAGCAATGTCGCTACTAATCTAAAGAAAAACTCAAAACAAATAGACTCGATATTATATACTTCTTTTAAAAAAAACTAGGCGCATCAACTACATATATTTGTGCCTTAAATACACAAATGATTTATAAATACATTTTATCTCCAAGTAATAATGTATTTGTGTCGAATAATTAAAATTCTCTAGAAAATAAAACCCCAATAAAGACTAAAATACATGACACGTTCCATCTAAGTTCTCTACTTTAAGCATTTGTATGTATCCATATTTGTTTTTCTTTAAAATTTTTGCACGTATTTTAGATCGGGTTGGTTAAAAACCTATTTGCCTTCCCTTATGATTTTTTTCATCTATCTTTTTTCTCCACTTTTTCCAACCCTTTATATCTCGTTTTCCAAAAATAGGCGCCCAAACCTAATGCCCAGCCGGCCCATTTTTGTAATTCTAAATAAAACTTCATAAAAGATAAACATTCTGTCCATATTCCGGGAGTATTGGAGCTTCCTATAGCGGCGGAAGTGAGTCAACAACAGCATGCACTGTTACACAACCTGACAGATAAAAATAGGCCTTCAATTCACGAATAATTACTAAAATTACTATTTCAATTTGATCCTTTTTTTCAATAATTATCTAACATTTTACAATTAATAAGGTAAAATAAATAATTATACATTTCAGATACTTGTTATTATTTTTATTTTTAAATAATTTATCTACCAAAAGAAGATGGAAATACTTGCTATATTTCAAGTATTATAATGCCAGTTTGAACTTCATATAGTTATCTTAATAAAAGGATATTTGTAACTAAAAACAACCACTGTAATTACCATGACAACCCATGAAATAAAGAAAGAAATAGGAACATTAAAACAGAAGGTGTAGTGGTCTTAAGAGTTTTGAAGGTGTTTGTTTTTTAAAGGTTTGAAGCTAGTGACAATATCTTGAAAATTAAAAACAATTTTTTTCAGTTTGAAAGTACTAGTTTTCAAATATCTGTAACGATTTTTTAATTACCAATATTAATATGTATACATTTTTTACAACTAGAGTTACAAAAAAAATATTTTTTTTAAATGCTCCCAAAATATCTGTTTTTTAAACATAATCATTTTTTTCTAAAATGAATCGTTCTCATATATACATCTAATTATAAATAAAATATTATTATTATTTCCTATAGTAAATTGTTAATATGAAAATATTAGACACGATAATGTAAAATTTAAATTTATGTTTATCATTGTGTATATCAGGAATATGATTCTTTTTTTCTCAAATGTTCTTTTGCGTGTGAACAACAAAATAAGCTCTTCTTTTCTCATATTAACTATTTGACACCACAAGGTATATGAAAATATCCTTATAGCTTTTAAATAAGATTTTTGACCAATATATAATTTGTTTAGTAAATATCAAGAAATATTTAGGTAATAAAGCTTATTAAGCTATCAAGTAAAAACATTGGTTCAGAGTTATAAAATAAACTTATACAGAATTGAGAAAATAGGAAACCCTTTATATATTTAGCAATGATGATTTGTTGAATATTGATCTACATAATCTACTATGTTGGATTGCAAAAAGACTACCCACTATCTCATAGTAATTATCTTGCCTTTCTCCTATCTTATTTCGGACTTTTTTTTGTTATAAAAATAAGTTCTATCTAGAAACTTTAATTTGTAAATATTATTTACTAATATAATAAACAATTTTATTTCTATATTATAATTACAATAAAGAAATTTAGTAATGGATATGAAAATTCAAACAAAAATAATATTGAATGCAGAATAAGTTAATACTATTTATTTATTAGTAAATGTTAAATTTTAGAAAAGAAAAATAATCCTCACAGATTTTCCAAATTAAAAAATTATCATATTTTCCCCCTAAATATTATTAACAATTTTTTAACTTTTCGTTTTAATAAAATGAAAATTTAACTAACACAGTGTAAATTTAGATTTTAGAAGGTAGATTTTAATTATTTGGTAATAAATATCACTAATTTTTATTAAAATATTAATTTAAAAATTTACTATTCAATAAGGCATGGTTAGGATGATATTTTTTTTTTTTATAATAAAAATATCTGTAATGAAAATCATTATAATAGATTTTATTTATTTTTTTAAAATAAAACCTCGGAAAAAAATGATATCTCTCAAATAAAGTGTTTATAGCTGTTTTTAAGCAAAAATCACCATCTATTGTTTCTATTATTTCTATTATATTTATCATATAAAACCCAGAACATCTATTCATGTCTGTTAATTTGCAATGTTTATTTTTTCAGATGTCCTTTTTGAGGCTCTTTACATCAGTGTTGATCCATACATGAGGTATATAAAGTTATTTCAATATAAATTAATTTATCATTTAATGACTATGATAATGTATAAAATGACTTATATATTACATATAAAATAATCAATACTCATGAACATTAAATTTTCAGGCCAGTATCTGAGAAACTTCCTCTTGGAGTAACCATGATTGGAGCACAAGTAGCCAGGTAAAAATTAAGAAATATAATGTTTACTATTAATAAAAAGATCTTTTGTAAATAAAATTAACAATTTTTTTTATGATTCTAATAATAATAAATTCTTTTCAACGTCCCGGGAAATGTGGATTTTATCCTCCCATCTCTCCCCTGTTGATGGCTCTCTTTTTGATTATGATTATATATTAATATAAATATATATATATATATATATATATATATATATATATATTTAATGAATATATTAAAATTCATATAATATAGGAACGGTATTCAGTGGGAAAATTGGACTCTTAACTCCAAATTTGTGTTTAGAGTCTAATATATTGGAAAATTTATTTATTATGTTTATTTATCAATTTATCAACCATAGATTATCTCTAAGAAAATTATGTACAAGAACATTTAAAATTTAATTTAATTTGAGTAGTTCAAGAAATTGTACTTCCTTACCAAGGACTGAATTCTTTAGGATTTTAGGGGTTCTGATTTTTTAATTTCTTATATATGACTCAATGGGATCAACTCAGTAACAAATTAAATGTACGATAATAATTAAATGAAATAAATATTGTATGTTTATTTCACGGTAATATTAATATACATAAAAAAAAGAATATTATAAAAAACTAATATTATAAATTTGCTTCTATTTCCAAAAAACAACAGGGTTGTAGAAAGCAAGCATCCAGACTTCGAGGTTGGAAGAAATGTTGTCGGCCCATTTGGATGGAGGAATAAAACTGTTGCAAATCCTGACGAAGTAGTCAGCGGTTTTGGAGAAAAAAGTAGACCGTATTTCTTACCAGATTTTGGAGATATTCCACTTTCAAATGCTCTTGGTGTTCTTGGCATGCCTGGGTAAGTATTATTTTATTGTTGGTAGCAAAATAAATATTAGTTAACGTTTTCTAGAAAAAATGAGCTGCTATTTTCGAAAGTGGTATTCGAAAGTCTATTCCTAGATATCCGCAATATCTCAGGGTTTCCATTTGAATCAGTTTAAAACTATGGGCAAATGGGCAAGTGTTGTTATCACATACCACTTACCAAAGAGTGATGTTTTTAAACCAATACTTTTAAAATTATTTATGAAATAATAATCATTAAAATCTACAACGGAGATAGTTGGGGGGGGTGCAGTAAAAAAAAAAACACTAAATAAGTATTAGACTTATATTTATGTGCCGACGTTTCGACCTACATTGTAGGTCATCTTCAGGGCTATGAGAGAGAAACAAACAGAACAAAAAATATATAAAAACGTTACAGTAACAATAATATAGTGACATGTATTGTAGAAAATGAAATAGTGACAGATATGAAAATTAAAGATAACGAATATTAAACAAGTGACAGAATATAATAATATTAAGATATAGATAGATTTAATAAAATTAAAGATAATGAAAAGAAATTAAAATAGTGACAGATATAATAATTAAAGATAACAAATATAAAATAAAATACAGAAAAAAAATTGTACAGAAAGGATAGAAAAGTAAAAATAATATAAAGGGAAATAAAAAAGAGGAAGTAAACCAAAGATACAAAATGAGAAGAATCTTCTATATTTAGTGTTTAATCTGCTCATTTTGTATCTTTGGTTTACTTCCTCTTTTTTATTTCCCTTTATATTATTTTTACTTTTCTATCCTTTCTGTACAATTTTTTTTCTGTATTTTATTTTATATTTGTTATCTTTAATTATTATATCTGTCACTATTTTAATTTCTTTTCATTATCTTTAATTTTATTAAATCTATCTATATCTTAATATTATTATATTCTGTCACTTGTTTAATATTCGTTATCTTTAATTTTCATATCTGTCACTATTTCATTTTCTACAATACATGTCACTATATTATTGTTACTGTAACGTTTTTATATATTTTTTGTTCTGTTTGTTTCTCTCTCATAGCCCTGAAGATGACCTACACTGTAGGTCGAAATGTCGGCATATAAATATAAGTCTAGTACTTATTTAGTGTTTTTTTTTACTGCACCCCCCCAACTATCTCCGTTCTACATTTTATCATCCAGTCAACTATTTTCCTCTCATAGAATCATTAAAAGCATTTAACAGAATTAATTATTTTTTTAGATTTAAATGGACTGTTACTACTTTAAAAAATAACAGCTCATATCTTCCCTACTATATTTATGATTCAAATCTGAACTTTATTTTTAACATAGAAATTGTGAATATTTTTTAATTATTAAAGACAATTAACAATGTAGGAATTAGAAATAATTTGATTTTTCACATTTGTAGTTTAATTGTGTCAATGACAATATGCATTGCTTTGTTTATTTATTTTAAATAGATATTCAAAATATTTCATATTCATATTAGAATTCAATATTTTGATTTATCTGATTTTTATAAGAGATCATTCTGTACTTTTTAACCTCAAATGGAAGAGCTATAATAGCTCCATCAGCGGATCTGCCAGAAGCTACCTTCTTAAGAAATATGATAAAAATTAAAAAAAAAATTCAACATATTTTTTTGTTTGTTTTAGAAACACTGCCTATTTTGGATTGACAAGATTATGTACTCCAAAAAAAGGAGAAACTTTGGTTGTGACGGGAGCATCAGGTGCAGTTGGGTCGTTAGTCGGGCAAATTGGAAAAATTTTAGGTAAATTAATAAATTAAATTTGAAGATCATTTATCTTATATAAAACCTTATATTTAACTCTTTTATACCTTAACTTAAATAAATTTTGAATTTTATAGTAATTTTGAGTGAATGAAAAAACATTTTGACTTGTTGACTGCCAGGCGCATTGTCCATGGTTTGCCCAAGGCAATAAATAATATAATAAATAATATAATATAATTATAATAAATAATATAAATGGAGATAAATTTTAGATATTAATAGTGTTTTTATGAGATATCTATACTTGGTTTACTTATTGTTGGGACATGTTTTTAGATTTTGTATATATATAAATATAAAATTTTTTATTGTAATTGTTATTTTTTACAGATAATTAACTTATAACTTCTTAAGTTATATATGATGTTCTTTGATGCAGAATGCTTAATTTAATACAGTCAACCAATTCTTCTCTAACTAGCTTAATTTAATAAATGAGAATGACAAAATTTGTCGAAACGTTTTAAAACAATAAATGATTTTGTGAATGGAAACTGGTTTTCTCCTTGATAATAATTACAAAATATTGCAGTCCAGTATATTAAATATGAATTAAAAAAACAAAACATTAAAAGGTTTATTTTTAGAGTAATTCATTCTGTATTAACAGCACATGGTTATATTTCCCAGTTACTTTGAGGGCAATAATTGATAAAACTATTACTTGAAAATTGTCCATGATATTTACAGTAAGTATATTTTCATTTCTGATTTAGGTTTGAATGTAATTGGATTTGTTGGAGCTGATGAAAAAGTTAAGTGGCTGAAAGAAGAATTAAATTTCGACCATGCATTCAACTATAAAACATGGGATATTGCAGAGGCGCTGAAAAAAGCAGCACCAAATGGTGTTGACTGCTACTTTGACAATGTAAGCTTACTATGATTAGTTTTATTTTTAGTCAGGCCTTTTTTGGAAAATATTAGATAGGTCTATTGTTCTTTTTTCGGTTCATCCATTGTTTTTACAGGGAATGCATATATTTTTTTTTATCCTAATTAATTTTTAACATAGTAAGTTAGATTACATATTCAGGAATAGCTGATCAGAAAACGTTGAGATGGTTCACACATAAGTTCGAAATATTATCATTAATAATCATAATGAACATGTGCTTAAAGAACATGTTCCTTAAGTTATCAAGCACTCCATAAAGTAACCTAATTAACATTTAACCAAAACATCTGTTTCAGTTTTTGTGGAAAGAGCACTGCTTCGGTTTTATCCACTTCTCCTACTGTATCTCAACTAGATTCGATTCAATTAATATTTTGTATTAATGACTTTTTGCTAGGCTTTTTCAAAGCAACTTTTAAGAGATTTTCAGTGGTTTAATTTTAATATGTTTTTTATGACCATATTTAGAATGAGTCCTGGGCGAATAATAATAAAAAATCCACAAATATTAAATTAAAAAAACATTAAACTCCACATTGTGGTACGTACATCAATTTGTTATTGAAGAAAAAAGTGGAATAGTTGTTATAAGGTAATATTTAAAAAAAAAATATTACTATTATAAATAAATTAATAAAATATTTTTAAAAATATTTATCATTAAAATAATTTTAACACAAAAACACTATTCCATTTCTTGACAATTCAGAATATAATAATAAATTTAAACATAAGGCTATAAGTGAATACTGAAAATAATAGATTGTTATAATAGGTAAAGAAAAAAAAATTAACTTTCCCACAAAATTTGAAATCATGCATCTTCAATCAATGAAAAATCTGTACAGGCATCTCAGCCATTTGATGTGATAGATCCTAAGAGATCTAGTATCCTTCTGATGTTCACCCAGCCTCTATGAAGTGGGTACCCAAAATAGGGGGGAAAAATCTGGTGCAATCATTGAGTAATGCTATACATTACTCAACTAAAACTGGTGTGGAAAGTCCCACTTTCTCCCACTAGTGAGGAAAAGTAGCCGCCACCTAGATCAAATTTGACAATCAGCACTCTGTTATTTTAAACGTTAGATGGCGGTATTATAATATTATTCATTTTATATTCCTAAAATGTTTTTTTTTTTAATTTATTTATTGATATCTACAACTGTATTACAATAAAACAACAAGTAAATAGGCTAAGTGATATATAATGACATGATAATGACAAGTAGAGAAACTACCCACTGGTAGTACTCAAATCAAAGTTCAATTAAGTAGGTCACGAGGCCATCTTCTTTTCAGACCCCTTGGAGGATTATCGGGAATTGAAGAGGAAGCTAGGTTTGAAACTAGAGGGTTTGAGTGGTAATGAAGTTTGTTATGAAAGGATAGATACCGGGTTCGGGCCAAATCAGCAACAAAAGGGACATTAAGGTCGTTATGGATGACTTTATTCTTAACAAAATAAGGAGCATTGAGGATTTTACGAAGGATTTTGGACTGTAAGGATTGGATACGAGAAGAATTTGATGGCTTAGTGGAGCCCCAAAGCTCTACTCCGTAAGTCCAAATAGGTCGTATGATGGTCATGTAGATGAGTCTTTTGTAGTTAATTGGGAGCTTAGAGCATTTGTCTAGTAAGTGTTGAAGTAGTCTGAAACGTGCGGTTTCTTGTCTTTTCAGTCTTGTATGAGGATTCCAGGTTAATCGTTTGTCAAGGTGCAACCCTAAGTATCGGATCTGTTCTACAGGCACCAGAGGGATATTATTAAAGGATACTGAAGGGCAGGAAGTCATTGGTTTACGACGTAAGGTAAAAGTGATTTGATGCGATTTTTGAAAATTTATTTTAATTCTCCAGTTTTGACACCATTCTTCAAGATCAGTGATATGGGATTGGAGGCTTTGGAATGCAATAACTGGATTGGTGTTGACTGATAATACACATGTATCATCAGCATATGTGGTAAGGATAGTATTAGGATGAGTTGGGATGTCAGCTGTATAAACTGTATAGTATAGGATTGGACCAAGGATACTACCTTGAGGATCTAAAATGTTAAAATAAATAATTTTTAACATTTATTGTTAAATGTGTTATCAGATTATTATTTTCTAAATAATAATAAGTAAATGTTTCAATTGGTAAACCGTCCTAGAGTTTTAATTTTTATGGTTAGTAATAGGAAATTGTAAGACAGCACTAAAGTCGTTTTAACAAATCTAAAGTTTCACCTTTAATTTCTTAATTTTTAAATGGTTTCAGGAAAAATGTAATATTTAACACGTGATAAAAGTGCTTATAACATCCTTGTTTAATTATTGTAAAATTCACTCGGATGTAATAAAGTGACAATTTCCTCACTTGTCAAATAAATAACTATTATTCACTGGTGCAGGTTGGTGGTGTAATGAGCAGTGCTGTTCTTGATGCGATGAATTCTTTTGGCCGAGTCGCCTGCTGTGGCTATATTTCAGCTTACAATGCTGACCCCAAAAATCCACCAATGGGTAAATTCAATTAATTCAATTCTAAAGCTAAAGTATTGATTTTAAAGATTGAATAATAAGATGTCTTGGAGTGAAACTTTTCTATTTTTGTAGTTACTGTTTTCGATATTTAGAATTCTAAGAAAGATTTAATGACCAAAATCAACAATGTCACTAATATATTATTCTTACATGAAGACATTAGTTATTTTTAAACTTAATTCTATTTTTATCTTATTTTATGAATGTAACATATTTATTTTAGCTATTAATATCTATAAATAATCAAGAACATTTCATAAATTATTATTTAATGTTATTAGCACCGATTGTACAAGCTAATATTGTCATGAAGCAGCTCAAACTTGAAGGGTTCCTATCTAGTAAGTGGAAGGATTGTTGGTTCGAGGGAATAGAACAAAACATGAAGTACATTAAAGAAGTAAGTTAATAAAAATTAATTATCAAATAAAAATGAAATATATTTAAAAAGAATTATGGTTAAATAATTTTAGTAGAAGAATATTTAAAAAAAAGTAATAATATAATTAATTATAAATAAACCTTTTAAAATTTGATTAAAAAAACAGCTGAGAGGAAAGAATGAAAAGCAGTTGACTGAAAGGTAAAAGTAAAAAAAACAGCTGATTGAAAGGAGAAAATAAAATACAACAGATTGAAAGGGAGCAATAAAATACAGCTGACCGAAAAGGAAAAATAAAATACAGCTGATTGAAATGGGGAAAATGAAATACAGCTGATTGTAAAGTAAAAGTAAAAAACAGCTGACTGAAAATGAAAAATAAAATACAGCTGATTGAAAGGGAAAAATCGTATTTTGTGTTAGTTCTGTAGTTGGAGGAAGCAAAAACATTAAAACTGAAATGTATTCATTGCGCTATTGACAATTAAATTCCTCCACTAATTGTAAATATAATTTAAGTTATAATTGACACCAATAATAATAATTTTAATTAAGCACTTTTTTTTATCATCATAAACTGAGTATATCATAGTTATCTCAGTTAAAAAGGCTTAGAAATATTATTTTTTATTTTACCAATTTCAAATTGTAACTTTTACTAATAAAATAATTGTAATTTTTACAGGGCAAATTAAAATTTAAAGAAACTGTTGTAAAAGGGTTTGAGAAAACAGATGAAGCCTTTATCAGTCTTTTCTCCAGTGGTTCGGACAATGCTGGTAAAGTTGTGGTCCAAGTTTAAATTTGTTTTGCTACATATGAGCTAAGGTTTACATAAAATGAAAGAGAAGTTTTTAAAAAAACAAAATATATGTATATTTTTTAATGTTTTTAAAGAAAAATTATATACTTCTACTTTTCAACTTTTTTTCTTTTATTAAATATACCTTGAACCTGCCTTTTTATACCCTTTGAAAGCTATTATTGAGATATAATTAATGATAACATAAAAACCACCAAAAAATATATAAAAAAATAATAATTTTATTATTGGAAGATTCTAAAACAAAGCCTGAAGTCTTTCAAATACCAGTAAATAATGAACCAATATTATATATTGTAAATTGTTTTACTTTATACATTTATTTTCCATTATTTTTAATTGGAAAATTTCTATTACTGTAATGTAAATTTTTTTATAGAAAAATAATTCTGATTATTCTAACTGATTATCAATTTTTTCCATTTTTTATTTTTAAACTCTAAAGGATTTTGCACATTTTTTTTTTAGTTTAAAAACTGCCATAATCGGTTTATTATTAAATCATAAGAAATGAAGGCCAACATTTTTTAATTTTTTAGTTTTTTGTATGAAATAGGTAAATAGTATTCACTAAAATGATACACTTGCTATTTTTTCTGAGTTGAAGGATAGTAATGAATTTAAATAGTAGACAAATTCTTACTGCTTCTCTTGTAAAATTTTATTCATATTATCACAATATAATACCAGATCACAATAACACATCCATGTTCAAAATAATGTTTTTTCTTTTAAAAGTTTTTAAGTAAGTTGTTCTCATTTTTTTTTTTATTTCACTCAGATACTTTAATATTATAAAACAATTTGAATTGAATAAATGTTTGAGAATCTATTTGAAGAACCAGATATGAGTTATTTGTGCTACCATGTTGATTAATAATAATAACTAAAAAAATATTGATGACTAACTAAATAATTAATAAATGTGAATTTTATGAAGTCCCTTATCTTTCCCAGCTGATAAGATAAATTAAAGCAGGTGATAGCATACCTGGCTCAGAGAAAAGATATTCAAAGTTATAATCCAATGTTCCTGTAAAGATACTCTCTTTATTCATATCATTGATAATTATTATTATTTTTATAGTTTTTTATATTGATGAGTAAGTGCGGTGATTGCATAAAATTTATTAACTCTGAAGATCTTTGTAAAATTATATGTAAGGAATGCAGATCACAATTTCATTGGGATTGTATTAATATAACAAAAGTAGAAGCTGATCTGTTAAAAAATAAGTGGTTGTGCAACAAATGCGAATTAAGAAGAAGGCGTAGGTATTCCGGATCTGATATTCCGATTCAAAAAGCACCAATGAAGGATATTAAAGAAGTAGAATTCAGCACTCTTAAGGCATTGATGGAGAATTTTGCAACAGAACTCAAGATAGAAATTCAAAAAGTCTCAGATGGACAAAAATCGATTGAGAAAGATATAAACTCATCGCTCGATAGTTTCAAGACAAAACTAAACACTAATGAACAACTAGCACAAAAACAAGACGAAATAATTTCAAGACAACAAGAAATAATTGATAAGATTTTTTCTGAAAACAAAAATTTGAAAAGCAAGGTTATTACTCTGACAAATGAACTAGATGAGATGAAACAGGAGGTAAGACTGAATACAGTGGAAATTCGGGGCCTTCCTGTACAAAATGGGGAATCTGTTCCTGATGCAGTCATCAATTTAGCTAAGGCTTTAAATTTTGACCTGAATCAAGAGATGCTAGATAGCTGTTTCAAATTGAAGAAAACTGAAAATATCGAATACCCAACTATTATTATAAAATTTGTGCGTAGAAGTGACAAAGAAAAATTTTTATTGAGTAGACGATTGAAGAAGATAACTACAGAGGATCTCGGCATGAAGACATCTCATTTGATATATATTAATGAATCTTTGACTCCTCAGAGAAGAAATATTTTGGCAAAAGCGAAACAAATGAAATCAGAATATGGATGGAAATATCTCTGGGTTAACTCAGGCAAGATTTTTATTCGTAAATCTGAAAATAGTAAAATTCATGTTATCACTAATGAAGAAGAATTCAACAGAATGTGTACTGATAACAAATGAATGAATAAATTTATTTTATATAAAGAGTGTGTTTATTTTATTTTATTTTTAAAAAAACACCCATGTTCAAACTGAAAATAGATATATTTTAAATTTATTATTTAATGTGATGCACCTACAAATGTTACATATGTACACTACATTTACTATATAATAATTTTTGATGTATGTTCATTTTTCATTTATTACTTTAAACAAAAATTTCATCTAACATTTTTAATAGACTTATTTATAGCGATTATGAAATGAACTTACTCCATCATCTGGTTCATTTGACTAACCAAAAGGGATTTCATTAAAAAAAGCTCTTGATCCATTAACTAATAAATAATAAATAATTCTTCAAAACTTAAAAATGTTTCTCCGTATCGAAATCCCCATTATCTAAAACAAGCAACAGGTATTTTATCACCTTGTGAAATTAATAATATAATGCTTCATCTTTCTTTACAAGAATTTATAAAGATAATAGATGTTTGTATAAATCATAATAAATAATTTGTATAAATCCTAATACATGTAAAGGAGAGTAATATTTCTTAAATTTATTCATAAATTTTAATAAATAAATTGAAATTTTGTTCATAAATAAATTTAATAATGATTTTTTTATTTATTTTAGGTTTATGTTATAGATAAAAAAAATTATTTTATAGTTCGTGAGAAAAGTATCTTTATCTTATTTCACTTTATTGAATGGTATTATTATCACAATATAATACCAGATCACAATAACACATCCATGTTCAAAATAATGTTTTTTTTCTTTTAAAAGTTTTAAAGTAAGTTGTTCTCATTTTTTTTTTTTTTATCCAAGCTCTTAAATTGAATATTGGAATAAGACATAGCTTGTTTTAAATCATTTTATTTCATATTTTCTATTTGAAATAAAAAGCAGTACTATATTTTGTGCAATAGCTTAAAAAAATCACGAATACGTGTGTTGTGATTTGCCGATTTTAAATATTTGTAATTTAACTGATCGAGCAGAACAAAAGATTATAGAAAATGCAGCTCAGTTCCTCAGTCCATTGTTAGGCAACACTGATAAAATATTTCATCACTAAAAACTTTATAATAAAACAGAGAGACTAAAGAAGAAATATATTCCCAAATCGAAATAAATTTTTGGGGTATAAGGGTATTGTAATAGGTGTATTGTAGGATGTTATAAAAATGTAATATCTAGTATATAAGGTGGTAGAAGGTAATGAAGAGTGATAAAAAAAATGCTTAATCTTAAGGGGTTGTGGTATTTAATAAATTTGTCTGTTCTATTGGTCAATGTAAAGTTACTGGAATTTTCATGAGAACAAAATGGAAAGATAAAATTTATTTCAAGCTAATTTTGTTAAGTAAAAATTTATTTCAAGCTGATTTTGGTAAGTAAAAATTTAAAGCTGATTTTGGTAAGTAAAAATGTTAGGGCGCACAAGCCATACTAGATTTTTAAAATATAACACATATCTTTTGTGGCTTATATAGCTCTAATTCCAAGGATTGGTTTGGATTAATTAATGAATTATTTTGTCTTGATTATTATTTTGAATGAAATTCATCAACATGTTGTGTTTGTTCGAAAATAGATATAAGAATTAATTGCATGGATTTTAAACAATGAGGTTTTTATATTGTTTGTTCCATAATGAAGATTTATTTAAATAACAAATATTTAAATATCTAATGATATCATGGCTAATATAAAAAAATATCTCATATTTCAAGCATTGTTAGTATTATTAATTTTACCAATGACCTATAACAGTTATGTTATATTGATATTTGTCATTTTTCTAAAAATAACTTATGAAGAATTATATATTTACATGTGAAAAAACATTAAATTTTCCACTAGCAAACACTTTAAAATTATTCAGACAGATTCTAAATTATGCTTATTTTATAAATTATTGGATGATTACAGAAAATGGACAACTGCCTTGTCTGAAAGGTCATAATGCACAAACTAGAGGTATGTTGATGAAAAAAATATATAATATCCAATATTTAAAGGTTTTAAATAATAAAAAACTAATTTAAAAAACATAAACTGTATTTTTGTGAAAAACAATATAAAAACAACTTATCTAATGCCCTAAAGCTTAGGCTTCTATAATCGCTTTTCCAGTATTCTCGCCCTGAAACAGTCCTATGAATGCTTCATCCATGTTTTCAAATCCTTTCACAATTGTTTCTTTGTACTTTAATTTGCCCTGCAAAACATTTATTAGACATTAAAAGTGCATTTATGAGGTATCTATGCTTGATTTTACTGATTGTTGGGACATATTGTTTAGATCATTTATTTTTCTCATTATAATTGTTTTTATTTTTTAAAGAGAAAAGATAGGCCCTCGACCGGGATTTGAACCCGGAACCTTTGTCTCACCGTGACATCGCTCTGCCAATTGAGCTATCAAGGTCCCTCCCAGTTGAGGACTAACCTTCTCTCTTTTAGATCCCAAAGCCCAGTGTACTCCCGCCATCTTTGCGATGAACACACTAGAACGAAGTTCTTTGAACATTAATTTTAATTTAGGATCTTATTGACTTTCGTCATATTATTATTTATAATTTTTTACAATTATTGGTCATTTTTTATGAGTTATAAATATTTTTATTTTTTAAAGAGAAAAGATAGGCCCTCGACCGGGATTTGAACCCGGAACCTTTGTCTCACCGTGACATCGCTCTGCCAATTGAGCTATCAAGGTCCCTCCCAGTTGAGGACTAACCTTCTCTCTTTTAGATCCCAAAGCCCAGTGTACTCCCGCCATCTTTGCGATGAACACACTAGAACGAAGTTCTTTGAACATTAATTTTAATTTAGGATCTTATTGACTTTCGTCATATTATTATTTAGAGAGTATTATTATCATATTATTAATTAATAACCTACCACAACATACTACCATAACAAAAAGCCACACATGGCAGGCACAAACTCTATGTCCAGTATAAACTAACGTGGAGAGTGAGTGCATGACGTATAATCGTCTGAGACACACTTAGTACGAGCGAAGCCTACCCACCGCGTCAAGGTGGTGTCCCATTGGGTAGGTCGAGACCGTGAGGCGGCCAAGAGGGATTTAAATAAACCCTGGGGACCTAAGAGGCTAGCTCTATAAAAGGGAATCAGAATAATAAAGGCAACTCAAGAAAGGATGTAAAGGACCTCTCCTTCGCCTAGCTAGAAGTCGGCGGTGTTTATTCTCAGGCATAGTAGTCCTTGAGAACTGTATCCTCACAACAACAATCGGAGAATGAGGGCGAGTGGAAAAATACCAGCCCTGACCAGGCTGTACTCCCACCACGTAGCTCCCCCACCTCGTGTCTGCCACGTGTGAGATCACGTCCCTAGTCATGATCAGGGTTATATCCGTCAAATAATATCGTTTGAGTTCTAGGGGGGATCACGCCTATTATAAGACTTAAAATATAACCCTAAAGAGATAATATGAAACCGCGTGATAACTATTATAGTGACTCACTGTGTGAAATCAAACTAAAGCTATTTAAGCAGTCCATAAGTGTGGAACCATAACAAAAAGCCACACATGGCAGGCACAAACTCTATGTCCAGTATAAACTAACGTGGAGAGTGAGTGCATGACGTATAATCGTCTGAGACACACTTAGTACGAGCGAAGCCTACCCACCGCGTCAAGGTGGTGTCCCATTGGGTAGGTTATTATACTCTTATAGCTCAATTGGCAGAGCAATGTCACGGTGAGACAAAGGTTCCGGGTTCAAATCCCGGTCGAGGGCCTATCTTTTCTCTTTAAAAAATAAAAATATTTATAACTCATAAAAAATGACCAATAATTGTAAAAAATTATAAATAATAATATGACGAAAGTCAATAAGATCCTAAATTAAAATTAATGTTCAAAGAACTTCGTTCTAGTGTGTTCATCGCAAAGATGGCGGGAGTACACTGGGCTTTGGGATCTAAAAGAGAGAAGGTTAGTCCTCAACTGGGAGGGACTTTGATAGCTCAATTGGCAGAGCGATGTCACGGTGAGACAAAGGTTCCGGGTTCAAATCCCGGTCGAGGGCCTATCTTTTCTCTTTAAAAAATAAAAATATTTATAACTCATAAAAAATGACCAATAATTGTAAAAAATTATAAATAATAATATGACGAAAGTCAATAAGATCCTAAATTAAAATTAATGTTCAAAGAACTTCGTTCTAGTGTGTTCATCGCAAAGATGGCGGGAGTACACTGGGCTTTGGGATCTAAAAGAGAGAAGGTTAGTCCTCAACTGGGAGGGACCTTGATAGCTCAATTGGCAGAGCGATGTCACGGTGAGACAAAGGTTCCGGGTTCAAATCCCGGTCGAGGGCCTATCTTTTCTCTTTAAAAAATAAAAATATTTATAACTCATAAAAAATGACCAATAATTGTAAAAAATTATAAATAATAATATGACGAAAGTCAATAAGATCCTAAATTAAAATTAATGTTCAAAGAACTTCGTTCTAGTGTGTTCATCGCAAAGATGGCGGGAGTACACTGGGCTTTGGGATCTAAAAGAGAGAAGGTTAGTCCTCAACTGGGAGGGACTTTGATAGCTCAATTGGCAGAGCGATGTCACGGTGAGACAAAGGTTCCGGGTTCAAATCCCGGTCGAGGGCCTATCTTTTCTCTTTAAAAAATAAAAATATTTATAACTCATAAAAAATGACCAATAATTGTAAAAAATTATAAATAATAATATGACGAAAGTCAATAAGATCCTAAATTAAAATTAATGTTCAAAGAACTTCGTTCTAGTGTGTTCATCGCAAAGATGGCGGGAGTACACTGGGCTTTGGGATCTAAAAGAGAGAAGGTTAGTCCTCAACTGGGAGGGACCTTGATAGCTCAATTGGCAGAGCGATGTCACGGTGAGACAAAGGTTCCGGGTTCAAATCCCGGTCGAGGGCCTATCTTTTCTCTTTAAAAAATAAAAATATTTATAACTCATAAAAAATGACCAATAATTGTAAAAAATTATAATTGTTTTTGTTTTGTTTTTGTTTTTTTGTATTTTTACAGATTTTGTGACTTAAAACTTTTTTAAGTTATGTATTGATGCAGAAGAATTCTTAAAAAGATTTGAAAATTAGATCAATTTGTCGTAATTAAAAATTTACTTCTAATTAATTCTACTCGTTAGTATAATATCAATTCTTATCTTGTGAAAGTAAATAATAACATTTATTAATATGTATTATTTATTTATATATTTTTTATCTTACCTC
The DNA here is from genome assembly GCA_037127475.1 of Arma custos. NCBI lineage: Eukaryota > Metazoa > Arthropoda > Insecta > Hemiptera > Pentatomidae > Arma > Arma custos. The sequence goes on from CM073762.1 coordinate 101,080,629, forward strand.
TTTGATGAATTCAAGGTTTTTATTTATTCCTTCAAACCAGATATTTGACCACCTTGTCACCAAGAATCCTTCAACCTTAAGTTGCTTTAACACTATTGCGGGTTGCGTAACTGGGGCTGTAAAAATAACAAAGTAAATAAATAAACTTTTTAAGAATACTTAAAAGTTGTGATTTAATAGTTTTTAAATATATTTTCAACTAGCTTTTGCCACGACTTTGTCCATATTGATTTTGAATAAAAACTTGAGTTGAGTTTAAATGGAGAGTGATTTAACTAATTACCAACTCCAAATTAAGTTGTACTCCATACTATCTCATACTTGATTGATATTTATTTTCGTATGGTATTCAGAAAGTATAAACAAAAGATACCATAGCATAAAAATTTAGTTTCAGTTTATAGCTATCATTACTAACCCACATGGTTTAGATTATTTTATTAGCATTCATTGTTCTGGATAGATTTTGGAGATGTGATGTTTATTAAGTGTTATTAATTAGCAATGGATTTGTTTATTAACAGTATATAGGTGTATATACTGAAAATTTCGCCTTTATTCTTTTCGCTAAATTTTTAAGATATTTACCCATAGGCCTCGATTCAGCATTGTAAGAAGAAATTGATCCACAGACTGCAACTCTACCAAAGTCATTCATTGACTCCAATATATCACTACTTATTGTTCCACCAACCTGAAATAAATATTCATTCCTATTAGATTCAAAATAATTAACTTAATTATTTATTATTATTACAATTTATTTTTATTCCTGATTTACTGTTATATTACAGGAAAATGGGGTGAAGAAAACCTTTAATGTTGATACTTAAAATAATTTTTTTTATTCATTCATTATAAATCATACATTGATGCTTGATTAGTTACTTACAAAAATAGGCAGAAAATGGTTGATTGGAGGTTAAAGAAAATAATTTCTTAAATAGTGAACAAATATTTAATATAAACAACATTTCGACCCACATTGCAGGCCTTCTTCATGGATTGGAATGTAGGTCACAAACATAAATTAAATCACTATTTATAGTATTATTGTTCAAACAGTATTTTCTCCATATATAATACGGTCAAAAAATAATTATTTAAAAATACAAAACTAAATATTAATTAGCAGATATTTAAACAGCTAAAAACCTAGGGATAGGCTGTAAAAAAAAAAAAATGTTTTTAAAGTGTGGTCCACAGACTACATTACTTTAAGAACCCATACTTTATAGCTAAAATCAAAATAAGGCATAGTGCTAGGTATGAACTTCTATGTTTATTATTACTTTGCAAACAGAATAATAAAATTATCTGTAGAAAGAATGGAACCAATTTAGGTGTTCTGGAACTTTTGGGTATAATATAATCTGTCCTTACAAGATCAATAATAAAATAAATATTGAACTAATTTCGAGATTAAAATAGTTAACAAGCTATCAATGATACCCACATTATCGAAATAGCAGTCCACACCTTTGGGAGCAGCCTGATGAAGTACTTTTCTCACGTTACAAGTTTTGTAATTAAAAGCCTGGTCGAAGTTCAGTTCAGATGTCAACCATTTGACTTTTTCTTCAGAACCTGCAAAACCAATCACGTTGAGACCTGGAAAAATAAAAGAATTTTATATTACATTTCTCTTATCGATTGCAATATCAAAATAACAATTTATCTAAATCTAATAGATATATTATTTAGATACAAATTAGAAAAGTATATTATTGAGCCAAGTTAAGACAGTATATAGTATAGTTGTAAAACCAGAGACTTTGATTATGAATAGAAGGAGATCAAGTATTCAAAAGGGAACTCTAGACATTAAGGAAGATTTTAGCCAACATGTGGGTAAACGGCTACATATTTTTAAGATCAAATGAGGAACTATACAGAAAGTTAGAACCAATAGCTACATAAAAATAAGCATGTTGTTCTATGGACACATCTTCAGAATGTCTGATGATTGCCTGACAAAGAAAATATGGTCATTACCACAGTTATTTAGATTATTACAAAAACCTGTTAATAATATTTCTCAAGACTAATTTTCAAATTGTGTATGGGTATCAGGAATAACTGTTTTATCATTTGTACAATGCTGAAGTGAAGTATCAACTAATTGCAGTTGGATAATGTTTCACTTTGGAGTAATGCTTAATGGCTTTATATTCCATTTATAATCCGAAAATGATCCGAATTGACAAAGCTAGATTAAAATGCATCAAAAGATTTTCTTCCCAAAGCTTGCTATTGGACTTGTTTTCAACATCTTGTTAAGCAAAACTCGACGAACAGCACAATATAGCATTCTTAATTAGCGAATACTGATTATTAATCAACAAATATTAAACACACCTAGGTTTTTTCCCATTTGGCCCACCATAGAGCCCACGGCACCAGCAGCACCAGTAACCACCAAAGTCTCCCCAGGTTTAGGATCGCATATTTTGGTCAAACCGAACCAAGCTGTGTTTCTGAAATATCGATAAGTCATCAGGCATTCATCCCAAATAGTGTTGATGAATATCATAAGTTTCCTGACTCACCCGGGCATGCCAAGAACCCCAAGAGCTGTGGAGAGTGGCACTCCTCCGAAGTCCGGGAGTACGTAAGGTCGTGCCTTTCCACCGTAGGGACTCATCACGTCGTTGGGATTGACCACGGTCTGTGAACGCCAGCCGAAGAAGCCTACAACGTTGTCACCAACTTTAAATTCAGAGTTCTTGCTCTCCAAGACCCTAAAAAGAATGATTTCATAAAGTAAACAATAACATTTAAGTGTAAACATTGAAAAAGAAAGGCATAAAGAAGCTAAGAAGCCACAATTTTATGACCGTGGTAGCCAAGAGTATTAAAGTGTCACCATTGCAACTGTTTTAAGTCGGTTCGAATTAGACGTGCTGTAAATATGGATGTGTTGAAGTTTCGTCATCGACTGTCATGGTGGTTGCTCTATACCAGTGCACTTCAATCGGGAATCGTGTTATGGTTTTCAAGAATGACCTGCAACTCTCTTCTGAACGGGCACGATAAACAACTACTTTCCAAACGAATAGTGACGGATGACAAGTGGATCATCTACGACAGTGCATTGGACAACTGCTTAAGATTCTAATAACCCAAGAACAGAAAAAGACTTTGCACTGGGTATGATATTACTATCGCGGTTTGCTCATTTACGAGTTGCTTCCATAAGGAAAAACGATTGTTTCGAAGATTCACTGCACTCGGCTACCAAAGATAATATATTCCATGAAAACGCCAGACCTCACATCACAATATCACTCAGCAAAAGTTGGTGCAAATAGACTGTGATGTTTTATTAAACCCACCCTATTATCTGAAACTTGCACCATCCAACTATCACTTATTACGATAAGTGCCAAGGCCTAGTTACGGCACTGATAAGCCTATTCAAATGTAAACAAATTATGGAGAAGAAGATAGTTGGGGGGGTGCAGTCAAAAAAACAACACCAAATAAGTACAAGACTTATATTTAATGTGTGCCGACATTTCGACCTACCTTGTAGGCCATCTTCAGGGCTATGAGAGAGAAACAAACAGAACAAAAGATATATAAAAAACGTTATAGTAACAAGAATATAGTGACATGTAATGTAGAAAAATGTTTCTACATATTTCTTCTGTAATTATTCTTTGGCATCATATTTTGTATTATTTGTCATACATTTTACTTATGTAACCTCTAGGAGTCTATTATCATACATTTTATATCTGTAATTAAACTAGTTTTTTCTAAATCCTTTATATCCCACTTTTTTTATATTTTAATCTTTTCATTTTCTGTTTACTTTCTCATTTTTCTTTCCCTTTATATTATGTTTACATTATTATCCTTTCTGTATATTTATTCTGTATTTTATATTCGTTATCTTTAATTTTATTATATCTGTCACTATTTAAATTTTATTATATCTGTCACTATTTAAATTTTATTATATCTGTCACTATTTTAATTTTATTATATCTGTCACTATTTTAATATTCGTTATCTTTAATTATTATATCTGTCACTATTTTAATTTTCTACATTACATGTCACTATATTCTTGTTACTGTAACGTTTTTTATATATTTATGTTCCGTTTCTTTCTCCCTCATAGCCCTAAAAATGGCCTACAAGGTAGGTCGAAACGTCGTTACACATTAAATACAAGTCTTGTACTTATTTGGTGTTGTTTTTTTGACTGCACCCCCCAACTATCTCCATTCTCCATTGTATCATCCAGTCAACTATTTTTCTCTCATACGTAAACAAATTATATTCAATTAAATTTTAAAATAAAATTACCTGGCCACTTGAGATCCAAACATCGTTATTCCAGTAGGGTGCCTCAAAGCCGTGGGCCTATAAATTAAACAGAGTTAAAATTTCTAGCAATAAGGAATAAGACAACAACTATATTCAGTTCTCATATTTTTCTATGGGTATTAAATAATTATATTTTTAAAAATATTATCAAGATTAGATACCTATATTATTAAAATGCTAATAATATTTTTTTCAAATATCAATCAAACTTACCTCATGTACGGATCGACACTAAGGAAGAGAGCTTTGACAAGGACATCTACAAAATAAATAAAATACACCATTACTTATTCCCATTATTTAAAAAAAAATAGTAATGCTCAGTTAAATATATACATATAGAGTTGGCAACTAAGTCATTGCCGATTTCAAATAAGAAGTCAAATTCAGAATTTTTGTTTAAAAACATAACTTTATTCAATTAGATATTGCCCGTTCTTGTCGATGACCTTTTTCCATCGTCCTGGCAGCGTAAAAATTCCCCGTTCGTAAAATGTCTGGTCTTTGCTATTAAAAAAAACAAACTGAATTAGGTGTGATCTGACATCATCCGCGTTGTTAAAAATTTTACCATTTAAAGAGTTTTGCATGGAACGAAAGAAATGGTAATCCGAAGGCGCAAAGTCAGGGCTATATGGTGGGTGTGACAAAACATCCCAACCCAGTTCCAATAATTTTTGCCGAGTAACCAAAGATGTGTGGGGCCTTGCGTTATCATGATGGAAAACAACACCCTTCCGATTTGATAATACCGGCCGCTTTTCTTCAATTGCATCCTTCAGTTTGTCAAGTTGTTCAACATACACATTTGAATTTATCGTTTGGTTCTGCGGCATGAGTTCAAAATACAAAATTCCTTTGTGATCCCACCAGACTGACAGCATAATCTTTTTTTGGTGAATATCTGCTTTTGATGCTGTTTGGGCTGGTTGATCTTGCTTCACCCACGATCTCTTGCGAGTAACATTGTTATAAACTATCCACATTTCGTCGCCAGTAACTAGGTTCTTCAGAAATGGATCATTTTCATTGCGTTTCAGTAGCGAATCACAGATGCTAATCCGTTGCGTCAAATGAATTTCCTTTAGCTGGTGAGGGATCCATAAATCAAGTTTCTTGACATAACCAAGGGTTTTTAATTTTTTTTCAATGCATGTATGCGACACATTGAGCTTCTCTGCAATGTCTCGTGTTGTGCTGTGACGATCTGAATCGATAATGGCCTTGATATGGGTTTCATCCACTTCGACTGGGCGGCCAGATCGTTGTGCATTTTTCAGTGAAAAATCACCGGAACGAAATCTTTCAAACCAATTTCGACACTGCCTTTCTTTTAAGGCTTTATCTCCATATACGGCACATAACTTCTTTTGTGCTTGCAATGAGTTCTTGCCTTTTCGGAAGTAATACAATAAAATGTGTCGGAAATGCACGTCCTGTTCTTCCATTTTTAAATTGGGATAAAAACAAAACTAAAGAACTAATCAAAAAAATTTTTTTACTAATTAAACGTAGAAGTCCATACAGTAAGAAAAAAATATAGGTTAGATGCTCTGGCCACGTTAACAAAACAAAAAAAAGTGTAGAGTGAATCTATCGACAAAAACGGCAATGACTTAGTTGCCAACCCTATACATATAACCACTATTATTATTATTATTGTATTGATCTCTGTACATTGTAGTTTATAGTGTTTCTGGATCATCATCCCGGCCGGGGCATATCTTTTCTCTTTAAAATAATAATATTTAAAAATAAAACACCTGACCAATAATTATAAAAAGTAGTATGACGTAAGTCAACTAGATCCTAAAATTATAAGTAATGTTCAAAGAACATTCGTTCTCGTGTATACATCGCAAAAATTGCGAGAACACGGGGACATGGGATCGGATAAGAGAAATGATTTGACCCTGGTGGGTCAAATAGTTGGAGCGCTGTCACGGAGAGACAGAGGTTTCGGGTTCGAATCCCGGCCGAGGGCATATCTTTTCTCTTTAAAATAACAAGAATACGATAATTTGGCCAACACCACGAGCAATCACCAAATTTCCTCTTTATTTAAGGGTAGTTATTTGTTACTGACTTTTGGTTTTGTTTAATAAATTTTCATATATTGGGATGTTTAAACAGAGATTACACCTTATATAATAGAATAAGACATAGAATATAGAATTACATAATTACATATATGTATGTAATTATTCTATTAATATTATTTATGTTATTATATATAATTATATATGTACATATATATATATATATATATATATATATATATATATATATATATATATATAATTATTTTATTTAAATATAGATATATCCAAATTTTTTGATCATCGATCGGATAATACGAGTAGGTACCTGTTATTTTTGTTGACCTGGTTTTTTTATCTCATATTTTTTATTATTTGCTCGCCCACCTCCCAAAAAAACCCAAGTTACCTACTAACGTCGTTTAAAACTTGTTTTATTATTTGGCAAACTCTTTACTTTTTATTTTATTATGTACTACACACATATTTTATAATCACACACACGTATATATATATTTAGTATACACCCTTATGTATTTCATACATGTATACATATATATGTAAGAAATGAATAAAAGTTTAACAGTTAAGTGATTAGTTTATTCTTACCACTTATCAGTAACTGACTCTTTGGCAGCGAGTTCCATTGTAAGGGAGATTAGAATAAACAAAAGTACTCATTGGAATATTCACGATTATTTATTTAAGGTGCGTTTACACCAAAGTTGGCAACTAAAAGTTGACAACACATTATGGAAAACTAAAAGTTGTCAACTAAAAGTTCTTCTTCAGACGCGTTTACACCAAAGTCTTCCACAAGTTTTCCACAAGTTGCGGCAACTTGTTGCCGGTTTTAAGAAAGTACAGCAACAGTTTTTGTCTTCCACTTGTGGAGAGACAAATCTTCCACTAAATTTTCGTTTCCCGCGGAGAGTCGGTAAAGATCAAAGAAAGTTGGCAACTAAAAGTGGAGAACTGTTCCCCCTTTACGCGCCCTATTCATTATTAGTGCTGTAAATGCATTTATTCATAAATAAATAGTGCATATGGGGTATGTGAGCACCAAAAGAATTATAATAAATTAGTCAAGTATTTACAAATAATTTTAATAGCGAGGGCTTTTCTCTTTAAAATAAAAATATTTAAAAGTTAAAATAGCTGACCAATAATTATAAAAAAAAAATTTTCTTCTATATATTTACAAGATTACTTATTAGTATATTTTTACAATCTTTTAATTTCAGTATGTTATTAGATACATTTTCTAAATATGGTCACCGCAATATGACAGTTTCAACAGAAGGGTATGCCTTTTTATTACCAGTGCGGCTTCTTTGTTCTCAATAACCTGGGCACCTAGCAAAAGTGTGGCCTTCACAAAAATATTGCGCAACCTGTACAGCGGGTTCGTTTTATCTATATTACCATTTGGGGCCCAAACAGTGCTCCTTGAAGAGGCGAATAACGCTGGGTTCGTTTGAACTGGTAATAAATTGCCAAGAGGCGGGCCCTTGTACCTGCTCTAAACACTTATCTTTAACAAAAGTTTTAGGGCATTTATTAGTACAAGCAATAATATTTAAATTATCAATAACCAAAATTTCATATACGTAGAATGCAAATGGTTGTACTTAAAAATATGTATAGATAACCAAATCATACCTAACCATTTACTGTCTCACATTATTAATCTAGAAAAAAATTTAATAAAAATTATTTAAATAACACTAAACAAAATAATTTCTTCAATATTCTAGGAAATAAAATATTAAACCTAGATAAAAAACAAGCTTATTGGGTAATCAGAACAAATAAGAAAAAATTGCAAGCTCACTTAGATATAATTAATAATGTAGATAATAATTCATATACACAAATCTATAAAATATGCAAAAAATGGAGTAACATATTAAAAAAATCAAAATAATAAATATAAAATTTAAAGCAAATAAACCTAAGAAATTAACAATCAGAAACCCATATAATAACAATGAAATAGCAAATAAGCATTGTACAACAATCTTTTCTAACAATTCGAGAAATATTTTCATTTTTAAAGAGAAAAGATAGGCCCTCGGCCGGGATACGAACCCGGAACCTTCGTCTTTCCGCGACAGTGCTCTACCAATTGAGCCACCAAGGCAAATACAATAGAGTCGTTAACTTAACAACTAATATAATACCCAACAACATTGTAACTTTATTAAGTCTAGGGGATAATATTAATTATGACCCAAATAATAAAAAAAATCAACATTTCTCAAATGTTAGCGGACATTGAATCTATAATTATAAATTTAGAAACTCCCGAAACCTATAGAAATGGACTTAGGAATACTCTTATTAAAAACATCTTAAATTATTTGAACAAAGAAAAAAATAAACCTAATAACACAATAAATAAATTTAATAAAATTATAATCCCCCCTTGGCTACGGCCTTGGTTCAAATAGTCCATACTATTGATTTAAACAAAACTATTATTGTTCATGTAAGGTTTATTAGGTAGTCCTCTTGTAACCCAATTTAATGATTAACTTAGTAATTGAAATAGAACATTTAAATAACAAGCTTCTGTACTATATTACAATAATATTTAATATTGAAATTTGTATAGTAAAAACAAGTGCGACATTTAATATTACTTTGGAATATGTTACTCATTTTATCACGTACCATCATTAATGCTCTGGTTCATTACCAGTGTATCTAATAACATACTGGAATTAAAAGATTGTAAAAATATAATAATAAGTAAGCTTGAAAATATATAGAACAAATTATTTGTAAATACTTGACTAATTTATTATAATTCTTTTGGTTCTTACATACCCCAGATGCACTATTTATTAAGAATAAATGCGTTTACAGCACTATAATTATGAATAGGGCGCGTGGAGGGGGAACAGTTCTCCACTTGTTTTCCACAAGTTGCTAGATACCCGCGCAACAACAAATCTTCCACTTTTAGTTGTCCACAAGTGGAAGACAAAAACTGTTGCTGTACTTTCTTAAAACCGGCAACAAGTTGCCGCGACTTGTAGAAAACTAGTGGAAGACTTTGGTGTAAACGCAGCCTAACCGTCTTATTTTATTCCTGGTGTTTTATTAATATTAAAATGATAGTAAAAATAGTAAGGAATGGTTGAATAAACACATTGTACAATAACCTGATGGTAATAAACAATACTCAACATCACAATAACATCTGACTCCTTTTGCTTTTAATAATAATTAATATTTACTTCCATTTTATTTAAGAAAATCTCAATTTTTTAAATTTATTTTGGCATAAATCACGAAAGCTCTTCATCCTACGAAGACGATAGATTCAAAGTGAATTTAAATATCTCCATTTTTAGCGCTAATGACTCAGTTGCTTAAAGTCTTAATTGTATGCGAAGTAAACTAAAAAGGATTGAACAAATTTATTTATTTCATGATGGCCTTTTTACCAATCTGATTGAAACTGATTAAAAGTACAATAAATTATGTTTTAATATTTAAATATGGAGGAACAAGAGATATGATGATATTCCCCAAAATAAATTTTTTAAAATAAAGAATTTATTTGGGGAAACATTAATATTGTGAACTGAACGAAATATGAATTATTTTTGGTGGTAAAGTGAACTTCCTTATCTGAAATACTTCAATATGTTTTTCGAGGACATTTACCTAACTATTCTATAAATAAGGTTCTATAAAACATTTTTATCTAAGAGTGAAAAAAAAAACGAAAAAAAGAAAAGCAGTGCATCTAATAAAGCATATTGTTTTGATAATTTATTTTTTATTAATTGTTATAATTTTAAATATTTTTATTTTGAAGAGAAAAGATATGCCCAGGGCCGGGATTCGAACCCGGGTCTCCCATGTTTTTATCGTGGTGCTCTTCCAACTGTGAGCTAACCTGGCTCGCATCTCGGTCCGACACATCCTTTCTTGATGCGAGCTGCGGAAGCTCAGTTGGGAGAGCACCACGCTAGAGACGGGTTCGAATCACGGTCCTGGACATTTCTTTTCTCAAGACAACAAGATCCTAATTAAAGTAATGTTCAATGAACATTCTTCCCATTGTATACATCGCGAATTGCATGAACACGCAGATATGGAATTAGTAAAAAGCAAGCACGTGTCGGACCGAGATGCGGGCCAGGTTAGCTAAGTTGAGAGAGCACCACGCTAGAGACCTGAGCGTTCCGGGTTCGAATCCCGGTCCTGGAAATTTCTTTTCTTTTCAAATAAAAATATTTAAAAATTAATAACAAATAAAATAAATTAAAAAACACACTGTTTTTACTTTTCTCTTATCGGCGTTGCCTAGCAACGGATCAAGGAACTACTTTATGTTTAGTCTTTTGTCGTGCTTTATAATTTGAATTATAAATATTTTTAAAAATTGGCAAATCACAAAACCACTACCCCTAAATTATTTAAGCTTTTACATAAATTCTAGGACTGTTTTTTAAATTTTAAATGAAAAACATGGAATTCATCAATTTAAAAAATAATACAAGCCACTTATTTCATGATCCAAGATTTTAAGACTGTTATTTCAATAAAGAGTAGGCAGTGAAATAATATTAAGGATTTTTTAAAAATAAACTGTACCTATTCTTTTTTTATCTGTAAAAAAAGCTAAAATAAAATACAATTCATTACTTTATTAAATGTAAAATACTCAATATCTCATTACAAAACGAAGGGAGCACTCATATTTTAATATGCACCCAAAGGGTTTAGAAACTAATTACTAAACTGAACTTGAATTTCAAGAATAATGTCGAGGCAGCTCTACTACAACGTTAATACCTACTCTAGTGGAATTAAATGATCAGTTGTGTAGTTTGTAAAATGTACACTGGCTGGGCAGGGTGGACTCTTATCCTAAATAATTAATACGTTATATAAAGGCTAACACCTTATGTTATTTATTTATATATTTGTTATTATTTTTAATTTCCGGAATTTAGTTCTAGAAGTTTGTTGAATTTTCGAAGTTTATATTTCTAGCCTCTTAAAGAAGGGATTCTTAAAAAGAAAAGTATTGAGCGGACTGATAAATGTCCGTGGAGTATTGCGAGCCGTAGATGGGAGATTAATATAACTAGTTAGGATTTCGGATAGTTATCCGAGGATGGAAGTTCGCAAGCGGTTGGTGTATCGGCATCGAGTCTTCTGGATAGCTGAACATTATTATTGTTATATTTCTCGTTTTGGTATCTGTTCCGAAGTTTGTCGCTTCGAGATGAGTTACAACAAGTTTTAACTTTTTATTCGTTTCATTTTTAATATTTTCCATAAATATAAGTTATAGTGAACTTTAGTTTGGAAAAGATAATTATCGGAAATGTGTACACAGTAATCACTTCATCTGAAAATGAACGTTTCAACAAAAATGTATCATCTGTACTTCGAAATGTTAGTTGAAACTTTTATTTCTTGCTGACACGTGAAATGAATACATGATAATTGTATTCCAATTGTATTTTTGAAAATTGAAAAAAGGGAAACGAATGAAAATTTAAAACTATTTATGACTAAACTCGAAGCGATAACCTGCGGAGTAATTACCCTCGTTTTTATAAATAAATATATAGTGTTTCAATCATTATTGTTATATTCGACAATAATTATATTTCCCTACCGCCATCTTTCAGAGAGGGCAGATCCTCCTCGACCAACTGGAAGTCGGACTTCTTCGGCAACCCCCGGAAGTGTTCCTTGAGGATGAACCTCTTGCACTTTCCGACCTGAGAGCCGACAGTACTCAACATCCTCAAAGACTTCATGGCGACAACTGAAGAAAACAGCTGATAAACAAGCGCTGATGCCAAGCCGACTGTATCCCCTCTTCTCACTTGGTTGAAGGTTGAGTCGAGTGTTAGCTTCCATTTTTACTATATTTAAAAAGAGATAGTCATTCAGATGGCTGTCCGTTAAATCGACTTTGACTCTTACATAAGTTTTCTTATCCATCGTTTTTCTTTTTCAATTTTTTTTTTATTTATTCACTAAAGTAAACATTTAGTTATAAAATGTGCTCAATTTTATACTTATTTTTTTAATCAGTATAATTTTTGAAAAAATTCTCAATCTTACTTATTCTTCGAGGTAAAACTGGAAATAGATTTTTTTTTCGATTTTCCCGAAAATAGTTTTCGTTTTATTACAATTTTACCAATATTTTAGAAGCCATTGAAATTATGAATGTCTTTGTTAAAAAAAAATTTCAATGTAGATTGCAAAGAAAACTAGACAAAAAAAAAAATGAATAGAGCATATGGTAGGATAAATTTACAATAAGATATGCATTTCCTCAAACGCAAAGATCAGGCACTATTGCTCATTAATTAAACCAGCAGCTCTATATGCAAGTGAAACATACATACTCCTAAAAAAAAAAGTTTTTAAAAATATATAATTTTTAGATCAGACATACTATAAGAAGATACTATACATATAAACATAGATCAGATACTATTATTTCATCATGTATTTATGATTTATTAATAAAGGATCAGGGATAATTATTAATATAGGATCAGTGAAAGAAGAGATATGACTGGCCTGGAAAGGAGCCAGGTTGGCCAAGATGGTTAAGGCGCGACTACGGAGAAGTGGCAGATCCGGGTTCGATTCCCGGTCCTGGTCATATATTTTCTTTTCAAATGAAATATTAAAAAAATTATATCATATAAAAATAAAATAAATTATAATTTATTATTTAGGTTCAAAAATTAGCTGAAGAAGGGTACCGATAGCTACCAGATGACTAATTAGATAACAACAATTGAAATTTTATGGAAATTATACTAAATTTCCCCCAACTAAACTCTATTGTACTCTTGCTTGCATACAAAAAGTTAAATCGGCCACACCATGGATTAGCCAAGATAAAATAGATTTAGCAAAAGAAAAAATAGAACTAAGTTATGTTATTGACAAAACATTTTTTTGGAAACAAGGTAAAAAAGTGGATAGTAAGACCACAAAAGGAAGCAATGAAGAAATCATGAAAATAATGGACAAAGGCGGGAAAAAATAATACAAAGAGAAATATGAAGAAAGTATGGAAGAAATGATGTCAGAATGCTTTGCTTCATCCTCCTGGGTTCAATAATAAATAGTAATCATATATTTATTATTATTTGAAAAGAAAAGATATTATTATGTATATAATATATATAAATAGTTACATATCTGATAAACGTAGTCATACAGCATACATATTCAATATTAAGTACACCCCTCATAAGTATATTAATCCTTTTGTCTTAATACGGTTCATAAAATATTAATGCTAGAGGTTTTTTCATCGGACAGCTTCAGTTCAGACTACAACATCAAGTAGTGAAGACAAGTTTTTATTGAGGAGTTCAGTTGATTAATTTTTGTTACTATATAGCACATAAATACATTGGGAGTAAAATATCTTTGGTTACGCCGTCCTTCAGAAGGGATTTAGACTGGAGGTCATGAGCTTGTGCGGTTTCAGGTCCTAGTTTAAGATCCTTATCCTAATTAAACCTGGGTAGACATAATTTAGGGCTCCTACTGTAACATTGTGTGAGTTACCATAAAAAATAAACTGAAGTTAAATGAATAAAAAAAAAAATGCAGAAATACATTGTTAATAATTAATCTCAAAGGTTTTAAATTCAAATAATGTTTTTTAATATTTGTAGGTATAGGCAATGTGATGCATCCTTTACTAGACATTCTAACCATAGTCTGAGGTTCTCTACAACACTCTGCAGGCAGACTGATAGGCCCAAAGGTATTCTTCTCTGAGGAATCTATAGAGAAAATTATTTTAATCATGTTTGTGTTACAATTAAGCCAAAAACTTAGGACTTTTGGGCAATAGGTTATAAAAAACTGATGTAATAGGAAGTGCTGTGGTTACCACTCTCTTCTACATGCCTATGTTTGTAGGTTTGAATGTATTAAATACCTAAAGTATTTATTTTATAGCTAAGTTAAATGTTAGAACACACTGTATTCATACTGGAAATGTATTCTACAATATTTGAGCTCCTTAAAAAACATATTCCCCAATTTGTTGTAATATTGCTAGACATGGTATTAATTGTCAACTTTAGTAACCAAACAGTGATACAAGTTTAATTTTTGTAAAGAAAACAATTATAGTATATTTAACCAATTTTAATTGGAAATAAAGCTCTTAAATGCAATCTCGGTTATTAGTTTTTAGCAATAACATTTGGAAATTAAATGAAGAAAATAAAAAATAATTAATTAACAATAATAATTTTTTTTTAAATGTACAATATAGACTATCAAGTGTAACAGATTTCATTGATGTTATGTCATTTTCTTTAAAAAGGATGTTTCTATACAAAATTATAAACAAAGAAATGTAGGTATATCAAGTCTTTACAAATATAAGTATTTTCATATTAATTTTGGAGAGGATCTAGAAGTATGATCGATGCATAATATCCTGGAAAAAATTACTTTTATCACTCGGAAAATTATGTAGGTAAATATTATTGTTGATGATTTCAAAATAAATCACAACTATTCTCTATAATAAAATTTTTAAAAAGATTCAATATTTTTAATGAAATATCAAAAAGTGCGCTTTCGTGCACTGAAAACCTGTAGCTTACTCTTTACTCTTTCTCACTAGTTATTTCGTAATTCATCTTACTCTCTGTATCTCTTCACATTACTATAAATTCTGTGATTCTTCCTTTGTACTGCAATGATTTATGCAGTCATTTTCTGTTTCTTTATTAGAAGATGGCCTACATCATAGGCCAAAACGTTGGCACAATTAAAAAATAAGTTTCACTTATTTTGTGTTATCTCTGACTGCTCTCCCTGACCAATTCAATCCATCGTAAGAGTTTATATATTAGTACAGGAGTGGGTCTCGTTGTATGACATCTTACCAGATTGGAAAAATTTTTATTATGATCAAAAATCTGAATGAGGGTATCTTCTTAATCTTAATCTTCTTCTTCTGCCTCTAACACCCGTGTGCCATTTAGTGTGGATTTGCAGCCTTGGTCTACTCAACCCACTGGTCTCTGTCCCTTACAAGTTTTAGCATCTCCAGGATGGTACATATTCATATCACTCCCAGTTTTCCAATGTAATCTGAATACACATTCCTGGGTCTGCCATTTGGACATCTGCTCTCTAGTCTGGTTTCCAAGAGCCATCTTTTTTGGCTTTTGAATTTTGGGTATCATCAATCAATTGCCGCTCTTCCAGGATATTATGCACCGATCGTGCTTCTAGATCCTCACAACATTTTAATTTCTGAAAAGGAATGTAAAATCTTAGTTCAGTGTTTGCTACTGAACGATTGAGGTGGTTAAAGGAATGTTAGAGATTTGAAGTAATACTTTATTTACTTTATGGATGTGTGTCCTTTTGAGAGTCAGCTTCACAATAGTTCAATTTTCCTCTCCAAAATTAATATGACAATAATTTCATTTGTAAAGACTTGATATATCTACATTTCGTTTTTTATAATTTTGTATAGAAATATCATTTTTAAAGAAAATGACATAACATCAATGAAATCTGTTACACTTAATAGTCTATATTGTACATTTAAAAAAAATTATTATCATTGATTAATTATTTTTTATTTTCTTCATTAATTTTCCAAATTTTATAGCTAAAAACTAATAACCGATATTGAATTTAAGAGCTTTATTTCCAATTAAAATTGGTTAAATATACTATAATATCTAGCAATATTACAACAAATTGGGGAATATGTTTTTTAAGGAGCTCAAATATTGTAGAATACATTTCCAGTATGAATACAGAGTGTTCTTACATTTAACTTAGCTATAAATAAATATGAAATTAGAGCAAGAACAGATAATAAGTAGTTTGGATGTGGTATCTATGTTTCCAAATGTACCATTAAAATTAGCTTACAAACTTATAAATGATAATTGGGAAAACATCGAACCATATACTAGTATAAAATGTAAATCCATTTTTTTGGAAGGTATTAAACTATGTACAGAAAATGGATTTTTTATTTTCGAAAACCAATTTTTTAAACAAACAAAAGGATTACCAATGGGAGGCAGATTATCTGTAAATATATCTGGTATAGTACTAAACTACATTATTAAAGATAGCCTACAAAAATTATACAACCCCCCTATGTTATTAGTAAAGTACATAGATGACATTTTAATTATCACAAATAAAAATAATTTAGAAAATTTTAGTAAAATCCTAAATAAACAAAATAAAAATATAAAATTTACACAAGAATTGGAAAATAATAACTCAATAAATTTTTTAGACCTTACTATCATAAGAAAAAAAAATAATAACCTTAAAACAAAATGGTATAAAAAGGATATCACCTCCAGTAAATTACTTAATTATTATTCAAACCACCCGAGACATCAAATAAAAAACATAGCATTAAATCTAATTAATAGATCAATAAAATTAACAGATGTAGAATTTTTAAAAGAAACGAAAAACAAAATATTCAAAATCCTTCTTAACAACGCTTTTCCAATCAAACTAATAAAAGATTTATGGCATAAACAAATCAATTTAAATATAAAAGATAATCACTTACCTATAAATATAAAAAATAAATTAAATACAAAAGAATCTACTAACTTTTCAAAAATACATAGCCAAAATAATGCAATAAAAATTAAACCTTCTCAATCTAAAATAACTAATTTTTTTGTAAAAGAAACTAATAACATAGATCCACTTATAGACAATGATAAAATTAATATAGTAACAGAAGCACAAGATATAGAATTAAAACATAATAAAATTAAATATAATAGTATAACCTATATCAGAGGCTTATCAGAAAAAATCGAACCAACCTTTAAAATTTATGACATACCAGAAATGAGGATAGCACACAAAACAAAAAACCCAATCAAAAACATTATAACAAGTCAAAAGGATAAGATACCAATTATGGAAAACAAAAATTTAATATACCAACTTACTTGTAATAATTGTGATGGAATATACATTGGACAAACAAGTACACACTTAAAAAACAGAATATATCACCATCAAAATAACATTAAACCTAAAGCTAAAACAAGTACAGCATTGTCAGCACATTGTAAAAAGGAATTGCACACTTTTGACTTCGATAAGCCTAAAATTCTACATAGAGAAGATAATACTATAAAAAGAAAAAATTTAGAGGCTTTATTTATAAATGATAAATTAGAAAATGCTGTAAACGATAGAAAAGAGACAGGAGAAATTAGTAAATTATATTCATCCATAATTTTGAAATTAAAAAATAATAGATCATAAGAATACTTATACATTGAAAACAAAAAAAAAAAAAAAATTTTCCATATATTTTCAAAATTAATTAATTGTTTTGATAAAATATTATTTAAAAATTATATAGTAAAATAAATAAATTAATTAAATTAATAAATAAAAAAAAAAAAAAAAAAATTAATTTTACTTTATTAATGTACCTTTTAGAACATAATTAGTTATATTTATACTAAAGTCTAAGGACTAATAAAAATAAGAAAAAGGATTAGATGGTTCAAGGATCAGGGTTTGGTTTTTTGTGTAATGGAATATAAGTTTGACTATGGAGGACTAAAGATCTCCTTAAAAATGATTTTTAAAAAAAAATATTGACTTTCCAGGTATTTGTACTTATAGTATGTTATCTTTTGGACATTTATGTAAAAAATTTTTATATTATTGTAATTATTGTTATTTTATTTAAAGTTAAGGAATGCAGAAAAATAAATAATTGAAAATGACACCATAGTGTCGAAACGTTTTGTCATATAAAACAATAAAGGAGTTGACTGGAAGCCGATTTTTTTTTTTTTTCTTGAAGATGAAATTCAAATAAATCCAGTTTTAAAAAAAAGGAAAAAATTATAAGAATGAACTTAGCTATAAAATAAATACTTTAGGTATTTAATTCGTTCAAACCTACAAACATAGGCACTTACAAGAGAGTGGTAACCACAGCACTTCCTATTACATCAGTTTTTTATAACCTATTGCCCAAAAGTCCTAAGTTTTCGGCTTAATTGTAACACAAACATGATTAAAATAATTTTCTCTATAGATTCCTCAGAGAAGAATACCTTTGGGCTTATTAGTTTGCCTGCAGAGTATTGTAGAGACCCTCATACTATGGTTAGAATGTCTAATAAAGGATGCATCACATTGCCTATACCTACAAATATTAAAAAATATTATTTTAATTAAAAACCTTTGAGATTAATTATTAACAATGTATTTCTGCATTTTTTTTGTTTATTAATTTAACTTCAGTTTATTTCCTATGGTAGTAGCCCTAAATTATGTCTACCCAGGTTTAATTAGGATAAGGATCTTAAACTAGTACCTGAAACCGCACAATCTTCATTCTAAATCCCTTCTGAAGGACGGCGTAACCAAAGATCATATTTATCCATTGGCAAAGCATAAAATCCAGGTATTTTACATACTGCCTGGATATTTTAGGCAAATTATAGTATTGAACATTTGTTATGTTACTTAGTTCGCCTGAATAATTTATATAATTTATTATTTATGTTGTTTATCTATCAAATTTCGCAATAAAATTTGTTGGAATAATTATGCACAGTACTAGGTCCAACATGAGTGGGGTAACTCAGTGAGTCGAGAATTGGTATGCTAAAGATTCCA
Organism: Arma custos; assembly: GCA_037127475.1. NCBI lineage: Eukaryota > Metazoa > Arthropoda > Insecta > Hemiptera > Pentatomidae > Arma > Arma custos. Next base: position 101,099,696 of record CM073762.1, read on the forward strand.
AGTGGTATGCTAAAGGCCCTATGTGGTCTTCAGAATTTCCTCGGGCTAACCAAGACTCTATAAAGTAGGTACCCTTAATTAGGAAAAAAATCTGCTAATTGAGCTTAATTTTGGCCAAATCTCTTCCCCACCTTTCTCCAAAAAACAGTACAGCTCCTACCATGTACTGAAAACCCAAGATCCTTCATTAATTGTTGTTGCACCGTTTTTATTTTTTTTAGCTTCTTCGTTTCAATTGTAATGTTTTCCAAATCAATTATTATAACCCAACCAGACATATATTAATTCAATTTTATTTACTTTGTTATTGAAAAAATAGTTTTTTAATTAAAATAATTATATATTTTTTAAAATATTTTATTTGAAAAGAAAAGACATGACCAGGACCAGGCCTCGAACCCGGGTCTCCCACCTGTCCGTGGTGGTGCTTTAACCATCTCAGCCATCCTGGTTCGAAAAGAAGGGATATGAATGACCGAGAAGCGAACCAGGATGGCTGAAATGGTTAAAGCACCACCACGGACAGGTGGGGGACCCGGGTTCGAGTCCTGAGCCTGGTCATATCTTTTCTTTTCAAATAAAATATTTAAAAAATTATATCATATAACAATAAAATAAATTATTAAAATAATTATATATTGAAATGTCATTGGCTCATTTTGTTTTAATTAATTAATAAATATTGAGTGCTGATTGCTTGAGATAAAAGTTTGAGAAAAAAATGTTTTTCTAAAATATTTGTATTGTTTAATACTTTATATTTTTCGGAGTGGGGAGGAGAGTGCATTTCATATTTAGTGATAGTTTTGAAAGCTGGTAAAGTTAAATTTACAATTCGTCGCTGTTGAAGCAATAAGTACACTTTGGGAGACTTTACAGGAGAGAAAAAAAAAACCGCGCCGACTTTAGACTTGGCAACTTATAATATATTTTTTGGAACTATTATTAAAAAGATTGAAGAGAACTCTTCCATGTTGCTGATCTTAATAAATACGTTACCGTTACTTATTTTCACCAAAATTTGTAGATGTATTGTTAATTGATAGTTTTATCGGTGACATGCGTTTCGAACTAATTATTAGTTTGCCTAAGTATTTCGTCATAAATGTTTATTAGACTTTTATTGGAAACAACTACCACATTTTTGATTGCGCACGCGCATTTCGGCTTTCCGATATTATTATTTTTTTTAATAAGCAATTTGAATTGGACTTTTGATTGTATGATCAACTACCATAACAGGTTCACTCTTTCAGATATAATATTCTCTTCACGCATATTTTCGACCACTATAGCGGATTCATACATCTTGCAGCTGAGCAGTGATGCATTGATCATATTTTTTCTTCTATGCTTTAGCAAAGTAAGTTAACGGTGGCCTGATCCCGTTTCTAAGTCTGGCCTTGAAGTTCAACATGACAAATTTGGTTAAATAGATCAAGTCGATTGACAGCTGTCGCCAAAGCTCCCTAAATTTTCTAAATTTAAGTTTCCAAACTCAAAACTAATTCCCATCATTGGAATTCAGCAACAAAATTAAAACAATAAGCCGATGGACATCGATTTGCTTTGAGGTTAGAGACAAGTTATTTGAATAAAGGAGAAGATGATTGCTCTAACACAAACCAAAATTATAGTGAAATAAAAAAAACAGTATATTCAATTGATAATGATTTTAACATTTGAACATAAACATGAAGTAATAAGGTAATATGCAACTTAATAAAAACCTAACAACAGCTGGACACTTCTGGCCAGGTGTTTTCAGTGGTTGCCATGGATACATCCAGTGTGGACTATTATAGTTTAGGGATATGACATCAATATTGTTAGATCACAAAGGCAATCTGCCATTGATTACAGGCGATTGCACCAATGATTTGGTAATCCTATTGTTGATTGTAAAACCATAACATGGAAGTTGGATGAATAAAGATATTATAGTTTCCATTGATGAGTTTAGGCAGGAGTAGATGGTTTCCACTGATGAGTTTAGACATGTGATGATGCTTTCTATCTATTAGAGACCTTTGATGGTTTACATTGATGAGTTTAGATGATGCTAGACGGTTTCCATTGATTAGTTTAGGCACGTGTAGGTGGTTTCCACTGATGAGTTTAGGCGACATTTAATGATTTTCATTGATAATTCTAGTTGCGGCTCGATGGTTTTCACTGATGAGTTTAGACATGTGTTGATGGTTTATATTATGAGACATTTTGGTGGTTTTAGCCATCCACCAATCTTCTCGTCGCTAGGCTTAAAAACTTTTATAAAAACTAATTTTAGAATATTTTTTTTTCTCCAAGGGTTCCCACCACAGGTTTCCTTTAATTCATGTTTCCGCTTTTTTCTATCTTGTACATCTTCCTCCCTCAGACCTTGGCCGTGCATAATTTCCTCAATGCCTTCTAACCATCTTTTTCGAGGTCTTCCTAGCCGCTTCCTCCCTTCAGTACTCCAATTGAATATTGAAGTTGGGCAATCTTTTTTCCTTCATTCTTCTGAGATGACCCATTCCAATTTTTTTTCTCTATATTTTGTAGGACGTTTTGTTGAGTTTGCACCCGTTCTCTAATTCCGGCATTAGTCCTTCATTCTAGCCTGGATACCCTGGCAGCTCTCCTCCAGTAGTCAATCTCAGTATCAAGTAGCTTTTTTCCTAGAGCAGCGCATATCCTCCATGCCTCTGCTCCATATAGCAATATGCGGCGGTCTGTTAATAGAATTCTTTTCAAGTGCTTCCCATCACAATTTTCCGAGTACATTACTGTATTTTTTTCCAGGTCTACGAAACTTTTTTAAAAACTAATTTTATAAAAATTAGAAACGTGAATGAGAAGTGCAAACATTGTTTTGATGCGATCATTTTTATTTCAGTGAGATTTCATTGAAAGTGTTTATTAAATAAACAATTTGCTATTAAATATTCGATTTTCATTTTTATTGCTCCCTCATTTTTTTTTTTAATAATGTCTTTATTTATTCTGGGACGAGTCCCTATAGAATAACAATACAGGCATTGTAAGCTAATATGTCTTAGAGTGTAAAATAATTACATTTAATTAATTATTACAATTAATTTAATAAGTGAGAACGAATGAACAAATAAAAAATGTGAATTACCTACAATAACAGTATTTTAAAAACACAGAAGAAAAGAAAGAAAAAAAATTAAAATAAGTTTACAATAATTATATAAGAGAAACAAATTTATGGTCACATATATATCTAATTTATGCCAAGAAAAAAACAAAAAGAAAAAAGTGAATTTATACAACTGTTCATATCATTTTACTACAATAGCTACTTAAAGTTTCAGTTAAGGTCCTTCGATATTATTCTGGAAATGAGGTTCAGTTTAGTAATTATTTTGTACACCTCTTGTGAGCCTATTAAAATATGAATACTCAATTAATATAATTTTTATATTTTGTATAAAATACGATAATGGAGCGTTTTTATTTTAGGCTTGTTTTATTGATAAAAAAAACCAATTTATATTAGTTTATAAGAAAAATATGTCTTACTAATTTTTCACTTTATTCTCATGGTTTCTAACTATTCCATATAAGCTTCTTTATCAAACTTGATTGTTTCTTTGTCACGAAAACAAAAATAAATTATATACAAAAACAAAGATATACCCCGGTTTTTGCTAGATTCGTTGGTCTGACATTTACCAGACCTCTTGAAATGCGGTCAAGGTCGCATTGCATAATACATAATTTATTTTTAGTTTTCGTGCATTTTAATAAGCATAGTCGCGAAGTTGATATTCATCTCACGAGGTCATAATAAAATAACAGATAAAACTGAAACCGACATGTATGGAAAAAAAAGAACAAATCAGTGCACGATATTTAGCTCAAAACAGTAGCTGGTGCCTGGATCAGTTGATCAGGCCTTGAACTAGATTCTGGAACGTACAATTAGCGATGAGAGATATAATTAAAATAACGTGATCTGGTTGCTGAAAATACTCTCACATGTTGTATATTTATATATATTATTTTATTTTTACATGTTTTAACGGCTGTCGCATCGCTAGCGGTCAAAATTGAAGAGAATTTCCCCAGAATTTCTAATTAGCAGAAAGATCTGACAGTTCAGTGTGATCTCGGACAAATCACCTCCCTTAATAACCTTTTTTTTAAAAAATATTTATTTACATTTACAACTGTATTACAATAATACAACAAGTAAATAGGATAAGTGATACATAATGACAAGTAGAAAAACTACCCAGTGGTAGTACTCAAATCAAATTTCAACTAAGAAGGTCACGTGGCCATATTTTTTTCAGACGCCTCGGATGATTATCTGGAATTGAAGAGGAAGCTAGGTTTGAAACTAGAGGGTTTGAGTGGTAATGAAGTTTTTTATGAAAGGATAGATACAGAGTTCGGGTCAAATCAGCAACAAAAGGGACATTAAGGTAGTCATGGATGACTTTATTCTCAACAAAATAAGGATCATTGAGGATTTTACGAAGGATTTTGGATTGTAAGGATTGGATACGAATGAATGGCAGGAAGTCATTGGTTTACGACGTAAGGTAAAAGTGATTTGATGCGATTTTTGAGAATTTATTTTAATTCTCCAGTTTTGACACCATTCTTCAAGATCAGTGATATGGGATTGGAGGCTTTGGGATGCAATAACTGGATTGGTGTTGACTGATAATACTCATGTATCATCAGCATACGTGGTAAGGATAGTATTAGGATGAGTTGGGATGTCAGCTGTATAAAGGATTAGGCCAAGGATACTACCTTGAGGCCTTCATAACCTTTATCCTAGAAACAGTACAGTCTCTAACATGTACTGAACCCAGACCCTCACGGGTTGTAGTGGCACAGCTATTTTTTTAGCATTTCAGTTTCAATTGTAATGTTTTCCAAAATTATTAGCATTGCAATTTTACATGCTTTAACGGCTGTCGCTTCACTACAGAACTTACTGAAGAAAAAAAAAAGTTAAAACTTGTTGTGGACTGATTCCATAAACAATGCATCGACACAGCTGTTAACAACAAAACTATTAAATATTGCATTAAATTTTGTAACAAAAAATTCTTCATTTTTTACCACTATTACTATGACTATTCATTCATTTTGATTATGTTTACGGAAGATTAAGATTATTTTTTCGTGATATTAGAACACTGGATGACTGGACGGATTCGACGGGTGGGGATGTTTTATATGGGCGGCCTTGGTCTCGAAGAGTCAGTTACCGGCATCCTTTCGTGAGAGGAACTTGGATCAAGATGAAGGGAAAGAAGTTCATCATCAAGAAGCACTTCGAAGGAATACCGAAGAAGTCCGACCTCGAACTTGTGGAAGAGGAGTTACCACCACTCAAAGATGGAGGTAAGTTTTAGTAAAAAAACAAAATGAGTGTCAAAATATCTGTTTAGTAAGTTTTGATCGCATTAAAAATAACTTAATAATAAATTCATAAAAAAGTAATAGTATATTATTACAAAAATATATTTCCATATATCACTAAATTTCTTTGTTGTTACATAGTTTCACCGTTATGGAACACTTTCTATTTCTATTAATCTATTGGTTGGTTGGTTGTTTTTAATTAGAGGCGTAAAACCGGTTGGTCATCAACGCCTTATTAGTATAATAATTTTATAGTAGCAATAATTTTACTAATACTAACATAGTACAAGTATAATAATGCATACAGTAGAGTAATAATATATAATAATAATAATATATGTGCTGGTATAATAATACATACAGTAGTATAACAACTATTTGTAACAATAATTCTAGTAACAATTACAATAATAATGACAATAATAACAAATAAATAAAATAGAAAAATAGTATAATGATTTGAATGATTAAAATAGTATGATTTTAGTAACAATTTTTATTAATAAAAAAAGAAGAAAAAAAAATGCCTCAGATATTCCTAATAAGTCCTTCTTTTGATAGGAACGTGATGACCTTATTAATGTATTTTTTCTCATTTCCCAATATCATGGATACATTGGTAGGTAGAGCTATTTTCTCCATCGCTCTTTTGTAAAATGCACAATATTGTATAAATACATCCATAATTAATCCTGCTTAATACAATAGCATTATTGCCTAATTATAAACAAGGAAATATAATTCAATTCAAAATTAGCCAGTGTACTAAAGATGATAATAAATTTATATGCCTTAGAATGTATTTACCTCCAAATAGTAGCTATTGATTAAAAATTTACTTAACATTTATTTTTTTCTGCAATGAAATTTTTATTGAATCTTAAAATTTGTATACATTTTATACATTGAGAATTGCATTAATAATAAACATATTTACTAACAAACAAAGCCAAATTGGCACAGCTCATAGCAATAATATTTTTAAATATAGGTTTAAATGTAAAAACACAATCTCCATTTATTAAATCCGTAGACGTAAGTTTATAAACAACTAGCTTATGCCCGCGGCTTCGCTCGCGTAGAATTTGATCTGCCACATTAAGTTTCGTGAAGGATCATTTTAAATAAATAATTTAATTATTTTTTTTTTTAATATAAGTTACTAATACATCCAAAATTTCAGATGTCTAACTTCAAAACTGATTTCTTGATTTGCCTTTAATTATGTACTATAACGGGGAGGGCACATGCCCCAGTGCCCCCACATAAATCTGCCCTTGCTGTAGCCTATGATGTATAACCTACTTTACTGAATAAGTTTCATAACCTATATTACTATCAAGTTTCATCCAAATCCGTTCAGTAGTTTTTGAGTGAAAGAGAGACAAACATACAAACTTTCACATTTATAATATTAGTAAGACTATTGGCGGTATCGGGATCGAGCCTTTGGGTATTATTATTGCAACATATAAAGGAAAAGTGAAATCATTTTTTTTTTTATATCAATACGTTATTAGATTATGTATCCTTTCTATTTGACTAGATTTAAATATTTAAAATTCCTTTAATAGAAATAATGACAAAGCGTTAAAAGAGACATGAATATGTGATTGTTTATGTTGAGCAATCTTTCGGTGCTAATGCGATGCTTAATTAAACATTTGGAATAATAGTTTTAGTTCTATTAATTTTTAAAGTAATAAGCAGATAAAAAATCGAACGAAAAAATTCAACTTATTGAAGAGGGTCTTTTCTAGAAGACCCCCCCCAATTACTTTTAGTATCAGTTACTTTTATTAATAACTGTTATAACCTAGTAGAAATAAAAGAACAAATAACCAAGACAATTATACATATTGATTTTCAATTTGGAGGACTGATATCCACAATATTCTTCAGGATCTGCTCAAATAAATCCCTGTTTTCGTACCTCCTTCTCCAAATATATTCACACAGATACGAACCGATCATCGTCCGGTGGGTACCGCATTCTCCTATAATTTGTGGATGAACCAATAGGTCATTAGCACATACTTCCCTCAGGAAGTGTTTCCGGTCAGTAATTGTACTATTGGACATATTAAATTCACGTTTGCATAATTTCGTAGAAGTGTATTCATGACACCAAGATATAAATATATAAATGAAATGGATATTGTTATAGGAAGTTTACCCCACTCAAACCAAGTACCTGCTCTCATGCCCTTCTTTTGTCTGCACTTCCATCTTGAATAACGATTTTCACTAATACTGAGGTTCATTTCATGTCCCTTGAAACAGAATCTTTTTTAATGTATAATATCTTTATCTTGAGCATATTTTATGCTTGATTCTTGATTTTTAACTATTTTTGCCAATTCTAAAAAATTCATTTTAATGACTGAGTCAATACTGAAAAGACAAGAAACTGCTCGACGTTTTCGCCTACTTCAGGATTTACAGGACAAACGTTCAAAGCTCCCAATTAATTACAAAATTAACTCATTTACATGACAGTTATCAGACCTATTTGGACATACGGAGTTGAGTTTTGGGGCTCTACTAAACCATCCAATTCATCTCTTATCCAATCCTTACTATCCAAAATTCTTCGAAAAATCCTCAATGCTCCTTATTATGTCACAAGCAAACTCATTCATCATGATCTTAATATCCCATATGTTGCTGATTTGGCCCAAACTAGATACCTATCCTTCCATGAAAAGCTCCATACACACTTGGATCCGCTAGTCTCTCAACTTGCTTCCCATAATATTCCTGATAACCCTCCGAGGCGTCTGAAAAGAAGATGGCCTCGAGACCATCTACCATAGAACTTTATTGGAGTGCTATGAATTGGTAGTTTTTCCAAAAGTGTTTTTTTTTTCATATCCTTTGTTCATACAGCAGATTTACTTGATGTAATATAATTACAGTTGTAAATATCAATAAATTATTCTAAAAAAAAAAATGGCAGAGTAAATCGTATGTACTATAAGTAAACTACATGACTTTATCTTTCTTGGTGACTCACTTTCCAGCATAGTTGTAGTTATTCGAATCCCAGCACTGGGCATATCTTTTCTCTTAAAAATAAAAATATTTAAAATTATAATATTTATAATATAGTATTTCATGGAATTTCGAGTAAATTGTAAAAATAACATCGTTAAGAAATATTGTATAGAAGGGGATAGCTCAGAGTGTAGAGTGCTGAGTCGTATGATGATGATTCCGGGTTCAAATCCGGCTGTGACAGATATATTTTTTAAAACGTTAACAGCAACAAATAAATCCCGTGGGATGTGCAGAACTTACAGGAGCTCACCCATCCCATATAAAGTGACTACTTTTGGAGGAAAAATTTATAGGTTGAATATCTCCCTGCACATCCGTTGTCATAGAAACAGTCTCTACAGCACAGTCTCTACTTTGTACTGAACCCAAGACCTTTTATGGGATGTAGTGACCCAGTAAAAATAACTAACATTGTATCATGACCTGGAACCGTGTACCTTTTGAATTTTATTGAACCAGTTTTCAACAAGTCAATTAGAATTCCTTTTAGAGTTCTACTGGTTTCATAATAGAAAGATCTTAACAGTGATGCTATTAAAAAGTAGTATTAACTATGGTTTAATCAATATATTCATAAATAATATTTACATAAATGGTAATATGTTAGGAAGGCCTTCAGTCATAAGCGTAAAAGTTTTATTTTTTAAATTCACATTTACATATTTCTTGGTGAATGCATAAATAATTTCATTTTTAATCAAATTGGATTGATACTTTCTTAGCATTAATATATTATGAAAGTATGCGGGTGAAATTTCCAATGTAGCTTTCAGCAGTTTCATTTTATAGTGTTAATAATAATAAAGTCTTGATTTATTCTTGGATCTAAAGTCTCTTTAGAATAATGGTATCTTTATATAATAAAAAAATAAATTATGAGCTATAAAGCCTTAGAATATAATAAAATTACAAATTTCGGACATTGTACTGTATTTTCTGTTTGTTTTTTTTATGTTTTTTTTTGCGCTACGGCCGGTTGAATATTTATTAAACAGAAGTCCATCCACCTCAAACATTTTTTTTTTGAAACATTTAAAATTTTCCGACAATATGCAACAACTAAGAATGATATTGAATGAGAACTGTTGACCTTGATAATATATGTGGAAGAAAGTGGTCCGGGTAGAGGTCACAATGAATTTCTCGTAGAATTGGAGAAAAACTAGTATGTGTTTCAAGCTACCCCCCAGCCCCCTCTCCAAAGCCCTGAAGAAGACCTACAAAGTAGGTCGAAACGTTGCCTAATCAGTAAAGTTTTTCTCCAATTCTGCGAGAAATTCATTGTGATCACTTTCTTCCACAACTAACAATGATGTTTGTTTATTTAACGTCTCTTTTATACTGCTATGGCTAATCGACCTACAGGAGGAGCTTTAAATTTTGCCTATACAGCTTTAATTAGGATAGGGATTTTTAACGTGTACATACTTGACATAGTACAGTTGTCACAGCTTTCCAAAAGGTGTAGTTCCCTCAATTCAAGATATTTAATAAGTTGTTTTCCCACAGTTGTGCTTTTATTATTATCTTTGGGGATCCCAATATCAATAAGTTCTGCTTTTTTTTTTAATCCTAAATTTATAAGGAGAGTTTTTAGTCTATTATGGCGTACTGTATGGTGAGTTATAATTGATGCATCCCATAGAGGAGTGGTTCCCAACTTTATTTGTTTCGCACTCCACTGTTCAAATAAAAGCCTTCAAAAAAACGCCATCATTTCACGCCCCAAACACTATAAATTGAATCAGCATATGAAAAAACAAAACAAGTATTGTATGGAAAACAAAACATTTAGTTTTATTGTATGGAATTGGAAATTGTATGGAAAACGAAATTAGTTTTACTGTCACAACATACAGTACAGGTTTTTATTTAAGATAACAAAGTATTGCTCAGAGAAAATAATTAAAACTAAGTGAGATTTATTTTTAATTTTCAACTGGTCTCGCACCTCTCCTGACTTGTCTTCACGCCCCCCCCCTTCCCCCCAGGTTGGCAACCACTGCAATAGACATGATCTGTTTGGAGGAATTTATTTAGGTAAAAATAATTAATTAATTAATTAATACTTATTCTGGAGTATTTATCATCTGTTTTTATTTAACCTTTTCCAGCCGGTGTCGGGTAACCTTCCTTATGGTTCATTAGTTGCATTTGAGCCTTGGAGGAGGCGGGATGTCTCTTGGGTGCATTATTCATGTTTTGTTTTGCTGTTATTCTCTTTCTACCCTGAGGATGCCTCAATGGGCAAAATATTGGACAGATAATTTCGATTTCTGTTTTAGTTAGAAGACTTAAGGGCTTTTCCACATTACATTGGAATTTTTCCACGGTCTTAACATTAATGTAAGGTCTCTTTTTACTGTTCAATATTAATATATATGTATATATCTTTATAAAGAAGAAAAAAACAGATGAAACAAACGTAGTCTACAGTGGCTCAGTCGTAAAAATAATAAATATATATGGATTATTATTATTAAAATAATTATTATAGTTATTGCAATAATAATTAAAAGATATTGGATAAGGCTAGTTATGATAAAGACATACTTAAGCGTCACTCCAATCTCTATGCTATTTTTATCTGACCTTACTCATTATCACTAGTGATAACGATAGTCCTAAATGACTTTGTACGGTTATTAAGTGTTATCAATACGGTAAGCTCGACAACACTTATAGATCGATTATTTATATTTATACATCGATTATCTACCACCTTCCCTATTTTGATTGAACCAATACTTTTACGAAAATGTTTGTGCCATCATGAGGGAATCTATAAAAATATATATATATAGAAACTGTGCTTTACAAAATCACCATTTAATAACTTTCAATTTTAAATTTGGCTGAACTTAGCCATCGAATCCCTCTCGTATCCAATCCTTACAATCCAAAATCCTTCGTAAAATCCTCAATGCTCCTTACTTTGTTACGAATAAAGTCATCCATAATGACCTCAATGTCTCATTTGTTGCTGATGTTCCCGAATCCGATACCAGTTTTTTCATGACAAACTTTATTCCCACTCAAACCGACTAGTTTCAAATCTAGCTACTTCTTCAATTCCCAATTATCCTGCGAGGTGTCTGGAAAGATTGGCTAGTGACCTTTCAAGTTGAATTTGTTATTTGAATACTAACAGTGGGTAGGTAGTTTTTCTACTTGCCTTTATCCATGTTTCAATATATTTATTGGTCGTATTAATTTAAAACAGTTGTATATTTATTGTAAATAAATAAATTAAATGAAGTTTTTAAGTATAAATATCCTTTGAAGGACCTTTTATGCTTCTTACACAAAAATAGTAAATAAATAATTATGATATCAATATTCAATGTTTATAGATTTTATCTGAAATCAGACGACAATAATACAGTTGTAAATTTCAATAAATATTTTTTATTTTTTTTTTGGTAGGGAAGGGAATTTTGGAACAGAGGTAGATCCAAAAGTAGTTATAATCTCCAATAAATTGGACAGTAGTAACTAGTTAAGGTCACGAGCCCATCTTCTTTTCTGATGACTAGTAGTGTAATAGTCCTAACAGTACTACCTGACTGTTACAGAAGTCCTTGTTCATGAACACAACCCTTGTGTGGCAACACGGCCTAGGAAAAACTATCGAAACGGCAAGAGTAAACGTTTTGTCTCTTCCTGGGAACAGTCCGGATATTGCACACATCAGATCATGACTTGTTTAGGTCAATGATAATTTATTAGAAGGTCTGATCATTGATAATTACGAGGACACAAAAGCTGGATGTGAAGAATTCTTCACTCAGTCGACCCAATGAAATCTGGAAATCCTCCTCGGATTCATCAAGTCATTATAAACTTGGGAAAAACCGGGCGGTTGAGCATATGACAAATCAACTCCTTGCACAACGGTTGACCTCGGAATATTGTATGCTTTATTGAGAACTGGACACCAAGTTCATGGGCTATAGTGATACAGTATAACCCATGGAAAGAATATATTGTGTTTTCTTTTCCTGCGTCTGGAGAGATGTTACTTTTGTAATGTTTGTTTGTTCATTTAACGTCACTTTTTGCTGCTATGGCTAATCAGACGATGCTACAGTGGGAGCTGTAAATTTTGCCTCTCCAGGTTTAATTAGGATAGGGATTTTTAACGAGTACCTGACATCGTACAGGCTCGGGACAGCCGTTTAACAACGTCCCTTCCGAAGGACGGCGTAACTAAGGATTTTTTACTCCCTTTAAAAAATCCTTGGGTCACCTGCCGGGCTACGAACCCGCGATCTTGGGCTTAGTAGTTTGTTACGCTAACCACTAGACCACAGGTGACCTTACTTTTGTAATGGAGAGGTGTGGTTATGGAGATCTTCAGCCTCTATAAATTGTACATCCTTATTTAAGGGGGCGGCGAAACCAGGCGGCTGAGCGAGGTCTTAGCCTTATCACCTCCCTCCAATCCAATGGTACATGCACTGAACCCATTTCTCTTTTTGAGTTGTAGTGGTACAAGAACAATATCTTTTAAACAATAAAAAAGACCAATTAATTTTCCAAACAAGATGTCCAGTTAATTTTTATGCTAATGAACTATTTTTGTATTTTAAATTTTACCATATCTATTTTTTATAAAACCTAGAATTTTTCGTAACCGTATATGAATATCAAATGAAACGTTAAGCTTCAATTTACAACCATTTGAATTCTTCCACTTTGCCCTTCATATGTACTAATAGATATTAAATACTTATAGTATAGGCTTTGATAACAAATAATTTTGAAATAAACAGTGACATTGAAAAAATTTGTTGATTAGCAAGAATAGTACTGGGCCTTTATCATATAACGGATTAATCATTGAGTGTTCTGTTTGTGAGATTATGCAACATCAAACGTTTACCTAAATTAAAATAATTCAAGTGAACAACACACACCACTTATACTAAAAATTTCTAGCTCTAAAAGCGATTCCTTATTAAATTTAACACTTAGTCTTGTTTGTTTGTTCATTTTACGCCACTTTATGCTGCTATGGGTAATTAGAAGATGCTACATTCGGAGCTATATATTTTGCCTATCCAGGTTTAATTAGGAAAGAGTTTTTAAACGAGTATCTAATATCGTACAGGCTCGGGACCCTCGTTGAATATTCACACTATTTAATTTATTAGTACAACGTACGTATTGTTTTAATATGAATTTCTCCACGCAACCTTGAGAGTTGCATAAATAAAATGTGTTAATCTTATTTCACGTGTATTAATTATGCCGTATTTCACAACGGGTTTAGAAATGTAGAGTTAATTTCGTGCTGAATCTAACGAAAATTATTTAATTTCTTTTCAGACACAAACTTAAATTGAAAAATTGTAAAATATTTAATCGTGATTATTATTATTGAATGCGTTCTCAACGAACTCGGTTGCCATGACACCAATTTCCCTCGTAAAGCTAACCTGGCTCGAAATTGGCAGTTCATGGGAAAACAGTTCTGGAAGTTTTGAAGGTCTAATTGTATGTAAAAAGAGAAGAACGTCGATTTTTAATTAATTTTCGAAGTATTATGTCTTTTGATTTTTATTAAGTAAATATATAACTTTATCGTTTTTGTGTATTAATTATATAAGAGCACAAAATGATATATTTTGGGGCATGGGTAGGTCTTGGATGAGAGATTAGACATTAATACAGAAAGAAATACTTTATATAAAATAATTTATTTATTTTTTAATAAACTAGGACCCCCTTACAAATTATACAGCTGTTAATTTAATTTTACAACAGAAGGCACTTAACATTATAGCAGATGAAAACCTATATTATTCTAGAAATTGAAATTCTGTTTAAAGTAATTATTCCGTATGTTGTCGCTTCGAGTTGAGTCACAACAAGTTTTAACTTTTATCATTCGTTTCCCTTTTAATATTTTCCAAAAGTACAAGTTATCATAAATTTAGTTTGGAAAAAAGAATGCAATTATAGGAAATGTTTTAATAATTTCATCTAGAAATGAACGTTTCAACAAACTTATAGCATCTATACTTCGAAATGTTAGTTGAAACTTTTATTTCTTGATGAAATGATTACCGAAATCTACTCATTACCCATATTTATATTCTCCTTTTCATAATAAAGCTCACGATAACTTTTATTTCTATAAAATATTAAAAATGAAAGACATAAACCATAAAAACTTGTAACTCAATTAGAAGCGACAACCTGCGGAACAGATACATAGTTTGGTACTTATTTGGTATCCCTTCTCCCAGTAAGCCTATTAAAATTGAGTTTTGGAGATATTGATTATTTTGTATTAAATAAAATAACCCTTTTTTTTTTCTTCTAAAAATATTTATAATTTAACTGATCGTGCATAACAAAAGGCTTTACAAAAATTAGTTCCTGGATCCGTTGCTAGGCAACGCCGATAAAATATTACACCACTGAAAACTTTTCTATATAATAGAGAGAAACAAATAAGATTTTTAAATTTATTCTTTATAGAATTATTTATAACTGCAATGTCTGAAAATTGTAGTTTTATTCCTTTACCTTTTCCGAACTTCGATTGCAGCTATTTTCTTTTTCTTCTTTTTTTTTTTTACTATTCAAAAAGCTGTTGTAGGAATGTTGAAATAATATTGACAAATTATCAAAACATCGATATTCTCGTTCGATTATTTTCTTAAAAGATACCGTAATATCAATATAAAAATGAATTAAAAAAAGATTTTTTTTATTTCATAACAAAATCCTGAAAATTAAAAATATAAAGGGTCTTGGGTTCAGTATGTGGTAGAGATTTTACTTTTATAGACAACGGTTGAGCAGAGAGGTGAGTTGTCTTAGATCACACTTAACTGCCAGATTTTCCCCCCTTATTTTGGTTACCTACTTAATAGAAGCTGGGGGAGCCCCAGGAGGGTCCTATCCTAGGTCTCATAGGAACCATCTCCTGCCGCTAACAGATTAAAAAAAGTCTGCCAAGCGAGTGGGATTTGAACTCGGGACCTTCCGCACAGCAATTCAGCGCTTTACCACTGAACCACTCCGCTACCTTTGAAAAAAATATGAGCCGTTTATTTTGAAAGTGGCCTACCTCCATTTATCTTCAAATGGAGATATTTAAGGGTTTGCGTTTCAATGAATTTAAAAATATACATATATGATACTAATAAGTCATACTGCTTAAGTGTATCTAAGGGTGTTAAATTTATGGTTGCTATTAAAATTGTAACAATTATTAAGTGATAATGCGCGTTTTCTTATCAAGAATGGAGTTAGGCCATTTTCAAAATTAACAACCAGATTCATTATAAAATTTGAAGGTACCCAAGTTCATTCAACATAATTTAAGATTGAAAATTGAAAAAACAATCCTCAATTTATTTTACATATTATTAAAACACTTCGGAAACACAATTTATGCGATTCAAAACATTTTTTAATTAAAGAACATATAAAATTACAAACATAAATTTATTACAAAACAATTTACTATTCATCTACATTTTGCTCGTGTGAAAGGGATTTGAAGAAATCATGATGTTCCGGTGGTATATATCACAAAAGGTCAATCATGTCCTTGAATTTTGCTGTTGTTATTCGTCTGATATTTTTATAGAGTGGTGTCAATACAATGTTTTCGAATTTTCTTGGTCTACCCCGACGTGGTAATAAATTCAGGACTTTCAAATTTTCATTCTCATTCATTGATGTCTTATAGAAAATTTTATACGGTTCATTTCTAACAAAACGCATATTTGTAACCAGTTTACTGATTCTCCATCAGAATTCTTTACCCTTTTAAAAATTGCGTCTTCTAATAATTTTGTTGATATAAAATCTTTTTGTCTCATTTCATTTACAATAAAATTATTACCTTTCCGACCCTTCACCACTGCTTTCAGACATTATCAATAGTAAATATCTTGATATAAGTATAAAATAAATGGAGTTAGGCCACTTTCAAACTACACGGTTTAGTTATTGAACTAATTCTGAAAACTTATGTGTCAAAAACTTATCGTATTTGGTCGGAATATCAGCAACCTGAAATGCTTCACTGATATATAATGTGAAGTTGTATATGTAACCATGGTAACTGGCAAAAAATTGAAAAACGGAGTTAGGCCAGTTTCAAAATAAACGGCTCATATATAGGAAAATAAAAAATATATATATATGTTCTGAAAAAAGTTGGGCAAACAAAACCCATCTTGTTGATTAATATTAGTTGACTTTGAATATATGGGTAAGAAATTGGTGTGGGCGGAGGTAACAGTAATAATTTCTAAAAACAAAAACGATCCTGGTTTTGTGTATTGATGTTAGGTGCTATCTGTAGTGTTCAAGCCAACTGTCAAAAAGAAAATTTAGGCTTTGCTAGTTTCGTTTTATTCTTTTATGACTATGCTCTATATTCAGTTTGTACCAAATTGTCAATTTATTTTTATTCCATTGAAAAAATCTGCCTCTTTGAGAAGCCACTTGATATTCAAGGCTATGAAGATACAGACAGATACTAAGCATATATTTTAATTAATTGCAAAATTTTATTATTATACTTTTAATTAATTCATTTACCATGGGTAAATTCAATAATTCATGAATTCATGAATATTTCTTCTATCTTTTTTTTTAAGAGTAGTATTATTGAAAATGTACTATGTAATGTCATTCTGAAATTGCTGAAGGCTCTAACTTGTTTGAATGAGATAGAAACACAATTACAGTATGGAAAAACAAAAAATTGTTTTTATTATTAATAAGTTTTAATACCAGTCTGACATAAATACCTTAGTAATTTTGAAAAAAACTTTTTTTATTTTTAAAAACAATAAAATACTGGTATTGAATAATGCTGTTTTGCTGTTTTCCACTCAATGATATCTACAGTAAGGATAAGTTTTACAATCACTAAAGAATTATAATTTCAATTTACAAAATAAATTAAGTTTTAAAAAAAACATTTTAGTCTTGGTTTTGATTTCAAAATTGCAAAACAAAATTATCAAAGTTTAGCCATCTTAGAAGTAGGACTCATATTAACAAAGATAGGATGCAGCTGCAACCTATAAAACTTAATGACCAGGCTGAAAACCAAGTGTGCTCAAAAGCAGGATACCCCCCTCACACCTCACCCCATCCTACTCTTTAGATTATCCTCTGTAATTATTTTAATGTAATAAAATTAAATTAGAAATTATTAACCTCAATTTTAAATATTATTTGGAACCTTTTAAATATATTTTCAACTTGAAATAAAATTTGTTTTTAGCAATGAAGCTTTTAATGCTTCATAATGTGAAGAGGTCATATATATATATATATATATATATATATATATATATATATATATATATATATATATATATATATATAAATATAAGGCCCAGATGGAAATTATAGTGATCAATCGGAGAGAGGAAGAGCTAGTTAAGAACACTTTCTCCTTGATTTAGGTCCCAATTGAAGTAATGTAACTTATAGCATTGTTCACGCAACGTTCATAGTGCTATATCTAGCATCTGTATGCCATTCAAACAACACAAATATTTTTTAATTTATTTATTTATTTACTCTTATTACGTTGTGATAAAAAATAAAATATATCTCATGACTTTGGATTGGATAGTAAATGGGCAATAACAAACCAGTAACAAAAGATAATGTTTTAAAAATAAATGAAAATTTTTTTCAAAATAAATATATAAAATAGCACTTAATTAAATTAATAACAAATTATACTTATTCTTCCGTCCTTATTATTATTCTTCCGTCTTATTATTCCATCCTTCGGAAGGGACGTTAAACGGGGGTCCCGAGCCTGTACGATGTCAGGTACTCGTACAGGATCCAATGATTTATGGCATTGGATATTTTCATCCATACAGCCAGCCAGATTTGTATTTGTTTACCTGTTAAGTTAGTTGCCAACAGCACACGGTTTTTCCTTAATAACCAGTAGGGTTTAGTAGAAATTATTAGTTAATATAATCTATATAGGTAACTAATTGTATACTAAAAATATACTATGAATTACTTTGAATAATTATAGAAATTAGTTCTTAAATAATTTACTTTTTATTTTTATAATAATTTTAAAATTGTCCTCATAATAAAGGACAAAAATAACCTTTAAAAACAGCTTGATAACATTCAATGTAGGAAAGAGAGTTATTATCTACGGTACTATCTCTAGTTTATTACCTCTAACTAATTCAAAGCCATTGTCACTTCACCTTTGGTTTTTTACTGTGACACAAACATAATATAATAAAAAAAAAACACATAACATAATACTAAAAATACATAAAATAACATAATAAAAGTGTAAAATACATTTTAAAACTATCACTACAGTGTTTGTTGCATTAAAATTGTTTTTCAAATTAAAAACATAGTAACATTTATTGAAATATATACCCAACATTAAGTTATAGTCAATCATAGTAATTATAGTAATTTCAAATATTAAATTAAAGTAACAATGAATTGGATAGGCTCCAATTTTAATTTTAAAGATGATATTTTAATGTTTCATAATTATATTGATTCATTATTATATTGTTCTAATACAAAGTCATCACAAAATAGAAACATAACTTGAAAGTTGTTTAAAGAAGGCATTATTACAATCCTTAGGATGGATTGAAACTTGGATTTTTTGGCACTGAAACTTAATAAAAAATAAAAATATAAAGAAGAGAAATAAAATTCATAAATAGAATTACTCGCTAGTATTTTCTTTAAATTGAAATAAAAGAAAATTTTCTCTTAGATGATTCCTAAGAAATAATAAACATATCAAATGTCTTCAGATACTACTGGTTTGCTTCAACCGTTTTAATTTTTTCAGATGTACTTTTTGAAGCTATTTTCCTGAGCGTCGATCCTTACATGAGGTAATATTTACTAGTGAGCTTTCTATAACTATTATTATTTTAAATGTTGTGTTGATAATATGTTTATAAAATCTTTTATTTCAGACTAGTAGCCACCATCCTTCCTCTTGGGTCCACAATGATAGGAACACAAGTAGCTAGGTAATTTATTCTACTATTTATTATTCTCATTGGTGGATAAAAATAAATAGAATATATATTCATTTTCTTTTATAAGTATATGAGGTGTAAAAATAGAGATTTTCTTGTAGAAATATTACTTCATATAACCCTATTCATGTCAAAACATTTTAAACTTCAGAATATTGTTATGAAAACAGATTAATAATAATCAATATTATATTTTAATTTTATATTTTATTATTATTAATGATTCTTCTGCATAATTGAGTCAGAATATTAGTAAATGCAAACAAAAACTGGATGAGAATGAAAAAATTAATATAATTATTATTTACATTGGTAACTAGATTATTTATCTTATTAAAATATAGCGATTGGGTTTTTACAATTTTTCTTTATAATAAGCAATAAAAAATTAATCTTTTATTTGAATCAAACAATACATAATTTTAACAATAAATTTTTCCCTATTAATTAAAAATGTTTTAAGTGAAGGTAGAAAGTATCACCTTGTAATATTTTATCATTTCTTGTAGTAAAATGGATTATTTTCATATTTAATTTCTAACAGTTGCCAATAAATGGTGATAATATTGTAAATTTTAAATGCAGTAGATAAGCGGTTATTTTTTTAAAATCTACCTCTCCAATATATAAATAATTTCTAATGTGTAAGAAATTTATATGTAAGTATAAAATATAAGAACTATAAAACAATGGTAGTACAAGTAATTTGAATAACTACGTATACAGATGGAAAAAATGATGGTTGGTCAGCTGCTAGGTTTACAGGTTTTATCCTCCCTGTATTTTAAAATTTTATCATAAATAATATTTTCAGTCATTCAACTCTGTTCATTTTCAAAATTAAAATCCTAATTTACAAAATACAATTTATTATTCAAAAATAGTTGTTGACACTTTAGCCATTCAAATTTGATAACTATCAAAAACCAGAAAAATTCACATGTATAATTCACTATGCCAATATCAAATTGTTATGGACCAGGAAATAGTGATTAATCATCACAAAATATAAAAACTATTAATATTAATATTAAATTGATAAATCATGTCCTTTGTAAATACAGCAGATTAATTGATTTAATATAATTACAGTTGTAAATATCAATAAATTATTCTATTATAAAAAATTGATAAAACCCCATATATTATAACATAGCAGTTAAAGTTTGGACTGCCACAATCAACATTAACCTCTTATATGAACTTATCTTTAATTCATAGTAAAATGTTATTCTCACAATTGTAGGGTTCTTGAAAGCAAACATCCGGGTTACCAAGTTGGTAACAATGTTGTCGGAGAACTCGGTTGGAGGAACAGAACAGTCGTAAACCCTGACGATGTTATGAGTCCTTACGGTGGAAAAGCAAAGCCTCATGTCTTGCCAAATTTCGGTGACATTTCTCTTTCTGCTGCGTTAGGAGCTCTAGGAATGCCAGGGTAAGTAAATATTAAATATGCAATATCATTTAACTATAATTTTTTTCTTGATACTAATTAATTTAATATGCTTCAGAAATACAGCATGGTTTGGTTTGACAAAACTTTGTGAACCAAAATCCGGGGAAACATTAGTTGTTACTGGGGCAGCTGGAGCTGTCGGAACTTTAGTCGGACAAATTGGAAAAATTTTGGGTGAGTACCTAAATTTATAAAATATAATTTCGTAATTTTACTTAATTTTTATTATAACTTGAGTTAACCAATAAACTAAGTTGAGTAAGAAAGACTTAGTGTGTAGGTATCAATAGAAGTGGCTAATAATAACCTTTGCATATAATTAAAACTATTATGTTATAGAATAAAATAGAAATATTCTGTGACCAAGTCCCTTTAGAATAACAATAATGAACAACAAAAATAAACATAATATACATCTGGCCAGAAAGCTACATAATAATACGAATCATGAAATAATCAAGAGTGACAAAACATAATAAAAATAAAAATAGAAATGAAATGACTAAAAAGTACAAAATTTGACAGGATTTTAACTAATTGCCGAAAATAAATAAATTAATTCCAACAAAATAATTATAAACAAAATTAATAAAATAGTTAATAACAAAATTACTAAATCAAATAAATGAATAGGATAGCATGCAATAAAGTATTTACATCTTCTTTGGGAAAAATAAACAAAACACGTAGACAACAAAATCGATTATTCAATACTAATTTATTTAAGCAGATAATTGACCTGCCTAGAGTTCTTAGATTAGAATAGAGAAATTCTTTTTGGGATGTCAAGATATGTTGGAAAAGCAAGGATTTAAATGAAGCCAGTGAAGAAGCAACAGTGGTGGATTGGCCGAGGAAGGTACACTCGAATACTTTGGTTCTGTGGGAACAAGTGTAGAGATCGGAAAGGCAGGATCTTGTTTTGTGATGCTTGACAGAGGATTTGAATTGGAGGAGACTATAGATATATAAAGAGCTTTGCGAGTTGATGGATTGCTATAGAAAAGCACTAAGGAAATATTGTCTGAGCTCAATATAAAATTGTGGAGGTCAGAATAATTCTCCTAAATAAGAAAGAACTATTTATTTTAAAGCTAACGTTTTGACATACACTGCAGGTCTTCTTCAGGGCTTATAACGGGGTCAAGGATTGACAGATGACAGTTGACTATCATACAACATTATAATCCCTGAAGAAGACCTGCAATGTGGATCGAAACATCGGCTTTAAATTAAATAATTCTTCTTATTTAAGACAATTTTTTTTTACCTCCAGCCGAACCATTTTCTTTCTCAATTATATTGTATTAATTTATATTACTTATTAATCTATATTAATCATACACGATAATGCAATACCTTGAGGGTAGGAATAAAAACTTTTTTATTTTCAAAGATGTGCTTTGGTTTATGGAACGATCTAGAATTATTGAAATCCCATTTAAATTACATTAAAAAATGGATTGCATTTAATATAAATGAAAGAATTTAGTTTTTCATTTATTAGACATATTTGTGTAAACTCAATTCAGTCATGAAAAATCCTAGAGCTTTAAAATAAATTAAAATAAAATTCCTAAATATTTTATCCTAATTTTGTTCTGCGACATAAAACATTGTAATTTACTCATCTGAAATATTAAAAAGTTTTTTCATAAAATGGAACAAAACTCATTTTTCTGTCAAATATAACATTCAAACCATCTGTTAGTTATTTATACTGTGTCTATTTTGTCAGTTGGTTCCTTTCAAATTTTCATCTAAGTAATGAATATTATTAGTCATAAATTAAGGTATTCTTACTTTTAAATTGCTACATTTATAGCTAGTCAATTTTACAGTACATCAAATTGATTAATATACCCACCAAAAATATATTAATGAACAAAATATATGTTTTCCATCTAAACTAATGTAATAATCGCGAGCCCTATTCAAACATAAGTCATCGGTATCGGCCTGGTTAGGCCATGAAAAATCTAGAAAAAATTATCTTCTTATAAAATGGTTTTTAATACTTTAAAAATATTTTTTAAAAATTTTGTTGCTATTATTTCAGGATTAAAGGTAATCGGCTTTGCTGGAACAGACGAGAAAGTAAAAATGCTCAAAGAGGAACTGAATTTTGACCACGCTTTCAACTATAAAACCTGTGATGTTGCAGAATCTTTAAAAATTGCAGCCCCGCACGGAGTTGACATTTATTTTGATAATGTACTAAATTTTTATTGAATTAATTATTATTATTTATATAATCTTTATTTGTTGTATACCATATATCATAAATCAACAGCATTATACACAATTTGATGGTACATATACTGACATTAATGTAGACGCTGTGAGAAGGCATAGCTTGACTACTTTTGGTTGGTTGATTTGTTGGCTGGCCACTCCTTTAATCTTGCTGACTATCTCCTGAGTTGTCTATTCCATGATTCTGACTTTTAATAGTGAAAAAATTTGTTGAGCACATTTATCGTTTACACTCAACAGCCATTTTGCCCAGGTAGGACTCATGGTCAAACCTATATGACAAAGAAAGCAGAGTCAGGAGTGTGCGGAGTATGATGCAGATACTATACAGTATAACTTGGATAGTTTTTAAAATGTGGATAGGAGATATTCCCCTAGTAGATTATAAAATTTATTTTTATTTCTTTTAAAATGTTTTGTGATATGAACAAATATGATTAAAAAAACAATTGATAGTTTATAATCAAATATTAGAGATGATGTTATATTACTACTTTTTATAGGTTGGTGGAACGATCAGCAGCACAATCATGAACTCCATGAACACTTTTGGAAGAGTTGCTGTCTGTGGTTCCATCTCAGCATATAATGCTGATCCAAAAAATCTTCCCCTTGGTAAGTGATTAGTACATGTTACATGATATATTAATTATTTATTTTTATATTTATTAAACTCAAGTTTTATTAAAGACACTATCCATAAAACTGTTAGAGAGGAAAATAGTTGACTGGAATATCTAATAAAGGATACAATTAGTCTGGGGTTACAGTCAATAATAACACCAAATAAGCAAAACTTGTTTATCACTAGTGTGTAAACTGCATAGAAGACTTGATTACGATAAATTTCCCAACAAGTTTGTTATCCGATTATCAGGTCTTAAATTAAAAAAAAAAGAAACAAAATTAATATTTGTCTTTATAGCACATAAGCCCACTGTTTTTATAAAATATTTTTCATATTAATAAATTTAATTTGTTGTTCATGATAACTTCAAAAAATTTTAATACACTCGATCTAGTTAGGACAAAAATATTTACATTCTATTTAAAAGACTTTCTTGTCTTTGCTGATGATAAAAAACAAAATGGGAACAAATTACTTAATTGTTACAAAAAAAGATGTTATGTGAGAAAAAAGCATAGATAGTGGCTGACCGACGCACATACTTATCAAATGGCGACAACTGCTTTGTCATATCTTCTTTCTTTAGCATATGGCATATCATGTTTATGTTTCAAATGTTTTTTATTCAATATTAATGTATTGAAACTAAAATACTTTATCTTTATAGCTCCACTCATGCAGCCTACGATCATTTTCAAGCAACTGAAAATTGAAGGGTTCATCGTGACTAGATGGCTCAGTATTTGGAAGGAAGGAATACACAAAAATTTAGAATTCATGAAGCAGGTACGTACATCATAATTGAAGTGGAAATAGATTAATCAGCCTTATTACATTTAATAATAATAATAATTATATTTAATCGATGTTAGTTCAAAATCAGCTTAACCCATAATTTTTATAAAAATAAAGTTTATAGCTCCTTGTTTAAAAATTTCACCTCTTTCATATATGAATCTCTAACTTCAAGAAGATTTTTGTTTTTAAAACTTTTAACTTTTACCAGAGACAAAACACATTGTTTACTACAGAGAGGACATTTGTCTGCAAGATAGCATATTGATGACAATACCATAAATATTGTATTTACTTTGAGATAGGACTTATTGTATTTACTTTCGATAGGACCAGATAACTTTTTTGTCCCTCTTGTAAAATTTATAAAAGTGGATTAGCTGCCTTTATGCAGTTAACGGTCCATATGAAGTCTCAGGCTAGTTTACATTGAATGAAAACATAAACTGCAAGACTCACTTTCCTAGCTTGTATCATAGGTGAAATTAAATGTAATATATGCTTGATAAAGCTGGGCATTATGAATGCTGGAATTTTATTAAATAAAATAATACTGACTCGACATTATTTTTACTTAATAATAATACTGGGAATGCTCACTACCGAATTTCATTCATAAAAATTTTCTCTTTTCAATCTTTTTAATTAAATATTAAAAATAATTACTAAATAAATTTAGTGAGTATTAGCATCGGACAGGATACTCAAACTTTGCCAAAGGAATTAGAGCAAAGTCTTTAACAAAATGACTTTCGAATTTGGCACAAATATCATCATGAAAGTAAAAAATAGGAATGTTGGAATGAAATTTTAAAGCATTGGAATTTCAACAAATTGAGCCTGCTAAATAATAGCTTTAATTATTATATTTGTTTAAATCTTTGTAATTACAATAAGTACTTTACAACAATTGATGGAATCTATCCTGAATGTAAGAAAAAAAATTAGCAGGTAGTAATTAAGAAAGATCAGCAATTAGGAAAAAACTGACCGGTGCTAAAGAAGTTTATTTGAAATAGATATAATTTGATACCTGGATAAATTACTAGCAATGTATTTATTCAAAGGATAAAAATCTTAGATTATTATTTTCTTAAAATAGTTAATTTTTTATTATTATGTTTCTCCACTAAAAAAAGATTTTCTGGTTAAATTGCTATGTTTTTTCCATATATCCAATAAAAATGAATTTTACTTGTTTCAGGGAAAATTGAAAATGAAGGAAACAGTGATTAAAGGATTTGAAAAAATGGATGAAGCATTTATAGGTCTATTTTTAGGAGAAAATACTGGAAAAGCTATAATCGAAGTCTAATTTAGTCAAATTATTATTGTTTATATTTTAAATAATAAGGATTTCCCAAGGAGCGCCAATCTAATAAAAGCCATATGAACTAATTTTTGCTCAGATAATTATTCTTTAGAAGGAACAAAAATCTGAAATATTTTAAAGTATTTATTTAAATTTTTATTTTTATTTATTTCTATTAAACTTTGTTATTTATCTATTGAATTTAATTAATTCAGAAATGTAAATGTGTTTTAAATTCGGTTCATTAACTTATTTTCAGAAATTTTATAAAGTAATAAAAAAATACATTTTTTTTCAAAATATTTTCTAAATTAAAGAGTACAGATATCAGCGCAAAATCCACCTTTATTTTCAAAATAAATTGTATTTTATGTTTATTTATTAAAATATAAAATTTTTACTTCACGTTTTTTTTTCTTTTGTTGTAACAAATATTCCTACTTCTTTTAAAACCATAATACTCATTTAACTATTCAATTGTATTTAAAAAAAAAGAACAAAAAAACCTGTACCATTACAACCCATGGAGGGTTTTGGGTTCAGGATGTGGTAGAGACTGTACTGTTACTTGAATAACTGTTGTAAACGGAGATGATTTCAGAAAAATTACGATAGCTTAAATTCACAAAATTCGACTTAGCCCATTATGCACAGGTGCCACAGATATAACTTCGTCATATACACAAGTCACACACATCCTGCTTACAAATACATTTTTCAACCCAAATTTTGACAAAAATGTAACACCACGCTCCTTTTAGCTGAAAGAATGTCCACTGAAATAGGAAACCTGAAACTGGTCAGATTAACAAGATTCAAAATGATATTCCTCTTGGACCTATTTAAACCTGAAACGGTTCAATTTAGAAAAGAAAGTACAAATCCCGTAGAATATACTGAAATGTTCAATAAAATAATTAAGTCTATACCAGAGCACTTACTAATATTCACTGACGGGTCTTAATCAGATACTTCAATAGGTTCTACCTTTGTTACACCCGACGCTACCTACAAATGTAAACTACATCAACATAGCTGTATATATTCAGCAGAAATCAAAACCACCCTGGGATAGAATATATATTAAACCTTAGAAACAGCTACATGATGTTGGAACATCGATACATTTTATCTGGTCACCGGCACATGTAGGTATTATAGGCAATGAACTGGCTGATAGGGTAGCAAAAGAAGCCCTTGCTCTTCCAGGTCGTGGTAAAGCTGTATTGACCCCATCTGAGCTAGCGCGACCACTTAGACAGCACGTACTCCAAGAGTGGCAGGCCTTAAGGGACAACAGCCCCCCAAATAAATTGAAGCATATTAAAACCGATGTCTAACCATGGAGCAGCTCCTGTCGTAGCTCCCGAAGAGAGGAAGTGGTCCTTGCACGCCTTAGGATAGGACGTTCAAGCCTTACCCACGTTCACTTGATTACTAAGGAATACCCGCCAACATGCGAGAAGTGCAAGGAGAGCCTGTCAATAGCCCATATCTTCGAGGGCTGTGCCTTTTACAAAAGAGCGATGGATAAAATAGCACTACCTGCCAATTTATCCGTGATATTGGGAAATGAGGAAGAATACAATAAGGTCATCACGTTTCTATCAAAAGAAGGACTTATTAGGAATATCTGATGGAGTTTTTTTTTTTTAATTTAGAAAAATTGTTACTAAAAATCATTATGCTATTTTAATCATTCAAATCGTTGTACTAGTTTTTTTCATGCCCTGACAATAAATTGAAGTATTTTTTGAGCTGTTACTTTTCCACAGTATTTTTTGATGTGGAGACTTCTTTACCTTCGTTTAGCGATATTTGGTAGGGGATAAACTAGTAGCTTCGCGTCAGTTACATGTTCGAGACTGGCGGCACCTAGTGGCATATGCAATTTCTTTTAATACACTTCAGCTTAAAGTTTATAATTTCATAGATGTGAGAATAATTATATTTCCCTAAAATGTCGTTAATATTTGAGGCTAATAATAACTTACTACATCAATAACTGATTGAACTTTTCATTTTCCCTAAAATATATTATTTGTAATAGATAAATGTCTTGTTTTATGAAATGATTGAAAGTAAAACTGATCTAAGTATTATTGAACTTTTTTTTTTTTTATATTAACACTTTATTGAAATATTACAATCTGCCACTTGTGGGCAATAAGTAATAGTACTATGTAGCTTACAGTCATTCCATAGCAAAACAATAATATAAACAAAATAAAATAAATAAATATATACATGCGGAAAAATATATAATTATTGAACTTAACGATGAAAATAATTTCGTCCAATTAGTCATAGCAGCATAAAAGTTACTTTAAATAAACAAATAAACAAAGATGATAATAGTACTAAACATTTTTTTTTATTTTAATTTATTTATTGATATTTACAACTGTATTACAATTATACAACAAGTAAATAGAATCCGTGTTACATAATGACATGATAATGACAAGTAGAGAAACTACCCACTGGTAGTACTCAAATCAAAATTCAACTAAGAAGGTCACGTGCCCATCTTTTTTTCAGACACCTCGGAGGATTATCGGGAATTGAAGAGGTTGCTAGGTTTAAAACTAGAGGGTTTGAGTGGGAATGAAGTTTGTTATGAAAGGATAGATACCGGGCTCGGGCCAAATCAACAACAAAAGGGACATTAAGGTCGTTATGGATGACTTTATTCTTAACAAAATAAGGAGCAATGAGGATTTTACGAAAGATTTTGGATTGTAAGGATTGGATACGAGAGGAATTCGATGGCTTAGCGGAGCCCCAAAGCTCTACTCCGTTAGTCCAAATAGGTCGTATGATGGTCATGTAGATGAGTCTTTTGTAGTTAATTGGGAGCTTAGAGCGTTTGTCTAGTAAGTGTTGAAGTAGCCTGAAACGTCGAGCGGTTCTTGTCTTTTCAGTCTTGTATGAGGATTCAAGGTTAATCGTTTGTCGAGGTGCAACCCTAAGTATCGGATCTGTTCTACAGGCACCAGTGGGATATTATTAAAGGTACTGAAGTGTTTGTTTACGACGTAAGGTAAAAGTGATTTGATGCGATTTTTGACAATTTATTTTAATTCTCCAGTTTTGACACCATTCTTCAAGATTAGTGATATGGGATTGGAGGCTTTGGGATGCAATAACTGGATTGGTAGTACTAAAAATGAAAATAAAATCTATGTAAATACAAATACAAGATAATATAACTGTATCGTGTACTACTACAACCAGTGAAGGGTACAAACAGTAGAGCCCGTGCTGTTCCTGGAACAACGGTTGTGTAAGGAGGTGATTTTTCCAGTTTATAGAAGCTGGGTGGGCCCCAGGAGGGTCCTAGACCCCATAGGAACCATCTTAGGCCACTAACAGAATAAATAAAAGCCTGCCAGCAGCGGGATTTGTACCCAGGACCCTGGACCTTCGGCATGGCAACTCAGCGCTTTACTACTGAGCCACCCAGCTCCCTTAGATAACTACTAGTATACATGTAGTAATTATTATTTAAATTAAATTATTGAGATTTTGTATCGAGCTTGTGAGCCATGATATGTTTTAATTGACAAATAAACTACTCGAAAATGGATATAATTATTGTTCGGAGTGTCAATATAACTGACTATTGTTAATAATTTTAGTTATTCCAAAGTTTTGAGTTTTCACTTCTGTCGGAGTCCTCATAACTGCCTATTTAATTTTTATTTTCTAATTATTATATTTTGTTAGAACATAAATTAAGAAGCGAAACAAAAATTTTAAAAAATAAACCTAACGATGTATAGATTTTTTTTTGTTTTCTGTTATTTTTCAGACTTAAAGCTCGTTTTTTCATGTACTGGGAATAAATTGGAGTCTTTATTGAGCTGTTACTCCTCTATAGTATTTTTTTTATTATACTAACAATTAACATACAAAATTAACTTTTGTAAGGATAGAGATAGTTGGGGGTGCAGTCAATTAAAACACCATAAGTGCATACTTATTTATTGTGTACCGACGTTTCGACCTACAATGTAGGCCATCTTCAGGGCTATGAGAGAGAAACAAACAGAACAAAAATATTTAAAAAACGTTGCAGTAACAAGAATATAGTGACATGTAATGTAGAAAATTTTCTACACTATATTCTTGCATTAGAAGTTTCAGTCAACTATTGCTTCTCTAACAAAAATTAACTTTTATTATAGTTTTTGAAGTTATACCAAACATTTTTTAAGGTTTTTAAGAGTAACATAATTCCACTCTATCATGGTAACCTAAGGATCGCGTGTCAGTATATATGCTCTGCGGCGCTTCATTTAATGATTAACTAGACTCCATTACATGAACAGGTAGGCAGCCACACACCTGGTCCACGATGGAGCCTACGGTTTCAGTCATAGGTGAGTTCGTTCAGAAATATTTTAAAAAAAAATGTTTATATGTCATTACATTCCAAAAGACATTGCTTTAAGATGGTAAAGCTCGGATGTAAAAAATGAACTAATTAAAAAGATGGAAATATTGGGAATTTACGGTCACAATCATAAAATAACCATAAAAATTTGGGAGTTTACAATAACAATAATAAAATAAACATAAGTTTTACTATACCAAAAATGTAAATACATATAAAATTCATGATCAAAAATACACCATAAACAAATATTTTAAGTAATAAAAAAAAGTAAATATTGATTATACTACTCATTATTTTTTTTAAGATCGTTTTAGCCATATAAATATACATACATAAAAGATATAGAGAAAGCTATAAACATATAAAAATATAAATATGGACACGTAATATAAACATTCAATTGCTTTGAAGTATTTAAAACATCACCAAACTTAGTTTTGAACCAATGGGCTATCTCAAGTCTTGTCTGCAGGTATTATTATTTGTTTCCTTTTTTTAAATATTTTTTTTTGTGTTCTTATTATTTTTGAGCCAGCGAAATGTTTTGTAATTACTATATAAATATATTACGGTCTATTAACGTATTGATAAAACGTGAAGTTGCATATTTTATAAATCCATAATACTTATCTGTGGAAGAAAGTGGTCCGGGTAGAGGTCACAATGAATTTCTCGTAGAATTTGAGAAAAACTTTATTGATCAGCCAACGTTTCGACCTACTTTGTAGATCTTCTTCAGGGCTGTGGGGGGCTGGGGGCCACATATATTATGTATTATGGGGGCTTTCTTCCACATATATTATCAAGGTCAACAATTATCATTCAATATACATACTACTTATCTTTTATATGTAAAAATAAAAAAATTATATTATTTTTTATTGTTATTCATGAAAGCAACTTTAGGAGTTTTTCATTAATAAACATATAAATGAACAAATATTAAAAGCTAGAAAATTTGAAAAAAAAAATGTTGAACTCAACTCAATTTTTCGAGGAAATTCTAAATTATTATTTTGAAATATAATAAAATATTTTTAACCTAAATATTATTATTATAATTTTCAATTCTTCATACAGAAGTAAATTCGTACGTAAATTTGGTCAATTACACAGGCCAACAAAAAAAACCTTTTTGAAAACTTTTTTAATTTTAATAGCTGATCTTGATAGATTTTTATGTGCTGAATCCAAATCTGCTCGTAGTTTTTATGTATCACCCTTAGTTTCCAAGCAAAATGTATTTTATTATATAGTCTAATACCCATTTACAGTATATAGGGAAATCAATGAAACATTGTAGAATCGTAAAAATGGTTTGTATTTACAGTAAAATACTTGGAATAGTAATTTTATGTGATGATACAAGGTTCACTTGTCAACTGGAATTGGTTTATATTTTCTTTCCCTTTTTTCCTTGAAGCTTCTTGTGTAGCTTTTCCTGCGATGAATAGCTTGCTGAACTTCCCGGTGAAGTGACCAACAGTAATCCCCCATCATGTTGGTATTCCAGCGGCCCTGGTAACGTTTTTCCATCACTTTAACGTCCTGGTGAAAACGCTCACCTTGCTCCTCACTAACATCTCCTAAATTTTCCGGGAAGTAATCGAGGTGGCTGCTCAAAAAGTGAACTTTCAGGCTCATCAAACATCCTAACTGTTCAAATTTTTTTAACATGTTAGCAAAAATAGCCTTATATTCTGGGTCTTTTTCATTTCCCAAAAACTTGGTGACAACTTGCTTGAATGAAACCCATGCTTCCTTTTCATTTGAGGTCATTGTGGATTCAAAGTTAACGTCAAACATCATTTTTCTAATATCAGGCCCGGTAAAGACGCCTTCTTTCAGTTTAGCTTCTGAAAGGTGTGGAAACTTCTGACAGAGATATTTGAAACAAAGCCCATCTTTAGGCAAAGCCTTTACAAACTGTTTCATGAGACCTAACTTAATATGTAGTGGTGGTAGGAGCACGTTTTTTGGATCTACAAGGTTTTTGCGTAAAATGTTCTTCTCGCCAGGCTTTAAAGACTCCCTAGCAGGCCAGTTCTTTCTGCACCAATGTTGATTCCGAGCTCTACTGTCCCATTCGCACAAGAAACATGGAAATTTGGTAAAACCCCCTTGCTGACCAAGGAGCATGCACGTAACTTTCAAATCACCACATATCATCCAACCGTGTGCAGAATAACCTATTTTATTTAACACTATTTCTAGATTTTCGTAACTCTCTTTCATATGTACAGAATGACCGACAGGTACAGAGGCATACATGTTACCGTTGTGTGCTAAAACTGCCTTCAAACTATTTTTGGATGAATCAATAAACAACCTCCAATCTTCTGTTTTGTATTCAATTCCAAACTCATTCATTAAACCATGAATGTCTGAGCAGTACACCAAATCACCCTCTTGTTCAAAATACTTCGAAAATTGTTGTTCTCTCTTCCTATACACATGAATGCTGGTTCCAGCCGCCAGCAAGTTCTTTTCTTTTAGCCTAGAGCCAAGCAGTTCAGCTTTTTCTTTTGTTAAGCCCAGATCCCTAACTAAGTCATTAAGCTCGACCTGAGTGAACAATTTAGGCTCTACATTTTCTGTAACACATTGGAATTCTTCATCGTGTTCATCTAACTCCGACTGTACATCAGAAAATACTTCTGTTTCAATAGAATTTAAGTCCTCTGGTGGTTCCGGGATTGGCAAATCTACACCGTGCCCTACTGGTCGGATGGCGGACGGAAGGTTAGGGTAGCTTATTACCTTCTTGTTCTTAGAGTTATGACCAGTAATATCTACACTGCAAAAGTAACAGTCATCGGAATGATTTTTTGGTTCCCTCCATATCATGGGAACAGCAAATTTAAAGTGTTTTTTCTCTTTTTTTGACCATTTCCTGAGGTCTTCAACACATACATAACATACCTTATGCGGTGCCCAAGGTTTATCCTGGTCTCCAAGTTTGGTTCCAAAGTATGCTAGATAAACCTTTTTCACAAAGTCTGTAATGTTTCTTTGGTGCTTTTTAATAACAAACTCACCACAAATATAACAAAAACTGTCAGCAGAGTTTTTACAGCCGCGATGAGACATTGCACTGAGCACATGTACAGGAAACGTAAAAGTGAGTTTATGTTGAAAATAAACAAAACATCAGCTGTTTAGCATGTGTTTCAGCAGTGCTGCCAACATCATCTTTGTTCATTAGACCTATTTTTTCATGTTATCTTAACTATGAAAAAGCTGTTAAATTCTAAAAATATTTCTTTATTTCATGAATTTAACTATAAAATGTGAATAAATGGTGGGTGATACAACTTTTTAAGCATCATATTTGGATTCAGCAACCTAAACAACATAAGAATAAGGTATTTTCATTAAAAAAGTTTTTTCATCGTTGGCCTGTGTTATTTGTCAGAAGAATAATATTATTAAAACATTAAAAATAATTTATCACTATATTTATCTGGTTTTGAATTTATACTCTTCATAAATTTACTCTCTAATCACTGTTTATAGGAAGCCAGTTTTCTTGACTAGACAAACTAACATGAGTTGTTTTTGCGCCTAGTATTTTAACTGGAAATATGGTAATTTGTTTTTTTTTTAATATTAACCAAAAAATTAAATTATAACAATAAATATCTGAAATAAATAAATAAGAATCTGAGAGGAAAATAAATATATATATATATATATATATATATATATATATATATATATATATATATATATATATATTTCATTTTTCTACGCTATCCATCGAAATTAGGGTTTGAATGTGTACATTATTTTATATTTATTTTTATTATTTTTTATCTAGACTTTATTTTATTATCATTTTTACATTAATTTCCTTTTATTACCGCATGTATATATTTTTCCGTATGTAAATATTTTATTACATTCACTTATTTTATTTTGTTTATATCACTTTTTTGTTTTGTTATGGAATGGTTGTAGCTACATAGCACCATTACTTATTGCCCACAAGTGGCAGATTGTAATGTCTGAATAAAGTGTTTAGTAAAAAAAAAAAAAAATCCATCGAAATGAACGGTTTATAAAATATGGATATTATTTGTTTTTATTTTATATTTTACTATTAGATAAGTAGATAAGTATTTGATAAACCATCACCTAACCTTCAACAATATCAACAGATGTTAAAGACGACCAAGAAGACGAAACGAAAAGCAGTATCAACAAGAAACAACACGATTCCCCAGAAAGTCCAAAAGCAGAAACCTGTTGTTGCTGTATTAGTCTCAAGAAAGGAGCGAAGATAATAGGTTTCACCCAAATCGTAAGTCACGCACAATCGATGGATTGCAAATACTTTTTACCGACACTTCCAATAATTATCGTAATATATTCCCACCAATTTACACAAAAATGTGACAAATTATTCACCTAAACCTTCCTCGTGAATGACTCTATCTATTGGTGAAACAGCATGAAAATCCGTAGAGTAGTTTTTGAGTTTATCGCTAGGACTTAGAGGACTTTATTTTATAATATGTATAGATTTATTCTTCCACATTTACTTATTATGGCTCCCTGGATCTAGCTGGTTATTGAGTTTTTCTCCCAAAGGTACTCAAAAATTCTTTTTCTATTTTCCTTTTTTTTTGACTACATTATTTTGTTTAAGTAGAACTGTTTTATTTATTTGTTTAATCATCACATTTTTAATGATAAAAAATGTTAATTTCCTTAATTTCAAAGGTCACATATAATTTTTTTTTTTTCTATTATTTTAGCTCATCAGTGGAATCGTATTCATCATGGCCTCGATCAAAGACTTCAGCACGCTGAAAAAGGACTTCGAAAGGAAGAGTAAGATTGTAATAAACACAACATCCTATGGTAATGTATCCTTCGAGAATAGTGAAGAGGAAGGATTTTGTGGTAAGTTGTGTATATATTTAACTTTTATATTTAAATATAATAGTAATAATTATTAAAATAAATATGATATTGTTGTTAAAGGTGCCCATAGTATAGAGCTTGAAGCTTTGATAATGATCGCCATTGCAATCAGGCTTCTCATCGGTGTCTTCCAAGTAATTAGTATATTATTACAGTATATTATATTACCAGTAGTAATTAAAGTTGCTGTATATTATGTTACAAGGAGTGTTGTTTGATGATCATTTATCAAAATTACTTAATCGTAAAAGGAACAGTAAATTTCTTATCACCTCACATCTTCCTCCATTTTGACTCCTGTAGCGTGGTATACGGAGGCCACTGAAAGCTACTTAAGGATAGATTAAAGCAACTGCTGGCTAAGATTTGTCCTTGTTACCCGAGATTCTCTTTACGATCAGTTAAAGTGGCTCTCCCTTACCATTCGTAGACAGTATTTCCTCAGTGTTTTCTTATACCAATCCATTAGCTCTCAACCTATTAGCGCTACAACCCTTGAACGAGTCTGGGGTTCACTAAATGATAGAGACTAAACTGTTTCATGGGCAATGGTTGTGCAGGGAGATAGATGGCTTGTTGGCAAGTAAATTGCAGCAACAGGATTAATGCTTATTCCGTATCTATTCAGACCTGCGACAGGATAGTTCAATTGTATACGAGAGTTATTATTAACTGTGATTTTTCCCTCCCATCCATAGACATTGTTTCCTCAGTGCATTTTAATACAATCCATTAAACTTCTACACCTTTCATATATCTACAGTCTCCTCCAATTCAAATCCTCCTTTCAGCACCATGAAACAAGATCCCGCCTTTCCGATCTCTATACTCGCTCCCACAGAACCAAAACATTCAAGGGTTCCTTTCTCGCCCGCTCTACCACAGTGGGGAACTCAATCCCTCATATCATCCGTCATGCTTCTTCTCTAACTTCATTTAAATCCTGATTCTCATTCTCATCTCAGCCCTGAAGAAGTCAGTAGCATGGCTGACGAAACGTTGGAGAAAAATGTATCAACACGATCTAAACCAGAATAAATCAACAAAGTCTTTTGTAATAATAGTGGCCGTGGAAACCTAAAAGAGTATTTATGGATTTTGTTGTTTAATCGTTTTAATGTTGTTTTTTAAGAAGATATAAATCGTATAAAGAAATCATAACAGCATAGGTCATGTATTGATTTGTATTTTGTAATGATTTGTACTTTTTTTATTTTATTTACCTTTTTTTGCACTTTATGAATAATTCATGATTTTTATTATGTAACCTTCTGGCAAGATAGATAACATGTTTTGTTTATTTTCTATTGATGTTTCTTATTCTTAAGGAACTTAGTCCCAGAATAAAGTTACTTTTGTTTTTTATTCTAAAGAGAACTTGTCACAGGAATGCAATAAATTCTTCTGTATACAGTTTGTATTTTAGGTGTATATTATGTTACATAATTTGTGAAAATTAATACAAAATGTATTATATGTTACAGAATAAACCTAACTTGATCGAACAATGGTACCACTCAACGGCAGAGCTGGTGTTGCTCAGTCTAATCCTGTTCATTACCAGGGCTGGGATCATATATTGTATCAGCAAGTCCTACAGTTATATATTCGTGAACTTCACTGAACCACTTTACCACGGTACGTTCTCTTCTCTTCTAAGACATCTCTTCATTTCGCGACTCAGGAGTTTGTTGCTAGATCTTAAGGGCAAGAAAACTATCTAAGCGAGAGGTTACCTGTGGTGTAGTGGCTAGCGTAACAACCTACTAAGCCCAAGATCGCGGGTTCTCAGGAAGGTAGCCCTAGGATTTTTTAAAGGGAGAATCTCTCCTCATATCATCCTTCGTAAAATGGTGGCAACGGGCCTGTGCGGTGTCGGATACTCTTTAAAGAAATGGTTACTAACTTTTATTTTTGTACAACGGCCCCCTTTGTACAAATTAAAGCCTCCCACACTCCCATGCACAATATTTATATGAGTATATGAAAAAAAAGCAAGTTTAACACAACACAAATACAAAACATTTAGTTTTACTATGACTAGATACAACATTATAGCTTTAAAATTAAGATAAAGAAGTACTAGTAAGAAGAAAAAAACTAAGCAAGAATTTTTTGTATTTTCAACTGATCTCGTCCCCCCCATGACTTGTCTTCACACCCCTAGGGGGTGGGGCGCCCCCAAGGTTGAGAACCACTGCCTTAAAGCTACCCATTTTAATTATACCTGATTACGCAAAATTTAGGATTCTCACTATAGTATCATCCGATTTGCCACAGCAGCATAAAATGACGCTAAATGAGTAAGCAAACTATACAAATATTCAATTGTATGCCATATTAATAATCTAAGAAACTCTTCATGAACTATTCTTAAGCCCAACTCTGATTGTTTGTTCTCTACATTTTTTGTTTGTTTGTGCGCAGAAATCCTTTTAATTCTGAAAATTAAAAATTGTTCTGTTCCCTGCCACGTGCTTACTTATTTCTTATCCTGTCTTATTTTTCAGTGTTTAAAATGATTACGTGAGTGAAAACTTTTACATTTGTAAGATATATTTGGCAGTTGTCAGATATGGGCTTTTAATTGGAAAGGAATCTCTTATATAATTCCTTTTGTTTGCAATAACCTGATTTGTATTACATATTAATCAAATCGCAAAATAGTATGTACACATATGTATGTACAGTGCCCCACCTCAATGATGAGTTAAAGTGGCTCTTCCCTTCTTTACGCTATATTGGCTTTACTGCCCAAGCTATGATCTCAGGGAAAAGTCAGATCCTTTGATCTGAATATAATTAAATACTAAAATGGGATGCCACCCTGAGGTCGTTATACTTAATATGTAATAATTTTATGTTATTAATAATTATTAATACTACTTATATAGACTTATATAGTCTTCTCCAAAGGTTAGCGTGGTTGACTGACCAGGAGTTGTTTATTAAATAAGAATAATTATAGAAGAACATTATATTTTATTCGTGCTGATCATGGTTACAGACTTATAAATCTTAAAAACAACTTACAATGAAAACGGGAAGCTATAGGTGACTTATGATATATGGGGCTTCATTCTCCATCCTCCTCCTTACGTCTTGACTTGGCTGCTCCGTACCGACAACTGCCTCCTCTCTTCAAAGTAAAGTCATGAACTCTAAGGACCATTTTACTCTACCTGGCCTAGGCCCCTTGTTGTCACCTATAGCAGTAGACTCTATTTCCATAGTTCTTTCTTATACCAAATCATCAACTCACAACATCCATCTTATAACTATATAGTCTCCGACAATTCAAATCCTCTATCCAATCCCAGGGCACAAGATCTCGCCTTTTCGCCCTTTCCATCCGTTCCCACAGATCCAAAACGTTTGAGCGTTCCTTTTCGCCCGTTTTACCCCTCTTTGGAACTCACTCCCACCCGATATCCGTCATGCGTCTTCTTTATCCACATTCAAATCCAAACTATTCCTAAATCTCCTTAATTCCCAAACAGATGCTCTTTAATCAATAAAACTTTATAGCTATATTCATCACAAT
The DNA here is from genome assembly GCA_037127475.1 of Arma custos. Classification (NCBI taxonomy): domain Eukaryota; kingdom Metazoa; phylum Arthropoda; class Insecta; order Hemiptera; family Pentatomidae; genus Arma; species Arma custos. The sequence continues at coordinate 101,138,520 of CM073762.1, forward strand.
TGTTTGATGAATTACTGTAAATATTCCTCACTCATAATGTTATTGTTTTTTATATTATTAGATGTTCTTATTTACTTATTTATTTTTCCATTATCATATTTCTTTTTATTGTAAATTTGTATGATATTTAATTTTATTCTCTATCAGAACATACCTTTAATTTCAAATGTAATTTTATGTTATTATGTAAATATTGTAGTATTCAAATAATGTAGCCGTTTGGCCTGATATATTTTTATTAAAGTCTGTACCCTTCTGTTATTCTTAAAGGACCTGATCCCAGAGGAAAATTATTTTTCTATTCTGTTCTACATTACAGATTTTTTTCCAGCCATTTCTGTCATGTTTCCGGAAAATGGCTGCAACCGATTAATCAGAACACTTCCTACGTATTTTAAGAAATTTTAACATTGATTAATTTTTCTTTTCATAGTGCTCTTTTTGATTAATAATTTTTTTAAATTTAAAGTCACTTTATGCTGATCTGGTGTTAGGTGCTATGCTACAGTGGTTGCTCTATGGCTACAGTGGGAGCTCTAAATTTTGCCTATCCAGGATAGAATAGATATATATAGATAGAATATGGATCTTTGACATGTACTATGACATTGGGACCACCATTTTATCATTCTCCTCCGAAGGACGGAATAATTAAGGACTTTTTACTCCCTTTAAAAAATCCTAAGATCACCTACCGGGGAACTAGATTGTAACGTTAATCACAACACCACAGGTTTGGTATATGGGCTTATCAGTTTATCAATCTAATCTCAATGCATACCGTACATTTATTCAATACACTGTTTTATTCAATTGGTGTAAGTAGACTTGAGTTTAGAAACACCCCATGTTTCATGTGTCCTGTCATACAATTTAAAACAACCTTTGTTTGAGAAACTATGTAATTTTTTTAATTATAATAAATCATTTAATGATGAAAAGTAAAAAAGAGACCTTACATAAATGTTAAGACCGTGGAAAAATTCCAACGAAAAGCCTTAAGTCTCTAAACTAAAACAGAAATAGAAATATCTGTCTAATATTTCGCCCATTCAGGCATCCTCAGGGTAGAAAGAGAATAACAGCAAAACAAAACATGAATAATGCACCCAAGAAACATCCCACCACCTCGAAGGCTCAAATGCAACTCATTTGTTATAGAGTTGCATTTGAGCCTTCGAGGTGGTGGGATGTTTCTCGGGTGCATTACATATTCATGTTTTGTTTTGCTGTTATTCTCTTTCTACCCTGAGGATGCCTGAATGGGCGAAATATTGGACAGATATTTCTATTTCTGTTTTAGTTTGGAGACTTAAGGCTTTTCGTTGGAATTTTTCCACGGTCTTAATAATATAAATCATTTAAGTTATTTTCTATTTATTGCATTGGATGTTTCAGGTACCATGTGTTACTTCACTTGGGTTGTCTACAAATATTATTTGTCTATTACAAGGAAACATATAAGCGATGATATAAGCCTCACTACATAACTATTGACCAACAGAACAATGTAGGAATTCAGAAGGGTCATGTATACCAGGAATAAATTTCGAATATTTTTTCAATTTAATAGCGTATTTATTTATTTTTTTAATAGTATTCTTCCCATTTCATTAAAAACCAATTGATTTATTTGTTCTCCATCCTACATATACCAGTTATACCAATATACAAGAGTTATTTATTATTGTTTTAATTTTTTTCAGTTATTTAAGAAGCGGTGTAGCTCAATGTGTAATGTGCTAAGTTGCTTTGCTGACGGTTCCATGCCAAAGGTGATTCTTGGGAATCGACGGACACTTCACACACACGTACACACACACACAAACACACACACACACACAATAGCCACAACTTCCTCCAAGGCAAAGGATCACCCTCTCCAACTTCCGGCACAGCTGAGGGTGTTCTTTGCCAATCAGACTGAAGGTTTTGTTATATGTACTACAATAAATATGATCTAATTACACTGGCCGACAAGGTTTTCTTCACAAGAAATTTGATTAGTGAATCTAGTGCAGTTTTTCATACTGAACTCAGATATATAGTCAGATTTTTCCATCAGGCACAGTTGTTTTGTGACAGGTACTTTTTAAAATCTGATTTTAGCGTTTTTTTTGCCTATCATAGGAACCTTTGCCTCATATGTAGCGATTTTATCCAAGCTGTATTTAAGGAAATTTTATTTATAATATTACGCTGAAGCACCATAAAACAAGGCTGTGCAGGTTCATTCATGTTTGGACATGCTCAGACCTGTTCATCTGGCATTGTGATGTGTCAGTATTGAGCTGACTGTGAGTTTGTTCAGTAGTATTGTCTATGCAGTGTTTTAGTGCTTTGTTTTTCATCATGCTAAGAAAGTGTGTAAATCATGTAGACAGTTTCTGCTATGTTTGTGGTGAGCTGACCTTGAAGTCTCAGAGGCGAAATTGACTCCACTCGTAAAGAAGTGTTATCAACTTTACTACTTTGGGTGTCAGGCTGGTGATTTTGATAAGAGCCCAAATACATGCTGTGTTTCGTGTGAGATTGCTGACTGGGTGGGAAAATGGTACATACCGTATTCCAAACCACTTGCAATTACCATGGTTTGGAGGGAACCGACGGATCATTTAAGTGATTATTATTTCTGTTTGACAAATATTGAAGGTATCACATCTAAAAAAAAACATACAGTTAAGTATCCGAATTTTCAATCTGTATTAAGACCTTTCTTACACAATGAACAGTTCCCTGTACCAATATATATAGATACGACCTTAGGTGATAACTCTGAATCTGATCTAACTGAAACTGATAATGCTTCAGAAGACAATAAAAATGATCCTACATATCAAGCCAATACCTGTTCATCAGAACCATACTTTCCCAATCAGAAAGACCTTAATGACCTGATTCGGGATTTAAATCTGTCTAAACAGCAAGCTGAAGGTTTAACTTCCAGACTCAAAGGGAGGAATCTAATCCAAAAAGAAGTTAGAATATGTAGTTTAATATGAATATATGTATGTAGTGTGGTAGAATATGTAACTACTATCTACCACGTTCTAGTTAAGCCAGAATGAGTAGTTATAATTTTGAGTTAGATCGATTTTTTTTCGAATATTATAAAAATTCAAATTAATATCACACAAAACTCCTGCCTAGGATGGAGAAAAACTAAAGTTATATTTGAATTCAGCTCGAAAAATACTTCTAGAAAATGTTATTTTAGTTCTTGTGAAAGATAAAAAGTTCACTTTTGTCGACCAGTGTTATCTGACTAATATTATAAATGTGAAAGTTTGTATGTTTGTCTCTCTTTCACGCAAAAACTACTGAATGGATTTGGATGAAACTTTACATTAATATAGGTTATACAGCAGAATAACACATAGGCTATAGCAAGCGCGGATTTAGGGGGATGGGGCGCACGAGGGCACGTGCCCTCCCCCACCCGACAGTTTTTTAGGTACTGTAGAGAATACATTATAGTAAATAATTAAAGGAAAATCACATGATAATAGTTGTTAAAATAACAGAAAGGACAGAAGTGAAACTATTTGTTTTGATATCCTATAAATCTTACTAATATTATAAATGTGAAAGTTTGTATGTCTGTCCCTCTTTCACGCAAAAACTACTGAATGGATTTGGATGGAACTTTACAGTAATATAGGTTATACATCAGAATAACACATACGCTATAGCAAGCGCGGATATTGGGGGGGAGGGGTCACGTGCCCCCCCCGCCGGCAGTTTTTTAGGTACTGTGGAGAATCCATTATAGTACATAAATAAAGGAAAATCACATGCTAATTGTGGTTAAAATAACAGAAAGGACAGGAGTGAAACTATTTATTTTGATATCCTTGGAATATTATCAATGCGAATGTTTGTTACTCATTCACGCAAAAACTACTGAACGGATTTGGATGAAACTTATTGAATAAAATAGGTTATACATGAGAGGCTACATCAAGGGCAGATTTATGTGGGGTCACGTGGGCATGCCCCCCCCCCCGTCATAGTACATAATTAAAGACAAATCAGGAACTTAGCCTCTTGAAATTTGTAGATAGGTTCTTTGTATAGTTTAAGAAAGAAATTTGGATAATTCCACCTCAAGGGTTTCCTTTTTAATATAATGGGGATTCAAAGGTTGTAGAGAATCCGTCAGTTCGGAAGTTAGACATCTGAAATTATGGATGTACGAGTAACTTATATTTAAAAAAAAATTAAATTATTTATTTAAAATGATCTTTCACGAAATTTATGTGGCAGGCCGAATTCCACGCGAGCGAAGCCGCGGGCACAAGCTAGTTATAAAATAATTTTATATTACTTTTTAAACTGATGATTTACACTAACAAATATTTGCTATAACTTATAAATAAGATTAAAACAACAGCAAACAATATTAAAACAAAAAATGGAGGTCAAATCTGTACCCTCTGAGTAAATCATCATTTTAAGTAAGCAATTTGACTGTGGTTAGGTTACGAAGGATGATGGTTTTTTTTTTGTCTTAGTTGAAGTCGTGACTCAGGGGTACTCCGTACCTCCCCGGAAATTAATACTCAGCCTCTAGTTTATATAGATAATAATTACTTGTATTTAATTTTCAGAGATATCTATAATGTTTAAGGTTTATTCACCTGTAAAAGTATCAAAATCTCCGTTCAAATAAGCTTTTCACTGAGTGTTTCTGGAAAGCTTTATATTGGTATTGGGTTTACAAAAAATCTTGAATCAGAGTCGGAGCAATCAGTAAAGTCTTTGAAACACAAGCTCATACAAAATGGTGGCGCAGTCTGGTAACGAATGTGTGTAACCTTAATTTATCTATTATCTATCCCTAGATTTACCAAATTTATTCTTCTCATTCACTACATCATCGATCTAGCTATAATCTAGTCTTTCTCAACTACAGCAAAAAATAGTTAAACAAAAAATGGAGGTCAACTCTGAGTAGAGTCATTTTAGTCGGTTGATTGTGGTTTGGTCAAGAGGGATTTTTTTTTTAGGGAGGGTTTCTCCTAATCATGGAAAAATTCTTTTATTTCTATTATGAAGTAGATTCAGAATATTGCACAGTTACACATAATCTTTAGAGTGTACTGTGGGATATAATAGTTGGGAGTAATTCCCTTTCTGATATCTGGAATATAGTATTGATGTCTCAGCAATCTTCCTGAAGCTAACATGGAAGTCAACTCTATGTTGAGAAGGTGCAGGAAGACTCAGTATTTAAGGAGGAATCATTTTGTGCTAGTTGTGGGAGAGGAATAAGGTGAAATTTTTCCAGAATGAGTCAATTGTTCCCGAGGGAAGCATATTCATGTTATTCTCATAGTCTTAAAATTGAGTTACAATATAAGGAATAACTCCATTTCAAGCCAAGGCCCACAGCCTCTTATTCACTACAGGAATAATACTATTCCACTTAATCAGAACAGTTAACTCATTTCGGACAAAATTCGACTTAACCACTTATTCGCGACATATTTCAATTCATTGTTCTATTCTATCCTCTCAAATAATACCCTTTCGATTCTTGCGAATCTACAATGGATACTTGAAGGTAATCATACTGATCCTCCTCTCCTAATTTTAAGTTGTAGTATACCATCAGTAAACCTCAACAGTTTATTGTAAAAAAAAAAATAATTAAAAGAGAGCTTTTTCTCTTCTACATAGAAAAAAAAACAGTATCACTAAAACCAGTGAAGGGTTAGGGGTTCACTACATGGCAGAGACTTTCCTGTTTCTTGAACAACGGTTGTGCAAGAAGATGATTTGTTGTAGCTCAACCGCTAGGTTTCCCCCATTTTTTGGGTACTCAGTTTATAGAGGCTGGTTGAGCACCAGGAGAATCCTAGATTCTATATTATTCATCTCCGGTTGCTAACAGATTAAATAGTCTGCCAGCGAGCGAGATTTGAACCCAGGATCTTTGGCATGGAACCTCAGTGCTCTACCACTGAGCCACTCCGCTCCGTCTTCTACGGAGAAAGGTATTCACAATCCTCTCACTAGGGATGATATGTCTCATAGTATATCTAGTTTCAAAACAGCAAGCTCTAGAAAACAAGCCCTAAAAGAGGCAGATTGTTTCATGAATGACTGGCATACTGTTTTGTAACTCGCAGATTTCATCAAATGTTATATTTATATTTACACTATATTAGATATTTTTTTATTCACTTCAGTAAGGTTAAACTCTGGGATTTGACGAAGAAGCAGGAAAATGGAAGAAGAAACAAGGATTACAAAAGGTGGTCATAGTGAGCTTCGTATCAACAACCTAAAAGTTCTAAGAGAAAACATACACTAAACTTTCACATAATCTTGATTTTAGGCATATGAGATAAAACAAAAAAAATTTTAGTCAACTGACGACTTGAATAAAAGTTTAATGACATAGGATTTAGAATTACAGCAATATAGACAGATCATACTACATAAGATTGTGAACACTTCTTATTTTGACTTATTTATGTTTCTTATTTATTTTATTTTCTATTATGTCATTATTACTTCTACGTTTATGTGCTTCTATAATGAAAAACTATTTTTTTGTTTTCTGTTATGATTAATTTTTATAACATTTTTGTAAGAAGCGACAGTTTGATATCATTAACATTAAAGATTCATTCTACTATAAAGCTATATATATATATATCTATATATATATATATATATATATATATATATCACAGCAAAGTTTTTAAAAATCTTTTATCAGAAATAAAGATATGATCCAACCTGTAAAACTTAATGTAAAACTTAATAAATCTTATATATTACTTTACTTTAAAAAATAATAAAGTTCTAAGTTCAAAATCTTACTAATATTATAAATGTGAATGTTTGTATGTTTGTCTCTCTTTCACGCAAAAACTACTGGACGGATTTGGATGAAACTTTACAGTAATATAGGTTATACATCAGAATAACACATGGACTATAGCAAGCGCGGATTTAGGGGAGCTCACGGGGGCACGTTCCCCTCCCCACCCCCGACAGTTTTATAGGTACTGTGGAGAATCCATTATAGTGGATAATTAAAGGCAAATCAGGAATTTAGCATCTCGAAATTTGCAGATAGGTCCTTTGTATGATTTAAGAAAGAAGTTTGGATAATTTCACCCTTATTATAATAAGGATTCAAAGGTTGTATGGAATCCGCCAGTTTTGAAGTTAGACATCTGAAATTTTGTACGAGTAATCTGTAGTGAAAACAATTAAATTATTTAAATAATTAAATTATTTATTATTTTAAATTATTGTTAAAAAGCACTGTCAAGAAACTTTATGCGGTAGTCCAAATTCCATCCGAGGGAAGCCGCGGGCATAAGCTAGTAAAAAATATATATAGTGTTATATACACATAAGAACTAAGAAGTATCTAGTAACAGGTTATAATGTGAGTTGCTATTTAATACATCTAATGTAGTATTAATAACTTAGGCTATGGAAGAATTAGCATCATTTGAAGGGACTGAAATGGGATCCTTACTGATAGAAGTGAGCAATAAATTTCAGATTCTAATAGAATGGAACCAAAGAAATACTACCATTAAAATATTGGATTTTAATTCCGTGAATGGCGAGTCAAATAGTTCCGTATAGTTGTAATAGATGCAAGTCAATCTGAGAATAGAATAATGAATCCCATAAAAAAATCATTAATGATTATTGTACCCATCCACAGAGATGTACACGATACCATATACAAAGTATCTGGAATACAAAATGCAAGATATTTTTAAATTAAGTATTTCAGATACCAGATGCAAAATACTTTCTGGTATGGTATCTGAAATATTAGATACAAAATAAGTATTTTTTAAATACTTTTTAAAGATGAAATACTTTTGTAAGAATACAACATATTATTGAATTTAAGTTAATTTTTTTTACATGAATTATTTACAAATAGAGTATACTGATCGCCCAAATGCGGCAAGACAAAATTTTATATTTTTAAGGTTTTAATTGAGCCCTAAGTAAAACCAGTTCTTCAAACATTTTATCCCTCATTTTTCTTCGATGAGGCCTCATAATCATGTTCTAATAAAAGAGAAGAGTCGCTTATTTTATAATAAATATTTTTTTATTGTAGGATAAGCATTTCAGCTCTTTAGGGACGTATCTTTATCATTTAGGTATAGCAGTCATTTCTAAGCCAGCCATTGCCAGTAGAGGAATCACAATCCTCTAAAAACATGAAATAAGATTCATCTTTTGACTTTTTTTTTTTATATCGCCTTCAATATTTTCTAAAGCCTCCGATTTTTGTTTTTCAGATTGATTAATTTTTTGTGTTTCAGTCAGGATAAGTTCTTTTACATATTCTTTCTGCTCTTTTGGTACCCATTTCATTTTAAAGAACAGGTGTGACACTGAGGCTAAAATTGCATCACTTGCTCTAACTGCAATGCAAACTTGCAATAACTTTTTTAAATGCCTATTTAGATTTTCTTCAATTTCATCTAGCAGAGAGCTGCAGTATTTTATATTTTCCATCCTAAGAGATTTGATCATATGTTGAATTCTTATTAGCTCAGGTAACAGACAACTATAGTAAGTGGCTTTTTCCCCCTGCAAGCTTTGAATAGCTTCTGCTATTGGCTTTGAGCAGTCCACATATTCACTTAAAAAGTGAATTTCATTTTCCTTCAACAGAGGTGATTTTAACATTTTCATGGTTTCACTAAAACGGTTCTGCACGGCTAAAAGATCTTTTGTGGAATTATGATAAGAGTTCCATCGAGTTGCGCATTGAAGTATGTGACTTTCCTACCATATCCATATGTTCTACATCTCTATTTGTTCTAGATTACCAAAAGCATGTTTCACATGCTTTTGGTGATCTAGAACATAAGTTCCAAATTCCTTGGCACTTTGCTAAGGCCGCGTCATGCAGTCTCTTATAAAAAGTATTTTTCAATCTTGCTTCTTTGAAATCTATGTAGGCAATGAAATGCAAAGTGTGCGTAGCGCATCTTTCATGCCCAGGCAGAAGCCAATCACTTTCACTTTGTAAGTCTGATGAAGCATCTGGAAAAGCTTGTAATACTAGCAGTGAATCATCATCTTCATCTTCATTACCTTCATCCAGTGATGTTTCTTCAAGATCTTCTTCATAGGCATGTGAAACCTGTTCATTTTTTACTGTCTCTGAATCAGACTTCCCAAATACTTCAAAAGCCCTAACCAAATTTTAACCTTTATCTGTAACGGTATTAACAATTTTTGATAGTTTCAGGGCATGGTCTGAATTTATATCAGCTATCATTTCTTTAACTTTATCATAGGGGACTTCATACCCCTGAAATTTGTAGAAAGAAAGAGTCGCCATCTATCAACTAGGTCCCTGACCAAAATTTCAACGGCGTGTTCAGTTTTATCTATGGTGACATTTAAAATTAATGTCACCATAGAACTTGTCATATTTTGTGAATAAATGTATAAAAAACTATTACTAAAAGTATTTTAGTAAAGAGTATTTACAAAATTCTAAGATACCAAACAAAAGGTATTTAAATACAAGATACAAATGAATTTTAAAAAGGTATTATTGGAGTGCTACCGATGGATAGTTTCTCCACAAGTGTTTTTCATGTCGTATTGTACATATTAGCAGATTTACTTATTGTAATATTATTATAGTTGTAAATATCAATAAATTAAATTAAATTAAAAAAAGGTATTATAGATACAAGATGAAAATACGTATTTTGTATCTGTATTTCAGATACTTGTATCTCAAATAAGTCACATCTCTGCCCATCCAAGTATCCACTAATGCACTAATTACAAATACAGTGAAAAACAATGAACAGTTATCAGAGAAACGGTGACCATTAAATCTGTAAAATCCTTCAAGATCAAATCAGATTTGATACAATTTAGGATTCATGCAAGTGCTGATAAAATATTTTCAATAAAATTATTGAAATGTATTCACAAGATTGTTATGGAAGTAGAGAGATTTCATTTTTTTTTTTTCATTCAAAGTTTATAACGAATTTAAATTTAACAAATAGAAAACATCTTTATCTGACAATACAAATAATGATAAATTTTAAAATAACATTAACCTCAAGTATCAAGAATATTTTATCAGATATGAATAGCTCCAACACTGCAAAAAATAATGGGAGAAAAATGTATTTAAGGAGCAGTTTACAGTTTTTTTTAATTATTAAAAAAAAACTTTAAATTTCACTTATTGCCAATTTTGAAATAAACAAATACTTATTGATTATAAACTACGTTATCATAAAGACAAAGTAGTTTTACTTTCTATTTATCGACAACACACCAATGAATCTGAGGTTTTAATATGTAAAATGACCAATAGGTAGCTATATAAAAAAATCATTGCTTAGGCAGATTAATCACATTGCAATATGATGTAAATATAATAAAATATATACATTCATTCCATTTATAAAGGTTTGTAATTTGATAGTAAACTGTTATAAATCAAAAGTAAGTTAAATTTTTTAATTAAATACATTTTAAATTAAATTATATATTATAATATGGATTTCACTGGACTATATTATATAATATTTTATTTATGAAGCAAAAACCATTTTCCAGTCAGTTTTTATTTTTTATTTTCTACAAATACGTTTCGACTTTCTTAGTCATTTTCAACTTCTTAATTCCTTACTGGGATTTTCACAATAGGTCTGTATTTTAACAATATAAAAATTATCAACAACAATAATAATAAAACCATAATTACACCAATTGTCCTAAAGAAACTGAAATATTTAAGTATAGATACCTCTTATGATTGTCTATAATTTAAAATTATTTAAAACGTATTTGTAGAAAATAAAAAATAAAAACTGACTGGAAAATGGTTTTTTACTTCATAAATTAAATTAAATTATATTTATATCTGTAGCAATTTACTGAATTCAAAATACAAGTTATAAAGATAGATTGTATCTTTTTAGATTTTGATAAAGAATACTTCTGAATAGTAACTTTATTACCTGAAGATGTATTTTAAATTTTCAATAAGATTAAATCGTTCTATTCGTCTATCTAATCGTTCTAGAGTCCATTGATATGTAAATTTTTAGATATGACAGTAAAAATACTTTCATATATACATATACTAATACTTTTATATGGATATGATATATTAATTAATTATAATTTGTACTATCAGGAATTAATATATTAACCAACAAAGTTTGTAATTGAATAATATATTAGACTCAAAAGATAAAGAAAAAATTTCAAATATTAATCGTTAAAAACTATGGACTTTTTTCATGTAGTTTTATGAGCACCTCTGCAGAAATTAAGAAAACACTTGATTGAAATGAAAAGAAAAAAAAGAAAAGATGCCTAAAATAGTGTGGAAAACAATGAATTACTATCCTCCCCCTGAGAAAATTTCTGCTTAAAAGTTTTCATTTAATGGAGTTAATTATTTATTGATGCTAACTGCAATAAAAGTCTTATCTTAATTAGAAACACTTACCATTAAAGTATAGGGTAATAAAGTGTGCAAGGCAATAACCACTGATAAGGGGGATAAAATTGTTTAAAAATATTTTAAGTTTTTTATAAAACAAATAAACATAAACATGTTAACAACATAAACAGTTAATACAATAAATGGATTAAAGGAGTCAGTTAAGAGTGTTACTTTGTACCATTAGCACTGAATAGCATTGAGTAACTGATTGCAAGATAATTCTCAAGTGTAAGCCATTATTATTATTAATTATAATAATAACATTTTAGTATCATATTATGATAGTGATAACATACAACTTTTATTATTTTATGCAGTGGACCATCTTGTTTCTTTTTATATCAGCAACTTTTCAACTACATATTTTGAAGAATGGATTCTAAGTAAGTTTTTACTTATTATTTTTTCATGAACTTGTGAACTAAAATTTATGTATATAATATATTCAATTATACTCTGGACTCATGTTATGTTTTCTAAACAGTTAAAAATAAATATTTACAAAATACTTATTAGTTTGATTTAATAATGGTAGTATATAGGCACATATGGATAGTGGTTTAGGTGCAATTTTATTGATCTCGAACTAAGTTTTTCTAGCAAAAAATAAACTTAGAGTAATCATTGTAGATGATTTTATAGGTTATATTTATTATATCATTTTGAGATGTTTAAATGAAATTTAGTGCAGGAAATTAAATTCAGCTTTTTTTTTCTCTTTATATTTTTATCAACACCTGTCAAATACAAATAATTGACAATCAGCAGATTGGCTGACAGGAAAATAATACAGAATGACATGAAAGGCATAAAGAAGAACAGTACCCATTGGCTTGATTAAATTTCCTACTGTAATAGAAAATTCAACTTAAAATAAGATTCACATTTATTATAATTATTTATTAGGTGATAATTATAAACATTAATTATTAAATTCAGCAGAGAACAACAAAATATGATGGAAGTGTTCTGCTAAAACTAAATAAATTAAAGTAACATTTTTTTTGTTAGTTGTAAAGTATTGATTAAATTCTTTGTAGCTAACATTCTACTTACACTTTTTCCCATTATTAAATGGAAAGGCTCTTGTTTATTACATTAAAAAAGCATATACAGAAATTATAGCTAAACTTAATCAAAAATTAATAATTCTGTTGTGTTTAAGTTATTTATTTGTAACAATGGGTCTTATCTCACTTGCAATGCTAATGTTCTAACTAACACAATTCATGTGTATTGTTAATGTTTATTAAATTTTAATGTTAATGTTTTATTAACTCAGTATTCATCCATACAACCGTGTATAATCAACCAAAACTAAATTCAAAATCAAATTCTACCCAACCATCAAGAATGTTGGAATTATTTTTGACCAAGCCTTCTCCTGGAAAAACCATATCTCTGAAATCTCCCTGTGTTGTCTCTGAACTGTCGACACAGTTTAGTGTTGTAACAAGCCACCGCACTCACTATTTGCCCTGAAGATGACCTACAAAGTACACGATTAATAAAAAATAAGTTTTGCTTATTTTTTGTGTTTTCATTAACTGCACCCCCTGACCAATTCAATCAATCAAAAAATTAAATAATTCTATGAAATCCATACACACACAGATATGTCTAATACAGGATACCAGCTAAAGTATGATAGTTTGTTTATAAATCAATTTCTTTGTTATTTCATTGTTCTAAATGGACTTGAAAATTATCTTTCTAGTACTTGGCAATAATTATTGGTTTGTTCTTGACAAATTAAAGAAATGTCAATATATATGAATAGAATAATATTAATTACAGTTACTGATTCAATTATAGTTTAATGAAATTTCTTCTGTGCATCTTATTATAAAAACATTATAAACGACTAGTTTTTAATATTTTGTATTATTATTTTTATGATAGCATTAATTTCGATTAGATTATTTTCTAGTACAATAACAAATTAATTATCAAGGATCGAATATTGAAGTGTTAAGTCACCACTGAACAGGCCATGTCTGTTGGGTCACACATTCTTTTCTTTACCTTCTGGCCATTTTTCTTTCATTTTTTTTAGTGAAATCCTTTATTATAGTTAGTAACATGTATGCTTAATTTTACAATAACAGAATCTGAGCCTTTTTTTACTTATTTCAAGAGAGATAAAAAAAAAAAAAATGTTTAAACCAAACATCTCAAGTTTTTTTTTTTTCCTACAACTAGATAAGTAAGTGAACTCTAGAATTAAAAATAATTATAGTAACAAGAATATACGAGTGACAAAATGAAATCGAGAACACGCACTAAAAAACAAGTCACGAATAGTAGGCCATTTTATAAATATTTGATAATGTTTTGTGAATACGCTAATTTCGCTCATCTAGAACGGAAGGAGGAAAAAAAAATGTGTTTGTTTAAAGATAAGTTCTATAGTGTATAAAACCTACACCAGGCGTTTCCCATGGCCAACAAACATGTTTTTATGTAAATAAATAGTCATTATATATTTACTTATATTTAATCATTATATACTTTGGTTATTATTCCGAAGGTTGTCGCTTCGAGTTGAGTCGCAAGAGTTGTAATAAAGTTGTAACAAGAGTTGAATTACAACACGCTTTAACTTTTCATCCCTTCTAATATTTTCCAAGAATATTAATAATTTTCAAGAACGAGTTATCATGAGCTTTAGTATAGAAAAGAGAATGTAATTATGGGAAATGTGTATACTTCGGTAATCATTTCACCAAGAAATGAACGTTTCAACAAACATATACCATCTATATTATCATCATACTTAGTAAAGTCAGTTGAAACTTTTATTTCTTGATGAAATTATTACCGAAATCTACTCATTACCCAAAACTACATTATCTTTTCCATACTAAAGCTACCGATAACTTGTATTTTTGGAAAATGTTAATAATAAAAAGAATATACAGTTAAAACTTGTAAGTCGAATTGAAGCGACAATCTGCGGAACAGACGCCACTACTTAATGTTTTGATATTCTAAAAACAGGTGAATTTCGGTCAATTTGGATTCAATTCTCAATCTGCTTACCGAGTTGCTAGTTTGAGGTTTCACACCTTAGATTTAGGATTATTTCAGCCTCTAAATTTTTTTTTTAGGGATAGAAAATGTCTAGGGTATTATTTCGTTGTTTTTAATTTTTTTTTAATTGTTAATTATTTATTTTATTGCTAGATAACTTCGCCATTTTTTTTCTGTAAACGTACAAATCATGACAATGAAGAAAGAAAGGTTATAAAATAACCTCCATTAAAACAATGTGACAGCTTTAATGAACAGACAGTAATGCATAATTTAATGATTCCTAAGTGTCAATAGTATAATTTCGACTAGTGAAATTTCTTGGAATCCAAAATTATGCCAAATAAGTACTCTAGTTTAAAATAAATACGCATTGCCTTGGAAAACCTCCAGAAAGTTATCATTAAAAAGGTTATGCATTTACCTTGTAAATGGTTACATTAACCTGATATAGTTTCAGATTGTGATGCCATTAAATTGTTGATTTCTTATATCGCGGTACAAGAATGTAAGATCATTAAAACATAACGAAAAACTATTTTAATGTATTTATAATTGTTTTCTGAAGTCCATTAAAGTCTATATGTATAGTTTACTATTGTGTATAATAAGTAGTGTTCATTTCTATTTAACTTTTGGTATGTGTTCCAGCAGGTTGTCGCTTTGAGTTGAGTTACAAGTTTTAACTGTTCTATTCGTTTCATTTTTAATATTTTCCAAAAATAAATATAAAGCTTGCGTATACAAGTAATCGTGAGCTTTAGTATGAAAAAGAGGATGTAATTATGGGTAATTAGTGGATTTCGGTAATCATTTCATCAAGAAATCAATGTTTCAACCAACACTTCGAAGTATAGGTGATATATTTTTTATAATTTTTGGTCAATTGTTTTGATTTTTAAATATTTTTATTTTAAAGAGAAAAGATATGCCCCCGGCCGGGATTTGAACCCGGATCCTCTGTCTCTCCGCAATTGATCTCTGAGGCAATCCGCAATTATCTAATTACCCAATTATCTAAATTTTTATATCAGGTACTTATAATAAATTATATGAGAAAAGGTAAATGGTTAAAATTGTTGGATTTAGAAATTAAAATTAGGCCTAGGGTTAAAATTGGATTTGGGTGAAAAATTATATTAGATTGACGTTAAAATTGTTGGATTTACGCAAAAAATGAGATAGTTATGATGAAAATGAGATAATTTTAGGGAGGAAGTGAATTTGTTGAATTAATAGAGGTAATAAGTTAAAATTGCCAATTTTAGAGAGAAATTTATGGTTAAATTGTGTGAATTTAGGGCAAAATGCAGGGTTGAAGTTGGAAGATTAAGGGAGAAAATGGGAGGGTGGGAAGTTATTTTATATCAAACTTAAACAGTGTTGAAATATGAAGAAATGAAAATGGAAGACAATTATTGATGTTGACAGAATAATTTAGATAGAGGTAAAAAATAAAACTTAAAGTATCCCATAGTTAGCCCACAATATATTTATTTTTAAAAAAATTAAATTTCATTTTAAATATTATTTTTTTAAATTAAATTTTTTTTTTTCCTTTTTTTTAAACTGGATTTATTGTAAATTTCATCTTCGAGAAAAAAATCTGCTTCCAGTCAATTATTTTATTGTTTTATAAAACAAAACGTTTCGACACTATGGTGTCATTTTCAATTATTTCTTTTTCTTCATTCCTTAACTGGAAAGTCAATACTTTTAAAAATAATTTTTAAGGAGATCTCTAGTCCTCCATAGTCAAAAATTATATTGCATTACTCTACTCAATTTACTCAAGTAATGCAATATAATTTTTTGACTATGGAGGACTAGAGATCTCCTTACAAATTATTTTTAAAAGTATTGACTTTCCAGTTAAGGAATGAAGAAAAATAAATAATTGAAAATGACACCATAGTGTCGAAACGTTTTGTTTTATAAAACAATAAAATAATTGACTGGAAGCAGATTTTTTTCTCGAAGATTAAATTTATTTTTGTAATAGTCGAGCAGAGCAGCTCAGTGGTAAAGTTTTGAGTTGCCATGCCCAATATCCTGGGTTCAAATCCCGTTGCCGGCAGGATTTTTATTCAATCTCTTAATACCCTCTTGTGGCTCTCTCAGCAACTTTTTGAGTTTTGTCTTCATAAGGGAGTACTCATAATAAGAGGGAAAAATCTGGCGTTTGAGCTTAATCTGGGAGAAATCACCTCCCTACTCAACCGTTGTCCATGAAACAGTACAGTATCTAACAGACCCTTCACGGGTTCTAGTGGTACAGTTTTTTTTTTTTTGTGATAGACTATGAACCTAATATAAACTAAGACATTTGTTTAAAAAATAAAAATAAATTCAAAAATTAAATTATCTAGTCACTCTATAAAGGAAAGATTTTTTTTATCTTCATATAAATTGGTGTTTGTTCTGATCTGGCAACATTGCTAACTTTTTTTTAGGATGTCAGAACTTATTTCTTTCTTTTGATAGACGGAATTGGTTTAAACGTAATCTTTCCCTCTCTTCTTCTCAATATTATAACATTAATTATTCAATTAAAGAGTAAACACTTAAAAACATATATATTCAGTAGATACTAAATAATTTATTAAAACTATTCAATATTCGCCGAAATTTGTTTCAATATTAACAGCTAGAGAGCGCTAGTAGTAATTTACAACAGCTTGAAATAAATAACTTAATACATCAAACATAAATATAAATCGATTGGAAACAAAGCTAATCCCAAATATCGCTCTTATGTTTCTCACAAGAAATATTTCAATGTACACACAGTTTTCTAAGTAAAAACAAAATAGTTTGCTCTATATAAATCCGAATTCTCAGAAAATGAAATAGAATGCTGCGTGAAATGTATATAGGGAGATTTATCAAGTGAGCAGCGTGGAGGTTCGATGTGTCCCCGAGTCATGACGACATTGTTTCAAACTCTGACAAGTCCTAACAAATGGATGCAAACCTGACACACCAACTCCTCTTGAGTGGTTAACCTTCTACTTCTTAGGGCACGGCTTTAACCTCCATTTTGAATAATACCTTCATCAGGTATAAATTAATTCATTAAACAATAATGGTGTAAATATACACAATAAATAACTTTTAATGTGAAATAATGTCATATATGTATCTATACAAATTATAAAACAAAGTCCTCGGCTGCTTGTGTTCGCGGTAAACTCAATAACTACTGCACGGATTTTCATACGGTTTTCACCAATATATAGAGTGATTCACCAGGAAGGTTAGGTATATAATTTGTCGAGGTTTTGTGTAAATCGGTTGGAATATAAAGATAATTTTGTCGGAAATGTTGGGAAAAGTATAGCCTCCAGGGAGGTTTCATCGATGGTACTACCCAATCCCTTTGTCATATAACGAACCAATGTCTGGCGGTGTATTGCTCTTTTATAGATCTACAAAAAAGTCAGAGATAGCATATATCTATCTTTTAAGGACAGCTTACTATACCTATTTTATCTTCTAAAAAATTGATTGTATTAGGAAAGCTGTTTAGATGAGTTCAATATTAATCCTTATCAACATACATACTTTAGTTACCTTAAGCATTTCATGCGCATTATTAGAATATTTTATACCATATAATTTAAATGAGTATCTTATGGGTTATCGCAAAAACGTACCGCCCAAGAAATATAAATTAGTATATAAAAAAATACTTTGTTTTGTTTTTATGTTTATAATATCTCCATAATAAAATGCATTAGACAGAAAAAACATGTGGGCATAATATGTATTACTACCCGTGCAAAACCGGGGCGGATCGCTAGTATATAATATGAAATAATGTATATATATATACTATATAGTGATATAGTGGGCTTAGGCTAACTAAGAGATACTTATAGTTTTATCTAAAGTATTTAGTCAACGTCAATAAATGTCTTCAATTTTTATTTCTTCATATTTCAACATTGCTTAAGTTTGATATAAAATAACTCCTCTCAATTTGTCACTAAATCTACTTACTTCAACCCTGCATTGCCCCCAAAATTCACACACTTTACCCATAATCTTGCTTAAATTTTCCTCTAAATCTGACAATTTTAACATATCACCTCTCTTAATTTAACTTATCCACTTCCTACATAAACGTATATACTTTTTCCCAAAATTCAACAACTTTAACCAAAAATTTATCTAAATTTTACCTCTAATCCACCTACTTAAACCCTACACCTAAATTTGTTTTCCTAAATCCAACAATTTGCACAAAATATAGCACTATTTTTGAATAAAAAAAAAGTAAAATTTGTTTGTCAGCTCCGACGCTCGACTGTAGTTTACTCCTTAAGAACTATTATTGCGTAGATTATGTAAAAAGAGAGTAAATGAAAGCATTTAAAAAAATAATCAACGCATATATTTATAAATATTTATTCATATTATTAACATCATTCCAATGAAATATATAACATCAACTATTTCACATAACAATAATTTTTTAAAATATTTTTGTATAAATCATTCTTGATAAGATTTGTTTATTCTACCATGAACATTAGACATTGAAGATGATTTTGAACAGTATTTAGTCCGTGAATAGTTTTATCATCATTATTAAACTATTGGACTGTTATTTCAATATAGAGAATGCAGTGAAATAAGATTTAAGGCATTTTTCTTATAAACTACAATTTTATTATTTATTAAACAAACCTAAAAGACATAAAAAGTCATTATTTTATGTAATAGAAAATGCTCAATATCTCAAAACAATCCTCATATTTTGATATGGTCACAAATTTATTACGAACTTAGCTTGGATTTCTAGAATGATATGGAGGTACCTCTGCTAAAACATTAAGTACCTGTATCTGCTAAAATATTATAATAAGTATCTGCTAAAATATTAAGTAGTATAATTAAATGTAGAGTTGAAAAATTTGTAAAATGGGGGTCGGTCTGCCGTTAGGTACACAATTAAATCGACTGCTGTAAAAATTGTATAGTGACTATGTGAATATCAGTGCTCCTCCCTTTATTTTTCTCTCTCACACACACATAAAGAAATTCAAATTTCGGCCTCATTGAGAGAATTAATATTTTTTTTCGTGTTACTTAAGAATTTTCTAAACAGATAAAATATAAATGACTAATAAAACAGGTGAAGACATTATTGAATAAAATTCAATCTTTGTATGAACATTTTTTTTTGTTATATTTTACTCATTAAAAACAGGAACTCATGAATCCACCGTATAATTTATTTTCGAAATTGAAGTGGATTACTTTTATTGTTCAAATAGGACCCGTGGGCTGCTGACCCATGTTATAGATTTTAAGTAGTTAATTTGGTAATTATTCCGCGGGTCGTCACTTCGAGTTGAGTAACAACAAGTGCTAAGTTTTCATTCGATGCCTTAATTAATATTTTTCAATAATACAAGTTATCATGAGCTTTGTTATGGAAAAGATAACGTAATAATGGGAAATACGAAGTTTTTAATTTGAGACTGGTCTATTTGGTACAGCATGTAATTTTAGCGTATTGTATCAAGTTATATAAGAAATAAATATTAAAAAAAAAATACCAAAGTATATGCATTTCCCATAATTACATCACCTTTTCCATGATAAAGCTCACGATAACTTGTATTTTAGGAAAATATTAAAAAATAAATCGAATAAACAGTTAAATTTTGTAACCCAACTCGAAGCAACAACCTGCGTAACAGTATCCTTAAATTACTCGACTCGTTTAAATTTCTTCCCTCTCGTATTTTTGTCACCAAATTACCAGCAATTAAAAATAAATGAACAAAAATAGAATAAAATTTAAAATAATAATTGCAAAAATGGAGGTTCGAGCCGCGCCCTGTAAGTAGCTTGCATCAGCTCTTCGTAACGAAGAGCCAGATGATCACTGCTCACGTAACGTGAGCAGGAGCAGGTCTCTCCTACCAACATCCTTGCGCGTGGGGAATCATGGTTTAAGGAGAGAAGAGAGGAAACTTAAAGCTGTAGGATCACTGTAACAGTATCTTCACAACTTGTTATGCTCTCCTGCGCACCGCGGGGCGTCTTTTCATGACTCACGGGCGCTTCGTACCTCCACGTTCCAATTTTTTTTTTTTTTTTTTTTTTTTTTTTTTTTTTTTTTTTTTTTTTTTTTTTTTTTTTTTTTTTTTTTTTTTTTTTTTTTTTTTTTTTTTTTTTTTTTTTTTTTTTTTTTTTTTTTTTTTTTTTTTTTTTTTTTTTTTTTTTTTTTTTTTTTTTTTTTTTTTTTTTTTTTTTTTTTTTCTTTTTTTCTTTTTTTTTTTTTTTTTTTTTTTTTTTTTTTTTTTTTTTTTTTTTTTTTTTTTTTTTTTTTTTTTTTTTTTTTTTTTTTTTTTTTTCTTTTTTTTTTTTTTTTTTTTTTTTTTTTTTTTTTTTTTTTTTTTTTTTTTTTTTTTTTTTTTTTTTTTTTTTTTTTTTTTTTTTTTTTTTTTTTTTTTTTTTTTTTTTTTTTTTTTTTTTTTTTTTTTTTTTTTTTTTTTTTTTTTTTTTTTTTTTTTTTTTTTTTTTTTTTTTTTTTTTTTTTTTTTTTTTTTTTTTTTTTTTTTTTTTTTTTTTTTTTTTTTTTTTTTTTTTTTTTTTTTTTTTTTTTTTTTTTTTTTTTTTTTTTTTTTTTTTTTTTTTTTTTTTTTTTTTTTTTTTTTTTTTTTTTTTTTTTTTTTTTTTTTTTTTTTTTTTTTTTTTTTTTTTTTTTTTTCTTTTTTTTTTTTTTTTTTTTTTTTTTTTTTTTTTTTTTTTTTTTTTTTTTTTTTTTTTTTTTTTTTTTTTTTTTTTTTTTTTTTTTTTTTTTTTTTTCTATCCCTCCTAGATTTTTATTTACAATTTTTTACAATTACAATTAACTTAATAACTACAATGCTACTATACAAAAAAATCCTTCTTTTACCTTGCGGTATTTTAAGGAATTACATGGGCTGAGCCCGCTGATGGCGGTTTATACTCTAACCGGCACGTGGCCGCTGGCTTTATATAATACAAAACGGGGAGGGACCGTTATGCGGGATTAGGAATAGTAGGAAGAAGAAAGAGGAAGAAGGAAGAAGGAAAAGGAAATAAGGATAAGGACAAGGGAGTCCTCACCCCATCCCTAGATCATTGAGAGCACATCGACCAAGGGGACACTGCCCTGCCATTTCCCGGGTATGGGAGGTGGTTTAATATCCCTAAAGAGGGGGTTCGCACAGGCCTTCAGCCCATCAAAGAATTTGATGTGCCGCCGACCTATGTACTCAGGCACCGAGGGGAGCCGAAGCTCCTCCCGGATCGTGGTGTTACGTGCCCTCTCGAGCGATGTGCCTCGTACTACTTTCCTAAGGATGGAGTTCTGTAATGCTTGGAGCTTGGTTATTGTGGTTTTAAAGAGGTGCCTCATAAGCGGAGCACCATAGAGCATCGTCGGCCTAATTATAGATTTATATATCTGTAGTTTTAACCGAAGAGAGAGCTGCGGCGATGCTAACAAATGGTAGAGCCTATACGATTTTAGTCGGGCTAACTTCAATCTCTCCAGGGCGTGCTTTGAGAAGGTTAAATGCCTATCAAAGCGTACACCGAGGTAGAGGATTGAAGTAGAGAGACTTCTGTCTTCACCGTCTATGTTAAAAAGTTTAGGCAAAGCCTTCTTGTGGTTCGTCTGGAACGACATCACGATGGCGTCCGTCTTAGACGGATTCACCCTGATGCCATTCAGTTTCAGTTCTTTGACTATAGTCTGTGTCACAGTCTGTGCCTTTTTAAGGGCATGTGGGGCGTTTACGCTGGAGGCATAAATCCCTATATCATCGGCATAGGCTGCTACCACTGCTCCTGGATGCTGTATTGCGACCACGGGTGCTGTGAAAATCACAAACATCAGCGGTCCCAATACAGAGCCTTGAGGTACTCCACAGGTGGTGGTGCTAGAAGTCGAATAGTCACTGCCGACTCGTACGACGTATGACCTTCCGCTAAGGTAGCTTCGGATCAAACGGCACAGCGAGGCGGGGAAACTAAACTCTTCCAAGCGTCGGAGTAACAGCTCATGAGACACACAGTCAAAGGCTTGGGTGCAGTCCAAGGAGATGAAGGCCGTAGCTCTGTTCATGTGCATATGCTCTATGGCGTGCGCTTGCAGTTTGGCCAGATGATGATCACAGGCGACTCCTCTCTGAAACCCAGTCTGCTCCGGCGGGATGATCTCGTGTTCTCTGCAGTGCTTCGACATGTGATGGTGGACCAGTCTCTCGAAGATCTTACTCATGTGAGAGAGTAGGCTAATCGGCCGATAGTGCTCCGGCAGAGCCCCACTCTTCCCTGGCTTGAGTAGCGGCACTATGACAGCTTGTTTCCACACATCAGGAAAGTATGAGATCCTCATGCAAGTGTTGAATATGTTCAGTAGAAAGGCTTTACCCTTCCTAGGAAGCATCTTCAACATTACATAGGGAATTTCATCCATTCCTGAGGCTTTGTTACCTTTAGTGCGTCGTAGCACCGACTCAAGCTGGCCGAAGGTGGAGAATATCGCTTTCTCGTTGGGGCACGGGAGCGGTCCTTCGGGAATCTGTGGTGCATCTAACAGCCGAGTAGCCTCCCTCTCCTCATAAGACTTAGCCAGAAGTTCAGCCTGTTCCCCGGGCGTCAGCAGGTTGCCTCCGGAGGACATGAAAACGCCTCTCCTCTTAGCTACATGGGTCTTGACGAGTCGCCAGAACTGACGAGGGTCGTCGTGAGTCCGTCGCAGCTGCTCATGCCAGAGGGATGTCTTCCAGTCTCGCATGAGGCTGGCTATCTGCCGGGTCATCGCATTGATGGCCGGTTTTAGTCCGTAGTCACGAGAGCGCTGAAAAACATTCCTCAGGTTATTACGCTGTTTAATAAGAGCCAGAATGTGTTTCGGAGGTTTCCTGATGGCGTTGGGGAGTGGGCTGAACTTCGGGATACTCTGGTCCGCCGCGGCTTGTATGGTAGTGGTGATGACCTCCACCGCTCTGTCCACCTCGACCTCTGTACTCATATGGGCGATCGTGGGAAGGTCCTCCCCAATACTGGCCCTGTATCCTTTCCAGTCGGCTTTGTGCAAAAGGTACTTGCTCGCAGGCGGGGCTGCGGGGGTACCTCCGAAAGTATAAAGCACGGGCCGGTGATCCGACGGTCCGAACGGAAGCGCAGTGCAAGCCGTTACGGTGTGCGAATCCCTGGTAAGGAGAAGGTCCAGTGTTGAGGTCCAATCGGGTCGGGCTGCATGCCGGAAAGTATGCACTCCGGGGTGAAAGACGCACATCCTAGTCTTAGTGATGGCAATACCCAGTGTGTCGTTACCAGCGCACAACCAGGCAGTGTGCTTAGCATTGAAGTCTCCTAGGACTATGTGTCGGCTCACAGTCTGAGCATGCGCTAGTAACGACTTTGTAGCTGTGTGCACAGCTCTTGGTCTCCTATAGACACAGCTGAACGTGAAACGGGTCTTGAACCGTACGTCAACTGTGACTATGTGAGTACCATTGGTCGGACACACTGGGTTAGGAATACTCCTAGAGGGCACATCATTTCTGACCAGGATGGCGACGCTCGCTTGTATCCCCGGTGCACATTCTTCCCGGTACACAGTGTACCCCCGTATGTACAGGCGTCTCGAGGCGGGCAGCATGATGTCAGTCAGCGCCAGTACCGATGGCCGGTGTTGCTGCAGCAGAATCTCGATCTCAGCCAGCTTGGGAAGCAGACCTCTGATGTTATAACTGATGACATGGTGCTCAGTCATGTCTTCGGGTGTTGTCAAATGCCACGGAGACCATCTTCATCATCATCTCCATCATAATATGCATCTTGTCCAGAAGAGCTGTTAGGAGGGCTTCTGTTCTTGAGGCTGGCTGCTGATGGAGGTCTGTTCCTGGTGCTGGCTGGTGCTGGAATGAGCTGGGAGCAGACTGCGTTCCAGGGGGTATGCTGTGGTGGGGATGAGGGTGGGGGGTAGGAGTAGGGTGGGGATGAGGGTGGGGATGAGGGTGGGGGGTAGGGGTAGGGTGGGGATGAAAGGTAGGGGGGGAGGTGGTAGAGGAGTGGGGTTGTGGTCCCTCACCTGATTGGCTCGGCTGTGCTGGGCTTCCTCCTAGTAGGGATGAGTAGCTCGTTCCCTGTGTCACCCGCTTGGCTGCCATCTTCTTCCTTGTCTGCTCCACCAGGTTCTTCCTTTTTGGGCAGTCTTTGTGATAAGCTGGGTGATCACCCTTGCAGTTTTTACACTTGGCTTTTTCCGGTTTTGTTCTTAGCGTACATTCGCTCAGGAGATGGTGGTCACAGCACCATGCACAATACTTAAGGTGGTCGCAGTACGCAGCAGTGTGACCAAATTCTTGGCACTTATAACATTGTGTAGGGCCTTTACTTTCTTTAAAGGTCACGGGGTGAAACCGTACGCGACCAGCTGTTCTCAGCTTCCTTAATTGCTCAATTGTCACTGTATGGTCGGTCATGAGTAATAGTCCTTCAGTGGGGCGGAGAGCTCCCCGGTCGTCCTTCCTCATAAGCTGTTTGACCGACTTAAAACCTTTAAGACCGGCCGTAAGATCATGCTCCACTTCCGATAGGTCGACATCCAAATCGTACCCATACAGCACGAACTTTTTGCTACGTTTTGTTCCTCGCGGAGCAAAAGTATGAAAATATGTGTCTTTGTTGCCTCGTAGTATTCCCACGGCGGCAGCATGGTCACTGTCTGAAGTCAGGTACAGCCTCAATTCCTTTTCTGTGGAATTCATAGCGAAGTTCGTTATGTTCTCCGCGATGAGGGCCGCTTTCAGTTTCATCTGTCCGCAAGGTGGGCTGATTATGATAGGTGGAGGTCTTCTGTTCTTTGCAGGCAGAGGCGCTGAACTAGGTTGGTCCGTAGCACTGGTGCTGGCTAGGACTGAATATTTGTTGGCCACAGCAGTTGGTGCAGGCTTATAGACTGCTGGCCTGGGCCCGAGAGACCTTTTCTTATTTTTGTCCTCCACTAGCTTGAAGCCGTCTTCAGCGGCTCCTTGCTCCGGGCGTTCTGTCTCCATGTTGGTTACTTCGGTCGTATTGGACGTCATCTTAGGCAGAACCATGGGCACTGACGGAAACGACACTACGATACCACTAGACACACCGAACCGGACGGACCGTAACGGCGGCACTACGTGTGAGATAGGTGGGGGACTTGCCAGCGCAAGGCTGCCCGTTTGGCTGTCAAGGTTTATTCCACGAGATAAGCGTGGACCTTTTCAGCATAAGGCGCAAGCTGAGCAAGTGAGCACAATTCACTAAGGAACACTTAAGTATCTTCAGAGCAGGTCCTTCCTCTTCCACTGCTGGCTCATATGACGTTCCAATTTCGACATTGAAGGGTATATACAGTACATGTTACCTTCAATTCCGTCATCCGAGATGTTTACTTATGTCTTATCGCATTCCACTGTTTACGCCGCGAGAATATTTTGAAAATTATTCGAAAACATATAAAAATGAAATAGTCATTAGTTGAAACCGAAAGTTTGTTTAAGAATAATTTTTTATTATCTTTCTTACGGCAATAATATTCCTGAGAACGAACATTGAACCGAACTACTAGCGCTACCTGGCTAGTAATTGTACAATGAACAACTGTCATTGATCCAACCTTACCTTATTTTTGAGAAAATGTAGTCTTTTTTTCTACTAAAAACATTGTTAATAAATCTTTCCGTACTTTAATTTCAACTTATCCGATTGAAGATATTTATTTATTATTTTTAAATATCCAAATTGTCTTTTGTTTATAGTTTTGTCATGTATTTAATAAATACATAAAAAGAAAAGTAGGTGTAAACACATTGAAAAATAAAAATGTTTGTTTGTTTTCTTACAAAACAAATTATAACAGAATTGTATATCTTTGAAAAAATTATATTGGCACAGTAATCTCTTTTTGAGTTAGTTGATTTTAATAAAATTATATTTATGATGTCTATATCATTAAATATATATCATTTGATATATGTTTTCTTGATTGTTAATGATCTCTAGTTATGTTGGCCAAAGGGCTAAGAACTATATTTACTATTATTACCAAATTACTACTCTCGTTACTATATTTCTGCTCTTTCTTCTGATAATTTTCTTCTTTCACCTAGAATTCCGTTATTGCTCACACATCCTAGGATTGCAATTGAAATAAAATTTTTCCCTTTGGACAAAATATAAAGCCTGTTATGGAGATGGTTTAAAATATGTCCATAAAATGTTTAACTCACAATCTCTGTGTGTTGAAATAGTTTGTTGATTTGAATAGAATAAAAATTAATCTGTATTTAGGGACTATGTCCCTTGGGAATAACAAAGCAATATCTACAGACATTATAAAAGGGAAAAAAACAGGAATGTAATTCATGTAAAATGTTATAGAGTTCCTAATAAAAAAAAAAAAAGAAAAGAGTTACCTTAAACAAAAAATCTTACTGCTATTATCCTATTAACACAGACCCTTTTAACCTTTTATTCATTATGTCATCATGCTTTCTTTGGAAACAAGAATGTTTTCTAGATTAAATTGATGCTATCTATGCTACCATCTTTAGTATTAAGGTGCTAACGTGCTCACTAAGCTGCACATGCCATTGAGTATGAGCTATGCCAGGGATGGAGCCATCTTATACTTAAAGGGCGCGGCTTGAACCTCCATCTTGCCTAAATGTGATGTGATAATTTATTTCGTATTTTGTCCAATAAAATTTCTCTTAAATTAAGTTAAAAAATATAGAAAAATTTGTTATATTTATTTTCCGACAGCTTTGAAGTATAAATAAAAGACTGTTCACAAATTGAGGGAGAACTCAGGTGGCACAGAATTATAACCTTAGTCTCCTTACTATCCTTTAAAACAGCAAAATCTTCACTTGGAGTCTTACCAACTTATTATTTTTTAAATATATAAATTTGTTTAATCCATCTATTATTATAATAAGTTACTTTATAAGATACGCATTATATTCTGAAACTCTTGGAATTTATTGAGTAAAGTATAGTCTCGCTGAATACTTTTTTTGTGGAAAACAGCTTTCGATTTGGCATTTCTTCCCTTTCAGAATGTTCAATCTTATAACAGAAACCTTGAGTGCAGGAAAATAACAAAAGTAAAATTCATTACTTGTAAAGGCACAGATTTATAGGATATAACTATATGCACAGACAGATAGACATACACGAATGCACACAGGCTAAACAAAAACAACATAACAAAGGGCATATACCAACATGATCATAACTGTTATATTACGTTGTTGGCTATCTATAATACAATACTTAATATACAAATTATATACATCAAGTGGAATTACTTCAACAGAATCTGTGTTTGCAGTTTACAACAGCATATTGTAAATCAAAATGAGTTAAGAAAGAAACTAAAGGTGCTTGTTCAGAGGGTGAACAGTGCTGAAGGTTAATGGATTGGTATAAGAATGCATGGAGGAAATATTGCCTATGGAAGGGAGGGAAAAGTCACTTAAACTGAAATAATTTGCTAGAATACACAAAAATCACATGCTGTACCAAATAGACCAATCTCAAATTATAATCAATTAACATTGGACAAAATTAAATGTAGATATCTGTAAAGAATCATAATATTCAATGAAAGAAAAAATATACAAAAAACTTTCAAAAAAAAAATTAATAATAATAAAATAAACAAAAATTGTAACTACAAAAACAAAAACAACATAACAAAGGGCATATACCAACATGACTATATGTAACTATACATTCTTAATAACAGACTGGACAAAGTCCCAGCTCTACTTATTAGTTGCAGTGCCTGACTATGGCTGGAACTCACCCAGTTTTTTTAAATGTTAATCTCCAAATAAAAGGTAGAGAGTTATACTGACTGAATGATGATGTAAAGTATATATATCGAAAATGACCACTCGTCTGTCGAAACGTCTTCATATAATGAATAAATGAATCAAGTGACTTGTTTGGACTAAACGTTTTTGTATTTTTATACACCAAAAAAAAAAGTCTTAATAACTTACACACACACACACACATATATATATTTATAAACAATAAAAAGAAAAGAAAAGAAATTGGTATTCTGTAATAATATATGTTTTGTTCTTTTATGTGGATACTGCTTTGTACTATTTTTTGTATAGTTCCCAATATTTTTTATAAGTGGATTTTTTTGTGTTCACACTTGAAAAATAATTTTAGAGAAGAATTGGTCGACTGTATCTTCTAATTTAAGGAAGAAATAGTTGGGGGTGCAGTCAAAGAAAACACCAAAATAAGCAAAACTTATTTATTATGTGCAAAACTTATTTATTATTTGACTTCATTCAGAGCTCGCCTAGCTGCCTCGTGTTTTATTCGCCCTGAAGATGGCCTACATTGTAGGCCGAAACGTCGGCACATAATAAATAAGTTTTGCTTATTTTGGTGTTTTCTTTGACTGCACCCCCAACTATTTCTTCCTTAAATTGAAAAATAATTGTTTACATTGTTTGTTGATGAATATACTAATATAAGGTATAGCAAATTCTTTATGCATAATTTTAAGTTTAGTGTAATATGCATAATTTCCAGCAATTCTAAGGCATTTGTTTTGGATTATTTGTTGTTCTTTATAATTGGTTTTAGACATATAACTAAATATTGAGCATGCATATGTTAGTATAGGTCTTAAGCAGGGTTTACATAATAATAACTTATTATCTGTGCTTGGTTTAGAATTCCTGTTAAAGTATGGATATATAGGACACAGAGCCCTGTACTTCAGTAATTGTTTCATCAAGAAATAAAAGTTTCAACTAACATTTTGAACAGATGATATATATTTGTTCAAACGCTCACATTTCTAGAAGATATGATTATCGAAGCATACACATTTCCCATAATTACGTTATCTTTTCCATACTAAAGCTCGTGATAACTTGTATTATTGAAAAACATTATGTAAGGCATCGAATGAAAACTTAGCACTTGTTGTTACTCAACTCTAAGCGACAACTCGCAGAATAATTACCAATTTAAGTACTTAAAATCCAGAACATGGGTCAGCAGCCTCCGGAAACTATTTGATATTTTCAAGTGACCCACTTTGATTTTGAAAATAAATTAAACGGTGGATTCATGAATTCCTTCAGTTTTTAATGAGTGAAATATAACAACTTTTTTTTTTTGTACAAAGATTAAATTTTATTCAATAATGAATTCACCTTTTATTAATGAACTCTAGTCATCTTTCTTAACGGTCACCTGTGGTCTAGTGGTTAGCGTAACAAACTACTAAGCCCAAGATCGTGGGTTCGCAGCCCGGCAGGTGGTCCTAGGATTTTTTTAAGTGAGTAAAAAATCCTTAGTTACGCTGTCCTTTGGAAGGGACATTAAACGGGGGTCCCGAGCCTGTACGATGTCAGGTACTCGTTAAAAATACCTATCCTAATTAAACCTGGATAGGCAAAATTTAGAGCTCCCACTGTAGCATCGTCCGATTAGCCATAGCAGCATAAAGTGACGTTAAATGAACAAACAACATTGTCATCTTTCTTTAAAAAAAAAGTGTGGAAAACATTTATATTTTATCTGTTTCAAAATTCTTAAGTAACTCGAAAAATTTTTTTAATAATCACTGAAGCTGAAACTTGAATTCCTTTATGTGTGTGTATAAGAGAAACATAAATGGAGGAGCTCTAATATTCACATATTTATTATACCATTTTTACAACAGTCTATTTAATTGTTTACCTAACGGCGCACCGACCCCCCACTTTACGAAGTTTTCAACTGTACATTTAATTGTACTAATTAATATTGTAGTACTTAATGTTTTAGTAGAGGTACCTCGATATCATTTTAGAAATCCAAGATTGTTTTGAGATATTGAGCATTTTGTATTAAATAAGATAATGACTTTTTATTTCTTTTAGGTTTGTTTAATAAATAATAAAATTGTAGTTTATAAGAAAAATGCCATACATCTTATTTCACTGCATTCTCATTCTCATTGAAATAACAGTCCAAAAATCCAAATTTTCGAATAAGATATAGTTTCTTTTATTTTTTATATAGGTGTTTACCAATTTTTTTTTTTTGGAGTTTAATCCTTAAGAAACGGTTTTCATATTTAGGCCACGGTATGAAAATTTTATGAGGAGTAAATCAAGCGTTTGGCCCCTTACTTTAAAGATTCATACTTCTTTCTCGATAAGATTGTATTATTTTTTTTACATAACAAATAGAAATTAAAAGTTAAGTTCTGGTTAAATTAATAATAATAATTTAATATTTTAATTGGTATTGTTCAGAATATTAAGACAATACAGAAGATCTATCTGCACTTGGTAAATTTACTGCTACAATCAATAAAATTGTGATTATTGTTCAAAAATAAAGTAAAAACACTACTAATGCATGCTTTTTTCGTATTAACCTTGCCCATAAATGCTCTAAAGAAGGATATTTGTTGATGGGATGGTTAAAATTAAATTTAAAACCTTAAATTAAGGTTAAAAGCTTTGCTTGAACTAGTTAAGAAGATAAATATTTAACCTCAATGTTACCTTTGAGCTGAGATGTTTTTTATGTTTTGTTATTATGAGAATAGATTTACAAATGTTTTAAATGGTGAGGGAGGAGGTTTAGCCCATAAACTTTACAGTAAAGTATAAATATGTTGACTGCAACCCCCGTTTTAGCTTTTATATTATAGCTTCAAAATCATAATATTGAAATTTAAAAAATAAAAATCAAATAGCTTCATCACTGATTGAACTTCTTTCTAAGCTTCATCCTTAGACCAAGGATTATAATTATAATAATTATATTATTGATTATAATTATAATAAGGATTATAAGGAAACCAGTTTTAGTATGAAGTCATTTATAGTTGGTTCTTTCAAAGATAAAGACACAATGGATATTTGTTTATTCACTTAATGTCACTAAGTAAAATGTTTATAGTGTAAAGTAAATTTAATTTTCACTAAGTAAAGATGAAAGTATACACTTAGTACAATTCTTGAAAGATGAACTTCATTTAAACTTTATTTCTGGCTGATTACTAGGGACGACTAGGTATGGTACAACTATTGATGTAATGTTTTCACGATTCATAAACCTTGTAACTTCTGACGTACACGTATCGTATTTCAGTTACCACAAACCTATTGTCACAGTATTTAATAATGATGATAAAACTATTCACGGACTAAATACTGTTCAAAATCATCTTCAATGTCTAATGTTCATGGTAGAATAAACAAATCTTATCAAGAATGATTTATACAAAAATATTTTAAAAAATTATTGTTATGTGAAATAGTTGATGTTATATATTTCATTGGAATGATGTTAATAATATGAATAAATATTTATAAATATATGCGTTGATTATTTTTTAAAATGCTTTCATTTACCCTCTTTTTACATAATCTACGCAATAATAGTTCTTAAGGAGTAAACTACAGTCGAGCGTCGGAGCTGACAAACACATTTTACTTTTTTTTTATTCAAAAACAGTGCTATAAATTGTTGGATTTAGGAAAACAAATTTAGGTGTAGGGTTTAAGTAGGTGGATTAGAGGTAAAATTTAGATAAATTTTTGGTTAAAGTTGTTGAATTTTGGGAAAAAGTATATACGTTTATGTAGGAAGTGGATAAGTTAAATTAAGAGAGGTGATATGTTAAAATTGTCAGATTTAGAGGAAAATTTAAGCAAGATTATGGGTAAAGTGTGTGAATTTTGGGGGCAATGTAGGGTTGAAGTAAGTAGATTTAGTGACAAATTGAGAGGAAGGAAGTTATCTTCTATCTAACTGAAACAATGTTGAAATATGAAGAAATAAAAATTGAAGACATTTATTGACGACTAAATAATTTAGATGGAAGTATAAAATAAAACTATAAGTATCTCTCTGTTAGCCTAAGCCTACTATATATATATATATATATATATATATATATATATATATATATATATATATATATATATATATATATATATATATATATATAATTAATTAATTTTCATTTGAAATGTTCATTTTTTTAAATTAAATATATATTTATAATAGAACAGACCTTAAGATTAATTAAGATTAATATAAGTTTAAACAATTGAATGAAAAGCAAAAATTAAATTTCCTAGGCACTCCATAGATAATGTAAAGATTTTTTTATATTTTAAATAAATTAAACATTTAGAATTTTTAAGATTGAAATGTCAAGTAATAACCTGAAAGGATTTTTTTTTTTCTCAAAACAGAAAAGATTGAAGAATTCTGTGTTAGCACTTGATATCTAACATCATTATTTCATTTTTAATTAAAAGTTATTTATGATATACATACAAAAAATTATTGCATCCTAGCTCATGCATTTAACAGTTGTTATTAATTTATTCATTCTCTTAAATTGGATAATATCTTGTAATGATTTGTTCTTTTAATTTATTTTTTCTCATTTTTAATTTTTTTTTAAACACTTTTTGATTTGTATTATTGCCTTCTGTGCAGATATATACTATGTTTCTTTTTCTGTTCATGTTTGTTATTTTAAAGGGAATAAAGTATAAAGTTACTTTTATATTCTATTCTGATCATTAGCTCCATCGACCTGTTTTTGGTGAGAATTACTAAAACTACACAATGCATTAAGAGTAAATGTGAACAGAATTATCTCAAATGAAATTGCTTCAAATGAATATCTTATGATATTTTCTATTTTGTTGGTTGTTAAGAATAACATTCTTCAATTCTCATCTTACATACCATCAATTATATGGATTTCTTCGAACGTAGTCTTATATAATACAAAAATTTTGATTTTTTTGTTTTAATCAGGTACATTTCATTATTCCTTCTTCTTGAGTTGTCTTAAATAATAGTTGTGGTATGCATTATTTCTTATTGTTGGCGTTTAATTTACTATTATTCTGTTTTATTTTTCGTGTCCTCTTGATTATCTCCCTGATTACTGCAAGATCAACAATCTATACACAACTGTATGTTTTATATTCTGATGAATGGTATATGTTTTACAACAATTTATAATCCATATCGTTATACCAATAATTTATTTAATATCCAAAAAATATCAGAAATGAGTGTGGAATAAAGCAAAATGGGTTTCTTTGAATGTAGTCTTATATATTGGTTCAGTTATAAATATTTATATAATTTTTAATCATGTACATTTCATAATTGTTGAAATGTCTTCAATAGATTACATTCCATAAAATTGCAGATTGTTAGCATTTAATTCACTAATGTCATATTACATTCCTCTTTGTCCGATGAACAATTTTATTCCTTATCTTAAATAAGATCGGTTTAAATGTACACCATATGATATCTTCTATTTAGTTGGTCATAGGCTATTCAGAATATTTCTTTATAATTATATTATATTGTTATTTTATTATTTATTATATATATAGTCAAACATATCAGTCCAGATATAAATATTTATATATTTTTTTAATCATGTACATTTTATGATTTTTCTTTCTTGAATTTTCTAACATACATATAGTTTGTATTTAATTTACTACTGTTGTATTTTATTCATCCTTGCCTGCTGGACTATCTCCTTGATTACTGCATGATCAACAACCTATACCCAACTGTATTATGTTTAATAATTCCATACACTATGTATGGTTTTAACATGAATTATGATCCAAATTGTAATATCTATAATTTACTTCTATCTATTTAATATTCCAATATAAATTTTAATAAAGCATGTGTACTTAAGTCATTACGTTTATGTAATAAATTGTAATTATTATTTAAACTCACTTCAAGTTTAATTGTTTCAAATATTCTTTTATGTATAATCTTCTATTGGTAGAATTAATTAGAAAAATAAAATGAAAAGATTAGTATATTTTGATATTATAATGAGATATAGATCAGACCTTACAGAGAATGTAGCTGTTGTTCGGTATGGGTTTCATCATTCGTTGAAAGGCTGCGCTAGTAGTTCTGTTCAAGGATATAGTCTAAGGAAATTTCTGACCATTATCCAAATAAATTTGAATTAGCGTCTCTAACATGGAATTCTGTGAAACTTATTTGCACTTTCTAAATGTCAAGGGATATTTTTCTCAGTGTTTTAGGGGTATAAACAACTAAACGTCTTATATCATGAGTACACATCTCGAAATACGAAATAAAACGTAGGAAGTACTATATATACCACTGAGCACAGCTCATTACACGGGAGGTACGGCGTGTCCCTGAGTCATGAAACTCATGCCAGAACAGTCTAACGACTAAAACTCAAAGCGCCCTTAAATGGACAAGCAATTGCTACCCAACCTACTCACTGCAGTACGGTCACTTCTACTCAGAGGATACGACTTTGACCTCCTTTTGCCACAATTTTGGAATTTTAAATTTATACTCTTTGTTTAATCAGTTTATATTTTAATAACAGTTTAGATGTAGCACATCGTAAATAAAAAATATAAATCCCTTCACTTTACGATATTTTTCATGTTCTTCGTTTTATATTCCATCCTGGAACACTTATATATCAATTGTTTTGATCAGGACTTGAAATTGAAAAAGGTTATCATTTTTGCCTTATCGCGCCAGCAGTAGTAACGATTATAAAAACAAAAAAAATGAACAAATTTGAACATGTTATGAAATGAGCAGCTTAAACTCATATAAATTATAAAGTCAAGGTGGGACACGCAAGACCGCCTTATAGTACCCAACACAAACCTTATAGAGCAGTTCATTATTCCTTTAAGTCAGGCCTCGAGCACTTCCTAGTCTATACTTACTTCAACTGTGGTTATTTTAAAAACATATTAGTACCTGGATAAAATGAAGGCCAGAGAAGACTCAATATTTTAATAAATCCATTTATTCTTTAATCTCCAATTCAGCCATTTTCATGGATTATTACAACTGATGATTGTACTAACAAAAATTTAGAGCAACACCACTCACTAGTTATATAAGATATAACCATATTTGAATTAATATTCTATCACAGTACCTTTTTACCTATCAATATTAATACAGTATTTAAAAAAAAAAAATTATTTTCATTTTTATTTTATTTTATATAATTTGGTTTCTACATTTTTATAATTTTACAATTTTTATTTTTTACTTTTTTATTACCTACAATTTTTAGTTCGTAATTCTTATCATTTTCTACATTCACCCATATCATTTTTATCATTTCACATTCCTATTTTATATTCAGTTTTTATTTTTTATCTGTATTACCTTATTTTTTTACCTTTCAACACTTTCTGTTTTATTATTATTTTCTTCATGATGTGGGTTACTACCTTTTTGGCACTTCCTAGTTTATAGTATACACTCATACATTTTAACCTTCATAATTAACTTACTGTACATCTTTATCATTTTTATTGCCTGTATTCACCTTACTTTTGTTTATTTATATTTAATATGTTTTAATATATTTGTACCATTTTCTTATATTTTCTGTATTTTGCATATAGCCATGAAGAAGACCTACAAAGTAGGTCGAAACGTTGGCTTTCAATAAAGTTTTTCTCAAATTATACGAGAAATTTATTGTGACCTCTACCCGGACCAATTTCTTCCACTTCTTTTTTTTGTTTTTTTTTGTTTGTAGGTTAACCTATTTACTCCACAGAACAGAGTCAAGACAGAACCAATAATTTTTCTGCCTCTTACTATTTTTTCGGTTATGTTTTTGTAGGAGCTTCCTACATTAGTGAGCCATCTGCCAAGATATTTATATTGACGGGTTTTTTCTATTTTCCAATTTTAGAGGGATAGGGCTGTTATATTTGCATGTTTTCCATATACCCAGTTTTCAGTCTGCTCATTTCCAGACCCCAAGTTGCATATTCCTCCTGAAGTTTTCTTAATGTGTAGCATCTTCGTCATCACTTACTACTGTCACCTGGTCACCAGCAAATCGAAGGTTGTAAAGGAATTTATTACCTACTTGTACATCCATTCCCCTACATTTGAGTAGTGACTTATTGAAAGCTCTTTATACTTCCCAAATTACTTATTGTCTTTCTCGTATAATTAGTTTTTAAAGTTTTTTAAATTTAAGCGTTATATTAATATTTAGAAGCTCCGTAGCATTGAGCTCATTGAGCTTACTGTCAAGTTCTGCCTTAGCACACAAGTGTGCCTTCTTTTTGCTCTATTTACTGACAGGTGGCGCTAGTAGTTAGGTTCGCTTTTTAAATCTTGAGAAATAATAAGGTTATAATAATAAACGAGAATTAACCCTTCGAATTTGAAAAGTTGTCGAAAAACTGCGTGCTCTTCAAATATGTTATGAGACACTTAGCTTAGTAAACTCTAGATATATACAACAGAACATCCTATGACAGATGTAAATATCTCAGATAACAATACAAAAGGTAACATGAACTATATATACTATATATCATCAGCAATACCACGTGGAGGTACAGTACAAATATGTATATATGTAACCAATACCATAAATAAACATTAGGGGTTAAAAAAAAAAAAAAAAAAAAAAGAAAACGTGGAGGTACGAAGTGCCTTTGAGTTCTAAGCTCATGAATAAACAGTCTTAGAGGCAGAAGCTCTAAGCACTCTTGTACATATTAGATTTAAAGTCCTAGATGTTAAGATTGCACAAATTAGCGTACCCGGCTTATTAAATTTTTTAAATTTTCTTTTAAAAAACCTAGCAATCCTTTCAAAGGGATCATTCATCGGTGCAATCCATCCTTTTGATGTACCTTTAATTTAAATATTAACATCTAAAAACATAGGATGTATACTGATCGTGTATACAAAATATTTTAAGTTGTGCTTGAAATGTTTGTTACCTGTTTTGTTTGAGCTCATAATGGATAAGGAAAAATTAAAATTCTGATTCAATATACCAGATTGTATGTCATTTGAAAGTAACCTTTTATTAAACTAATAACATAAATCACTTTGATAAATTAAATAATTAATACTTTTGATAGTAGAAAAAATTATAGAATTAAAAGAACAATTTAAACGTTTTTATAATGAGAATATGGTGTTACTTGTACAAACTAAACTATAAAATTACAAATAACTAATAACAAAATATTACAAACAAATATTATTTAATCTTACGATGATAAATTTAACCCTATTTGATTACAAACAAATAAAATGTTCAAATACAAAAATAATAAATGTTTATTTGGATTTCTAGTTGAAATAATATTAACAAAAACTCTTATCTCTCTGTCGAGGTAGATTCTAGTAGACAGTAGATTCCCGGCAGGGCGAGGATTCTTGATGTGGACGTCAAGAGGCACGGGTAAGCACTGTTTAGCCTGATAAAGCGGGAGCGAACAAAAACCGATCGACTCCTCTTTTGTTTTTCTTTCTTCACTTTTTTTATAACATATGTTTTCTAACTTATGACAAATATTATACTTATAACTAAACAAACACCTGTTTATCTTTTAATTAAATTATTCTAAACAATTATGAAATGAAATGTTTAAATTATTATATTTATTAAATTAAATTATTCTATTCTATTTACAAAAAGTTGAAAATAAACAAAAGGAAAGAAAATTTTCATTCTTTTACAAATAAAATGATTTGATTTTTATTATTAAGATTAATAGTTCACAAGGGACCATCATTAATTGGCTTATTTATTTTTCCGTATAATAAACTTATTCAACAACGTACATACATTATTGCAGATATTGTTACTGTCAGTATGCATGAAGATGTTTATATGAATGCTGAAATGTCAAGATGGAATTATGTCGCTTTTATGATTGCTTAATTTCAAACTTGGTAGTTAGAACATGTGGAGGCTAGTTTTTACTGGTCACTTCGAATCTTCCCATCCATGTCTGAGAGTGGCCAAGCCTACATTATCGCTTTCTTTCCTTCTTTGTAAGCTTTTTGTGATTACTGAATCTGTACCCTTATTTTCGGTCCAGGATGAGTAAAATTTGGCATGCGCTGATGAGTGTAACCAATGTGAATTTTCAAATTCCTATTTTATCATGTACTTGTCGATATACCTATAGTCATCATTGTCTAGTTGGCTATTTAGTTGTTGTTTTTGTTTATCAACCGCTACAATTCCTATCACAACAAAAAATATGAAATTATTTTTACGCCGAGGTAACGGGATCTCTATTGCTGGGCTAATCACCAGTAAAGCAGTAAGATGATTCAGAGGAAGAAATGGAAGCCTCGGAAAGAATGGATTGTTAAATCGGAAACGACATGGCGGGATCAAGGACTTAAGTATCGCAACATGGAATGTAAAGACGCTAAATGGAAAAGAAGTAGAGGTTGTTGAGGAAATGCTCAGATATAAGATTGATATCCTGGGAATCAGCGAGTTGAAGAAGGAGAGCATTGGAGAGATGAAATTGGATCATGACCATGTTCTAATTTACTCTGGGCTTCCGAAAGGTAGCTTTGCAAAAGAAGGAGTTAGTTTTATGATGAAGAACGAAATGTATAGTCAACTAGAAGACTGAAAACCTATCTCCTCCAGAACAATTGTGGCCACAATGAATTATCAGTTGGGAAATCAGCACTAATTCAAGCATATGCACCAACAGATGATGCATCCGTATTAGATAAAGAAATGTTCTATACGTATTTGGAGAGAACAATAAACCAATGCCGCGATAGAAGGAAATAGGGGACTTCAATGCGGGAACAGGATGCGATCACAGTAATGCTCATGGAATTATTGATCTACATGGAGAAAGAATGGTAAATAATAATGGCCAGCGAATGATAGACTTCTGTATAGATAACGATCACTTGATTCCTTTTATGCGCATAAAAAACTACACAAAATTATCTTTTCTTCAGGTGAAAGAAAAAGTGTCATTCACTATATCTTGTATGATAGAAACCTCAGGCGAAATTTTACTGATATAAAAGTAATCAGAGGCGCAGAAATCAGCACAGGTCATCTGTTGTTAGTAGCTGACACATGTATTTTAAGAGAGCGCAAACAACATTTCAAGACCTATGATAGAGTTGATATATTGGGATTAGAAAATGGCGCGAAGCGCGAAGAATACACTCAACTCCTTGAAGAAAGATTAAGAAGCATTGATTTGGAAATGGGACTTGATGAAATATGGAACAACCTGAAAGAAATAGTCCTAATAACTGCAAGTAGTGTTTATGGTTTGAAGAAACTAAGTGATAAAGGAAAACGCTCTAAATGGTGGAACCAAGAAGTTAAAGCAGCTGTGAAAAGTAAGAAAGACTTGTAAGAAAGAGCAACAAAGTTATAATCACTTAAGCTTATCCTATCAGTTATATAAATTAAGGTTATACCAGTTATAATAACTTAAGCTTATTTAACAAAATATTAAAAAAAAAAAATTTATTCAATGAAATTTTCAACTGTAGTGTACTAATACAACAATTAAATAGTATACTAATATATAAATAAATAATATAATATAATAAAAATAAATAAAATAATATAATATACTAATACATTGACATGAAATGACAAGTAGAGAGAGTACCCAGTGGTAGTACTCATATAGCAAGTTCAACTTAGAAGATCACGAATCGCCTTATTCTTAACAAAGTATAAAATACAAAATCCAAAATCGTGTGTCATTATGGCAAAAGGAGGTCAAAGCCGCATCCTCTGAGTAGATGTGACCGTACTGCAGTGAGTAGGTTGGGTTGCAATTCTTGCCCAGTTAAGGACGCTTTGTATTCTAATCGTTAAGAACGTTCTGACATGAGTTTCGTGACTCAGGGACACTTCTTACCTCCCCGTCGAATAGTTTGTTTTTTTTCCTTGATTTTTTTCTATCCCTCCTAGAATTTTATTTACAATTATGTACAATAACTGCAATGCTTCTAGACAAACTAAAAGCCTTCTCTTACCTTGCGGTATTTCAAGGCATTACAAATGGACTGAGTCCGCTGATGGCGGTTTATACCCTATATAAGGCAATGCCGTTGACTCTATAATACAAAAACGGGAGGTCCGTGGAATTGGTTATGCTCAATGGTATATATAGTAAATGCTAAGTTTCATTTCATATTCCGGGATGTGTACACATGCTACGAGACGTTCAGTTGTTCATATCTCCAGAATACTGCACAAAATATTCCATAGCATTCA